>OZ004617.1:41320249-42699207 GCA_963924575.1 Pycnomerus fuliginosus | reverse complement strand
GGTAGTTTTACATTAGAGTCATCAAAAGCTTGAGAGCTGTAATGGAGCTCACGCCGTTCAGGTGTAGATGAATTTATTTCGTTATTCGAAACAGCAAGAAATTGTTGATTTTTGATTTTAGAAACAATGTTTTTACCAATTGACATGAGTTTGTAGTAAATATCTCCTAATTCGTTAATAGAAAGTAACTTACTATGCTCTGAAACTGGTATTGTCAATAGGTGTTGATCATACTTGCAGTATAATTGTTCAGCACGCTGTAATCTGCAATCGATTTCTAAAACCGACCTGGAGTCCACTTCTGTGGTGTCAAGCTGAGAAAAATATTGCTCTAAATAATAAAGCTGGTCTAGTATAGACAATGCTTGATTCATCTCTACCGAGTTCTCAGTTTCCTTGGACCTTTTCTTTGGTGCCATTTTCTAAAAAGATTTAAAAATTGAAAGAGTGCTTTGGATTCGGAAAAGGAACGATACAGATATGCGACCTTATCAGCTGAATTTGACAACTGCTTTTGTGAATGGCTTGATTGTTCAACCGAAGGGTTCTGAAATCGTGCTTGTTGTCTTCCAAGATTGATGGTTGTTCTGAAGTGTTGAAGTTTTGAGTTGATCGTGAAACTAATGGTTATTTGGAAGTTGAATTGAGCTTCTGGAGATAGCTGCTTGCTTCCAATCAGTTCCAAGATTCTCTTTTGCTTGACTTTTCCTTGATGAATGTCAGTTTTGACGCGTTTTTCTCGCTCTTGCGTTGGAGTTTGAATAAAACACAGTTCTCGACGATTTGGCTTCAAGGAAGGGTATTTTCGAAGAATATCCGCTCGCTAGGACCACTGTTTGGGCTGGATAGTTCAGTGAATATTAAGATTCTTTAATAAGTGGACTGTATATTTTTGTTGTTGTTTTTTTTTTATTCTTTCATTGCTATGACAACATTATAACTATAGAGGTACAGACTAATTGTTGAAACACGGTCAAAAAGCAACATTTTTCAAAACCGCAAGTACACGTCCACCTTATTTTTTTAAAGCAAATTCAACCAGCCAATTACATTTTTTAAAATTCTTTTTCTTATTTTGGCTGATTGTGAACATTTAATAAATTTCAAAAAAGCAATAACAAATAAAAGGAAATGTAATTGCGCAGTTGAATTTGTTTTTAAAAAATAAGGTTAACGTGTACTTGCGGTTTTGAAAAATCTTGTTTTTTGACCGATTTTTTCGATGTTTTTGAAAACCCAGGGTGGCCGCGACTTGACTTCTGGTCAAGTATGATACATGTTTTTAACTTTAAAAAATTCGTAGATTCCGAATCCGTTGAGAAAAATGTATTATTCTATTTAAAAAAACCATTTTTAGAACTCAAACTGCATATATTGCCGTTCAGAATGATGGGCTGAGTGCAACGGTACCCGATTTTTTTTGCGCAAACGCACCGTTGCCGAGTTACAGGTTTCCGCTAAACTACTACTTTAGCGGAAACGACGTCATAGGGTCGGGAAGAGGATGGCACGTATTTTCATGTCGTTTCGTTCCCAGATACTGCATGGTTTTCGCTAAAGTAGGTATATAAGAACTTCATAAAATTAGGGGAAACTTGGCCACAGTGCGCTTGCGCAAGAAAAATGACGTGCCGTTTGGCTACGACCCGACGACAGTGGTCGGAAGTAATGCATTACTGTAATGAAATTACTTTATCTGGTAATGAGTAATTGTAATGCATTACTTTTTTTCAATAGTAATTTGTAATTGTAATGCATTACATTCCTTTAGTAATTGTAATGGAAAACCATTACTTTTTTACCCTTATTTGACAAACGCAAAAATAAAACTTTTATGGAAAGGGAAGGCCAGACAAATATAATTCTGTGAAATAAAATAACCACCACAGGAAGTGAGTATTAGTGAGGTATCAGAGGTAACCATAACCCAGCGGGGATCCTGTTTGCCTGCCGCCTTCTGAAGAGGTTTTCCTGATATTTTTAGCAGTGATATTCTCTGCAATTACTCCAGATTACATATTTCTAGAATTGAAATAATTTCCTTCTAATATTATACAATATACCCTCTACAGGTAGGTCATCTTTGCTCGTCATCTTGTGAAGCACAGCTAGTTATTATCAGTGTTTCTCAAATCGCGAATTTATTCATAGAAATATTCTTTGACTGTGGAATCACTAATTGCTGTAGTTACTGAAATTGGTGATCAGGGAGGAAATATTTTGCACTTACCCCCCTTACGCAGCATTCTTTCAATGCCTGATGGAAATTGACGGAAAAAACTTAAAAGCAAAATGAAAATGATGGGCTCCGAAAATTAAAGTTCCTAGTTGTAGCCTCTCAGAATTTGCGGAAACTTATTGCGGTAAGTAGGTACTTTCATTTTCATCATAATTAATTATTTTTTATAATGGTTGGTATTTTTTTGATATTAAATTTTTGCTTCGTTTGGAGAAAAGTAACCCTCCTAAACTAATATTATCGTTTAGTGCTATTTGTTTCGTTTTTATTGTTGGTATCTT
Source organism: Pycnomerus fuliginosus (assembly GCA_963924575.1). Lineage (NCBI taxonomy): Eukaryota > Metazoa > Arthropoda > Insecta > Coleoptera > Zopheridae > Pycnomerus > Pycnomerus fuliginosus. Next base: position 42,696,687 of record OZ004617.1, on the reverse strand, counting down.
TGTAATGTCAAAATCGACAAAATCTTGAAACCGTTTAATAAAAAAATTTTACACTTAAGTAATGTTCCGACCACTGCCCGACGACCACCCCCAACACTGCCCACTTGCCTCGCAATAGAGTTCACGTTAAAAATTCTTTTCTTTTTTTCATATTACAAATTAATAATTAATAATTAATAAAAATAATAATCAGTTTATGCTGGTTCGTATTTATTATGAAAACGAGGGAAAACCGCTCCTTACGGAGCGCCCTCTTACAGACAATGGCTGAACCCCTTCCATCGGGAACGCAAACTAAACATCTGATCTGGGATAAGAATTATAAGGTGCAATTCACAATCAACGAAATCACACACTACGGTGTAACAACATCAAATTTTATCATAAATAGGACAGTGGTGGATTACGGAGATTTCTGACTATAGGCTAAGATGTTTTATAATGCTAAACAATAAATTTTCAACTGGCAAACGGCCATCGAAATGCAGCATCTCATACAGCACGATTTCTTAATTTTTTTTCTTTCATTTATTTCAACACAATGACAAATTTGGAATAATCATTAAATAATATAATGGCTGCTCTTCCATTTGTTAATTTTTTCCGAAGTTAATTTATCTTCGTAAGGCATATTTCTTCTTGGGTTAGCTCTCTGCCATTTACATAGCTCTTTATCCCACTGGCTCTTCATACTCCTAAAAACCCCCACATCCATTGGTTGCAATAAATGTGTGGTGTGGGGGGGCAGTTTCAAAATACATACGTCATTGTCAATGGCTAGTTTTATTAAGTCACACGATATATGGGACACATGACCGTCCACTATTAATAATATTGGTCTATCTTCAGGAATGCTTTTCAGAAACACTTTTTCGAACCAATTTGAAAATATTTGAGATGTCATCCATCCTTTTTGCGAAGCCGCTAAAGCCATCTTATCTACTGAGTCATCCCTTTCAGGAATCATGGATTCGATTATATTCTTGCCTTTAAATATTGTCAAGAGTGGCAATTTCTGGCCAGACGCCGAACAGCAGACTAGAACTGTAGTATTATCTCTTCCACAAGAAGATATGGTTCTAGTGCAATTGGATCCCACTTGACCAACAATTTTGGTTTTTGAAGGCTCTTTCGAAAAATATGTCTCATCACAATTGTAAACCAAATGTGGTTTATTTCCCAAATCTAGCTCTGCCATTTTGTTTTCCAAAACATCAAAAAAGTTGTAGATTGTCCACGGGTTCTCTTGTTTTTTTCGTGCTATTTCCACACCCTGAGGTTTTTTCAAAGACAATTTCTTACGCCGAGAGAAGTTTAAAAACCATTCCTCTCCAGGTCTATTGTTTTTAAACTTGGTTTTAATTTTATGTTTTTGTACATATTGCTCAACTAGGTCTAAAACTTCTTCTCTGGATCCCCATTTTTGCATAGTATTCAAAGTCTTAGCTAGCTTGTTTTCTGTTTCTTCGTCCATGCTCGCATGCAACATGTACTTTAGGAGTGGGGGTACCGGGCTAGCTAAGGCGGGAGACTTGAATCCACAGACTAGTAAAAAACAAGGAATATGGCCCAGTTACCGCGGTGGTCCAGTTAACCACACTCACCTTACAGCCCAAGCCCCTGAACCGATTTGGCTGAAATTTTGCACAAGGGGATTGTATTACACGTCGAAGAGGTGAACAAATTTTGGATTCAATCGGCCCACGGAAAGTGCCGTTTTGGCACACCAATTTCGAAATTTAAAATTATTCTCTAATTTACCCATCCAAAACAAGTTTTTGAAAGATTTATTGTCACTATCGAGGTCACCATCAGAAAGGTCTTCAATTTCTGGTTTTAAATGAGACAAAATTTATTCGCATTTAGAACCCTTTGAGTAGAAAAATCGAAATTTTGTAATAACACTGAAACCACTTTATAGCCCAAACTAGTGGATCGATTTGCCCGAAATTTGGTAAATGGAGGTGAGGTGACCCGTTGAAGAGCTGAAAGGCTTTTGGGAGCAATTGGTCAACGGGAAGTGCCATTTAGGCATATCAACTTTAGAATCTTAAACAGAAGTCCCTGAAATCAAAGACCCACGCGTTGGGGAGGTTCCAGCCGCTTCTCTGCTGCATTTTTTGCGTTCAATTAGAGCATGCATACTGTCATTTTCGTTTTGGGAGTGACCCTGTTCGAAAAATACGTGCTTAATGTATCTATATTGCACTTCTTCAGGTGGTGCAAAAACATGGCTATGACTTGTCGGTTTTTGTTCTGGCCTGCACAATTATCAGAATATAAACTGAAACTTTTCCTTCCTTTATTTATTTGTTTCCAAATGGTTCATAAGGCAGCTGGCTGTTTCATTTGCTCCTCGTTTCGTTCTGTCCAAATATAGCAGAATCCTTCCTTTTTCATATATATCGAAAATTGTGGACATTTATAGTAGAAGGCTGAGATATTAGAAGTTGGTACCAGTATCACTTTTTGTAAATCAAAGCAGGCCACGGACAATTTGGAGTTTTTTTCCGCATCGGTCTTATCATTCGCTTTAAGTTCTCTAACTTTATCCTTATTTTTTATATGCTGCGCATGCGCTTCCTCTTCTTCGGGTGTTTTTAGATCTTTCACGTTATATTCATAACATTTTTCGCACATATCTTTCTTTGGAACATGAAATCCTATGTTATATTCCTTCTCAAAAATATTTCGGTATTGCCTTTCACATCATACAAACGTTTCAAGATTATTCTCCTTCCTCCAGTCTAGGTATAGTCTATACATTTTGTACATTTGGTACTATTGACAGATGACATATTCACATATTTTGTATAATTGACAGCTCGTAGTTTTGTTTATTTATTCAAGTCTTGGTCAATATTATTTTGTTAATAATTAGTTGAATGGGGTGATTAGTGTCTTGTTTTCACGTTCTGATCGCCAAGAATGTTGAAATCGCTGCAGCAGACAGGAGTGAAAGTCAAGGGCGGCAAAGGCCAAGGCGACAAGGAAAAAGACAGGTTAAGAACGCCTAATTTTACCAGCGATGAAAAAGTGCATCTAATGCAGTGTGTTGCAAGATATAAGCACATTATAGAATGTAAAAAGTCGGACTCTGTAACATGGGCTGATAAAAATGCAGCATGGGATAAGGTTGCTGATGAGTTTAATTCCCAGTCGCCCGCAAAAATTTACCGAACAAAAGAGGGCCTGAAAAAATGTTACGACAACAAAAAGGCTGAAGTCAGAAAAATGACTGCAAAAAACAGACAGCAGTTACGAGCAACGGGAGGAGGCACTTATGTTCCAAAACAAGATCCATGCTTGGACTTGGTGTTAGAGATTACAAACCCCAAGACTGTTAAGGGTCTTGAGGACCCATGGGGAGGTGATGCTGACAGTAGTGAAATCCAAGAAAGAGAGAGCTTGGGAGGTGATGCCCAAGTCAGCATAACCAATCGCTTGGCTGATGTTGGCCGGTATGTAAATATTACCATATACCTACCTACATTTTTTTAATTTTTTGGATTTTAGCCTGAGAATCATGATATTGATCACGATTATTGTGAAACCGGAATAAGCAATAATGAATTTTCCATTAATGAGCAGGTATGTTGTCTCTTCACTTTTTTTTATTTTTTATCATGAAACAGGAAATTTACCTATTGGCCGACATTGATAATGTACCTGATGATGATGTGATTATAACAAAGGATAGCAGAAATCTCAACGAAAAGGTCAGTAAAAAATTATAAGTTAACGACTGAGCTATTGAACTCGGTGCCTGGATATATGACATTGTCTTGTGAGTGTTATTAATTTTAGGAGAACTGGAAGAATTATAAAGCCAAAGATTTGAGGAAGGCACCTAATGAAAAACTTACCTTTGCAAAGAATCGCAGAAGGCCTAAATTTATTCAACCAGTCCACACTAACTACCTGTCAAAGCAGTATTCGGAGGTGGCAGCTTTAAAAGATGACTATCTTAAAAAGGAATTACAATATGCAGCAAATAAAGAAACCAGAAGAATTTAACTTACGGAAACGTGCACTAGAATTAGACATAAGAATTAAAGAGTTGCAGTTGAAACGTTTAAAAAACAGTTTCAATGACTAATTGGTTGTTTGATAATGGAATAGGTATTATTGTGTTACATTTTTCAGTTCAGTTATAATTGTTAGTTTTTTTTTGCAGAATTTGTTTTGACTTAAACTATTTATAAACAGTTTTTCGTTACATTATAAAACTTATAATTGTGCAAAATATAAATCAATTATTTGTCTCCTATACATATTTCCATTGTTTAAATGATCCAATCTTGGCACAGGAGGTATTTGACCATCAAGAATTAATTGCTCCAATTCTGCTTCCTGGAAATCGTCGTTGTCTATCCCCGGTTCTTCTTCATTATTAATTCTAGCTACATTATGAAGCACAACGGACGCATAAATGACAGGTAGGATATTCTCTACTTTTAATCGGCAGCCATAAGCCAATATGGGGAATCTTCTTTTTATGATTCCAAAACTACATTCAATTTTATTACGCGTTCTAATATGTGCTTCGTTATACAATTGCTCAACTGGCGTTACAGGATTTAGCAATGGTGTTAGTAAATAATTCCTGGATGGATAACCTTTATCTCCTAAGAGTATGCAACCTGGCATTTCATTTCTTTCAAATATTCCTTTCACATTTGAATTGTTAAAGATTGTACTATCATGACTAGAACCTGGCCATCGGGCAACAACATCTAGGAAATTGTTGCTTGCATCACAAATCGCCTGAACGTTCATAGAGAAATAATCTTTTCTATTGCGAAAAATTTCGGCATCCTCCCCACCAGCCGACCTGATCTTAATGTGAGTGCAATCCAATGCACCTATGACATTGGGGAACCTGGCAATGGCATAAAAATCAGCCTTCACAGTGGCTTGTGCTTCTTGGGTTCTCGGTAGGTTAATAAACCTGTGATACAAGGAAGCTATTGCTCGGGAGACTCGATGAATTATCCTGTTGGCTGTTGATGAATCCATTCCCATATAATCTCCGATTGCATCTATGTGTGGTGCAGTAGCTAAATACCTTAAACAAGTAAGCAGCTGATTTATCGGGGAGACACAGTTGTTGCTGAAAATTATAAAAATATAATCAGCAGAAGTTACTCATACATTCATACATATCAGTTGGGAACTCAAGTTGATCTTCTATTAATGGTAACAAGAACATAACAGTCTCTTTAGTTAGGCGGAACTTCTTGAAAAACTTGTAGTCAGGCAGGCTATTGAAATAGTCTTGTCTAACAAGGATATTTCGTGGAATTCCGAATTCAATCAGTTCCAGTTCATCAATATCATCAAATAATTCGACATCAAATATTAAATTCATTTTTTTTCTTTTGTGGCCAATCTATAACCATAACCTCAAAACGTCAAACACCAGTTAAGTTGTGGATAAGTTACACCCAAACCACCACTCAATATAAGTGGGACTTTAAGTTATATTTAGTTACGGTCTTAACATACAAGTAATACTTATATGCTTAAGTACGATCGGTGCAATTAGCCCTTAAAGTTTTGCGAGGAGTTTAGGACAAAATTATATGACAAATTTGACTTTGTTCTTGATACAATGCCTTCATCCATCACTTTGGCTCGCTTCTTTGGCACTCTGTATACGCATTTTGCTATATAATTAGACCGCTTTTCATGATTCACCACAACCCCCTTCGCAATATTTCAACTCCCCAAAAGCCAGTGTTGTTAAAACTACTTTTTTCTAAGTATTTAAATACAAATGCTTTCTAAAAATGTATTTCAAATACTATTTAAATACATTTCTTACAGATGTAATTAAATACAAATACAAATACATTTAATACATTTTAAATACTCAAGGTCAAAAAAATCAAACTTGGTCAGTAGGTCTCTTGGTCTGTAAGAAGTAAAAAGGGTGAAAAATTTAATATAGGCGATCATATACATTTTCATTCTTCTATTGAGGGCAACAGCAGCTACGGAGAATGGATTCGTGGCACTGACCGGTGGATTTAATTTTTGAAACCTTTAATTTTTTACCTAAAAAATTAGAGGTCTTATCACTTGAAATTATCTTAAACATAGAACCATTTAGTATTGGAGGGAGCAAGGCAGCTTTTTGGAGTTAGGAATCCATAATAATGTTAATTCAAAAAATTATGGCGCTCGACACTTATAAACAGAATAAGGCAGCGAAGAAGACACTTCAATGAAACAATGACTTTTTTATCCATTTGATTTAAATTAAAACACCACGTTACGGCTTGTGATTCATTCAGAGAAAAGCAATAAATTTTGCAGTCCGGGTTAATTTACGGATGGCCAGATGATTACCTGCATCCTGTGCTGTACTTTTACCTGGAATTCAATAAGCCTTTTGCGTCGTCGGGGGTTAACCCTCAAAATTCTTAGAAAGGCCAGGATATCGATTTTAACCGCAACGGTAAAATTTCCATCTCGCAGTTGAGAATGTATTTAAATATGTATTTGAATACATGACAAAAAAAGTATTTGAAATACTTTTAAAATACAATGTCAGCAAAAGTATTTAAATACTTGTATTTAAATACTTAACAACACTGCCAAAAGCTAAATTTGCATAATAGGCTTATTCTCGTGTTAGTTTAGGGTAATTCCGGGAGAGATGCACCACTTTTTCTAATAAAATCACAAATAATGAAGAAAAAGAGATTTCAAAGTAAACTTTGTTTATCTGCTAGGTATAATCACAGTCCACATAAATATAGTCATCCAACGTGAATTAGTTCCGGATCTATACCGCTAGGAGCGTAGGATAACTCTGTCGCTTCGACAATTCTTTGCGGGTCGAGTATTTCATCTATTCACCACTGAGCGGCAGCACTCAGGATTGTGTCCGACTATCCGTCGGTAATCGGCATTGAGCCGAGACCTTCCGAAGCTGGTTGAATTGTGATGTCTGAATTCAGAAATGTATGGGTAATAAATTTGCGCTAACAAAAGCACCCTTGTCCTTGAAAAGCACAAAAAAGGAAGGAGTATTACATCTGAGTACAAGTTGATATTTTGCCGCGATAATAATTATTGACTTTTATTTCTTGTAATTTAATGTGATTGCACTCAAACCTTTGAAGCGAGACTCAAGATTTTACTTTGAAAACTTAAGTTAACCTCCCCCTTCCAAACTAAAAGAGGGAGGTTACTGCAATCGGTCCAAAATAAATAATCGAGATAAAGGCAGATCTTTACGTTTTCGGGTACGGAGAATGCGAAAAAATAGGTTTTAAAAAATGCCTCTGTTGTCGTCGTATACACACGATTTCGCCGAAAATACTCAATCGATTTGTCTATGAAATTTGGACAGAATTACTTCGTTCGTTTACTTCTCCCACCTAGGGAAAAATAACGAACTTTTCTAGGTACCTCAAATGAGGTGAGCAGCGCCCACTTTTTTAACCGGTTGGGAAAAAATGTTTTTTATTTTAGTACATGTCAATACGGTATTCATATACAGGGTGTCTCCTTTAAAGTGTCAGTTAGCGATATTAGAGAATCGTTTTTAGCAGCTAAATGAAAATTCACACACGGTGGTTTCAATTTATTGCCCATCGAATGAAAATATTTTCAGCTCTGACGCACTTCCCATTACACCGGAAGTAGCCGCCATCTTTTTTATTTTAAATGGGAAGTCTATGTTTTGACTCTAGATTCGTATTGACCTCTTAATTGTCAGTTTACTGCATCCCCACTTGGCCTACCTAACTGTCATAGTTTTTGACATATGTCAAAATTTGTGTAAAAAAATTGATTTCTGTCCGGCAATAGAAAAATTTGTATCTTACACACGGTTGAAGATTAAGGAATCAAACTTGGAGGGTTGAAAGTACAAGGTTTGAGCTTTCGGCCGATGGCTCACTCGTTCTTGTTGACATAACAATATGGCGGAAATTAATTTGTAAAAATGGCGTAACGAGATTGTCCACAACTAATTTTTTTCAAATACGAGTAGTACCATAATTTTATGTATACAAAAGATGCAAAATTAAATTTTCTTTAGGCTAGTATTAGCATTCCCTAGCTGCCTATACCTATTTTCAATATTTTTGAAAATATTTGAAATAAATGTATTTGTGTGAATAAAAATGTGCAGCAGAGAAGCGGCTGGAACCTCCCCAACGCGTGGGTCTTTGATTTCCGTGACTTGTGTTTAAGATTTTGAAGTTAATATGCCTAAATGGCACCCATTTGCTCCCAAAACCCTTTCAGCTCTTCAACGGGTCACCTGACCTCCATGTACCAAATTTCAGACAAATCCATCCAGTAGTTTGGGCTATAACATGGTTTCAGTGTTATTACAAAATTTCGATTTTTCTACCCAAAGGGTAATAAATGCGAATAAATTTTATCTCATTTAAAACCAGAATTTGAAGACCCTTCTGATGGTGACAATAAATCTTTCAAAAATTTGTTTTGGATGGGTAAATGAGAGAATAACTTTAAATTTGGAAATTGGTGTGCCAGAACGGCACTTTCCGTGGGTCGATTGAATCCAACATTTGTTCAGCTCTTCGACGTGTAATACAATCCCCATGTGCAAAATTTTAGCCAAATCGGTTCAGGGGCTTGGGCTGTACCGCGATTTTAAAGTCCGATAAAAATCTCGATATTTTAAGTTTTTGGTCAAAAGGGCACTGACAGTGAATACATCTTTGGAAGCAGAATCTGAAGGCCTTCCTTATTGTGACGTGAAAAATGGGGGTTTACATTTAAAATTTAAAAGTTGATGTGCCAAAACGGCATTTCTGGTTGCACGATTGGCTCCAAAAGCTTTTCAGATCTAAGTTGGGTTATCACATGCACACGTACCAAATTTCAGCCAAATCGGTCGAGTAGTTTGGGCTGTGGCGCGTTTACGAACGAACGAACGTACGTACGTACGTACATACATACAGACACATTTTAAAAACCACTTTTTTGGGTTCCTGAGACCTCAAAACGTACAGATCCGGTCTTATCTCGAATTCGAAAATTTTAGTGATTGCAGTAACCTCCCTTTTTTTTTAAATGGTGAAGTGGAGTGGGGAGGTTAAAAAATTGCTCACAGCAAGCTTTGGATCAAAAATTAGTAATAGTTCCTTCTACACCTTCAAAAATTCGTCTTAAAGCTTGCTGCTGGGATCCTAGCTGTGTGCAATTTTTTTAATTTGCACAAATACATTTATTTCAAACATTTTCAAAAATATTGTAGGTACCCTATAAACTTCAATACCCTCTCTGGGTTTTCTTCTTCATTGTACCCTATTTTCATCCTTTTTTTTTGTTAATATGACTTTGCCGGCGTAAAGAGATATAATATTTCATTTAACCTGACATTTGGCCCAAAATAGTGGCACACCTTTTGACATATCTAAAATTATGACAGTTAGGTATAGGTAAAGGGGGGGTGCAATTACTTCACAATTAAAAGGCCAATCCGAATCTAGAGTCAAAATATAGGCTTCTCATTTAAAATAACAAAGAGGCACCCTGTACAGGAAAGTTCCTTTTTCACTGCTCACACGGCACCTTCTAAACGGTAAAAGATACGCAATCGGTTAAATTAGAGAAAAGTTGCGCTATTTCTTGGTGATTAAGAATCTGAAGAGAATTTTCAGATATCTTGATTCGTTCTTGAGTTTTCGTGAAAAAACTGAAAATTGCGATTTTGAAGAAAAAAAAAATTTTTTTACAACTAAAGTTATTTAAATGAAAGTTGGAACTTTTGCATTTTTGACAGAACTGTTCGGAACTTTTGTATTTTTGACAGCTGTCGATTGTGAATATTGAATGACATATCGACAGAAATTTTTTAGGTCTAAATTTTGAGCGACGACTGTCAAGTTTTCTTTTTCTTATGGCCACCATATTGCATTTTAACACAACTGGATGCACAAAAAAAATCGCTTTTCAAAAATGTATAATGTAACATGGATTTCTTTGAAAAAATACATTAAAGCTTGAGTCACGCGACGCCATGACGTATTTTATTACCTTTGAATTTAATTGTTTTCACGTCAAAAGATTTAAAAAGTCGGTGTATTTTTTTGCAACTTTCTTTTCATCTGATTTTACTAATTATTTATACCAATTATAAAATTTTGACGATCTGTAAAAAAAGTCCATGTTGCTTACATTTCTGAAAATCTAATTTTTTTGTGTAACCAATATGGCGGACATAAGAAAAATAAAAATAAAACAAAATAAATAAATTTTTCCTTTATTGATTTCTGACAAAAATCCTCGGACAGCTCAATTTAATTTTTTTAAATAGTTTTTGATGGTGTTATAATAATAACTTTTTCATGCACCTCCGATTTAACCGCGGAAATTACCCTAATTTAGTTTTTTAAAAGGAATCATACCTTTTTCTCAACGGATTCGGAATTTATAATCTTTTGAGATAGAAGCATGTATGACACTTCTTCGGAACTGAAGTCACGGCCACCCTAACCTTTCAAAAAACAACCAAGAATTTGGTCAAAAATCAATATTTTTGAATATCGCGGGTACCTATACCCGTCAACCTTATTTTTTAACCTCCCCAACCCCATCACAATTTAAAAAAAATGGGAGGTTACTGCAATCACTAAAATTTTCGAATTTGAGATAGCACCAGATCTCCACGTTTTGAGGTCTCAGGAACCCAGAAAAGTGGTTTATAAAATGTGTCTGTGTGTATGTTCGTACGTACGTACGTTCGTACGTTCGTACGTACGTTTGTAAACACGCCACAGCCAAAACTACTGGGCCGATTTGGCTGCAATTTGGTACGTAGGCATCTCATAACCCAACTTAGATCTGAAAAGCTTTTGGAGCCAATCGTGCAACCGGAAATGCCATTTTGGCACATCAACTTTTAAATTTTAAATGCAAACCCCCATTTTTCACGTCACCATAAGAAAGACCTTCAAATTCTGCTTCTAAAAATGTATTCATTCTTAGTGCCCTTTTGACCAAAAATTAAAAAAAAAATTGATTTTTATCAAACTTTAAAATCGCGGTACAGCCCAAGCCCCTGAATCGATTTGGCTGAAATTTTGCACATAGGGATTGTATTACACCTCGAAAAGCTGAACAAATTTTGAATTCCATCGACTCACGGAAAGTGTCCTTTTGGCACACCAATTTCCAAATTTAAAATTATTCAATCATTAAACCATTAAAAACAAGTTTTTGAAAGATTTATTGTCACCATCAGAAGGGTCTTCAAATCTTGGTTTTAAATAGGACAAAATTAATTCGCATTTAGCGCTGTTTGGTTCAAAAAATCGAAATTTTATAATAACAGTAAAAACACATTATAGCCCAAATTACTGAATCGATTTGGCTGAAATTTGGTACATGGAGATTAGGTGACCCGTTGAAGACCTGAAAGGCTTTTGGGAGCAATTGGCCCACGCGAACTGCCATTTAAGCATATCAACTTAAAATTTTAAATACAAGGCCTCTTTTTTATGTCGCCATTAGAAAGACGATCAAATTCTGGTTCTAAAAATGTATTCACAGTTTCTGCCATTTCAGTGGAAAATATTGAAAAAATTCTTTCTCATTAAAAGGGAGCAGGCTGACATTGGATGACATAAAGTGGCAGTTATTGTCAAAAAGTTGGCAAAAGATTAACCTTAAAAGGAACATATTGTCAAATGTGATGGGTGATGTACGAGGTGATGTCGGTATTTGTCAGAAAATTGCGAAATTAGTCACAGACGTCAGACGATAAGGATAAAAAAAAATCTGTTGAATTGACTACTATCTACACAGAATACAAAGATCCACGCGATGGGGAGGTTCCAGCCGCTTCTCTGCTGCATTTTTTGATACAAATTCAACTATGCAATGGGGTAGGGTACAAGAATGAATTTTGAAATGAGGAACTAAAATAAATAATAAGTATATTTTCTGGACAAACAAGTGCTATTACGACGAGAAACCGAGCAAAAAAGTCGATACATTTTAATAAATAGGTAAGTATTTTTACCATAGGCGTTTCAGTGCATTAGACCCCGGATAAATGAGGCGATCGTGGATTTTCCTTAATTATATGTTCTCCAAAACAGTGAAGAAAATCGCAAAGTCATGAATTAAACCCTAGGTATTTTGGTGTTCTCTTTTTGTATGCATAATAAAAAAAATCAACAGAAGTCTGCCGTAAATCTTGCGGGACAGGGGCTAATGGCAGCCATTTTAATTTCTAAAAAATTGCCAACTCGGATACCGTAAAAGATACGAAATTTTATTGAATTAGAGAAAAGTTGTGTTTTTCAGTGTAGATTAAGAATCTGGAAAGAAATTGAAGATATCTGGTTTGGTTCCTGAAATATACTGAAAAAACTGAAAAATATCATATTTTAATCTAGAAGGCTTAGAAAAGTTTTCGTCGCCTTATATTATTCTTCGTGATGCAAGGTAATGTAATTGAAGCAAATTTCATAATGATCTGCCGATTAGTAACCAAGTTATAACATGTTATCAATTTAAAGTGTTCAGTATAATTTCAGAAACCAATCTAGATATCTTAGATTTCTTTTCAGACTTTTAATCTACACTGAAAAATACAACTTTTTTCTAATTTAATAAAATTTCGTATCTGATACCGTTTTCGAGATGTCAATGTCCCACAAGATTTATGGTAAACTTTAGTAATGTCCAGCATGAAAATAACTATAAAAGTGCTAAACCAAACTCGCTGAAATGACATACCAAAAGTGTTCACTGCCTCCCGGACTACTTGGATCGTTTTCCAGATTTTCTGTTTTTTATATTCCAGATTTTAAATTGGAGCGAAATATGAAAATGCTACATGCAAACGGAATTTAAAACATCGACCCAAAGGAGGCCGGCGCCGGCGGTAAACCGGGAAAATTCCCGGCATCCCGCCTGACCCATCCTCCAGCTAGCCGTGCAAAATGATTTTACACAGCTAGCCGTGAGAAATAATCGTACTTTCACAGCCCTATCGTGAGGCCCGAAAATTTTATTTTCAGTTAGCGTAGGAAAAAATATCTATAACCGCACCATCAAATGCGATTTAAAAAAATGAAATTGACCTGTCCGAGAATTTTTGCCAGACATCAAAGGCAAAAATTTAAGGAACAATAATTTATATATGATGGGTTGTCGGCGGATTATTTCGAAAACAAGTGGGGAGGTTCCAACCGCTTCCTTAGCTGCCTATTGTTTAATTAAAAGTGGGATGTTTTAAAAACATGTCCAGTCTTTTGAAAATGCCGACTAACAGAGGAAAAGATAAATCCGTTAATCCGTACCTACCCCAAAAGAATCAAAAGTAAACAATTGAGTCCTAGTCATATACGTGGCCAGCCTTGGATTTCGTGGATTTCAGTTTCAGACCAAACCGAACACGAACTGGCCTCGTAAGCCCCTCCCCCTTCAGTCCGTTAATCCACCACCGTTACCGATTCCTGTAAACTAATACAAAGATAGAATGCCCAGTCGTTTCGCTACTCTCCGCTTGGCGTACGGATAAAAAAATTAATTCACGTTGGATGACTATATTTATGTGGACTGTGGTATAATGTTACTTTAACATATACTGAAATGCGGATACAAATTTTGTTACTTTAAAAGCACAAAAAAAATTTTTTTTAAAGACCCCCTTTGGTTCATCTCCCGCGGTATACGGTTTAGTTGGACCATATGGTATGGGTGAGATGAACCTGTTAGGAAGAGATGGACCAGGTCATAAAACAATATGTAATGCATTGAAAATATAATTGAAAGATAACTTCTTTATTCAAAACGTAAACTCTAGGTAAAAAATCACAAATTCAGTCAAAAAAAACAAACAACAATTCTCAAATTAGTCAAAAAACAAACAATAATTCTTTGGTATGCAGCAAGCAAAAAATTATGTAGGTATCTAATACCTAATAATTAATCAGAATCCATGTCGAAATCTGAATTACAGTTATTACACGTGTAGAGCGGATCATTTTTAGCACATTCTGCATGAGCCCATAATTTACATTGTCTACATTGCAGCCAATCATCTTTGCTATGCTTGTATGAACCAGTGCAGACCAAACAAAAAGTCTCATCGTCAGAAGAGTCCGAAAATTCAACATCTTGCTTCTTTTTGGATTTGCCTTTTCCTTTGGCACTTCTTTTCTGACCAGCAGTAGTAATAGAAGACTTTCCTTTCTTTTTGATTTCATTCTTCTTCTTGGTTTTATCGATGTTTTCTGGTGAGGTAAGTATCTCTGCAAATTGTCGTCGCCCACGTTTTCGAACTACATCAACATTACTTTTTTGCTTAGCTGCAGCAGGATTGATCTTGTCTAACATAGTTCCAGGTGTAATTTTATTTTTCAACTGCTGTGATTCCTGTCCTTGTGGAATATCCGGCCATGACGAACAAGAAGGTTGATTATTAACTTTGAGTTGCTTCGTAGGGGTCACTTGTGATTGTTGATGGTCCTCAATTGGGATATCTGTCTCCTCTGGTCGAATTGTTGGGGTCTCTGGATTCTCTGGAGTTTCTGCTGGAGCTTCTGGAGTCTCTGGGATGGGCTCATTGGTGTCCCGGTCTAAAAACGCATATTCTGGAATCTCATCGCGATTGTATGGATAAATTCCAGTTGCTTTAAAGCCTGATACTGCATTCTTTACTGTTGCCGCTTTGGTTCAAGCTTCACATAACAAATTGCCGAATTGCAAGCGATTAATTTTTCTGTGTGGATTGGTCCTTAGGAAATTATTGCAAGCGGCGTAGTAAAAAGACTTTAATGATTTGAAAACTGATCTATCCAAAGGCTGTAAAAAATACGTAGTGTGTGCTGGCAAACAGAGCAAGATGATATCGTTTTCATCTGCAAATTCTAACATTTCTACGGAATTGCAATGTGAAGTATGCCCATCTAAAATAAGCAAAATTTTGCCATTTGGCTTTCTAGGAGAGAAGTGACTTCTCAACCAATGAAAAAAAATTTCTGTATTTACGTAGGCAGATTTTGGAGACATGTAGATCTCTGAGCCTGGAGGCATTCCATTGGACAATTCTGCTTTTTTGTTTTTTCCTTTGAAGATGCAAAAGGGTGGTAAAAACATACCTTCTCCATTGCAACAAGTTACGACACTTATGGTTTCACCTTTTTCTCCCGACGTCAGAACTGGCACGCTTTTTGAACCTTTCGCTGCTACCACTTGTCCTGGCTTATTGTTTAACTGCAGGCCCGTTTCGTCGACATTAAAAATGTTTCCAGGTCGTTGAAAAAGATTGTTTTCAGTCAGTATCTTTTCCAATAAGTCAAAATATCTATTGACGACTTCTTTGTTAAGGGCTACAGCACGGGCTATCGATACACCTTCTGACTTTCGAATGGATAAATCCGGGTGACGAGACAGAAATAAAGTAAGCCAGTCATATCCCGCCTTTTGCGTTACATGGTCAAATCGATGATTCAACTGCAGTTGTTCTGCTAAAGCATACGCCATGTATCTCACAGAATCCCTAGTTGGTGTAAAACCCTGTTTTTGCAACTTTTTAATATGTGTGACTAATTTGCTTTCATTAAAAGGGCCTAGCACACTTGGTGGTCCCAAAGACATCGTTTTTGTAAGGTTACCTGTGCGTCGTCGTCTTACGAGAGTAGCTTTGGGTACTCCGAAGTTCCTGCAGGCCTCATTCAGTCCCATTTCTTCATTATCTATTGCTCGTATTGCACTTCTTAACTGTTCTTCAGTCCAATTACCTCTTAGTTTTGTATTTTTACGTTTGTAAATGGTTGGCATGTTGTTTTTCTGAAATATCAACAGTATTACACCACAAATTGCGGTTAGTTATTCAATAAAGCTGTGGTCCATCTATCCCGTTGGCATCTGGTCCAACTATCTTTTTTTTAGGGGATAGATGAACCGGATCCAAATCATGGGATGAAACGTGGTTTCGCTTAAATTTGGGGTTAGGTATGCTCAGCATGAAAGACTTGATACGACAATGTCTAAAAACTTGAAGAAAACCACATGACAAGGTTCTGACTTATGCTTTTTCCAATCCCACATAAAATTTTACACCTGAGCGAAAATTATTAAGAAATTTTTTTACCTTATTCAGCAGCGGAACCGAACCAAACACAGAATGGTACTCAAACAGAATCTGCAGAACGCGTTCATCACCTTAGTAGCGTCCTCTGCCTAACATAATAAAAAATAAGAGAGTGGTCCATCTCAACCTGTGGTTCATCTCTCCCGGAATTACCCTATGTAATTACGATTAATTCTCGTCCCCTTTGACGTTTCATCCCCATTTACAATTTTTCAACCCCCAAGTGAATTCGCGTAATTTCGTTTTTCTTCGTGTAATATTTGGGGTTATTATTGTTAGGGGTCTTTAATCTAATTTTTGCTGACTGCGAAAGGCGTGTTTTAATCACATAAGTTTTTTACCATCGGCATCCAAAAAACTCGTACATTTCGATAGCATCAATTAATTGCAAAGTGACTTCCTCTTTGCCATTCATTTGTGGTAATAGGCCAGAAGCCGTTTTAAAATCAAACTTGTCAGACATGTTCAGAATTGTCATACATGTTCAGAACTATATTTTGCAAATTTTCTTCCGGGTTTGTACTGTCCGAATCTGAACTTTCGGATGACTGCCTACTACCTGAATCTGGCAAAACTGATGGTTGCTCTAACCTACCATTTGAAACTATTCCAATACTATCAATAAGCTTAACAGTAAAGTCTACGTATTACTTAACCTCGTCTAAAATACTCCTATCTTGCACAAGTGAATTATTCAAAGTTTCCCTCAACTCTTGTAAACTTTTCTTAAATTTTTCTAACTTCCTTAACTTTTTATTAGTTACGCTAATATCAGCCCTACGCCTATAACTATCTTTATTTAAGTTCCTATTAAATACCTTTAAATCTGCACAGAGGTGACGAAATGGTGTCATTAATAATTATTTGCGGTGCTCGTTGTTCCACTTCCATTAAACTTGCTCCAAACTTCTCCTCAGTTCTTCTCGAATTTTCCTTTCAAATTATATTTGCATTTCCGAACGAAGTTCGACAATATTACAATTACTGCAAGGACCAGCAAGCAAGAACTCAAAATTTCTTTAGCTAAAAAACTGTTAGTGGTGACGGTATTGGTTTGTCCACCGCTATTTCCATCCTGGGCCAAGATAATTTCCTCCTTGGATTGAGTGGATCCAGTAACGTAACTATATTTGGTGCCCCCCCCCACAAGATTTAATTGGGGCCTCTCACTTTAGGCGAAAATTTTTGATAATTTCAAGGTCACGCATTTTCTAAGCATTTCAGAATAAAACCCTCAATGTAGCATGAAGAGGTAATTTTTTAATCCCCCTCCCCCATTATTCTCGTATTGTTCAATTAACATCTGCAGTTCAGGTTCAGACAAATGTATACCTATAAAAAAAAACGTAAATATAATTGTGATTTGTTGTGATGGATGCCGGTTTCTAATAACAAAAACAATTAGTATTAAAAGTCCAGGGGGCAACAGGGGCCCCCATTCCAAACATCCATCAGTGTTTTTAATTTTTTTCCCACTCTGAACGACCTAAAATTTAATGAATCTTCTTCTTTCTTCATCTTCTCGCCACAACTGGCAGGATCGCCATGTAATATTTAGGGTTGTTATTGTTAGGGGTTGTTGGAATAGTTCATGGGGAAAGAAGACCTCGATTCGAATAGCCTCTACTTTATTCTATGAACCCATCTTAGGAACTAATTAACAAATAATTGCGCTGCGATGATCGACACCGTCAGCGTGCTACTTTCCTAACCTAATGACTCGACAATATAATGCAATCTTATGTGTAACAATTAATATCAAATCTTAACGAAAAATCGTAAAATATCCTATTTTGGTTGAAAGCTTGGTCCATTTGCATTTGTCGGTTAAAGTCCAACGCTGAAGGTAAAGACGGCATCAACTTGAAGCTTTTGAGTACAGTTCTCCCCTTCTGTTTAAATGCCTTTACACATATCATAAATGTGTCAATTAGGGAGGGTGTGGTCCCTGAGGTGTGGAAGAAGTCGATTATTACACCGATTCCTAAGAAAACTAATGTCGATACCATTGCTGACTTACGTCCCATTAGTATTCTTCCTGCAGCTTCGAAGGTCCTTGAAAGGTTGGTGTACGACCAAATAATCGAATACGCTGACTCTAACATCTTATCTTCGTCTCAACATGGTTATAGAAAACATATGGGAACTAACACGGCCTTACTGCAGTTAACTTCTGACATCTCCCGTAATATGGATCGTTCGCACGTAACACTTCTCGTTCTATTGGATTATAGCAAGGCCTTCGACACCGTTAATCATGCACTTCTTTTAATAAAGCTACGTCATTATGGATTTTGCGACCTGACGATAAACTGGTTTAGAAGCTACTTAATGGGGCGAACCCAGTGTGTCAAATGGCATAATACGGTCTCTGGTGAACTACCTATTATTAGTGGTGTCCCTCAAGGAAGTATATTAGGCCCGATCCTGTTTGCAATAGCTGTTTCCGATCTACCACTTTGCATTTCTCAGGGATCGTCTGTCATCCAGTATGTAGATGACACACAACTTTATACTAGCTGCCATCCAGCCGACATTAATTCAGCGATTTGGAGGTTTAATGAAGATTTGAAAAGTGTTAATGAGTGGTCAGTGAATAATGGCCTGTTGTTGAATCCTTCAAAAAGTGTTGCAATGTGTTGTGGCTCGAAAATTTCTTGTGATAAAGCATTTGATACCAGGCGTTATAATATAGTTTTAAATAATGACACATTAGAGTTTAGTGATCAATGTAAAAATTTAGGAGTATGGTTTGATTCCCATTTGAGCTTTGAGAAACATGTGTGTAATTTATTGAGTATCTGTTATGCTAAGCTTAAATGCATATATCATCTTAAATATTTGTTAGATTCGCCTGTTAAATGGAAGCTATGCAATTCACTTATTTTATCGTCGATTAATTACTGCTGTATATCTTACTTTTTTTATCTGACTGAGACCTTTAAAAGCAGGTTACAAAAACTTCAGAATGTATGCTTCAGATTTTCATTTAATGTAAATTATCGTGAGCACATAACTCCGTACTATATTGAAAAGAACATTCTTAAAATTAAATATGTAATCACTATACATTTTGTCATGTTTCTTTATAAACTAATAGCATGTAAGTTACCCGCTACGTTATACAATTTGTTACATCAAAGACAGACATTTCATGACAGCAACCTGCGCTATAAACACCGCTATGATGTTCCGTTTCACCTTTCTACGAAGTTCGAGGATTCTTTTGTTTATTTGGCACCTACGCTTATCAATAGGCATATCGAAATAATAACATCTGGCTTGTCCCAGCAAAGTTTTAGGTGCAAACTATTTGTATTTTATATGAATCAACAAAGTACCTGATGATAAATTAAGATAATGTGTGCAATATCTCTGTATTAATCTACCTCTTTAGGATTAATGTGTTTTTTTTTTTTTTTTATAACAATGTATTATTACTAGTTATGTTTATTCCTGGGGGAAGTGAAAACCAACTCAAGTTGACTTCCTCCATTTGTTTGGTCAATAAATTTTATTTATTATTATTATTACCGGAAAATGTTAAATGCATAGGTTTATTCCAAGGAATCTACACTAAGGTCATATAACGTGCACTTATAGAACCATGAGTTCAGTTGGTTATAAATCATTACAAATCAGCCTGTATATCTTTTAAACGGCTGCTTCATAAGAGTAGCTATTGAATGAAAGAAAAATGAAAAAGAAATAAACCCAAATTAATCCCCCTCCTAGAGGTGTTAGAAAGCAGATAATATTTTTTGCAAAAAAAATACCAATAACGGTTAGAGATTTTCTCGGAGATTTTTGAAATTCTAATTTTTGAAGACCGCCTGATACAAAAGGTCCCCCAAATTATTTACCCTTTTCGTTATTTTAAATTGCCTGCTAGCAGAAATCACCCGGTATATCTTCTAAACTAGCGGGCCTGAGGAATTTTAGTAAGGACCAAAATGTTTATGTCGAATTAAGCTATAAAATATAAAAAATTCACAGAAATCTAACCTAAAGCCAAATTCCCTAGTAAAGTGTGCTTTGATCCTTTTCAGAGTAGGTACATAAATCTTTCATTAAGAACATTATGAATTTCAGTGCCTTTCGCGGGTACCTATGTTGCTGTAAGTCCCTAGGTAGCGCTGTTAAACCGTTTAAGAGTTTGCGCCAATCGAAGTCCAATTTCGGGTCTGTTGGAACACCCGGTATACGTGATAGGTACAAATTGTTGTATGTAGTAGAGTCAGGGGTCACCAAAATGTGCGCAATGACTAACCACCAAGGTTTGTGTCAGTTATTGAACAGATGCTTTAGAGGACGCACGTGTTTAAATGATCCCTATCCACATCCGGCAACCCCGAGAGGGCAAATAATAATAAGTTGGTACAAACCCAACGTAACACAAATAACGTAAAATTCTGACACCAAAATACTATGAAAATAGCCCTCAGTTTCCGACGATGCCTCCCTGAGATGATTCGCATGTGGTTGATGACGGTGGCGCCATCTACCTTCTGCCACACAGCATCTCTGCCCCTCTTAAGTAACTAATCGATCTCTTTTTTCTTTCAACCAAATCGGTTCAGCGGATCAAAACTTCTTCCGGCTAGAGATGCTCGATGGGACACCCTGTATATATTGTTACATAGCGAATACTTTAAGTATACCAAGTTGGGTGCAGATAGCTACATAAATCCGTTATTCCGTAATTCGTAAGTTAGTTTCCTGTCGATACATAAAATACACACTTCCGAAAAATTGGATTATTTTAGTGAATTTTAGTAAATCCGATATGACCAACGCTGTGCAGGCTTCTATCTTTGATGTGAAGTAATGTCTGCAAGGTCTCATTGTAATTAAAGATGAACGCAAAAAATGCGGCCCGGGGGCACCCCCTACGTTGTCCATAGGGGTCCCTTGTATTATTGGAGCCCAAAATTGTATCCTCCATTTTGTAACCAGTACAATCTAAAAATGAAACGTTTCAACTAAATTCTGAAGTCTCCCTGCACATCCATGCAAATTTCGATATTCCACTGTACTAGTGGGCCGAAATGGAATACATAACGTATAGGGTCCTACAATTGTAACCATGAAAGTACGAAATTTTTTAAACCAATGAGATTCAAATAACGCGAATTTTTCCATTACCCAATATTCAGTGAATATTTTCCTAGACCCGTTATTCAGTGACAATTCGACTCATTTGAAATTGACCAATGACAGAGGGCAAATGACGAATTTCTGACCAACCACAACAATTGGCACCTGTATTTCAGCGGCAATTTTGTACTAGTCCAAATATCCGATGAAATTTATTTTGATAGCTGTCACAATTTCCTTGAAATGTTGCAATTTTTATATTAATTTGGCGAATTGTCCTCCGAATACTATTCGTAAGTACAGAATTGTCGACTTCCGTGATGCCTGGATACTCCTGCATACTGAGTAGAGAATTGGACTCGACCTACGGTCTCGTCCAATTCTCGTTGCAGTATGCAGTCGTTTCCAGGTAAGCATCACGGAATTGTCGACAATTCTGTACTTACTAGTAGTATTATATAAAGGGTGTCCCAAAAAAAACCGAACGATTTATTTTTGGTCATAACTTTATTATTATTGGAGCGATTTTCCCCAATTTTATACGAGACGTAGTCAAAAGATGAGGCTCTTAGAATCGGCAACCATTTTCCAGATGGCGCCACTAATAAATTTTTTATGGCAGTTTTCTACAAGGCCACTTTTTGATTGGCTGGAGTTGAACCATCTGTGAAGCGATCAAAATGAAAATAGTGTAAGTTTAAAGCCGATCCTTCTCTCTTCCAAAGCAACTTTACAAAATTTTATTCTGAACCTTCATGATTAATTTACAAATTTTTCTGTGATGCTCTAAAACGGATTTTTAAAGATTTATTTGATATTAATTCGCTACCGATTTTGAGAAAATTTTCAGAATCCTTAGTAACACCATAAATCTTTCGTAAAATAACGTTAGGTACTTTGTGCAGGAATTTAACTTAAGTACTATATGGTTGTACAAAATGTTAAAATAAATGAAACCCAAAAAAAATGGTCTAACATTGACTTGTTTGTAAACTGGACAAGTTGTTCTTCAGCTTATGACTGTTATAAAGCACATATTTGGATTATTTTAAAATCCAGAATTGTTGTTTATTCCAATCCAGCCTGTTGTCTGTAGCCGCTTTTAGTGCTAATATTTTTTACTATGGTCTGTCCGGGATCCACACGACCAAGATTCACCCTATTTCCATGGCGAATCATTGTGTGAGTCGCCATGGAAATTGGGTGAATCTTGGTCGTGTGGATCCCGGACAGAGTATAATAACAATTTCATATTATTCTCGTTAATTTTTTAATCAAATGTGTTCATAAAAATTTGCTAGGGTGGCGCCATCTGCAAAGTGACATCATTTTGTGAAATATTGATGGTGTTACTTAGGATTTTGCAAATTTTGTCAAGATCGGTGGCCAAATAAAAAATAAATCTTCAAAAATCCTTGTTTTAAAGCATCACAAAAAAAATTATAAATGAATCAAGAACGGTCAGAATGAAATTGTGTAAAATTGGTTTAGAAAAGAAAATCATTAGCTTCCATCCTACACTAATTTCATTTTGATCGGTTCACAGATGGTTCAACTCCAGCCAATCAAAAAGTGTTCTTGTAAAAAACTGCCGCAAAAAATTTATTAGTGGCGCCATCTGGAAAATGGTTGCAGATTCTAAAAGCCTCATCTTTTGGCTACGTCCCGTATAAAATTGAGAAAAATCGGTCCGATAATAATAAAGTTATTACCAAAAATAAATCGTTCGGTTTTTTTTGGGACACCTTTATGAATATTTTACTAGATCATTATTCCTAATTTACTCGGGATTTAATTTTAACATATAGGTACATACCATGTTCTCGACTTAATGATTCGCGGTAAAAGCCCTCCACCTTCAGAAAAGAATTCGCTATCATACAAAAATTAATATACCGGATGCCCCATTTAAAAAAAGCAAGTTGCGACCACATCGCTTAAGATCCATCCGACGGGGATCATTGAGTGTAAGGTCCGAAAAACAAAACTTTTGGTGGGAGTCACGTCTACCATCCTGATTTTAGTTCAGGCGAATATCGAATTCTCAATTAATGAAGGCGATATGGCAAATTAAAATGTGGACATCAGCAATAAAGAAGGCCATGTAACATACGTACCTAAACTACTAGCGGATTTTTCTGAAATTTAGTATTCAGGGGTTAGTTTTGACTCGCAGCGACAACCCCACAAAATGATTTCATTAGGTACTGATTGCAGCAAAAAAATGACAAGAATGAAATATTGATGACTAGAACGCTAGAAAGGTGAAAGATGTAACGCTTGCTTGTCTTTTGCAAATTTTAAGAGACCAGAATTATAAGCGTCAACAAACCGGCCAAGAGCTTAAGACTAAAATTACCTCAGGCAGGTTCTTAGATTAGTAACTGGATGGTTAGGGATCACAAATAATTAATTTTTGGGCGCCAGAGCAGATTGTTCAAGAGAGTAAAGCAAAGTTATTTAAAATAACTATAATTAATAACTTATAACTACAATGACAAATATGAAAAATGTTAAAGATGACAATGATTGGAATAATTTTCTAACTACAGATACTATAGAAATGACAAACTTTGACTTTATTACAAACAAATGGGAAGACTCTTCTCCGACTCTCGGACAATATAAAAATGCTACCTTGGGTTGGATCCTATATGCAATAAGCAGCAAGCGGTTACCAGCAGCAGGCAGGGAAATTAGCAAGCATCAGCAAGTCAACAAAACCAAAAGCCCAATAAAGCGGTGATGTGACGGATGTGGATTGGACAGTGCAGTTATTCTATGGATCGTGCAGTGGTCTCTATGTTATGGAACCAGCTATAGGCACATTGACTACAACCACGAGGAAGTCGTCCACTCGTCCACGAGTTATGGCAATGGTCGGTTATGCTATATGGTTGTTATGTGATGTGACTGCAGGATTACTGGATGCTGACCAAGGTGTCTCCAAAATGTCCGATCTGGTCGTGGTTGTCTCCAAAACGATGGTACATACAAATTAAATGAAAATCAAAGTTTGAAGTTGCATAAGTGCAAAATGTTAGTAATAGCAAACCTAAATTAAATAAAAGTTAAATTTTGATATAGCAATAACTAAAAAACTAATTAAAATTACAGAGAAATAGAGGCAAGTTGAAAGAGAGATAGAAAGAACGACAAAAAAAGAAATTAGGAAATTTCTACAGTTTCTGATTTTCCAAGCATGAGCTGCGAAGAAAATCAGCAACAGCAGACCTTGTTGCGCCCTGTACTCAATTAGAAAAGGTACGAAACCGGTTCCTCAACAAAAACCCTTCAAAATAAAGACGGAGAACGCAATAACAAAAAAACTTGGAATGTTCTCGAAACTAAATCAATTTTGCCAAGGTACAATTATGAAACTTCACATGCAGATTACGGATCGCAAATTAAATTTTCCGAATGAAAATTTCAAGACCAGCAAACTACACGAGAGAATCACAATCCACCAAGAACTGATATCACATGTGCAGATAACAAAATGGCCAACGGCTTCGGCAACGTGGACAGAAATAAAGTTACGGGAAAAATCCCAGAAAAATCAGAAATGATGCAGTCTACAGAGAAGCAAAAGATTAAGTGATGTATCAGAACAAGTTTAAATTGAGGAACGGTTATTTAGAAAGAATTATCAAAAATCGTACCTCTTCGCAACGAGCCAGGTGCACAACTGCTTGACCTCTTCTCTCCGACCTGAGGTCATCTCACAGCGCAACTCATTAACTCCTTATCATTCCCGAACATCAATGCGCGAAAACAATTTAAATTTTGAATTGTATGTTCAGAAAATAAAGATTGATTTTTATTTTCTTTGACTACTCGTTACAAAGAGTTAGTACAGCAAATAGAATTATTTAATAACTTCAACATAGCTATCAGAGGATTTTATTAAAATAAAAAATAAAATCTTATAAACTTATAACTAATTATTGTCTTCACCGCGGCCGTCGTTATTATTGTCATCATCTTCTGGTGAGCGGTGGAAATGATTAGTGACCACCGCCCCGGGGAAGATTAGTTTCACTATCTGGATTTGACGTCGGCGCCGCCAGTGTTCTCGCCGGTGGTTAATCACTCTGGCGGGAGCGGCACAGGCTGGAGCGCCTGCCGGTGGTGGTGCTGGAGGGGCCGGTGGTGGCGCTGGAGGGTCAGCCGGGGGCGGTACGGGAGCGACCGCCGGGTGTGGTACGGGAGCGACCGCCGGGTGTGGTACGGGAGCGGCTGCCGGGGGCCAGACCATTTCTTCATCCGATTCCAGTTCCATATCGCTTCTTTATCATAGGTAACATAAAAAGCGTAAAATAATAATGTTTTTCTGTAGGTACAATACATTTAATAATTAGATTTACGTCTTCGTAAACTATATGATATGAAAATAATAAGTCAGCAAAAACTGTAGTTCTAGTAGCCCGTGACCTAAGAGACGTATGGCGCAGATTGTGGAAATTATGTGATAACGTCACTGTCAGATTTAGTTTTGAGTGACAATTTCAATAGTTTACTCCGTACGTCTCGTTCGATATAAGAGTTACTAGATCGGAAGAGTTTTTGCTCAATCGATTGAAGGGTTTGGAGCTCGGTTTTGAGTAATAATTCCTTATTCCATGATTTACAAATAATTTTAAATAATAATTGCATTAATTTGAAGTTTCTAAAAAGTGCTATGCCATCCTATTTTCCAAACCCATCAATTGAGTAACAAAGTCTGAATTAATACAACTTACTGGTTTGCTGCTGGTGTTGCACCTGATGCCATCATCTTCAGAGTACTGGTACTGGTACCTCACAACAATCGACAAATACCTAAATTTGGTTTTTCTGATGTACAAAAAGTTCTGATAGCGCATTTGGAAATAAACACGCACCTGTTGGGTCTTCGCGCGAACCTTGAATTTGTCGTAAACGGATAAAACGAAAATTTTCCCGGATTATTGGGGTACATGAATAAATTCTAAAATGAGGAACTAAACACATTTTGTGGTTCACCAATACGCACAAGACTTGTGTAATTGTGAAGAGACATTGAACAAAAAAAGTCGATAATTAACCTCCCCAAAACCAATATAAAAAATGCAGCAGAGAAGCGGCTGGAACCCTCCCCATCTCGTGAATCTTCGATTTCTGTGTAGATAGCAGTCAATTCGACAGAAAAAATTTAGACTTCTCGTCTGTAACTAATTTCGGAATTATCTGACAAATAACGACTTCATCCATCACATTTAACAACATGTTCCTTTTAAGGTTAATATTTTGCTTGTTTTTTTCACAATAACTGCCATTTTACGTCATCCACTGACAGTGCGCTCCTTTTTAATGAGAATTTTTCGCTGAAATGGCAGAAACATTTTAACCTCCCCACAACCATATAAAAATGGGAGGTTACTGCAATCACTCCAAAATTCGAAATTGAGATAACACCAGATCTTTACGTTTCAAGGTCCCAGGATCACAAAAAAGTGTTTTTTAAAAAATGTCTGTGTGTATGTACGTACATATATGTGAGCACGATTTCTCGGAAACTACCGAACGGATTTTAGTGAAATTTGGTACATGAAAAGTCTTCAAATTTTGTTTTCAAAATTGTATTCAAGCTTAGTGCCCTTTTGGCAAAAAATCGTAAAATTAGAAAAATCGCAGAAAATACCTTGGGTTATTTGGTCGAGTAAAACTTAGGCATAATAAATAATACTTTAATTGGTGATAGGATTGGATCATTCACCAAGTGAGGAGGTTCCAGCCGCTTCCGTAGCTGCCCATTTTTTTATTACATCAGAATGGCAGAATTCGACCGGCTCTGAGGAACAGCCTTTTTTGCTTGGGCGGAAAGGGCGGCACAGCCTAAAGGGCGGGGGGGGCGGTCGCCCCCCCTAGCCCCCCTGACGGCACGCCACTGCCCCAAACACAACAGTAGTAATTAGGTACCACAATTACCAATTCCCAACTAGCCGCCACCTCGTTTTACGCATCTTTAAAACGAGGAAAAAGTTATCAGTTGGTCGCTCTCTCTCACCTCTAGTCGACTGGTCACACAAATAAGGTGGTTGAAGCTCCGGCGTTGCTCGGATGAATTTAAATTTCCCAGTGACGTTCCAAATCGATTTTTCTCATCTTCCGTATCAAACCTGATCATCATATGAAGTCCAATGTCCATCTGAATTACAACTGTTAGTTCATTAATTTGAAATATGTTTTGTCTCGGCGGGCGAAACCGTGGTGGAAACAGCGAGGGTGTAATTTCCCCCCCAACATTCAGAACACATCTGTTTGAATTGTTCAAAAGATATATCTGGTGAGACGTGTTCATCGCATATGTGTTTAAGATTAATGCCATTCTGTTTGAAGACCACAATGAGATTAACATTATCTCGAATAAGCTGCTTTGGAATTTTTAAATAAGTTTGACATATATAAAACATCAATATTTTTGTGTTGGCACATTGAAAAGTGTTCCTAAATTTTTTACTGTCCTCGATGGCAAGGTATGTCATCGAAGATGAATATTGAGTTGCTCTTGGCTTCCGAAGGACTAATTATGTCTTCGTTTACTTCAAACGGGAAGTACCCTAGTCCTTTAACTTTTTTTACAACTTCTTGCAGTAGCTGATGTTTGGGTTGCCAAAGCGATTTTGAATAAATGTATATATTTTCCCATTTTGCTCCGCTCGGGTGAAATAATATTGCCAAGACAGCTCGGACAACATACTATTGCTCTGAGTGAGGCGGGTAAGAGCGAACCATGTTGCTTAGTTTCTCGTTTTCGATTTGATAGGTGATAGGCTCGAGGTGATAGGTAGCGTTCGTTTTTGTTGAAAGAAAATAACGCATGTTTTGATTCTCTTGTGACAAATAATCAACCCTTTTCTTAATTTAAAGAAAGTAGAATTTTCTATCAAATAATTCTTTTGAATACATATACGATGTACTTCATTTGTCATCTTATAATTTTACAGTATAATTTTCTATCAAATAATTCTTTTGAATACATATAAGATGTACTTCATTTGTCATCTTATAATTTTACTAACTTTTATTCGAGTCAAGTATATGAAACACTCCACTAAGGAAGACGCACTCTGTCAAAAAAAATTTACCCATTTTTTGATTTTAATTCGGGGTCCGCAGTTTCCACCAGATGTCGCGGCGTTCGTATGCGATTAAGGAAAAAAAATATAAAATTCCTCATTTCACGAAAAAAAGACTCTTTAATATGAGCGTAAGTCGGAAAGAATTAGATAAAATACGCACCAGATCAATGGATTTGATTACTTTCACATTACTTTTGTCTTTATCTAGAAAATCATCGTACAACATGCCAAAGAAAAATCACAATTTTGTGACAAATTTGCAAAAATACATGGGACAGCTGCTTGCCATAACAATACTCTGCCTCTACGAACTTGATCTCTTCTTGCATCAAGCAATTTTGACTCATAGTGGTAAATAATATCTTCCTCCATAAAATGTAGGTATACTGCCGTGCAACAGAAGAACGGCGTATGTGAAATTTCCCAACTTTTGAGGAACGAAGATCAAAGTTTTGGCTGCAATCAAATCGCTATATTTTTTTTATCTGAAATGTTTTTCTTCTAGTTTTTTCTAAACATGCATGTTGGACCGTTTGCTTGAAGAAAAAAAAATATTTTTTTAAAATCACTGTTTTATTGGAATTTAATGTCACTTACGGCATTTTTAACTAGCAAGACGGACATTTTGCATGATATAAACGCAGTATGTAACTAGGATTTGATTTAAACTAGTATTTTTTTATTTAAACAAAACTTAACATTGCTTCACAAAAAATTATGCACTAAAAACATTGCAGAATATAAAAAATATTGGTCTCATAAAGGTAATGAAAATTAGTCTGCATCAATGTGTTCAATCAGATTTAATTTCACAAATTTGCGACGATCATTTGTAAAACTTTGTTGAAAGAGGCACTGAAGCAAATTAAAACCACCGTATGTGCTCACATAAGAGGTTCATGCTTAGTAAATCGTCGGTTTTCTTAGCACATGCGGCCTTTATTACTATTAACTTGCAGATGCGGTGTTCTTGACTTGCATTATTATGACTTTGCCAGTCAAAATACAAACTTGCTATTTTTAAAACAAAATTTTTGCCACTTTAAACTTAAAAAAATTGACAAACATCATATAATTATAAAAGGAAATTTATTGAGGATTTCAAATCTATCAATAACTCAAAATGCCCAAAAATGTACATACGATGTTTTTCCATTGCAGGGCAGTATAGCCCGCTCCACAGACCTCATTATTAGACCATAAACAGACCTATCCGCTCCTGATTGAGCCAGCGGCCATTTGTTAATTGACCAGGATCTTCCTAATAACAACAGTTACTGTGAATTGGTCGCCTTTTAAGAATATTACTGATTTTTACCTATGATGCCTTATGGCGTGACATTTCTCACATTTCCGTCACTGAATTTCTTTCCAGAGGCATAGAATATCGTCTGCTTGTCGCTATTCTAAGTTGTCCTTTAATAAACAGTCAAAAAGCCCATGAAAGCTAATAAAACTTGCAATAATTCGCTTTTGACCGAACGTTAATGTCAGAATGACAACCTCGCTGTCGCCGATTGCGCCACCGGATTATTATTGGAGAACTGCTTAAAAAGAGGGACGAAAATTTCCCAATTTGCGGCATGAGTTCGGCTTCCTTAGTGGAGTGTTTCATAGTCAAGTAAAAACTACGTACTTAAATCAAACCAATTTTTTAAAGCATTGATGATTTTAATAAAACAAGGACATCTATGAATACTTACTCGAAACAACGTGATTAAACGAAAATAACGGACGTCAGTGTCTATAAGGGTTGCCAATTTTGGTGATTAATGCACCACTTCTGGTGTTTTTGGACGCTCTCATCATGACATTTTGTGACAAATTATTTATTTGTTAGTCATTATTTGTCATTCTTGTGTCACAGTAATCTCAAAAATGGCAGAGCCGTTAACACAGCCGGACTGTTTTACCTACTGCGTAGGATTATACGTCAATTGATCGCAAGCAATTGACTGCAGACAATTGATCTCACGACCATTTATCGCACAAAAATTTAAGATAACACCTTATTAAAGAATTGAAAAGGTATTTTAATTACGAATCTGTTTTACTTACTTTTATAGATGAGAGCAATATTTTAGTGGTTGTAGTGCATAAAATTGTCGTTTTTATTAATCTTTATTCAATTCCGACTTGTTTCGCCGTTAAGGCAACATCAGGGAACAGATTCTACAAGTTATTCAGATATTTTTGTTTTACATCATGCGACTTGTTGCGGAGGATGGTTAATCTTCATTAATAACATCCATGCCTTGATGTTTGTTTAAATGTGTTTATTCAATATTAATTTCATGTCGACTTGTTCGCCATGTTTGTGAATCTTGACTGTCAAATCTGTACGTTAGTGGCTCCACCTATAATATCACGCGGTGGACTTACTCGTATGCAACCAAACTTACAGCGACGCTCATTAGGCCCAAACATGCCGCCCGCCTTGAAAGCTCTAAGCTTTCGAAACAGGACAAGTGACGTAACCAAATAACTTAACAAAAGTAGTTTTTAACTCATTAATACATAGTAATAAAAATAAGAAATTCAAAAGTCTGATGTTGACCAGTGTGTCTTTAACATCACTATTCACTCACACACAAATCCGACGGTCACTCGGTTGGCAGAATGGCGATTTTCGTGACTGACCTTTTGAGTGACGCGGTTGAAGTGCGTAGGGACACCACTCTCACCACGCCGTCTTTTCCGGGGTGTAGTTCAGTAACTCTCGCCAGTTGCCATTTTAACGGAGGGAGATTATCGTTCTTTAGTAATACCAGAGTTCCAACGTCCAGTTTGAGTGGGGAATTTTGTAACCACTTCGGTCGCTGTTGGAGTTGGCTTATGTATTCGGTACTCCATCTTCGCCAAAATTGGTGGACTAGTCGTTGCATGAACTGGTATTTAGATAGTCTTGATTCTTTAACCTCTGTTAAATCATTGTCGGGTAAACTGCACATCGGACGCCCAATTAAAAAATGGCCTGGTGTCAGTGGACATAAATCATTAGGATCAGACGACAATTGAGCAATTGGACGCGAGTTTAGAACAGATTCAATTTGACTTAGTACAGTGGACATTTCCTCAAAAGTTAAATGTACATTCCCTATGACTCTTTTTAAGTGCAGCTTGACGGACTTCACTCCTGCCTCCCACACTCCACCGAAGTGAGGTGAGCGAGGCGGAATGAAGCGCCATTCAATTCCATCCGAAGTTGACTGTTCAGTTATGGAATTTCTAATTTCAGGCCTTTTTAGCCAGTTACCTAACTCCTGTAATTCAAAATTAGCGCCAACGAAGTTGGATCCGTTGTCAGAGTAAATGGCACTGGGTTTTGCCCCTTCTTGAGCAGAATCTTCTAAGAACTGCAATAAAATTTTCGGTCGTTAGGTCGCTTGCCAATTCTAAATGTAAAGCTTTTGTGCTTAAACAAACAAATACAGCAATGTAAGCCTCTGATCAACTTATGATTACGAAGCTTTCTATCCTTTAGCATGATAGGTCCAGCATAATCAACTCCTACATTGTCAAAAACTAGCTTAGACGACGTTCGGCAAGTTGGTAAATTGCCCATTATTGGGGGTGCTTGTTTAGGAGGGACATGTCGTGCAAGAATTCTACCTCCAATTGGCCAAAACCTCTGCCTGACAGAGGCTAGAAGTTGCTGAGGCCCACAATGGAGCATTCTTTGATATTCCGAAACCATTATTAATTTTGTCACGACATGATTTTGTGGAAGCAGGAGAGGATGCTTCTTTTCAAAACGAAATGAGGAATTTTCCAATCTACCTCCTACTCTTAATAATCCTGCGTCATCTAAGAATGGTTTTAATGCTAAAATCTTACTCTTGGAGCTTATTTTCTGACCTTTGCGTAACGCTAACAATTCTTCGTTGAATTCTGACGCTTGAACTAATCGTACAATTGTCTTGGTTGCTGCAATTAATTCATTGACACTAAATGGACCAATTTGCTTAGAATTTGTATTCTTACAATTGATTTTGAAACGTAAACAATATGCTACAACTTTCTGGAGTTTTGACCACCTAGAAAATCTCGAAAACAATGCTGCTGTGTCTTGATTTTGGGCTACTAAAGTTGTCTGAGCATCAACAGCGAATTCGTCAATCAACTGACTGTGATTAATTTTTCGAGTTTCGGGTATTTTTTCAATCTCGCACTCTCCTTTTGAGGAATAAGGCAACTCTTGTATATTATGATCATGTATGATATCTGGCCCTTGCCACCATAGTGTTGTTTCTGTTAACTTAGAAGGAGCTACCCCTCGAGAAATGAGATCAGCTGGGTTTTCTGAGCTTTTAACATAATACGAGTCTGTTACTTTTGTCAGTCTTTGTATTTCCGCGACTCTATTCGCTATGAATGTCTTCCACTTGTGAGGTTCGCCTTGAATCCAAGCTAACGTGATTGTGGAGTCACACCAATAAAATTGTTTGTGAATTTGTGCAGTTAATGATTTTACAACTTTATTTGCTAGTTGAGCCAAAATGAATGTTGCACATAATTCCAGCCTAGGCAATGTAATTTTTTTCAATGGTGCCACTCGTGATTTGGAACAGATTAAATTTACCGATACGTTGGCTAACTCATCAGATGATTTTAAATAGACGCACGCTCCATAAGCGCTCTCGCTTGCATCCGAAAAGGCGTGCAGCTCAATTCTGACAACATTCATAATAATAGCGTGTCTTGGAATTTTTATCGTTTGAAGTTGAACTAACTGATCATGGAACATTTTCCAGTTATTTTGCAGATTGTCGGGCAATTTTTCATCCCACTCAACTTTCAACTCCCACAGCTTCTGAATAACTAGTTTCGCTACTACAATGATAGGTGATAACATCCCTAGAGGGTCAAAGATAGCTGCAGTGAAGGACAGAATCGACCTTTTCGTAATCTTGTTGCAAGGCACTGCATTTATTTTAAATTCTATTGTATCCTTTGTTGCATTCCACTTAATCCCCAATATTTTGCTGCCTTCAATTTGACTAATGTTCAACAATTTTAATTCTGAATCTGAGTCGAGCCCTTCTAACACTTGACTATTGTTTGACATAAACTTACGAAGTTCCAATTGACCCGTTTGCAAAATATTGCAGACGTCATTTCGAAGATTGATTATTTCTTGTAAACTGTCTGCCCCGGTTATCAGGTCGTCTACATAGAAGTCATTTCTGAGTACTTTGCTAGCCAACGGATGAGATTGTTCATGATCTATGCCTAATTGAAATAAACATATAGTGGCTAAAAACGGCGCGCTAGCAGTGCCATACGTGACAGTATTTAACTGATACTCTTTTAATTCGTTTTCAGGGTCCTTTCTCCAAAAAATGAGTTGAAGTGGTCTCTCATTTTCCTGTATTAATATTTGACGATACATCGTTTTTACGTCTGCTGTTATTACGTACTGATATTGTCTAAATCTGAGCATTATTGAAAATAAGTCGTGATGGACAACTGGTCCCACCATTTGTATTTCGTTGAGAGATACTCCTTTATCATCTTTCATCGATGCATCGAAGACTACCCTCAGCTTTGTGGATACAGCGGTTTCTCGTACTACAGGATGATGAGGAAAATAAGATTTAGTTTCGATTGTTGATGTATCACTTACTGATGTCATATGACCTAAAGTTTCGTATTCTGTCATAAACTTAATGTACTCAACTTTTAGAGAAGGATTTTTTGTTAATTTGTTTTCTAAGTTAAAGAATCTTCGCAATGCTGATTGTTTAGTGTCACCTATGACTTCGACTGACTTCTTTAATGGAATGGAAACGATAAACCTTCCTGAGGAATCACGGGTACCTATATGTTTTCAGAAAATGACTTTCACACGCTGCTTCTTCCTCGGATCTTAAAGGGTCATTTAATTTTGGTTCGTCTAAATGCCATAAATTGATAATTGAATTTTCTACCTGATCTTCTATTGTTACATCAGCTGTTATATTGCAAAGAGTTGTTACATTCTGAAATTTGGGTTGGACTAATGGATTTTCCAGATATGCCCCTGATAAGATATATCCAAATCTGGTATTCTGCATAACAGGAAGATTTTTGCCTAGTTTTATTGTTCCTTCAAGTATTATACCCCAAAAAATGGAAGCACCTATCAAGATGTCTATGGGCTTTGATTCATTAAATTCAGGATCCGCAAGAATGATCCCAGGCGGAATTTTGAAATTTACCTTTTTGAATGTTTGACTAGGAATGTTTCCAGTGATATTTGGGAGAACTAGGCATGATATATTGGTTTGGTATTCACCATTTAATGACTGAATTTGTATCTGTGTTTGTTTAGAAACAGAAGATGCTGATGAGTTAACACCTTGAATCGTTAAATCAACGTTCATGTATTTTAAGTTTAATCCTTTAATGGCAGATTCAGTTATTAAATTGCTCTGAGACCCACTGTCTAGCAGTCCTCTTATTTCGTGCCTTTCTCCATTAGGACATTTAATTAGTAATTTGATAGTTGGCAAAAGAACTTCAGTACCTACGTTAAGGTGAGAAAGTGACACTGCTGGTGTGTCTGCTGTCTCAGTTTGAGGTTTTTGCAAATGCAAGAGAGAATTGTGTTTCTTATGACAAACCTTACAAGTAAACCTTGATTGGCACTTGAAACTCTGATGATTGGCGCGAAGACAATTAACACATCTGTTGTTTTCCTTTATGAATGCTAACCTTTTGTCTGGTTCGTATGATACAAATTGTTCACATTGGAATATTAGATGATCTCCTTCACACACTGGGCATTTGATACTAATTGATGCAGTTAATTGCTTGGTACCTGTTTGATTGTTAGCATAATTGGATTTTTTAGAATCTGTTTTGACTTGAACTTTATGTACTTCCAATTGCTCTAATAACTCACATCTTTGTTCTAAAAAGTTCGTTAAATCTCCAATGTCTGGCGGGTCTGATTGAGACTTGAATTCACCAAAATGTTTTTTGGTATTGTTATCGAATTTGTTAGTTATTAAGTACACCACGAGATCTGACCACTGATCGACTGGACGATTCATATTTTTTAATGCCCTTAAATTTTTGTTTAAATTGTCTAGTACAGATCTGACTTGATCGTGACATTCCTTTGTAATGGCTGGAATTTCAAAAATGGACTTTATGTGATCATGAATGATTAAACGTTTATTTTCGAATCTTTTGACCAAAATGCTCCATGCTGTTTTGTACTCTTCTACATTTTCAACAAGCAACCGTGCAGAACCTCCTTTTATTGCAGCTCTAAGAATAAGTAATTTTTCAACATCAGTGGAAATGTTAGAATTTTTATCAACTGCTGCCAAAAATGCCTCTTTGAACGTACCCCAATTTTTGTACTGTCCATCAAATTCAGGCAGTGGCGTTTTTGGCACTCTGATTCTGTTTCTATTTTCATCTTTATCATTTATTTTTGAAATTGAGTTATCATTAGCTGAATTTGGATTATTGAATCTTGAAATTATTGTTTTTGCTCTCGCTAAAGCTTGAAAATATCTATCAGAATAGATTTTGTTTTGCTCTCCATCTACAACGTCCCCTGCTATGGCTGTTAATTCTACAAGAACACGTTTGTATTCCTTAAAGTTTACGTTTAAATCCTCTGATCTGAATTCCAACTCTGCCACATTCTGCTCCGAAGGAATTTCTGTCATAGCTGCATTATCCAGAAAAATTTCAAATTCTGTTAATTCATTGATACAAGATTGAATTTGTGCTTCTAACAATTTGAGTTTAGCATGCTCTGCACTTGCCTCTGGGCCTTTAACCTTTTTTGTCTTTTTTGGAGGCATTTTGGAGAATTTTGAAAGATATTGTAAAATATAAACGAAAACGTCTGACCTTAACTAATTTCTGTTGATTGTTGTCCAATTTGACTCCCGATGACTTCGAATAACTCCGATGATTGAAGATTATTGATGATTTGTTGGTTAGAAACGTGATTTTCTAACGATGATTGTTGTGGATTGTTTTCTTGCTGAGTTCAATCCGGCTGAAGGACCAATGTTCCGGAGGATGGTTAATCTTCATTAATAACATCCATGCCTTGATGTTTGTTTAAATGTGTTTATTCAATATTAATTTTATGTCGACTTGTTCGCCATGTTTGTGAATCTTGACTGTCAAATCTGTACGTTAGTGGCTCCACGCGGTGGACTTAGTCGTATGCAACCAAACTTACAGCGACGCTCATTAGGCCCAAACACGACTTACCCAACAAAAGAATTAAATTATAATGACTAATGGTTACCACAATTTGTTAGAACTTAATACAATGTTAAAACTATGAAACACTCCACTAAGGAAGACGCACTTCGTCAAAAAAAATGTACCCATTTTTTGATTTTAATTCGGGTTCCGCAGTTTCCACCAGATGTCGCGGCGTTCGTATGCGATTAAGGAAAAAAAATATAAAATTCCTCATTTCACGAAAAAAAGACTCTTTAATATGAGCGTAAGTCGGAAAGAATTAGATAAAATACGCACCAGATCAATGGATTTGATTACTTTCACATTACTTTTGTCTTTATCTAGAAAATCATCGTACAACATGCCAAAGAAAAATTACAATTTTGTGACAAATTTGCAAAAATACATGGGACAGCTGCTTGCCATAACAATACTCTGCCTCTACGAACTTGATCTCTTCTTGCATCAAGCAATTTTGACTCATAGTGGTAAATAATATCTTCCTCCATAAAATGTAGGTATAGCCCGCTCCACAGACCTCATTAGACCATAAGCAGACCTATCCGCTCCTGATTGAGCCAGCGGCCATTTGTTAATTGACCAGGATCTTCCTAATAACAACAGTTACTGTGAATTGGTGGCCTTTTAAGAATATTACTGATTTTTACCTTTGATCCCTTATGGCGTGACATTTCTCACATTTCCGTCACTGAATTTCTTTCCAGAGGCATAGAATATCGTCTGCTTGTCGCTATTCTAAGTTGTCCTTTAATAAACAGTCAAAAAGCCCATGAAAGCTAATAAAACTTGCAATAATTCGCTTTTGACCGAACGTTAATGTCAGAATGACAACCTCGCTGGCGCCGATTGCGCCACCTGATTATTATTGGAGAACTGCTTAAAAAGAGGGACGAAAATTTCCCAATTTGCGGCATGAGTTCGGCTTCCTTAGTGGAGTGTTTCATAGTTAAAACGAATAAATCTCACAGCTATCTTTCACAGCCATCTCATTAAGTTTGACGTAAGTCACATGTTCTCCCGGGAACGTCACTAACGTCAACAAGGGTGCGTTCAGAAACTATTACTACAACATTACATGATGTGTTTAAAAATCGGCACAAACGCGAAAGTATTGTAGGTTTAAACATTAACCGTTCTTTTTGCTTTATTTAGCATCGATCTCTAAATTTCTAACTCCTCCAAAAGGCTCATTTCCAAACCCGGCCTATTGCAATAATGTATTATTTTTGCGTTTTTTTGTGGGTTAAAATTGTGTCCGGGGAAAGTAATGTGATGCCCAAAAGCGAATTTATCCGTTCTATTCAGGTGTTCTTTAATCCTAGTGTTCAAATGTCTCTTTGTTTCCCCGATATAAGTCACATTGCAATGTTTCCTGATGATGCCCTAACGGCGAAACATGTGGGAATTGAATAAAGATTAATAAAAACGACAATTTTATGCACTACGACCACTAAAATAATGCTCTTATCTATATCCATAAGTGCATACTCACCGAATTCCACAAAAAAAATATATTATTTACTTTTATTTTGTTTTTTTTAATTTATTTAAAATCTATGGTTGTGTTACATATTTTTACAATCTAATGGGCTATGCCTCTAATATACTCCTTTAGCACGCGGTTATGATAATCGTTGACAACACATTTTAAACGTTCCGCAGCATTCTTATATTTTTTTTCTGAAACATTTTGTCCCCCGCTAGCAATTTCTCGGTTTTCATTCTGGCCAAATTCTCCTTCTGTAGTATAGGCATTCGATGAACTTCCAAATAGATGGGTGTGTTACTATGGACGCAAAGCAATTATGCCACCCTTCAACTGCATTGTTTGTTTTTGGAACATCGTTTCCAACAGAAATATATTGATTCCACATTTTTATAGCAAATTGAGGATTTTTTCTTCGACCTCTTCGGTCCAGATTGCCCAACCAGGTATATTCGAAATAATTCAAGAGGGACTTCATTTTCTTCATTTTCGGTGAAGGAATCGCTTTCCAATAACTCGTTATAAGCGCGTTGCTTCAGATAAAGGGCAAATTGGTCGTCGTCCACATATCTTT
Source organism: Pycnomerus fuliginosus (assembly GCA_963924575.1). Classification (NCBI taxonomy): domain Eukaryota; kingdom Metazoa; phylum Arthropoda; class Insecta; order Coleoptera; family Zopheridae; genus Pycnomerus; species Pycnomerus fuliginosus. The sequence continues at coordinate 42,658,102 of OZ004617.1, read as the reverse complement.
GTTGCAGACCCGCATCTTGAAAGTGTCTCCAAATAGCCTGAGTAAAGTGGAAAAAACAACCTCGAATATCTACATCTTCGAATTTCTGATTTATAGCATGTATACATGTCTTCTCAAAGTCTATCATTATTGATTTTGGTTTGTATAACCGAATTAATTAAATCCTTGGGGTTTGGTGGAGCATAATTTTGCAGAACTCGAGTTCGTTGAACGGTTCTCTACAAAGACGACAAAGTCGGCAGTTGCTGTTTTGCCAAATCCTTTATTTCGGATACCGCAATTTTTGCATTCCTCTTCGCTGCGTCTGGGATATGGTTATGTTCGGTGTACTTGACTATTTCCTCGCCAGAACTGTGAGCTCTACCTGTAACAGAATTAATTATTAAAAATTATGTGTGGTCACTATTTAAAATCCAAAAATAATTAAGAGTTATGCAGGTATATTTTGATTGAAGTGGAAACGGCGACATACACTTTTGTTATCAATAAAATCAATACATAGGTACCCTTGCAGTTAAGTCTTCTAGATTCTGCACATCTCCATATAGTTCTTTTGCCGCCATCACGTTCTTTCACATGTATATGCCCTTCAAACATTAGCATATATCTTTGTTTTTTTTACTTTGCACAAAAACAAGAGGCATCTTGAACACGTCAGTTTGCAAGAGAATAAGATATTATTCTGTTGCAAACTGAAGTCTTCTGTGTTCTTGTTTTGCATTTAAGGGGTTGCATGTCGTTAAGGATAATAATCTTTCGAAATCATTACCCATTGGCTAACTATAATTTAGCTATTAGGTGTACCATATTTGTCGGATAAGGTTTTGATGGCAATTAGAAAGAATTGATACTATTTTAATAATTGGAACGTTTATTCTGACAACATAAAAATTCAACTGTTAAAATCTTCTGTAACGATTATTGTGAATACAACAGTTTTATAATTATAAAAAGACTTTTAGTGTTCGGTAATTTTTTTAAATTTTGATATGTATACCTACTCCGACATTCCTATTGCTAGTAAAGATTGAGTAACAATGTTTATGCCATTTTAAGGTGGGCTGCAATTTTATCTCATTGATTTGGCTATAAATGTCACTTACGACGTCCTAGTCTAAAATACTCCTTGCATTTGCTCGCAGCCTCAACATTTCTATAAATGAATTTCTTGAAGTAGGAGTAGATGTTCTCAAAAAACCTTTGCTTCTTACATATTATGCAATTTATAAAATTCACCGATTTTTTGCTTGCAGTTTTTTTGAATTTAAGCTTTGACTCTATTTCGCTGTCAGAACCATCAGAGAAGCTACTAGAATCTGAGATCATTTTAAGTTCCCAAGACATCTAAAAACCGTCCCTGACTTAATAGACTTTCAAAAATATAAGTAGTTATACTTACGGCAAATTAGTTAAACGAAACGAAACTTAAAAATTTCCATTATATGAATATTAAAATTAATACTAACAATAGCCAATAATAGATAAGTCACCAACTTCTAGATGCAGAATCTGCATTAACTATGGAATGAGTCAATCACAAATGGCATTAAATAATTATTTCGCGCCCTCTTGCTGCTCAGTTGGTCTAGACTTATATACAGTGTGTCTCATTTTAACTGGAACCACCCAAATATTATGATTAATTTTAACCGAATCAATGCGTTTTTTTTCCTGCATGTAGAGCTCCAAAATCTGCAACTGTGTAATACTCAACTTTTTTTATAAACCGAAACCCCAGCCTGCTGCGATTTAATAAAGAGGCCAAGAATGACGAAATCGTATTAGGCATTTTTTTATCGAAAAATTTTATAAAGAAAAGTTGCTCAGGATCGCTCCAAATGGCTAAATCGGAAGTTTCAGGAAAAAATAAAAATGTTGAATTTCTTGAGGAAGAATCATAAAATAAAGAAAACGTCAATATTTTTGCAACATAACGGGTGATGTGAAATAAAAAACCAATGGAAGCGCATATGTTTGCTATTTGTGGCACATTGCAACAGATTAGTTGGGGTGTCCCTTGAAGAGTGTACGTCAAGTGGGCAAAATGGTCAAACGTGCGTTAATCCCAGTCGTCAACTCGGCAAATGGTTGAAACTGTCCCTCTTAATGATAGGTCATCTGGGCAGATACCGTACAGGTAGAAGGACAGTAGTTGCAAATTGATGTACTTATTTATTAGCTATTATATTAGCGATAAAAAAACGATATTATGGTGATTTTATACATAATTATATTTAAAAAAGACAGCAATATTAACATATATATATAAGTAAAAGAGTATCATTTAGGTAGGTGTGTTACAGTCAGAACAGAACAGTTTAGTTATTTAATAAAAGATAGGTACATATAGGTTGTTAGTTCAGTTGGGACAAAGATCAAACAAATTATTATTTATTACTACATTTTTTGTAAAAGTGTGAAATCCGCTTAACAAACTCAAATCTAGGAATAACTTTATTCTGAAAATTTGTTATTAACTGAGTAACAATTTTGTTCTTTGCGTGAGGTGTTCGAGAATTTTTTTCGCTGATAGAGATGCTTTTTAGTTTAGCATATGAGTCAACCTGAAAATTTTTGATTACATCAATAAATACAAAAATATTTGGATGTTGATTATAAAAATTAGAATTAAATTTTGCGTGAAAACTTTCACAGGCATTAGTTGTACGATCATCAATCGAAGTCGCAGACCACATCGCTGGAGGAAAAGTACTTTCTTCTGATATATATGTATCCACTAAATAATCACAGAGTTTTGAGATGAGGTCGCCTTGTGGTTGCACAGATGCGAAATCTTCCACAAAGCAGTCCGAAACTTGATCTGCGGGTAGCATTGATAATCCAAATAGATGTTGCAGCCATTTTCCTGTTTCAGTCTGGGATTGATATTCGCTGCTTAAACCAATACTTTGAATATGACGATACCACGCTTGGCCTAAATGAAACCGGCATGCTCTAATTTCAATTAACGGCTAAACTGATTTAGCGGCGTTGTGAATGGCTTTCTCAAAGTCGCATAATACAACAGATGGCCGAAAATTTAGATGAAGCTCAGAACATTTCTGTCTAATCATATTTAAAGCATTTGAATATGAATTTTGACTTTTGTCAGGCAAGAGACAGTATACAAGGGGTATATAAAATCCATTGCAAACACTATGAATAGTAAATAACTGACAGAAAAACTTAGTACAAAATGAAAATGTTCCGTCAACGAAAATAGTATCACGTTGGCCTTGCAACTTCTGACTACACAACGCCACACTTCCACATCACTTTGGTTCTTATATCCGAATGAAAACTTATAATTATTGATAACTATTAAATCACGTCCGCGCCTGGCTTTTAATAACTTCCATGGTCACTTGATAAGTTCACGTGATCGACTAAATGAAAATTTTGGAAAATCTTTAAATGTAAGCAAGTCCTATCCCCTACCCCCATTTCAGGTAATAGAGTATAACTATACCATAAGGACTCCATCAAGAGCTCATTAAGTACAGGGATGTTTCCGAGAATCCCAGAAAATGGCCGTTTGCCCAGTTGACCTATACATTTCAGGTAGAATTGTGGGACCCGGATTAAGCAAGTAACCATTTGCCGAGTTGACGAACTCCGCCCTTGAAATTGTTAAGAAAAACGAAAATCTTACACTATTTTGGTAATTTAAACTTTTTCTGCGATTGTAAAGTTTTATCCATCCATAGCCGATAGCAAATGTTAAATCAATTCATTTCAATAGTTTTTTATTTCACAGCACCCATTATGTTGCAAAAATATTGAACTTTTCGTTATTTTGTGATTCTTCCTCAAGAAATTCAACATTTTTATTTTTTCCTGAAATTTCCGATTTAGCCATTAGGAGCTATCCTGAGCAAGTTTTCCTTATAAAATTTTTCGATAAAAAAATGCCTAATACGATTTTGTCATTTTTGGCCTCTTTATTAAATTGCAGTAGGCTGGGATCTTGGTCTATAAAAAAAGTGAAGTATCACGCAGGTGCAGATTTTGGAGCTCTACATGCAGAAAAAAGGAACGCATTGATTCGGTTAAAATTAACCGAAATATTTGGGTGGTTCCAGTTAAAATGAGACACACTGTATAAGCAACCATGCAGTTATGAACCCTATCCCAGTCCGTATACAGACCATTAGTTCCATAATCGTATGCACGACCTTGTTATATTGAACCTTCTAGAGTTGGGGAATTGTTACTTTTTTCCGGAACAGTAGCAACCTGTTCCTGTTCCGTGGGAGGAACAGTTCCAAATAACAGTTATTTCTGGAACAACTGTTCCTGTTTTCTGAGCTGAAGTGCCGTCGTGGCGACAACATTTTGTTTGTATTTTTTGTAATCACAATCTGTCGTATGTGTTATGAATTATGGTGGATGCCCGGGAATCGCATTCCGAATATGGATAGATTGCACTGTTGTTACCGACTGCGAATACTGTGATTGCCTGAAAAACGGAAAGGAGTAGCTATAGGTACTGGTACTGCATAACAAGTAACAGAAACGAAATAAAAGGAACAGGCAGAAACAGGTGATCTGATTCGGTGTCCTTGTCTAGACTATGGCCGATGCAGCACGCTGTCGCGCTCGGTATAACAAGTCGCAGTTCATTCGGTTCACTCTTCACAAAATCACAGATCAAAATCAAATCCAGCTCCAGAATCAAGTAGAGCAGTTCAGAAACGAGCCGGTTCGGCGCGGAGTTCGGGTGTTCCATTACTCTAATCTGTTATTTTGAATAACTGTTATTTTCCTATCGGAGGAACAAGTTGTTATTGCTCCTGATCAATAACAGTTCCAAAATAACAGTTCCGTTAAATACTCCCCAACTCTAGAACCTTCGTCGCATCTCCTGGTGTCGGTCCGCCGAGCTGCGAGCCGTTGTGCAACACTGCATAATATTGCATTTTTCTCGAAATCTCTTCAATCAATCTTGATAAGACAAAAACCATTGGAAAGAAGAGATCTAACTCAAAGACATTTATATTTGTAATTTTTTCGCTATATCTCGGGGTTTTCGTCTTATGATTTAAGAAAACATTTGAGACAGCGCATTTCAAGAATTGAGAGTAAACGCCACCATATATCGGATGGTATAGGAATAACCATATATTTCGACGTGTTAGTAACATAAAACAATTAATTTCTCTGCCTTCTTTTTTCAAAATCTGTACTTAGTTATAATCGATGGACTAGTCGATTAGTCGACTAGTCGAATAGTCGACTAGGCGATTAGTCCAATAGCCGACTAGTCGATTAGTCGAATAGTCGATTAGTCGATTAGCCTGTTAATCGACTACTCGGTCAATCGACTAGTCGACCGATAAATTAGTCGATTAATCGAATAGCCAACCGATTAATTTTTCGATTAATCGACTAAACAAATAGTCGCCTAATCGGGACCGGTCGGTTGTCTTCGTCCATAAAAGTGCCATTTCACTGCCGCAAATGTGTCGCTAAAAATGCACATTTATTGACAGTCTGCGAAAAATATAGCTATTATCGGGTATGGAAACACTGGACAACTTCGGTCGAAAAATGCACTATCACTAGAAACACCCCACTACACCGAAACACTTGAATTTCACTGCTGACGCGTTTCGAACACAATGTGCTCATTATCAATGTCTAAAAGCTGAAATATTTATAGGCCCACCCGTGTAGCTCCGCCCCTCGGCCGATATGGTTAGACCAATCACAGGTCGAGAAATGGTCACACATGGGTGAACACGTATAAATATAACAAGTCCTACTTAAAGTAGCGTAAACAGAGATGAATATGCGATCGGGCCTGTATCAGCGTAGAGCAAAAGGGCAAATGCTGGCCTGTATCAGCGTTCATAAGTCTATCTCTAGACATATAAATTACGATACTCTCCCAAGCGTCGAGCATCTGCATCTTGTTAACGCTACAAACTAACTTAATATTATCACTTATTCTGTGGTCATTGTGTAAAGCATGTAGGGCAACACTGGATTTCTCAGTTCTGCCATATTTAAGGTGGGCTAAGTGCTCCTTAAATCTGGTGCTGAGAGACCTTCGTGTTTGACCTACATACTTTAGATCACAATTTTGACAATTGATTTCGTATATGCCAGATTTTTCGCTATTCCCTACTTTATCTTTCGGGTTGCCTAAAAGGTTTTTCAATTTGTTTTCAGATCTGAAAACTGTCCTTAAATTTTGTTGGGCAAAAAACCTTGTCAAACCTCTTGTCAACTGAGGTTCAAAAGGTAGTGCGACAAATTTTAAGTCCTGTTTTTGTTCTTCGGAGCGAAAAGTCGTGGCGTTTAACACTTGTTGTTTGAATTTCAACTTCCTAATGATGTTGTCTACTATGACAGGTTCAAACCCGTTACATCTCGCTATGCCTTTGATTGTTTTGAGTTCTTTCTGATATCTTTCCTTGTTTAAAGGAAAATTCAGAAGACGGTGTGCCAAAAAATGGAAACTTGCCGTCTTGTGTCGTGCACAATGATGGGAGTCTGCCGAGATATAGCGGTATGTGCCGGATTCTTTCCTATAAACGTCAAATTCTAACTTATTATTATTTCTAATCACTAGAGTATCTAGAAAAGGGAGTTTTTTCTCTTCTTCAACTTCATGAGTGAATTTAATACTCGGAAAAATTGAGTTTAATTTTGAAATGAAGTCCTCTAAACTGGACTGACTAGGATCGAAAACAGCAAAAATGTCATCCACATGTCTAAACCAAACCCTCGGTTAGTTGTAAAATTAGGTTAATAGGCGCTGATATTCATTTCCTAAAATCCTGCAAAAAACGGAGTTTTTCCAAATTTCATCACCGTGAAAATTCCCAGTAACTGCAAGGTCTCCGAAAAAGTTTGTCGGTTTGCTAAAGAGAAATGGCTGGATTTGGAAATTGATAGACAGTACGCAAAACGAAGTATGCTTGAACTACAAGCATACGAGTTGTTTAAGAAACTTACTTATAAGTTAGATGAACTAGATTTTGTAAAATGGTGTGAATTCCAGAGAAAAATGTTTGTTTCTATTAAAGCCAAATTTCAGAAAAAAGTAGATGTACATACCTAACAAAAAACTAGATAAACTCTGTCCAAGAGTGAAGAAACAACAATGTCCAGAATCCATAAACATTGTCGAAAACCAATCGATGGAATCGTTTACTAGTAAAGAGTTGAGTCTGTTAAACAAAGGACTTAACTTTGCACTGCCATCCTCTGGAAATTCTTTGACGAACGTAGTTGCAAGTGTTGAATCCTCCATTCGACACTTGAGCGAACCGTCTGAGAATTTCATGATGCATGCAAACAACAAATTTCGAAAAACATCAGAAACAATAAGTTTCCCAAAATTAATCAAGCAGAAAAGGAAACTATTAAACAATTACGCTCGAAAGATTGTTTTTATGTAAAGGCAGACAAAGGTAATAAAGTTGTCATTTTGGACAAAAAGGATTATTTCGAAAGAGTCGATGACTTAATTAGCGACTGACAGAATTAAAAAGATGAAAAGGTTCGAAATCCATTCTTTTAGATTGGCAAACGAATATGTGGAATGTGTTGAGGTTGGACCTTATAGTCTACTACCAATCAAAATCGATGAGTTTAAAATTGTGTATTGAAGTTTATAAGATGCTACACATAATTATGTGTTTCGGTCAATACGAATTCACAAGACCATCTTCAGGCTAAAAAAGAAAAGACTCCTGAATAATTCAACAAAATTCAGCGACAGAGTGAATTATACAAAATTGATTAAACAATTGTAAACCCAACCGCCCCGTGTACAAACGGGCACTAATAATTCCTGCGCGAGCCCTTCCCGAGAGGCCCGGAATTGGGTACTTTACCTTCAAAACTTTGCGTTTTGAGTGGATGTGTGGTACCTGTGCGAATTTCGGCGTCCGCTTCGCCCTGTTACTTACTACTCTCTTCGGATAGGCTGCCACCAACCTCCAGGTTGTTTTCGTTGGCCTGGAAGTACACCAACTGACAGCGATCCTGGCGCAGATAATTTGGTACCACACTAAATGTTATCTCGTAATTTTGGTAGGTTTAACCGAGCGATTTGGCTCTCAGCCGCTCGCTCTAGCTGATTTCTCTTACGGAGAACTATGGGGAACCAGAACTCAAGTGACAGGTAAATTAAAAGCTCGGGACTTCTAATTAATACATATATTGAACGAAACTAAGGCTAACAGCTGACTTTAAAATACGTCAAACGCCTCTACTGTGTAGGGAACAATCTAATTACACGCGTATGTGCGTCGGGCGCCTATACGGCCGCCTGTACTTTATAAAATACAAACAGAACGTCGCGAATTCTTACCCTCGGGATTTCGTCGACAATTACATCGGCAACATATCAATGAACAAGTTATACATAAGAGGAAAATTCACATACATTTAGTATATAAAGAAATAGTGGTTAATACAATATTTTTGGGGGCGACTCACCCAATAATCATCCCTTAAACAACGGAGCTCTCTACTGGGCCCGCGATAACGGCGACCTCCGTCCTCTTGCTAAATCTACAGGATCCGGGGGTGATTTACAACTCCAACCTCCAGGAACTAAGGATTTCCACCATATGACTGAATACGTCTACGCGACAACTCGCGTGTTTATTTATTTCCACTAGCAAAATATATTCTCGCGACAAAAACTCTACACACTTTAACTCAATTCAACGATTAATTATCGAATATTTAAAACCAATGAGCTCTGCTCCGGCACTCTATTTAAAGAAAAACAACAAAAACCTTCTCTCAAGGCTTTCCTACTCAAAACTTATTCTCGGACGCCGGCTTTGGCGATCCCGCACTCCAAGTCCTCTCACTTGACTTTTTTACTACTCGCTCGAGGCACCGTTCTTTTCGGCCCGCTCTCGACTCGTCACTTACTCGACTTCGACTCGACTTATCCCTTCGTCACCACTCTTGGGGGCGGCGAAGAGTTCATGTGAACTTGCTACTCAGCAAGTTTGCTTATCATTTTTCCAGTAAGCTAACTTTACTTATTCGACGTTATTTTATCTGTACTTTCCTGTGGGCACAACTGTGCTTGAACTCCTGACTATGCAATTATCTTTATAATTTCAACTCGCTCAGGAATGTGCTATATCCTGCCGACTTTTATGTATCAACTTTCTGATAAATTTCGACGTACTTTGCTAGCGGTTAATTGATTTGGAAAATAATTCAGGTCTAATTCCTTCATGCCCATAGCGACTGCTACATCACCCCCTCCTTAAAAAAAAGAAGGAGTGTCCTTACGACAGTCATTCTTTTCTCTTACAACACATAACATTTATAAAAGTAAAATACAATAAGTTCTCAAATTTAACTCATAAAATATCAACGTTTAGTTGATTCCAATAAAACAATTCATCATAACTCACGGTTTAACAAAGTTTTTAAATCTTCGTAAGATGTCTTCGGATCTTCGGGTAGTCCGGATGCAAACAAGTCTCAAGGTTCGTTCACAGTTCGCGACACTTACGTTTGTGGGTTCGCGACCGAACTTCACTTCTGTCGGTTCTCATCGGTCCAATGAGTCAACTTCGGATACAAGTCTACGACACTAACATTGGTTTGCTTGTTAGCGGTACCACGGGGTTGTGTGACGTGCACTTCTCGCTGATGTGGTACTGGTCTCTCGGTAAGTACCTCAGGCGAAGCCTCCCTCGGCTCTGGACAGCAATTTTTCGGTGTGTCTGCCTCTTCATCAGAGGGCTTTCTGTCCTGTTTTCTGAGGTTCTCATGAACTACCCACAAGGCAAGGGTGTTCCACACTCCGGCTAGGACAGAGACTCCACATCCGACAACTTGATATATCTGCCAGCTATTGATAGCTACTCCAAGAATATATTTAATCATTCGAAAAACAACATAAAAGCCCATCACTCCACTGATAATTACTCCAAAATCTGTAAACCAGCCCCACATGTGATATAGGGTGGAATGTGCTAACTTCTTCAGTTCAGCACCATCAAACATACTAATTGAGGTTAACCCTTGATTATCGGTTTCCGCTCCAACTAGTTTTCGTATTAGGATTGTTTCGACTGCCTTTCGTTCTTGTCCAAAAATAATTGCTTTTTGGCTCTTTGCCACCTCTTCTTGAGTGTATATTCCACCTGAGCCTAATGGTTTGACCGGTTCGAAACTCAATCTGGGCTGCGGGTCCACGCTTAATGTGATTGGTGGGGTCCTTACGATAGGGTGTGGGGCCATTCCTACCCACTGGTCATTAATATAGTACATAGGCGGGGAAAGTGAGCTGCAGTCTACCTCTTCTGCGTGGCTCTGGATGATATGGTGTAGCGGTGAGGTGAATTTGGTTTCATTATTTACGGCTATCGGTAGCTCGTGATAACACTGATCGGTCCTTCGTAGCGAAACAGGTCGGGGGGTGCACTGCACCAAGTAGATTACTTCTCCCAACACACGACCGACGTATCCACGTTCGTTAGTCAATAGTTCTCCGATTGAGGATGGATTTGCAGCTGCCATCCACAGTCGGTTCTTTAACACTTCGCGGTGAAGTTCACATCTTCTAAACAAAGTATCTACATAAAGTTTTTCTACGGCACGTTTATGCGTCGCTTCTACGTACAGGAATTTACTGTTTATATACGTCACTAAGTTTATTTCGTTCGCGGGCACTGTCTTTGAACCGCGAAACACAGGGGCTTGTCCAACTTCCAACACCAGCAGGCGCGGATGCTCTGTAACCCAAATTACTCGGTCACAGGCCGCACTTTTCTTCACGAGGGTAACGGCGAAGACTTTGTCTTCTTGCTCCACGACTAGGTAGTGCTGACGTGTAGTTGAGTCCATTACCTTCTCGGCGGTACCTTCGTAAAGGATTATAACGTGGGAGCATTCTTCCTTCGGTTCAACCTCCCACACGGATTCTCCAGCGAGACTATCCATACAATAACCGCGGAGGTAGCTACACGCTACTCCTCCGGATACTACTATTTCGTTTGTTTCCATTCTTACCACGGCATCATACTGCTTTAAGGAGATTTTAATGGTGGCTTGTACTATTACATTTTCCCAAGTCCTCCCCTTTTCGGTGAAAACGGTACCTTGACAAGCACCGTCAGGGTCTATTTTTCCAAATAGCGTGGCATCTATCGACGTGGTTGCGTTCTTCTCTAGGCGTCCCACGTGGATATTGTAGATGCGGGTTGTTTGTGTGCGATGAGCACTGGCGCAGGCCTCTGCTCCCATCTTGAATATGTACGAGGATAGTCCTCCCGATACTGCTGACACGTGGCTGTGCATGCCACAATAGAACATTTGGCGGTAAACCTCCACCAAGCAGGTTTTCACTGGCTGTCTTCTGACTTCCGGTCTCTGCACCACCTGAACGGACAGGGCCTGGCTGACGAAATTGGACGCATCCCTTTGGCATGGTGCGACCGACCTCAGGGAGACTGCGGTGACGTTCATCGTCGGGGTTTCGCAGTCATAGGCGATGAGGGTGTGGCCCATGGGTATCATCAACAGGGTGACCAATAACTCTACCAAGCGCTTCATGGTCGTATGACTTTTTAGGCTGAAACTTCAGCTGGATTAATATCTGCTCCTACAAAGCTAAACATTATATAATATACAATGAAACAGTTTTTTTTTTCAAATTCATTATCGGTTATTTTCTAAATCTCGCCTCAGAAACATCCATTTCCCTAACGGGGATGAACGCTTCTGGGTTACGCGTTCCTTACGATCGTCATCATTTTGTTTTTTTTTTTTCTCTCACGATACTACGTGACGGACTCACATTCCCTATTTTTCAGTGTGACCTTGTCATTATCACCTTAGTACGACGAGTCTTCTCGACACTCCATTTTCCCAGTATCTTGTAGCATAAATCCTCAAATTTTTCAACGTCCTCTATGGGACACAATTTCCTCTGCTCTCGGCAGGTAAACACATAGCGAAACTTTTTCTCTGCACTCGGCAGGCAAACACGTAGGCCTATTCTTTGCTGTAGCCGGGCTTTGGACGGCTATACCCTTTCAACAAACACTCCTCTGCTCTCGGCAGGTAACCACATAGGCCTATTTTTTTTAATCTAGCCAGGCTTTGGACGGCTATACCTTTTTAACAAACACCCCTCTGCTCTCGGCAGGTAACCACATAGGCCTATTTTTTAATCTAGCCGGGCTTTGGACGGCTATACCTTTTTAATACACCTTTCTCTGCGCTCGGCAGGTAAGCACGTAGCAAAACTTTTCTTCTGCACTCGGCAGGCAAACACGTAGGCCTATTCTTTGCTGTAGCCGGGCTTTGGACGGCTATACCTTTGTAACAAACACTCCTCTGCTCTCGGCAGGTAAACACATAGCGAAATTTTTTTCTCTGCACTCGGCAGGCAAACACGTAGGCCTATTCTTGACACAGCCGGGCTTTAGCGGCTACAAATTATCCACGAGCTCTTCCTTGGCTCTATTTCCATCCAACAATACATAGGCCTATTCTTGACACAGCCGGGCTTTAGCGGCTACACCTTCTTAACAAACCCTCCTCTGCTCTGGGCAGGTAAACACGTAGGCCTATTCTTTGCTGTAGCCGGGCTTTGGACGGCTATACCTTTTTAACAAACATTCCTCTGCTCTTGGCAGGTAAACACATATTATCTCCGCCGTGGTCGATGACCTCGACACCACCGACATTACTGTGTCAGTGCCTAACAAACCCTCCTCTCTCTGCGCTGGGCAGGTAAACACATAGCATCTTCGCCGTGACCGTGGTCGTGGTAATGCCAAGACCGAGGGCCTCGACACTACAGACATTACAGTGCCAGTGCCCCTGTCATGGGCGGCAGGGCACTGTCAATCCCGCTCACTACATAACTGTAAAAGATAAAACAGGTGTCGCCTTTTAGAAGCCTTTTACCTCTGGTAAGGGACGGAAACCCTAGGGGTATTCGCCAACCGCCCCTAAACAGCGAAAAACGGGTCACCTTTTAGAGGACTCTTACCTCTGGTAAGGGACCAACCCTAGGGGTATTCACCAATCGCCCCTAAACAGCACGAAGAGGGGGTCACCTTTTAGAGGACTTTTACCTCTGGTAAGGGACCAACCCTAGGGGTATTCACCAACCGCCCCTAAACAGCACAAAACAGGGTCGCCTTTTAGAGGACTTTTACCTCTGGTAAGGGACGGAAACCTCAGGAGTATTCGCCAACCGCCCCTAAACAGCGAAATGGGTGTCGCCTTTTAGAGGACTCTTACCTCTGGTAAGGGACGGAAACCTCAGGAGTATTCTTTTGCCGCCCCTGCACAGCACAATGGTGGTCGCCTTTTAGAGGACTTTTACCTCAGGCAAGGGACGAAACCTCAGGAGTATTCGCCTACCGCTCCGGAACAGCTAAAAACGGGTCACCTTTTTAGAGGACTCTTACCTCAGGCAAGGGACGGAAACCTCAGGAGTATTCGCCAACCGCCCCTGAACAGCTCAAAACAGGGTCGCCTTTTAGAGGACTTTTACCTCTGGTAAGGGACGGAAACCTCAGGAGTATTCGCCAACCGCCCCTGAACAGCTCAATGGATAAGAGAACCTTACAGGTTCAACCTCCGGGGGGGGTCGACGCGCACGGTTCGACCGCCTAGGCAACTGCCTGTCCTCTTCTGGCTCGACCCTGGGCCCTGGAGGGCGTGGAGGGTTAACACCTGGTTCCTCCCTTGGCACTGGGGGTCGCCGGTTACCCATTTCAATCAGGAACGGTACTAGGGCCATGGCGGCCTGTTGTTCCTCCTCAGCTTCGTCAATGATGGGATCCGGTATCGGCAGCTCCTCTGGATCCGCGTCCTGCTGGTCCTGGTCTGCCGGTTGGTCCCTAATCACAGTTCGATATGGTTTCAATCGGTTTACGTGCACAACCAGTCTTTTCCTAGTATTAACGTCCTTAATCTCATACGTTAAGGGTCCCTTCTGGTCAACCACCCGATAGGGTCCATCCCACTTCTTCATCAATTTGTTTGAGAGGCCCTTTTTCTGCGCAGGGTTGTGCAGATACACTAGGTCTCCTAAGTCGAAAGTTTTTTCACTTGCTCGTCTGTTATATCGATCCTCACGATCGTCTGCAGCTTCTTACATTCGTTTTCGCACTTCGCGCACCGTTCGATTCATTCTCGTCATCATTTCTGATGCGTAATTTTCCGCCAAGTCATAGCGTGGTCTAGTTGACTTTATGACGTCATCGAATGGCAAGACCATGTCTCTGCCATATAAAAGAAAATGCGGGCTATATCCCGTTGAGCTATGTACGTGCGACCGATACGCCATTAATACATAGGGAATCCACACATCCCAGTCCCTTTGGGAGTTGGATACAAAATGAGACAGCGTGTCCTTGAACACTCTGTGACTTCTTTCCAGAACACCATTGGATTGCGGGTGATATCCAGTGGTTTGTATCTTCTGGATTCCGAGGTGGCTGCATACCTCCTGAAACAGCTTCGACAGGAAATTTGAACCTTGGTCGGTAATCAGGGACTTCGGTGTCCCGTGTCTTGCTATTATTTCTTCCACAAACACTTTTGCGACCGTTTCCGCCGTCTGATCTGGTATTGGGTAGGCCTCCGGATACTTGCTAAAGTGATCCTGGAACGTCAGCAGATACTTGTTTCCCTTGTCGGACGTCACAAAAGGTCCTACAATGTCCATGGCCGTCCTTTCGAAAGGCTCCGTTATCTCTGCAAATCGTCCCATTGGCGCTGCCTTCATGTGGGGGGAGGTCTTCCTCCTGTTACACGCATCACAGCTTTGGACATATTCCGTAACATCCTTCCTCATAGTAGTCCAATATAACTTCTCCTTTATGTGCTCCAGCGTCTTATCCCGACCTGGATGTCCTGCCATTGGCAGATCATGGTAATCATGTATCACTTTCTGCACCAACTTTTTTGGCACAATTAGCACATCACTGTGGGTTGAAAAGGGTCTACTCGGTATAGTAACCCATCCCGATCTAGGTAGTAGGTTTCTTCGAAGTTTTCTTGATTCTTAAGCTTCATTATTTCTTGACAACAGGGGTCCAGTTGCTGAGCTGCTCGTATGACCTGACGATCCCATATTGGCTCTAGCTCGGGTGTTCCCTCTACTGCATACGTTGGCCCTAGCGATTTTCTAGGCAAGTAGATATTCACTTTTATTCCCGTTCTTCCGAAAACGAAAGCTATCATTGGCAGGACGGTATTCCAATCCAGCCCATCTATACCGCATCCAATTTCGAAATCCTTGTGCAGTAAACACGCATACTTTAAATCCCAGAGACTTTCCCAGAAGTGCTCGTAAGTAGGCTTTTGCTGACTCTGTTCCTTAGTGACCAAGTAGTACACGTTTCGTCCTTGACGATTCAACACAGCCACTTGTCCTACCTCACAGTTTTGATCTTGTAACTCCTTGATTCCTCCAAATCGTCTCTTAAATTCGACAGCTATACCAGCTGCCATTGCAAGGTCTCTTGCCACACAATGTGCCAATGCCATACCCTCTGGGGCATTGAATAAGTCATCGTTTACTATGCTCACATTATTGTTGACTATCTTCTTTTTTTCTAAGATTGGTAAAAAATCTTCGAAGGAAATCGTATCATCTTCGTACACTCTACTGAGGGCGTCCACGTTTCCGTGTCGACGTCCCGCCCTATATACCACTTTAAATTCATATTCCGCCAGGTGCAACGCCCATCTGGCTAACCGCGATGCGGGGTCCTTTAAGTTTATTATCCACCGAAGGGGTCGGTGGTCCGTGATTACGAAAAATTTCTTACCATATAAATACGATCGGAACTGTTTGATCCCCTGGACAACTGCCAAACATTCTAGTTCCGTTACTGTATAATTTCTTTCCGCTTTATTCAACTTCCTACTGTAGAAAGCAATTGGCCTCTCGGCATCATTTCTAATTTGACTTAGAATGGCGCCTAGCCCGGTTCCGCTGGCATCCGTTGATAAATAAAATGGCTCGTTGAAATCCGGATGGATTAATACACTTTCCGAAGTGAGGGCGTCCTTGAGACTGCCCACTGCTTCCACTACTTCTGGAGTAATCACAAACTTCTTATCCTTCTTCGTAAGTTCCGTCAATGGCTCTGCCATTTGACTGTAGTTTTTAATAAATTTCCGGTACCATCCCGTTAGTCCCAGGAAACTTCGCACTCCCTTCACTGTTGTAGGGATCCTGAATTCCTTTATGGCATCCACTTTAGAGGGATCTGGTTTTACCCCTTCTCTACTTATTACGTGACCCAAATAATTTACTTGAGATTGTAAGAATTTACATTTGCTAGGCTTTAGCTTAACATTGACCGAACGCAGTCGCTCGAATACTGCTGCTAGACGCTGAAGATGCTCTCTAACGTCTCCTGAATTATAAACGATAATATCGTCCAAATATACCAAACAAACCTGCGGCGCTAGCCGTGCTAGCGTGGCATTCATAAACCTTTGAAACGTCGCCGGGGCGTTCATTAACCCGAACGGCATCCGTAAATATTCATAATGATCATAAGGGGTGGAGAAGGCAGTCTTCTCCCTGTCTCTCGGGTCCATTTCTATCTGATTATACGCCGAAGTTATATCACACACACTAAACAAGCATGAATCTTGGAAATACGATAACGTCTCGTCCACGTTGGGAAGGGGGTAGAAATCCCTCTTGGTTATCGTATTCAATTGTCGGTAGTCAATACACATCCTAACCTTGGTTTCTCCATTAGGTAGTTGTTTAGTGATTAGAACGATGGGTGCCGACCATGGTGACTCCGAATGCTTAATCACTTTGGCATCCAATAGTCGATCAATTTATTTTCTTAATGTCTCCCTCTGATGAAAGGGTACCCGGTACATCTTCCGTCAGAATCCTATGTTTAATGTTATGTGCCACCGTTAACTCTTCATTATCACCGATAAATAAATCCCGATATTTCAATAAGAATTGGGCAAGTAGCTCGTAAGCTTCTTCGCTTAAATGCTCCAGTTCAAACTCATTCAAAAATTCTTGCTCCGATATCCCCGGCATCACCGCCGCCACTGTGATTCACTTCCGTTTCCAAAATGTGAAAATTTGTAGTGGCCCTTCCTATCACCACATCCTTTTCGAGGTGAACGGGGTACTCCTGTAAATTGATTGCTCGAACGCGTACTTCCCGATCCGCTTTCACCACCGTTGGTGCTACTATAATTTCGGGGAACTCCTCCGGTTCAATCACTAAATTTGGTTGTCCACAACCTCCTTTGAACTTCCGGTCCAAATATCCAATAAGATTCACTTCACTTCGAGGGGGTAGGTTCATTCCCTTCTTCAACTTAACTTGATTAAATTCTTCCACCCTTGGTGGGGGTGAGTCATCCTCTCTAAAGCTTCCCGAACGCACCCCCTGGTTGGGGCGCATCCGCCTAATTCGCCCTATTAACGCACCCTCGGCAACCCTTATTACGTAATTATTTTCATTTCGGGCCCCTAAATAAATTTTATTTCCAACTTTCACTGATGTTGGCAGTATTGTTAAATTATTTCCTTCGTTGAATTCCAGGATGTCCTCCTGGGGTCCTGAAAATTCCTTGCCAACCACTTCGCATTCCAATTCGGTGTCACTTCTCGGAGGTATATCCATATTTGTAGTAAGTCGTAACTCCTGTACTCCCGTGTCCGGATATGCGATCCTCAATTCGTCGGATTCCCCAATGGGACTCCGCCTTCCCCCTTCCTGAGGTAACTCGACAGTATAGAGGGGTAGTTCATCCTTGATCTCTCCCACTTCCATATTTTTCGGAAAAATTAGGGGCTGGTCCGCCCTATTCTCGATTTTAATCGATACATCCATTCCATATTTTATCGTGGTTGTGTCCGTTCGTTGGTGCGTGTCAGACGTGCCAATTCTAGCGTGCTTCACAGCGATCCGAGTGTTCCTTTGTGTTCAGTCAGCGGTCCGCCCCTAGCTCACTTCAGGGAGCCGAAATTTATTTCGGTTCTTTTGAAGAGTGTTTAGTCTGCCGTCCGCCCCTCGTTTACCTCCACTGTTTGAAGTCACCCTTCCAAGTTTCGTTTCGTGCAATGTTGCTTAACTTTGCATAAAGCGAATCTCGGTCACCCATCCAGATTTTCGACACACGCGAAGTTGCTTAACTTCGCGTGTGTAGAATTCCGGATTGACGACAAGCGTGGTAGTTCTCGGGTGCTCTCACCAGCTAAACGCAGCCGAAGCGAGGAAAATTCACATCTCGTATGAGAATTTTCCGAATTCGGTAAACGGTTCTTCGAGCCATCAACGCCATGGCATCAACATCAACTCAGATGGATGGTGCCCCCAAACCAGTGTTAGGAGGGGAGAATGCAGCTCTCGCCTCCATGCTCACCCAGACGATCGCGAGAATGTTCGGCGATTTCAGGGAGGAAATCATGTCCTCTCTAAAATCTATGGACGAGCACCTCGCCGAACAAACCGGAAGACTGGACGCCAGAATCGACGCCATCACTGGCGAAGATGAAGATATCGTCTCAGTCCGCTCATTTGGGTCCCAAATTTCTTTTAGGTCCACCTCCAGCTCAGTCACCGAAGCTTTCACGGACATCGCGAGAAAGCGTAAGTGCAAATCCCCCCCCCCATTTCAGCCAGCCTCCCCTAACTTCGAAACGGCAAACCGTTTCGTAACTTTGATGGAGCTGGACAACGGTACCCCGGCCCACGATGAGGAAGATGCCGCCGCCATCGAGCCCCCGACCAAACGCGTTGCGAAGGAGAAAGCGACGCCTACTGAGGGGCGCAGCTCTCCCTCCCCCGGAACTTCAGCCCCCAAGCTGCAAGGCGCCACCCCCAAGGGTACCGCCTCCAAGGGTACCACCCCCAAGAGTGCCACCTCCACGAGTGCCACCCCCAATGTTGCCGCCCACAAAGCTGCCACCCCGAAGTACGTCCCCCCCCGCTGGGTTGCTATTAAGAGCACTCCACAGCAGGCCCCTTCCGAGGAAACCCTACCGGGAGACTCGGAACAATCCCAGGCACCCCCCTCCCCGGAGGCCGGCCCTGAACCCTCAAAAGTCCCCCAAATAGTAATGAAGGAACCAGTTAAGTGGTTGACCGTCTCGGCCAGTTTCAGGACAGAGAAGGTCAACTATACCAAAGCCAAGACCTGCCAGCTAGGGATCCGGATCTTCTCTGCTACAGCTGGCGACTTCCGAGCCATGGTCCGGTTCTTCATCAAGTACAAGATCCAGTACTTTTCCTACAACGACCCCGACGACCGAACAGCCAAAACTGTCATCCGCGGCCTCCCGAGGGATTTCACCCCCGCCGAGGTTGCTGACGAACTGCTGGATATCGGCATCCACCCCAACTCGATCCAACAACTGGTGAATCGATACACCAAAACTCCGTTCCCTCTCTTCAGGGTAGAAGTACCAATAGAAGAGAAAGCGAAGATGTTCGCCATCACCAGACTGGCGAATCTAGTCGTTCGTGTGGAACCGGCTAACAAACCCTCACAGGTTTCGCAGTGTCACCGCTGCCAGCTCTTCCACCACGGCCAGCGCACCTGCGGAGTCAATCCTAGGTGCGTCAAGTGCGGTAGCGACCACTTCACTAAGGACTGCGGGAAAACGGAGGTGGAGGCTCCGAAGTGTGCCAACTGTGGAGGCGCTCATCCCGCCAGTTACAGGGGGTGCCCCAGGTTCCCTCCCCCGAAGAAGATGGCGTCCAAGCCTTCAAAGCCCAACGGCACCTCATCAGGAGCTTCAGCCCCGAAGCAGGCCGCCGCCCCCAAACAGAGCTCCTCTTCAAAGCCTGTTTCCCCAAAACCAGCCCCCCGCACTAAACCTCGTGTGGAACCCGCTACCTGCGACTCCAGGGCCAGACTTCTCCTGGAAATCTGCCAAATGGTTTCGTCTTCGGAGAGCACCAAACAAGCCGCCACCAACATTCTTCCGCTGTTGGTGAAACTCATGGAAACTATCCAACAAGAATGAATCCACGGCCGAGTAGGATCAAATCCCTTCAGACTGCGTTTTTCAACGCAAATGGTCTCGCTGTCCGGCGCGACGAACTGGAAGTGTTCATTCATGAACACGACCTGGAGATCGTGCTCGTCAACGAGACCCACCTCAGGGAAAACCACCGAGATCCGAAAATTCGTGGTTTCACTCTTCATCGCAGAGACCGACAGACTGGCCCAGGAGGGGGAACGGCCATCTATGTAAGTCATAAAATCAAACATTATGTTTCAGCTTTGCCAGAACTACACAGACTGGAAGCCGTAGTCGAAACAGTCCGAGGACCTCTAACCCTCTTTTCTTGCTACAACACACAAAAGATCCCCCTTGACGAACTGGCGGATCTCCTGAACAGTGGCAACTCCATCATCGCGGCAGGCGATTTCAATGCCAAGCACACAGACTGGCACAGTCGAGTCAACAACGCAAACAGTCGCAACCTGCGAACTTTCGTTGATGACAACGACTACCAGGTCCTGGCTCCAGAGGAGCCCACTCACCACAACTACGTGTCAGGTCTGCCCGACACGCTGGACATCGCCATCGTCAAGAATGTCCCCCTCCAAATCGACCTCACTGCCATCAGCGATCTCTCCTCAGACCACAACCCCGTCCTGATGCACATCGGCGACGAGGCTAATGATCCCATCAATCCCATAGGGAAATTCACAAACTGGATTTCCTTCCGCAGAAACGTTGAGGAAAACTTCGGACCGATTCCAACTATTGATGATACTGCAGACCTTAACCGGGCTGTGGAGTCATTCGAGTTGAAAATCTCCGAAGCCCTCAACGTTTCAACCAGAACCTTCCCCAGACCTCCAAATCCAAGCCCTGGTAAGAGAGAGAAGAGAGGCCAAAAAGACTGCCGACAGAACGGGAGCCCGGATCGACAAAACCAGGTTTCACAACCTGGTTCACCAAGTCAGGTACGCGCTGAAGGATCTCCGTAACGAGAACTTTCAGACCCACCTGGAGTCCCTGAACATCGAGGACAGTTCTGTGTGGAAACTGGCCAAGACTCTTCGAAACGACCGCTGAGCCACTCCCGGCAATTCACGGCCCCAGAGGACTCGTCTTCCGGGAGGAGGAGAAAGCCGAGGTGTTCGCCGAATGTCTGGAACTGCAATGCAGGGTCCCGATACCGGAGGACGCTGATCTCGACCACTACGACCTAGTGGAAGACTTCGCTGAAGCTTTCTGCCAGGAAGCCCCGGAAGACGACGATCACATTCGCCACACCTCCCCGGAGGAAGTCTTTAAGGTAATATCCAGCCTCAAAACGAGGAAAGCCCCAGGCCCCGATCAGATTCCCAATCTTGCCCTCAAAAAACTTCCGAAAAAAGCCATCGTCGCTCTGACTGGGATTTTCAACGCCATGTTCCGCCTTCGCTATTTCCCACCCCGGTGGAAATGCGCCAACGTAATCTTCATCCCCAAACCCGGCAAAGACCGAAAGTTCCCTCAGAACCATCGGCCAATCTCACTGCTCTCTGGTGTCAGCAAACTTGCTGAACGCCTCATTCGCTCTCGTCTCACCGAGATTGCCTCCGATCTCGGTATCATTCCCCAGGAACAGTTCGGCTTTCAACCCAAACATTCCACGACCGATCAACTGATCAGAGTCACAGAGCTCTCCTCACGATGGCTTGACTGGGGTCACGTAGTAGGCGCTACCTTCTTTGATGTTTCAAAAGCTTTTGACACGGTCTGGCATGAGGGACTTATTTATAAGCTCGCTCATGCCGGAATCCCCGCGTCGATGGTCCAGATCATCAACTCCTTCTTGTCCGGTCGCTCCTTCAGAGCCAAAATTCAAAACTCCTTCTCAGAGGAGCACCCTCTCGAGGCAGGTGTCCCACAAGGCTCTGTACTCTCACCAACTCTCTTCGCTCTCTACGTGGCAGACATGCCACGCAGCCCAAACTCCACCTTGGCCGTCTACGCCGACGACACGTGCACCCTAGCACACTCCCGTAGCCCTCAGCTGCTTACCCAATACCTTCAGGAAGCAGCTGACAACCTGAGCGAATTCTTTCTTCGTTGGCGCATCGTCGTCAATCCCGAGAAAAGCTCCGCCCTATTCATCTCGCGCAGAAGAGAAGTGCCGCACGGCCATGTGACGATGGACGAGGAGGAGATTCAGTGGCACAACGAGGTCAAGTACCTCGGGGTCAAGCTGGATCGATGACTCAGCTTCATTCCTCACGTGGACTACTCAGTCGCCAAAGCCAAAATGGTAATTGGCCACCTCTATCCAATGCTGTGTAGAAGCAGCGGCTTATCTTTCGAGAATAAGCTGAGGCTCTACAAGGCAGTGGTTAGACCAGCCATGACCTACGGCTCTGGCGCCTGGGGACACGTCTCTAACGCGCAACTCCAAAAACTCCAAGTCATCCAGAACCGTTGTCTGAGGCACGCCTTTAACGCTCCCTGGTACGTTCGTAACACCCAGCTCCATCAAGAAGCAAACCTCCCGACAATCAAAGACTTCCTCTTTGAAACAAACACACGAACCTTTGCTCGAGCAGAGGTTCATCCCAATCCGCTAGTGAGAGATGCGGTCGACTATGACCCAGCGAATTCCAGAATTCGTCGTCCCAGGACGGCTCTCATCCACCCACCTTGAACCACTAATGTTTAGTATATTGCAGGTAGACCACAGCAAGATTTCGTCGTTAACGTTCTTTTTCAGCGAACTCTCCCACCTAATGCCTCTCCTTGCCCCTCAGGCAAAACGCTCCCCAGACCCTTCAGGTCTCCCCTCTAAGGAACTCCCCTCAGGAGTCCCTTACTTAACTTACCTCAGGAGCTTTGCTCCAGCCCGACACATCAAAAAATAAACAATGATGATTCACCGCACGTTGCAGGCTTGCCTTGACGATGCACATAGGTGATGAGCAGTAGGGGCCCTTGGCCTGGCTCTTTTCTGAGTTTTTTTTTTTTTTTTTTTTTTTTATATTTTATCGTAGTGGCCGATAGCCATGCTTCATGAAATCCATAAACTTGTATGGCCTTCCCCATTTTTCGCAAAATTCCAGCGAACTCCGCATTAACGTAGCATTTTAATTCCATTTCTTCCCCGGGTCTAATAATTGTATCGTCAGCCACCCGAATTTTATCGTCCGGCTGCGGCCGTTCTATTGATTCTTCGACTTCTCGCTTCGAAGCCCTTCTTCGCTTCCCGTTTCTTCGACCCCCTTGTTGGGTATTTTTTTCTTCGTATTCCTTACTCTGTACACATCCGTACATGCGATTTATTTCCATATCTGACGACGGCTCCTCGAAATCTTGCGACGTTTCGCAGTATTTTTCATAAGTTGACCCGGATCCATACGACTTTTCCCCTTCGTAGTCCTCGTCGTCCTTTCGTACATATCGATATAGCTCCTGTTTAAGTTTTTCAGCTTCGATAACACTTATCATTTGTAAAATTTCCCCGTGGACTTTAATAGTTTCATTCCCGAAATTTATTTCGGCCTTATGCGATAAAAGAAAATCTCTGCCAAGGACACCACATCCTTCAATAGGTAGGTTTTCGCAAACCAAAAATTCCTGGGTACCCAATATACGTGACCCGTCGTTACTGACTACCGCTGACACGACTCCACTACATTCGAGGTCATGCCCCGAGATGCTTCGCAGCGTATCTCGCTTCGATACGTCAATTTCCATATTAATTATCTCGCACTGTCGTATTAATGACAGAGCGGCACCGCTGGCTACTAACAAAAAATATTTATATCCGTCCAAAAATAACGGAACCATACACCTATGTGTCATCCAAGCGTCACCGGCGCTTGGGGATGGCGTTCCCTCCTTATTTGTAAGAAATTCGTCCGAATTTCCTGAAACTACCCTATCTGCTAATAAAACTCCGCCCGACCACCTTACTTCCTTTGAGGAACCAGGGGCCGGGCTTCGGAGTTTAAAGGCTCGGTGCGAACCCTCTCCGAATTATTAACCCTCGGCTCCACATAATCTTGTGTACCTCTACCGTCGTTTCTTGTAAATACCCTTGATTCTACCTGGTCCTGACCGAATCTCCGGTTCCTATTCGATCTAGTTTGATTTTCCATTCGCGCATCCTGCGATTGGTTCCTAGCGAAATTATTTTGGCGAAAAGTTTGATCTCCGCGTCCGCCGCGGTTAAAGAATTCTGCTGGCTCAGCCGCTCTCGGTGGCGCGCTCGATGACCCTCGGCTATTTCCTGCTGCAGCTTCTTGACCTCTCGCATTTTCCGGGGTTACGCGATTATCGCGCCTATTAAAATTTGAGAAATTCCGTGGTTCACGCCGCTCCTGAGCGTTACTTTGTGGAAAGTCTCGTCGAGGTGAATCCTCCCGTACTTCATAAAGATTTTCCGGACAATTCCTACTATAATGGCCCGGTTTATGACATTTATAACAAATAACTTCCCGTCTAAAATTTCGGACATCTTCCCTGGAAAAGGCCTGATTACACGCTTGACGTAGGTGACCTATTTCGCCGCACACGTCACATCTTCTTTCTTGCTCGCGATAACGTCGCGGTTCACTTTGCGTCCCAAATAATGGTCCGGGGGGCCCTGAGCCTCGTCCGGTTCTCTGCTTCATAATTTGCTGATTAAGTTCAACTTTTCTCGCGACTTCCTCGACCTCCTTTAAATCTGCCGCGTTCCTGACCATTAATAAAAAGGGCCCTATGCTTCTTAAAATGTCCTGACGTAGTCCTACTTTTAACTGATTTAGTAATAATTGCTCCATTTTAAATTGTATCCCGGCTAATTCATCCCTATTGGCTAGTTCCCGGTCTTCACTTATTACTTCTCGACTCAAATATTTCAGCCGCGTTATAAAATCCGTCACGGGTTCATCTTGTCGTTGAAAACAGCTTAATAATTTAGCGAGTGCTTCGCCCGGTATTTTTACTGGTGCGAAGTGTTTAATCAACGCTTCCTTAAAGTCCTCATACCCTAAATTATCTAATTCGGGGTCTGACTTAAAAAATTTCTGGGCCGCGCCCGACAATTTATATTTAATTAATCTCAATAACGTCTCTCGCGACCAATTATCGAGTCTAGCTCGCTGCTCTATTTTATCAAAATAAAATTTTACGTTTTCCTTCCCGGAAAATCCTTCCAGGGTGGTTGCTACTAACCCTAGCATTTGCGCTACCGGGGCTGGGTCCAAAATTCCCGCGCCCGCATTATTTACTGGATTAATCGGTGGCGGTACTTCCCGACGCTCATCCACAAATCTTCGTCTCCTTTGATCATGGCCCTCGCCTACATCTGCGTTGGGGTCCATCTGACCTTCACCCTCGTCGTCAGGGGGAGGTTGCATTCCAAGGCGGTCTCCACCGAGTAAATGTGCTAGTATATTTTGATTTTCCATTTTTCCGGTTTTATAATATTTTTACCTCGATTTTTACGCTTCCGGCCGTAGCCGCTTACCTATTTCCAATCAATCAGTATTTCTGATCGATAATCAACAGATCAATACCCCTCAAAATCAATACTACACCACGACAATCAATAAAACAACAAAAATAACTTCAATATACAATGAGAAGAATAGTTAGTCACAAAATTAGTATTTAATCATGCACAATTCACCTGAAAAAAAACAAATAACTCTGCCGAGTAATTTTTTTCCCGGATTTTCCGTTCAATACCCGCTCGATACCGTCTCGCGATACTTTTATCAATTTACTCAATTTAATCCTGGATCAGGACACGAATTCCTTACTTATTTTATTATTTATTTTCAATATTTATTTGAATAACCGTCGATTTCCGTGATTTTACCACGATTTCACACCTAATTTTTATCCGTCGGCTCGCGACAATTACTTTTATCTTTTCCGTCGCTAAGCTCCAAGAATAAAACTTGCAACAATTGCGTTTATCTTTTAAATTTTCTCGCCCGTTTTTCGAGTTCCGTTTTTCTAAGTTTTACCACTCCCAGCCTCTGGGCCACCAATTGTAAAATTCTCGACCACTTCTTTTTATCTTTCAACTTTCCGACCGTCTCTCGAGTTCCGATTTTCAATCTTAATTTTTATCGATCCCAGCCACTTGGGCCACCGCTTGTAAAACCTGCTACAATAGGCTACTTGCACATTTCCTAATTTCGGGATATTTTATTGTAAATGCGTCAATAAAGATACAAGGAATCGTCCGCGAACATCAATTTTATTTAAAAAACGTTTGCTTATTTGTAAATAAATAAATAATTCTGAAACGCCGTTGTACGACTTGTGACGTCATAAATCGTACACGCGATGCAATCTGACAACAGTTTATTTGAGGGTGACGTTTAATAATTAATTTGAAAAGTCAACCTTGACAGTTGGGAAAAAGAGGGGTCAAAAGTAACGTCTAACGTTGAAAAAGGCGGTAAGTAGAATGTTATTAGTTGCTTCGGTTGGCATCTTGTACCTTTGTGCCCACTGACAAAGAGTACTGGTGACTACAATAAAGTATTTAAGATTTATGAATGAAAGACGTCGGGTCAGGTTAGACAGCGACGTTGTCACATGTAAGAAAATTGAGTTCGAATGGCTGTGGGGGTTTTTTGGCGCGAAGTTTGAAAATGCTACTTTCTCATTTTTTTTTTGAGCTCCACGGACAAGATATTGGAACTTAAGGTATCTGGAAGGATTAAATATATCCCGAACTTCAATTTAACATCAAAAACAAAATTGATGCAAGATGCCTATTACGTTTATTTTTTGAAGTTTTTCCTGTCTTTCGAGTTCTGTTTTTCTAAGTTTTACCAATCCCAACCGCTTGGCCACCAATTGTAAACCCAACCGCCCCGTGTACAAACGGGCACTAATAATTCCTGCGCGAGCCCTTCCCGAGAGGCCCGGAATTGGGTACTTTACCTTCAAAACTTTGCGTTTTGAGTGGATGTGTGGTACCTGTGCGAATTTCGGCGTCCGCTTCGCCCTGTTACTTACTACTCTCTTCGGATAGGCTGCCACCAACCTCCAGGTTGTTTTCGTTGGCCTGGAAGTACACCAACTGACTGCGATCCTGGCGCAGATAATTTGGTACCACACTAAATGTTATCTCGTAATTTTGGTAGGTTTAACCGAGCGATTTGGCTCTCAGCCGCTCGCTCTAGCTGATTTCTCTTACGGAGAACTATGGGGAACCAGAACTCAAGTGACAGGTAAATTAAAAGCTCGGGACTTCTAATTAATACATATATTGAACGAAACTAAGACTAACAGCTGACTTTAAAATACGTCAAACGCCTCTACTGTGTAGGGAACAATCTAATTACACGCGTATGTGCGTCGGGCGCCTATACGGCCGCCTGTACTTTATAAAATACAAACAGAACGTCGCGAATTCTTACCCTTGGGATTTCGTCGACAATTACATCGGCAACATATCAATGAACAAGTTATACATAAGAGGAAAATTCACATACATTTAGTATATAAAGAAATAGTGGTTAATACAATATTTTTGGGGGCGACTCACCCAATAATCATCCCTTAAACAACGGAGCTCTCTACTGGGCCCGCGATAACGGCGACCTCCGTCCTCTTGCTAAATCTACAGGATCCGGGGGTGATTTACAACTCCAACCTCCAGGAACTAAGGATTTCCACCATATGACTGAAGGAATACGTCTACGCGACAACTCGCGTGTTTATTTATTTCCACTAGCAAAATATATTCTCGCGACAAAGACTCTACACACTTTAACTCAATTCAACGATTAATTATCGAATATTTAAAACCAATGAGCTCTGCTCCGGCACTCTATTTAAAGAAAAACAACAAAAACCTTCTCTCAAGGCTTTCCTTAAAAAAAAAAACTTATTCTCGGACGCCGGCTTTGGCGATCCCGCACTCCAAGTCCTCTCACTTGACTTTTTTACTACTCGCTCGAGGCACCGTTCTTTTCGGCCCGCTCTCGACTCGTCACTTACTCGACTTCGACTCGACTTATCCCTTCGTCACCACTCTTGGGGGCGGCGAAGAGTTCATGTGAACTTGCTACTCAGCAAGTTTGCTTATCATTTTTCCAGTAAGCTAACTTTACTTATTCGACGTTATTTTATCTGTACTTTCCTGTGGGCACAACTGTGCTTGAACTCCTGACTATGCAATTATCTTTATAATTTCAACTCGCTCAGGAATGTGCTATATCCTGCCGACTTTTATGTATCAACTTTCTGATAAATTTCGACGTACTTTGCTAGCGGTTAATTGATTTGAAAAATAATTCAGGTCTAATTCCTTCATGCCCATAGCGACTGCTACACAATTATACAAAGTGAATAACATTTTTGAGGTTATGACAATTAAAATGACATTACATTATAAAACCCCAAAAAAAGGAAAAAATTTGTAAAGGGACGCTCTTACCGGGAGGGTGGGGGTTGAAAGCAAGTCTAGTCAAAGACGAATATCGAAAATTCACATGATTAAATGTTAACAATAAAACAGTTAAAAAATTAAAACAATCACGAGGCGAGGAGGCGAGACAGAAATACTGAGTCGGCATAGAAGGAAACCACCGTGACAGCTGACATTGACACCCGACGAAGGAGCAGCAAGGGAGAGTGGAACGAGCCGGAGACATGGGAGAGTGGAAATGATTGGATACCAAAGAACAATATTGGAGCCCAACTAACGAGTTAGAATAGAAAAATAGAATAGAAAAATAATCGTGAACGTAAATTATAAATTATAAATCAGTTATTAGCGAATGAGACATAATTCAAACTTAAATCCGGAAAAAATTTCCTATCGTTGATTAAAGAATCCGGGTCTGAAAAATTAGATAGTGATACTTAATTAGCAATGGTCCTTACGTCAAAATGGGTAAGAATCCCCTCAATAAAATGGTGTCTGATGTGAAAAAAACATTAGATAAATGCGGCAACCTTATTATTTGAAAAGCCAGATCGATGCCGGTGCCAGGAATATTACCATCAAGTACATTAATGGGATACCATCTATTGTCGACTGCGCTCCAAAAAAGTAAAAACATGTAATAACTCTAGAATCGATTTTTTTCACATGAATGTCAGATCCTTGTGCTGCAAATTTCAGGCCTTTTTACATTTTGATGAGAATCCACACTCTATTTTTGCGCTAACCGAAACTTGGCTTCAGCCGTCCATTAACGAGGATATTCTTTGTATAGACAACTATACAGGCTGGTCCAACACTAGTGTCCAGCGGCAAAACGACCTTTTCCTTTGAAGCTAGAGTTTTGAATTTTTTACAGGGTGTATGGGTACTAAAAACCCTCCAGATGGCCTTAAATTTTTTTTGATTGGACCAAAAATGTGACGTCACGAGATTTCAAATTGAGTTATTTTCATGGAATAAATAATTTTTGTCCATAGGTTGATTATTTTGGGCCGTAAGATTATGTTGACCAGATTTTTTATTTTTGTGAACGTCAGGTTAGCAAACTGCAGAAGGCAAAATAATCGTCATTTTATTTCATAAGGAGGCCGTGAAACAATATCGAAACGATGCGCCGTGTGTCCAACTTGAGTTCATCGAAGATTTAGAACTGTCAGTTGCTTGTCATGTTTTGACACGGGTGATTGAACTCCAGAATTATCAATTCTCAAAATTTATTCAAATAATTCATTACTTTTCCGGAAAAATAACGGGACAACCATCGAATCTTTCGCGGGGATGTTTTGAACACTCGCACGCGCCGACGCCGTGCGATTTCTTTACGGTCGTTTTGTTTACACCCGTCAGCTGATAATGCTTTGAAGATGAATAAGGTTTGTAGCTGTTTATTTTCTTGGAAAGCCTTCCGGGTGTCCTCGCGATTTAATTAACTGTGAATTGGGTAAGTTTCGCAACTTTTTTGTGTATGTAGAGTAGAAGTCAAATTGTTTAATTTTAGGTGGGAAGTTTTTGGAATCAAATTTTACACCACAAGATCGTTGCAATTTACTACAAATTGATAATGGTTCTCCAATTTTGAGCCAGAAGACTGTTTACAAGACAAAGAGGGGCGGCACGAGAATGAATAATTAGATGTGGATCTTTTGCCGAGTGGTTAGAGGAACTTCGGTAGTGACTAGTGGCTGTGTTAAAATTCCAGTGAAACTTTACTGCGTTTACCTTTATTGGATTACCTAATTATTTGCCAGTTCTTTTAGTTATTCGATAACCTACAATAAATTATTATGTATTTTTGACATTTCGTTCAATGAATCATTCGGATCATTTCGTAAAGATGTGTACCCACTTGCTTAAAATAAAATAAGTTTAGTGCTTTATTCATTCATGAATAATTTACAAAAACTATTACTGTTTTGTTGTGATAAGTGAGATTACAGAGAAGATACCAATAATTTTTATTCATTTGCATTACAAGTCCCTGAAGACAGTCTCTTTGACCAGGTTTGATAATAATTATGCTTCTTTTTCCTCTTTTACTCCTCTATCTTGCATGAACACCGAACAATTTCCTGTAGAGTGATTATCTTATCCAAATTGGCTCAATTCACCTGGTAACCTAAAATAAGCGAGTGTTGCATCAAAAGACACAGAAAAAGTTGCGAAACTTACCCAATTCACAGTTAATTAAATGGCGAGGACACCCGAAAGGCTTTCCAAGAAAATAAACAGCTACAAACCGTATTCATCTTCAAAGCATCATCAGCTGACAGGTGTAAACAAAACGACCACAAAGAAAACGCACGGCGTCGGCGCGTGCGAGTGTTCAAAACATTCCCCGCGAAAGGTTCGATGGTTGTCCCGGTATTTTTCCGGAAAAGTAATGAATTATTTGAATAAATTGGAGAATTGATAATTCTGGAGTTCAATGACCCGGGTCAAAACATGACAAGCAACTGACAGTTCTAAATCTTCGATGAACTCAAGTTGAACACACGGCGCATCGTTTCGATATTGTTTCACGGCCTCCTTATGAAATAAAATGACGATTATTTTGCCTTCTGCAGTTTGCTAACCTGACGTTACTAAAAATAAATTACCTGGTTAACATAATCTTTAGGCCCAAAATAACCATCCTATGGACAAAAATTATTTATTCCATGAAAATAGCTCAGTTTGAAATCTCGTGACGTCACATTTTTGGGCCAATCAGAAAAATTTTAAAGCCATCTGAAGGGTTTTTACTACCCATACACCCCGTAAAAAATTCACAACTCTAGCTCCAAAGAAAAGGGTCATTTTGGCGGTGGACACTAGTGTTGGACCAGCCTGTAAATTAATAGGTAAGGACCGGCTGGGGAGGGGTGGAGGTTTAGCTTTATATGTCCCATGTGCTATTGAGTCTGTGGAGTTGGATGTTCATTTTGAAACTGATTTGGAGGTTCTGCTCACTAGGATTGTCATTGACAAAGTTAGTGTCATTGTTGGTGTCGTTTATAAGCCTCCTAATGTAAATTATACCTGTTTTTCTGTTTTTGAGGATATTTTGAATTACCTGGCAATCAATAACTATTATCTGGGGTGAATCTCGGTCGTGTGGATCCCGGACAGACCATATACTAATTATATTTTTTTAGGAGATTTTAATACTGATTTGCTCGTGGATAGTTTTGGTAGCAGGTTTCTGTGTCGTACGATGTCCAACTATGATTGCACTCAAATTATTCACTCACCTACTCGTATAACGCCCACGAGTGAATCACTTTTGGACCTGATTTTTGTAAGTAATGATTTGCGGGTCTGCTCCAGTTCAGCTCTTGACGACTGTCTTTCTGATCATAATATCATTCATTGTCAACTTGATATTCACTTCGATGCTCCAATGTCCCTGTGCAAGAAAATACGATCTTTTAGGCACTTCGACATTCATGAGTTCAATTTTGATGCATCAGGTATGAATTGGGGCGAAATCTATCAAATTCACGATCTAAATGACAAAGTGAACTGGTTCAATGGTTGCTTGCTTTCTCTGTTTGATGTTCATGCTCCATATGTAAGTGTTAACTTTAAACGTACAAACCGCCCCTGGTTCTCTGATACGCTAAAACTTATTAAAAACCTTAAGATGAAGGCTTGGTCGCGTTTCAAGAGAACTCGAAATGAGGAGCATAGGAGTTTTTTTTGCCAAATTAGGAATTATTATAATGGTGCACTCATAAGGGAGCGAGAAGCCTACTACCGTGCTAGTGTTGCTTCCTGTGGAACTAATAACGCTCAGTTTTGGAAATTAATAAACTCCTGGAGCGGCACACGTAATTATCATAAGCTTCCTGCCAAGCCTCCGTTTGATGATTTGAATTCTATTAACTATTTCTTTAATAATATGCCCCCGCAAGTTGACTCAGCAAGGCACAGAGAATATCTGAATCACTTTTCGACGAATAGCAGCTCTTCAACTAACACTAAGTTTTCATATTCGCCTGTAACGACTGACGTCATTGAGAGACTGATCAAGAAGCAAAAACCTAATACTGCGGGTCACGATAACATTTCTGGTAAAATGCTGCAAATTGCGCTACCGTTTATTCTTGATCCTCTGACACATATTATTAACTGCTCATTCGAGATTGGGCAGGTTCCTAATCAATGGAAATTAGCTTTAGTTTTACCAATTCCCAAAAACAAGAATCCCTCCTCTTTAAAAGACCTTCGACCGGTCAGCCTTCTGTGTGTTCCGCTTAAAATTGCAGAATCTGCACTCCAAGAGCAATTACATGATTTTATGCTTACTACTTCGGTGTTACCTCCAAACCAATCGGGTTTTAGGAAGAATTTTAGTACAGCCACCGCTTTAAGTTCTGTAGTCGACCATGTGCTGGGTGGCTGTTGCTCTGGCAACGTAACTTCTCTAACTTTGCTAGATATGTCGAAGGCATTTGATTCAGTTAATCTTCAACTTTTACTGGCCAAATTGAAATTTTATGGTTTGTCTGATGTTGCTTTACAGTTGGCCGTGTCTGGAATGACGTATGTTTCAATTTACTGCAGATCTCAAAATCTGTCAGCTACAATTAGAAATTTAAGAAATGTCAGGTTAAAAGTAATGTATAAAGTAATGCATTACATTTATTAAGTAATTGTAATTGTAATGCATTACTTTTTGAAAAAAGTAATTAGTAATTGTAATGCATTACAATTTCGACGAAGTAATGTGTAATGGTAATGAATTACTTTTTAAAAGTAATGTTCCGACCACTGTATAAAAGCCTCCCTAGTAGTTTCCTTAAAACACTTGTTATCTTAATAGCTATAAAAACCTGAATGAGATGGATTTAAACACTTTAAACCAACAAGATGATAAATTTATTTCGAATCCAGAGCTATTGACTTTGTTAATGTTCCTCAAGAAATACCTGCCATATGTTCCTCTATTTTCTAAATTAGATGGTACAGATGAAAAGTTCAGTAACGCGCCGGGGCGATGGAAAACTGGTTCGGACTGCTTAAAAATAATGTATTAGACATCAGTAACATGCATTGTTCAAGATTTCTGTGGCCGGTTAGAGAGGTAAGAGGTAATTATGATTTGGCAGGGTCCTTTGGCTATATACTAAGTGTCCAGGGTCCATACTTCTCTGATGCAAACACTTTTGTTCATGAATTTGAATCTGATAGAGATACCATGAGAAACTGCTTTCGAGAAGGGGATATTATTATTGTAGACCGAGGATATCGTTTGGGAATTAATTATAAAATGCCTCCTTATCTACAACCCGGACAAAGTCAACTGAACACCAAAGATGCCAATGAATCTCGGCTGATAACAAAACCTGAGTAGTAGAGCCACGAAACGAGCATATAAATTCTATGTTTAAATTCTTTGGCAACACTATTGCAGTTCCGCATATCCACACTCTTGGAGACTTTTATATTATTGCCGCTGCCATAATCAAATACCATCCATTGATCGAAATGCAGAATGTGAATGCTGGTTTAGCAGAGCGCATATTAAATCGGCTCCAAGAGGTAAATGCAGTACAAGCTCGAGTGGAAGCAGAAAATCTGAGAACCAGAAATGCCAGATGGGTACACTTGAATGCACAAATGCTCCCCGAATTTCCAAGATTTTTTGCGAAATCTTACTGTTTGCGTATATCAAGTCGACTTGGCAAAAATCATACATCCAAGATAAATTACAGCGAGAAGAGCAGAAAGAATTGCAACTCAATGCATTAATGAAGGAGGAAGGGTTCCTTCGGGCTAGGGTGTTCTCCCGTTATTGTAACTCCCAGCAACACAAAATCTTTCTAGCATACGCTGAGAACGACGATGAAACAGAAGAAAATGTAACAACCGATTGTTATTGTACTTGCAAAGGTGGTGTTAGAACTTTGGGAACTTGTGCTCATGTAGCAAGTCTCCTATGGTACCTCGGATATGCTCGACATGAACCTAATATAAAATACCCTTCGGGCGCATTACTCGACGTAATTGTAGACGCTGGACAACGGCCACCTCAATTAAATGTACTTTAATGTCCCTATTTTCTCAATGTTTCATAAATAAATTAATATCTCTTCCTTAGCTTATCTCACTAGCGCACTTTCTAGAATGCATTTTATTTTCAGAACAAATGCCTGTCCCTATCATAGCTTAATCCACAACATATTTAAACCAGGGAAAAAGTGCCAACTGGGCGACGTGACTTCGAAAGAGCCCGTATTTTCTGCGGCATTTCTACTCTTACCTACACCACTGGCGAGTTTCAAAATTAACTTAGTATGTTAACTTAACATTTATACAGGGTTAGTACAAAGTCCCGGAACGGTCAGTTATCTCAGTTATTTCTCAAGATTTTACTTTGAAACTTGGTACACAGGCACAATTAAATACAGGGAATTTGAAACTGTTTTTAAAAATTTTCTTGGACTTCCGGTTATACCGGAAGTGACCCTAAAAGTCGGTTTTTTAAATGGAATCATACTTTTTCTCAACGGATTCGGAATCTACAATTTTTTTAAAGATAAAAACGTGTATCATACTTGACCAGAAGTCAAGTCGCGAAGAAATCGGTCGAAAAGCAAGATTTTTCAAAACCGCAAGTACAGGTCAACTTTATTTTTTAATACAAATCCAACTGCGCAATTACATTTCCTGTTTATTTGTTGTTGATTTTTTGAAATTTGTTAAATTTTCGCAATCAGCCAAAATAGGAAAAAGAATTTTTAGAAATGTAATTGACCGAATGAATTTGCTTTAAAAAAATAAGATAGAAGTGTACTTGCGGTTTTGAAAAATCTTGATTTTTCAGAACGGTTTTAAATTCTCTGTAGTTAATTGTGCCCGGGTACCAAGGTTCAAAGTAAAATCTTAAGAAATAACGGAGATAACGGACCGTCCCGGGACTTTGTAGTAACCCTATATGTATATAACTCCTTGTTAAGCATAACATAAATAGTCTTTTTCTATTTCGGTTTCCTAATGAACACTTTATAGCACCCAAACGCGTTATCTAATGTGCTCTACTAGAGCACGGCTTTTGTTTACATCGTAACCTAGACAATGATTGTGTCTAACAATCGCCAACTGTCAAGCGAACATTGACCTGTCTATGAAAATGGAAAACCAATTTTTTTCTAACAGGTTATGGGTATCCGAAATAGAAAAAATTGTATAAAAAAGTGTTTCATAAGGCTCTTATCGCACTCGGATTTTGTAAAACTCGGACTTTTCGCCCTCGTTATCCAAACATCCTCGTGCGATAATAATTGGCCTTATGAAACGTGTTTTTTAATATACTATTATCCACGGGTGTTGCAAAATGGACTCATAATACAATGGGAGAGAGACTTTTTCGCTTTAAAGCTCGTGGATAAAGCATAGTATTCTATTCGTGTGTAATGATTATTGCTCCCTCGGATGATTTATGGCACTTGCCTACGGCTCGTACCATAAACGTCATCCTCATAAGCAATACAATTCATTACACACTCATTGAATAATATACTATAATTAAATTCATTAAATTACTGTTTTTAAAATAAATTATGCAACACAATATACACAGTCCTCGGAACTTTGAAGGCCTCTAGCAAAAAAAACAGCACATAGAAAGTGATTTGCACCATTGGAACTTTTGGTCAGAATGAAAAGTACTACAACATATCAAAAATTTAGACAAGTTCACCGAAAGTTACTTGTCCATATAAAACTCCCAGGTTTTGGAAGTGGGGGATTAAAATGAAATTTTAACATACGAAAATCACGTACTTATTAACTCAAGGGAAATTGGTCGATATTGAAAAAACACTTTCTATCTCGCATTTTATTATTAGTGCAATGATTATTCGGAGCAAAAAATTGAAAGCAACCCTCTTAGGATTTAGGGACAGGCACAGGCTCCTGTGTAGCAAAAACGGATTCCCAGTGGCCACCCTGTTGCAAATGACCACTGAAATACACATCTAGTCCAATGCATTCCATGCGGTTTTTGATTGGGCTTGAATGGTCCTAACTGAGACTTGATGGAGTCGCTTTTTGGACGTTATGGTTATTACTGGAAAAAAACCATAATCATTGACTTTAATTGGATCGCGGTAGGAAAATCCAAATGCGGAAAAAACCATTTTCTTCCATTTGTTTTTTAAATGGGAAGGCCCAATCTTTTTCCACATAAAGTGTAGGTACCTTAAATGGATATAAATGGTTTTTTACAAATTGTAATGCAAGTAGTGGCATTTTCAAATAGCGCGCCAAAAGTATAATGTTTGTGCGCATGACATGATGTGTCCGCCTCCGCCATGATGTTTCATTATTTTCGTTCGCGTGATTTCTGAATCATGTACGCCTTTGTAAAATTCGTGAGTGATTCGAAAACATTAGTGGTTGAAATACAAGACATAAAAAAATTTAAGGTTAATTTCGATGTTAATCAACGATACAAAGTGAAATACAGCGATGGTCATTTTTATAAAGCATATATCATTGCTGTTGGAGGTAAGTTCATGGTATCTGACTGTAGTATCAGTGGTATCTATATTTTCGTAAATAATTACATCATGTGGCGTGTGGAATTCTATTTGCGGGGAGCAGAATATGAGAGAACTTCCTTTCCGAAGATGCAAACAGAATCCCACCAAATTTCTTTAAACTTAAACTTATCTATTTAATATTCCCATGAAGGGCCTAAAATAAAAGTGTACCCTCTTATTTAAGAGACTGCTGAAGAAGCTACTCAGAAGGCAGCTGAAAAGAGAGTGAGAATCCCCTCACAACGCTATACGCAGGAAGATACAACACAAAGTGAAGTGTCAGATGACGATTCTGCTGCTGCTTTGAATAAAAAAAAAGGTACGTACATATTTAGATATGATTTTTAAGAATCTGAGCAATTACGTTGTATTTATAGGATAATAGAATTGAGACAAAAGGACAAAAAAATTGTAAGGCAGCTCTTGAAAGTTTCCGCAAATTGACCGAAACACAAACCAAGACACAACTTGAACCTAGTGAATCATTACTTCTGTTAAATCAGTTAAAAGAACAGGTTAAAGTGATGGGATCCCTCATTAATGACCGCAATGATGCAGAAATTCATGGCCTACAACAGGAAGTTGCTGAACTTAAAATCGAAAACCAAATGCTAAGGGAAATAAACTATGACTTGCAGAATTCTGTGATAAAAAAATTTAGAGGTAAGTACATGTTTCGGAGTCATAAAGCAGTTCTTTCATTTTCAAGTTATTGCAACAATGGAAACCAAAGTTTAACTTTGATGTTTCAAAGCTTGAAAATTAATTATGTAAACAGTTTACACAATTAACTTTTTTTAGAGACAACCAAACTCTCCTTCATCCCCCCATGACCTGTGCACACTCTCATTAGGACACAAATATCAGAACTTGAGTTACAGCCCAAAAACTCCGTCCCGACGGGCTATTTCCAACATAAGAGTGTCTTCCCATTGAGCCGCTCCAATGAAATTTTGACACGGTACTCTCCTTCATCATCCCATGACCTGTACACACTCTCATTAGGACACAAATATCAGAACTTGAGTTACAGCCCAAAAACTCCGTCCCGACGGACTTTTTCCAACATCAGAGTGTCTTCCCATTGGGCCGCTCCTATGAAATTTTGACACGATACTCTCCTTCGCCCCCACATGACCTATACATACTCTCATTAGGACACAAATATCAGTACTTGAGTTAGAGCCCAGAAACTCCGTCCCAACGGGCTTTCTCCAACATCAGAGTGTCTTCCCATTGAGCCGCTCCCATGAAATTTTGACACGATATTCTCCTTCGCCCCCACATGACCTATACATACTCTCATTAGGACACAAATATCAGAATTTGAGTTAGAGCCCAAAAACTCCGTCCCGACGGGTTTTTTCCAACATGAGAGTGTCTTCCCATTGAGCCGCTCCCATGAAATTTTGACACGATATTCTTCTTCGCCCCCACATGACCTATACATACTCTCATTAGGACACAAATATCAGAATTTGAGTTAGAGCCCAAAAACTCCGTCCCGACGGGTTTTTTCCAACATGAGAGTGTCTTCCCATTGAGCCGGTCCTATGAAATTTTGACGCGGTACTCTCCTTCATCCCCCCATGACCTGTACATACTCTCATTAGGACACAAATATCAGAACTTGAGTTACAGCCCAAAAACTCCGTCCCGACGGGCTTTTTCCAACATCAGAGTATCTTCCCATTGAGCCTCTCCCATGAAATTTTGACACGATACTCTCCTTCACCCCCACATGACCTGTACATACTCTCATTAGGACACAAATATCAGAACTTGAGTTACAGCCTAAAAATTCCGTCCCGACGGGCTTTTTCCAACATGAGAGTGTCTTCCCATTGAGCCGCTCCTATGAAATTTTGACGCGGTGCTCTCCTTCATCCCCCCATGACCTGTACACACTCTCATTAGGACACAAATATCAGAACTTGAGTTACAGCCCAAAAACTCCGTCCCGACGGGCTTTTTCTAACATCAGAGTGTCTTCCCATTGAGCCGCTCCCATGAAATTTTGACACGATACTCTCCTTCGCCCCCACATGACCTACATACTCTCATTAGGACACAAATATCAGTACTTGAGTTGGAGCCTAAAAACTCCGTCCCGACGGGCTTTTTCCAACATGAGAGTGTCTTCCCATTGAGCCGCTCCCATGAAATCTTGACACGATACTCTCCTTCGCCCCCACATGACCTGTACATACTCTCATTAGGACACAAATATCAGAACTTGAGTTAGAGCCTAAAAACTCCGTCCCGACGGGCTTTTTCCAACATGAGAGTGTCTTCCCATTGAGCCGCTCCTATGAAATTTTGACGCGGTACTCTCCTTCATCCCCCCATGACCTGTACACAAATATCAGAACTTGAGTTACAGCCCAAAAACTCCGTCCCGACGGGTTTTTCTAACATCAGAGTGTCTTCCCATTGAGCCGCTCCCATGAAATTTTGACACGATACTCTCCTTCGCCCCCACATGACCTATGCATACTCTCATTAGGACACAAATATCAGTACTTGAGTTAGAGCCGAAAAACTCCGTCCCGACGGGTTTTTTCCAACATGAGAGTGTCTTCCCATTGAGCCGCTCCGATGAAACTTTGACACGATACTCTCCCTCGCCCCCACATGACCTGTACATAATACCCTCATTAGGACACAAATATCAGAATTTGAGTTAGAGCCTAAAAACTCCGTCCCGACGGGCTTTTCCCAACATGAGAGTGCCTTCCCATTGAGCCGCTCCTATGAAATCTTGACGCGGTACTCTCCTTCATCCCCCCATGACCTGTACACACTCTCATTAGGACACAAATATCAGAACTTGAGTTACAGCCCAAAAACTCCGTCCCGACGGGCTTTTTCCAA
This sequence comes from Pycnomerus fuliginosus, assembly GCA_963924575.1. Classification (NCBI taxonomy): domain Eukaryota; kingdom Metazoa; phylum Arthropoda; class Insecta; order Coleoptera; family Zopheridae; genus Pycnomerus; species Pycnomerus fuliginosus. The sequence continues at coordinate 42,618,309 of OZ004617.1, read as the reverse complement.
CATAAGAGTGTCTTCCCATTGAGCCGCTCCCATGAAATCTTGACACGATACTCTCCTTCGCCCCCACATGACCTGTACATACTCTCATTAGGACACAAATATCAGAACTTGAGTTAGAGCCTAAAAACTCCGTCCCGACGGGCTTTTTCCAACATGAGAGTGTCTTCCCATTGAGCCGCTCCTATGAAATTTTGACGCGGTACTCTCCTTCATCCCCCCATGACCTGTACACACTCTCATTAGGACACAAATATCAGAACTTGAGTTACAGCCCAAAAACTCCGTCCCGACGGGTTTTTCTAACATCAGAGTGTCTTCCCATTGAGCCGCTCCCATGAAATTTTGACACGATACTCTCCTTCGCCCCCACATGACCTATGCATACTCTCATTAGGACACAAATATCAGTACTTGAGTTAGAGCCGAAAAACTCCGTCCCGACGGGTTTTTTCCAACATGAGAGTGTCTTCCCATTGAGCCGCTCCCATGAAATCTTGACACGATACCCTCCTTCGCCCCCACATGACCTGTACATACTCTCATTAGGACACAAATATCAGAACTTGAGTTAGAGCCTAAAAACTCCGTCCCGACGGGCTTTTTCCAACATGAGAGTGTCTTCCCATTGAGCCGCTCCCATGAAACTTTGACACGATACTCTCCCTCGCCCCCACATGACCTGTACATACTCTCATTAGGACACAAATATCAGAATTTGAGTTAGAGCCTAAAAACTCCGTCCCGACGGGCTTTTTCCAACATGAGAGTGCCTTCCCATTGAGCCGCTCCTGTGAAATTTTGACGCGGTACTCTCCTTCATCCCCCCATGACCTGTACACACTCTCATTAGGACACAAATATCAGAACTTAAGTTACAGCCCAAAAACTCCGTCCCGACGGGCTTTTTCCAACATGAGAGTGTCTTCCAATTAAGCCGCTCCTATGAAATTTTGACACGGTACTCTCCCTCATCCTCCCATGACCTGTACACACTCTCATTAGGACACAAATATCAGAACTTGAGTTACAGCCTAAAAACTCCGTCCCGGCGGGCTTTCTCCAACATGAGAGTGTCTTCCCATTGAGCCGCTCCTATGAAATTTTGACGCGGTACTCTCCTTCATCCCCCCTTGACCTGTACACACTCTCATTAGGACACAAATATCAGAACTTGAGTTACAGCCCAAAAACTCCGTCCCGACGGGCTTTTTCCAACATAAGAGTGTCTTCCCATTGAGCCGCTCCTATGAAATTTTGACACGGTACTCTCCTTCATCCTCCCATGACCTGTACACACTCTCATTAGGACACAAATATCAGAACTTGAGTTACAGCCCAAAAACTCCGTCCCGACGGGCTTTTTCCAACATGAGAGTGTCTTCCCATTAAGCCGCTCCTATGAAATTTTGACACGGTACTCTCCCTCATCCTCCCATGACCTGTACACACTCTCATTAGGGCACAAATATCAGAGCTTGAGTTACAGCCCAAAAACTCCGTCCCGGCGGGCTTTTTCCAACATGAGAATGTCTTCCCATTGAGCCGCTCCTATGAAATTTTGACACGGTACTCTCCTTCAGCCCCCCATGACCTGTACATACTCTCATTAGGACACAAATATGCAAACTTGAGTTACAGTCCAAAAATTCCGCCCGGATGGGCTTTTTCCAACATTGTGCCGCTCCTATGAAATCTGAACAGAATGCGCGCCTGCGCACTGATTGGATAGGATGCGGATATTTTTAGCCGTAGTTGCACTGGCAAAAGCCTCTATTTATCTGTCTTGATCTGCTCTGTGCTGTCTTGCTTCAGTGTTATTACTTGTTAAAGTCTTGTTCTGTCCAGTCTAGGTATAAGGCTACCTGATCAGTTGCAAGTGGTTTTCTGTTCCTGCAGGAAGTTCGTGACCTAAACGGCATTTTTATATCTTCATATAATAATAGTTATAGTAGGTAATCCCATTTTTTCGTTTTTCCTCACAGAATAAAAATTTTATGATCGACTACAGTACCAAGTAAAGTAGCATTTGTACTGAAAGGTTTCTAGAGTCGACTAAATATGCGTACCGAGTAAGTAGCAATTGTGCTGAAAGGTATTTTTTTCTTTATACTTAATCAATTCTTATTTTTTTTCCCACATTTTTTGTTTATATTTGTTCTAATGACTTTAAGTCTATCAAGATTTTAAAGTAAAAGAAAAGATAATTGGGTTAAGGTATAATCCCATTTTTCAGTTTTTCCTTACAGAATAATAATTTTTTGATCGACTACAATACCAAAAAAAGTAGCATTTGTACTGAAAAGATTTCTAGTCGACAACATACCTACCAAGTAAGTAGCAATTGTGCTGAAAGGTATATTATTTTCTTTATAATCAATTCTTGTTTTTTTTTCTCATTTTTAGTTGAAATCTGTTCGAATTACACAACATACCTATCAAAATTTAGAAATTAAGGAACAGAATTGCGTTAATACCATTTTTCAGTCTTTCCTCAGATTAATAATTTTGGGATCGACTACAGTACCAATAAGTAAAGTAGCATTTTTGTTCTGAAAGTTCTTTAATCGACTATCTTTCTACTGAGTAAGTAGCAGATGTGCTGAAAGGTACCTACCTACATAATATAATATCTTATTTTCTATATAGCAAATTTTTTTCTTTTCCATTTTTTAAATTTAAATCTGTTCTAATTACTACCATAAATCTATCGAAATTTTGAAATAATGGAGAGGAGAATTGCGATTTTTTGTAAGGAGACTTATCCTGGCAATTCTTTTGAATATTTCAAGAATCTGCCAACTACTGATCCATTTTTTGAGCAATGTGTAAAAAAGTTATTCGGGATTTCTCATTCTTCTAAACGGCATGTTCAAAAAAATAAACAAACAATTAAAATGATTCTAAACCGAAATACAGGCAACATTTCTGAATTATTTGATGCAGACTCTACTGGGAACAATATTGTTTCTGTGGAACATATTGAACTTAATAATGACCAATACGGAGATGATTTAATCGGGTCTGGTCTTGAATCTTGCGACAAAGATCCGTTACAGCTCAGCCAAGAAAATAAGGTTGATAATTTCAATCATTTCGAATTTCATCAAGAACAACTGATTGACGACTCTAATATTATTGATCATGACCAACATGAGGTTATTCAGCCTGTTGTTTCCTCTTGTGATAAAGGTTCTTCGGAACTTAGTGAGGCAGAACAGATAGAAGTCCAAGAATGTTTGAAAATTTTTGAAGCTGACATGGATGTTTTCGACATGCACACTTCTAATAGTTTTATCAATAAAGCTTGTGTTGACGATGACGATCTATTTCTGTCCGAACGCAATGTCACAAATATTTAAATTTCGGACATACCCGACACCGTAACAAATATGGAACCCAAAATGACAATTCGTTAACAAGGAATTTGCCTGTAAGTTTTAAAAATTGTATTATTGAAGAAGGAAATTTTGTGATGTCCCCTGAGGAACTTCAGGGCATTGTGAAAGGAGGAAAATTGATTAATTATCAAATAACGATTAGAAGAAAAGTAGAAAATGTTAACAACACTTGCCCTTTAAAATTTAAAACCACATTTTCAAACCCAAAAAAAAAATTTCCTGGTCAGTTTCCTTGGTGAATCTAAATCTTATGGGGCGACAAAATGAAGTAGATGATGGCCGCGGATTTTGCCACACGATTACTTTCTGCTTTAAATCATTCAATCCATAAAGCTGTAAAGGTACTATAGATGTCACTAGAACATTTCCGTCTTCAAATCCTTCTGAGGCTCTTTGTTTGTATCTACTCTGACTGCCACTGCCATCACATCCCAATTTGAAAATAATAACTAAATTTTCTAACTGAAACTTAGTTGGTGCACAAAAAGTCTTTAAAACTTCATCTTGCACTTTGCAAATACGCCTCACTGTTAAATCAACAATTCCTTGTAATTTGAATTCACATGATGATTCGCTCACATCTATATATTCATCTATAGGGTAGCATAACTTTTTTGCTTTCTTAACCTCGTTATAAGATGGATAAAGCTTTATTCCTTTTCCAAGTGCCGATTTTCTAATTATGTCATATTCTCTTTTTGATAAGTTTACTGAAAATATTAGTTGTAATGCTTCTTCTGCTGTATATTTCGTCGGTCCTACTTTTTCAGCTTCTCGGTATGCTTTTTTTATTTTTGTTGCTCTCTTGGAGCTTGAATTTAATTCATCTAACATTATTGCAGCATCCCTTTTACCAGTCTTTCTCAATTTAAGTTTAGTAGCGTAGGTCAATTCAGTTAAGCTCTGTGTTTCAACTAAAGTCTTCACTTTTTTACTTTTTGCTTTTGATCCACTCGAATCAAAATCTTTGCTTGGACGTCCTACTTGCAAAGTTCTTAATCTACGTATCTCCGGGTTAGTGGGATCTATATTTATTGCTCAATTCAACCAGTCGTCATTCTTCTTTAAAAAAGTGTTTTTATTGCGACACGAAGCTTTCCATTTCCGATTAAACCCAATAACGAAGGAACGAACTATTTCTTTCGGCCGATTTCCAATTTGCTCAGAACATTCCTCTCTACCAAACTTGAGTTTAAGAAAATCCACCAAAACAATTTCTGGATTTGTTTGATTCGGATTTATGGCCCTTATTCTTTCGTATAACTCTCGCCTTGATACAGTTTGCGCACAACCTGAAATAAATAAGGGCACATTATGAAAGGCCGCAAGTTACCGCAGGCAAAACTATAGGTACTGTAATCGGTAAGTTTACACAGTCTCAGAAAACCAAATTATGCGATGTACAAACGTGAACAAAAGTTGTGGCAGTCCATTAAAGAAACAATTCGAGTACACTTTCATATTTTTTTTTAGAATCCAACAATGACAATACTATAATCTATATTCAAATCAAATAATTTGTAAAATAACTACTTACCTTCCTCTTGACGATCCATACTGTCAATACCCGTAGAACTAACGAGTTTAAATAACACGCAGAGATAAACGAACGTTAAAAACGGTGAAAATTTTGTTGAAAAAGATGTCACTGCTTTGACGTTTGATTAAACAAAGAATGCAATGGATTCTTGATGCGATACTTCTCAAACATCTATTTTGGTTCGTTTACAAGAATTATAAAGTGTTAGCGAATAGTAATTTGTGAATTGAATTTTTGAATTATGACCCGCTAGATTTGTCAATTATCCCACTGTGCGGCGGCTGGCAACAACAACAACAAACCCTAGCAATCACGATAAACCCGAAGACATCAAACGGTAATGGAGGGGGCGGCGGCAGCATCAACAGCAGCAACTTCATCAAAGAAGGTTTCAAAAATGCAGATGTTAACGTCAATAAAACATCGATTTAACCAAATAACCACCGGTATGGAAACATTAGCGGTAAAAACCGACAACGCCGCTTTAGTAAATTTAGCGACATACCTTAACGTACGATATAATTGAAGGTTATACAGGGTGAGTCTGAAAGACTCCACATCCTTTATACCACAGAATCTACTGTTCAAATGATGAAGCTTGGTGTAAAAATTATTGGTCAATTGTGATTCCTCTTGATGTTATAAGCCGCCAAAGATCTTCATTTTTAAACGTTCTTTTTAAATATCTTTCGAAAGGTGTATCGTATAATTTTGAATTTTTGCACAACATTGTTACAGACCACGATGCAACTATTGATGGTACTTAACACATTATCCAAAAAGCGGATCTCTGTTATACAGGGTGGGCCCGATGTTATTTGCCAGTGAACTTTTTTATGTTTGAAAATATTGTTAATTTGCCTATGCGGCCGTATTCCCCGTTCAATTCTAAAACTTTTTTGGCTCTTAAAATTTTTCGAAAAAACTAACCACTCACGAGGAAAATTGAAAAAACTGAAAACATGATCATCGTGATAAACCTTCAATTTCAATAAAAATCAAAGTATACGTTGACACGCATCACATTTCAACTGCATTGAAGGTGTTGTCCTACATCTGTGCCCAGAACCATTGCTCTCAACTGAAGAAAAAACATTGATGGTAATTTCACTTTTTTATGAGGTAGACTCATCATTGGTTTTAAGGTGATTACCTGCATCATGTTTTCGGTTTTTCAATTTTACTCGTGAGTGGTTAGTTTTTTCGAAAAATTGTAAGGGCCAAAAAAGTTTTAGAATTGAACGGGAATACGGCCGCGTAGGCAAATTAGCAATATTTTCAAACATAAAAAAGTTCAAGGCCAAATAACATCGGGGCCAGCCTGTATAACAGGGATCCGATTTTTGGATAATGTCTTAAATACCATCAGTAGTTGCATCTTGGTCTGTAACAATGCTGTGCAAAAATTCTACGATACACCTTTCGAAAGATATTTGAAAAGAACGTTTAAAAATGAAGATCTTTGGCGGCTTATAACATCAAGATGAATCACAATTGACAAATAATTTTTGCACCAAGCTTCATCATTTGAACAGTAGATTCTGTGGTATAAAGGATGTGGAGTCTTTCAGACTCACCCTGTATTACCCAAATTTGACAAGTTCGCGCGGGGAAATCATCTCTAGGAAGATTTATACCTTGCTGTTCATATTATTGCTGAATTATCACAATTGCATTCTATGTAAGTACCTACAATAATTACTCCTCAAAAGTGTGTTCGTTATAAAAGCGATTTTAACATAAAATTCTAAAAACTCAAAACCAACTGAGAACAATAATCTTTTTAAACATCCTACGTTCTCCGGTTCAGCAAATTCCTCTTCACTGATGGTACCCAAATTGGAACATATATCATCAGCAGACGAATCTTACTCTGGCAGGCTTATTATTATTGCCGAAATGTCTTGCACACTGCAACTACCCATTGCTTTGGCCCAGTCACTTCTAATCAGTTCTAATACAATTCTGCCCTTACTACAGACATTTCTGTCTCTACTGTTAATAAATTTCTCTCCTTTCTGTCCATAATAAGGGAGAAATTTGAAAGCACATTTCAAATTTTTGAAGTATGCAGTATGGGTAACATGAAAACTCGATAATATAGTCAGGGGCTTTTCTTACTTGGCCAACCTAGCCCCTCTAGCGGTGGTTCTTTAATAAATGAACAGAGTTTATTTATCTTAACCACATCTGTCCAACACACATCATTTTTACTGCATTGATGGAATAATCGTGATGGAGAAGCCTCCTTCAAGTTCTTGTTGTGAAGGTTGTGACTTCTTGTCTTGAGTTCGACTGAAAATTATAACAAAATTTTCTTTATGACATTAACACGTCATTTTTTATTCAATCATTTTTTACAATCATAAACAATTCAAATGTTTTTTCTTGACGACGCGATGAGGTCGAAAAGACGTGAGGAGTTCCTAACATGCTGCCCGCCTTGAAAGGATGTCTTTCAACAGTACAATAATATGATACGAAACAATCAAATGAATAACACACGTAAGGTTGAAATAGGATATTCGTCAATATTATGGCTGATGAATGTAAACGTCATTGCGCGATCAAATCACCACTATGATTTTAAAGGCCATTAACAATTCACTCCCGAACACTTATTGGAAGTAGAGTTTGTTAACTGCTCTTCTTGTCGTTGTTCCATTTGGAAGCACAATGGTGACCACTCTGACAATATCGTCGTTTCCGATATGAATTTCCACCACTCTACCTAGCTGCCATCTTAAGGGAGGCAAATTTTCATCCCTCAGTACTACCAACGCACCCTTTTCTAATCGGTCGTGATGCGATTTTTACCATTTCAACCTGGTCTGCAGTTCTCCAATATACTCCTTTGACCATCTTCTCCAAAAGTGTTGCTTCAAAGAGTCGAGTCGTTGAAACATAGATAGTCGTTCTTCTGCAAGGGGTGCCAGGTCTGGCTCCGGAAGCGATGTCAATGATTTTCCTATCAGGAAGTGTCCTGGCGTAAGTGCAGCATAATCATCCGGACTACTAGATAGTGGACATAGTGGTCGCGAATTTAGAACCGCTTCGATTTGCGTTAGTGTAGTATATAAATTTTCAAAAGTTAAACATGTATTCCCTAAGACTCGTTTCAGATGCGACTTTGCTGACTATACCCCAGCTTCCCACAATCCGCCCATATGAGGCGATCTAGCGGGTATGAAGTGCCAATTAATTTGATCCTTAGTCAATTGATCTGTTATGGGCATCGAATTTGCGTTGATAAATTAATACAATTCTTTAATTTCATGAGAAGCCCCGACAAAATTGGTACCATTATCGCTGTAAAGATTTAGTGGTTTTCCACGTCTAGAAATAAATCTTTTTTAGCCCAGTCAAATTAGACAAAAAAGTGGCGATCGAGTGAAAAAAATCCCGGAGTTTTGAAATTTGGCATGGTTGTTCGCTAGCATCTACAGAACATCATACTAAAAGTACCTGTGGGTGGGGGGTGAGCGCGAGGGGGGGGGAGCTAATTGAATGTGCGTTTTCTGCGTTTTTCGTAGATATGTCCGTAACTACCAATCCTAGCGAAAATTATTTTATATACGAAATTAAAGCAGACTTAATTTCCTATCGAAACGGTCCTATTCGTTTTTGTCGTAGGATTCATACTTTAAATGTTATAAGCTTGACAAGTTCTCATATTTATTTGGGATGGCTGCAGCCAAGGAATTTAAGGTTTTGACCCGCACAAAAATAAAGTAGTGCTGAAAATTGGCACTTATGCTCTATTGGCAGTCCTAAATGACGTGTCAAAAGTTCCGGAGCCTGCGGTGCCGGCGTCCTATTTTTTTGGTACCAGAGGGCCCTAAAGTGATAGTCATACATTATTTTCCGTATAACATGATTATTTATGAACCGATTTGATCGGGATTGGTCTCAAAATGACCACAACGACCTAATCAATACTGATACTGCTGATAGACTCCTGACATTTTGAGACGAAACATCCTTTTTTTTTCTTGGAGAAATCGTGCTCCATAATCGGCTTCGTGTTGCTTTTTTGCGATTATTTCTCCAACGGCTTATCGGAGGATAAAAATGTATAAGATCTTTTCATTGCAAATTTTATCTTGAACATTTCAGTTACTACACATTTTTGTCGTTAGATAAACCATTGAGGAGATAATCGGAAAAAAGCGCGAAGTCGGTACTGAAGTACGATTTCTCCGAAAAAGGACTTCGCACTGCTTTTTTCCGATTATCTCCTCAATGGTTTATTTAACGACAAAAATGTGTAGGAACTGAAATGTTCAGGATAAAATTTGCAACGAAAAGATCCTATCCATTTTTGTCGTCCGATAAGCCGTTGGAGAAATAATCGCAAAAAAGCAACACAAAGCCGATTCTGGAGCACGATTTCTCCAAGAAAAAAAAAAGATGTTTCATCTCAAAATTTCAGGAGTCTATCCATAGTATCAGTATTGATTAGGTCGTTGTGGTCATTTTGAAACCAATCCCGATCAAATCGGTTCATAAATAATCATGTTAAGCGGAAAATAATGTATGACTATCACTTAAGGCCTTCCGGTACCAAAAAAATAGGACGCCGGCACTGCAGGCTCCGGAACTTTTGACACGTCATTCAGGACTGCCAGTAGAGCATAAGTGCCAATTTTCAGCACTACTTTATTTTTGTGCGGGTCAAAACCTTAAACTCCTTGGCTGTAGCCATCCCAAGTAAATATGAGAACTTGTCAAGCTTATAACATTTAAAGTATGAATCCTACGACAAAAATGAATAGGACCGTTTTGATAGGAAATTAAGTCTGCTTTAATTTTGTATATACAGAGTGAGTCTAGTTGGACAAATCAGTCGCCTAGCGTTTAAGATATTGGAATTGGAAATTCTATTTTTGGATATGTTGTAGCTGAAATGGTCCCCTACGCATGGGACCCATAAAGAAAGCTCCAGTTTTATTCAAACCGAAATTATTAAATAAAAACGAGGGCCTAAAAATTTTGTTTTCGATATTGTTGAATTTTTTAAGGTTATTTCGTTAGAGAATCATTTTCTCTTTATGGAAACATAATTTTTTGAAGAAAAAAGTTAACAATAGCCGAGAGATAAACTATTTAAATAATAAGGATTTTTAAGTATTTCCTAAGGAAAACCACGCGTGCCGTGGTTTTAACAACTGAAAGGCAGTCTAGCTTATACTGCAGACTGTACCCGGAATGACAAGCGTCGGTTGGAAATGTCATTTGCCGTCGTTTGTGACAAAATAATGCGGAACTACGAGTTTTTGCCCTTTTCTTTACAGATAATTAGGTAATTTTTATTGGTTCATGGATTTTTTGCTAAATTCGCCGAATACAAGTGTCTCGGGTTCTCACCCGGTTGATGTTTTTTAACCTCCCCAACCCCAACACAATTTTAAAAAAATGGGAGGTTACTGCAATCACTAAAATTTTCGAATTCGAGATAAGACCGGATCTATGCGTTTTGAGGTCTCAGGAACCCAAAAAAGTGGTTTTAAAAATGTGTCTGTGTGTATGTACGTACGTACGTACGTACGTTCGTACGTTTGTAAACACGCCACAGCCAAAACTACTCGATCGATCGGGCTGAAATTTGGAACATAGGCATCTCGTAACCCAACTTAGATCTGAAAAGCTTTTGGAGCCAATCGTGCAACCGCAAATGCCATTTTGGCACATCAACTTTTAAATTTTAAATGCAAACCCCCATTTTTTACGTCACCATAAGAAAGATCTTCAAATTCTGCTTCTAAAAATGTATTAACTCTTAGTGCCCTTTTGACCAAAAATTAAAAAAAAATTGATTTTTATCGGACTTTAAAATCGCGGTACAGCCCAAGCCCCTGAACCGATTTGGCTGAAATTTTGCACATGGGGATTGTATTACACGTCGAAGAGCTGAACAGATTTTGAATTCAATCGACTCACGGAAAGTGCCGTTTTGGCACACCAATTTCCAAATTTAAAATTATTCTCTCATTTGACCATTAAAAACAAGTTTTTGAAAGATTTATTGTCACCATCAGAAAGGTCTTCAAATTCTGGTTTTAAATAAGACAAAATTAATTCGCATTTAGCGCCGTTTGGTTCAAAAAATCGAAATTTTATAATAACAGTAAAAATACATTATAGCCCAAATTACTGAATCGATTTGGCTGAAATTTGGTGCATGGAGATTGGGTGACCCGTTGAAGACCTGAGTAGTAAGTGCCACAAATTAGAAATCGATTAAAAGCTCATTAGTGACGTTTCACCTGCGTAGGTCACAATTTGGACAATGACGTCACGCCTTGGCCCCACTTTGAAATATACGTCGCGTGTGACGTCATCCGAGCTCCGTAGAAAAAAAGCCCGTCGGACGGTTTCGAACCCGGTACTTCGCCTATGTGAGTAGGGAACTCTACCAACTAACCTATTTAGCGTTGTTAGTATTGCCTGAAATGCTTGGTTATAAAGAGAATAATAAACCTACTTGGCACAAATTAGAAATCGCACTAGTGACGTTACACTTGCTTTGGTCACAATTTGAACAATGACGTCACACATCGGTCCCACTTTTGAAATCGACGTCACGTGTGAAAAAAGTAAGTCTTTTAGTTTCGAACTCGGTACTTCGTAGTTGCAAATTAAGATCTTTACCTTTCAGCTATTGAGCCTTGCCAGTAAGGATGGAAGTGGATGGTTATCAAAAGAAATAATAAACATTCTTGGCACAAATTAGAAATCCGTTATTAGTGACGTTTCAATTGCATTGGTCACAATTTCGTCATGACGTCACGCCATGGACCCACTTGGAGTGCGGGAACAACATTTGAAAATAATAATACTTAATAATAAAGATGTGTCATACTCTCTTAACGAGATATATTTATTCGGTACTAAAGGTAATTGATTATAAGGTATAGAATCGTATAGGGTAGCTGCCAGTGCAATAACAGAATTGATCTTAGAAAATGGAAAATGTTTGTTACTGACATTAGTTTTACATAAAATATTTCAGAAAAATTTGAAAAGTTAGTCTAGTACAGATGGGTAATAGGTACTTAGGTAATTGATTGTTCGGAAATTTCTAACCCATTATCTAAATTATCAACAATATTCAAATTCTCCAGATGAGATAGCTACCTAATACGACATCTTATTGGCGCGACAACTTTAATTTGTATTTGTAAAAAATTTGAAAGTACTTACACCCAATTAGCTTTCTAAATATAAAAGACCTCTCTGAATTTCTAAATATAACTGTTAAAATCCATTTAATTTTCGTCAAAGGCTAATGTAATGTCATTACTACCCAAGGTTGATGACAAGTTAGGTACCTACTTAGCAACACCTACCAATTAAAACCTTTTGAAAGTTTCAAGGGAAAGTTTCTTGTAAAATATATAAGGCGGTATCTATCATGGTACTTCAGTTAAGTTCGCCCTCTCGTAGGTACGTTGTCATCAGCTGAGAAGTCGTAGTGTTTTCGAAGTCATTGTGTATATTCACCAGCTTACAACAATTTAAGGTAAGTTTATTTTTTTACTATTATTTGTATTATTATTGGAATGGATAAAATAATAGTGACATTTTTTACTTTCAGATGGAAGCTCAAAGAATCAAAATTGTTTCTAACAAAGTTTTGCGGCCAGCTAATGGGGAACCACTGGAAAAGAAGAAGAGGAAAAGGAAGGAACCGGAAAATGCGAAAGATGATGATCAGCTTACCGGATTGCCATTACCCTTCACACATGCACCTATGCTGCTGGATACCGGTGCCGACGATGGAAGTTCTGCGCAAGTGCAAGTGCAAGCAGAAGTTGTGATGGATGACGAAACCAGTAAGCTGATGGTCGAGGCTTGTGAGAAAATCGAAATGCAAGAAGAGAAGAAAATGGAGCGGATTAGGGTCTGCGAGGGAAACCGCCTCATCGATGAAGTGGTGCTGCCACTCAACCGCTCTGGCAGTAAATTCATAGCCGTGGGGGTATTTCCGGTAAAAAACTACACCGTGGCTATGCGAATCAGTAATCCCGAGCTGACATCAGCAATATGGTTCACCCACGAAGAGGCTAAGGATTTCTTTTTACGAACGAAGTACCTGTTGAAGAATCTTTCCAATTCTAGAAACGAAGAGAGCGTCATCGGCTTTGTTCCGCACTACAGTGTGGGACGAGACTTCTATGGCAACATCATCTTTACCAGTCATAGGGATGGTGATGTCTACAAACCGTTACGACTTTCGAGGGCTACCCTCGAGACAGTGCAAAAGCTTGAAGGATGTGTGTTAACGCACATGTCCACCCGTCTGTTAAAGGTTCCTCTCTTCCCTGACATGCAGCAGTTCTGTGAAGGAATTGCATTAAGAGTTCAGGATGGCTCTTGCTCATCACAAGAAGATGCAATGTTCCAAATTTTATCGGAGTCAGAGAATCTAATCATTTTCGAGATCGCTATGAAACTGCCATCTGTTATCAAGTATGAAGTGGGGAAACTACTGAATTATTTTAGGGACAATAACGATTATAATTATCATTAAAGTTATAAATATTTTTACTATTATTTTTATTTCCTTAGTTCACGACTGACAGTTAACGAGTAAACAGGTTCGGCAATTATGAATTTTTGTTTTAAAACGCCGTTCACAGCGATAGTCGCAGGTCCAACGGCCTGTGGCAAATCGTGTTTTGTAAAAGAGTTTATAAAGAATGTAAAAAACATATGTGATGCTAATTTCGAAACTGTCATGTGGTGTTACGACGAGTGGCAACCATTATTCGATGAGAACGACTATGAAATCAAAATTGAATTTTATAAGGGTCTTCCTGAAATGAATTCTTTTGAAGATTCCAGCTCCACGTTAGTGATATTGGACGACCTCATGAGAGAAGCTAATAGCAGTGTTGTTGATATATTTACGAAGGGTAGTCACCACCGCAATATAAGTGTGTTTTATATCACACAAAATTTATTTCATCGCGGAAAAGGACAAAGGGATATTTCTCTTAATGCTCACTATGTTGTATGCTTTAAGAACCCTAGAGATCGATCTCAGATCAGCCATTTCGCCCGCCAAATATTTCCAAACAATGCGAAGTTTGTACAGGAAGCCTATTACGACGCCACATCAAAACCTCACGGTTATCTGTTAATTGACCTAAAGCAGGATACCTTGGACGAATTCAGAATTCGCGCCAACATATTTCCAAGCGAACAACCGTCCTTTGTTTATGTATCGAAGAGGGGCTATAAATAATGAAACTGAATCATATTAGATTACTTTACCGTGCGATGTCGAAAAAGATAGTTGAACACGGATCTCTCTTAAAATTTATACACAACGCTAAGCCAAATTATCGAAAGGCAGTGCTTAAAGCGGCTGACAAGGATTTGGTCCACTGCATTTGTGAATGTGCACACAATACATTGATAGGAAAAGTTCCCCTTTCAAAAAGGAAAAAGGAAGAGTTGGCTCGACATAAAAGACTCCTACGTCAATTAGTTTCTAGAAAAGTATCTTTACCCAATAAGAAAAAAATTATTAATCAAAAAGGTGGTGCGTTTCTACCGTTATTACTAGGGCCCATCATATCTGGAGTGTTGGGAGCATTCCTAAATAAATAAAACAATAAAATGGAGCACACTAAGAAAATGATTTTGGTGGAGCCACACGTTCTTGAAAAACTTAAGCAACATCAGCATACACAACCAAACACATTATCAAAATTAGATCACGAGATGGAAGAGGCCTTGAATAACAAGAAAATAAACGACCACGAGAAATGGATAATGTACAATCAAATTTTGCAACGATATCTGAATATAGTTAATAGTAATCGTCAACCAATAAAAATCCCCATCACTGATGATATAGGAAATGGTGGTCAGCTGAGAAAGATTAATAATAATTTTCAAGAAATATTGAGTGTCCTACCTAAAAATAGTGTTGGTAAAGCCAGTTTAATCCTTCAGAAATTGAACGAGAATGGTGTATCTTGGGACGAAAAGGGTGTTGTTACTTACGGTGGAGGTGAAATTGTTGGAAGTAATATAACAGACCTTATATCCGATCTAATCAAGAGTCACAAACAAGCATCCGATCCAAAAGGCTGGGAGACTTTTGCTAACGTAATTCACGAAGTGAATGTTCCTAAAGTGCTCATCTCTAACCAGAAACGTTTGAAATACATCAATAGCGCTGCAGGCACGCAATCCAGTCAAGCGAATCATTCAAAATACGAGGCCTTCAAGAACAATAGCGAGGACAGCAAAACTCAGTTGCCTGTTCTATCGGATGAAGAACAAGAAGAAGAATCTAAGAAGAGTCGACGCAAAAGTAAAAGGAAAAAGGCAAAGGTGGATTGGTCTCCATACTAGTTATGACAGCCACCATACCACGCGATCGTTACTACACCTTATCGGATCCCCTAAGTTTTTCCGGAGTACAAAAATTGCGGAAAGAGACGAAGATACCTGTGAAACAGATAGAGGAGTGGCTGCAATCTCAAGATGCATATACGTTGCACAAACAAGTTCGACGCAATTTTAAAAGGAACCACTATCATGTAACAACGATAAATGAGCTATTTCAGGCTGATTTGATCGATATGAGAAACATAAGCGAACATAATGACAACGTTAATTACCTATTGACTGTAATCGACGTTTTCTCAAAATTTGCTTATGTGATACCGTTGCTTAAGAAAACGGGTACCGAGGTAGCTTCGGCCTTTCATGAAATTTTCAAATACCGTGTGCCCTTGAATTTGGAAACGGACAAAGGAAAAGAATTTTTGGCGTCTAAAGTGCAGCTGTTACTTAAGAAGCATGCTGTAAACTTCTACGTAGCAAAAAACCCTGACGTAAAAGCTGCTGTTGTAGAACGTTTTAATAAAACCCTAAAGACGAAAATGTTTAAATATTTTACCTTCGCCAACACTCATCGCTACATTGATGTTTTGCAAGACATTGTGGACTCGTATAATAAATCTTATCACAGAACCATCAAAATGGCACCGAATGAAGTTAACGAAAATAATGTCCTGGAAGTATACAAAAACGTTTACAGTAATGCCAACTTCATCACTACTAAAAACAAAAGACAAACTTTATACAAGGTCGGCGATTACGTGCGAATTGCCAAAGAGAGGCAAACTTTTGAAAAGGGTTACTTGAGTAAATGGACAGGAGAAATTTTCAAGATCACAGACGTTATATTTCGTGACCCTGTTGTATATAAATTATGTGATCTCATGGATGAGCCCCTTGAAGGTGTGTTCTATCATCCTGAAGTTCAAATTGTAAAGTATAACCCTGAAGATCAGTTTCAAATAGAGAAAGTTCTGAAAAAACGCTATAAGAGGGGAAACTGTGAAGTATTTGTTCAGTGGAGAAACTATCCTCCGAAGTTTAATTCTTGGTTACCTGCCGCAGCGCTTACCCAAATATGATTAATGTTTTAAACGAATTTTATCTTACTCTGCTGTCAAACAGTTCCAAAAATTATTTCCCAAACAATACCACAGCAAACTTTTTCACACAATTGCCGAAAACTACACATCTAGATGGTGAATGGTGTGTGGGCTTGTCTGAGATTCAGTTTCCGTCATCCTTTGCATCTGTAAACGAGTCTGAGAATATCATCTACTGTAGTTACGAGTTTGCCTTGAAAGAGAATTGTAAGTCTTTTCTCGATGGATTTTTTAAGGACGAACGCGCGACGTCCTGGGTACATACACAGTTACAGACTGGACAGTACAAATGCGTTGAAGAGCTCACAGCCGCTTACGAAAAGGGAAACATCACTTTAAGAATCGACCAAAAGACGAAAATAGATGCCGGTGATTATGAAACAATCGAGTCGGTTGTTACCGCTCTGAACGCTAATGCACTATTACTTAAAGACAATGTCGAATTTAAAATAAGCGAGGGGTCAAAAAAAGTAAGTGTAACTAGCAAGAGTTCGTTCTTAACCTCACTTGTAACGTCACCTAAATTAAGTCTCCAGCTGGGTTATGAACCAGGGTCAAACATTTTGAACAAGAAGGCTTCGCATCCAGCTAACATTTTACTTGGATTACCTTCTCAATTATTTGTATATAGTGATATTATAGAGCCTCAGATGATAGGAGACGTTTTTGCAGAAGTTGTTAGAATTGTTGTGGTCGATAACAGCCAATATATTTATGGTGGACAAAAAGTGCAATATTTTCCTCACCCTCATTACATACCTATACAAAAAAGAGAATTTCAGAATATAGAGATTGATATAAGGACAAACACAGGCGAGCGGGCTCCATTTCAGTTTGGAATCGTGTGTGTGAAACTCCACTTTAGAAAGTTATCGTAATGATGGATTCTCAATATCATGACTACTATATAAATCAGGCTGGCACGGGGATCGGCACGGTTTATAGAGGGGCAGTATATCAAAAGGGACATGGTTTTGGTAGTTTTCTCAAAGGCTTATTACGAAGTGTCTTACCTGTGTTTAAGAGCGGTTTAAAAACAATCGGAAAAGAGGCTATTCGCTCGGGGTCACTTTTCGTCAACGACATGGTTAATGATGTCCCGTTAAAAGACTCTTTCAAATCGCGGGCAACACAATCACTCAATAGTTTGAAGCGAAAAGCTGAAACTGGATTAGATAATTTGGTAGGATCAGGAGCGGGTATAAAAAGACGTCGTAACTTGAAGCCGTCGCAGAAGCAATCTTCATTTCGAAGAAGAGTAAGCAAACGTAAAGCTAATTCGAGGGCTCCGATAACAGACATATTCGGATAAAAAAAAAAAAATGGCGTTTCTACACCCTAGAAGTTGTGAGTGTGTTAAGTCGGAACTCGAATTATTTGCTCTACCTACGACTCAAACAAGTATAGAAAGTGGACAGTGGATACATTATAAAACATTATCTAGCATATCTGATGATGGACCTTTAGAATTTGTGGTGAATGCTGGGGATGATTATATAGATTTGGCCCATACTTTAATTTCTGTAAATGTAAAAGTAACTGCGGAAAATGGTGACGCTTTTAAAGCAACAGATAAAATTGTTCCTGTCAACAATATACTACATTCGCTGTTTAGTCAAGTCGACGTTTATTTAAATTCCAAGTTAATTAGTCCACCTAATAA
Source organism: Pycnomerus fuliginosus (assembly GCA_963924575.1). Lineage (NCBI taxonomy): Eukaryota > Metazoa > Arthropoda > Insecta > Coleoptera > Zopheridae > Pycnomerus > Pycnomerus fuliginosus. The sequence continues at coordinate 42,600,243 of OZ004617.1, read as the reverse complement.
CACATACCCGTACAAGTCTTATTTTGATACAGCGCTACATTACAATCCCGCGGCTAAAGCGTCCCATCTGACCTGTAGTTTATGGTATCCGGATACTCCAGGAAAGATGGACTTGGCGACTGACGACAACGCTGGCTATACTAAACGAAATAACCATGCTGGAGAAAGTAAAGAGGTAGACCTTCTTGGGCATTTGAATTGCGACATATTTAATCAAGAGAAATTTTTAATAAACGGAGTCGAACTTAGAGTAAAATTTGTCAGATCCAGGAACAGCTTTGCTCTCATGAGCGAAACACTTGCAGGCAGAATAACAATTACTGATGCTTCACTGTTGGTTCGTCGTAACAAAATAAATCCTACTGTTATGTTGGCGCATACCAAAGCCTTAGAGATTACCACCGCAAAATACCCTATAACAAGAAGTGAGATAAAAGTGTTAACATTACCTCAAGGAATTCAAAGTAAATCATTGGATAATATATATTTGGGTCAGATTCCCAAACGATGTACAATAGCTCTTGTTTCCAACAAGGCGTTTAATGGCGATTTCGCTCTAAATCCTTTCAACTTCAAGCATTACGGTATGAATTACTTATCACTTTTTGTGGACGGCCAGCAAATTCCCAGCAAACCTCTTCAACCCAAATTTACTGGTTCAAATAAAAAATTTATTGCTTTATATAATTCAATCTACAGTGGCATAGGAATCCATTATCTAAATGACGGCAACGACATATCTAGGGACACATTTAGTGATGGCTACTGCATAGTTTCATTCGATTTGACTCCAGATTTGACATCTGGCATTTCATCCCATTGGAATCTTATCAAAAATGGATGTGTACGTTTAGAGCTGGGTTTTGATACAGCTTTAACTGAAACAATAAACTGTCTGATTTACGGAGAATTTGATAGTCTTATTGAGATCGATAAGAAAAGAAATGTAATAGTTGATTACAATAGTTAAGGAAATGAATAAATACAGAATATGTTTCGTTATGCTCTCAAAATCGTTATAGTCGTCGTGAAGGATGGTGGTGCTGTTTGTCGATTTTCAAGGTTTCATAATTGATGTGAAAAATTTCGTGGTGAAGGAACTGTCAATTTTTACTACCGATGAAAGCCCACCCCTACATTATCTGTTTAAACCACCAAATGATATTTCTATTTTACCGCACTGCTATCAGAGACAGGCAACATGGTTAACAAAAAATTTTCATGGCCTTGACTGGGAGTCTGGAAACTTTGCATATGAAGAAATCGACAAAATTTTAATATCGGCCACCGAGCTTGCTGATTGTATTTTTGTGAAGGGTTTGGAGAAAAAAAGATACCTCACCAGGAAGTTACCGGGTAAGACAGTAATAAATATTGAGGAGGAAACGGAATGCCCGTCATTGTGCAATCTTTCCGAATATTTTCAAACCAAACCTTGCGATCATCACATATTTGCGAATTCCAAGTGCTCATTAGAAAACGTAAAAAATTTGTACAAGTGGTACAATGAACACTGTACAGTTAAACGACTGTCTTGTCAAAATGAGGGGGTCAGCGAAGAAGTTTCATGTACTTGTTTCTGCAAATAATGCTCTTCCCATCAATGCACCGAAGCCGATTTTGATTGTTGTTAATCACGACCCTGATTATATGCCCGGTAGTCATTGGCTGGCTATATATGTAGACAAATTTGGATTTGCATACTTTTTTGATAGTTTCGGGAGGAAACCCCAAGGCAATGTTTTAAGATTTATCAAACGAAATAGTGTTATGTATAGTTATAACAATAAGCAGATCCAAAACATATCATCAACAATTTGCGGGAAATACTGCATATTGTTTCTTTTAAATTACGTGATGGGGAACAGTGTGGACTCATTCCTAAACTTGTTTAATGATAATTATAAAAATAATGATAAATTATGTCGACAATTATTCACATTATATTTTTAAATAAATAAATAACGTTTGAAATAGTTGTGTTTTCTTTCTTGTTGAAAAAACATCTTTACGGTATAGCCGGCGCTTCAATGAACGACAAACTGGCAGTGAGCGGGCGGAGGGCGGGCGGGCGGGCGGCGGCGGGCGGCGGGCGGGCGGGCGGCGGCGGGCGGCGGGCGGCGCGACCGATACGATGCCTGAGGACTACTGATGTAATTTCGAGATTGAGACCGACGCGGGTGAAACGTCAATTGTGTGCCAAGTATATTTCATATTCTCTATAATAACCATCCAATCATGCACAATGACGAGTCACGATGCCCAGTGGACGCCGTTCGCTACTTACAACCTCACGCTTACCTCCACACCGAAGTGCTTTCTTTTTCTGTTATTTAAGTTTGAACAAGTAGTTAAGATCTGAACGACTGGCGGTTGGTAACTAATGTGCTATTTAGCATAATGAAAACTTATAAATATGGATGTGGATGGTAAAAGAAACTTCTTTTTAAAAAGTTTTTTATTTATTTACACTTCATCAACAATAAAAATAAAAAAAAATAAATAAACAAGTATAAACAAGAATACAAAAATAAGCAAAAAGGAAAAAAAATTTAAACAATGTACGGTCTACCAGCTACTAAAACAACTATTTTTCTGTTTTGTATCCGTACGGTACAGTGTCATATGACCCGTCGTTTAATTTTCGTCTTTTGTCGTATTTAATGGCATACGTTTTTGTGCAGTGTTTGGTCATTACCCGAAACCTATTGTCTTTGACGATTTGTCTATCACAAATTTGCACGTTCTTTTCTGTTGGTGAAGGAGTACATATCATTGACTTGATTTTCTCAAAGTTGATCTTAGTCATGTTCTTATAATGAAGCGTTATGCCTTTCACTTTACAGACAGTATCGAATCTTTTGTCTCTTTCGTTCCAAAACTTATACGCGTAATTTTTAGGCCCACCACTCACGAATTCAATGACATAACTGCCCTCACCGAAAGATGATAACTCATCAGTGAGGTCTCCAAGGAAATCCCCTGTAAATGGCAAGGGATCTCCCTCTTTGACGACAAAGAAAATGCTATCAGTATCAAAATACAAAATTTTATGACCTAGCTGTTCCAGGTATTTATATAACTCAAGTCTAGCTGAAGCTGTTGTATAACTTGCGATTGTTACGTTTGCATTTTTTGATGGCGTCACGCATTCTTCTACGCACTCCCAAGTAGCCAAAATTACATTAGGGTTAATAATTGTGAGATTTTGAACAACAACATTAGGACTTGTCAGCAGCTCAAACAGTTTGTATGGCTGGTTTATGACGGACGTTTGTTGTAAATTTTCCTTTTGGCCAAATTTGCCCCAAAAGGAATTCAACATTAATTTTGAAAGGTACCTTTGTCCAGGATTCTTGCAGATCTTATCTTTATCTAGGGTTATACCTTCATGCTCCAAGTAATTTTCGACGTAATTGTTTTTGTCGGAGTCGGTTTTACACCATGCAGGCCAGCCGCTACATTCCTGCTTTATTTTCAGAAAAGTGTTCACGTATTCGGAAAATAAACCACCGCTTTTGGTTTCTTTGTCATATTGCATTGTGTTGTATTGCCATATCTCAAGGAACTCGACTATTCGATAACCTAAAGAAAGAGCTTTTTTGATCTCTTCGAGCACAAAAGTGCCTGAAAATTGACGTTCGCTATCATTGTGCATACACTCTTCCTGACAAAAATCCGACACACATGTTCTGCACAATGGAAACGTTAATTTTCCGTTCACTTTATATGGCAGCACTGGATGATACAAATTTTGTGGCGGTAAGACTGAACATTTTACAAACCCGTGAATGTCACTCAAATTTAAAGCGCTGCATTGTTCATGACCCACGTGGATTTTCACTGGGTGTTGAATCGGGTACCGTCCATATTTATTCACGAACGGGTACAGTGAACAAACATCAAAGTACATAATTTTTTCACCCGGTTGACACTTATAATAAAGTTTACAGGCGTTAGTGCGACCTCCGTAAAAACTATCCCTGGGGTCGAGAGGTACTTTGGATGTTGATTTCAATTCCTCAACGAACTGCTGAATTTCTAGATTTTCCTTGATCATTTTGCGGAAGTCGCATTCCCAAATTTTGATTAAATTGTAACCTGCATTTTTTATTCTGGTTTCTTTATGTAACGTTCGCTCCCGACGGTATAACAACCGGTCAGACTTGTCGAAAGTATCGGTGGCTATATTGGGAAAGCAGCGGTCGCAACCGTGCCAATAGCAACCATCAAACTCATAGACTGTGTTTGTCTCTCGACAGTAACCATCTACTCTGATATTTTCGGCAAGTTTGACCTGACGACCATTGTTGGCATGAACTATATGAATGTTGTTAGTGTGCTCCACCCATTGTAACCACCACAATGCAACTTCACTCTCTCTGTCACCTCGCCGATAACCACCTTTTGGCAATATACCTATTGTTTCCGGTTTTAAAAAATTACGCCTATAAACCAAACTGCATGCGGATGCAATAGTTATGCATTCCAAAAGGGGGTCTACTTTGCTTGTTTGTAAGAAGCACTCGCTAAATTTCAAACATCCTTCTCTTAATATATTCACGTCCGAAACACAGTACTTTACTATCTCGTGCTTCATATCAAAAACGTAATTTTTGTTGATTTGCTCAGCATGCCATTCGAGAAATTGTACCCTTTGTTTATCTTTCATGGTATCGCAACCATAAAACTCAACAGCTGGCAAAGGACCAACATAATTATCGTTTTCTAATTTGTTAAAGAAGTGGGGAAACCACCCCTTCTCACCTTCAAAATTAAATGTTTTCGGAAATTCCGACAAAGGCAACTGAATAAAATTGAGACTATCAATAAATCTAATTGATTTTCCACATGTAATCGACATAATTTTTAGCCCAGTTCTTATAATTTCGGGCTGCCATTTTGAAGCATCCGAAAAAATTTCTTGGAGAATGAAGTGACCATCAAAATTTCTTAAATTGTGGGCAATAGCTGTAACATTGAAAGTCCGGGACATGTATGAAATGTGTTCCAACAAATCCTGGACAGGGTTATCTTTAAAAATTTTTTGTCGCGTACCACATTTTTGACAATTGGTTTTTAAGTCGCTGTTCTTAATACAGTTGTCGCAAACTTGCTGAAGGACACAAAGATTCGGCTGATGCAAATAAGAGGTTTCGTTAATTTTGGTCTCCTGTCTCGTTTCAAAGTCGTAAAAAACAAAGAGAAATTTTGACATATCCATCGCTTTATCTTCGCTAAGAGGGCTAGGCTGCATATAGCAAAAGTGATCTTTCATTTTTTCGCACTTACATGTAGCACAATACTTCATTCCGCATTTATGAACCGTCTTCTTGTTTTTAATTTCGATTTGATCGAAACACTTCTCGCATCTTTTCAACTTTAGACAAATTTGCGAGTTTTTGTGGTTATTAAAACAACTTTGACCACGAAAAACTCTGTTGCAGTCATTGCAACTGACCACGGCCAACGTTTCAGGGCACGGAGGAGAAGAAAGGCAACATGAACATTTGAATGGGCAATTTCTATGACGTTCTGGTCTGTGATAACGTACGAGGCATCTCTCACAAAAATGTCTCGTAGAAAACACACCTGTCAAGCTTAAAATAACGTTAAAATGAAAGTTTTCCATAATCAGATTCAAGCGCGGTTTTGTGGAATTTTGATCACCTATAAAATATACTGACGAACCGTCCCGCTTGCCATACACCGTTATATTGAAATCTTTTCTGTAATAATTCTGAAAAAGTCGTAAGTCTTCGTAACGAGAGTTGCGATTAATATCTATCTTTACAAATTTACATAGCATCTCAGCTTGAAATTTAAGCAACTGCTTTCCTTCACTACTTTTAAACTTTTTTAAACATTTCCTATCGTAATTGTTACTTACATACTCGGCAGCAACTAACACAGCTCCAGCCAAACAAAGTTTTTCTAATTCAATCGTAAAGATACTATACTTTCCGGCACAATGTTCGTTAAATGGAACACATTTACCATCAAGTGCAGAGTATCCATTTCCCACAGGTATTCGTACGGCGTCCACCCGAACCGTCATCTTGGTGTTGGTAAAAAATGTACGGTTACTCTGCAGCACTTTCGAAATAACGTCGAGGACTACATCGCTATTGAGTTGCGAGACTTTCCGAAAGGGAATACCAAGTGGATTGTCCGGAAACTCGTCATTTTCGAGAACTAAACCCACATAGTCTTCAGGTGCAAATCCTCGACATATGTAGGCTATAAGTTCCTGGATAGCTGTCTGTAAAATAACAATAATTAATAATTGTATTTGCGTCAGACTTATCAAGAACTTACTTTCAACCATGTGAATGGATCATCCTCGGTCATTTCTTGATGGTTGAATGTAAATTGCATTCTTCTTGCCGTCAAACCAAAGCGTTGAATAAAAGCCTCCGATTCCCCTTTCTTCGTGAAGTTAATATGAGTAGAATCTTCTAAAATAAAATAAATACTTTCGCATAAGTTAAAATAACTAAAAAAAAAAGCTCATCACCATTATTACTAGCTTCTCCGCCGTCAGTAGTGCCGCCCCATTGAATGACGCTAGGACGTAAAGCGTTCGGATTAGGTTTAACCATTGTTTCACGGGGTCCTATAATAATAATAAAATGAACCAAAAAAAAAAAGATTTACTTTTTACTCACCATTTCTTTTCACCTTATCACGTGATGCTTTTAGAGGTTCATCTTGATATTTTGACGTGGATGGCTTACTATTCTTTTCGAAATCAGTTGCCGGCACTTCTTTCACCACCTTATCCGCAATTGTTTTACGCGATTCTGTAATAAAATTTGAAAAATAACAAAAATTAAAAAAAAAGAGGTATCTTTTCACTTACCAAGTCTCTTCACAAGCTTCGCCAACAGATCAAACGATGCACGGTCATTTTCGCTCAATTGGAATTCTCCGGTGACGATTCTTTCCGTTAGATGGTTTAGCAGACAACTTGATAGTTCCACACCTTGAAAACTACCTTCGCGAAATAACCGGAATATCTCTGCAGCGCTCAAATTTTGCAAAAAAGATTGGAACAAATTCGCCATTTTCGTAAAACAAAGGAACTTCTAACACACACACAGGTAAAAGAAGAAGTGACATGTACAATAATGATGGCAAGGGCTTTATATTTAAATACAAGAATCTCCTACTTTCAAATTCTTTACAAAATACAAATTAGGTAAAGTTGTCGCGCCAATAAGATATGTCGTACCTATTACATATACCGAATTTGAATGGTCTTGATAATTTAGTTAATGGGTTAGAAATTTCCGAACAATCAATTACCTAAGTACCTACTATCGATCTGTGCTATTAACTTTCAAATTTTATTTTTTTCTGAAATATTTTATGTAGGTAAACTAATGTCAGTAACAAATAGTTTCCATTTTCTAAAATCAGTTCTGTTATTCCACTGGCACCTACCCTATACGATTCTATACCTTATTATCAATTACCTTTAGTACCGAATAAATATATCTCGTTAAGAAAGTATGACACATCTTTATTATTAAGTATTATTATTTTCAAATGTTGTTCCCGCACTCCAAGTGGGTCCATGGCGTGACGTCATGACGAAATTGTGACCAATGCAATTGAAACGTCACTAATAACGGATTTCTAATTTGTGCCAAGAATGTTTATTATTTCTTTTGATAACCATCCACTTCCATCCTTACTGGCAAGGCTCAATAGCTGAAAGGTAAAGATCTTAATTTGCAACTACGAGGTACCGAGTTCGAAACTAAAAGACTTACTTTTTTTCACACGTGACGTCGATTTCAAAAGTGGGACCGATGTGTGACGTCATTGTTCAAATTGTGACCAAAGCAAGTGTAACGTCACTAGTGCGATTTCTAATTTGTGCCAAGTAGGTTTATTATTCTCTTTATAACCAAGCATTTCAGGCAATACTAACAACGCTAAATAGGTTAGTTGGTAGAGTTCCCTACTCACATAGGCGAAGTACCGGGTTCGAAACCGTCCGACGGGCTTTTTTTCTACGGAGCTCGGATGACGTCACACGCGACGTATATTTCAAAGTGGGGCCAAGGCGTGACGTCATTGTCCAAATTGTGACCTACGCAGGTGAAACGTCACTAATGAGCTTTTAATCGATTTCTAATTTGTGGCACTTACTACTGACCTGAAAGGCTTTTGAAAGCAATTGGCCCACGGGAAGTCCCATTTAAGCATATCAACTTAAATTTTAAATACAAGACCTCCTTTTTTATGTCGCCATTAGAAAGGCGATCAAATTCTGGTTCTAAAAATGTTTTCAGAGTTTCTGCCATTTCAGTGGAAAATAGAGAAAAAATTCTTTCTCATTAAAAGGGAGCGGGCTGACAGTGGATGACATAAAGTGGCAGTTATTGTCAAAAAGGTGGAAAAAGATTAACCTTAAAAGGAACATACTGTCAAACGTGATGGGTGATGTCCGAGGTGACGTCGGTATTTGTCAGAAAATTGCGAAATTAGTCAAGGATTTAAAAAATTCTGTTGAATTGACTACTATCTACACAGAATACTAAGATCCACGCGATGGGGAGGTTCCAGCCGCTTCTCTGCTGCATTTTTTTACATTGCCATCGGTGTCGAATGGTTTGACCAAGAAAAGATATTCTCGTCAGCCAGAAAGGAATAGTGACAAAATTTCAAATAAACATTAAGCCTCTGTCGTCACTTTCTAATAAGAATACTAACTTTAATAGAGAGGTAGGTACCTACCTACCTAAAAAAATATGATCTTAACTAAACGTGATTTAGATTAAAATGCAGTGGACTACAAGGGATAGAGATTTACATAAATGTTGCAAAGAACCACACAATGGGGAGGTTTCAGCCGCTTCTCTGCCGCACATTTTTAAGTCTGTTATGATTGTGGACTACAAGATTTACATAAATGTTGCAACATCAAATGTATTGATAAATAAATAAATAACAACGTGGTGACAATAGTCTCTGTCCAATTTTAACGTTCACTTGAAATAATAAATGAATGTTTAATTTGATGTACTCAGCATCCTCCTGTGGTCTTTTTCTTCATGTGATTTCTGGATGTTCGCAAGCATCATTGATGACCACTGCCCGAAATAACTCGCTAGCCACAATTTAGCCATTTTGCTTCGACACCTACTTGTTAATAATATCGATTCATGTGATGTGACTGCTACATACAATTTCGTTGCATCAATTCATATTTCATCTGTACACTGTCTTTTGAATTGCACCTATCCCAGTTTACGTTTACACTCTCCGACTTGACTTTTCTTGGTTTCACTTTGCTCAATGCTTCTTTGTCTTTTTTCATTATATCAACAGTCTCAACATTTGTGACATGGAATATGAATGGACCCCTCAACATCCGATGATGATAAATTTCCTTTTCGTAAGTGTGAAAAACTTATCGGCTGAAATGGATTAACTTTTTAATAAGGCAACAAAATCACCTTATTTGACAGCAATGTACTCACTTTAGTAAACTGTTAGCAACTATTCCAATTCCTTTTTGGCTGACGAGAATAGCTTTTCTTGGTCGAACCATTCGACTCCAGTGGCAATATGTAAAAAACATCAGTCGGGTGACAACCCGAGGACACTTGTATACGGCGAATTTAGCATAAATTCCATCAAGCAATAAAAATTACCCAATTCTCTGTAAAGGAAAGGGCAAAAATTCGTAGTTTTGCATTATTTTTCACAAACGACCGCAAATGACATTTCCAACTGTCACTTATGTCATTCCGAGTACAGTCTGCAGTATAAGCTAGACTGCCTTTCAGTTGTTAAAACCACGGCACGCGTGGTTTCCCTTAGGAAATACTTAAAAATCCTTATTATTTAAATAATTTATCTCTCGGCTATTGTTAACTTTTTTCTTCAAAAAATTATGTTTCCATAAAGAGAAAATGATTCTCTAACGAAATAACCTTAAAAAATGCAACAATATAGAAAAAAAATTTTTTAGGCCTTCGTTGTTATTTAATAATTTCGGTTTGAATAAAACTGGAGCTTTGTTTGTAGGTCCCATGCGTAGGGGACCATTTCAGCTACAACATATCCAAAAATAGAATTTCCAATTTCAATATCTTAAACGCTAGAGCGACTGATTTGTCCAACTAGACTCACCCTGTAGAATAATTTTCGCTAGGATTGGTAGTTACGGAGATATATACGAAAAACGCAGAAAACGCACATTCAATCAGCTCCCCCCCCTCGCGCTCACCCCCCACCCTCGGGTACTTTTAGTATGATGTTTTGTAGATACTAGCGAACAACCATGCCAAATTTCAAAACTCCGGGATTTTTTTCACTCGATTTGTCTAATTTGACTGGGCTATTTAGGGTAGCAAGAAATGCATCAGTAGTCAAACTGGTTACGAGTTCTAAATGAATTGCCTTACTTGCAAAACAAACGAAAACACAAATATACGCCTTGATCAGTTTTGCATTTCTAGTGATCTTGTCCTTGATCAATATTGGACCGGCGTAGTCAATGCCTGTATTTGTGAATGGCACGACAGTGGTTAAAAGTCGAGCATTGGGTAAGTTGCCCATTAAATAATGAATAGGTTTTGGATTCGCCCGAAAACATTTGATACATTCGTGATAGATTTTTCGTGCCAAGTTTCTGCCTCGCAGAAGCCAATATCTATCTCGAATTGAAGATAAGAGTGCTTGAGGACCACAATGCATAAGCCTCTCATGCTCATAACGCATTAAAATTATGGTTAGATGATTATTAGATGGCAAAAGTATTGGGTGTTTTTTATCGAAGCTAAAGTTAGAATTTTTAATTCTTCCACCTACTCGCAAAATTCCATTTGAGTCTAGAAATGGGCTCAGATTGAGTAATTTACTTTCGTTAGGTAATGATTTCTTGCGAGTCAACTGATTAATTTCCTTCGCAAATGATTGAGCCTGAACACATTTTACTAAACGGTTAGTTGCGTGTTGTAGCTCTGTGGTAGAAAGAGGACCAACATTTCGGTCTTGGAGTGAGAGAAAACAATTTTCTTTAAATCTCAAACAATACGCTGTAACTTTAAATAACTCATTAAAGGAAGAGAACTTCGAAATAAGGTTAAAATCTGATTCGATAGCGTTATTCATTAAGGAGATCTTTCCACGTTTCTCGGGTAAGTCTACTTCTAGTGTTTCCTCCCTAGGCCACTGGTCTTCATTTGAAGCCAGCCACGATGGACCTTTCCACCACAACGTGGAATTTAATAAAATTGAAGGTGATGTTCCTCTTGATATTAAATCTGCAGGATTATCTTTGGATTGGACGTGATGCCAATTTTTTACGTCAGTTAAATTTTGGATTTCTGCGATACGGTTCGCAACAAACGTTTTGTATTTATGAGGAAGTGATCTAATCCAAGCTAAAGTGATTGTAAAATCGCTCCAATAATATGATTTCGAAATACCAATTTTCAAGGAAGCCTTTACTTGATTCATAATTTTAGCAAGTAAAAGAGAAGCGCATAGCTCTAATCTAGGTAATGTTACCTTGTGCAATGGAGCGACTCGTGATTTAGAGAATATTAGCGAAACGCAGATTTGTCCATAGGCATCAACCGACCTTAAATACAGACAGGCTCCATAAGCGCTTTCACTGGAGTCGCCAAATCCATGCAATTCAATAATAATATGATTAGACAGAAGAACGCGTCGAGGAATTTTCAAAGAATTTAAGATTTGAAATTCTGAAATAATGCTAATCCAAGTCTTTATATGATGGTTGGGTATTGGATCATCCCAGCCCAATTGATCGTCCCACAACGACTGAATCAGAATCTTAGCTCGCACAATGACAGGAGATAATAGACCTAATGGATCATACACAGAAGCTACCTTGGACAGAATATTTCGTTTTGTAGGTGTCACTGTTTTCAATAAATCATTAATGACAAATTGAATGGTATCTTGTTTTGCATTCCAACAAATTCCAAGAGTTTTACTGGTTATGTCGTCACCAAAATCCAGTATTAAATGATTGTCTTGACTAGAAGCTTGAGAGATTGAATTTAGAACGTCGAGTGAATTAGATAAGAATTTTCGTAATTCTAAACCAGCAGATAAAAGTATAGATGCAACCTCGTCTTTTATTTTTAAAAATTTTTCGATGGAATCAGAACCAGTCAGCAGGTCGTCTACATAAATATCATTTAAAATAACGTTACTTGCACTCGGTTTTGATTCAAGATTTTCGACACCAAGTTGTTTTAAGCATCGGGTTGCTAAGTACGACGCACTGGCAGTACCGTACGTTACAGTATTCAATTCGTAACATTTCATTTCTGCTTCCGGTTCACGACGCCTATTCTTTGTAACGAACGCTGTTCGGGATGAATCAATATTTGTCGATACATCTGTTTAACATCACCAGTTAAAACTATTTGATGTAAACGAAAATTCAAAATTATTGCAAGGAGATTGTTTTGAACGACTGGACCGACTGCTTGGGTATCATTGAGAGAAACACCAGTAGTTGTCTTCATAGACGCATCAAATACAACTCTGAGTTTCGTAGTTAACGAAGACTCACGAATAACAGTGTAATGGTCACTTTTGACGCTAAACACTTCTTCATGGGAAGCGACGTAGGCAACACACTTTACACCCCGCTAGCTTCTGCGCGGTGGGCGTTTCAGGTTTTAAGTTGACAGTTGACAGTGTTGACAGCCTCTCCCATTTCGTTCGTTGAATGGCGTGCGTCCGATTTAATTAAATGTGGGGCTAAATTTGTTAAATCCACATTCATCGAAGTAATCCATGTTCATCGAAGTAATCGGCGAAGATAATAAGTTGGCTGCATGGTCAGGGATTGTTGGAATCGTTACCCTTACGATGATTAAGGTAAATTTTGAGGTTATATCGAAAAGCATGCTTCAGCTATATTTTCAAGGGTCGTTGTCTAGGATCGTTGTCTAGGAGCTAATTGAGAGAACGTGATCATAACGTGATTCAACCCCTCGATTCCACTATCACCACGTCATAATTCCAGTCCACGAAGTACCCCCGAGTGTTTCTCGATGTCTTCAGGGCTCTCGGGTTCCTGAAAAGACTCCCAAAGGACTCGGTTAGGACGACCTGACGTTGACCATCGGATAAGGAGGAAGAAAAATGTCAATTCTGTCGCCCGGAACTTAGATATCTCGGATACGTTATAGATAAAAACGGTTTACAAGTTGATAGTGGTAAGGTAGAAGCTATCATGGCCATTCCGCGTCCGCGAAAAAGTAAAGACGTTAGAAGTCTCCTTGGTTCTGCTTCTTGGTACCGTAGATTTATCCCCAATTTCAGTACTTTAGTTGCGCCGTTAACTAAACTACTGCGGAAAAGTTGTCGTTTTGATTGGAATGAGGAACAGGAATCTGCGTTTCAGAAAATCAAGGAATGTCTTGTAACGTCACCGGTTTTGGCATGTCCAGACTTTTCTCTACCATTTTCGGTACAGACGGATGCTAGTAGTTATGGTATTGGGGCCGTTTTAACGCAATCGTTTCCGGAAGGTGAACGTCCTGTGTGCTATCTAAGCCGATCCTTGAGTAGGAATGAGAGAAAATTCTCTACTATTGAGAGAGAATGTTTGGCTGTTTTGTGGTCGATTGAGAGGCTTAGACCGTACATAGAAGGTTCACACTTCACAGTGATAACAGATCACTATGCTCTTATGTGGCTCAATAACTTAAAGGACCCGTCTGGACGTTTAGCTAGGTGGTCGGTACGCCTTCAGCAGTACGATTTCACCATTTTACACCGAGCAGGGAAAATTCATAATTTACCGGACATGTTATCGAGAACCAACTTTGACGATGACGAAATTTTAGCTTTAACGGTAGATCAAGCTACTGGCGACCGTTGGGTCGATCGCATGTACCGCTCCGTCAAATCACACCCATTAAAATACCCATCTTGGCGCGTGGCTAACGGCAAACTCTTTAAGTATATGAAATATGGTTTTCCAGGCTTGACTGAAGAGGCAGACCGTTGGAAAATTGTAGTTCCTAAACCAGATAGAGCCGAAATATTAAAGCGTTGTCATGATAACCCACTTGCCGGACACTCGGGTGTTCATAAAACATTCCATCGTGTGAGTAACCAGTATTACTGGCCCAAGATGAAATTTGACGTTAGTAGGTACGTTGCGCGTTGTCACATTTGTTCTACCTGTAAACCGAATCAAAAAAAACCTGCAGGACTGATGGTACCTCGTAAGAACATTACCAGGCCATGGCAAGTCGTATCACTTGATCTTATGGGTCCCTTCCCTAGGTCCACCAAGGGCCATAAGTTCATTTTAGTCATTCTGGATTGTTTCAGTAAATTTTGCCTAATTTTTCCTCTTAAGAACGCTAAGGCGGAAAAAATTTGCCAGTTGGTCGAAGAAGAATTATTTTTAATGTTCGGAGTTTGCGATCAGTTAATCATGGATAACGGTAAACAGTTAACCGGTAGGAAATTAACTAATCTTTTAAAGTCGTATAACGTTAAGACCTCATATACTGCCCACTACCATCCGCAGGCAAACCCTACAGAACGGGCTAATAAAACCCTAGGCATAATGTTAAGATGTTATGTGACCGACAATCATAAAAATTGGGACACAAATCTACCTAAAATTGCATGTGCGATGCGTTCTCAGATACACGATTCGACGGGTTTTACTCCATATTTTGTAAATTTCGGAAGAGAAATCAACCTCCTAGGAAAATCTGATGAGATTGCGTTTCCTACAGAGGAGGCTGAGCCAAATATTGGGTATGACCGCAGTCAAGCTTTTGAGAATCTATACCGTGAAGTTAAAGAACGCATAGCACAGGCTGCTGATAAAAATAAAACTATTTACGATCTACGTCGCAGGATACCGTCGTATCGAATAGGAGATTTGGTCTTCCGTAAGAACTACGTTTTGTCGAAAAAGGCGGACAACTTCATGGCTAAACTAGCTCCGCAATACGTCGGTCCATTTATTATCCATGCCAAGCCTTCACCTTGGACCTACGAATTGAGAGATCGTCAGGGCAGAGCTAAAGGCACTTGGCATGCCAAAGACCTCAGGGAGACTTTTAACGTTAATGACACTGACTCCGACGACGACTAACCTTCCTTATTATGTCCTTGATCAGATAGGCCTACGTGGTAACTTGTTTTGACCATTCGCAGTTTTGTCTATTTTCAGTTTTGAGTTATTGGCTTTCTTTTTCTGCAACCTTGGGATTGGTTGGATTTTTAGGTCTTACAAGTTCAGTTAATCGCAAACTTAGGGCGAGTTTTGAATTCTGTTAGTTTGAATTTATCGGTTTTTTTTCTGGTGTTGACTGCTCTTGTTGGGAGCGACCATGTTGATTTGCCTAAGTTTTGTGAACCTTAAAGAAGCTTTTAGGGATTTTTCCACGTATACAAGACCTTTCTGATCAATACTATAACCTATCGACTTTGACTTTAACTGTGATAATAACATTAAGCCCCTTATCTGTCGTGTCTGGCCGATACTCCGGTATCGCTAGGTAATGGAGTGGATCCTACTGCCAGCGACTCCATGGTGAAGACCTAGGCGTCTGTTTCCAGAGGAGTGGCCTATCTCTTCAGCCTGTTCGGCGTCTGTTTCCATAGGAGCGGCCGACAGGTTCTGTCCTATGCGCCTTCGGCAAAGCGTCTGTTTCCCAGTGGGTCGGCTTTACCAAGGTTTTGTGCATGTGGTTTTTGTCACTACATTCCGAAACGACATCCTCGCAACCCCGGCTTGACCTTTTTTTTTTATTGTTATTTTATTCCCGAGTTTGAGCGACGACGGTGGCACTTTGGCTGCACCAAGAGCGCGCAAACCCATCCTTTTGCATTGAGGGTGGTCGTGGTGTGCCTGAGTTGGGGGCTTGTGGAGGCCGGAATGAATGGCCGCAAGGAAAGTGTGCTTGGTCGAATGTTTGTGCGATGTATGTCTGGTACAAGGTCGAAACTGGGCTACGGTTCGGTGGCTGTCTCTAGGGGCAGCTACCCCAGTTTCGACCGGCGTGGTAGCATTTGGTGTCAGCCGGCCGGTCTCAGGCCGTGTCTCAGGCACAAGCGTTTTTTTTTTCATCACTTCCAGGGTTTTCGGGGTAAGGAAGATCCGGAGGTGTTGGCGGCTGTCTGGGGGCTTCTCCGTGATAGGGTTCAACCTCAAGGGTGTCGCCGTTCTAGGGGCCCGAAGGGTTATCCGTGCACAATGACTGACTTCGGCGAAGGCGAGTCCTCAATGCGCGGTGCTGCAACGGCGCGTTTTTGAGATCCATACGCGACGCACACCACTCATGGACTCTCACCTTCTCCGTGGTAGTTATTGTTGCCTCTCAGAGGCGCCATCTTGACTGTTTTTCGCCTTCACCTTTGGACTCCTTCCCTGATTACCATTTTACCATTTCAGCAGGTCGTGCTTTTACAGCACTTCATTTTTCTTTTTTTTTCTTCTCCATGTCTCCCGCTAGGTTTCTTTTTGTGTCAGGGGATAAACACGCCGTTGTTCAGGAGTATGTAACAGTTACCTGGATTTTCTTCTGACGATGTCCTTTTTTTTGGTCTTCTTCTCGGTGAGGGAGTACTTTCCGGTTTGGTCTGGGATTTATTGTGTTTGCAACCTGACACATTTTGAATTCCTATCTTTTTTTGTACAGCTGCTTATTCGGGAGAAAATTTTCATTTCATTGGGAAATTTTCTTTAAGCAGGGAGGGTATTGTAATGGTCACTTTTGACGCTAAACACTTCTTCATGGGAAGCGACGTAGGCAACACACTTTACACCCCGCTAGCTTCTGCGCGGTGGGCGTTTCAGGTTTTAAGTTGACAGTTGACAGTGTTGACAGCCTCTCCCATTTCGTTCGTTGAATGGCGTGCGTCCGATTTAATTAAATGTGGGGCTAAATTTGTTAAATCCACATTCATCGAAGTAATCCATGTTCATCGAAGTAATCGGCGAAGATAATAAGTTGGCTGCATGGTCAGGGATTGTTGGAATCGTTACCCTTACGATGATTAAGGTAAATTTTGAGGTTATATCGAAAAGCATGCTTCAGCTATATTTTCAAGGGTCGTTGTCTAGGATCGTTGTCTAGGATCGTTGTCTAGGATCGTTGTCTAGGATCGTTGTCTAGGAGCTAATTGAGAGAACGTGATCATAACGTGATTCAACCCCTCGATTCCACTATCACCACGTCATAATTCCAGTCCACGAAGTACCCCCGAGTGTTTCTCGATGTCTTCAGGGCTCTCGGGTTCCTGAAAAGACTCCCAAAGGACTCGGTTAGGACGACCTGACGTTGACCATCGGATAAGGAGGAACCATCTAGCCAGGCCAGATTTATTAGTCATAATTTTAAGATCAAGTCTGATTTGCACGATAATTCATTTTATCCTTCGGGATCAAGTCAGCGAGTGG
This sequence comes from Pycnomerus fuliginosus, assembly GCA_963924575.1. NCBI lineage: Eukaryota > Metazoa > Arthropoda > Insecta > Coleoptera > Zopheridae > Pycnomerus > Pycnomerus fuliginosus. Next base: position 42,582,803 of record OZ004617.1, on the reverse strand, counting down.
GTAACTACGTTAGCTACCCCTCTGTTATACCACGTGTTATAAGTAAGACTATTTCGGATTAATTTTAGTGACGTCATTATTATACTATGAATGTTATTGTCTAGTGTCGGATCAATGTCCTTCGTGAAGTCTCGTTAAGAGTAAATGCGTTAATCGACGAAGGAACCAGATAGCTATCTTGATCAAGCGGTTAACTAGGGATCACTCGAGCAGTTGTGCTCTTAGAAGGAGATTTTCAGGGTTGGGGTTGCGCTCGCACGCAGTTTCAATAATCAATAAATATTGTAAATAAGGTTTTAATCCGGAGAGTTTATTTAGCAACCCTCACAGCTGATCCAAATCCTTTTTGAGAGGTCCCAGACTCAATGCACCTACTGCAGGGTGTAGGTTCTTAAGTAGGTGGCGCCCCTTACCATCTTTTAAGGGCTAATTTCAGATCACATAAGCTAGCCGGGACAACACCTGAGTCTGGAACATCCGTACCCATTACAACAGGATGATGAGGCAGATAGAAACACAATTTAGAAATTGAACCGTTTGTTTTATCGATTTGAGTCATGTGCCCTAAATTTTCGTATTCTTCCATAAATTTAATATATTGAAGTTTAACTTCAGGTTTGCTTTGAAGTTTCCTTTCCAAATTGAGAAACCGACCTTTGGCTAGTAATTCAGAATCACCTAGGTCCGTCAGATTAGATTTAAATGGAATGTGAACAATGAAACGACCCGTAGAATCCCTTGAATGAGTTTGTTGGAAATTATTTTCGCAATACTCTTCTTCGGGGGAAAGCAAGGAAGCAATTGTTTCAGATTCTTCGAGTTTCCAGAATCTTGTAAGTTGTTTGTTGAGTTCATCGTTTGAACATGGATCAAGATTGGAAATGTAAGAACAAATGACTGCATTTGAAATTTCCTCAGTGTTTACGTTAACCTTGGTTCTTGACAAGTTACCTGATATTACCCAACCTAACTTAGTTTCTTGGATAATCGGCAAGTTGTAACCTAATTGAAGTTGTTCAGCGCACAAAATTTCATAAAATTTCGAAGCACCAATGAGTAAATCAACCTGGCTGGACACATTGTAGTCTGGATCTGCCAAGCATATGTCTTCTGGGACTTTAAAAATAGTTTTATCAAATGATACCACAGGTAACTTTTCGGTAATTTTTGGTAGAACCAGGCATTTTAAGATACAAGAAAATCCGTTATTAATATTCGATGTAATTTCAAGATTTATTTGCTTACTAATATCTACAATGCTCGAACCAATGCCATGAATACAAAAGTTTGCTCTGGATGTGGGAAAGCCTAGTAGTTGACACAAGCTGTCAGTAATAAAATTACTTTGTGATCCCGAATCGAGAAAACACTTTATTTTGTGGGTTTCACCGTTAGAGTCTTTTACGTTAACAATAGCTGTGGACAGCAAGACCTGAGAATTTATTTGAGATGCCTTATTTGATAAATAGTTATTAGTAGCAACAGCTGTATTTTGTTTTTGAGAATTATCATCAATGGAAGGGTTTTGTAATTTCGGATCATTGTTTTCAAAGTGCAATGCCGAATTATGTTTCTTGTTGCAATGCTTACAAAGAAGCTTTGATTTGCATTCAACGGTTTTGTGGTTCGAACCTAAGCAGTTTTTGCAAAGATTAGACCTCTTAACTAAGTTGAATCGATCATGAACGCTGAGTTTATAAAATTCCTCGCATTTGTATAAACTATGATTGCCCGAACATGAAGGGCAATTGTTTACCTTAATAGTTTCTGAATAGGTATACGAAGTGGGAGAATTTTTCGTATTGGAATGAGATGGCGAATTAGAATTTGATTTATTATTATTCGTTGGTTGATATGTCTTTATCACATTTGATTGTTCAAGAATATCACAGCGTTTTTGGAAAAAATCATTTAGTTCGGCGATAGTCGGAAATTCACTTTTAACGGTGAATTCTGCAAAAGCACGTTTAGAATTGGAATCAAATCTGTTCACAATAAGATGGACAATAATTGTGTCCCATTGCTGGACTGGTTGACCTAAGTTTTGCAATGCCCTGAGATGCTTGCTTAAATTGTCATGCAACTCTCTAAGAGAATTTTGCGATTCCTTTGTTACGACAGGAAGGTCTAAAATTGCCTTAAGGTGACTATTCACGATTACCTTCTTATTATCAAAGCGTTGATTTAACAAATCCCAAGCGATGTCATAATTTTGATCATTGCCTTGAATATTTTCGATAACTTTCAACGCAGGTCCCTTTAGACTCAATTTTAAATAATGAAATTTATGAGTTTTCGACGTTAATCTTTTATTATTATGAACCAATGTAGTGAACGAATCCTTAAAACCAGACCACTGTGTATATTCACCATCAAATACTGGCAAATTTATGTGAGCTAATTTGACGTCATCGAATCCAGTATGTACTACATAATTTGGTTTAAAAATCTTTATGGTGGCTTTGTTGAGTATTCTCATTAAAAGTAGTGACAATGCTCCTAGCAGAGGCTAACAATTGATAGAATTTATCTCCAAATTCGCTTATATCCTGAATACTGCCGTGAGCATTAGAACCCTTTAATTTTATTTGAATGTCATCATATTTATCGTAAAAAGTTTCAACTTGCTTTATGCGAAATTCCAAACCGCAAACAGATTTCTTGTCTACAGAAGTTGGCTCAATGGTATCAAGGTAACGTTCGAAATGATCTAGCTGATTTTGGATCGAGTCAGCCTTCGCAACCAATTCTCGAATTAAAGAATCATTATTTATTCTTTTAGGCGGCATTTTGATTAAATAACAACACTGAAACAAAGCTTCGCGGTGCTATGTCGAAAGCGATCGCACTTGTCACTACCAAACTTGACAGATTGTTGGAAACATTGATTGTTGACGATAGAAGCCAGATGGAAAATATAATATTGCGCAATTGCAAATATTAAATCGCTTTGACTGATTGTGGCGATGTTTATTGAAAGATGCTGACCTTATTGATGATGCAACAGGAGCAGACGATGCGAATTATGAAGATGATTCCACAGGAACACATCCAAAGGAGCAGACGGTGCGATTTATCAAGATGATTCCGAACACATCCAGATCCGGTTGTCGAAGGACCATATGATGGAGAAGCCTCCTTCAAGTTCTTGTTGTGAAGGTTGTGACTTCTTGTCTTGAGTTCGATTGAAAATTATAACAAAATTTTCTTTATGACATTAACACGTCATTTTTTATTCAATCATTTTTTACAATCATAAACAATTCAAATGTTTTTTCTTGACGACGCGATGAGGTCGAAAAGGCGTGAGGAGTTCCTAACAAATCGTCTCTAACCCAACAACCACAAACCGATAACAATAACATAAACTTCCTTCAATAATTCCTCGAAATAACTCATCTTTTCCACTTTATTTCACGTACCCCCATATCTTAAATCCCACCACCAGCACCCCATTCCTAAATGACCTTTTTACCATTGTTCCGAATCGGATGGTGAATCGTGCGCGGTCGCACACATCACATACCCAATCAGCTGGCACAAAGCTCTCAGCTGTTTGCAGGATATTTACATTTATCGCACATAAATAAAACCTCCTACACCGACACATTTGTGAAAAGGATATTTGTTTCTTCATCGTTTACATAAATGATGCTTCACCGTTACACGTGGAAGTAATTATGAAAGACAAAGATTTGTGGCATAGCATGAAAACAAAGTTGGAAAAATTTTATTTAAACTGTGTAGTTGCGGAAATAATCTATCGGAAAAACGCAAAGAAACAGGGCTACATAAAGGAAGCGCAACAACTTGTAGCCGCAAAAAACAGAAACGTTTACGAATTTAGTCAAGGTTTTGTTATGTAGTTAATTTTTTTGTGAAGTTAAATGGTGATTCGTCCCTTGTAAAATGCATATAGAAATTTTTGGATTTTATAGATCTGGCTTCTACTGTATGTATTAGTTTTGTGAAATGAACCTTACGCCTCCAAAACTATTTATTTTCAGTAAATAAACTGAGGTCCTCTCCATTTTCAAAGATTGACCATCGAGTTACTGCACTTGACGCATTTGACACCTTTCAATAACTCCAAAAGATCACTAAAGTCAATTTATTTCTCACTATTTTCACATCCTTACAGTTTCGACCACAAAGTAGTTTATACGCTGCTTTTCGTTATGGTTACTTAACGAAAATCAGTGCCAATATTAATTGGCACTTCAAAACATAGATCTGTGGTTACCTTGATTTTGGAAAATTAAGAATTTTAAAAATGCCGCCGCACTCGCAGCACTAATCACCGATCAACACACTGACAGCATTCCACTGACAGAAATTCAGAAATCCAATATTAGCGCCGTCGATGTCAGTGGTGAAAGTGCTAAACTAATATTCTGAGAGGCAGATTTGAAACTGACAGCTCCGAATCAGTTTTTTGTTACGATACTTCTTAATTACCGTAATTGGGATATTTTCCATTTTTTGCACCGATAAGTGAAATGAGCTTGTGCATCAAACTTGTATATTCTCTTTTCTATTTATGCACTAACTTAATCGTCTACTAAAACACCACTTTCTGGTCTTAAGTACTGCCACAAGTTTTGGTAATAGCCAACAAAATATATTAAGACATATGCAGAACTTATTTGCGATTATTGTTCCAGTCTCTTTTTGCGACACACTGCCGTAATTTTTAAGATTTGTATAAAAGCCGCCCTAGTTGTTTCCTTAAAAAACACTTGTTATCTTAATAGCTATAAAAACCAGAATGAGATAGATTTAATAGTATATTACGTAACGAGAGTTGTAAGAAGCATATTACGCACGTGTGGAAGAAGTTGTACACGAGCCGCGTAGCGGCGAGTGTATAATTCCACAGTGCGTAATTGCCTTACAACTCGAGTTGCGTACGATACTTTTTCTACGACCACACAATAGGTACTTAACTTTTCTCAATAGTGGGTTTAATAAATTGAAGAACTTCTTCGAGAGGAATATTTCGGAAGTATCCTGAGACAAGTCAACCTTATTTTTTTTATGTGAATCCAGTGATATAGTCAGATATTTTTAGCACTTCCGGTTCAATCTAAAATGATCATAATTTTTATTTCTCAAATGGAATCATACTTTTTCTCACATGCATTTCTCACAAAAGATGTTATGCAAATTTACTCTGCATTATTTTGGTTCCTCAAACGTTTTTTTCCAGCATAAATAATTTATTCGTGCTTACAATGGAATTACTTGCCTTAAAGTCAACTAAATTAACGGTTGATTGTTCTTGGGTACCAAAAACCTGCCAGTATTCTATATTACGACAATTTCTTTAAAATCCCTGCTCAAAGGTTCAAGATAATACGAATAAATACAACTTACCGGTCCCAAGGCATTTTCAGACGAAAAGGTATTGCGATATAACCTAACTTTTGCACAGAAGATTTTTATTGATTTTACCTCGGATTTTACTTTGCAGTTGAACTGCTTTTATCCTGGAAGAGGAGTAGTCGATATGTTTTTAAAATGTGCTAATAAATAAGGGGAGAATAATGAATTTAACAATAAAATTGAGTGAAAAATGACATTTGCCAAATGACAATTGAAAACTGTGCGATTTTCACTCTTTACGCACAGTTTTAGGTTTGCGTGCGCAAGGAACGGCTTACTTAGTTTGTAAGTTGTACAAAATTGGCTATATACAATAGTGGTCGTAGAAAAACACTTTAAACCAACAAGATGATAAATTTATTTCGAATCCAGAGCTATTGACTTTGTTAATGTTCCTCAAGAAATACCTGCCATATGTTCCTCTATTTTCTAAATTAGATGGTACAGATGATAAGTTCAGTAACACGTCGGGGCGGTGGAAAACTGGTTCGGACTGCTTAAAAATAATGTATTAGACATCAGTAACATGCATTGTTCAAGATTTCTGTGGCCGGTTAGAGAGGTAATTATGATTTGGCAGGGTCCTTTGGCTATACAGGGTGTTATTTTTAAAACTTCCCACCTTGAATATCTTTAGATGTAATAAAGATATTGAATTGAAATAGACGCTGACCAATCTCGCATGGAGGGGGACACTTGCGCGAATATAGAGGAAATTTTTTCCACTTCCGGTTTAACCGGAAATGACCTTAACTTTGTTTTTTCAAATGGAATGATACCTTTTTCTCAACGAATTCAGAATCTACGATTTTTTCTGAGTCATAAACATGTATCATACTTGACCGGAAGTGCAGTCACGGCCACCCTAGATTTTCAAAAACATCGAAGAAATCGGTGAAAAATTGAGTTTTTCGAAAAACGCAAAAACACGTCTACTTTAATTTATTGATGCAAATTCATCTGCCCATTGACATTTTCTTTTTATTTACTTTTGAGATTTTTACAGATTGTGAGGTAAGAGAAAATTTGATAGAAATAAGAGAAATCAAAAAATGAAATTGCTCAGGTAAATTTGCATCAAAAGAACTAACTTGACGTGTTCTTGCGTTTTTCGAAAATCTCAATATTTCACCGATTTCTTCGATGTTTTTGAAAATCTAGGGTGGCCGTGACTGCACTTCCGGTCAAGTATGATACGTGTTTCTAACTCAGAAAAAATCGTAGATTCCGAATCCGTAGATAAAAAGGTGTCACTCCATTTGAAAAAACAAAGTTAGGGTCATTTCCGGTTAAACCGGAAGTGGAAAAAATTCCCTGAATATGCGCGCAAGTGTCCCCCTCCGTGCGGGATTGTCCAGTTTTTATTTCAATTCAAAATCTTTATTACCTCCAAAGATATTCAAGGTGGGAAGTTTTAAAAATAACACCCTGTATACTAAGTGTCCAGGATCCATACTTCTCTGATTCAAAAAATAATGATGCAAACACTTTTGTTCATGAATTTGAATCTGATAGAGATACCATGAGAAACTGCTTTCGAGAAGGGGATATTATTATTGTAGACCGAGGATACCGTTTGGGAATTAATTATAAAATGCCTCCTTATCTACAACCCGGACAAAGTCAACTGAACACCAAAGATGCCAATGAATTTCGGCTGATAACAAAACCTGGGTAGTAGAGCCACGAAACGAGCATATAAATTATATGTTTAAATTCTTTGGCAACACTATTGCAGTTCCGCATATCCACACTCTTGGAGACTTTTATATTATTGCCGCTGCCATAATCAAATACCATCCATTGATCGAAATGCAGAATGTGAATGCTGGTTTAGCAGAGCGCATATTAAATCAGCTCCAAGAGGTAAATGCAGTACAAGCTCGAGTGGAAGCAGAAAATCTGAGAACCAGAAATGCCAGATGGGTACACTTGAATGCACAAATGCTTCCCGATTTTCCAAGATTTTTTGCGAAATCTTACTGTTTGCGTATATCAAGTCGACTTGGCAAAAATCATACATCCAAGATAAATTACATCGAGAAGAGCAGAAAGAATTGCAACTCGATGCATTAATGAAGGAGGAAGGGTTCCTTCGGGCTTGGGTGTTCTCCCGTTATTGTAACTCCCCGCAACACAAAATCCTTCTAGCATACGCTGAGAACGACGATGAAACAGAAGAAAATGTAACAACCGATTATTATTGTACTTGCAAAGGTGGTGTTAGAACTTTGGGAACTTGTGCTCATGTAGCAAGTCTCCTATGGTACCTCGGATATGCTCGACATGAACCTAATATAAAATGCCCTTCGGGCGCATTACTCGACGTAATTGTAGACGCTGGACAACGGCCACCTCAATTTAATATACTTTGAAGTCTCTATTTTCTCAATGTTTCATAAATAAATTAATATCTCTTCCTTAGCTTATCTCACTAGCGCGCTTTCTAGAATGCATTTTATTTTCAGAACAAATGCAGTTCCTATCATAGCTTAATCCACAATATATTTAAACCAGGGAAAAAGTGCCAACTGGGCGACGTGACTTATTCGAAAGAGCCCGTATTTTCTGCGGTATTTCTACTCCTACCTACGCCACTGGCGAGTTTCAAAATTAACTTAGTATGTTAACTTAACACTTATATTCCTATAGTAGACAGATTGCTTTTAAAGGAATCTGAGGCCGGTATAGGTATTTAAAATTGATCAGGAAGGTGGAGAACAGATTCCAGCACAAAACATTCCAGAGTCTTTTACTATGGATGGATCGGAGAGGGCGGGGGATGATAAAATTGCCCGAATTAATAAGCAAAATCTGGATAAAAATTTGACAAATCTAGGTAAGCAATATCCAGAATAGGTATTAAATAGGTTACTCAACATACAGAGTGGTCCAAATGTATTAATACAGGGCTCTCACGGCGAAACGGTAAGATAAATGAGTAAAATAAAAAATCCAGGGTAAATTAGAATTAAATACCTTTATTTTGTCGCAATTTGGAACTCCCCATCTTATTGTATAATTTAGCAATAAACAATGAATAAATTTTTTTAAATGGCACCATGCATGTTTCAATTTTTTTTTGGATTCCCTTTGATGCCCTCTTTATGGTAGTGATTTTATTTTTTTGACAAATTGAGCAGCGAACGTAGAAATTTTTGTTGATTCAAATTTCGCGCGGTGATCCGGCAACAATGCGCTTCACCATTACTTCGATGAAACCAACCTCATCTCACCGAATGTCTCCCCACTACAGGGTAGTTGTACTGTGTAGAGGCCCTCTGGAAGAATCTGATTGGGCCTAATAATAAATAGCCTGTTTACTTCATTGTGTATACAGTACAACTAGTGGAGGGGGGACATACGGTGAGATGAGGGTGGTTCCATCGAAGTATTGGTAAAGCGCATTGTTGCCGGATCACCGCGCGAAATTTGAATCAACAAAATTTTCTACGTTTACCGTTCAATTTATCAAAAAAATAAAATCACCCCAATAAACAGAGCATCAAAGGGAATCCAAAAAAAAATAGAAACATGCTTGGTGCCATTTAAAAAAATTTACTCTTATTTATTGCTAAATTATACAATAAGATGGGGAGTTCCAAAATGGCGACAAAATAAAGGTATTTAATTCTAATTTACCCTGGATTTTTTATTTTACTCATTTATCTTACCGTTTGGCCGTGACAGCCCTGTATTAATACATTTGGACCAGCCTGTATTCGATCTCTTGCAGGTCAGAAATATGTCAATATGAACACACTGGAAATCATGGAGATGGAAATGTGCAGAACAGCGTTAAGTAAGTTAAACGACGTTTGTGTTTTGGGCAAGGATCGAAGAGGTGGAAGACAGAAGTACGCAAGTCAAAGAAAAAGAAAAAAACATGAGCAATAAAATTCAACAGGACATAAACAGATTCCCGAAAGTCGATTCGCACTACTGCCGATCAAAGACGTCAAGAATGTGTCTTCATCCAGACCTTTCAGTGCAGAAGAAGTGCCATATGTTTGTAAAAAGTTTAGAAGTCGAAGTCTCTTATAAAAATTTTTGTAAAAACTAGTCACCTTCAAAGCGTTCCCCGAAAAAGTCTATAAACTATAAAGCAGTCATCCCTACAGTAGTTATAATTAGCGTGTGTTCCCTTATTTTCGACGCTCTGATTTCCTATGTATTTACTTTATTATTTAATTATTTTTTTTGTTTTCCGGTCGCGGTAGAGGCGAAAACCTGTTCTCAGACTCTCTGCCGTTTTGACTCTCATTTTAAGAATCTGTTATTGTTTACAATAGCAAATTTTTAGAGTTAACGATTTCCTTTTATAAATTAAGCATTGTTTTAAATGAGGTCAATAAACATTACGACAATTCTATATTATTAAATTACCACTAAATTAGAGTAATAAATTTGGTAATATACGCGGTAAAATAAACTCACATCGGTTAATGACACGTGAAAAGTACATGAAAAATTAGTATGATGCCAACCCCTCGAGCTAAACAAACAGCTAGCACGTGTTAACACTGCAACAATACATATAGGTAAGCGCCCTAACAATGCAGTTGGGTCAAACAGTCTTTTTAAAGACTACTTCTTTTTGTGTTTCGAGGTTTCTGTGTGTTTTTGGCCCGTTATATTAAAAAAAGTCTTTTTCAAGACTATTTTATTGACTGACGTTCTTAGAGGTAAGAAAATGTTGACAATATTTGTTTGTCGTAAATTCTAATAATTATTTCAGGATTTATTTTTGTATTCACAAAATGTGGTGCAAGGACTTGCGAGCTTTGGGTAGTTACAACTTCAATTTGTTAAAATCTTTTGTCGAGGCGAAAGGTGCTATCCAAAGGCAACATTCTCGAGGTAAGCATGACCGTGAATTAATTGATATTATAATTCTTATGCATAATTTTAGGATACAAGTTCTTCGTTGAAGGTTACATACAAGATGTATGGGTGAATAGTCAAGAACTGATTGTTAAAGGTAAATGCTTTCGAAGCCAAAAAAAAAATCAGAAGCCACACAGCATTTACATATATTTTAACATCGATAAGGAAAAATTGTCTGTTAAAGATTGTCACTGTTCGTGTGAAGTGGGGTAGGTATCACAAAAAAGAAAATAATTTACTGATAAGTTATATTTATCGTTGTAGGCTTTCCGAATCGTGTCAACACGTGATAGGGCTTAGATACTACCTACAGGACTTAGTTCTTCGTGGCTTAGAAAGAATTCCAGAAGATGAGTCCTGTACATCTCAGACCATGGCCTGGAATAAACCTCGAGGCAAAAAGATTGTTCCAGAGAGCATTTTATCTGTCGAATTCTGCAAGCCAACCAAAATAAATAGAAGTGAGGGACCTGTGAGGTATAGATATATGTCTCCAAAGACCTGTGTCAGCAGAGGCCGAATTGGAGCACAAAGTCCCAAAAAAATGTCACGTGCCTTGAAAGAAATACATCCCGGGATTGCTTTTGCATATTTATTTGATGCAAACAATGATGGTAAGTTATTTGATACTGATTTATTTTGTATGTATTATATAATTTTCCAGATGAGACAATGTACACATCTACACTACATGCTGCTTCTGGAGCAAATCGCTCTGCTATTTGCAATAACAAAAGCCCCCAAGAGTCCCAAGACAACATTGCAAATCCACAGCAATACCCAAAGTTAGTGTTGCCGGTTTTGGAAGCAATATCTGCTAATATTTTATTAACATGGCCTTTGCCGAATGTTGAAGGATTTTCGAATTGTGGCTTTGAACACTGTCGGCAAATTGAAGAAAACACAAGACAACAGTCTGGGTCGCCTGAATGGCATAAATGGAGGGTTGGGAGATTTACAGCATCAAACTTTGGCAACATATGTAAGAGGAAGAAGGCAGTTGACTTACATTATTTCAATAAAATGTGGCACAAAATAACAATCTAGAGAATGTACCAGCTATTAAACATGGCAGGTTAGAAGAGGCTAATGCCAAAGCATTATTATACACAAACCACTGGCAATCAAGTATTTTCAAGTGGATTAGTTATACATCCATATGCTCCACATTTGGGTGCCAGTCCTGATGGGGTCGTTTTAAAGGCCAATGGGGAAATTGGTTTGCTGGAGGTTAAGTGCCCATGGAGTAAAAAGTCATCCAATTTGCAAGAGGCACTAAAAACTAAGAATTTTTGTCTCAAATTAGACGAAAATAAGCAACCGAAACTCTCTACGAAACATGATTACTATTTTCAAATCCAGGGACAAATGCTACTGTCTGGGCTGAAGTGGTGTGACTTCTGCATTTATTTCAAAGAAAGTCAAGAAGTCGTAGTTGAAATCATTATTTTTGATGAAATATTTTGTAATGAAATGTATGACAAATTATGTGCATCATATAATGAATATATTTTATTATCAAACTAATACAGTTGTTTCTCAATGTATGAAATTATTACAATTATAAAATATTACAATACCGATATTTACAAGCTACAGTGTTTTTTAAATCGAGTTTAATTTAAATTTTAAATTTACTTTCTTAATGGGAATCTATAATTGCTCCATTGGCATCAATCATGATGAGTGCTTTTAAAGTATTGGTCCCTTTATAGTGCGAAAAACACTGAGATTGTCGAACCAGTGATCCTGGGGTTTCAATCATAAATTCAGTACAGTCAATACTCCCGAGCACATTGGGATATTTTTAACCTCCCCAACCCCATCACAATTAAAAAAAAATGGGAGGTTACTGCAATCACTAAAATTTTCGAATTTGAGATAGCACCAGATCTTCACGTTTTGAGGTCTCAGGAACCCAAAAAAGGGGTTTTTAAAATGTGTCGGTGTGTATGTACGTACGTTCGTACGTTCGTTTGTAATCACGCCACAGGCAAAACTGCTAAACCGATTTAGTTGAAATTTGGAACATAGGCATCTCGTAACCTAACTTAGATCTGAAAAGCTTTTGGAGCCAATCGTGCAACCGGAAATGCCATTTTGGCACATCAACTTTTAAATTTTAAATGCAAACCCCCATTTTTAACTTCACCATAAGGAAAACCTTCAAATTCTGCTTCTAAAAGTGTATTCATTCTTAGTGCCCTTTTGACCAAAAATAAAAAAAAAATTGATTTTTATCGGACTTTAAAATCGCGGTACAGCCCAAGCCCCTGAACCGATTTGGCTGAAATTTTGCACATGGGGATTGTATTACACGTCGAAGAGCTGAACAAATTTTGAATTCAATCGACTCACGGAAAGTGCCGTTTTGGCACACCAATTTCCAAATTTAAAATTATTTTTTCATTTGACCATTAAAAACAAGTTTTTGAAAGATTTATTGTCACTATCAGAAAGGTCTTCAAATTCTGGTTTTAAATAGGACAAAATTAATTCGCATTTAGCGCTGTTTGGTTCAAAAAAGCGAAATTTTATAATAACAGTAAAAATACATTATAGCCCAAATTACTGAATCGATTTGGCTGAAATTTGGTACATGGAGATCGGGTGACCCGTTGAAGACCTGAAAGGCTTTTGAAAGCAATTGGCCCACGGGAAGTCCCATTTAAGCATATCAACTTAAAATTTTAAATACAAGACCTCATTTTTTATGTCGCCATTAGAAAGGCGATCAAATTCTGGTTCTAAAAATGTGTTCACAGTTTCGGCCATTTCAGTAGAGAATAGAGAAAAAATTCTTTCTCAATAAAAGGGAGCGGGCTGACAGTGGATGACATAAAGTGGCAGTTATTGTCAAAAAGGTGGCAAAAGATTAACCTTAAAAGGAACATATTGTCAAATGTGATGGGTGATGTCGGTATTTGTCAGAAAATTGCGAAATTAGTCAAGGATTAAAAAAATTCTGTTGAATTGACTACTATCTACACAGAATACAAAGATCCACGCGATGGGGAGGTTCCAGCCGCTTCTCTGCTGCATTTTTTTAAAAATGATTTAGGTGCATTGGCGAGAAGTACACTTTTCTTCGGGAAGATATTTAAATTACCCAGTTTTGTATATAACAAGTTTATCCAAGCATTAAAAATCCGACAGGCAGCAGATTCTGAAACCCAGAACATATCACCTAGCATGTGAAAGTCAGGTGCCTTTCGTAGTTTAATCAGGGTCAAAAAGAGTTCATTCAAGGGGGATAATTTGTGACGCCTAATAGAAAAACTCTTCGAATATTGTGTCTGATGTACTGTTCCGAATGGACCTTCTTCTGACTTCAAGACAAAATTAAATAAGATTAGGAAAATTTTATGTCTGTACACCAGTGTAACGACAAATCGCTGTGTCATTTTGCCAATAATTTTCTATGGCAAATGAAGGTCTAACTGCAGTTGGTCGGTAAATGTATCGTAATTTTTTGCTGCCCGGCTTCCTTTGAACATTCCTTGGTGGTGTTGCAGTTGATGAATCATTAATGTCTTCAAATGATGGAGACAATTCTTCCACTTCCACTTCATTAGCAATCAAGTGAAGATGTGGTATACGGTTTGCTTTCAATTTGCTTGTAGAAGCAAACCGAAAAATATCTTCCTCCTCAAAGTGTCGCAAGCACACCTTAAAGAACAAATTATTTAATAAAATGCCATTCATTTCCTTAAACTTACTCGGTGATTTTCAGTTATATCATGAGGATCAATTTTTATTGCCTCTAGCCATAATTTTCTTAGACGATTTTCACTGGGGAATGAAAACGCCGTAAATATCACAAAATTAAAAAATTAAAAAGGGTTTTGGTTAATTTTTTAATTTTGTGATATTTACGGCGTAGTCTACTAAGTGTGCCTCCTGTCGACCCCTCGAGGTGAATAACGGCTTTTCTATTCTTCTGGAGCCTCGGGGGTCGAAAGTAGGACCACTGACCGACATGGCCGTTTAGGTAAGACTTTTTCTCCCCATTTTATGTGTAACTTTTCATTGTTATTATAGTGCTGATGATGGCCTTGCATGGCTGAAACCTAGGTACACTTTATTAAAAGTTTTTTCCTGGGATCGATTTTGAGTTATATTCTCCTCATCTAATTCTACTTAGCCCACTTTAAGATGGACACCTCCAATTTTTTACAATAAATCAGTGTTTGGCTGAGGGATGTTTTCCGGTGTGCCTAAAGAGGTCGAGGGTGATCCCTGTGTATAAGAATAAGGGAGACAGAGAGGACATGAATAATTATAGGCCAATATCAATTATTCCAGCTTTCCGGAAAATATTTGAGAAGATATTATATAATAGAATAATTGGACATCTTGAAGTTACAAACAAATTACTATCGCCTTTCCAGTTTGATTTTAGAGCATCGAGATCGACGGTTGATGCTATAAATTATTTATTGAACGAAATATGCGATCTGTCAAAAGCTTTTGACACCGTCCACTCGGAGGTTCTGATGGCAAAGCTGGATAGGTATGGTATTAAATCTGATGCTTTAAGGCTATTAGGTGACTATTTGGGAAATCGAACGCAGGCCACTTGTTTCAATGGACTTCTGTCATCTCTGTCTGCTGTGAATACTGGTGTACCCCAAGGTTCGATATTGGGCCCACTGTTATTTTTGGTTTACATTGGCGACTTGCCGACATGTGTCAACTCCACTGAAGGTAAAATTCAGCTTTATTTAGGTGACACTACTCTCTTAAATAGAAATGCTGATTTAAACATTTTAGAATCTCAAAAAATAAGCTGTTCTGCGGCTGTCGATAAATGGCTAGTTCAAAATCGTCTAGTTCTCAACCAAAGTAAAACTGAATACTTAATTTTTTCTCGAAATGACATTCCAGGTGCTGACAGTATAGCATGTGTCAAGTTTCTTGGTGTGGTTACTGATACGGGCTTAAGTTGGCTGCACCATGTAGACTTCATATGTAATAAACTGTCATCAATCATATTTCTCTTACGCAATCTTAAAAATGACGTTGACAGTATAGCATGTGTCAAGTTTCTTGGTGTGGTTACTGATACGGGCTTAAGTTGGCTGCACCATGTAGACTTCATATGTAATAAACTGTCATCAATCATATTTCTCTTACGCAATCTTAAAAATGACGTTGACAATAAAGTCCTCAGGATAGTTTATTTTTCACTCTTTGAAAGTGTGTTTTCACATGATTTGCTCTCTTGGGGTCACACTTGTCACTTGAAGAATGTCTTCCGGTTGCAGAGAAGAGCGCTGAGTCATGTGTGGGCTTGGTTTTCGTGATGACGTTAGGGCCAGGTTTGTTGAGTGGGAGATTCTCACTGCGCCAAGCTTGTATATTCATAAATGCTTATTATTTGTAAAATGTAATGAGGACACCTTTCATATACATTCTGAAGATCATAATTATCAAACGCGCAATGTAGACAGCCTTTCCGTGAGCTTGGTCCGCCTTGGCAGGTGCAGGAATGCCAATAACTACCATGATCCAAAATTGTATAACTATCTTTCCCCTGGGGTGCGATCTCTTGAAATAAGCCAATTTAAAGTCACGGTAAAAAAAATGTTAATGGATGGAGCATACTACTCCATAGAAGAATTCCTGACCGGATAGTGTACAATATGTGGATAACAATTATTGTCATTTTATTTTGTATGTTTGTGTTTTTACATTGTATATGTTTGTGCTTTTACACTGTACGTTTTTCTTTTGACCGAGTTAAGATTGTATTCTCACGGTGATTAAGGAGGGTGATTGTATGTTTGGTTTTTTTATTAGGTATGATTTACCCACGTTTTGTTACGTTTAGGCAGACGACATACATTGAGTGAATTGCAGAAACAGTTACAATATAATGTTGCTCAAGATGATGCCATGCCGGGGACGCCCTCACTATTTCCCCAGGTGAGCTTGGCAAAAACAAGCAGAGTACGGAGGACACTCATCTTGTTTGTTCGGAGGGTGATCGTAAGTTTGTTTTTTAACAATTTTTTTTTCAATTTGCTCGCATTTTATTTTCTACAGGTTCGGATGGTCTAAGTACTGGACAAAATGTTTCTCAAGAAGATGCTATGCCGGAACATGCCCTCATTATTTCCCCAGACGAGCTTGGTAAAAACAAGCGGAGTACGGAGGACACTCATCTTGTTTGTTCGGAGGGTGATCATTAGTTTGTTGTTTAACTATTTTATTTTCAATTTGCTCGCATATTATTTTCTACAGGTTCGGATGGTGTAAGTACTCTACAAAATGTTGCTCAAGATGATGCTATGGCGGAACACGCCCTCATTATTTCCCCAGATGAGCTTGGTAAAAACAACCAGAATACGGAGAACACTCATCTTGTTTGTTCAGAGGGTGATCGTAAGTTTGTTTTTTAACTATTTTTTTTTCAATTTGCTCGCATTTTATTTTCTACAGGTTCGGATGGTGTAAGTACTGGACAAAATGTTGCTCAAGATGATGCTATGCCGGAACACGCCCTCATTATTTCCCCAGATGAGTTTGGTAAAAACAACCAGAATGCGGAGAACACTCATCTTGTTTGTTCAGAGGGTGATCGTAAGTTTGTTCAGAGGGTGATCGTAAGTTTGGTTTTTAAATATATTTTTTTCAATTTGCTCGCATTTTATTTTCTACAGGTTCGGATGATCTAAGCACTGAATAAAATGTTGCTCAAGATGTTGCCATGCCGGGGGACGCCCTTACTATTTCCCCAGATAAGCTTGGTAAAAACAACCAGAATACGGACGACACTCATCTTGTTTGTTCGGAGGGTGATCGTAAGTTTGTTTTTAACAGTTTTTTTTCCAATTTGCTCGCATTTTATTCTGTTCAGGTACGGATGGTCTAAAGTAGGCAACCGGCCACCTGGGACCGGCCTGCGCCCCCGAAGGGGGCCCCCATATTAGGGCTTCGCCCCCCCACGTGGGGCCTCCCACGAGCGAGTTCACTAAACCGTAGACTTGTGCCGTTACCGTGTGCCGATTCTGTACCGTCCAAACTATCGTCACTACTAGTATCTCAGTCTGTGCCGTCCGACTAGTCAACCTTTCAACCCTTCCTTCTCGCCACCACCGTTTGATTACCTGACTTATTTCTCGACTGTCTAAAAAGCCAACGAAAGATGTATATCAATGCGATGTGTGTCCCTGTAGATGTTACCTTGTTAATGTGTATGTAGGGGCGAGCTGAATTTACTGGTGGAGTCGGGTGCAGATTTTATAAATCTGCACCTAGTAGTAGTGCCTCCGCAGACGCACAGTGGTGTTAAAAAGACGAAATTATGAAAATTGGCCGTACATAATTAAACAGTAGAGAGTTAACAAAAAAACATCATATTTGCGAAGTAGGTATGTAGAATTAGCACTAAGGGGGTTGAAAAAGGGAATGAGAAGTCCAAGGTAATGAAAAAAGGTGATGAAAAGTCAAGAGGAATGAAAATGAAGTGTGGATTAAGTAGAATTACGAAATAAAACACTTAAATAACCAAATTATGCAATTAAAACTTTTGTGGGGGTTGAAATAAGCACTTATACCTACCTATTGCGAAGGAAACTGAAAAATTGTAAAAGGTAAACTGAATCCCAAATGCGTTCAATTTTATAACCGTCGAAAAACGAAATTATGCGAATTTTACAAAATTAGCATTTAGGGGGTTGAAAAATCGTAAAGGTGGATGAAAGATCAAAAGGTATCAGGATTAACCGTGGCTACGTAAAATTACGGAAAATAACACCAAATTAACCCAATTATGTAAATTTAGCATTTGAAGACTTGAAACATTGCGAAGGGGGATGAAAAAAGTGAAAAATTTAATCATCATCCAAATGGGTTCAATTTATTACAGAAGAAAAACGAAAATATCCGAATTTGGCAAAACTAACACCTAGGGGGTTGAAAAATTGTAAAGGGGGATGAAACGTCAAAGTGGATGAGAATTAATCGTAATTAAGCAGAATTACAGAAAATAACACGAAAGTAAACCAATTATGCAAATTTAGATTTTGGGGGTTGAAATGTTGCGAAGGGGGTTGGAAAAGTGAAAAAGATAAACATAATCCAATTGAGTTCAATTTATTACCGAAGGAAAACTAAATTATGTGAATTTTGCAAAATAAACACTTAGGGGGTTGAAAAATTGTAAAGGGGGATGAAAAGTTAAAAGGGATGAGAATTAATCGTAATTAAGTAGAATTACAGAAAATAACACGAAAATAAGCCAATTATGCAAATTTGACTTTTGGGGGTTGAAACATTGCGAAGGGGTCGAAAAAGTGAAAAAGGCAAGAACAATTCATAAGGCAAAACTGCGCGAATTTTACAAAATTAACCAGCGGAAATCACCCGAAAAAGAAGCGGTCTGGGTAAATTTTGCTCTTTGAGGGTTCACATATCATGAAAGGGGTTGAAAAATTGTGATGGGTCAAAAATTAATGAAAATCACTTTAAATTAATAACAAATTAGAAGAAAGCAAAAAAAAAATAAATGAAATATATTTACTCCGCTTGCTAGGGCTTAAGGGTTGTTAGTAGCGTAGGGGTTGGTTTTAGGATGAAGACTCATAAGACTTTTTTCAATGGTTGACCGAAGTCTATTGAACCCCATAATTTTATTCCACCATTTACTTGAAAAAATTTCCAGTTTCAACCCTTAAATTTCATCCCCCTTGTTAGATATTAATGAAAATTTGCCCATCCGCCTACAGTGGCGCTGTAAATTACCACATCAAATTTAGCCCTGATACGTTGAGCAGTTTTTGAGTTCTCGCATTTTTTTGTTTCGGCATGTTAGGGGGTTGTACCGCCTTTAAGGGTCGTTTTTCGCGAATGATGAATAAGACCTTTTTTGTACCATCAATAGAAAGCTATCGAATGGTAATATTTTCAACTATACATTCTTCATTGAAAATTCGAGTTTCCACCCCTAACTTTCATCCCCTTCGATAATTTTCTCCTAAAATTCGATCTTCCCTTCTTGAAGATGCAGTGTGTAAGATGTCGCAGTTTCGCAGAAGATATTGCTTCTCTGTGTCAAATTACAGGGCTTTATGGACGTTTCAACCCCTAAACTCCAACCCCCTATTTCACCACCCCCACATGCCCTAAAGGAAGTTGTGTTTTCAATTTCACCACCCTAACCCAATTCGTTTAAAAATTAAGGTAATTTGTAGATTCATGTTTTCAACACCTCATGATTTCACCCCTTTATGATTTACAGGGTTGAGTTTATTTTTCCGGTGTGACATAACTCCTTGCGTATTTACTGACTTCAGTTGTTCATAAATAAACCAATAGGGTTTCAGAAAAAATAAATAAAATATAATTATCGACTTGCAAAGAGTTAGGGGTGGTTAATGGCCCAGGGGTTGGTTTTAAATCGAAAACTCATAAGACCTTTTTTCAATAGTTGACCGAAATCTATCGAACCCCGTAATTTTAGCCTACCATTTACTTGAAGAAATTTCAAGTTTCAACCCTTAAATTTCATCCCCTTTGTTAGATATTTTTGAAAATTTGTCCATCCACCTATAATGTCACTGGAAATTCACAAACCAAATTCTGCCTTGATACGTTGAGTAGTTTTTGAGTTCTCGTATTTTTGTGTTTCTGCATGTTAGGGGTTGTAGCGCCTATAAGGGTGGTTTTTCGCAAAATATGAATGACACCTTTTTTGAATAATTAATGGAAAGCTATCGAATGACGCCAATTTCGACTAGTACTTATTAAGCGGAATTTCGAGTTGCTACCCCTAATTTCCACCCCATTTGTTCGATTTTACGAAAAAACGCATCCCCCACAAGATTTCACCGATATATGTGTGTACGTTGAGTTTCCGACAGCTGCGTGCAACCCTTGCGGAGTTATCATATTTTTTGTGGTTTTCATCCCCTAAATTTCATCCCCCGAAATTGGCACCCCCTCACTTTCAACAGACTTGAAGGTCGAACGTGCATACTAATTTTCAGCAAGATATCTCCACTAGTTCTCGAGTTATTGCAATTAGTAGTTTTTCGGTTTTTCACCCCTAGCTCCCACCCCCTTGGTCCGATATGGCCCAAAAGCAATCCCCGCCTTACTTTTCGGGAGACGAAGCTGCCTACCAAGTTTCAGCTCGATATCTCAATCCGTTCTCAAGTTATCCGACGGACAGACTGAGGAGCGATCGAGCGAGCGATAGAGCGAGCGAGCGAGCGAATAAGCTAAGACAAGAGTACCTCCGCATTCTGCTACGGCACTAAAACCGCCCGTGAGCAACCGTCGACACCAGCGAAGCGCGTCACAAAGATTCGGCGTAACCTCACTTGCGCACATTTACTTCGTGGGGCCATTCAAGGTCGAAGGTGAACGGACGCACCAAATTTGATCGAAGAAGTGGATATATCGATATTTTCGTCAAATTTTTCATTTTAATAAATGAAAATACGATTAATTAAAAAAATTGGCGTCCACCATTTTAGTCTAGGGAATTCAATTGTCTTTCATGGCCAACCCTCATTACAAATTTTCTGAATCTGTCTGAACCTGCTAACATAAAATAAGTCAAGTGACGTGCCGTCAGAGGACATTAATATAGAAGAACTTTCGGATCATGATCATGCATCATCTTGGAATGTAACATTCACAAAAAAGAACATTAAATTTTTTTTAAATATTACACTTGCAGTTCAATGCTCGGAGATTTTCAGGGATGACAAAATGTTAGATCCTATCTTTTCACAAGATGTACTGAATAATTACAAGAATCAATTGATTAGAATTATTATTCATATATATTTAGAAAGATTACACTATGAAGCGAAGAAACAGGAAAAATGTAAACATATTAAACACAGGTTCGCTAAATATATCGGGTGTCCCAAAAAAAACCGGACAAAATATTTTTGGGAATAAGTCTGCCATTTCTTAACCGATTTGGATGAACGTGGTCTTAAATTAAAGCCAAAGAATCAGGCTTTCGACTGTATGAGAAACTACGGCAGATGGAGCTGCCGTAGTAGTCCTATTAATACTTACTTTAAAGGTGTATTTTAGCTGCATGGGGATTGGTTAGTCAACGACCAATCGGTATGACACTCGAATAGCCTTGAAGGCCTTTCTTTCTTGTTCAAAAATACTTTTTCAGAAGTCGATTTGGCTTAAGCATTAATTTTCTGTAATTTTTTAAAATAATGTGTTTTTGGGTATTTTCGCGCATTAATGGCCATGACCAAAAAACAGTAATGCATATAAATCCAAATTTTCAGTTATAAATGAACGAATATGGTGAAAACAGTGGCGCAGATGCCAGTGGGGGGCAACTGAACAGTTATATTGAAAATGAAGCCCTATGTGCATCAATGTTACTTTAGTCATGGTTATGGAAGCATGAAAATACGCAAGAACACTTTTTTTGGAAAAATCGCAGAAAATCAATGCTTACGCCAAATGGACTTCTGAAGAAAAATTTTTGAAGAAAAAAGAAAGATCTTCAAGGCTATTTGGGTCTCATAACCATTGGTTGTTGCCCGACCAATCCCCACGCACCTAAAATAAGCCTTAAAGACAAGTATCAATAAAGCTACTACAGAAGCGCCATCTGTCGACGTTTCTTGCAAAGTTCGAAAGCCTGATTCATTAGCTTTAATTTAAGACCAAGTCTATCCAAATCGGTTAAGAAATGGCTGACTTATTTCAAAGAATATTTTGTCCGGTTTTTTTTTGGGACACCCGATAGAATATACGCAAATTACGCAAATTATCATGATGGGTAGAAAACGGTCAATAGTACGTGATTATCACCATTACGATAAAAATAAATAAATTTTGTCGTAACACCACGCAGAAAGCAAGAAGTGCCACAAAAATAACGAAGCATCTCCTAAAATGCACCAAAACAAGATGTTAAAAATCTGGTGAAAAACGCCGTGAAGCCTAAGGTGAAGTGTTTGCCCCCTGCGGTCCAGTTGAACAAAGCTGGTCCAAGTCCTAGTACTAGTACCCCTAGTACCTCTCGAGCTCGAGCCTCATCATCACATCTAAGATTATCTTCAGAATCAGTAGAAATTTCAACGCGGAAGAGCAGATCACTTATTTTTTTTTGGCCCCACGGATTCAGACTCATTGTCAAAATCAAATACACCTTCTCAAAGAAGGTCTGCCATATTAGGATAGGGCTTAAGATTCTTATTTGGACCACATGAATCCCAATGAAAATGTAAGTTTTACCTTTATTCCATTATTAGTAACACATTCACAATCTATTGGGTGAAAAGGTAATAAGTGGATGTTGCTAAATTGTTTTTTTGCAGAAGAAACTAAATTCAAAAAATGTTGATGAACGGACCTGGCAATGTTTACGAAAAAATTCTGGCAGAATTATTTAAAGTGGATGAAGGTTCAAAGAGTATGGGAACAGAACTATTTAAATATTTTAAAGCTTCAAGTGCAGGAAATGTAAACATTCTATATTATACCATACACATAGTATAAAAGTTATTTTCCTACGTAAATAATACGTGTGTTCCAATATTTAAGGCAAGCGATATGCGATATGGGCGCCATGAAGATCGTATTTTTTGGTGTAAATTTCAAATTTTTCCAAATCAAACGCAAATGCGCATAATCTTACGGTATTCAGCCCCGATATTAATTTCAACTACAATGCTGATATTAAATTAACGAGCTATGTTAATTATTCAGCAAAGCAAGGATAGCTGCAAGAAATTTCTTTAACAAAGTCATCTCTTCATGTTCGTATGGATAGTGTCAACGTCTTCTTCCAGTCAACAAATAGCTGTCGGAAACTTGGGCCAAATAAAATCCGACAGTACACTTAGAAAAATAAAGTCTGTCCAAAAACAAAATTTACTTCCAGTCGTCCACAGGTAGCATTGTTAGGAAGCCCGAAAAAACCGGGAAAAGTCTTTTATTATGCTGGCGTAATTCAGTCATTCTTTAATAACAGACTTTGCACAATATTTGAAATGTTTACCTGTGAACACGACACAGAAGGTTTAAACAATTTGCAATTCGACAAATTAGTTGTTGACCCATATTTCCTACGGCTGTTGTCGATTTTAGTTTCGCCATGATAAATGCAATTTCTCTATATTGGAACGACAGAAGCTTAGTACAATATTTAGATTTTACTTTTGAAATTATAGTGAAAGGGAAACAACAACATTCATATTTGCAGTGCGCATCTTGTTAAAATCATGTGCAATGATATTGACAAATGCGAATTTGATTTGTCTATTTCAGATAATGTAAAGGAAATCCTCGTTGCGCCACTCAATTTTAGCAACATCGACGCAGTCAAAGAATGGTTTAAAAATTTGGCCATTGTTTTGAATTATACTTGCGAGAATGGTAATTTCAGTGTGTTTCAGCAGGCTTGTAAATGTCTGTTGTACTGGAGAATTTGTAAAAATTGTACAGGAACGCAATTTTTCACACGAACTTAAAGAAAAACCTCATGGTAAACATCAACCGCAATATAAAGTCCATTCTATGACCATTTCAATAAGTTGTGGGACAAAATAAAAACGGAAATCGACTTCTCCCAGGAAGACAAAAGGAATATTTATTTCAATGAAAAATTATTTGAAATAATCATGTCAAAATATATTCCGTATCTTTCTTTGTCGAGTGGTTTGTTAACAGAGGGGAAACGTTTAAGTATCGCTCCTGTAGAGAAGTACTTTGACATCATTAAAGGGAACGTTTCGGAAAATCGAAAAATGGTAAGGTGAGACGTGCCGCTAGGAAAATTAGAAAACACGTTTTCAGCATGTGCGAGGAAAAGATTCTTACAATCGGCAAAGCTGGATTGACTAGAGTCGATAATAGGTTTCTAAAAGAAAAAGAGCAATCTAGTAAACCTGTACAACTCGAGAAAAAGACCATTTCCAAAAACCTAAGTTAAAAAATGTTTTCTAGCAACGGAAGCTCAATGCTGAGAGAGAGAAATCGTCCGTCGCTAGAAAAGGGTGATAATGCCGATGGTAACAAGCGAACCGAATTCTCAGTTCAAAGATAAGTCAATAATGGTATGTTTTAAGGCTAGTAGTGAAAAAAAGATATTCTCAACCGAAATTTAGGGATTTGAAAACAAAATATAACAATTTCTTGAAATCAATTATGCTTTCTAAAAAAGAAAAAGATGATCTGGAAAATCAGACGAAAACTCAAAGTGAGAGGATTAACCAGAAGAGAAGAAATTGCTGTTAGAAGGCTGTGTATCGGACATACGTCCCTTACACACAAACACCTACTCAAAAAGGAAGCTCCGCCGCAATGTACTTCGTGTAACGGCCCTATCACGGTGAAACACATCCTATTGGAATGTAATCAGCTCGACGACCAAAGAACCGAACATGGGATTGGGGATAACCTTCCGGCCGTACTGGGCAGGAAAAGGGACGTCCACCCAATCATCAACTTCCTCAAGGAAAATGAACTTTTCAATGAAATCTAGTGTATCGCTCTACTGTACCGTAGGTGCCAATAACGCACCATTGACGCACCACCAATCTTAAATAAAATAAAAAGAAAAAAAAACAAAGTGAGAATCCATTGTGGATATCTGAAAGGTGAAAACGGTTAACGGCCTCTAATTTTTACAACGTTTGTAGATCGCAAAGTAATATCAATGTGCTCAAACAATTGCTGCAACCTCAAAATTTCAATAAACAAGTTCAAACGGCCTTAAATTACAGGTTGCAAGCGGAACCGACTGCCAGAAAGAAATATGAGGAAATTAAAGATCTCGCTGGTTTATGCATATACAGGTTGGTCCAAATGTATTAATACAGGGCTCTCACGGCGAAACGGTAAGATAAATGAGTAAAATAAAAAATCCAGGGTAAATTAGAATTAAATACCTTTATCTTGTCGCAATTTGGAACTCCCCATCTTATTGTATAATTAGGAATAAACAATGAATTTTTTTTTTTAAATGGCACCATGCATGTTTCAATTTTTTTTTGGATTCCCTTTGATGCCCTCTTTATGGTAGTGATTTTATTTTTTTGACAAATTGAGCAGTGAACGTAGAAATTTTTGTTGATTCAAATTTCGCGCGGTGATCCGGCAATGCGCTTCACCATTACTTCGATGAAACCACCCTCATCTCACCGAATGTCTCCCCACTACAGGGTAGTTGTAAGGTTTAAACTAGCAAATATGTACATAATTGGTGGCTCTTTCAGATCATCCTTGAATTTTCTCTAATGTTTCCTGAAATTGCTGATGATAGTTTGATCAATAATTTTGGAAAATACCTATCCGTCATTAAAGAAGTTTACATTAAAACTGTTACCGTCCCTGACTCATGTTTGATAGAACAGCAAACGGAAAATGGTATGCTTTTTGAATTTTTGCATTGTCATGAATTTTATAACTTACAGATTGGGATAATGTCACACGAGCACTCATCATATTAATTCACCTGAATCCCCCAGTAGTGTCAAGAAAGAAAAAAGTGTTACCAATCAACTCAACAGTGTCAAATCTGATCACTTTCCAAGACGATCAAGTGCCATTACAGGACATTTTAGAAAGAAAACCAACCACTCAGCCTTTTATACTGGCAATAGGGGCATCAAAAGCAGCTGTAAGTAAATATTACACTGTGTTTGATAAATACATCATCCCCTCACCGGAAAATTCTATTCTTTCTGCATTCGATTTATGTTTTAAAACCCATTATGTATTTGACTTAAAGTTCGATGAAAGTTTAGAACGCTTTTTTGAACTTATCGATGTGTTATTCTATAAGATTCCTGTAACTGCTATTTCGAGTAGAACCAGGGAAATACGTACAAAGATTAACGCTTTGTTAATTAAGGAAAATTAATTTGTTTATTGCCCTTTTCTAAATATCTTTCAACCCACAAACATTTTGTATTGTTATTATTGGCTTCGTATGCTTCTAAAATGTATCAGTGTTACAAATGTTTCAAATGCCTACCCACAATCACAGCCTTGGTAAGACATTTAAGACAGCAACATGCTCTATATGAGGGTGAGGCATTAGAACTTAAATGTTTTATTCCAAAGTGCGAACAAACCATAAAACTTTTAGTGGCTATAGAAAACATATTCAAAAATGTATTTTAATCCAGAATGAAGATGAAAGTTTTAAAGTAAGACATTTAGTCCATGATGATACCCCGGGACATGATTCCAATAATGTGCCTAATGACAACAATAATTTGGCTTCTATGCAAGAGAGCACCAGTAGAGTTTTCAGTCATGTAGCCTCCTTAAATGATCATACTGCCGAATATATTACCAGCTTGTACTCTTTGGGCTTACCAGATTCGACTATTGAAAAAATCATATAATCCACCGAGTGCCTTTTAACAATTCTTGCAAATAGTTATATAAAAAAAAGTGATTTTCCTAATGCTTTTGCCAATTTTAATAGCAAATATAAACGAGAACAGCATTTTAGAGAAAAAATTGTTGAACCAACCGAGATTAGAATTGGCACACGATACGATCAGAAATGGGATAAACAAAATAAAATATTCGTGCAAATGCCGCTTGCCAGTAATTTTACTTACATACCAATAATAAAAACTTTACAGCACTTATTGACTAATAATTCATTTCGAGGAGCATTTTTTAAAAACACACGTAATCCTGAAGGGACATTTTTAACTTTTTCGGACTGCTTTTCAGTTACAGTTGGGTCATTCCATAAAAGGACAACAAATCGGGTTCTGTGGTGTCAACCAATTTTCTGAAAAAAAATTATATGATCTGCTAGTGTTAAGTTAAGTAAGCATGCGCAATGACAGAGTCCTGCCAGTTACCATTTTTCCGTAAAATTTTTGAAAAATTTGAAAATTGTCGCAAATCAGTGTTTGCAAAAAAAATCATAACTTTGACAGTTTCTAACGGATTTCAATAAATAAGTAATCAGAATAGAGGCAAAGGTCTAAGCTATCACACCATAAGATTAGAAGACAACAGAAACTGAATTGATATCAAAACACGTCATGAAAAGTTGACTGCAATATTCTTTCAGAAAGCGAGTTTTAGTTTTCTCTTCCGAAAACTTCACACTGTTTGCCAGAATTGTAGGTATGTACAAGAACTGTCCTGTTAAGGGTGCGACCTGCGAGATAGTTTTCATTTTCACAAGTTCTATAGATTCAGGAAAAAAAATTGTTTTCCAAAAGGTGATATACAGAAAACGCGAAGTTCAAGGTCATTTTAAGTGATGTGTGGGAGGTCGTAGAAAGTTGAACAACTCATGAAAGATACTCCTAACTTTGTTGTATTAAGTGGCCCTAATATGCTTTTTCACTTCACTTTTGATATCGAACTACGAATTTTCCAAAAAGTCGGTATCGAAGTATATTAATATCAAGGGGATGAATAAAATCGCTCGAAAAGCTTTTAAATTTCAATTTGTATGAAATGGTTGCGAATATTATGTGCATACACGAACATTTTTAGGATGCTTTCATACCTTAACATATAATATTTATGAATTTATTCCTTGAGAAGTGGTTTTTAAGACCGATTGTATAAAACATAATCGCGATACAACTGCCTAAGATGAGTCGGAATGGATGAGCCAATCAGAAAACATTGCCTAGCGAATAAATCTGATATTAAATATATACATGATAGATATTTTCTGTCAACACTAACTTTAAAAACACCGTCATCTTCAGTTTAACATTTTGATGGGTATCGCACACATATTGAATCAAGTTATCTGGTGTCAGTGTTGTCGTTCTGTCAAATTTGAGTTTTACTATTTTCTATCGTTTGAAGCACAAAGTCAAGATTTTTTGAAAGAATTGAGATCTTTCCTTCATAATATGGATTCCTGTTCTGTCGGGAAGTTTTTAAATGACGAATGTCATAAACTTAGCTACTGCAGGAAAGTGAAATTGATAGAAATCGAAGAGCTAATATTAAATGAAAAAATTTTGCTCCAGAAGCGAACCGAAATTCCATTGCTTGAAGAAAAAGATACGGTATGTTTACATCACAAAAAGATCTTCTTGGATAATTATAAGCATCTCTATGGAAGTTCGTGTTGCAATCCAGTGGGTATTCACAAGAAGCCGATAAAGTACAAAAATATGCGCTTTATTTCTAATGACATGGCAACAAGATGTAAAGCTTACGTTTTAATACCTGGAGAGGCCTTGTGTAATAGATGTTATGATTTGTTGTTCGACCTCACTGCAAATGCGATTGAGGAAATTTCAGAAGCTAATGTGGAGTCATCCCTTGGATGCAGTCAAGGATGCAGTCAAAGCAATTATTGTGAGGGAATTTCAGAAGCTAATTATGTGGAGTCATCACTTGAATGCAATGAAGGATGCAGTCAAAGCAATTATTCTGAAGAAATTCGTCAACTTGCACCTGAAAGTAAATCTGCAATGGAAACCTACGCTGTAGACTTAATTGGAAAAATTAAAGAAAAGATAAAAAATGAACCTTCCTTTGAGAACAAAGTACACCTGATCACTCTGTTGCCGCAAATATGGAGCATTCAGAGAACTTTCCAAGAATTAAGCGATTGTGACGTGACTATTCATGCCATCCGAAGAGCCAAAGATATGTACAACACATGCGGTATTTTGCCATGAACTGCAAAAGTTGTCAAAAGACGTCGGCCGCAATCTGAAAGTGAAACTGAAGCGCTAATTGTAAACTTTTATCAGAGACATGATGTAAGTCGCGAATGCCCTGGTATGAAAGATGTAAAGTCGGTGAAACTAAATGATGGTACAAGGGCTCACCGACAAAAGAGGCTATTACTAGACAATTTAAGGGACATTTTTCATTTATTTCAAAACGAGAACCCAGAAGTCAAGATCGGATTTTCCAAGTTTGCATCATTTCGTCCATCATGGTGTGTTTTGGCAGGTGCACCTGGAACTCACACTGTATGTGTGTGTGTTGCCCACCAAAATGTTAAACTGAAGATGACGGCAGCCAAACTTAATTTGGCGACGGAGGATTTGCTTCAAAAATTGGTTTGTCACCCAAGAAGTGAAGCGTGTATGTTAAAAATATGTAAGGATTGTCCAGGTGTAGAAAATTTTAGAGAATTTCTTCAGCCGTATATTAATAATATGAGTGAAGAAATCGTATACAAGCAGTGGCTAAAGGGCTCTCCATACAAGTTGGAAACAATAAGTGAAAATCGACAAGAATTCGCACAATTATTTTGCGATCAGCTCATTAATTTAAAAACACATCATTATATTGCTAAAGCCCAGGGGCAATTTTTAAAAAATTTAAAGGAAAATTTGAAGGAGGACGAATGTATAATTATATGTGATTTCGCAGAAAACTTCAGCTTTTTAGTGCAGGATGCCATCCAGAGTTACCATTGGGACAATTCTCAAGCAACATTACATCCCTTCGTAGCGTACGTAAAGGATCATGACTCCATCACAACTCCCGTGTGTATGTGTGTAATATCAGACTGTTTGGAACATAGCACTGCAACGGTACACACTTTCCAAAGGGTTGTTCTTAGTTATCTGTTAGATAAATGCCCATGCGTCAAGAAAGTTTTTTATTTTTCCGATGGCGCTGGCTCTCAGTACAAGAACAGAAAAAATTTTATAAATCTATTATATCATGAAAGCGATTTTTCTGCGAAAGCTGAGTGGCACTTTTTCGCAACAAGTCACGGAAAGAATGCATGCGATGGGGTTGGTGGTACCATTAAAAGAATGGCTAGAAGAGCAAGTCTTCAAAGGCCGCTTAATCAGCAGATCCTTACTCCCAAGGATTTATTTGTGTATGCCCAGGAAGCAATTAAATCCATCAAGATTTTTTACGTTGAATCAGAAGAAGTGAAAGAAAATTCCCGACATTTGGAAGAGCGTTTCAAGTCGGCCAGAGCAATAAAGAACACACGAGGGTACCATTCATTCATACCTGACCAAAAAAAGGGTTATCTTCAGGTCAGAGAAGTGTCTTGTTCTAATAATGTAAAAATTGTAAAATGTTATTAATTATTAATTATCAGGATACTTATACCTGTAACTATATGGCTACTTGCTAATTAAATCTTTTCATTATTCTTGACCTTATTTTCCTATGTAGATATTTTTTTTTGCTGAAAAATTTGTCGATGCAACCTATTTGGAAAATTCGTAGTTCGATATCAAAAGTGAAGTGAAAAAGCATATTAGGGCCACTTAATACAACAAAGTTAGGAGTATCTTTCATGAGTTGTTCAACTTTCTACGACCTCCCACACATCACTTAAAATGACCTTGAACTTCGCGTTTTCTGTATATCACCCTTTAGAAAACTATTTTTTTTCCTGAATCTATAGAACTTGTGGAAATGAAAACTATCTCGCAGGTCGCACCCTTAACAGGACAGTTCTTGTACATACCTACAATCCTGGCAAACAGTGTGAAGTTTTCGGAAGAGAAAACTAAAACTCGCTTTCTGAAAGAATATTGCAGTCAACTTTTCATGACGTGTTTTGATATCAATTCAGTTTCTGTTGTCTTCTAATCTTATGGTGTGATAGCTTAGACCTTTGCCTCTATTCTGATTACTTATTTATTGAAATCCGTTAGAAACTGTCAAAGTTATGATTTTTTTTACAAACACTTATTTGCGACAATTTTCAAATTTTTTAAAAATTTTACGGAAAAATGGTAACTCGCAGGACTTTTTTTTTTTAAATTGGTTGACACCACAGAACCCGATTTGTTGTCCTTTTATGGAATGACCCAGTTATATTTTGATGAGTCCGAATCAGTGAATCCACTGGGTTCAAAAACAGGGGGTCACAAAATTGGTGCAATTTATCTTATAATAAGAAACATTGAGCCTCGTTTTAACTCATCATTACGAAATATACACCTGGTTAGCCTTTTTTATAGCAGTGATGCTAAGACTTTTGGGATGAATTCTGTTTTGGGTGTCATTGTGAGGGAACAGTTGGAATTTTTGATTCTATTACAAAAGAGTTTATAAAAGGAACATTAGTTGCATTAAGTTACGACAATCTGGGGGGAAACCAAATTCACGGAATGGTAGAGTCATTTTCGGCAAGCTATTATTGTAGAATTTGTCTTGCAGATAAAGACTTATGTAGAAGATTAACAGAGGAGGATGAACATCTTTTGAGAACCGACATAATATATGAAGAACATTGTGAAACTCTTAAAACAAGCAACGAGCCTTCATTGTTTGGATTAAAATCAAGAAGCGTTCTTAATGATTTAAGTTATTTCAAACTTTGCAATAATATATCTGTAGACATAATGCATGATTTGCTCGAAGGGGTTGTGCAGCTTGAAATTAAATTAGTTTTAAAATTTTTAATATCCAGGAAATATGTAAAATTAGAAACAATAAATCAACGCCTCAAAGCTTTTAATTTTGGAATTAACGAATCAAGTAATAAACCTAGTCTGATCAGATATCTTCCGTTAGTTTTATGTGATATATTAGAATTAGACAAAGAGAAATTCAGAGTTATTCAATTACTGCTCCAAATAATAAACATAGTGTTTTGTCCGAAAAATACCACCCATATGGTCGAAAACTTAAAGCAACTAATTAAAGAGCATCATCAATTGTTCATTTCGGAATTCGATACTAACCTTATACCTAAACATCATATGATGATCCACTATCCCAATGTAATTTTAAAAATGGGTCCCTTGATTTTTTTAAATACAATACGCTTCGAGGCAAAACACGGATATTTTAAGAGCTTGGTCCACAATTTCAAAAATTTTAATTCTTTGTGCCAAACACTAGCACTGCGACACCAAGAATACATATGGCATCAATGGAAAAGTGTTATAAACTTTGAATCTTTAAATCCTCAGTATGGTAAATTTAGGAAAGGAAATCTAGCTGACAGATTATACCTTGGAGTACTGCATGGCTTTTTTAAAGTACCCGTAAATTTTGAGTTTACGGTTACAAATTCTGTAAATATTTCTGGCCAAAATTTTCAAAAGGGGATGTTTATCATAGACGTTACTAAACCATATTATGACATGTTCTGTGAAATTTTGGAAATAATAGTCTTTGAAGATAACCCGTATGTGATTTGCAAACCATAGAGAACTTGTTCTTTTAGTAGCATATACAATGCATACGAAATTGAAAATGTCAATAGCATTAATATACAGCTAGTAGATTTAAGATTACTGATACATTTTATAGCATATAAAATCCATAAGCCTTACAATAAGACCAATAATTTAATTGTTCCTAAATATAAGATAATTTTATAATTTTAAAGATACAAATGAAATATTGTATGGCATACCACATAAGAAATTGTATTTTTCTTTCTATTAAAAAATTATGTATTCAATAAAATATATCTAATCCATTTAAATATCCTTTTCCACACAGCACCTATATTGACAATTTTTTATTGTCAAAATTAACAACAAAAATATTTCTCAATTAGAAAATTAAGGTTCCATTTCCCGGAAGTGTCTTAAATACAATTAACAACCTTTTTTTACAAAATTAACAATTATATATTGCTCAATTAGAAAGTATCTATTACTTTCTTCGCATTTCATTGTTGTTTAACTAACAACAAACAAGTTGCCAAATCTGCAAAAGTGTTTTATGCACTCGGATATATTTATTTGTTGACCTACTAATTCGATAGTGTGAATATTAACAAATCGGAGATTCTAATTTGCATTCTTGAAGGGCTTACTTTGGAAGTCAATATGGTTAAATTTAACAAAATTTATTTCGGATAATTGAGCTACATCTTGTGTTGCCAAACTCGCAGAGAATTGTCGTGGACCTGTGGGAACAACTTTATTTTGTTAAATTGACCACATATTTTTAACTCTGTATTTTTGTAGATATCCACATTGAACTCAAAATTCAAAATACGAGAACAGGGGAATTTTTTCATCTGTGCGAAAGACGAAAGTTTCATTTCCTTTAGATATACATGACAATATTAATTATCTAGCCGCGTCTCCTGATGGCTTCGTTGGTGAGGATGGAATCATTGAAGTTAAATGTCCCTACTCCAGTAGTCCAAGCAACAAATGCCCAAAATGGGGTTGTAGGGAACATGGAAGGGGGGAGAATTTTTCTCTTCAGGAATGTGTGTCCAACTTGAGTTCTTCGAAGATTTAAAACTGTCAGTTGCTTGTCATGTTTTGACACGGGTGATTGAACTCCAGAATTATCAATTCTCCAATTTATTCAAATAATCCATTACTTTTGCGGAAAAAAAATAACCGTCATCTCTTATGACGTCAAAAACAATTGAATTTTGAACGATAATATAATAAATCTAGAAGCCCTGCCACGCGAACTTTGACATGTTTTTTTCAAAAAAGTTCATGCTAGCTACATTTTTAAAAATCTACTTATTGTGTGTGTCCGATGGTGTCAAAATTCAATATGGCGGCCATAAAAGAATCAAAAGTTGACTACCGTTACTCAAAATCTAGAAGGCCTAGAAAATTTCTGTCATTCAATTCACAGTTATCAATATAAAAAAACTTGCCTGCACTGGTTGCGATTCGACGAGTGCCGCATTCCGGAGGAGTAAAGTTGGTTTCATCAAACTTTACCAAAAATACCCTGACATACAAAGAGTGGCCGAAGTGTTTTTCAACCCTTTCTCCTCGCATGGTGAAGTTGAGGAAGTTGGGCAAAAGTGTATGTTAAATGGTACGGCGCCCCAGCTAAGATGAGCTCCCTAAACACTTTCCGCTATAACTCATTCCTCAAATCAGCATCCAACATCAAGCCGGATCTCTCAGCACTTCCGCCAAGCGCCGGGGCCACGAGGCAACACTCATTTCGCACATATCCCCAAGTGCAGCTCTGATTAGGACACCAACTACAACCAGAGCTGTGGGGTTGGGAGCGCAAGGCAACCCATCTCACACAATAACCAGCAGCACCCAGGAAAATTTTGGACCTAATTTTTTGCAAGTGCAACGAAAGATTGTAGCAGTGGCAGATGCAGCTGCAAAAAGGTAGCGATGAGTTGCTCCCGTCTGTGTTAAAACTGCCAGGGGACTGTCTGAACGGGGTGCCAGATTCGATAAACGAGGACGACGGCGGGAAAGACCTAGAGCCCGTCTCCACAACCCCTGCGAACATTGTATCCGACATTCAAGAAAGTGACGAAGACGAGGACGGTGACTCCTCACAGGTCCTACTGCCAACAGTGAAATTGGAGCCAGAAGCCGGATCTCCCCGTCCCAAGGGATCCAGAGCGACTTAAGATTTTGATTTTAAGACGAGTTTGTCATCTGGTTAAGATTTTTCGTTTGTTTGTATCATACATTTTTTAAAATTATTATTATGCCTACAGGTATTTTGATCTTTTTTTTGTAAAATAAAAATGTAATTTTTTTTATTCTCTTATGACCGCCATATAGAATTTTGACACCATCGGACACACAAAAAAATTAGGTTTTTAAAAATGTAACTATACTCTGTCCGGGATCCACATGACCGAGATTCACCCGATTTCCATGGCGATTCATTGTTGACAACAATGATTCGCCATGGAAATACGGTGAATCCCGGTCATGTTGATCCCGGACAGACCATAGCATGAAATTTTTTCAAAAAACCCATCAAAGTTCGCGTGGCACGATTTCTAGATTTATTCAGTGCGATTCTGTTCCGAGATTGTTATTTGAATTGTAGTAATAACAACATGGTTATGCAAATAAAAATAACAACTTCATTAGCCATTAAATAGTTTTTTGCTATTCTGTTGTTTAACTGGTTACCTAAGTTGTTATTTTTAAAATAGCCATTTCCATAACCATCTGAGCGCCCAAAGCGTTAACACTTGACAGTTCTTTGACAGTATGACAGTACCCGGACCCGCTTGCGCAGTTAACCTAAATTTTTTCGCTCAACGAAGTGATAATATTTGAATGAAATGGAAAGTAAAACGAAAAGGGGGAAAAAAGCTAGTGCTCAGCAAAAGGAATTGTTTGTCGGGTATTTAGAAAAACACCACGAAATGGTGACAGGGAAGTGCCCCCCTTTGGAACTGCATAAAGTTGAAGAACTTTGGGATTCTTTAATTAAAGAACTGCATGAAGTTCCGAATAGCGCCCGAAAAACAAAGCCACAATGGAAATCGGTATGTTTTCAGTTATCGAATAAGGAATAAAGTTTAAGTTCTTTTAGTTTTTCAATGAGTGGAAATGTAAAACACGAAAAAAAGTTAGGCTAAATAAAAAGAACCTTGTGAAGACTGGAGGAGGAGGATACAGACTAGTAGACCTGACTCCACTAGAAGAACGACTGATGAATGTAATTGGCTGGGTTGAAAGTTCCCTCAGAACCATCGGCCAATCTCACTGCTTTCTGGTGTCAGCAAACTTGCTGAACGCCTCATTCGCTCTCGTCTCACCGAGATTGTCTCCGATCTCGGTATCATTCCCCAGGAACAGTTCGGCTTTCAACCCAAACATTCCACGACCGATCAACTGATCAGAGTCACAGAGCTCTCCTCACGATGGCTTGACTGGGGTCACGTAGTAGGCGCTACCTTCTTTGATGTTTCAAAAGCTTTCGACACGGTCTGGCATGAGGGACTTATTTATAAGCTCGCTCATGCCGGAATCCCCGCGTCGATGGTCCAGATCATCAACTCCTTGTCCGGTCGCTCCTTCAGAGCCAAAATTCAAAACTCCTTCTCAGAGGAGCACCCTCTCGAGGCAGGTGTCCCACAAGGCTCTGTACTCTCACCAACTCTTTTCGCTCTCTACGTGGCAGACATGCCACGCAGCCCAAACTCCACCTTGGCCGTCTACGCCGACGACACGTGCACCCTAGCACACTCCCGTAGCCCTCAGCTGCTTACCCAATACCTTCAGGAAGCAGCTGACAACCTGAGCGAATTCTTTCTTCGTTGGCGCATCGTCGTCAATCCCGAGAAAAGCTCCGCCCTATTCATCTCGCGCAGAAGAGAAGTGCCGCACGGCCATGTGACGATGGACGAGGAGGAGATTCAGTGGCACAACGAGGTCAAGTACCTCGGGGTCAAGCTGGATCGACGACTCAGCTTCATTCCTCACGTGGACTACTC
Source organism: Pycnomerus fuliginosus (assembly GCA_963924575.1). Classification (NCBI taxonomy): domain Eukaryota; kingdom Metazoa; phylum Arthropoda; class Insecta; order Coleoptera; family Zopheridae; genus Pycnomerus; species Pycnomerus fuliginosus. The sequence goes on along the minus strand of OZ004617.1, from coordinate 42,546,448 downwards.
AGTCGCCAAAGCCAAAATGGTAATTGGCCACCTCTCTCCAATGCTGTGTAGAAGCAGCGGCTTATCTTTCGAGAATAAGCTGAGGGTCTACAAGGCAATGGTTAGACAAGCCATGACCTACGGCTCTGGCGCCTGGGGACACGTCTCTAATGCGCAACTCCAAAAGCTCCAAGTCATCCAGAATCGTTGTCTGAGGTACGCCTTTAACGCTCCCTGGTACGTCCGAAACACCCAGCTCCATCAAGAAGCAAACCTCCCGACAATCAAAGACTTCCTCTTTGAAACAAACACACGAACCTTTGCTCGAGCAGAGGTTCATCCCAATCCGGTAGTGAGAGATGCGGTCGACTACGACCCAGCGAATTAATTCCAGAATTCGTCGTCCCAGGACGGCTCTCATCCACCCACCTTGAACCACTAATGTTTAGTATGTTGCAGGTAGACCACAGCAAGATTTCGTCGTTAACTTTCTTTTTCAGCGAACTCTCCCACCTAATGCCTCTCCTTGCCCCTCAGGCAAAACGCACCCCAGACCCTTCAGGTCTCCCCTCTAAGGTACTCCCCTCAGGAGTCCCTTACTTAACTTACCTCAGGAGCTTTGCTCCAGCCCGATACATCAAAAAATAAACAATGATGATACACCGCACGTTGCAGGCTTGCCTTGACGATGCACATAGGTGATGAGCAGTAGGGGCCCTTGGCCTGGCTCTTTTCTGAGTTTTTTTTTTTTTTTTTTAATTGGCTGGGTTGCAGCTATTGGTTGTGATGATCTCCCAGATGAACTGGATCCCACTGAACAGAATGAGCCAATTGATGACGAGCAGCAAAGTAATGATAATCAGGGTGACACCCAGGAATTAAATGACACTCAGGAATTCCCTGATGGTGATGATCAAATAAATAAGAGAATAAAAAGTTGACTACCGTTAGTCAAAATCTAGAAGTCCTAAAAAAATTCTGACTATGCCATTCAATTGACAGCTGTCAATAATATAAAAGCTCCAAGTGAAATTTAAATAGTGCAATATTTCTCTAATTTAACCGACTTCGTACGTGCGGTTTCGTACGAGCTGCTGAAAATTCGGACGCCAACCATGATAAATTTTGGCGCGTCTGACGGCGGCTGTCAGACGCGACCGTCAACGGCCTGAACGAAAATGTACCTTTACCGTTTAGAAGATGATAGTAGTGAGCAGTGAAAAAGGAACCACCCTGTATATATACAGGGCTAGTACAGTCGGGGACTATGAAAAAGCCCACCCCACCGTGAGTATTCAGTTGGGCGACTATATCGCTGCAACCTGCGATGTTTGTCGGCCTGCTCGACATCGGCGTTTTTGATTTCTATCCGTTTTGTCAAAAGGTGACGCGTAAGTTTTATATGAACTTTTTACGGTCGATTCAGATTCTAATATTCTACGCGGTTTCAACCGAGAGTTTTTTTTCATTGTAAAATACGTGAATAAAAATAAAGCATCTCAAATAACAATAAGTAAATCAGCTTAATGTAATAACAGGTATTAAAAGAGATCGATTTAGGTAAACTATCTGGCTTGAGATTGGGAAGTGAAGGTAAAAAGTTATGGATCCTTATTCCCAAGACAGAATATGCGCGAAAAAAAACCTTAAGCCCAAAATCCAGCTGACACTCTTCCGCTGCGTTTTGTAGGCAGGACATTTTCTCTGTTGTAGCGAGTGGCATTTCGTCGCCATAGAATAACGGGTGAATCCTGTGAGGTCATAAAAGTTTTCTCATCCGAAAAAATAACCTGGCTCCAATTTCTTTGCAGGTTTTCTTGGCAAAACTGTAGACGAACGGCTGCCTGCTCTGGTGTAAGAGCGATCTTTTTTGCAGGAATCCGACAGTGAACACCGACCCTATGAAGCACCCGCCTAATGGTCCGCTGGTGACAATTCAGCTGCATTTCCTCTTTGATTATATTGCAGTTTATAAAAGGTCTCTCACCCACGAGATCTACAATATTTTCAACTTGTGCTGGTCTTAAAACTCGCGCAGCGCCTGGTCGGTGCGTATAGTGTGGTGAAACTGGAAGCATATCGTTCAGTCCGTGTGCACAGCGAAGACAAAAGCTACGACCTATTACAAAGTGTTCCTTACATATCAGAGATAAGATAACGAGAGGTCGTACAGTAGGTTAGGTGGTATATAAATGAGGTAGGGGTGAAAATGCAATTTTTTCACCAAAAAATTACTTTATGTCAATCGGTTCTATGTTAAAAGTGCTTTCCATTGCTTATAACTAAATACAGATTTTGAAAAAGGAAGGCTGAGAAATTAATTGTTTTAGGTTACTAAACACGTCGAAATACATGGTTATTCCTATACCACCCGATATTTAAAGTGGCGTTTACTCGCAATTCTTGAAATGCGCTGTCTCTCAAATGCTTTCTTAAATCATAAGTCGAAAACCCCGAGGTTTAGCGAAAAAATTACAAATATAAATGTTTTTGAGTTAGATCTCCTCTTTCCAATGGTTTTTGTCTTATTAAGATTGATCGAATAGATTTCGAGAAAAATGCAATAAAGTGCAGTGTTGCACAACGGCTCGCCGCTCGGCGGACCGACACCCGGAGATGCGACGAAGGTTCAATATAGCAAGGTCGTGCATACGATTGTAGAACTAATGCGCTTTCGAGGTATAATATTGTCAGGCGGACCTGAAAAATTTTATTAAGTACCTATTTGAAAAGTTTTTTTGTCTTGTTCTGTTCATAGGGGTTTTTGAAGAAGCATTTAATGTTTTATAACTCGAAATGGACATTAATGGACAAAATGCACGAAATTAAACGATTCATATCAGAAAATTTTAATTGAATTTGTGAGTAAAAAATTAGGAACCGAATTTGATAGTAATTAATAAATGTTTGAAATCAAGAACTATAATAAGCTTATTCAAAAACATATCTACTCTCCCTTCATTTTCTATTGAAGTGACAGAACGTCAAAATTTGAATTTTAGGTTGGCATGAGGAAATTTTCCAAGGAATTTTACCAACAGGTGAGTTGGTAGAACCGTTTTCAATGCGATACGTCATTGCTCTGAATTGGCCCAAAATCGTCTTTGTGTTAGTGGAGTTTTGAGTAAAGTGCAAAGAAAAATATTCACGAAAAAGCCTCAGGTACGTTTATCTGATGTGACACTGCATGCTGCTAACAATTAAAATAAACCCTAGAAAATTTGGGTTATGTTTTTGCTTTCCCGCTAAACGATCAAATTGTTAAAAGTACACTCCTTTACAAATTAGGGTTGTACACTTGTGCAGTTCCATAAAAATTTTAGTTCTGCTATAGAAAATGAACGGACTTTATAAGCAAGTTTCATTTGAAAAAAATACAATTTTGCTATAGTACTTATCACCTATCCATCGCTGACATCAGAAGAATCGCTATCCAAAGAGGTATTAACGCGTTTAATGTTAAGGATACCTGATGATGGAACAGAACTATTATGACAAGAAGATGGTCTTGCCATGCACTTACAAGAACCAATGCACTTTAAATTTCTCTTTCTGCACGACAATATTTTTAACAACCTAAAATGGGAAGGTTTATTAATTAGTTCTTTCTTAAAATTTTTGCCGTACCTTTTACACATTTACCTACATGTGAGAAACGGGCTGGTGTCGGGAAAACTTGGTTCCTGTTGTTAAGACCGGTATAATTTTATTGTCTTCTACTTTCCAGCCGGAATCGGTTACATTGGCCGAAATCGGTTGGGGCTCCAAACTATATGCAACCAAACCAATGTTTGGTAGTGCACTCTAAGTGAATGTTGCACCAACTTGCTCTAGTCGGAGGTAATTTATTTAAAGACTTGGAACTTGCTAATATTTCACGTAACTCGTTGATGTTGGTTATATCTTCACTTTTCGCATACACTAATTATAAATTGTTCCATATTGTTTAAGGTATCTTTGGAAGGATTACCCCTTCCGACATGGTTTAACGAATGGTAATACTGCAGGTATACATTCCAAACTGCCTTTTTGCCGCATCCAAATAACTACCAAACATTGGTTTGATTGCATAGTTTGGGGCCCCAACCGATTTTGCCCAATGTAACCGATTCTCACAGAAAGAGAAATTTAAAGTGCATTGGTTGTTGTAAGTGCATGGCAAGACCATCTTCTTGTCATAATAGTTCTGTTCCATCATCAGGTATTCTTGACATTAAACGCGTTAATACCTCTTTGGATGATTTTTCTGATGTCAGCGATGGATAGGCGATAAGTACCTATAGCAAAATTGTATTTATTTCAAATGAAACTTGCTTATAGATATGTTTTTGAATAAGCTTATTATAATTCTTGATTTCAAACATTTATTAATTACTATCAAATTCGGTTCCTAATTTTTTACTCACAAATTCAATTAAAATTTTCTTCTAATATGAATCGTTTAATTTCGTGTATTTTGTCCATTAATGTCCATTTCGAGTTATAAAACATTAAATGATTCTTCAAAAACCCCTATGAACAGAAAAAGACAAAAAAACTTTTTAAATAGGTACTTAATATAATTTTTCAGGTCCGCGTGACAATATTATACCTCGAAAGCGCATTAGTTCTATAATCGTATGCGCGACCTTGCTATATTGAACCTTCGTCGCATCTCCGGGTGTCGGTCCGCCGAGCGGCGAGCCGTTGTGCAACACTGCACTTTATTGCATTTTTCTCGAAATCTATTCAATCAATCTTAATAAGACAAAAATCATTGGAAAGAGGAGATCTAACTCAAAAACATTTATATTTGTAATTTTTTCGCTAAACCTCGGGGTTTTCGACTTATGATTTAAGAAAGCATTTGAGAGACAGCGCATTTCAAGAATTGCGAGTAAACGCCACTTTAAATATCGGGTGGTATAGGAATAACCATGTATTTCGACGTGTTTAGTAACCTAAAACAATTAATTTCTCAGCCTTCCTTTTTCAAAATCTGTATTTAGTTATAACCGATGGAAAGCACTTTTAACATAGAACCGATTGACATAAAGTAATTTTTTGGTGAAAAAATTGCATTTTCACCCCTACCTCATTTATATACCACCTAACCTATTGTACGACCTCTCGTTATCTTATCTCTGATATGTAAGGAACACTTTGTAATAGGTCGTAGCTTTTGTCTTGGCTGTGCACACGAAATTCTTTTCTAGACGAGTTTGTTGCGCCCGTAGACTCTACTAGTAGCTAAATCACCAGTTTTCTCTGAAATATCAAGTTGGAAATTTTCCGTTCATCCTTTAATCAATTTTATACTAACGGATAAACCAGATCTTCTGCTAATTTCGCTTATGTTTTCCCCAGCTTCATATAAACCAATTATTACTGCTCTATCTTGCACTGAAGAATCTCGTTGACCAAGGTAGCGCGGCATTTTGACTAGGATATTATCTCAGAAACCCAATTTGTGTAAAATTGACAAAAAGAGCTGTATCAAAATAAAATCCTTCTGGATTTTACGACAGTTTATGTCACAGTGACGCGACAGTCATCTAACGTGAATATAATTCGAGCACTAGATTAATGATAACTTTTAATTAGTTAAAGAAATAAATCAGAGAATCTGGAGAGGCCAGTCGGCAGAGACATAATGTTGCCCTAAAAATGAGGTAATTTCCATAAGCGCGGTTTTTGTACAAAATGGTGTATTTAGGTGTACGTTTTAAGGAATATGCTTTGCACCAAAAAAAAATCCGACCGGAAGTTGGTAATTTTTGCATTTTTCAGTTATTGGACTATATCGGCGAAACTGTAAAGAAAAATCGTCAAAATAAAAGACACCATTAATATTCTATATTTTCCGACAAAGAAAATTTTGTCAACCGCAACTCTCTACCTCTGTCCGCGCGACTGGGATTTACCTAACTTCCATGGCGAATCGTTGTTGTCAACAATCATTCGCCATGGAAATCGGGTGAATCTCGGTCATGTGGATCTGGGACAGGTATAATTAATGAAGACCGACCCGTCCATTAAGTTTCTATGACGATATCTGGCGACAATGGAAGAATGACAGTTTAGCTGTCACCAATTTTGGGAAATTGCCATTGTCGCCATATATCGTCATAGAAACTGAATGGACGGGTCGGATTTCATAAATTGTATAAGGCCGTTGTTTTTTTCTTGCTCTTTAAGGAGGGCAAAGATCTTGCACGAGTTGTAGTAGTATTGAGAATTAAAATTCGCTTAGGGTAGACTTCAGATGATTTGCAGCAGCAATTGACTTTAATTATAGGTAAATCAGATTCATGTGAAAACTTTGTGTTTTATCCCTCAGAACGTGAGTGAAAATTCTTTGTCGCAGATCAGAAAATATAGAATATTAATGGTGTCTTTTATTTTGACGATTTTTCTTTACAGTTTCGCCGATATAGTCCAATAACTGAAAAAATGCAAAAATTACCAACTTCCGGTTGGATTTTTTTTTGGTGCAAATCATACTCCTTAAAACGTACACCTAAATACACCATTTTGTACAAAAACCGCGCTTATGGAAATTACCTAATTTTTAGGGCAACATTATGTCTCTGCCGACTGGCCTCTCCAGATTCTCTGATTTATTTCTTTAACTAATTAAAAGTTATCATTAATCTCTAGTGCTCGAATTATATTCACGTTAGATGACTGTCGCGTCACTGTGACATAAACTGTCGTAAAATCCAGAAGGATTCTATTTTGATACAGCTCTTTTTGTCAATTTTACACAAATTGGGTTTCTGAGATAATATCCTAGTCAAAATGCCGCGCTACCTTGGTCAACGAGATTCTTCAGTGCAAGATAGAGCAGTAATAATTGGTTTATATGAAGCTGGGGAAAACATAAGCGAAATTAGCAGAAGATCTGGTTTATCCGTTAGTATAAAATTGATTAAAGGATGAGCGGAAAATTTCCAACTTGATATTTCAGAGACGTCAGGTAAAACGTTGGATTGATCGTCACAACGAAACTGGTGATTTAGCTACGCACCGACCAGGCGCTGCGCGAGTTTTAAGACCAGCACAAGTTGAAAATATTGTAGATCTCGTGGGTGAGAGACCTTTTATAAGCTGCAATATAATCAAAGAGGAAATGCAGCTGAATTGTCACCAGCGGACCATTAGGCGGGTGCTTCATAGGGTCGGTGTTCGCTGTCGGATTCCTGCAAAAAAGATCGCTCTTACACCAGAGCAGGCAGCCGTTCGTCTACAGTTTTGCCAAGAAAACCTGCAAAGAAATTGGAGCCAGGTTATATTTTCGGATGAGAAAACTTTTATGACCTCACAAGATTCACCCGTTATTCTATGGCGACGAAATGCCACTCGCTACAACAGAGAAAATGTCCTGCCTTCAAAACGCAGCGGAAGAGTGTCAGCTGGATTTTGGGGTTGGATGTCTCGGTCAGGACCTGGGGAATTGGTGAGGGGCACTCCTCCAAGATTCAATTCGGCGGAATATATACGGGTCTTGGAAGATGTCCCTTTGCCGTCCGCCAACTTTATCTACCCAGAGGAGGACCGTAATGGTCCAATAGTCTTCGTGCAAGACAACTCCAGCATCCATCGAGCAAGGAATGTCGAAGCGTGGTTCGAGGAACACGAAGGTCAAATTGAGCTGCTTAGATGGCCTGCCAAATCCGCCGATTTAAACCCCATTGAAAATTTGTGGGGTCACATGGTTTTGCAGTGGAATGATTTGGTCAATAACCCTCAGCCCCGAACACTAGAAGTTCTGGAACGTCACTGCCACCAGGTTTGGGAAAGGTTCCGCAATCAGGACTTATGCCAAAACATGGTGGATGGCATGGGAAGGCGGCTACAGGAGTGCATTGATGCTCAGGGATATTACATTCGATTTTAGTGTAGTGTTGTTTTTTTGCGGCCCTAATTACTAAGATAAATTTTAATTTCATTTTGGAAACTTATTGTGTTAAATATTTTCACTACTAGATTGTTAAATAATAATAATTCTACTCAGTATACCAGTCGCAGGCTCTCATTTTCGTTTAGCTTCAGAATGAGTTCTTATAAGAGTGCTCTTGAGAAAAACTGGTCACTTTCATGTTTAACGATTTTACTCAAATGCGAAATATAACTATCTTTGCCTGCATTCAACTTACAAAAATTTTAGGTTTTTCATTTTAATACAGCTTAAGGTTTTTTTTCGCGCATATTCTGTCTTGGGAATAAGGATCCATAACTTTTTATCTTCACTTCCCAATCTCAAGCCAGATAGTTTACCTAAATCGATCTCTTTTAATACCTGCTATTACATTAAGCTGATTTACTTATTGTTATTTGAGATGCTTTATTTTTATTCACGTATTTTACAATGAAAAAAAACTCTCAGTTGAAACCGCGTAGAATATTAGAATCTTTCTGAATCGACCGTAAAAAGTTCATATAAAACTTACGCGTCACCTTTTGACAAAACGGATAGAAATCAAAAACGCCGATGTCGAGCAGGCCGACACACATCGCAGGTTGCAGCGATATAGTCGCCCAACTGAATACTCACGGTGGGGTGGGCTTTTTCATAGTCCCCGACTGTACAAAGTCCCGGGCCGGTCAGTTATCTCCGTTATTTCTTAAGATTTTACTTTGAAACTTAGTACCCAAGCACAATTAAATACAGAGAATTCAAAACTGTTTTTAGAAATTTTCTTAGATTTCCGGTTAAACCGGAAGTGACTCTAAAAATTGTTTTTTTAAATCGAATCATACTTTTTTCTCAGCGGATTCGGAATCTACGAATTTTTTTAGGTTAAAAATATGTATCATACTTGACCAGAAGTCAAGTCGCGGCCACCCTGGATTTTCAAAAACATCAAAGAACTCGGTTAAAAAGCAATATTTTTCAAAACCGCAAGTACACAACCTTATTTTTTTAAAACAAATTCAACCGGCCAATTATATTTTTTTAAATTCTTTTTCCTATTTTGGCTGATTGTGAACATTTAATAAATTTCAAAAAAGCAAAAACAAATAAAAGGAAATGTAATTGCGTAGTTGAATTTAATTTTGATATTGAAATTTGAAATTGAAATTAATTCGCATTTAGCGCTGTTTGGTTTAAAAAATCGAAATTTTATAACAGTAAAAATACATTATAGCCCAAATTACTGAATCGATTTTGGCTCAAATTTGGTACATGGAGATTGGGTGACCCGTTGAAGACCTGAAAGGCTTTTGAAAGCAATTGGCCCACGGGAAGTCCCATTTAAGCATATCAACTTAAAATTTTAAATACAAGACCTCCTTTTTTATGTCGCCATTAGAAAGGCGATCAAATTCTGGTTCCAAAAATGTGTTCACAGTTTCTGCCGTTTCAGTGGAAAATAGAGAAAAAATTCTTTCTCATTAAAAGGGGGCGGGGTGACGTGCATGACATAAAGTGGCAGCTATTGTCAAAAAGGTGGCAAAAGATTAACCTTAAAAGGAACATATATGTCAAACGTGATGGGTGATGTCCGAGGTGACGTCGGTATTTGTCAGAAAATTGGGAAATTAGTCAAGGATTAAAAAAATTCTGTTGAATTGACTACTATCTACACAGAATACAAAGATCCACGCGATGGGGAGGTTCCAGCCGCTTCTCTGCTGCATTTTTTAGATCTAATATGACTGGACTATAAAAGAGCCAGAGGTAAGAAAAATTCTGCGCCTTCGTGGAACAGAAAAAATCAAAGCCCTTAGGAAACTTCGTTTCAAGGGTGACCATGAATATTACAAAAAAGTTGCATTTGAGCAAAAAGACAACCTATTTTGCAAATGGTTCATGATAGTATTCATTGTCCGACTTGTGATGCTTTAATAGCTAGGAAAATTTTTTGCAAGCATGAACGAAAGTGTTCACAGCGGGTACCAGATAGACGTAAAAGAGTTCCATATATGCAGGAGAACGCATCGGAGCCCAAAATGACGATACAAGGTGTGTGTCGCTGCAGCAGTTTGGAGAACTGCACAAACATTAATTTTCAGTGGCAAATAATGCAGTAAAGAAAAATAATATTAATAAATTTCTATCTCGCAAGGAACCACCTTCTCCGAAAGACATACACACTTTGACACAATACATGAAAAAGGTCTCTGAAGATAGTTACACGTATTTATGTAGAAACGGCTTTGAATTCGGCCATTGGAAAAATCTAGGGCGTAGCCTACTATGTCAATTGATAGCATTTAATCGTAGGCGAGTAGGCGAGGCCTATCGAGGCTACAAATAATAACTGCTCTGTTTTATTCTGTTATGTTCTTACTTGCGAAGAGACAGAGGCTGCTTCCTGTCTTGATTGACAAAACTCAGATTGAGTAAGTCAGGCAATTGTAAATTTTCTTAAAAAGTACTTTTCTAGGAAAACAGATATGTTTATTAAATACCGCGCAGCCGCAGGGATATAGATTATCACTGTCGGAAGCATCACAATCGTATCTATGGAGACCCTAGAGACCCTGGAGACAACTAGATTTCCGTTAATAATGTGCAAAAAAAAAGCCTTTATGTTATACTTTTAAAGAGCCATACCGACCGATCCTGATTTTTTAAGGGGGGAATAACATTAAAATTTTTTTAAAAATTATAGGGAGCCAGGATCCTATATTGGAGGTGCGGGGTCCATTAAAAAATCCGATATTTTTTTTTCACACGAAACTACTCATTGATTGGGCTAGGAGAATTATAGCATAGCAGATGACCTTTCTCGTTACTTAAAAATCCGCCTCCAAGGGGTCTTCGAAGTTTATGAATCGAAAACTTGCAATTAATTGCAGTAAGAAATCCAGTGAAAGTGAATCGAGTCCGAACCTTGTGTTGTGTTCAATAACTTCCCAAAAAATCGAATGCGGAATTATTTTGACAAGGACTTGAAGAACAAAGAACAACACGAACAAAACAAGCTACATAGTAAGAATGTTCTTTCTCATGTTCTTTCTCTCTATTGCATAAATTTACTTTTATTACGTTAGTTCAGCTAGGTACTGACGAGGCGGTCACAGGCAGACTAAGGCGTGTAAAACATGAGGTGGCATCTCTTCATCGCTCTTCATCGCTTGACGCCCTTGGTATCTGACGTTCGAGTGCAAATAGTATGGAGTCCCACGACCTGAGCTAGCGGGGGGAGGTCTCAACAGTTAATCAGCATACTAATACCTCAAACTAGGAAGAACATAATTAGAAACGCAATAAAAAAGAGAGGAGTTACGGTAACTATAGTCAAGAGATAACTTAAAAATGTAGATAGAATAAGAGAATATGATGTAGAACGTACGGGAATTATAAAAAAACTAGAAAAACTGCAGAAGTCAGAAAAACGTTAAGATGATTGAAGGCCTCGTTAAAGCCTTATCTCGTGGCAGCAATTTTATCAGGAAGACCTGCGCCGAAGGAACTTGCCCCAGGCTACGGTTAATACATGGCTTAACAATTCTAATTGATGACAGAAATAAGTTGGTGTCTTTAATCGCCTACCTTAAAAGAAATGCAAACGTCCGTTAACCTGGTAAGCTGTAGAACCTTAAACCTTGTACACCTTAAAAGACGCGAGAGAAAAGAAAACCACTGACATACATTTTTGAACATTATAACATAATTATAATATATTTGAATATTTGGACTCTCTATCTCCCAAGCTTCGGGGTATTAAAGGCCGATCGTGGACTCAGTCTGTTGTCCACTGACCTAACTCGAGCTGGCAGGCCGGAGAGCGTAGAAATGTCTTCAATTGAACATCTTGTAACCTCAAAAAAGATTCTCTAAAAGACCCTATACGATAGTGGCCCAGGAAATAAATTGAAAATCAGGATGTGGACGACACTAAACTTTGATTTTTGGCGTGGAGGTATAATGAAGTGTTCTTACAAGATTGAATACAAATATATAGAAAGGACCTTATTAGGCCCAATGAAGCTGACATGACTCATCAATAATTTTTTTATATTTAAAGAATCATACTTCAAAGAGTCTGTTACCAAAATTTCATCGATGAGTCATGCCAGCTTTAGTAGCGTAGCGCTTTGTAAACAACCGTGCGCGTGCCTCTATTCAAATCGACACCTTTTTTTGTTTTTTATTGCGAATTAATTTGTGAATTAAATATCAGCTGGAAGCCCTTTTGCCCGTCAATAGTATTTCTTCATTGTCTGAGACTGAAGCTTGGTGAGTGTGAAGAAATCCTTTATAAATTTTCCGTTCGCGAGTGCGGAGCATTTTTATCTATCGTGCTACTGTGATAAGTTGATAATTTTTTCCCGGCGAACTAAAAAGTTCTTTAAATCGCTATTTTGCTTCGTTACGTTTCTTAAATTAGGATGTCTTCGTGTCCTAATTGTAAGGAGAAAATATTTCTAACGGACCCTGGTATTACTTGTGGAGGATGCAATTGCCGGATTCATTCTGCGTGCAGTTAAGAAACAAATTGATGAACGATTTTTTATCAACATTTCAAACGGTGAAACAAATCTGACAATTTCAGACATGGCAAGTTTATTAGATCCTCGATTTCGCGACACCCTTTCAGAAGAGATAAGAAAATTAGGTTATGCATACTTGAAAGGCTTGTGTGCAAGAATGTCAACTGATGAAGAGCCTGAAGGGCACAAAAACTCAAGTTCAACCCTAAACTATCTTTCCACCGCCAAGAAAATGTCATCAAGTTGGTCCCTTCTCTTTGTTCCTTGGCTTCTATAAAGGACAATTTTAGCGCTTACGTCTATGAAAATATGTACATCAGTGAGAATCAGTTTGAGGCTCTGACTTTTTTACATTTTCAGATTGAAATAGACTTCTCTAAATCGATTCCGAAAGTTGAACCCACCAAGTTATTTTGAGAAGTTAAATTCAGTAAACTGATTACGTTAAGAAAAAGTAGGGTAGAGAGGGGTTAACTGAGCAGGTAGATTAACTGTCCTAAACGATTAGAATTTTAGAATTTTTCGGACGGTATCCTTCTGCTTTCAGTCGCCTCATCCATGGTATCTAACAACATGTTTCATCAGCAAAATATAAAGAATTTAAAAAGAATAAATTCACCTGATGAGCTCACGGTTCCATATAACGTAAGAAATTTTCTGTAAGGGTCGGTTTTTCCATCTCATGTTAACTTTAACATGCGGTTTGTCAGCCTAGTTTCCATTGTGACAACAATTATTTCTATGGAAATAACTTCATGTTAAATTTAACATCAGATGGAAAAATCGGCCCTAAGTAACATAAACAGTTTCCATTGTGTAGGGACAAGCGGTATACAAGGCCGCAGAGGGCGCTCGCGTAGGGCGACTTGACAGTTAGGTTTTAGGGAGCAATGGCGATTAACGCAATTAAAGTTTATAGTTATTAGCATCCCGGTGTTGTTATTTAATTACTAACCAACCGACAACACATGGTGTCAGGTGTTAAATTAGTGATGAACCGTAAAGTGGTGTCATAAAGTCCTACGACAATGTCTGTGGAAGAGCTTCAGCAACAGTTGGCGCAAATGAAGGCGGCCTTGCAGCGGTTAAAAGAAAATCAACGTCTTGGAGGTGACGGATGTGAGATTTTTGCAGCGCAAGGAAATGCGATTTTTCATGCTGTGCCTGCGCCGGAAAAATTTTCGTTCTGTAGGCACGACTGGAAAGCATGGATAAAACATTTTGAACAGTATCGTATAGCCACGCAACAAAACCTCGGGGATCCGGTTTCTCAAATAAATTAGCTCTTATTACACATGGGCGCCGGAGTGGGGGTTTGGATTGAAGATGTAGATGTGGGTAAAGTAGATATAAAGGAGAATAATAAAATTGACGTCCAACTACAACACTTATTTATTAACAACACTTGTTTCTATATAAACATGACTACTTGATTAACTAATATCAGTAGAGTCCTTTCAAACTCTAACACGGAGTCACAGGAATTGAAAGAATTTTTTGACAAACAATTTTGTGGGTCATCGAACGTGATTTACGCTCGCGCGAAATTTATCATGCGTAAACAGGAGGGCGAAACAGCCCAGGAATACATTAGCGCTTTAATAACTCTGGCAATAAGTCTTGCAATAGACCTTATTCTAAATTAAAGAGCCATCTATCGTATTTTCTATGAACCTCAAGTGGCGTTTCAGTGTCCTTGAATTCAAATGTACCGCCAAGTATAGGTCTGGTTCTGTTGCTAACTTCATTATTTAGTTCATTGAAACTTGAAACCAAAAGCGCCCAAAACTACAAAACGAAAAAGTATAGATAAAAAAAACGTGAGATAACAGGTGAGGGTGAATGGCTCCTTTATCGCAACAGGTAAATTATTAACAGTGACTTTAATATGTCACCTATTTCCTTTAAACTTTTAGAATGCTGAGCCTTGGGGCAAACATTTAAGTGGATTTCACAAAAACTTTAACATAAGCGTTGTGTTGGATACATTCACCAAAAAAGGACTGTGCTCAGGGTATCGACTATTGGGCTGTTTCTGTCCCTTTGGGTGAATTTTTTTCTTTTGTTTTATGTAATTATGTAATTCTGGTGAACCCAATAAATATACATTATTATTATTTAAAGCAAACAAGTTCAGCGAAGTTGTTACGCTACGGGAGAAAGATTTGTTTAAGATAAAAGGGAAAGTGGAGGCTCAAATGAAGAAAGCCGTATACAATGTACAATTAATATTGTTTCAATCTGGATTCTGGGGCCATAAATAGTTCATTATGTTCATGTGAGCGGGCCAAATGGGCAAATGCAAGCATGTTTGCTGTGTAATGTGGTTTTTACTAGAAATTAAGTACCAACAAAGCTAAGTTGTACCTCCCTAAAAAGAAAATGGGGTATTGCCAAGCAAGGCAAAGAAAACGTGTCGTCATTTAATAACCTCAAGTTTATTAAACATAATTATCGAAAACCAGTGACAAATGTTGAGTCGAACATAAACAAGAGGAAGACTAAAGTAAACGAGGCCCTTAACATTACTCTATCGAGTAATACTTTACAATGTTTTGCTCAAAATTGTAAAAGTAAGGGTATATCCAATATGTTTAATGACATATTAGAGTCTTGTTCTTATAATAATAATAATAATAAGTTTATTTGCCCAACAGAATTATACATTC
This sequence comes from Pycnomerus fuliginosus, assembly GCA_963924575.1. NCBI lineage: Eukaryota > Metazoa > Arthropoda > Insecta > Coleoptera > Zopheridae > Pycnomerus > Pycnomerus fuliginosus. The sequence continues at coordinate 42,531,374 of OZ004617.1, read as the reverse complement.
CAATTATAGGACAAACTAAGAGACAAAAGATGAGAAAATAATACATAAATGAACAAAAATAGAAAAAGTGAATACAAGTACTCAATGACTGATTAGTTAACCGAGGCTTCGATATAACATTTTCTAATAGAGTGAAGACTGGAGAAGTTAATGTCACATTTCAGCGCTACTGAATTGAAACAACTACACATAAAATTGAGAGGTGATTTAATTGACTACGCAAGCCCGACGTCACAGTCACGTGATTTTGCGGTAGGTCAGGAGAACGCGTTCCAATCGTTATCTGACGTCCATATTGTTTACACAGTATCGATTTCTCTAAGCGTTTTTAATATCTGTTTCTCAATTGTTTACTTCTCCAACGGTAAGTGTTATTCCTTTTAATGTATATTTTATGTTGAAATAAAATAATTTTCAAAAAATGCTGGATTTGTTTAAGAACAACAGCTTTATAAAAGTGAGGTTAGATATCTCTCGTGTTTTCGATTAAAATAATGCTGCATTTAGGTTTTGTACAACAAGATTTGCTTTTTATTATTTTATTTCGATTGTATGAAACAACTATTACCTTGCTGATAACAGGAATTTTATATTAATCAATAATTTCAGGCAAGAATGTCTCAAATGAAGCATGTTTTAAAGTTCACCACGATTGTGGATTTTTTCACCCAAGCCGATGAAAAGCGGTTAATTGGTCGAGGGGAAAATGCTGTGGAGTCAGGGCATATCAAATCGATGAGGTTTGATGCAAGCCTGGGCTTAATACAAGGCCAGGTTTCTGCCAGTATGCGTAAGCATGCCTACGATGTGGAGGTAAACATAAAAAGCGTAGAAAACAGTAATCAAGACTCTTGTTTGTTACAGGTTAATCTTGATGGGGCTGGAACCATCCAGAGCACGTTGTGCAGCTGTCCCCGAGGCCAATTTTTGTGCCACCATGTTGCTGCAATGTGCATTTATGCACACTACAATATTTCGGTGACTGATGTGGAATGCCAATAGGCAATTCGTAAACCGAAGGAAGAACCAGCAAAGCCCATAGAAGAAATTTATGTCGGGCAATCACATCAAAGCACAGAATCTGATTTGAGTGAGCGAAATTAAAAAATTTCAGGAGCAACTTCAGGATATCGGCACTCCAGTTGGATTTACTTGGTTGCTTGCCGATGAACCGGCCGTTGAACCAGATTTTATACTGGACATTGAAAAGTTCCTATTTTCGGAGGAATATCTGAATGCGGAGGATAAAGAGAGTTCCTTATTAGAATCTCTGCGTCTCAGCCAGGATGAAATTCGAAGGATTTCAGTTGAAACGTTGGGGCAAAATAAAAATGAAAAGTGGCTAATGGCCAGGAAAAATAGGCTCACGGCCAGCAATTTTGGGCCAGTTTTGGCTGCCATAGGGCGAAACAAATACCCTCCGTCATTATTTAAACGTTTAATAGGTAAGATGAATATCATTGCATATGGAATAAAAACTATAAAATAATAATAATAGCACAATTAATACAACAGATTTGAAAACTGAAAATACTAAACACTGCATGATGATTAATTAATATCAACATTACTTTTTAGAGGTGCAAGGTTCGGTGCAGAAACGAGCCATGGGCGGTGGGGGACCCAGCAACCCCAACAACCACGTGGGCGGTGGGAGCCCCAGCAACCCCAACAACCAAGTGCGCGGTGGGAGACCCTGCAACCAGGTGCGCGGTGGGAGCCCCAGCAAAAACAAGAATTACAGCAGCAAACTGAGAATAGGTAAGACATCGTGTTTAAGACACCTACTTATAAAGACTGTTAATAAACCTCAAACAGATTTTTTCCGTTAGAGGTCGCCAAAATCGCGATTCTAAAGTCAGTTTAAAATATTTTGATGACCCATAGGTGACTCGCCATACGGGGGGGCGCCAAAATCTTTTTTTTTTTAAATAAGTTGTATATTTTCTCTACTAAAAAAATCGCTCGGAATGACATTCATTTCACGTCAATATACAGGTTGTTCTTTTAAAGAAAAAATTGAATATTCAAACGACAGAGTCCAAAATTAAAAATGCTATATCGTTTGAAAAAAAAATCTGTTGTGTAAAATTCTAAAACTTCCTCGTTCACAGATTTTTATAAAAAGATTGGGGTTGCTTCACTTTCTGCTCTCGCAACAAAATACATACTAAGGAACAATAGTATTGATTATTTTACACAGGATCAAAATGGGGTACTTACTTCTAATCAAAATAATTTAAGCAATTTTAAATCTTACGCATATGACATCCAAGTGTGCCGTAGGTACCTACTTTTGTCTTTTTAAAACACTGCGAGATTAGCCAATTCCATATCCGATATGCGACTCGCGGAGTCTATTAAAAACTACCTACCGTACAATATGATCTTGAAGGTTATTATTTTTCTGTATCTTACATACTCTTACTATACTGAGCTTTCGCTATTTCCGTAAACGAGTCTTCGTCTTTATTAGATGGGCTTTAGGAATTTACCATTACCGCATTCTGGGGTCGCTTTTCAGATATGTGATTAGTAACGTTGCTTTTATTTCAGAGAGAAAAAAAAAAGGCGCAGGAACTGCAGCAGCAGCAGCAGCAGCAGCAGCAGCTCGACCTCTTCAGGGGAATTAAAAAAAATTGCGAATGTTGTGAAAAAAATTACAAAAAAAAAACAAAAAAAAAATGCACGAAAAAAGAAAAAAAATTGAAAAAATGTTTAGAAAGTAAATAGGTTTAAGATGCTAGGCTAGGTGTTTTAAGATAAAAGATAGTTGTCGCCAATCAGAATGTATCTCTTATTTAAACAGTAGGTGTTGTATAATGTAAGGAATACATAAGAAAAAATTAAAAGTTGAAAAATACCTAAGGAATCATACTGAAACCCACATTTCTCCTCAACTAATTTGGAATTTACAATTTCTTCTAAGAAAAATACACTTGATCGGAAATTAAATCACAGCCACCGTAGATTTTCAAAAATAGCCAAGAAATAAAAAAATATGTTATTAGACAGTCGAATTCACAAATCAAGTTGTCGTGTTTTTGCAATTTCAGAAAACTTTCATATTTCACGGGATTCCTTGGCTATTTTTGAAAATCTATGGTGGCTGTGACTTAGTTTCCGATCAAGTGTATTTTTCTTAGAAGAAATTGTAAATTCCAAATTAGTTGAGGAAAAATGTGGGTTTCAGTATGATTCCTTGGGTATCTACATACCTGCATACAGACCGTCCGCCCGAAAACTTAGACCACAAATATCTCGTCAAAGAGATGAAATATTAAAATTCGATCGGACAGGTCGATTTCTATTTCGAGGGGGACACTTAAATCCGTGCTTGACTCACCACTTCCCCACTTCAAAATTTTAAATGGCAACCCCCCACTTGTGATACATGTAATGTTGAATATCTGCAATGTACACCTGTCCGATTTGATTGAAATTTTTAGCCTAGTAACAGGTCTTGTTATTAGTAACAGCCCATTTTATTTTCTATGTTGCATTTTAAAATGCGCATGTCAATTCGTGGAAATGTAGGTTACTAAACTTACAATATGTTGCAAATTAAAATAGTGACATTGTATACATATTTAACAAGTAGAGAATCCGACAGGTTTCTTTGGACCTTACAATGTCTCCTTTTGCACAGCCATGCCCCTGGTATAGAAGAGTGACAGGTGAAATTGGTGTTGAATTCTTCAAATGGGAAGTTTTCGACCACTTACAGCTCTTGTTGCACATTGTCCTCCTGGTCAATTACACCTTCGATATAGAAGAATGACTGGTCAAATTGGCGTTGGATTCAAGGATTGGGAAGTTGTTCAAAAATAAATCGTAAATCTGCAATGTCTAGGTGTCAGGTTAGATTGAATTTTTTTCGACCACTTACAGCTCTTGTTGCACCTTGTCCTTTTGCTCAGTGAAGCCTCAGGTGTAGAGGAATTATTAAAGTAATTGAGATAAATGAACAACCGCCTTGAGAAAACCAAGAACCGATATTTAAAAGATTTTGGACATTCTAACCTAAAAACTAACAGGACTGACGTTTCTCTTTTCTCTTAACGTAACGTAACCGTAAAATAATATAAATATAAAACCCTTTGATTTCTGAAGCAGAAGCAATTTATTCCAGGAGTGAACAACGGATTGCATTAATTAGTTAACAACATTAATATATTTAAGACGACTATTTGTTTGTGCTTCGAATTTAAAACGTTTTTATAACTCCTGAACTGACAGGTAAGCTCAGATTTAGCACACAGCCATGTCCACCCGAACATTTCCGACGAAACCGGCGGCCATTGTGTCGCTGGAAAATTGTCGTTAACTTCAGGGCACTGCAGAGAAGGTGGTCATTTAGTTAAACCAAATTTGAGCGGCAATAAGGAATTAAATGGGTTTAATTTACATAAGCTCTTTGTGTCAAAGGCTATCTATCTACGCCCTTTAGAAGATTCTCTGTTACATTCTGAAGATGGTGATTCTCAGTCAGCCAATAATCCGACGCCATTTGATCTAATAGAAGTGGAAAATAATGACAATCTACGTGCAAATCCAGTCAGTGATTCATTAGATATAATGCACCAGAACAGTGACTCAAGTGCCTCAAGACTTATTTGATGAAGTACCATCAGTAAGTGTCATATTGAACAAATTGCTAAATCAAATGAATGATGAAAACACCACATATTTTAACATAAACTGGCGGCCAAATGAACCTTTCAGGCTGAAATTTTCCCGTCTGTTCAAATCACAATAACTTTTCACACAGCGCCGCAATTGTGAATCGCTTTCTTACGATAGAAAGATCATATTATTGGCTTCATTCCAGTGTTACCATAAGTGTGTCGGTGTTTTCATCCATGGCTCGATATGGTTGTTTCCAAACAACTTGAAAAAATGTAAAGTTTTAGACCATCCCCAATTCCAAGAAAAATTCTTTTGAATTTTTTTAATGAGTGGAACAGGTGCCAAGGATCAATATCTCCAGACCCTTTTGTCGTTTTTTGCCGGTAACACTTCTTCCCCCAGGAATTAAAAAATAACTTTTTTTTATTAACTCCCTGATAACTTCTTCATTCATCAACCAATTTTCTAGGTCCTGGGCTCTTTGTAACCATAAAGGATTGGCTAAACAGAAAACCCTCAAAGTCTCCTAGCACAAAAATGTAAAATGGTAGGAGGTAAAGAAATCACCATAAAATTTCAAACACATTTTATGTGGAACATTTACAACGAATCTTCATTCTCCCGTCTACAGCTAGAAAGGGCTTTCTCGAGGAGTATTTTGATGCGTCATTTGAGAATATTACGTTAAGACTTGGTCAAAAAAAACAAAAATTTTGATTCCCGTTCTGACAGATGAAACACAAAGTTTTCAAAAGAATCTGATTTATAATTTAAGCCAATTGCTGTTGAAAATCATCTGAAATCTACCCTAAGAGAATTTTAATCTTCAATAATACTGCTCGTGCAAGTTTTGTTGCCCTCCTTAAAGAGCAAGAGAAAACCAATGGTCTTAAATTAATGCAGTGCGACCCTGCTATTAAGTTTCCATAGCGACATTATGATAGTGTGTATTCGATTCAAAAACGATAATGACACTTTAGTTGTCACATCCTTGCATTGTCGCCGTATATCGTCATAGAAACTAATGGAAGGGTCGGACTTCATTAATTTAAGACCGTTGGCTTTATCCTTCAGAACGGGAATCAAAATTCTTGTTCTTTTTGACCAAGTGTTAACGTAACATTCTCAAAAGACGCATCAAAATACTCCTCGAGAAAGCCCTTTCTAGCTGTAAGTGGGAGAATGAAGATTCCTTGTAAATGTTCCACATAAAACGTGTTTAAAATTTTATGTTGACTTCTTTACCTCCTACCATTTTGCTTTTTTGTGCTAGGAGACTTCTTTGCGAGTTTTCTGTTTAGCCAATCCTTTATGGTTACAAAGAGCCCACGACCTTGAAGATTGGTTGATGAATGAAGAAGTTATCAGGGAGTTAATAAAAAAAAAGTTATTTTTTAATTCCTGGGGGAAGAAGTGTTATCGGCAAAAAACGACAAAAGTGTCTCGAGATATTGATCCTTGGCACCTGTTCCACTCATTAAAAAAATTCAAAAAAATTTTTCTTGGAATTGGGGATGGTCTAAAACTTTACATTTTTTCAAGTTGTTTGGAAACAACCATGTCAAGCCATGGATGAAAACACCAACACTTTTATGGTAACACTGGAATGAAGCCAATAAAATGATCTTTCTAACGTAAGAAAGCGATTCACAATTGCGGCGCTGTGTGAAAAGTTATTGTGATTTGAACAGACGGGAAAATTTTAGGCTGAAAGGTTCATTTGGCCGCCAGTTTATTTAGACGGGACATATACCTAATGGAAATGAAACTTTTGTCCTACGTCACAACTAAAATAATTGCTACCGCTAATACAATTAAATATCGGTTCATGGTTTTCTCAAGCGGTTGTTCATTTATTTCAATTACTTTAATAATTACTCTACACCTGAGGCTTCACTGAGCAAAAGGACAAAGTGCAACAAGAGCTGTAGGTGACCAAAAAAATTAAATCTAACCTGACACCTACACATTGCAGATTTACGATTTATTTTTAAACAACTTCCCAATGCTTGAATACAACGCCAATTTGACCAGTCACTGTTCTATATCTATATATATATGAGTTATTTAATAAAATGTGTAGAATTTGGCGAAAATAAGACTTCAGTTAAAAATTTATATTTTCGAAGCCTTGAAGTTTTTTCCTTCCGAATTTATGGCACATCCTAAAGAAAGGTCAGGGCTACCCGGTGACACACTTGGATATCAAATTTGATGCACAGAGTGTCCCCGGTAAAATTTAAAATTAACAGAAATTTAAAAGATAAAATCTCAAAAATTTCAAATGGAATGACCTTCAAATTTTTTCGCCGTCTAATACTTTCTTAACAAATCTCTACACCTAAATGGCATCCTTTCCGAGTTACTTAAAATTTTTGGCTTTATAGCTTAATCCGTCTGGAGTTAATAATAACCACCTTTAATTGAAACGTCGATCTTATTGTCACTATCGCAGTTAAAAATGATTTTGTTAATTGCTTTGGTATTAACATCATTTTTGTTGACTTCAGAAAATATTGCCGAATTAATCACTGCTTTTCCCTATTGCAGATTGCTTCGCCCGGTTTTTGTTAAAAATATTTTGCAAACATCCGTTAACCGGGCTCGGTTAAGTTGGCCCCGCCAATCGAAATATCGTTATTGTATATACCATAGTGTGTTTGCACACGTTTAGCACACTCTAGCACAGTTAAAATAATTTTTTGCACATTAGCCGTTTCGCCGGTAAATAGTTTAAAATTTGGGAGGGGCCTACTTGACGCTAGCCCCCCCTATACATAGTTTTGGGCTAATTGTTGTAAAAATGAGAAGCACAGCATCTGCACAGTTACGCACAAGTGGTTTATGATGTTGCACAACGTCGCCTATCTTATTTTTTTTTTGTTAGATGTGGGGGGGCCAACTTAACGATATCGCAAATCAACAAATATCGTTTTTTTTTAAATCTAACTTGGAGTGATGCATTTTGCACAGTAATGCACAATGTAAATGATCATTTGCACACCACCGGCTGGTCTAAAATACTCAATTCGTGACAGTACATATTAGGGAGGGGCTAACTTGACGATCCCTTTAGGGCGCAGATTAATGAAATGTTTTTCTGACAATTTTAAAGACGTATGTTTGCACAGTTTTGCACACATGAGTTTGTTCCGTTTAATTCATTCAATAATAGGTAGGTATAGGACCACTGCCCTACTTATTTGATACCTTCCGTTATGATGATAGGTACTTATTAGATCAAGAATTTTTAGGATTTTCGGATGAATTTCAACTTTATGGAGTTCAGGCCGTTCTATAATATTGCCTGAAGAGCCTTTAAATAACCATAAACCTTTAAAACGGGATCCTCGAAAATTTTAGGTTAGGTTCCAAAATATAGAAATCAGTGATGTAGAAATATTGAGCGATTCACTCCGTACATTTTACTACGGCTACGTTGTACCTAATTAGAGGACCCATTTTGTCCCCCTTAGGTTATTAGCCCTAATTCTCATTACAATTATGCCCAAAATCGAACGAAAGCAAAAATAGACTTGCTGAGGCCTAAACCGAGAATTTTTAGGATTTTCGGAAGAATTTCAATTTTATGGAGTTGAGGCCGTTCTAAAATATTGTCTGCAGAGCCATTAGTAATCCTAAACCTGTAAAGAGACCCTCGAAAATTTTAGGTTAGGTGCTAAAATATAGAAATATTGAGCGATTCGCTTCGAATCTTATTAATTTTGCTTCGCCTACTTTGTAATTGGAGGACCCATTTTGCCCCCCTTAGGTTATTGGCGCTAATTCTCATGCCCGAAATCGATCGAAAGCAAAAATAGACTTGCTGAGGCCTAAATCGAGAATTTCTAAGATTTTCGGATTCATTTCAACTTTATGGAGTTCAGGCCGTTCTAGAATATCATCTGAACAGCCCTTAAGAGTTAAACCTGTAAAGAGGGGCCCTCGAAAATTTTAGAGTTCAAAGACAACATTAGTTTATTTTATTCTCTGTATGGGTTAGGTAGGTTTTAGTGCCGTTGCTGGTAGTAGAATGTGGAGGTACTCTTGCCTTTAATAATTCGCTCGCTCGCTCCTCTAGTCTGTCCGTCGGATAACTTAAGAGCGGATTGAAACTGAAACTTGGTATACAGCTTCGTATCCAAGAAAGTAAGCCGAGGATTGCTTTTGGGCAATATGGGGCCAAGGGGGTGGGAGTTAGGGGTGAAAAACTGAAAACCTATTATTTGCAATAACTCGAGACCCACTGGAGGTATCTCATGAAACTTTGGTATACAGGTTCGAAACTCAAGTCCCCTGAATATGAGGGGGTGTCAACTTTGGGGGACGAAAACTACAAAAATTATTATAGCTTCGCAAAGGTTTCACGCAGCGATTCGAAATGCTACATTCGTACATATTTCGATAAAATTGGACAATTAGGGGTTGCAACTCGAAATTTCGCTTAATCAGTATTGGTCGAAATCACGAAATGTCGAAATTCACGTCATTCGCTGACTTTCGATTAGTGGTTCAAAAGGGGTCTTATTCATTATTTGCGAAAAACTACCCTTAACATGCAGGAAAACGAAAGTACGAAAACCCCAAAAACAAGTCAACGCATCAAGGCAAAATTTGGTGTATGTAGGTACCTATAAATTATTGCACTCGAATTTGCATTAATGTTGTAGAGTGGTGGGCAAATTTTCATTACGATCTAACAAAAGGGTTGAAATTTAAGGGTTAAAACTTGAAATTTCTTCTTCTTAAATGTTGATTATTTATTTATGATTGTAGTACCTACTTCAATACATAAGAAATTATGTAACACCTCAAAAATTAAATTACCCCTGTAAATCACAAAGGGGTGAAATTATGAGGCGTTGAAAACATAAACCTCTAAATAGCCGTAATTTTTCAACGTATTGGACTAGGGTGGTAAAAGTGAAAACAAGTATTGAAAACAACTTTCCTTTAGACATGTGAGGGTATGGTGAATTACTCGGTCGTAAAATCGAAAATGTAACACTAGGTACCAGTGGCGTACCTACCTATCCTACTTTCGGGTAAAAGTAAATACTCCGTTGGTTACACACACCTACGCCTATGGACTTTGTATACTTATATTTTTCAGTTAACATCATAGATTGGCCTTTATGTGGCAGCTTTTCCTTCCATTTTCTCTCTCAGTGGCGTAGCTCATATGTCTAAAAGGGCCGGGGGTGGGTATCAAGATGAATAAGTGGGCGCCTTTAAATCCATGTCTTGTTAATAAATCGTGATTAACTATTTATGGGAAAGCATTTGGCTAAATGTACGTCCCTGATGGAGTTGATCCTATACAGTTGTGGCCTGCTGAAATTTTGTGATTTTTTCTTCTATAACTCAATTGAGAAGTCGCTCGAACAGGTCGACTTTTATTTACAGGGGGAAACTTAAACCCGTGCTTGGTGAATTTTTTGGACGCACCCCGTTCCTAACCAGAACTTGAAATGATATGAGATTAACCAAAAAGTTATCGTGAAAATTCCATTTTTAATCTTCAACTTCAAGAAGGAATATCTTCGCAAGGGGGGGTTCGGAGGAAATTTTCAATAATAGCATGTCCTATTATTTTTGCGAGTTTTATTCAAATCCTAGAGATTGACCACCAATTCCGGGACAGTCTGTATACAGGGTGTCCCGAAATTAGTGGTCAAAACTTTACCAGTAGATTCTTCTATGAAAAATATGAAAAAAAAGTCCCTATTAACATATGTCGAAAAATAAGTGCTAAGGGAGCTAAGGCCCTTTAAACGGGCCACTTTGAAAGTGTTTTTTTGTTGAAGAGAGCAACGTGAAATTTGATGTCTTTACTAAGCCTTTGATGCTGAATTTAGTACTGTGGAGAAATTTTTAAAATTTTGATCATATAAGCGTCTCGTACAGGAGGTTATTCTTAGGACTAAATTTACTCAAACATTTTTGTAAGTAGTTTATTCTCAAATTTGATTCCAGAATCTGAAAATCTGAAGTTTTTAAAATAAAAATGGTACTCTTGTTTCACATTGATAGAATGCGCCCTTTTTGAAAAAAATCGCTTTTCATTGGTTCAGGGTTCTAAAATTTGTGACAGAAGTTGATGGGACGGTTCCTTACTTCATTCTAGAAAGAAAAGTTTTTTTGGGTATGGGTCGATATAACTCTGGAGCTACTGGACCCTGGAAATTTTCAAAAACATGGATCGACTAAGAATTTAATCCTGAATACTCCGTTAGAATTTATTGCGAGCGTTCTGAATTAGTAGGTATTAGGGGATGGAAGGTATTAGAAGGGCATTAGTATACAGGGTGATCCAAATGTATTAATACAGGGCTCTCACGGCCAAACGGTAAGATAAATGAGTAAAATAAAAAATCCAGGGTAAATTAGAATTAAATACCTTTATTTTGTCGCCATTTTGGAACTCCCCATCTTATTGTATAATTTAGCAATATATAAGAGTACATTTTTTTAAATGGCGCTTCACCATTACTTCGATGGAACCACCCTCATCTCACCGTATGTCTCCCACTCCCACTAGTTGTACTGTGTACACAATGAAGTAAACAGGCTATTTATTATTAGTCCCAATCAAATTCTTCCAGAGGGCGTGTACACAGTACAACTACCCAGTAGTGGGGAGACATGCGCTTCACGCATTGTTGCCGGATCACCGCGCGAAATTTGAACAAAAATTTCTACGTTCACTGCTCAATTTGTCAAAAAAATAAAATCACTACCATAAAAAGGGCATCAAAGGGAATCCAAAAAAAATTGAAACATGCATGGTGCCATTTAAAAAAATGTATTCATTGTTTACTGCTAAATTATACAATAAGATGGGGAGTTCCAAATTGCGACAAAATAAAGGTATTTAATTCTAATTTACCCTGGATTTTTTATTTTACTCATTTATCTTACCGTTCGCCGTGAGAGCCCTGTATTAATACATTTGGACCACCCTGTATAGGAATTAGCGATACTACAGGAATGCGCGCGCATTCCCCGAACATGACCAATCATGGCGAATGTACCTAAACGTCACACCGACGGAACCTATTGATGCTTTCAATAATTCCGGTGCATAAAGGGAGTCAGTCTATACAGTAGGTAAAACAGTCTGGCTGTATTATCGGCTGCTCTGCCAGTTTTGAGATTGCTGTGACACAAGAGTGACAAAAAACGACTAATAGGAATAACCCTAACTTTATTCTTTAACCGCAAAAATTCAAACATGGGGTTTTATTGCAGGCGTTCACAATGCCAGGCAACAATCTCTTGATTAAGGGCCGGTTTTTTCATCTCATGTTAAATTTAATATGAGGTTATTTCCATAGAAACTACTTGTTGTCACAATGGAAACTAAGGTGACAAATTCGGGCGATTAGCTCATTTTTAAAAATTTTCGAATTGGATTTTTCTGTCAAAAGTGAGACTTGAAGTGTCAAAAGACAGGCTCCTGCCCTTTTCGTTATGAATAAATTTAGTGATCCATTAAAAACCAGTCTTAACAAATAACTAATCTGTCACAAATGTCATGAGGTCGAAAGCGTCCAAAAGCACCAAATCTAGTGCATTAAGCACAAAAATTGGCAACCCTGAGACTGACAACCGTTGATTCGAGTAAGTATTCATAGATACCCTTCTTTTATTAAAATCATCAATACGGGGACCACGATCTCTATTTAGTCAAGAGTGTATTTTGACAGATGTCAAAAATCTGAATCTAACCTCTGCGATTGAGATGTATTCACGAATACGTAATACGATTAAAAGGTAGCTTTTCTATTTCGGTTTTCTAATGAACACTTTATAGCAAACAAACGCGTTCTCTAATGTGCTCTATTACAGCACGGCTTTTGTTTACATCGTAACCTAGACAACGATTCTGTCCAACAATCGCCAACTGTCAAGCGAACATTGACCTCTGTCTTTGAAAATGAAAAACCAATTTTTTTCTAACGAGTTGGGTATCCGAAATAGAAAAAATTGTATAAAAAACGTGTTTCATAAGGCTCTTATCGCACTCGGATTTTGTAAAACTCGGGCTTTTCGCCCTCGTTTTCCAAACATCCTCGTGCGATAATAATTGGCCTTACGAAACGTGTTTTTTAATATACTATTAATTGTCCTCTGGTACAGTCGAAAAACTAAATAATGCACTTTATGCCAATTTCTTGAGCGAATAATTCTTAATTGTCATACAGTTCTACGTTTTTTGACCCAGTAATACAACCCCCAACTGGTGCCGGTTCTAATGACATGGAAATGCACCACTATCGAAGGCTGGTGTTCTAAATTCTGAGCGTAACGCTCAAGAGTTTGGTGCATGACTTACTTTCTCGACTGTACTTAACGCAAAAACGGCATCGATTACGGGTTCAGCAGGCCGCTGCCAGGGCCGCTGTCTTTCACACGTTATGTCAAATTTGGTTCCTAATCGCAGGTCGTAATCACTTAGTTGGCGATCTGTATTTCCCCAGCATTTTTTGTATTTTAGGATGGATTATATTTGCATTTTGTTATTTAGGTCATTAGAATAGCGTGTATATTATATTTTATTTTGTGCAAAACTACCTGACAGTCCTGACACCAAAGATCTGTCGCGCTGTGTGACGCTGGACTGTATATTGGGTTGCGAGATACCTACTTTTCCTACCAATGGCAGCGGCGGGCAACAGTCATTTATTTTTATGAATTTGTGTTAAATTAAAAGAGGTAGGTAATTGTCATATTTTGTTTTGGCCACAACATATCCACACATTTGTCGACGTTGACCAGTAATTTAATGACAAAACTTTTTATTGTTTTCACGGTGTTTCATAACCCTACTTTTTATTGCCTGCGTTCAGCTTTCTTTCACATAAAAGTAAAAAGGGAATATGTAATGTAGTACAGACGTTAAGGGCATTTCAAGACGGCAGTTAAAAGGCGCTTTCCATTTAAACATTTACCTGAGCAGCCTCAGTTAGTCTCAGCAATTGGTTTGGTTTATTTGAATATTGACCAATCAAATTGCCGAGATTAACTGAGGCTGTGCAAAAGGAAAGCGACGTTATTATCATTTGTTATCATTCATGTGAAAATAGGGGTAAGCCGGGTAAGTGTGCGCAATGCGAAATTTAGGAATCGATGTTGCTGCTAGAGGTAATACAGGGTGAAACAGCACGAAACGGAATGTTAGAAATCTTCTAAGTAACAGTGTAGCGAGGTTACTTTTATCTAATTTTAAAATGATATAGAATATTGTTTATGTATCTACAGTGTGTCTCATTCTAACTGGAACCACACAAATATTTCGGTTAATTTTAACCGAATCAGTGCGCTCTTTTTTTCTGCATATAGAGCTCCAAAATCTGCACCTGTGTAATACTCAACTTTTTTTATAAACCGAAACCCCAGCCTACTGCGATTTAATAAAGAGGCCAAAAATGACGAAATCGTATTAGGCATTTTTTTATCGAAAAATTTTATAAAGAAAAGTTGCTCAGGATCGCTCCAAATGGCTAAATTCGAAGTTTCAGGAAAAAATAAAAATGTTGAATTTCTTCAGGAAGAATCATAAAATAACGAAAATGTCAATATTTTTGCAACATAACGGGTGATGTGAAATAAAAAAACAATGGATCGAAGCGCACATGTTTGCTGTTTGTGGCACATTGCAGCAGATTAGTTGGGGTGTCCCTTGAAATTGTTAAGAGAAACGAAAATCTTATACTATCTTAATAATTTCAACTTCTTCTGCGATTGCTAAATTTTATCCATCCATAGCCGATAGCAAATGTCAAATCAATTCATTTCAATTGTTTTTTTATTTCACAGCACCCATTATGTTGCAAAAATATTGAACTTTTCGTTATTTTGTGATTCTTCCTCAAGAAATTCAACATTTTTATTTTTTCCTGAAATTTCGGATGTAACCATTTGGAGCCATCCTGAGCAACTTTTCCTTATAAAATTTTTCGATAAAAAATTGCCTAATTCGATTTCGTCATTTTTGGCCTCTTTATTAAATCGCAGTAGGCTGGGATTTCGGTCTATAAAAAAGTGAAATGTCATGGAGGTGCAGATTTTGGAGCTCTATATGCAGAAAAAAAGAACGCATTGATTCGGTTAAAATTAACCGAAATATTTGGGTGGTTCCAGTTAAAATGAGACACACTGTATAAATAAATGTCATTATTATTGTGTAGGTATACTTACTATTTTAATAAGAATATTTATTTGCCCATTATAGCTTGGTACCTACTAATTGTTCACTCTGTCACAAAAAAAATTTTGTTTCGTAATTAGGTTGAAATCAGGTACATTCATGCACCCTCAAAAGTTTTATGATTTGAAAATATCGTCTAATTTAGCGAAACAACAATTCATATTATACGAAAAATGCCTTGCTATTCTTTAGATAACTGCATAAACTATTCTTCAGTTCCTTATCGCTGTTATCATAACGTTCAAAAGGCAGATATTAATGGATTTTAAATTCTGGGTACTTTTTGCTCCGATGGTACGTCCAATACATTCTTGGTGATATTTCACAATGCACCACCCACTTTAAAATTTCAAATGTCATACATCGTTTTATTGCTAATCTCATTGCGAAATTACCTAGCCCCTATGGGGGAGTTAGTTAGGGGGTGCGTTATGAAATTTCACCAAGTACCTATTTAAATTTAAGTATACACTTCGAAACCAAATTGGACCTGTAGCTTTGGCGTTTTTCCCTAGAATCACCTTTCCAGAGTAG
This sequence comes from Pycnomerus fuliginosus, assembly GCA_963924575.1. Classification (NCBI taxonomy): domain Eukaryota; kingdom Metazoa; phylum Arthropoda; class Insecta; order Coleoptera; family Zopheridae; genus Pycnomerus; species Pycnomerus fuliginosus. Next base: position 42,515,998 of record OZ004617.1, on the reverse strand, counting down.
TTAGAAAAGACCCCCAAGGCGGCTCGTTTTAAATGGAACAGCCTGTCCTGTACCTACAGGGTGTTTCAAAATAACGTTCCAATATTTCAGAGGGTGACTATATAAAAAATAGAAGGAAAAGTTCCTATCAACATGGGCCCGGAAATGCTTCTTGAGATAGCTAGAGCACCTTGAAGGGGGCACCATTATTTCGGTTTTTTCTAAATATCTCCGGAATGGGTCCATATGATGGAAACGTGAAATTTGGTACGGTGCACCTCTGACGCATGGCCATTCTAACGCTTTGAATAAAATTTTAAAATTTGAGGGGGAGGGGGGTACCCCCTCACTTTTTTGCATGCGATCAAATTTGACATCAAAATGTAAAGTATTATAGTTGCTTACGTTGAAAGGGTAGTGTTGTTTCATATCGATAGGATGCACCGTTTCCGAGAAAAATCGATTTGAAGGTTGAATTGTATGCTATTGGCAATGGTGCTCCCCTTTAAGGGGCTCCAGATCTTAAGAAGCATTTCTAAAACCATGCTGATAGGAATTTTTCTTTCTATTCTTTTTTATAGAATCACCCCTGAAATATTGAAACGTTATTCTGAAACACCCTGTATACCCGGCAGCCATTTAAAGACGATCCATTCCTAATAACTTTTGAGTGGCATAAGATCAAATTTCTGTTTTCCACAAGTCCTTTAGCATTGAGGACATGTTTTACTGTTATAATGAAACGTGGAACGTGGTAGATCTACCTGAGAACACTTGCAGGGGTGGTGATACAAATATAAATGAATCTAATAGCAGGTGCAGCTGAAAAACCATTTTATTCCTCTTTGTCTGTTTTTGTCAAATTCTCAAACAATTTTCAATGATTTTCAAAAGTTGACCAATCACGGACCGCACCGCCGCGCCGACCCGCAAATCCGCAATCCGCGCTATGAAAACTCACCTTAGATAAAATTCTAAAAATTATATTATTTGTGATTAATACAGAATACATGATTAAAATATTGTCATAGGTTTCGGATAGTGTATAATATAACTTGTATAATCTGATATTGCACTGAAATTAGTTTGTGACTGTAGAAATGCAGGTAGCCATGCCCACACAGATCTTGTTCGACCATTCCTAACGAACGCGGGGGTGAGTCAGGCTTTTTTCTGTTGGTTTGTAAACGGATTTTCAGTTTCGTTAGAATCCCTGCCAGTGTCAATCAACAGTGTAGAGTCCATTCATTTTCTTTTGAAGTGACAGAACGTCAAAATTTGAATTTTCGTTTGGTGCGAGGAAATTTTCAAAATTTTAATTTTCGTTTGGTGCGAGGAAATTTTGCAAAAGATTTTACTCAGTGGAAGGGATTTTGACGGGGCTGGTGTGGGTCGTCATAAATTACTTTAAATGACAGCAGGCAGATGGTAGCCAGTCAAATATTTGTCAAAATGGTGAAAGTGGAAATGGCAAGCAAAAAATTAAGAAAACAGGTGGAAAACAGTTGTTATTGTATGTGACTCAAACTGTGTGACAGCAGAGATAACAGGACTGGGCTGTCGGCTGACTTTGTACTCCCCTCCGTCTCCAGTTCCACTCAGTCCCCTATTTTATAATACCTATGTTATACAGTGCAATCCGTAGTACAGTGTCTCTACTTTTCATTTAGACCGGCAATAGAAAAAGATGCAGTAGATAACAACATGGAGGTTGGAAGGGATCATTATTGTTGCTAATTACTTTCCGTTGTTTCTATTTTTTGACACTGACAGAAATTTTGACGGAGTTGTAAGCCCGTTTACAAACCTATATTACAAACCAACAGGAAAAAAAGCTTGATTCAGACAACCCCCGCATTCGTTAGAAAGAGTTTACTATACTTAAGTTACCTAATACACAGTAAGAAATCCGCTCGTGTAAAAATTTTAGAGTTGCGTGTAAAATTTGTAGAGTTAATTTTTAGTGTAATCGTAAACTCTAATTTAGCTCTAAAAAAGATCCTCTATTAATTTATAGTAAAGTAACTCTAAAGCAACTCTACTCATAGAGTTGTAACTGGCAACACTGCAAAATGTAGATTATTTTCACTAAATATGAATTTTCATTTTTTAGTGAAGAAAAGGTATATTTTCGAGTGAAATGTTGTATCTAAAAGCATTCTAAGATCCATGAATTATTCATCCATTTAAGGGTTTATCTGAAACTAAATAGAGTATAAACGTATTGTAGGGGGTAAAAACTTTATTTTAGAGCTAATTTTTACCGGATGACTATTAGAATTCACGAGAATTCACTCGAAACAGTGTAAATATGCGAGAGTGGAGGGAGAAGCCCTTTGTTCTAATTTGACTGGCAACAGCCTTGGGCAACAGTAAAGTAGTGTGCATTGTGCAACAGGCGTCCACGTTTTTAAGTTTTTTGGTTAGTGTTATTGTTATAATCGGTGTCAACACTTTAGGCTTATTTCCTGTTTGTACCTACACTCTACTCCCTACTCCTACCACAGGTAAGTACACGATTTTGTCTGTCTGATGTGCATGTACCTAAGTAAAACAAATCACGAATGGCCACGTTGACTTTAATGACAATTATTTTCCCTTTGTCTAAACTTGACATGATGAACCTCTGTTCGTTATTATAGCCCTACGTTGTCTTATTACATAGGTACCTAGGTACATTTTTTAATGTAATGATGTACCTAGTTAGCGGGAAAAAAGTAGAATACTAGTGATAGGGCGAAAACGGTCGTAAAACCCGACTAAGTAAAACCTCCCCAGTTGGTAAATCAAGTCTTTACGTCTTAGCGTCCTGGGAATCCGAAAGTGGTTTTTAAAAAATGTCTGTGTGTCTGTCTGTGATCACGCTGGAGCTCAAACTACTGAACGTATCGAGATGAAATTTTGCACACATATTCAGTGGGCAATTTGTAGGTGCTGATTAGATTTTCGGCCACATTGGTCCACGGAAAGTGCCTTTTTGGCACATCAACCTTCAAAATTTAAATGCAAACCCCCATTTTTTGCATTACCATATGAATGTTCTTCGAATTCTGCTGCTGAGAATGCATTCACACTTGTGCCCTTTTGGCCCAAAATGGTGCAGTGAAAAAAACCTATGCATAACTGTATATTTTTATTACATACTGGATTTGATAGCTGATTTTTTTCAAGTCGAAAACCTTAGTGCCATTTTTTTAGAAAAATGTCATTTTAGTGGCAAAAAGGCCCTTTTTTAAATTTATTTAAGCAACATTTCTTGCTATCGGATTTGATAGCTGTTGCATTGACATTGACCGATCGAAAACGTTAGTGTGACATTTTAGGGTTGGAAACATTTTTATTTAAAGTATGTGCTGTATGTATTTGCCACATTCCACCCTCGTCCGCATGGTTCGGACAGCGATATGCGCATCTCCGACTGGGGATGTTTTACGTAGTCCACGTGTTTATTGCAATTCTCATGATTATTTTATTCATTAAGTATTGAACCAATCCAAAGGAGCATTTAGCATACCAGTAATCCTGATTACAGTGATAAGACTACAACGTCAACTTGACACTACTTACTCAATACTTTAATTCATAAAATAATCTGCAAAATACGATTCGTAGTCTCTTGGTTGCCTTGTTGAGTCCTCATGGATGCACTACTTGTCAAATGGTAGATTTTTTTCGGCCAAAGAGGACTCGAGCGAGCTCTCGTCCTCTTTTTAGCCTAAAAAAATCTACCATTTTGACTCGTAGTTGACAGCCATTCGGACGTCAAAACCCGCGGCAATCAAGAGACTACTCGTCGTATTACTATTGATAATTCTTTGACACGTTCAACAACAATAATTTACAAATTCTGTGAAAAAGTAGAAGTTTCTGCCGTCTCCCAGATTGCCAATTTTTTAACTTCTACTCTCGCGGAGTAGTTACTAAAATCGATCGAAAAATCGAATCGCCAAAAATATCAAATCTTTACGTTTTAGAGTCCTGCATGGTAACCCAAAAAAAAAATGGTACCTATTCGGAAGAACCGAGGGGTTAACAACTTAGAAATTTGGGTGTACAAGCATTTTTGTAAATTTTGTTGGAAATTTTGTAAATCTTTTGGCCTAGAAATTATGAACATTTTCTGGAAATTATGGAAATTTTAGAAATTTTTGTGTGCAAATCGGTCCACAATAAGTGCCATTATGGCAGATATGCTGACTAGACTTTGATGGCAATCGGGAAACGGCAAGCGCCTCTTTGTCATAAAAACTTTGAAATTTTAATTAAGGTCTGTAAATCTTGCTTATAAAGATGGTCTTTTGGCAAAGAAATCTCTTAGAACATTAAAAAGTGTTCCACCGACATCGATAGGTAAACAATCTCTTTATCGTCTTGATGTTTATTAAATAACTATTATTCCCCTACTTTACAATGCCCGAATTGCGAATTCCCAGAAACTTTCTTCTTAAACAAAATCAACGGTCAAGAATTAGAATTAGGTATAGCTACCTAATGAAATTATAATTTTTTTTTGTCTGTACCTACCTACATATCGTATCTCATGAGTCATGTGTGTTGTTCCAGAAATAATGGTTTTTATCAAAATTAAGCATCTACACGTTGCAAAAATGGCAAAAATGGAGGAGAATTTCGAGTACTCGGATTTCGTTGATCTAGGTAAGTAAAACAAAAAGTGTAAGATGCAAAACAACATCCAGTAAATAGAGAGTGTAGTAGAAATACGTTCCTGTTTTTTAGCACGAAAAAAATTTCCGGAATTAGCGGACTCTGAACTTTTTATAACGGACAAAGATCTAACAATTATTGAGGAAGATGTTTTTAAGGAATTTGTGAACCACATGATTGATTCCGGCATGACAGTGGAACTTTATATTGAAAAAATAAATCAAAATTTGACAGGTGAGCATAAAATTCATAAAAATTTAACAGGTGAGCATTATTTGCTTATATGTATATACCGGGTGGACCAACACTATTGCCCACCTCAAAAATTGCCCTTTATTTTAAAGCTGGGACTTCGAAATTTTTACAGTGTATATGGCTACCAAGGACCCTTCAAATGAGGGCAAAAGTTTATCTGTCATGCAAAAACTGTGACGTCACGAAATTTTGAAATATCGTTTTTCCAAGAAAAAAAAAATTTTTACCCATAAAATCGTTTTTTGGGCTAATACCTTTATGTTAAGCCCATTTTTTTAAATTTCCGTCATCAGATTAGCCAACTGTAGCAAGCTAAAAATGGTCCATTTTAATTCACAAGTCGGCCACGTAAACAATTGACTACTATGCGAGGGCTTTCTTGGATAACAGCGTACGCTTTTTTCATCTGTCACCAGTTGACATCGACACGACGCGGCCATTGAACTGCGAAATTGTTTTTAATTTTAATAAACGTGGATTTTTGTAACGAATAATGTTGAAATATCGGTTTAAACTGGGCATCCACCATTTAATTCGCCCACCCAAGGTGCCAGGAGAGTTTACGAACACGGACATTTTATCAGATGGAGGTGGCGGCGTGAAGAGGGGCTCCAGTTTGTGTGAAGGGCTCCGGTTTGTGTGAGGGGGTTTTTTCAAATAGCCATTTCCATAATTCGCATTATTCCATACTTATGTAATTCCACAGGTAATTATTTTGTTGTTATGGCCTGTTTTTTAGTTGGCATTTTTAGGTTAAGTGAGTCGACTTAGTTTGCCCCGTTGAGACTAATATCGAGGACTAAGATATTCACAGCCCAGAATTTAACAGCAACTCGTGTCAAATAAGGACCAAGGAATCGTTTTGCATAACATAATTCATATTCAAAGATAAACTGTAATCGAAGGTGGTGCAAGTGTCAATTTTCGATTGGCAAATACCTCGTAGGTACCTCCTAAACAAAATCAAGACGTTAATAATTGATGCTTTGAAGTTGGTGAAGCTCAAGTTATTATTTGAACAGCAGAAGCAAAAAGGTGCAATGTGGAATTTAATAATCATCATGGTGGGCAAATAAGGACTAATTAATCATTGATCACACGACAAGCCATCCAGTGCATAAACAAGATGTGTGTGTGTGCCTGAGTTTCAATTTTTGTCATTAGAATGAACTAAGAATACTGAGATTATTCTTTCGTTTATTAAACAATAATTGCCTATTAAGTAAATTTAATAAAGCAGGCTTTCATATTTTTACTTGAATTTCGCGCATTTATTTCATTACGCGCGTTAATTTCCCGCTCAAACTCTTCCAACCCCTTTTAGCTAATCATTAGTCACCCACTAGTGTGATTAGTGTGTGAATTACAATAGTGTTGCAGTGTTTAGGTTGCTAATTTTGAGAAAAATTGCTATTTTGTAAAATCTTCAACCTCTTGAAGAGAAGTGTTTTCCAAGTTAGTTTTACATACCTACTTGTTAGCTGTTTTCACAGCTCTTATCCTGGTTTCCCTCCAGGGAAGCTTTCACGCGTTTTTCTGTGTTGTGAGTGTTAATTATAATTACGTGTAGAAGTGAATCTTGGTGAATTTCCTATACCTAGTGTTAATTAATAGTTTTATTCTATTTTAGTGGAGTGCATTTAATTTTTATCATGCCGATGCAACATCTTTCCTTTTCAGACAAGGTCGACATGATCTTGATTTTTGGAGAATGCCAGCAAAATGCAATGCAAGCAGCAGAATTGTATGCCCAACGTTACCCAGACAGACTTCAACCAGATAGACGAACATTTAAAAGAATTGTAGAGAAACTTAGAGAGACAGGCAGTTTGAAGCCCAAGAAAAAGACAGTGATAAATCCCGCTGTGACTCATGAAATCAATCAAGCTATTGTTTTGAACATAGCTGAAAATAATCCCCAAGTCAGCAGTCGAGAAATGAAGCAATCAAGCGGCATAAGTAAGTCATCGATTCTAAGAATATTAAAAAAGCACAAATTCCATGCATATCACATCGAACTGCATCAGGAACTACATGGAGAGGATTTTATGAACAGGGTGAGATTTTGCACGTGGGCCCAAGAGAAACTGCAGGAAAATCAGGACTTCTTCAAGTTTGTGCTTTTCACCGATGAATGCACATTCAAATCTAATGGGCACGTAAACAGGCATAATATGCACTATTGGTCGGTGGTTAACCCACATTGGATGAGAGAAGAAAAAACACAAGACATATGGTCACTGAACGTGTGGGGAGGAATTATTGACAACCGATTAGTTGGTCCATTCTTTTTTGAAGGCCATCTGACTGGTGCGATGTATGCAGAGTTCTTAAGAAATTCATTAGATGACTTACTAGAAGATGTGCCATTAAATGTGATCCAAAATTTGTGGTTTCAGCAAGATGGTGCGCCTCCACATTTCAGTCGAGAAGCTCGTGGTGTGGCAGATGAAAAGTTTCCAGATAAATGGATTGGTCGTGGTGGTCCAATTGCTTGGCCAGCTAGATCTCCCGATCTCACACCTATGGATTTTTTCACATGGGGAGTTGTGCAAGAAATTGTGTACAGAACACAGCCAACCACGAGACAAGACATGCAGCAACGACTCGTAGATGCCTTCCAGACAATCAATGAACGAAATACAGCAGCTACAGTCCAAAATTCATTTCAGCGACGTGCTCAGATGTGCATCGAAAGAGAAGGCCACCACTTTGAGCAGTACCTGTAATCAGGTAAGTACTTTTTGTGAAGTGATCTGTGCTATAGTGGTTGCAGTGCAGTGAATTTGGTGATGATTGTGTAGTGATGGGTTGTGGTAGTGAGTAATGCATCACTTTAGGTAAGTACAAGCCGTAAGTTCCTTGTACACAATTTTGTCTATGATGATTAGTAGAGCTCTTTCACAATATTTGAAGGATCCACAATTCTGAGACATCCAAAACAGCTAAAAGACCATAGTTTATGTAACACAAGCAGTCAATCAAATTCAATTTATTGTTGTTAGTTTGATCATACAGGATTTAAGTTTCAATTTATATCCTTGAAAAATTATAATTATTGTGATTGCAACTTCAACTTTACAGCAACACACTTTCGCCAGCTAAAAACACTTGGTTTTATATCACCCTGCAATTTACCAAACAATTTAACCCAACTAGTTAAGAAATGGCATCGGGCTATAATTCTTCTACCTTCGGCTACAGTTTATCTCTGAATTTTAATTATGTTAGTTGAAACGATAGTTTAACAATTCCTTTGCCCTTATTTAGATCAGATGATGTTAAATTTAGAGGCTGTAAATATCAATTTTGTTATGCAAAACGATTCCTTGGTCCTTATTTGACACGAGTTGCTGTTAAATTCTGGGCTGTGAATATCTTAGTCCTCGATATTAGTCTCAACGGGGCAAACTAAGTCGACTCACTTAACCTAAAAATGCCAACTAAAAAACAGGCCATAACAACAAAATAATTACCTGTGGAATTACATAAGTATGGAATAATGCGAATTATGGAAATGGCTATTTGAAAAAACCCCCTCACACAAACCGGAGCCCTTCACACAAACTGGAGCCCCTCTTCACGCCGCCACCTCCATCTGATAAAATGTCCGTGTTCGTAAACTCTCCTGGCACCTTGGGTGGGCGAATTAAATGGTGGATGCCCAGTTTAAACCGATATTTCAACATTATTCGTTACAAAAATCCACGTTTATTAAAATTAAAAACAATTTCGCAGTTCAATGGCCGCGTCGTGTTGCTGTCAACTGGTGACAGATGAAAAAAGCGTACGCTGTTATCCAAGAAAGCCCTCGCATAGTAGTCAATTGTTTACGTGGCCGACTTGTGAATTAAAATGGACCATTTTTAGCTTGCTACAGTTGGCTAATCTGATGACGGAAATTTAAAAAAATGGGCTTAACATAAAGGTATTAGCCCAAAAAACGATTTTATGGGTAAAAATTTTTTTTTTCTTGGAAAAACGATATTTCAAAATTTCGTGACGTCAGAGTTTTTGCATGACAGATAAACTTTTGCCCTCATTTGAAGGGTCCTTGGTAGCCATATACACTGTAAAAATTTCGAAGTCCCAGCTTTAAAATAAAGGGCAATTTTTGAGGTGGGCAATAGTGTTGGTCCACCCGGTACAGTGTATCTCATTTAAGATGAAGACACCCAGATATTTTCCTTATTTTTATAGCTGGAGACTTGAATTTTTATACTTATGTAAGTTCATAAGGCGCATCTTTTGATGTAGTCCACTCGAATGTAAGTTGTACCTATACCCAGCCTACTGCGACCTAGGGAATAGGGCAATTTTTCAATATTTTGCTTGGCGATCAAGATATCGAGGAAAATTATTAAAAAAAGTTCTTCAGAATCCAATTTTGACTCCCTATGCCTAGTTTCAATTCAAAATTTGAAATTTGAATTCTCAAAAAAAATCTTTGAAACTCAATTTTGCCCTCTGGGTTGAAGTTATCGATGAAAATTATTAAGGAAAAGTTATTCGAATTCAATTTTGACATCACGTAACCCATTACCGCAAAAATTCTCAATTTTTTTTTTGAATTAGGATTTCTCCGTATTTTCTAAAATTAAAAATTCGAATTTTTCATGTGGGGTTAAAACAAGATTCCGAACAATCTATTATGATTTTTTTCGATATCTTGATCACGAAGCAAAATATTGAAAATTGGCTCTATTCTCGAGATCGCAGTAGGCTGGGTTTATAATCTACATTCGAATTGACTAGATCTCAAAAGAAGCGCCCTTTGAAGTTGTACCAGTGTGCAAAAACTCAAATTTCCACCTACAAAAATAAGGAAAATATTTGGGTGACTTCATCTTAAGTGAGACCTCGAGTGAGACACAGTGTATAGTGACCAAAAATACAAAAATCAATTTATCTGCATTTGGTGTGAAAGTTTATCCGCATTTAGGTCCTTTTCTATTCTTTTTTAATGCTTGTCTTATATTTTTAAAGAAAGTTCAGCAGAGGACCCTGTGGTGCCCCCCCAACATCAAACACCCGGTAACGAAGATTACTTAAACAATTGGCTGTTAGAAACTTTGCCAGCGAACAATGCTGCTGAGGGTACAAATAATATAATTGTTGTGTCAACCCCCGCACATTCACCAGCCCCATCATCAGACAGTTCAACAATTTCTTACTGTGAAAGTATTTCGTCAGAGGTCAGTTCACAAAAGAGAATACTTACTTTAATGCTCATTAAATAAATTGTGAAAGAAACTGCAGTACAATTTTTATTTCAGCAATGGAAGGATGTGATCTTGTCGAAGGGAAGGACAGAAATTTTCGAAATATATGAAAAAGACGGCCTGTTGCCTAATTCTCATCGAATGAAATTAATCCAAATTACTGTAGCGCACTTGGTAGAAAGATATGGGTTCAAGGTACCCGAATTCGCTAAACGAAATTTGGCTGAAAGCATTATCACTTTATTTCCAAACCTAAGGGACCCAATGGGAAAATTCGGATACGTTAGTATAGACGTGATGGTAAATGTTAACAGTACCTACTTTACATTATTTTTTGCAGGAGGCTTTTTATTCTAACAAAAACGGTGGGGAGGGTTACATCTCTTGGCGTCTTCGAACTGTTACAAGGTCACAAAACCCTAACAAAAGAAAAAGAAAAAATGCTGAGAGCAGTAGTTTGCAATCATCTGATGAACCAGAACCGAAAAAAAAACAATTCGTTTTAACGAAAGAGACAGAAGAAGTTGTCAAATTTCTAAAAAACGTTTCAAACACAGACCAGGAAGCCATTGCTGCAAAAATGAGTCAAACGTACGAATACCGCAAGTCTCTTGGGACTGCTATATTAAATGAGTTCCCAAAGTTTTTGGAAAATGCTTGGTTGGTATGTTCTATTACACTCTCTAGTTAAATAGTAACCTTTAAAAAATATTTTTGTTTTAGATTGAAGCAGATTTCAAAAGAGAGTACGACAAAATAGACTTCGAGCCAGTATTCTTGGAAGATATAGACAAGATATTAGCCATATATTCTAAAACCGTGAAAAATCCTAATCTCAGTATTATAGGAACTCGTAATAATATTGAGCAGGGTGCGTATGTCAAATCAGCCTGATGTAATACATAATACATATTTCTATTTTAGGATGGGACAATACAATCAAGGCTTTATTGGCGCTACTTGAAATGCTACCACCAGCACCGAAAGGTCGAAATAAGCTTAACGATAATAACTGTCCTCTAGAGGAAAAACTAATTGTCTTCAAACCTGTAAGAAACTTACGTAATTTGAAAACATTAACATATTGTCTTTTTAGTCAAATACCACTATCTGTGAAATCATTGCCAAAAGGAAGACTTCCCAACCATTTTTAGTGGCACAAGGGTCCAACAAGTCGGCTATTACTCAGTTCAATTTGATCGTGGACCAAAAAAGTATCCCCTGCCCATACCTCTGTAGCAGTGCAAAGGCGTTTGAAATTCTATTCATGGGACACTACGTATTCAATACGAAATATGACGAAACACTAAAACATTTCTATGAATTTATGCAAACGTTCTATTTTAAAATTGAAGAACAAATTAAGGTGACATATACGCCGAAGATGGTGGAACTCAGGAGCCGGTTGGTAAATTTTGCTACACCCAACTGAATAAATTGTGAGTGAGTGATAAATTTTATTGCCACATTTACCTTCTTAAATTTATTTTTTGTACTACTTAATAGTTCCTATTCGTTATTAAAAATGTTTGTTTGTTACATATGTACCTTAAAGCTTAAAAATGAAGTGGAAACTGTTAAGCATTTAAGATTGATCCATTCTTTGTTTGACAGTCCGAAGCTTTTCTTAAAATGTTGTTTCCCGAACTGTTGCCATGGTTTTAGAACATTTAGCGGCTATAGAAAGCATTTAAAAAAACACGTCTCCGATCAAATAATCTCTACTGCCGAATCTTTTAATAATGAAAATAAAATTTCATTTAAAAGTAGTTTACCCTCCAGTGCAGCACCATCTTTCGACCAGTCTTTCGATTGTACAAATGAATCACAGAATGCTTATTTTGAAGCAAGAACAGAAAGTGAAAAATCTGATATAGGTATTAGTAATGCATTCAAAGTATTTATTTCTCAATTACTTTGCTCCTCCTTTACAAATGCCCAAATGCAAATTATTATAAATTCGGTTAGTGAATTATTAGAGAATATTTTTAATAATTTAATTGATCAGTCACACAGCGAATTGTCGCTTCTAATTACTCCTCAATATAGTTTGATAAAACAAGAACTGCAGAATTATAATTCAATTTATAAACGAAAGAAATTTTTAAACTCTTTTGAATTTGTAAAGCCCAAAGAAATCACAATAGGATTAAGGCCTGAAAACGTTTTAGACAGAAAACGTGACGCGTATGTAGAACAAAATATTCCTTGTACATTCCAGTATATCCCATTACTGGACACTTTAAAACAACTCTTAAAAAATAAGTTTCATTTGATACAAAAAGAGCAATTTACAAAAAACGATAAATTAGTTACAGGTTCATACTTGAAAAATAATTCACTTTTCAAATCAAAAAAATATTTTGTAGGTCTCCAATTATATTACGACGACTTCGAAACTACCAATCCTTTAGGTAGTAAGACAGGTTGTCATAAGATGGGAGCATTCTATTTTACAATTAAATTCAGTTCTAATATATTTACCTCACAGCTTAACGCTATACATTTATTGGCATTGTTCTACACATCAGATTTAAAAATTGGTTCTCAATTAGAACAAATCAATCTAAATACTATGCTTGAACCTATCGTAACTGATATCAAAGTTTTAGAATCCGATGGAATTTTGATTGAAGGACTTGATGAACCCATCTTTGGAACATTAGTGTCATTATCGCATGATAACTTGGCAGCTAACTCATTACATGGAATGGTCGAATCTTTCACGGCTAATTATTATTGTCGAATATGTCTATGTCATAAGTCTGATGCACAAAACGCTGTGTCTGAATCTAATGTTATTCTAAGAAGTTTTGTAACTTCTGAGGAACATTGCTTAATTGCAAAGAAAGAGAATAATAATTGCTTGGGCATTAAAGGTAGGAGCATCCTGAATGATCTTCAATATTTTAAGTTGTTTGACACTTCCTCAGTTGACATTATGCACGATATCTTAGAAGGATGTGTACCCCTTGAATTGAAATTTTTTGTCAATAGTCTTGTTCAATCCAAAATTATTACTCTAGAAGAATTAAACTCAAGAATTAAATTATATCATTATGGTCATTTAAATCAGTCAATCAAACCTAGTCCCATAATATTAGATAAACCTGGAAATTCAATAGGGCAAAGAGCCATGCAGTCATGGTGTTTGGTTCACTTTTTCCCACTTATCATTGATGATTTAAATTTAACCGGCGAACTAAAGTCAAAATTAGATGTTATAATATTGTTATTAAAAATAATGTTAATTGTTTTTTCACCTAGGATTTCTGAACAAATGATTGATGAATTGGAACAATTAGTAAAGGCACACCACCTACTGTTTAAAAGAGTGTATAATCATCACTTAATCCCCAAGATGCATTTTATGATTCATTATGGTACAGTTATCCGTCGAATGGGACCACTAATAAATCTATGGTGTATGAGATACGAGGGGAAACACGGCTTATTGAAACATTTTGTACATAAGTTTAAAAATTTTAAAAATCTGGCCAAAACTTTGGCAGCGAAAGTTCAGGAAACAACTGCATTTGAAGACTGTTATCACCTGGATTTATTGCTTGGTCCTTCACAAAACACGAAATTTGTTGAGTTTCAATATATGAAATTGTTTGAAGAGCAAATAGCAGAATTTCCAGAAGATACTGAAATCGTGATCCCTAAATGGATAAAATATGGGTTTCACTATAGAAAAAATTGTTTTATTTGTTCTTGTTTAAACCAAGTCTCCTTGTTACCACAGTTTGAAAAAATTATTGAAATGGTAGTAATAGGTAACAGTATCTTCTTTGTAACAGAGGTATACGTTACCACTGAATTTTCGGAGAAACTTTGTTCGTATAAATTAGGTAGAAACCTAGATGAGGATGTTTATAATGTTATAGATCTGAAACTATTACTTTTTAAAGAACCGTATAATTTGCATCAGACACATCACTCTACTGATTTGTATTTAGTGCCTAAACATGTATTCTATTTCTAGGGCCAAGCTGTAGTTTAGAATTTTTTTTCTTTGTTGTCTTGTTTAAAAGTAAAAAAAAATAAATTTTTTTATTTATTTGCAGTGTTTTTGAAGTCCCCAATTTTACCAGCTTTGGAGTGACCATATGTTCACTATATAGTGAACAACAGAACACCCTAACTACTCTATTTGAAGCAGAAATTACTCTAGTGTTTACTCTATCTAGTGTTTAAATACAATTTTAGAGTGACAGCATGTACCCTATTAGTACAGTCAATTTAGAGATTTTCATGGAAGTAATTCGTAACAAGCATTTTTTTGCTGTAATGTACTCGTCTTTCCATTCTCTTTGACAGAAAAAAAGTTCAATTACCTTCGATGAGCGGAAGACCAAAAAAAATGGCCGCCATTTTGAAAATTTCAGTTTTTTCTAATTTATAGAAAAACCGTAAGGAATATCAATGACAGTGTTCTTACAAAAAAGGTGCCGAATTAAAAGACCTATCCACTGATGTGCATAACATAATACTTCGATGAGCGGAAGACCAAAAAAAATGGTCGTTATTTTCAAAATTTCAGTTTTTTCCAATTTATAGAAAAACCATAAGAGATATCAACTACAGTGTTCTTACGATGAATATGCAGAATGAAAAGACCTATCCATCGATGTGTATAACAGAATAATTCGATGGAAAAAAAAATGGCCGCCATTTTGAATCTTCAGTTTCTTCGAATTTACAAGCAAATCTTAACAGATATAAATAATAGTGTTCTTACAAAAGAAGTGCAGAATGAAAAGACCTCCATTGATGTGTATAACATAACACTTTGATGATAAAAAAATGCAGCAGTGAAGCGGCTGGAACCTCCCCATCGCGTGGATCTTTGACTTGGGTTTCTAGTCGAATTAGCAAAGAAAATGTATGACTGGTTTCCATGATGGTTTTAGAACTTTTTTAGAACAAACAAATTGAAACATTCATTAGAGAAAAGTAGGTATAAGTAAGTCCTTTTTAGGCAGTTCTAAAACCGTCGCTGAAACCAGTCTTATACAATTTCTGTGCTAATTCGGCTAGAAACACAAGTCAAAGATCCACGCGATGGGGAGGTTCCAGCCGCTTCACTGCTGCATTTTTTTTGAAACCAGAATTTGAAGACCTTTCTGATGGTGACAATAAATCTTTCAAAAACTTGTTTTGGATGGTTAAATAAGTGAATAATTTAAAGTTGGACATTGGTGTGCCAAAACGGCACTTTCCGTGGGCCGATTAAATCCAAAATTTGTTCAGCTCTTCGACGTGCAATACAATCCCCATGTGCAAAATTTCAGCTAAATCGGTTCAGGGGCTTGGGCTGTACCGCGATTTTAAAGTCCGATAAAAATCAATTTTTTTCTAATTTTTGGTCAAAAGGGCACTGAGAGTGAATATATTTTTAGAAGCAGAATTTGAAGGCCTTTCCTATCGTGACGTGAAAAATGGGGGTTTGCATTTAAAATTAAAAAGTTGATGTGCCAAAATGGCATTTCTAGTTGCGCGATTGGCTCCAAAAGCTTTTCAGATCTAAGTTGGGTTATGAGATGCCTATGCACCAAATTTCAGCTAAATCGGTCCAGTAGTTTTGGCTGTGGCGTGTTTACAAACGTACGTACGTACATACGTACGTACGTACGTACACACACACACAGACACATTTTGAAAACCGCTTTTTTGGGTTCCTGAGACCCCAAAACGTGAAGATCTGGTGCTATCTCAAATTCGAAAATTTTAGTGATTGTAGTAACCTCCCATTTTTTTAAAATTGTGATGGAGTTGGGGAGGTTAAAAATGGCCCTCAATTTTGAAAATTTCTGTTTCTTCGAATTTACAGGCAAACCTTAACAGATATCAATAATAGTGTTCTTTTCTTACAAAAGAGATGCAGAACGAAAAGACCTAATCCACTGATGTATAACACATAATAATTATTAGTTTGCCTCTTAAAATTTATCACATATCTATATATACCCATGCATATAGGCATGGCGTGATAGTCAATTTGGACATGAAAGGGCTCAATCTCAATTTTAGATAGTTACGACAATCCACTAGGTACGAAAGGCGAAGAACGAAAACGAAGATCCAAACAAGCTCCTGTTATTTTCTTTCAAAACAGTATGACTGTAGTGTCCACTCAGGTTGAATTTTTGGGAAACAATGAAAATAAAATATCTTTCACTATGGAAACACTGGACAACTTCGGTGGAAAAATGCACTATCACTAGAAACACCCAAAGCTTCGGCTTTGATAATGAGCACATTGTGTTCGAAACGCGTCAGCAGTGAAAATCAAGTGTTTCGGTGTAGTGGGGTGTTTCTAGTGATAGTATAAAATATCTTTATTTACAAACCTCACATAACAATTATTTAAATGACTGTTGTCATTTCTATGACACCATTATTAGCGGAGTGTTAAACTCCGGAGGAGTTTAAATCCATCATTATTTGCAATTTTGCAAAGTGTCAAAGTGACGCACAACAGACGTGAGTAGAAAAATTTCGATTTTTTCGTTTGAAAATAAATTATTGTATTTATTCGGAGTTTAAGCGACATTATGTGACTCGTCTGGATAAACTTCCGTACTCCGTCACATAATGTCTTACTTAAACTCCTAATAAAATAAATATCTAATATGTTTACGACCTGGAAAAGCTGCAAAACCGGACAGTCACAGATATTAAAAATTTGAGGTACAAATTATCGGATTTAGCCAGCATACTGCCTTTCATTCATGCACTATTAGGTTGTGACACAACCTCATCATGTTTTAAAAAAGGTAAGAAATCGGTTCTGAACCTTTTTAAGCAAAATACTAGCCCCCGAAGAAATTTTAAATTTAATTTTTTGTAAGTGCAGAAACTCTAATTGTGCCAAAGCTTGTTACTGCAGAAGATTTGGCATGGAGTGTTCGGTAATGTGCACCTATTGTGATGGAACATTGTGTCTAAATGCTTACAAACAAGAACAAGAATATAATCAAGATGTCGAGTGAGACACTGATTTTGTCAAATACCTGCAATAATTTAAACTTAATTATTTTTCACATTTTGTAGTTACAATGGTTATTTGTTTAACAAGGCAAAATTGAACACATAATTTTTTTGCCGCAAAAGAGGCAGTAAAAATGCACTTTCAATTTTAATTTTTTTTGAGAAAATTTCTTGGCAATCAGCAACTGTAATAAAAAAAAACGCAAAACTGCATCATCACTGCAGGTCTTTTCATTCTGTACTTCTTTTGTAAGAACACTACTATTGATATCTGTTAAGGTTTGCTTGTAAATTCGAAGAAATAGAAATTTCAAAATGACGGTCATTTTATTTATCAACAAATTATTATGTTATACACATCAATGGATAGGTCTTTTCATTCTGCATATTCTTTGTAAGAGCACTGTTGTTGATATCTCTTACGGTTTTTCTATAAATTGGAAGAAACTGAGATTTTCAAAATAACGGCCATTTTTTTAGTCTTCCGCTCATCGAAGTATTATGTTATACACATCGGTGGATAGGTCTTTTCATTGCGCACGTTTTTTGTAAAAGCATTGTCATTGATATTCCTTACGGTTTTTCTATAAATTAGAAAAAACTGAAATTTTCAAAATGGCGGCCATTTTTTTTGGTCTTCCGCTCATCGAAGGTAATTGAACTTTTTTTCTGTTAAAGAGAATGGGAAGACGAACACATTACAACAAAAAAATGCTTGTTACAAATTAGTTCCATGTTTGAGTGTTTTTCAAGCTAATTTGACCGTACTATATATAGTGAATAACAGGACACGAGAACTACTCTAATTAAAGTAGGAATTACTCTACTTTTTACTCTATCTAGTGTGTAAATAATGCCGTATTAGAGTGATTTACTACACTAAAGCTAAGTAAGATTTTCACTCAAAAGTGTTAAAATAAAACACTAAACAAGAGTAGTCATAACTCTACTGTTTCATAAATTGCCAGTGTGATAATTTAACACTAAATTGCATCGACTTATACACACTGTTTTTAGTGTTCTCTAGAGTTGAAGATTTACTCTGAATTTTTTACTGTGTACAATTTTAAGGTTAAGACAAATTATATCAAGTACAACTTTTGTACGAGTCACGAGATTTATGTGACGATGACTGTGCATATAATACGCGACAATGTCCTGTGGATATGTTTGAAAAAAATGGCCGATTATGATTTTAAAAGTTTGTGACGCACATTTAAAAATTTTAGAAAATCAAATGCCACGCAGAAGAGCGGCTGCTGAAGTGGAAGAGCTTCATAATATTATAAGAGAACATAAAGAACAAATCATACAAAATGGAGAGATTTCAAATAGAACTTCAAACGTGTGGCTGGAAATAACGAACAAGTTAAGTTTTTCTTTAACTACTCTGTCTATTTGGACGGCAGTTAAAAAAAATTACCATGATTTATGGAAAACTCTGGATTACGTGCCTTGCACGATTGAATCAAATGTTGCTGATTCCTACACTAGTTCAGATTCAGGTGGAATATCGGACTCACAGTTTTCCAGCAATTCATCAAATAATAATTTAGAAGAGCAATTAGACTTTGTCATAACTTTAAGCGCAGATGAGTACGCTAAGATATCTCCGATAACTAAATTACATAAACGAACTGACAAATTAGGAAAAAGGAGAGAAGAAAATTTCAGGGAATACACGGTATTTAAACCAGGCATATGGACCCATCTTATCTACAGAAAATTTTTGGAAGAAACTAAGCTAGACTGCGTTCTCAAATTCAAAAGAGGCAAAGTCTACCCAACAGGAGCAATCTATGGTAAAATTTTTGGGAATTGCCATGAATGTGGTTCAAAATTATATGGTGAACTTATTGATGAACCTTTTGGTAATGAGACTATTTCCATAAATTTTCGTTATAAGGGTAAGTTTGGAACGAAGCATACCTCTAAAAGAAAGCGACATCTCTCCGGTGAACTCAGAAAGGAAACTGCTAAGATCTTGACGGAAAGAAATATTTCGGCTAGTGCTTATAGAAAGCTTAAAGCCGCGGAACTTATGACTTTTGGAAAAAAAGAACCCGGAGATATTTCGAATTTGAGCACTTACAGAGGAGCCAAAAGTGAATTAAAAAGGACTCGATCTTTAGACCACAAAAATTATATACAAGCTATAGCAGAATTGAGCACTCTTCAGCAGTTCAATGGTGTAATAAGAAACATTGGATTTAAACCGTTTTTTGTGTATTATTGGAGAAACACCCAAATATATGTGTATCGAAACTATTGCAAAACTAGGTTTTCCTGTCTGCAACTTGATGCTACAGGAAGCGTGGTGAGGAAAATTGTTTATCCTTGGAAACAAAAGTCAGCTCACATATTTTTGTACGAATGTACAATAAGGGATAGTACAAACAAAAAACAATATTCAGTAGGAAACATGCTGAGTGAAGACAACACTGGACTGGCCATCTACAATGGGCCTATACAGTTTTGTGGAAATTCAAGAATCCGTTATGTTCAGGCCATTACTAAAAATTATTCTTAATTGTCACGACAAAACTGCAACCCTAATGTAAATCCTGACTTTAAAAAATTAATTCAAAGTGTTGCGAAATTCATTTTGCATTCAAACGGAACCAACTTGCCTGGCTATTGACCTCATTTGCTATTGGTTCGGCACCGAGAGTGAAGCGCGTGACGTATACTATTCAACAATCGGGATTGGCAAAGCAATCGCGCTTACAAGGTGACTGGATCTTACCACTTTACGTCACTATCCCCGCCTACTCGCCTGCGTTTGATCAGGCTCAGATTTCTTCAAATTTTCAACATTTTTTTAGAGGTCTACTAATGGGAATATTCCAAAATAAAAAAATACGGGTATTTTTATTTTTAATGTAGATTGATATTCACTAATAAAAAAAAATCGCTGTATAGGCCCATTGGTTAGCGGCTTGGCTTCGTAGTGGAGCTGTACTTCCTAAATGTATGGTTGTGTAATGGCGTTCACCGAGTATAAATCTATAAAGCAGTACACTGATGCTTGCTATAGGACTTTGTTTTTTCACGAAAATCCACCAAACTGTTTCTTGAGATGTGATGTAGCACACGTCGTGAAAGCCATTTCCAGTTGGCCCAGTTTGAATATGAAGTCAACGTCATTGTCTACAATAAATAGAAGCTATTACCTGACGGCTTTAGGACAGCTGATTCAATGCGTTGATGTCGACGATTTTAAAAGCCTACTTTGTGCCATATTTACTGCAGCAGTATCGCAAACTGAAGGAAATTCATTAATCACTGGAGAAGTCACCGGCTGCGAAATTCGAAAGAGATGGTTGGAGAGGAGAGTATCTACTGGAACAGTTGAAGCTGCTGATGATTTTGATTTCCATTTCATTTATAATACTGCCAATGACGAAACAACTGAATTAAAGTCGTCGCCGTTTTATAAATTCTGTAACGTGATTTATTCTCAGTGTTTGCAGACCTCGCGACGACCAGAAGAAGAAAAGGGTGATAGAGGAAATCAGCAGATGTTTCCTGAATTAATTGCGGATTTTTTAAAAATTACTGATTTAATTCCATTGTGGTCGGCAATTATGAGACCATATTACCCAGGTGCGCCTGTTATTGGTACGACTTCTAGTGTTGAAAGCAATTTCAATGATTTGAAAAATAGAATATTTTCCAAGCGATTGCCACTGAATGTCGAAGAATTTCTTAGGGATCACATTGTTGCCCTTGAAAGTGAAATGAACCTGGCAGAAGCATCTGATCAACCTAAGAACATGACGCTAAAGGAAGAGAACACCAATGAAAATGGTAACTGATATATCGATGCTCAGTTAACTTCAAACTGACAGATTCTATGCTAGTTGCTGGGCAATTAGCTTTCAGTTTGCGATAACTGAGCATCAATAAACTGACACTTAAGTGGCTAAATTTTAATGCTGACTTTTTTCAGAAATCTGCTCATCTTGCCAGTTACATCAGCTAGAAAAAAATGTCTGTGACAGCTGTAATCTTCCAGTTCATAAAAACTCCGATTGCTCCAAATCGGTAGACAATTTATTGTTGTGTAAAACTTGCGCTGCATTAGACAATTATTCACTGCTTGATAAAATAGCGTGCGAATCATGGAGAGGACAAGGAAAAACCAGACCTAGGAAGTCCCACTTGGAACCAAAAACTGAGTTCATGCTAATTAACAAGATTAACACCGCAAGAAAAAAATCTCCAAAGCCAATAGGGCTGCTTAAAAATGGTCACCGAATCGAACTCAAACCCGTAAAATTGGCTGATGGTAGACATGTAACCCTTTCAAACACATGTTGCTTCGATGCCATAACACAAATTATGTGCTCAGGTTATAGCGATAGTGCAGAGTTCAAAAAATTTATAGATTCTCATGCGGATGAAAACCGTTTGTGTCAATTGATTTCAATTTTATGCCAGTCGTCTATTACAGCCACATGTTACAAAATTCGAGCGGAAATCTTGTCAAATTTTTGCAAATTAGTACCTGTTGGTGATGATCTGTTTTCTATGAACTGTGAGTGTTTTGTCGCGCGCATGCTAACTAAAATATGGGGCGAAGATTTTCCTAGTGGAAAACAGAACTTCATATGTGAAACTTCCAACTGCGATGGTGTTCCCTCAAATAATTTACCTTTCATTACTGTTGATTTAAATGCATCTTTTACCAATTTGCAAGATATATTATTGAACTCAAACACACCAAAGCCAGCGAAAATGAAATGTACTTGTCGAATAAAAAATCGAATGTGCGGAAATGCCATTTCGACCAATAAAGATCTTAACAAAACATTCTTTTTCATAGAACCAGCTGATACAAGTTCCGTGCAATTGGAAGTTACCTGTAAATTAGACGAGATCCCTTATATTTTCCATTTAGGAGAGGAAATATATATTTTAAGAGGGGTTGTCGGATATGAGGGAACACCAAATCAAAGTGGCATTGGTCATTTTGTAGCCTACTGTAGGAGACACAATGGCCTTTGGGAATTATACAATGATTTGGACAACAAAAAGCAACCCTGTTCTTCAGCCAAGCATATTGCTGTCCATGCTTTATTTTATACTGTTTGAGTTTTTGATAAATTTTTTCATTTTATTTACAATTAAAAAAAATTGTTCTATTGTATTATTTGATTTCAACCTACTACCTATTATTACTTGACCATAATTGTTTACTATTATTCCTGGCAAACGTCATCCCTCCTTGAAGCTATGCTTGGATTGTACACATTTTAACCTCCCCACACCACATTTTTGGCCGAAAAAACGTCAAGATGTCCCCTATAAACTATTATCGCAAAATGTGTGTGCGTCATATTTCGAACCGCTGCGTGCAATTTTTTTTTCAACCCCTAAATTTCATCCCCCGAAATTGACAATACCCTCGCCTTCAACGAATTTGAGCCTAGAAAGTGTCATCGGTTTCAGCAAAATACCTCCACTGGTTCTCGAGTTTTTGCAATTATCAATTTATCTGTCCCTTAACTCTCACGCCCGTGACGCGCATTGTTGAAAAATCCTTGCCGAGATTTTTGGAGTACCTATAAGTCCTGTCGGCGTGACGTTTACACTCGCCATGATTGGGCACGTTCGGGGGTATGCGCGCATTCCTGTGGTATCGCTGCATTATTTTGACACTTGGGTACTAAACTTAGGCAACTCTTTATACACCCCCATCAGTGCCCGACGGGACCTATACACCCGTGCACAAAATTTCAGCTCGATATCGGAAAGAAAGCTCATACGTAAAGGTAGATATTTCCTAAACGACGCTTAATTTATTATAAAGAAGGGGCTCCGTGAAAACTCATCTATTCCAAAAAAAGAGAAAACGGAATGTTTGAAAGGTGGGAAAGACTTCAACATTTCTTCTCTCCAAAATTTCCTAAAGTTACATTGCTTAAACCTTGAAAACACTAATATTTAGGTAATATGGTTGAAAGTTTGGTTTATTTTCAGAGGAACTGATGTTTGATATTTAATATTTAATATTTTCGAAAATATTGGAAATAGATATAGGAATAGCGAATGCTAATACCAGTCTAAAGAAAATTGAGTTTTGTATCTTTTAGCTACATAAAATTATGGTAAGCACCTACTCGCATTTGAAAAATTTAATAGTAGACAATTCCTTTTCGCCATTAAAAAAAATTATTTCCGCCATTTTGTTACGTCAACAACAAGCGAGTCATCAAAAGAAAGCTCAAATCTTCTAGATTTGTCCCTCTAAGTTTCGTTCCTTAACCTTCAACCGTTTGGAAGATACAAATTTTTCTATTGCAGGTTGCAAATTTATTTTTTGATTCAATTTTTGACGACATAATTATGTCAATAACTGACAGTTAGGTAGGCAAAATGTGGATGGGATGAACTCACAATTAAGAGGCCAATACGAATCTAGAATCAAAACGTAGGCTTTCCATTTTAAATAACAAAGATGGCGGCCACTTCCTGTAGAACCGGAAGTGCTGGAAAGTGGGAAATATTTTATTTTTGGTATTCGTGGGCGATTATGCTCTATTATTATTAGTTTATCCCCAAAAGTTTCTAAAGAAAGGTCTACGTTAATCACCCTATGTATAATGTTTAAATTAGGTACCTACCTGAGTTATCTTAACGTTTTATTACTGTAGATACATATATACTTACCTACCTGTCCTGTACCATAAATAATTAATCACATGATTTATTAATAAAGAAGGATTTAAAGGCGCCCACTTATTCCTTTTGATATCCACCCACGGGCCCTTTAAGACATAGGACCTACGCCACTGAGAGAGAAAATGGAAGGTATAGCTGCCACATAAGGGCGAATCTATGATATTAACTGAAAAATATAAGTACACAAAGTCCAGAGGCGTAGGTGTGTTTAACCAACGGAGTACTTACTTTTACGCGAAAGTAGGATAGGTACGCCACTGGTACTGTTACATTTTCGATTTTACGACCGAGTATTGAATGAATTGAATTGAATCAACTCCTTCGGGGTGTGCAAAACTGTGCAAACATGGATCTTCAAGATTGTCAAAAAAACATTTGATTAACTTACGAACTACAGGGATCGTCAAGTTGGCCCCTCCCAAATGTGTACTGTCACGTTTTAAGTATTTTGTAATAGTTGGTGGTGTGCAAAGGATGATTTACACTGTGCAATACTGTGCAAAGTGTATTAACTCCAAGTCAGAATAAAAAAATACGATATTTGTTGATTTTCGATATAGTTAAGTTGGCCCCCCCACATCTAACAAAAAAAAAAAGATAGGCGACGTTGTGCAACGTAATAAACCACTTGTGCGTAACTGTGCAGATGCTGTGCTTCTCATTTTTACAACAATTAGCCCAAAACTATGTATAGGGGGGGCTAGCGTCAAGTAGGCCCCTCCCAAATTGTAAACTATTTACCGGCGAAACGGCTAATGTGCAAAAAATTATTTTAACTGTGCTAGAGTGTGCTAAACGTGTGCAAACACACTATGGTATATACAATAACGATATTTCGATTGGGGGGGCTAACTTAACCGAGCCCGTTAACCGTTTTATTTTGAATTATACGTTGTTATACACCGTAGGGTTTATCGTTTTAAAGACATTCACTTGTTCTGTTACTCTTATCAGTAACTCGGAAACGAATAAAACCACAACACAGACCTAAAACTAGTGATAATTTCAAAAACATGCCAATTAGGTACTGTAACGAACCACAATCAATGGTGCCTGTGGTCGCACAAGAAATTATAGGTGGTTGTGTCGAGAATTTATGCACGGTTGGCTGGCACAATCCTATATTTAAAATAATAAGTACAATAATATTTACAGTTGAAGACAATTTGTTATGTACAGATGAATTCCAATTACTTATCTCAAGTGATGAAATCTCCCCAATGGGTGATTTGCAGCAAACGCTCCTCCTGCTGGTGACTCTAACCTTACATTTGACACGAGGAAATATTTTAATATTCGGAACAGCTGATGATCGGTGAAGTTGCTCGCCCCAGGGAACTCAATTCCAATTCTTTATGAAACAGTTGACAGAGTTAAGGATAAACTTCGAGACGAGGAGAAATGGAAGCTAAAGGGAATAAAATTACAACTGACGCCTAGAGGCCATTTTGACTTACCACATGTGTGCAAACATATTCGCAAACAGTAATTGATGGGATTTAATCGGTCATTAAATGAGACCCTAGAATTATTCCAAATAATTCTATTCCACCCAAAAACTATGAATAAGGCGCCGAGGTCGAAAAGCAGTACTCGCTACCACGTACGGCGATCAAAGAGAACGAATTTACATGATCAAGATCAAACGGCGACTCTCGCGCATGATCAAAGCAATCAAGGCAGGACCGTCCTTAGTTATAATTGAAATACGTTACAGTACCTATAGCTGTTTGTTAAGAAAGTCGACCTAGAATGTACTTTCTCTGCCAGTGGGTAAAAAAAAGTCAAGGTCATTTCATTTGAAATCTTAGAAATTTTGTTTCTCTAATTTCTGTTAATTTGAAAATTTACCGGGGCCACGCTGTATTCGACATTATAGTGTTTCACCAGGTAACCCTGACCTTTCTTTAGGATGTGCCATAAATTCGGAAGGGAAAAACTTCCAATGCTTCGAAAATATTAATTTTTAACTGAAGTCTTATTTTCGCCAAATTCTACACATTTTATTAAATAACTCAAAAACGATTGAATTTAAGTATGGGGCACACCTAACAATAGTTGCACAGAATGACACGTAGAAACTAAAAATGCATTGATATATGGGATGTGTTCCATTTAACAAAATATAATTTTGCACTGCCCCCCCCTACACGAGCCGCCCATGTGAGTACATAGTAATTTTAGATTATGCACATTTTCAGTCACTAACGATTGGCGTACACAGATTTTCGATATTATTAATGACGGGGACAAAAATGGACTTTGTCTCACCGTTGGGACACCCTGTATATTCAAAAAAAATTAGATTTACTTACTTGACTAGAAGAATTCAAAACAGGGCCAATAACAATTTATAGCAACAAGATTGTCTGGATTTTGGTTTTTATCCTCACCTTCCCTTTTGTTTGTATTTCAGTGAAAAATATGGCAGAAAGACCTTTGAGGAGGCCGTTGGCGGCGATATTGAACAAAAACAGCTGGAGGTGGGGGACGTTCTGGTCGTGGAAAGTCCCCCACCCACGTAAAGAACCGTCATCAACTTGGTGACCAAAGGCAACTACTGGGAACGGCCCCCCCTAAGCAACATGAAGATGGCCCTGATTAAGCTCAGGGACCTGTTGAAGGATGAGGGGCTGCCCCTAAAAATTGCCATGCCGTACTTGGGCTGTGACTCAGACCGCCAACAATGGCATAAAGTGCTGGCGGTCTTAGCCACAACCATCGCAACCGTGGACGGCGTGGCGATGAGGGTGTACCACGACAAAAGGTAAGTTGGTATAATCACAAGGCGGCAGGATGGTTAATTTTTCGACGCTCAGTTATTGTTCATCATTTATCTGTAAAGAATTCTCGGATATCTTGATTCGTTTCTAAGTTATCCAAAAAAATAGAAAAATTCCAATGTTTTAAAAAAATAGGTTAATAATAATAGATAGAGCAATTCGCGAAAAAAATCACTTTCTAGCAGTGCTCGTTTGTTGGAGAAGGGGTTTTAGTTGTTCTCGTCCAACAAAGAGTTTGTTGACACCTGGTTTCTTGGTGTCGAAGGCAGCTGAAAGTGTACCCTTAAAGGGTTCAGTTGAGGTATCAATTTATGTCCCTCTATGTTACAAACTGCAGACATCTTCCCCCAGTGTGGCCGACGGTTCTTGGTGGACACAACTGGTTGTTGGTGCCACAGTCCCTGAGGGTCTGCCAGTGTCACGGTACCTGTGCAACTGTGGTATCTTTTTCAGTCCCATCAGTCACAACTAGTCCCTAGCGTCCTGCGCAGCACTATAACTACCCTTCCGTACAGACTGCAGACATCTTCCCCCCGTGTGGCCGATGGTTCTCGGTGGACAGCCCCATCAGCCACAACTGGTTGTTGGTGCCACAGTCCTTGAGGGTCTGCCAGTGTCACGGTACCTGTGCAACTGCGGTGTCTTTTTCAGTCCCATCAGTCACAATTAGTCCCTAGCCACAAAAGTCTGATAGGTCCAGTTATCAACCTGTCACTATCGCAACCGCGAGGTATTTTTTTTTTCCTCCGTACAGACAACATAAGTATCAGTCTTCCAGTCCCTCTGTTCAGACTGCTAGGTCCCGAAGTCTCAGAGCAGCTATGGGTGTCTTTCGACCCCATTTGCCGCATTGAAGCCTCCAGTATCCTCCTAAATCTGGTCTGAAATTCCCAGTTAACCCCGGGAATTCGGTCCGCCCTCATGGAGCCCGGCGCATGAGGGTAAGGCTATTACTCTGAGAGGGCGCCCGGTGTCTCAGAGGGGTTGGTTCGCGGTAGCGGCTTTGATACAGACACGTGAGGGTTTTAAGCCCCAGGTCTGCACGTATGGCCGTAACTAACCAGCGGACTGGCCATTCCCCTATCCACCACCCGGGGACGCGCCCGATGGGCACCCAACCGCACGGGTACGCGTGTGTTAGTGCTGTGCGATATAGTATCGCACAGTTCCGCCCACGTCGCGTGGCAACACGCATCAATCACATTAATATAGCAGACTGAATTTCAAAATTTAATAAATTTTGACACTTGCTGTTTTGTTGACAACGATGATAAAAAAAGAGAAATTTATGAAGAAATGATTTTTTGTTGTGGTTCGTATGAAAAATACTGTACACAACTCGCACGAAAGTGTCTATACAATGCACTCGAGGGATTTTCACACTCGGGTGGCGCCTCGTGTGAGAAATTCCCCACTAGTGTGATATAAGCCACTTTCGTAGCTCGTTATGTAATATACTATTAATCATGGACGGCGGTAGGTCGTTTTTCCGGTTGAAGGTAATAAATTTGGAGAACGAGGGCTCAGCCCGAGAATTGTATAATATTACTGGAAAACCGGTTGCACCCACCGCCCGTGGTGGCTTATTAAATTTTTTACACGATCATAGGAACAACGAACAGGGCCGGATTAACGAGTACTGGAGTCTGGGGGGCTGATTAACATATAAGGGACTCTTCGGTTGGGCCACTGTCAGAGAGTCGGTTCCGGACCACTACTAGTAGGGGCCCGGGGGGTTGCAGCCTCTAGATCCTCCCCTTAATCCGAACCTGACAAAGGAAAAACAAAAATTTCAAACATGCAAAGTAACATCTATAAATGAAAAAGGGGGACGCGCCTGATCTCGTTTACACCCGATATATGGTACCATCGTGTAGATCCAAGATCAGTAAATAATAATATAATAATTGTTAGAAAAAATATTCAAAATAGGCGGTAATCTGCGTTTGGTTTATGCACTTTATTTTGCAGATTAATTGCAATAATGTGTATAACGACTTTGAAAATAATTTATATCCCAACTGCATAGTGCTAGGTAAGAAATCTCTAATATCAAGCATCATCTGTTTATATTTTGTTGAAGGTGATAGTGGATATCCTAGCCGAAATTATTTGTTAACCCCATTGCTGCATCCTGTCACAGAAGCTGATCAGCTATATAATGAAAGTCAAATTCGGACAAGAAATTGCATAGAAAGATGCTTTGGACTATTAAAAAGAAGATTCCCAATTTTAGCATATGGATGTCGTTTGCATATTAATACTTTGCTCTCAGTGATAATTGCAGCTTGTGTCTTACATAATATCGCTTTGGAAATGGGTGAAATTGAACCACCACCAATCCCCGAGGAATTAAACGATCATATTTTGGAACAATTAATTCGTAACGGAGACATACCAAATGTAGTTGGACCAAATTTAATTAATCAGGGTGATATAATGAGACAACAGTTAATTGCAGAGTGGTTTGCACGTATACAATAGAATTATAGGCAAATATAATTATGTGCTTGCAGATTTATAACAGGCAGAAATAAAGAAAGCATTTGTGATTTTTCTTTTATTTTAGTCATTAAACAAAGAAATCAATAATAAAAAAACTAAAATCTATGGTAATAACAATATGAGTCACAATATGTAAGACATTTACGACTGGTCAATCCCCAGTGCTTTTAACTGAGCCTTTTTGATTTGGACATCTAGTTGAAACAACTGGTCATCCCTCTGTCTTCGCAATTTATCTTCTTCCTCATCATATTGCAACTTTCTCGAGAGGTGTTCATTATACTGCTTCATTATTGTAAGCTGCATTTCTGCGATATCCCTTTTTACATCTGCCAAGTCTTCATATTTCTTGGCCACATTTTGAGTTGCGGAGGCTGCGGGACGTCGACGGGTACTCCAAGAATTTGATGTCTTTTCCATTATCATTAGCAGCAGGTACACTGTTTGATTCTTGCTGTTGGACTTTGGCCAGTTTTTTATTCAGTGGTGTTTGTAACTGCATCGGGGAATATTTGCTCCAGTTAACAGTTTCCTGTATAGCTCCGTTGCTCTGGAATAATTTATTAACTATTTGCACAACTTTAGAACGTAACTTACATCATCATCCTTTGCAGTTGCTGAGACTGCGGGGCGAGTTACATCATTGGGTTCAGTAGGAAGTTCCTGCTCGGTATTGTCAAGAAAATCGGTGTCCAAGTCTTGTAAATTTACATCCCCACCATATGGGGGATCTAAACCCACCACAGTCTTTTTATTAACAATGGATAATGTCATATCAAACAATGGGTCTGGTTTAAATACTATAGATGGCCCACCTCCCGTACCACACAAACTTCTTCTATGCACTGCAGCCTTCTTATGACAGGATCTTTTCTGGTTTTCAAAGAATCCTTTTATACTATCCACAGTTCGCTTTGTTAAGGAAGACGAATTGAACTCGTTAGTCACAAGGTCCCAAGCCTGTTCTTTTTCCTGCCAGGTAACAGCATCGGTTTTTTTGTTTTCAATTACGTCTTTATGTCTGGAAATTATCGTCAGCAGCATCACTTTTTCGTCGGGCGTAAAATTTGGAGCACGAGTTCTCTTTTTTTTCGTCACTTCCATTTTCACCAATAATAAATTACAGATACAAACACAACAACGATTCACGCCACGTGGTAGGTGCGACGACTGTTTTCTGCGACTGCGATCAGCTGATGGATGAGTTGAACGCATGATACTATGACTTGACGAGATAAACCCACGCGCATGCTGTTCTCTGTCTCTCTCTGAGGTCTGACGTCACCGGGTGACAAAACCGTCTCGGAATGCTACGCGATGCATGGCGATGCCGCTATTCCCGCACAAAATGGTGATCAAATTGTGCCAAATGTGCTTCGCTTCGGTTTGTGCAGTGTGCGATCATTAAAAACAAATAATAATCTAATGGTGTTTTGTGCAGTAATGGGCTGTTCAAGTAACAGCAACAAAAAAAGCAAAGATTTTTGCTCGGATTGTCAGTTTTTTCGATTCCCAAAGGACAAACAAGTTTGTGAAGTTTGGATCCAAAAATGCTATCAACGGGATAGATTCAATATTACAACGGCCAGAATATGTTCAAAACATTTTTCAGAAAATGATTATAGGATGAAAGAAAAGCTTCTCAAATTACCTCTAAAGAAATGGAAGTTAAAACCAAATGCTCTTCCCTCAGTTAACCTAATAAAATCTACTGCTTTAACCTCTTCGCAAGAAAATCGTATGAAGAGGATGCAAAAAAGAGGATTGAGAAAAGATATTAATAGGTTAGTTTTATACATTTTATAATAATACTTAATAATTAACATATTTTAGCCATGTACATGCTGAGGTTGAGGTGGATAAAGGTAAAGTGGGAGGGAGTGAATCTGGAGAAGCGAGTTCTTTAGACATTTTTGAGGAAACTAAGTGTGTTG
The DNA here is from genome assembly GCA_963924575.1 of Pycnomerus fuliginosus. Classification (NCBI taxonomy): domain Eukaryota; kingdom Metazoa; phylum Arthropoda; class Insecta; order Coleoptera; family Zopheridae; genus Pycnomerus; species Pycnomerus fuliginosus. Next base: position 42,484,972 of record OZ004617.1, on the reverse strand, counting down.
CCACTCAAACTACAAGGTAGAGAATTCATTCTCATTTTCATTGCCTTATTACAATCTCTAACATTTTAGCCCACCCGAGGAATTTTTAGACCAACTGACAGCTCTTCAGAATGAGAATACTAAATTAAAGGAGCTACTTGTAAAAGGAAGAGAAGAATTTCATGCAGTGGAAAATATATTCACTGAAGGCCAACTTCGGAAATTAAAAACTGGAAAACTGATTCAATGGTCAATTGAGGACGTTGCTTCTGCAATTTCTCTATACGCAGGAGGTCCAAGGTCTTACAAATTGTTGAGAAAAAGAGGATACCCTCTTCCAGCAGTTTCAACCTTGAGAAGATGGGCTTCTAAAATAAATTTACAGCCAGGTTTGTCTGCTTTTGTTAAACTAAATAGGCACTTTTTCTACTGAAACCTTTTAGGTATTCTTAATGTAGTCTTAACTCTGATGAAGAATAACTTCCTGTCAGAAATGGAAAGAGCTTGTGTTCTTCTATTTGATGAGATGAAAATTCAGGCTTCTTATGAATATGATAAAAAAAACGATACAACATTAGGACCGTCCAAATATGTTCAAGTCATCATGGCTAGGGGTATCTGTGGAAAGTGGAAACAGCCAATCTTTTATGACTACGATCGTAAACTCACGAAAAATTTGCTGTTTCAAATTATTTGTAAATTAGAAAATATTGGATACCCAGTTTACGCTATTAATTGTGATTTAGGAGGAGGCAACAGAGGGCTATGGAAAACCCTGAACATTTCTGAAGAAAAAACATATTTTGAAAATCCAGTAAGCCATAAAAGAGTACATGTATTTGCAGATACACCTCACATGATAAAACTGCTGAGAAATCATTTCTTAGACACTGGGTTCTGTCTAAATGGCAAAATATTAAATTCAAAACCTATTGTGGAGTTACTGCAAAAAACCAATCATTTAGACCTAAATATTGCTCATAAAATTAACGAGCATTTCTTAGCTGTAAAAGGGGCTCAACGACAAAAAGTTAAATATGCAACAAAACTCTTCTCACACACAATTTCAAGAGCTATTTCAAGATTGGGCGTGCTGGGTATATATAAAAATGACAATAATTGGTTAGAATGTTCAGAATTTTTTAAAACTGTAAATGACTGGTTTGACGTCTTCAATTCCAGAGTCCCAGAAAGTGATTCCAGAGGTCGTATTAAAGCTTACGGATTAGCCTTATCACAACAAAATCAAATTTTGGAAGTTATGGAGAAAACAACGTGTGGGTTAAGAAAAGTTGGTTCCAATGCTTTATGGCCTTTTCAGCGGGGAATCATTATTAGTATCAGATCTTTAAAGCAACTTTTTCTTGACATGAAGTCGGACTATAATGTAACGTATATACTAACTTATAATTTAAATCAAGATCCTCTGGAAGGTTTATTTTCTATCATACGATCAATCGGGGGTTTACATGATCATCCCACTGCCTTACAATTTAAGTACAGACTAAGGAATTACCTTATGGGGCGCAATGATGAAATAATTTCAGAAAGTTCAAATGTGGGACACCTGAGTGACACTCCCAATATTACAACTGAAAGCATGAGTGGTGTTGTGAATGAAGATTGTAGTGTTGTGAATGAAGATTGTAATATTTCATATGATAATGATAAGGATGACTCGGAAGTTGTTGTTGGACAAATGCTTAGTGTCTTAAATTCGTCAGATACGAATCAAAGTCTTGCCACATTTGAAGAAGTAGTGGAGGATGAAATAGAAGAATTACGATGGGATGGCTTGGAAAATCTAGCGGGATTTATTGCTTTTAAGTTACGCCATAAAGAAAAGCTTGGTTATATTCCAAATTCTACTGAAGTTTCATTGTCTTGGGTGAATCATTTGTCTGAAGGTGGCTTACAGAAGCCTAATGTGGACTTTGTAACGAAATGCAATGAATTGGATCAAATTTTCAGAAAGTACAATAGCGATTCACTGAAAATAACAAAAAATTTTCTGAAGAATTTAATGCTGTCTGCTGAACAAGTTGAATTAAGTGAAGATGTCAAGAATCTTTTTTTTAGGTGTAAAATGTATTTCCAAATTAGATTGTTAAATAAAAAGCTAAAAAAAGAGTCTAACATTAGAAAACGAAAAATGATAAAAATAGTGAAGTAGGTAAACTTGTAATTTTTTGTAATAACAATTTTGCCATTTCATATAAATTATTGTAAGCTTCCAAATAAAAAAGTATTTAAGATCGGCTATAAATTGTTTTTGGGGTTCTACCTCACAATGTATTTATTTATTTACCTAATCATTAAATACCATCTTTATCAACTACCTACCTTTAATGCATTTAATGAATAATTTATAATTATACTTGAAATATTAACGATATAAAACAAAATGCACCATTTATAAAGTGCCAATCAAAGCGTAGCGACAGTGATTTTGTCACCGCGTGACGTCATGCGCAGTAATGTTACAAATCGGTAGCGCAAGTGGATTTATCTTTTCAAGTCATAGTATCATGAGTTGAACGCGCAAGCGCCCATGACCTCGAATCTAGTGGTAAACCAGAATTCTCCAACTTCGTCCAACGTTGCCACAACTCAGCTTTCTTAACGTCTGGTTAACAAACCAGACGAGTAAGTACTGGCGGTGCAATGCGAGATGCGCAAACTGGGGGTTAAATATTAACCTACAGTTAATTAACCTGCAGATTTAACCAAGAGCGGTGCAAACGGGCATTAACCTGTCAAAGTTGTTGCCGATTTTCCCAAAAAGAAAGTCAGCCAAATTGTCAGGACAGATATCGTTAGGGAAATGCTGTTGTCAGAAGTTGTGATAGGATTATTTTGTGGATTTTTACGAGGTGTCTACAAGAGAACTGATCCCTAATATTTAAATTATGTCATTTATGATAATTATTTTTATATCGCTTCGTAGAATTGAATTTAGCTTTCAGATGCAGAGGGTTCAACCGTAACAAGAATGAGTTACTTATACATTTTTCTGTCTAGGACTCACAAATCGAGACCTCCAATGAAAGGGGACCGTGATACCCCGCCAGGTAGTCTTGGTAGTATACAATCTCAACTTAGTCCTTGAAGACAGCGTTTCAAGTCCATTGGTCTGAAGAATCAATGAAAATTTGTTAAATCGAGAGTTAGTTTTTCATGAAATGTTCAGATAGGAATCTGTGAGTCTTAATTCGGTTGTTTTTCGGTGATTCCACCATTCATTCAAAATTTTCATCTGTCTCAGGATAAACAGATGCCGCACACATCGATTCAATTCGTACTTTTACCATAAACAACAAACCAAAAAGATCAGTGTTTAAGTTTGGATAAAGTAATTCTTAGACATTTGAATCCAAAGTCAAAGTATGAGTGTTATATTGAATACAGGTTTGAAATGTTTCGCGGTCTGTGCCGAGGCGAGTTTCTGATATTTTCTGTAAGGAATGTTAACACTTGGTATGAAAGAGTTGGGGAATCCGAGGGTTGTAATGTGGTGTCTGCACCTTGCTCGCAGGGCTCTCATGGGAACAGGAAAAGTGTGCTACCCACTATAAATCAAAAAGCGAACTTGACAGGGTTAAAGTCCAAAAAGATCGACAAGGGTACGTCCTGGGGTAAAGGGTTTTAGGGGATGGGGAATGTGAGGACCCAATTATTTTGTCTTGAATCTTAACTTTTGACTTTTGGTCTTTGAGTTGAGTTTCTGGTCAAGATGAAGAGTACAGAAGGTGACTGCTAGTGATTGAGAGACATCGAGAATCAGGGGGTTGGTTGAAAGTAGAGGTTTATGAAAGCGAGCGTGAACGAAGTAGAGTCAAAACATCACTGTGAATTATTTTATTACACCTCCAGATAACATTGCACCAACACCGTAATAGCAGAGTTTCAGCTATTTAAAATTCTGACTTTCACAAATAAGAGTACGTGCACTTTGGGTTGATATAATTTTAACCTAGTTATAAGTTAGATCTTAGTTTTAAGATAGGGCCATCAAGTCAAATTGCACTATGGCTCAATTGTCAAAAAACAAACCCAAACACTGCCAATTGTTTGTTTACATCACCTAGTGACTTTGAATTCGTTTATCCTTTACTCTAAGATTGATCTCACAAAACAACCAACGACGTTCATCTTGTCTAACTCAGAGTTCTCACAGTTCTACAAAAGAACCTAAAATCCATTCTAAACTCAAGTCGATTATTTTGACCTAATGACGGAAATCGATCCATCATGTCATCTCATCCCAACAACCCATAATCTAATTCGAGGCTGGTGAAGCAGTTCTCCAAAAAGAGGACCAAGGTCCCACCTAAAAAAGAAGGAAACTGATAAACAGTTCTCCCAACCATAGGACTAAAAGTCCCATCTACAAAACCAAACAAAAAGAACCAAACAAAAGATAGTTACTGGTGTATTCCAGAACTCAAACCAAACAAAGCAAATCATTACATAAGCCATCAAAATCTGTATCGTGCTTCTGAGTTGGTCAAAATACACAGCTGAGCTGTCTTCACAAAAGAGAACTTTGATCTTGACTCCAATTACAAATCTGCATTGACACATTTGTCACGATTTGTATTTTTTGAGACAGCCTTGTCTAATAAACATTTTGACAAAAGTCAAACCTGGCCATTACCAGAAACCACTTGATTTTCTCACAGTACAACGTGCTAGGAAATCCAAAATCAACAAAGATTGTAAAAGAATCTGACAGACTGATCTGAATACAATGTTCCATTCTGAAGTGTTCTTTTGTTCTTTTGAGTTACATAATACAAATAAATCAAAGATCGAAAGAATGTAGTGTTTATTTCTCTTTTGGCGTTTCTTCTCCACTAATCAGGGATACCTAGTAAATAAAAGGGGGGGTGTTAATTTAAAGGTTGATTAATTAGAAACACAACGTAGTCCTAAGCAATGAGTCCTAAATGATAGATAACTAGACGATCACGAACTTAAAGGGGGGGGGTCTTCGTTAACGTAACAAATCTAGAAACCTGGGTTAGTAAGGGGGTTGAAAAATATAACGTTACAATATGCATGGTATGTCCTTTTGCTATGTGAGAATGTAATTGGTGACTTCCATATCCCCACTCCAAGTTGGCAATGACTGCTGGCATTTAGCTTCAGAGGATAAACAAACATAACACCCTCAGGGGACTCATGCAATTTTGTGCCTGTCTAGAAGGGTTTTTCTAAGTGTTCGAAGTGATCAGAATCATTCTCTGGCTCTTTTCAATAGAGACCTAGCACATGACGTCACACGGTCAAGGTCACTCTGCCTGAGGACCAACACTGCATGGTTGCTTACGGGATTTCAGTTTGGGAATTGTATTGAAAACGTTCTAAGTGCATTGGAAACGTTTTTTAAGTGGTATTTCAAGCTCACGAGTTGTATTTTCTAATACCTGGTGAATAAACAGGGTAGGTTTAAATTTATGTCAAAACTGAGGTTATGTTACCATGTGTTTACTTTCCCCGTTTGCTTAAAAATCCCAATTTTTCGTGATTTATTTTTCATTTTAAGTTATGGTATTGCAGTGGTGATATATTTCAAAACGTTTTTCCAAAATAAAGTAATAAAAATGTGTAACCTACATGCATTATTATAAAGTTGATCTTTTCACTAAAAACAAGTGTTTGTATTTAAGGACATGGATAACCTGAGCAACTATGCCAAGAGCCTTCCAGACAATGAAAAAGGACACTACATACAGAAGATACAAGAAATCAACAACATCGACCCATATAATTTACCTGATAATATCAAAGCCAAGGAAATGCCTGTAATTGAAGTACCCCCTGTCACACTGGAAAAGAGACTAGAGTATTTCATATTAAGAGAAGGGCCCAGTACCTGGGAAAGATGTAAGAGCCTTTAAAAACCTGGACTCCTTTCGTCAACTTACCAGTGGTTGGATTCGGGACATTAAAGTGTATATAATCACTAGTACCTAACCTTTTGAATGCTTCAAAAATAAGTAAGAACTGTTCTTTTCTCTTAACAAAGTTATTCAGTTTCTAGGTTTTGCATTCTCAGAGGGTATCAGAACCTCCACTCGTTTGCTGGATAATTATTGGGGCCAAAAATGGAGACATTAAACGAAGCCACTGTGCATGTGATGGTGGGCCGGGAGAAGTCTGCTCTCATGTCTTAGCTATTTTTTTTGCGTTTGAGTATGCCTCAAAGCAGGGTCCCTCTGTAACAGATGCCCTTGCGTACCCCAAAACAAAGGACGCTTTCCAGAAGATATTGATTAAGTCTACTGAAGTCAAGAAAACGAATCTCTGATAATGTGGGAGATGTTTTAACACCACACTCAGCTTTAAGAATCCTTCAACAGAAAAGTGAAGACAGGGCAAAGAAAAAGAAAACAGCAACAATAAAACAGCGTAATATAGTTTTACACAAGGAAGTCCCAAAACACTGCAAGAAAAAGTGTTCCTCATCATCCAGCTCATCATTAAAATTCATTAAAATTCAAAAGTTGATGTGCCAAAATGGCATTTCTGGTTGCACGATTGGCTCCAAAAGACTTTCAGATCTAAGTTAGGTTATCAGATGCCCACGTACCAAATCTCAGCCAAGTCGGTCTAGTAGTTTTGGCTGTGGCGTGCTTACAACCGTACGTCCGTTACGTACGCACATACACACAGACACATTTTAAAAACACCTTTTTGGGTTCCTGAGACCTCAAAACGCAAAGATCCGGTCTTTTTTTTAATCCTAAAATTTTAGTGATTGCAGTAACCGCCCATTTTTTTCAAACTGTGATGATGTTGGGGAGGTTAGAAATATGAGGAATAAGGCTAATAAGGCTAATAAGGCTCTCCATTAGTCAAGAAATCTTTCTATGAAAATATTTTTAATACCGAGTTCAACATAGGTTTCCATAAACCGAAAAAAGATCAATGCTGACGACTGTTTTCTGCGACTGCGATCAGCTGATGGATGAGTTGAACGCATGATACTATGACTTGACGAGATAAACCCACGCGCATGCTGTTCTCTGTCTCTCTCTGAGGTCTGACGTCACCGGGTGACAAAACCGTCTCGGAATGCTACGCGATGCATGGCGATGCCGCTATTCCCGCACAAAATGGTGATCAAATTGTGCCAAATGTGCTTCGCTTCGGTTTGTGCAGTGTGCGATCATTAAAAACAAATAATAATCTAATGGTGTTTTGTGCAGTAATGGGCTGTTCAAGTAACAGCAACAAAAAAAGCAAAGATTTTTGCTCGGATTGTCAGTTTTTTCGATTCCCAAAGGACAAACAAGTTTGTGAAGTTTGGATCCAAAAATGCTATCAACGGGATAGATTCAATATTACAACGGCCAGAATATGTTCAAAACATTTTTCAGAAAATGATTATAGGATGAAAGAAAAGCTTCTCAAATTACCTCTAAAGAAATGGAAGTTAAAACCAAATGCTCTTCCCTCAGTTAACCTAATAAAATCTACTGCTTTAACCTCTTCGCAAGAAAATCGTATGAAGAGGATGCAAAAAAGAGGATTGAGAAAAGATATTAATAGGTTAGTTTTATACATTTTATAATAATACTTAATAATTAACATATTTTAGCCATGTACATGCTGAGGTTGAGGTGGATAAAGGTAAAGTGGGAGGGAGTGAATCTGGAGAAGCGAGTTCTTTAGACATTTTTGAGGAAACTAAGTGTGTTGCCACTCAAACTACAAGGTAGAGAATTCATTCTCATTTTCATTGCCTTATTACAATCTCTAACATTTTAGCCCACCCGAGGAATTTTTAGACCAACTGACAGCTCTTCAGAATGAGAATACTAAATTAAAGGAGCTACTTGTAAAAGGAAGAGAAGAATTTCATGCAGTGGAAAATATATTCACTGAAGGCCAACTTCGGAAATTAAAAACTGGAAAACTGATTCAATGGTCAATTGAGGACGTTGCTTCTGCAATTTCTCTATACGCAGGAGGTCCAAGGTCTTACAAATTGTTGAGAAAAAGAGGATACCCTCTTCCAGCAGTTTCAACCTTGAGAAGATGGGCTTCTAAAATAAATTTACAGCCAGGTTTGTCTGCTTTTGTTAAACTAAATAGGCACTTTTTCTACTGAAACCTTTTAGGTATTCTTAATGTAGTCTTAACTCTGATGAAGAATAACTTCCTGTCAGAAATGGAAAGAGCTTGTGTTCTTCTATTTGATGAGATGAAAATTCAGGCTTCTTATGAATATGATAAAAAAAACGATACAACATTAGGACCGTCCAAATATGTTCAAGTCATCATGGCTAGGGGTATCTGTGGAAAGTGGAAACAGCCAATCTTTTATGACTACGATCGTAAACTCACGAAAAATTTGCTGTTTCAAATTATTTGTAAATTAGAAAATATTGGATACCCAGTTTACGCTATTAATTGTGATTTAGGAGGAGGCAACAGAGGGCTATGGAAAACCCTGAACATTTCTGAAGAAAAAACATATTTTGAAAATCCAGTAAGCCATAAAAGAGTACATGTATTTGCAGATACACCTCACATGATAAAACTGCTGAGAAATCATTTCTTAGACACTGGGTTCTGTCTAAATGGCAAAATATTAAATTCAAAACCTATTGTGGAGTTACTGCAAAAAACCAATCATTTAGACCTAAATATTGCTCATAAAATTAACGAGCATTTCTTAGCTGTAAAAGGGGCTCAACGACAAAAAGTTAAATATGCAACAAAACTCTTCTCACACACAATTTCAAGAGCTATTTCAAGATTGGGCGTGCTGGGTATATATAAAAATGACAATAATTGGTTAGAATGTTCAGAATTTTTTAAAACTGTAAATGACTGGTTTGACGTCTTCAATTCCAGAGTCCCAGAAAGTGATTCCAGAGGTCGTATTAAAGCTTACGGATTAGCCTTATCACAACAAAATCAAATTTTGGAAGTTATGGAGAAAACAACGTGTGGGTTAAGAAAAGTTGGTTCCAATGCTTTATGGCCTTTTCAGCGGGGAATCATTATTAGTATCAGATCTTTAAAGCAACTTTTTCTTGACATGAAGTCGGACTATAATGTAACGTATATACTAACTTATAATTTAAATCAAGATCCTCTGGAAGGTTTATTTTCTATCATACGATCAATCGGGGGTTTACATGATCATCCCACTGCCTTACAATTTAAGTACAGACTAAGGAATTACCTTATGGGGCGCAATGATGAAATAATTTCAGAAAGTTCAAATGTGGGACACCTGAGTGACACTCCCAATATTACAACTGAAAGCATGAGTGGTGTTGTGAATGAAGATTGTAGTGTTGTGAATGAAGATTGTAATATTTCATATGATAATGATAAGGATGACTCGGAAGTTGTTGTTGGACAAATGCTTAGTGTCTTAAATTCGTCAGATACGAATCAAAGTCTTGCCACATTTGAAGAAGTAGTGGAGGATGAAATAGAAGAATTACGATGGGATGGCTTGGAAAATCTAGCGGGATTTATTGCTTTTAAGTTACGCCATAAAGAAAAGCTTGGTTATATTCCAAATTCTACTGAAGTTTCATTGTCTTGGGTGAATCATTTGTCTGAAGGTGGCTTACAGAAGCCTAATGTGGACTTTGTAACGAAATGCAATGAATTGGATCAAATTTTCAGAAAGTACAATAGCGATTCACTGAAAATAACAAAAAATTTTCTGAAGAATTTAATGCTGTCTGCTGAACAAGTTGAATTAAGTGAAGATGTCAAGAATCTTTTTTTTAGGTGTAAAATGTATTTCCAAATTAGATTGTTAAATAAAAAGCTAAAAAAAGAGTCTAACATTAGAAAACGAAAAATGATAAAAATAGTGAAGTAGGTAAACTTGTAATTTTTTGTAATAACAATTTTGCCATTTCATATAAATTATTGTAAGCTTCCAAATAAAAAAGTATTTAAGATCGGCTATAAATTGTTTTTGGGGTTCTACCTCACAATGTATTTATTTATTTACCTAATCATTAAATACCATCTTTATCAACTACCTACCTTTAATGCATTTAATGAATAATTTATAATTATACTTGAAATATTAACGATATAAAACAAAATGCACCATTTATAAAGTGCCAATCAAAGCGTAGCGACAGTGATTTTGTCACCGCGTGACGTCATGCGCAGTAATGTTACAAATCGGTAGCGCAAGTGGATTTATCTTTTCAAGTCATAGTATCATGAGTTGAACGCGCAAGCGCCCATGACCTCGAATCTAGTGGTAAACCAGAATTCTCCAACTTCGTCCAACGTTGCCACAACTCAGCTTTCTTAACGTCTGGTTAACAAACCAGACGAGTAAGTACTGGCGGTGCAATGCGAGATGCGCAAACTGGGGGTTAAATATTAACCTACAGTTAATTAACCTGCAGATTTAACCAAGAGCGGTGCAAACGGGCATTAACCTGTCAAAGTTGTTGCCGATTTTCCCAAAAAGAAAGTCAGCCAAATTGTCAGGACAGATATCGTTAGGGAAATGCTGTTGTCAGAAGTTGTGATAGGATTATTTTGTGGATTTTTACGAGGTGTCTACAAGAGAACTGATCCCTAATATTTAAATTATGTCATTTATGATAATTATTTTTATATCGCTTCGTAGAATTGAATTTAGCTTTCAGATGCAGAGGGTTCAACCGTAACAAGAATGAGTTACTTATACATTTTTCTGTCTAGGACTCACAAATCGAGACCTCCAATGAAAGGGGACCGTGATACCCCGCCAGGTAGTCTTGGTAGTATACAATCTCAACTTAGTCCTTGAAGACAGCGTTTCAAGTCCATTGGTCTGAAGAATCAATGAAAATTTGTTAAATCGAGAGTTAGTTTTTCATGAAATGTTCAGATAGGAATCTGTGAGTCTTAATTCGGTTGTTTTTCGGTGATTCCACCATTCATTCAAAATTTTCATCTGTCTCAGGATAAACAGATGCCGCACACATCGATTCAATTCGTACTTTTACCATAAACAACAAACCAAAAAGATCAGTGTTTAAGTTTGGATAAAGTAATTCTTAGACATTTGAATCCAAAGTCAAAGTATGAGTGTTATATTGAATACAGGTTTGAAATGTTTCGCGGTCTGTGCCGAGGCGAGTTTCTGATATTTTCTGTAAGGAATGTTAACACTTGGTATGAAAGAGTTGGGGAATCCGAGGGTTGTAATGTGGTGTCTGCACCTTGCTCGCAGGGCTCTCATGGGAACAGGAAAAGTGTGCTACCCACTATAAATCAAAAAGCGAACTTGACAGGGTTAAAGTCCAAAAAGATCGACAAGGGTACGTCCTGGGGTAAAGGGTTTTAGGGGATGGGGAATGTGAGGACCCAATTATTTTGTCTTGAATCTTAACTTTTGACTTTTGGTCTTTGAGTTGAGTTTCTGGTCAAGATGAAGAGTACAGAAGGTGACTGCTAGTGATTGAGAGACATCGAGAATCAGGGGGTTGGTTGAAAGTAGAGGTTTATGAAAGCGAGCGTGAACGAAGTAGAGTCAAAACATCACTGTGAATTATTTTATTACACCTCCAGATAACATTGCACCAACACCGTAATAGCAGAGTTTCAGCTATTTAAAATTCTGACTTTCACAAATAAGAGTACGTGCACTTTGGGTTGATATAATTTTAACCTAGTTATAAGTTAGATCTTAGTTTTAAGATAGGGCCATCAAGTCAAATTGCACTATGGCTCAATTGTCAAAAAACAAACCCAAACACTGCCAATTGTTTGTTTACATCACCTAGTGACTTTGAATTCGTTTATCCTTTACTCTAAGATTGATCTCACAAAACAACCAACGACGTTCATCTTGTCTAACTCAGAGTTCTCACAGTTCTACAAAAGAACCTAAAATCCATTCTAAACTCAAGTCGATTATTTTGACCTAATGACGGAAATCGATCCATCATGTCATCTCATCCCAACAACCCATAATCTAATTCGAGGCTGGTGAAGCAGTTCTCCAAAAAGAGGACCAAGGTCCCACCTAAAAAAGAAGGAAACTGATAAACAGTTCTCCCAACCATAGGACTAAAAGTCCCATCTACAAAACCAAACAAAAAGAACCAAACAAAAGATAGTTACTGGTGTATTCCAGAACTCAAACCAAACAAAGCAAATCATTACATAAGCCATCAAAATCTGTATCGTGCTTCTGAGTTGGTCAAAATACACAGCTGAGCTGTCTTCACAAAAGAGAACTTTGATCTTGACTCCAATTACAAATCTGCATTGACACATTTGTCACGATTTGTATTTTTTGAGACAGCCTTGTCTAATAAACATTTTGACAAAAGTCAAACCTGGCCATTACCAGAAACCACTTGATTTTCTCACAGTACAACGTGCTAGGAAATCCAAAATCAACAAAGATTGTAAAAGAATCTGACAGACTGATCTGAATACAATGTTCCATTCTGAAGTGTTCTTTTGTTCTTTTGAGTTACATAATACAAATAAATCAAAGATCGAAAGAATGTAGTGTTTATTTCTCTTTTGGCGTTTCTTCTCCACTAATCAGGGATACCTAGTAAATAAAAGGGGGGGTGTTAATTTAAAGGTTGATTAATTAGAAACACAACGTAGTCCTAAGCAATGAGTCCTAAATGATAGATAACTAGACGATCACGAACTTAAAGGGGGGGGGTCTTCGTTAACGTAACAAATCTAGAAACCTGGGTTAGTAAGGGGGTTGAAAAATATAACGTTACAATATGCATGGTATGTCCTTTTGCTATGTGAGAATGTAATTGGTGACTTCCATATCCCCACTCCAAGTTGGCAATGACTGCTGGCATTTAGCTTCAGAGGATAAACAAACATAACACCCTCAGGGGACTCATGCAATTTTGTGCCTGTCTAGAAGGGTTTTTCTAAGTGTTCGAAGTGATCAGAATCATTCTCTGGCTCTTTTCAATAGAGACCTAGCACATGACGTCACACGGTCAAGGTCACTCTGCCTGAGGACCAACACTGCATGGTTGCTTACGGGATTTCAGTTTGGGAATTGTATTGAAAACGTTCTAAGTGCATTGGAAACGTTTTTTAAGTGGTATTTCAAGCTCACGAGTTGTATTTTCTAATACCTGGTGAATAAACAGGGTAGGTTTAAATTTATGTCAAAACTGAGGTTATGTTACCATGTGTTTACTTTCCCCGTTTGCTTAAAAATCCCAATTTTTCGTGATTTATTTTTCATTTTAAGTTATGGTATTGCAGTGGTGATATATTTCAAAACGTTTTTCCAAAATAAAGTAATAAAAATGTGTAACCTACATGCATTATTATAAAGTTGATCTTTTCACTAAAAACAAGTGTTTGTATTTAAGGACATGGATAACCTGAGCAACTATGCCAAGAGCCTTCCAGACAATGAAAAAGGACACTACATACAGAAGATACAAGAAATCAACAACATCGACCCATATAATTTACCTGATAATATCAAAGCCAAGGAAATGCCTGTAATTGAAGTACCCCCTGTCACACTGGAAAAGAGACTAGAGTATTTCATATTAAGAGAAGGGCCCAGTACCTGGGAAAGATGTAAGAGCCTTTAAAAACCTGGACTCCTTTCGTCAACTTACCAGTGGTTGGATTCGGGACATTAAAGTGTATATAATCACTAGTACCTAACCTTTTGAATGCTTCAAAAATAAGTAAGAACTGTTCTTTTCTCTTAACAAAGTTATTCAGTTTCTAGGTTTTGCATTCTCAGAGGGTATCAGAACCTCCACTCGTTTGCTGGATAATTATTGGGGCCAAAAATGGAGACATTAAACGAAGCCACTGTGCATGTGATGGTGGGCCGGGAGAAGTCTGCTCTCATGTCTTAGCTATTTTTTTTGCGTTTGAGTATGCCTCAAAGCAGGGTCCCTCTGTAACAGATGCCCTTGCGTACCCCAAAACAAAGGACGCTTTCCAGAAGATATTGATTAAGTCTACTGAAGTCAAGAAAACGAATCTCTGATAATGTGGGAGATGTTTTAACACCACACTCAGCTTTAAGAATCCTTCAACAGAAAAGTGAAGACAGGGCAAAGAAAAAGAAAACAGCAACAATAAAACAGCGTAATATAGTTTTACACAAGGAAGTCCCAAAACACTGCAAGAAAAAGTGTTCCTCATCATCCAGCTCATCATTAAAATTCATTAAAATTCAAAAGTTGATGTGCCAAAATGGCATTTCTGGTTGCACGATTGGCTCCAAAAGACTTTCAGATCTAAGTTAGGTTATCAGATGCCCACGTACCAAATCTCAGCCAAGTCGGTCTAGTAGTTTTGGCTGTGGCGTGCTTACAACCGTACGTCCGTTACGTACGCACATACACACAGACACATTTTAAAAACACCTTTTTGGGTTCCTGAGACCTCAAAACGCAAAGATCCGGTCTTTTTTTTAATCCTAAAATTTTAGTGATTGCAGTAACCGCCCATTTTTTTCAAACTGTGATGATGTTGGGGAGGTTAGAAATATGAGGAATAAGGCTAATAAGGCTAATAAGGCTCTCCATTAGTCAAGAAATCTTTCTATGAAAATATTTTTAATACCGAGTTCAACATAGGTTTCCATAAACCGAAAAAAGATCAATGCTGCTTGTTGTGTAACCTACAAAAATTCCAACGAAGAAGAGAAGAAGCAACTGGAGGAGAGTTATAAGAAACATTTAGAAAATAAAGACCTTTCTAGACAAGAGAAGGCAAGAGAAGAAGCTAAAGGTGAAGCAAATAAAATAGTTGCTGTGTACGATTTACAAGCACTTCTTCCTACTCCGTCTGGGGAGGTCCCATCTTTCTATTACAAAAGTAAATTGGCAACGTACAATTTTACAATTTACGATATTCTCCCCAAGCCAGGGGCCAACGAAATTGGTACGTGTATTTACAACTTTCTCAAACAAAATGCTAATGAGAAATGTGTGAAATTCTATTCGGACAACTATGCAGGACAAAACAAAAATAAAATCATAGCTGCAATGTATCTGTACGCTCTTGCGAATCTAAACGTCCAAAATATAGCTCATAAGTTCCTCGTCACAGGACACACACAGAATGAAGGTGACAGTATGCATTCCTGCATTGAGCGAGAAAATAAAGTCCTGAAGGTTAGTCTCATTTATGTACCCTCGCAGTGGATACCTGTTATATGTCTAGCGAAGAAAAATGGAAATCCCTATATTGTCCAAGAACTTGACACAAGTGTCTTATCACTGGGTACATACGAGTTCCGGCCGCTCTTATCCTGTATTAATAAAGTCATACCATCAAGAAAATTCGAATGAAAAGAACGAGCGCTTAAACCTCTAGTAGGGGAGACCGGTGTCAATTGTAACAAGTTGCAATTGTAACAAAGTGCATTGCAGTGACATCGGTCGTCGGGAAGACCTAAAATTACACATGCATTGTGTAGATGCTTCCTTTTTTACCGACTGAAAGTTTTGTTGCGAAAACGTCAGCCGTTGACAAACAGTGACAGTTTGATGAGAAAGTGCGCCATTCGGTAAGTTTTTAAACGCTCAATTAACGTTTAATATCTCCCAATACTGAAATTTATTTGTAATTCGCGATATCTCATATTCTCGTATGAGCTACTGACTCTGTCGTCACATAAGTTGCTTTTGAAAACACTACGTTTCGTATCTGTAACAAACACGTTTTCTTAATAAGTGCAGTCGGTGTCCATTGTAACAAAAACAAAGGTGTCGATTGTAACATGTTACAATTGACACCTTCTTAAATAATAGCAATTAGAGCATGGGTTTAATCAGCTTAATATCCGTTTAGGTTAATTAAATGGTGAAGCCACGAGAGCGAAAGACCGAAAGAGGTTCAATTCCTCAACCAGTGTATAAAGAAGCGGCAAATAAAATACTCAACCAGGGCCTTTCTATCAGAAAAGTAGCTAAAGATTATGGAATGTGCCATGTAACCTTAACTCGATATTTGCGAGCTTATCGCAATAGAGGCAATCAAACGCCATCACCAGAAATGGGTAATAAGCCGCATAATAGAGTATTTAATGTTGAATTAGAACAGCAGCTTGCGCAATACTGCCAAACTTCCGCGAAAATATACCATGGCCGTAGCACCAAAGATTTACGAAAACGTGCCTTCCAATTTGCTCGACAGAATGAACTAAAATATCCCAAAACGTGGGATGAGAACGAAATGGCAGGTGCAGATTGGTTGACAGCATTTTTAAAAAGAAATCCATTGCTCTCCATTCGTACTCCTGAGGCCACGAGCTTGGCAAGAGCCATGAACTTTAATAGAGTAAATGTTGCCAAATTTTTCGATAATTTAGAAAATGTGGTGAACAGGTACAATTTTGCACCACAAAATGTGTATAACGTTGATGAGACCGGGGTGACGACAGTCCAGAAACCCAATAAGATTATTGCCACAAAGGGCACAAAACAAGTGGGCGCTATCACTTCGCAAGAACGAGGAACCTTAGTAACACTTTGCGTTGCTGTTAATGCTATTGGAAATACAATACCTCCCATGTTCATATTTCCACGGGTAAATTTCAAGCCACATTTCATTCGAGATGGTCCTAGAGGTTGTATAGGCAGCGGAAATAAATCTGGATGGATGCAAGAGGAAGACTTTTTATTGTTCATTAAACACTTTGTTAATCATGCCAAACCAAGTGAAAACAATAGGGTATTGTTGATACTTGACAATCACTCCTCACATTTGTATATTCCTGTTATCGATTATTGCAGAGAGAATTTTGTGACACTTTTATCTTTTCCTCCGCATACTTCTCACAAGTTGCAACCTCTGGACAGAGGAGTATTTGGACCATTCAAGAAATATTTGAACCAAGCTGCTGACCAATGGATGAAAAACAATCCTGGGGAACGCATGACGATTTACCACATTTCCATTAGCAACTACAGCTACAAATATTATGTCAGGATTCGCGTGCACTGGAATATGGCCCTTCAACAGAGAAATTTTCACTGATGATGAATATTTGCCATCCAATGTTACAGACAGACCTGTTGAAGATATGGGACTAGAAGGAGAAAACGTTGAGGTAGCAGAACCCAACATGGATCAGCCTTCGACATCAGGTGTGCTTCGACCTGAAGAGATGCGACTAGAGGAAAACGTTGGGGTGGCAGAACCCAACATGGATCAGCCTTCGACATCAGGTGTGCTTCGACCTGAAGAGATGCAACTAGAGGAAAACGTTGGGGTGGCAGAACTCTTCATGGATCAGCCATCGACATCAGGTGTGCTTCGACCTTCAACACCAAAGACTCCAAAGAAAATGACCACTTCTGAAGCATCCACGCTTACACCAAAGACACCATCAAAAGCCAAAAAACCCATCACCCCTCCTGAAGCAATCAGACCCTTTCCAAAAGCAAATTTTCAACGACCAAAGAAAAGCGGTAGACAGAAAGGAAAAACTGCTATATTGACAGATACTCCAGAAAAAAAGCTGCTTGAAGAAGCTCAAAGCAAGCGACGAAAACCAGTGGGAAAACTAGACGAATTAAGAATCCTAAAGAAAGGTAAAAGTATTGTGAAACCGTCAGCAAGTTCTAAACGAAAGAAAAAGACTCGAAGGTCTTCAGATGACAATGATGAAGATGACGACGAAACGTTTTGTTTGGTTTGCGGTGGAAAATATTCGGAAAGCAGTGAAGACTGGGTTCAATGCACATCAGAATGCAAAATGTGGGCCCATTTGTCATGCACAGACAGAGATCCATTTTTTATCTGTGTTAATTGCCTTTCCGACTGAAATATTTGTTTATTGTTCTTAAAGTATCATTAAAAAGCTTTTTTCGTTGCGTGTTACAATTGACTCTATACCCTGTTACAACCGACACCCACTTGGTGTCAATTGTAACAATGTGTTTTTGTCCCTTAGCAATTTTTTTTCAGAAGAACTTGTAAGGGTAGGAAAAGAAAGCAAGCGCATTTCTATTCACAATATCTGGATCTAACAGTCAACATTTTTTGTTAGCTTGAATTAAGTTTATTGACTACAAAAAAAAACAAAAAGTGGAATTTGTTACAACTGACACCGGTCTCCCCTACATTTGCGAAAATTAAAACTAATTTAAACTTAAGTATGAACAAGACACTTCAACTGGCTAAAGAAATTAGTCACGAAACCCAAAACATGAGAATAATAGAATTGAATTTGAAATTTAAACTGGAAAAATGTCAACATGTCATAGATCAAGCGCACGAGCTCAATTTTTGATTCGGAAGGTTCAATATGTACCAGGTTACTGTGCGCTAAGTCAAGGGGTGCACCGCTTAAGAAGGTTTCAATACCTCGACTCGAACTATGTGGGGCGCTGCTTTTAGCCCAGTTTGCGGCCAAAGTATTAAGAATATTAAATTTAACTGTAGATAACACTTATTACTGGACGGATTCGACAATTGTCCTTCACTGGTTGTCCTCGCCTCCCAATCGCTGGAAAACCTTTTTTGCCAACAGGGTGGCCGAAATTCAGTCGTTAACCAATATTGAAAACTGGAATCACAAGAAAGGCGAAGACAATCCAGCGGATATAATATCGCGCGGCATGTTGCCCCAAAACTTAATTAATTCAGACCTGTGGTGGAACGGTCCCATCTTACTGGAAGTACCATTGAAAGGTTTCACTTCCGCGCAACCGAACCCCCTTCAGACGGAACAATGGAAGAAAGGCATTGTTCGGCTAGCGTTAACGTCTCCACCATTCAATCAGATGTGTTACTAAAATTCTCAAAATTTCATAAACTGCAACGATGCATTGCGTATTGTTTAAGGTTTTTAAATAACATAAATAGTAAAAATGACAAACAAACCGGTCTGTTAAGTGTTAGGGAACTAAATGCTAGCTTATTCACTATAGTCAAACTAGTTCAACGGGAATCGTTCCCAGACGAATTCAAAGCCATGAAAAATCAAAGGGCACTGCCCACCGGTAGCAAACTTTTAGGTTTAAATCCGTTCCTTGACGCAAACGAAATTATCCGTGTAGGCGGGCGATTAGGCAATAATAGGTTATCCTACAACAGCAAGTTTCCCATGGTACTACCTAAGGGCCATCGTGTCACAAATATTATAATTAGCTGTGTCCATGAAGCCCATGAAGTCCTTTACAAATTGTGGCGTAGACTATGCAGGACCTGTAATGGTCCGTGAAGGGCGTATCCGGGGCCGGTACAAATCTGTAAAATCCTACATTGGTTTATTCATTTGCTTCGCAATAAAGGCCGTACATATCGAACTCATTTCGGAGGCATGATAGCTGTTTAGTTTTAAGTAAGTAGCCTGTTGCTCTGCGGGGTTTACAACCCGTTTCCGAACGGCCGCAGGTAGAAGAATCCACTCATATTGTAAACAATTTACCTACTTTCTACTTTCTGTAAGATAAATTAAAAACCAGTTGAAACCCGTGTACCAAAGGGTGAGGACGTTGCCTCCCCAACATGTAATCGACTCAATACACACTAAAAACCATACAAAGAATTTTATTTTCCCGAACGTTTCGGGTGGTCCTCCGAACCTCAAAACAATAGCGAATATTTATTCCGATAATGGTACAGTGTGATTCAAAAGTTTTGTAATTAGGGTTGGCTATGGAAACAAAAGATTCGAAAAACGTTTGTCCAAAATTAATCGCACAGTCCCCAAAGAAAATCACTAAACTAAAATGACAGATGAGAATTTTTTTAATTTACTTCTTTTGTATTTATTATTGCGAATTATTTCGAAAAAATGTGAACCTCTACGCTTCCGGTATCAAATTTGGCGCCCTTCAGTGAGCACTCTTCGATTGGCAGCAAACAACAAAACTGTGGCAAAGTTAGGTTATGTTTGGTCTTGGTCCATGAAAGTATAAAAAGAAAAAGCTTTCATTTCTTCATAAAGCTTGGATGTTTGAGCAAGGACCTTGAAGCACTCGTCAAGAATAGGTTTTTTGTCCTTAGTTAAATAAAAAAATCGTATCCGTATGGATAATGGTCCTCGATGTGGTCAAATCCAATCGAAAGGTAATAATTAGCTTATTAATGCAACCCGCTCATTTGGAAACCGTTTCAGAAACAAATGCTATACAATAAATATGGATCGCAACAATTTCTTGAAGCAAGTGCGCTGCCTTCAATATCCATCGGACATTTATCTTGGACTCCGAGATGTTATGGTGATTTAAAAAAAAAGAGCACCAATGGAGCAGTGTAATGTCCAATTTACACAGATTTAAAATTAACACTTACCTATTTTTTGTTTTATAAATCGACTAGTAAATTCACTAAAACAAGTTAATTAAATGGCTTTATTTTCAATTACAAACACACAGTGGAAACAAAACTACTTAGAAACAGGTGTTCCCGATTTTGAGATAGTGAACAAAAATTACTACCCCCACAAATATTGGTGTAGTTGAAAATTAAAAAACGACTTGATCGATCTTCCACTTCACTACTTTTGTGCTGAAGTTCTGGATATCTTAAGGCAGGGGGCCAAGTCAGGATCATCTGTATGTCATTTTAATTGGTTTGAAAAACTGCCTAATCCAAATCTTGTTATTCACATTTGTAACTTCCCGGATTCATTATATTCGTTGCACATAAAGTCAGCTGTTTTTTATTGTTATTCACATTTGTAACTTCCCGGATTCATTCTGTTTTTTATTGTTATTTACATTTGTAACTTCCCGGGTTCATTATTTTCGTTGCACACGAAGTCAGCTGTTTTTTATTTCTGCTAAGGGTTGTGAAAGCAAATTCATAAAAGAACAGAGAATCAGGCTAGTTGGAGTCTCCATTATTTGTTTCTGAAAAAGTTTCCAAATTAGCAGGTCGATTTTAATAAGCAAATTACTATTCGACTGGATTTAACCACATCAGGGACTTCTCCGGAGGACCATCCTGCATACGGATAGGATTGTTTTTTAAACTGAGCACAAAAAGCTACGTGGCCCCCAAGGCTGTTTTAACGAGCTCTTCAAGATCCTTGCTCACAAATTCAAGCATTATGAAGAAATAAAAGCTTTTTAAAACTTTCATGGGCATTTACCAAACATAACCTAACTTTGCCAGAACTTTGTTGTTTGCTGTCAACCGGAGAGTGCTCACTGAAAGGCGCCAAATTTGATACTGGAAGCCGAGAGGTTCACATTTTTTCGAAATAAATCGCAATAATAGATGCAAAAGAAATAAATTCAAAAAATTCACATCTGTCATTTTAATTCAGTGATTTTCTTTGGGGACTGTGCGATTAATTTTGGACAAACGTTTTTCGAATCTTTTGTTTCCATAGCCAACCCTAATTACAAAACTTTTGAATCACACTGTACCACCTTTGTGGGAGCGAATAACGAGGTCGCTGAACTTAAGCGTTTATTTCAATCGAGTTCCTTTTCCACAGAAATTGCCGAAGTTTTAACCAAAGACCACATTTCGTGGCATTTTATTCTTCCGCGGGCACCACATATGGGCGGACTTTGGGAAGGTAACATTAAGTCAGCGAAAAATCATTTGAAACGCGTCATAGGTAACGCGATGTTGACATTTGAGGAGATGACTATCCTACTGTGTCAAATTGAGGCATGTTTGAATTCTCGCCCCTTAACCCCGCTATCAGCTGATCCCAATGACCGATATCCCCTTACACCTGGTCACTTCCTTGTCGGCGGCGCGGCGGCCCACTAGCTGCTATCATGGAGCCAGACGTAACTACAATTCCGACAAACAGTCTCTCTCGCGGGCAGCTTGTACAACAATTGCAGCAACAATTTTGGCGTCGTTGGTCTAACGAATATTTGGGAGAGTTGCAACAACGAATTAAGTGGCGAGAAAACGTTGTAGACCTATGCAAGGTTGGGTTACCGGTCCTCGTGAAGGAGGACAATTTACCACCGCTTGTTTGGAAGCTCGGCCGAGTCTCCGAACTCCGTCGCCCTGTCGTTAAAATATGTGTCCTGCCCATTGATAAGTAATTTTGGTGGTCCATTCCCTTTGAAAGTCATAGCTTTCAAGGCCGGTGGTGTTACGTATTTTGCGACATATTCAGGACCGCCACATGTTTGACGACACATTGAGGACCGCCACATGTCTGTCATGTCCCCAGCGGATGGTCATCCAGGACGCATCATTTGTTTTTCAAATATTCCTTATTTTAGAGTTGTAACAGAAGTCGTAGGAAATAGATGTATTTTAAGCAGCTCTCACTTTTCGTTTTTCCGTACGATTACGGAGGTATCGATATCGGTACAAAACAGCGAGACATGTCATTTCCTTATCAGTTTTTATGTTCGAGGGAAACGTTTCAAAAGCTTAATTAGCATTCCATTTTTATTTAAAAAAAAAAACAGCAAAGGAATTCTGACGGATGCTTTTGAAGAAAAAGTGTTTAAACGGTTCGACATTGATAGTAAAAATTACCAATTCCATTATTTAATAATTAAAGGGCATTCATATTATACACAGAGTGATGGAACCTCCCTGTAACTAATACCACGGCTCATCATAAAGGAAAAAAGTCTTATCCATTGCAGAATGTACTAGTTATACAATGGGTGAGAGATTTTTTCGCTTTAAAACCCGTGGATAAAGCATAATATTTTGTGCGTAATGATTATTGCTCCCGAGGATGACGTTTATGGTACGAGCCGTAAGCTTTCCGTCAAGATTTCAACATTTATAGATTTCCGTTGTTGGACATAACCATTCAAAAACCGTCTTATGGAACATTTCATGACACCAAATCTGGCGAAGAAATACTCCTTCAACCACCTGTCAAATTGTGGTTATAGCCGGAAGGCCACTGGAGCTTCTTATCGACGGCATGGTCTTTAGTTAAAAAATTAGTGAGCTTTGGCTTGGTCTAGCTGTCATTGTCTGTAATGTATTTCTAAAGGTGTGCGACAGAGAGAACCGATCTTCACCGCCAACTTGATGACTTTTTCAATTGAACACTTGTAACATATTGTAACAACCGGCACCAGTTTGCAACCCGCCAAAAGAAACGCCGAAAAATTCACTTTCACAAAATGTCAACAGGGCTACAGAGAAAGATATAAACAATTTACCACTTGTAATTTGCTAAATGTACAACTTGCAATCTGCGGACCAAAAGGCGTAAACTGAACGTTCGCACCATCTGTTATATCGGACTACACGTGAAAAAAAATTTTGCTCTAAATCAGCAACGTTTAGTTTTATTTCAAAGCTTCTTCAGGCTATAACAATCACACTGTAAAAACTGTTTATGGTACAAAGCATATAAACATACCCGGATGGTGCAAAAGTATCAATTAAAACCAAAATTTACTTTAAAATCATTACTGCTACTGCCAATGTCAATACCGCTCCAAGAAGGAAGAGCGCCAACCGGTCTTCTGTCATTAGAGCGAGCCAGACAGCACGTAGGCAGCATCACATCCGCGTAATGATTTTATAGTATATTAAGTATTAAGAACGGTGAGGATAATTTACCGGTCGAAGACAATGTTTGGAAAGCCACAGGGGCATTTCGAGCAAGTCCTATCCCAAGCCTATGTAGTCTATCAGGGGAAATGCCTTTATCTATCCGACTTCGCCAAATCGCTCTGTCATATTCAACGGGGGTTGTCAGGAACCCGCTCAATCCATCAAAGAAAGCCTGTTTTCCACCTCGCTTTCAAACCACAATAAAGCAACGAAAACATGGACCAAAACCGTTCTACCATAGACTCGATGAAGATATAAAATCCCTAAGTATCCCAAATCCCAAAATTGCAGACTCCCCTAAGCCAACTACCCCCCCTTGGACCATCCTACATCTGCACGTTAATCTTGATCTCACCGAATACAATAAGCTGGATACCCACCACACAATAATCCAAAAGCACTTCAACAAAATGAAAGCCAAATATAATGACTTCCGGTTCGTGTACACGGACGCCTCCAAAACAGAACTCGGGGTCGGAAGTGCAGTGTATAACTCAGAAACGTATAAACTCTACCGTATGGCAAACAGTAACTCAGTGTTTAGTGGTGAACTCATTGCAATTCTCGAAGCTCTAAAAGTAGTGCAAACCATTAAGACTAAGAACTTTGTAGTGTGTACAGACTCTCTTAGCTCACTGAAAGCCGTCAACAGTATACACTCCACACTCACCTTAGTTCAGCAGATCCATCAGCAACTTCTCAATATTCTGAACGCCAAAAAGAAAGTTATCTTTATGTGGGTACCTTCACACACCGGAATAACAGGGAACGAATCAGCAGATCAAGGAGCCCAAAAAGCAATCAATTCCCCTGATACTGACCTGGGAGACACAACAATAATAGACGACCTAAAAACTTACTTGAAATCCTCTGTTAGAAACAAATGGAAATCAATGTGGGAAACGTCCGACAATAAACTGAGGCAGATTAAGCATGACCTAAAGCCTTGGATTAGCACACTGCTATCAAGGAGGGACCAAACAGTCATAAGCAGACTAAGAATTGGACATACAAAACTCACCCATCAACACCTTATGCGAAAAGAGCCCCAAGAAATATGTACTCACTGCAATTTCGAGTTGACAGTTAAACATCTCCTGATCGACTGCCCAACCTACGAAACGGAGAGGAAAACATATAATGGGTAATATCCTCGAAGCAATCCTGAAATATAAATCAGAATCCGAAGAAGTGATCGCCTTTCTAAAAGAAGCCAAACTGTACCACCTCGTGTAATATATTACCTAAATTGTAGAATATACACTTAAGTTGTTGTATTAATAGAAGTGCTAATTGACTCTAAGTGGTCGACGCAATTTAAAATTAAAATTAAAAAAAAAATAAATTCTGTATTGACTCTTTTAATTCCACTGACTGCCGGCTGAAGTGCGGTTCATTTGTCATCTCTCCAAGTTATTTAGGACTCAAAACGTGGAAAGGGGGCTCACACAACACACAGCAATAAGTTTCGGCGTAACCTCACTTGCGCACATTTACTTCGTGGAGCCATTCAAGGTCGAAGGTGAGCGGACGCCCCAAATTTGATCGGGGAAGTGGAGATACTGATATTTTCGTCAAATTTTTCATTTTAATAAATGAAAATACGATTAATTAAAAAAATTGCCGTCCACCATTTTAGTCTAGGGAATTGGTTGGGAACTACACGAACTCGATCGGACAAACGTTTTTCGATTGAATTGTCTTTCATGGCCAAGCCTCATTACAAATTTTCTGAATCTCTCTGTACCTGTTAACATATAAAATAAGTCAATACCACTTGGAATCGTTTTTTAGTGCTGTGCAAAGCCGAGGAGGGTTTAACAACAATCCCTCGGTCACTCAGTTTAAGTCAGCATATAGAAAACTATCGGTGTGTCATCAAATTTCTAGCTCCAGATTGGGAAATTGCAGTCGCGAAATTCTGGACAACTGCGTAGCTCCTTTATCTGACGACGACGCCAGATAAAGGCGACGTGTCGTCAGAGGACATTAATACAGAAGAACTTTTGGATCATGATCATGCAAATAGATCTTGGAATGTAATGTTCACAAAAAAGAACATTAATTTTTTTTTAAATACCTAGAATTGCAGTTCAATGCTCGGAGATTTTCAGGGATGACAAAATGTTAGATTATATCTTTTCACAAGATGTACTGTATAATTACAGGATTCAATTGATTAGAATTATTATTCATATATATTTAGAAGTGGCCATGAACTAAAGTCTTTGTTAATTTTACACCGAATGGAGGCCTGATCACGTAGGTGGATCCCAAGTTAGGTAACAGCTAAACCTAGCATATAATCTGTGATATTACCTTTTGTAAATAGATAACTTTAGTAGATGTAGTGTGTTTGTTCTGGATGCGATAATCAATTCTGACCTACCCAAGATAAGATTAGATTACCGACCGGTAGCCTTGCTAAACTTTCCTGGTTTTTGGTGTCGTCTGCGTAGTCTCAAACCAGGTGGCGCGTTTTACATTGAGTCTCATTGCTGACACACCCAAGGCTGAACCACCCACACACTCACGGGTATGACATTAGAGTAAATTTAATGTCGCACTAATAGTGTTACAAGCTTAGTACAATATTTAGATTTTACTTTTGAAATTATAGTGAAAGGGAAACAACCACGTCATGATGATGATGTTATAGGCATTCATATTTGCAGTGCGCATTTTGTTAAAATCATGTGCAATGACATTGGCAAATGCGAATTTGATGTGTCTATTTCAGATAAGGTAAAAGAAATCCTCGTTGCGCCATTCAATTTTAGCAACATCGAGGCAGTCGAAGAATGGCTTAAAAATTTGGCCATTGTTTTTTCACACGAAATTAAAGAAAAACCTCGTGGTAAACATCAACCGCAATATAAGTCCATTCTATGACCATTTCAATAAGTTGTGGGACAAAATAAAAACGGAAATCGACTTCTCCCAGGAAGGCAAAAGGACTATTTATTTCAATAAAAAACGCACAAAAATATAAGTAAATATATAAGTTCTGTCACGCATGCACCAGCAACTTGATTGATTAGAGTTAACTGTATTTGAAACTATATGGCAATGGACTTCTAGTAGGTAGCTAAATTTATCTGGAAGCTTAGCAGTGATAGAAAAACAAAAAATATTGCATTTAAAAAAATATTTCGTTGTAAGCTTGAAATTTCGAAGTAACCAATATTTGAGGGGCGGCAGAGGGCTGAAGATGTTGACCTATCGCAAAACCGTAAATAAACTTTTTTCTTAGAATAGTAAAAGGCAAGCTTTGGCGACTATTGCAAAACGAAATTCAAGAATTCGTTTTTTTCGGCCCACCCTATTAGACAGACAGCAATAAGATGCGACCTAAAGTTTCAAACGAAATGAAACGAAGATGATATTCGCTATTCACCGAATTACAGCGTCAGAAAAATATTTAGCGAAGAAGAGGAATAGTATGTTACATATTAAGGGGCTGAGGAACTACTTTTAATCCCGCGACTGAAGTTTGTAGCCCGAGAAGTATCCATTTATTTTGCGTTGTGTTGCAATCCACAAAGGCAGCAAACTAAGTAAACATTCGAAGCGGGTCGATTGGGCACGAAAAATATTTTCGCTTTCGTCGAAAATTCAATTTTCAAAAAATCATTGTTAAGTACCTCAGAGGAGCTGACGAATGAAAAAAATCTCAAGAGGTACAGACTAGTATAGTAGAGTGCCCGCGCCTGGAAATGTCGCTTAATTTTTGTGCCCGTAGGCACTTTGTGGCTAAAAGGAATGAACTTGCCAGCTTTATAGAAGACATAATCAAGATTCGGAATCCACTTGTCGTAAGAAAAACGTAGGGTTTCTAAGGGCGCAAATCAAGATTTTCTAACTGAGTACACCACGCCATAGAGATAAGTGATGTTCACATCTCAAGCCAAAAATAATTACAATTTTTGTACAAAAAGTATTTTTAATTAATTATTGAATCTTGGCGTTAACATGGGGTCTTATGGAGCGGAAATTCAGTTAAAGGCCGTTTTTTCGGTTTAGATCGACCGAAAAACTAATTATTTTAAGGCGCATTTGCCGAATAAATTGCGATATCTTTAAAACTATTGCAGACACGAAAAAAGTTATTCTTAGCAAAATGTGTAGTAAGGTTGCAGATGTGTATTAAACGCGAAATTATATTTTTTGGAGCAATAATAAAGGAGATATTTAATTATTTGTCAAACGATAGCAAATTTTTGACACCCAGCGGGCGCGTCAGACTGCAGCGAATCTCGATCCCCCACCACAACTCCCGCGCGTTTACCAACCCGCACTTCCCCCCGATCGCACCTAAATGCTGGCGTTCCACTGCATTCCTTTATTATAAATTATTGAAGATCTATTAAAAATATTATTTATAGACCAATTTGTTGTTAAAATTATGATTATTAACGGACCTTTTGACAAAACGTGTCTTTCTCTTGACATTAATTATTAATTGACAACAATAATACATATCTAACAATAAACAAATTATATTGCAAAATTAATTATTGAATACGGAAAAATATAAATATACAATTATTGTCTTGGTACCTAGTTACCTCCCGCGAGTCGCTGTCGTCTTCATCAAGCGAAGGAACCACTGTCTCTGGTGATGTGCCTTTTTTACTATGTGGGTTCTTGCATGTTGTCTGAAGTTTGAATACTGACCTTTTTTGCATTTGCATGTAGTTAAAAGTTACCTAATATATTTACCAACGTCTTCTGGAACAGACGGCAGTGTTTGCAATATTGGTATTAGGCTACTATTTTCGCTATCCATGCGCCAACCGTGCTTGAAAAGATCTGCATGGCCAGCTCTGGGATTAAGACTGTTTAACCAAATTTTTATTTGATAATGAACACGAAGGCAATGTTGAAGAAGGCTGTCTTCAGTTGAAAGAAGCTTATCAATTGTTCTTGAAATGGATAACAGGGCTCTTAATTCATTGACTTATGCGACATTTTCTTTCTTAGTGTAGGTGTATCTTTATCACAAAGTTAGGCCTATCTCAATATCAATGTCAATTAACTGACAATACGACAGGTACATTTTCCAGCAGACTTTTTTGGCCAATCCATTAAATTGGCTGGTGCATGGTGTCGCAGCCTATCCAGTGTGTGGAAAGCTGGTAAGTTCTTCAAAAGCTGTGGCTTCATATTCAGCTCGAGGATTGGTATGAATCTCATTGATTCTTTGTATCCTAATTTTAGCCAAGTTTCTGGAGTTAAGTGGATTTTAAAATGGGCCAATAAAACGATGGCACGTCTGTATCTCGACAATCGACAATAGACCTTACCTAGCCAGCTTTCTTCGCTGATAGAATGTGAAAAAGTATTCTGGTGTCAAAGTTACTCTTGTAGGTACTCAAAAATTGACTGGTTACTACATTAACCAGGGTCGTATGCTTAAAAATATAATTAAACGAAATACTTGGCTAAAAGTAGGATACAAAGAATAATAATGAGATTCATACCGAGCTGAATATGAAGCCACAGCTTTTGAAGAACTTACCAGCTTTCCATGCCCTGACAGGTTGCGACACTACCAGCCAATTTAATGGATTGGGTAAAAAAGTCTGCTGGAAAGCCTACCTGTCGATGTCGTATTGTCAGTTAATTGACAAGATATGCCTAGGTGAATTTGACGACATTCATTTTGCAAATGTGCATAACTTAGTGATAAAGCTATACACTAAGAAAGAAAATGTCGCATCAGTCAATGAATAAGAGCCCTGTTATCCATTTCAAGAACAATTGCTATAAGCTTCCTTCAACAGAAGACAGCCTTCTTCAACATTGCCTTCGTGTTCATTATCAAACAAAAATCTGGTTAAACAGGCTTAATCCCAGACTTGAGCTGCCTGATCTTTTCAAGCACGGTGGCGCATGGATAGCGAAAATAGTAGCCTAATGTTCCAGAAGACTTTGGTATATTAACTTTAACTATACCTACATGCAAATGCAAAAAAGGTCAGTATTCAAACTTCAGAGTTAGGGTCTAGGCAAATCAGTTGTTCTTTTAGACTGCGCCAGCAAGGTATGTTCATTCAAAAAAGGAAATTTGCCGTGTATCTATTCATGTTCGTGTATGGGACAAAAAACATGCAAGAACCCTCATCGTAAAAAAGGCACACCAGAGACAGTAGTTCCTTCGCTTGATGAAGACGACAGCGACTAACGGGAGGTAGTTAGGTACCAAGACAATAATTATTGTATATTTATATTTTTCCGTATTCAATAATTAATTTTGCAATATAATTTGTTCATTGTTAGATATGTATTATTGTTGTCAAGTAATAATTAATGTCAAGAGAAAAACACACGTTATGTCAAAAGGTCCGTTAATAATCATAATTTTAACAACAAATTGGTCTATAAATAATATTTTCAATAGATCTTTAATAATTTATAATAAAGGAATGGCAATGGAACGCCAGCATTTAGGTGCGATCGGGGGGAAGTGCGGGTTGGTAAACGCGCGGGAGTTGTGGTGGGGGATCGAGGTTCGCTGCAGTCTGACGCGCCCGCTGGGTGTCAAAAATTTGCTATCGTTTGACAAATAATTAAATATCTCCTTTATTATTCCTCCAAAAAATATAATTTCGTGTTTAATATACATCTGCAACCTTACTACACATTTTGCTAAGAATAACTGTTTTCGTGTCTGCAATAGTTTTAAAGATATCGCAATTTATTCGGCAAATGCGCCTGAAAATAATTAGTTTTTCGGTCGATCTAAACCGAGAAAACGGCCTTTAACTGAATTTCCGCTCCATGTTAACGCCAAGATTCAATAATTGATTAAAAATATTTTTTGTACAAAAATTGTAATTATAGTATAGTAGTATAGTATAGTGTACTCAGTTAGAAAATCTTGATTTGCGTCCTTAGAAACCCTACGATTTTTTTACGACAAGTGGATTCCGAATCTTGATTATCTCTTCTATAAAGCTGGCAAGTTCATTCCTTTTAGCCAAAAAGTGCCTACGGGTTGAACGATAGAGGCCTCATTGCACTCTACTAGTATGGACTATCCTCCAAACACCATAAAACTTTTCGAGAAAATCCTCCAGAGCAGGAAAAAAATAAAATTCATTTTCCCATGTTAATTCCCTATACGGCGGGGTCTGTGATACACCCGGTATAAAAAAGTTCATTCGGACAGGCTGGGAAAAACACCTGTGCTGAGCAATGTAGAAGAAAAGTGTATATTTGAAGCAATGTTTTCTGCTGCCATCCTATTATCTTTTTGATGAGAAAGATATAAAGGAATTCGTAAAGCTTTATTTAGACAGGAAAGGAGTTGTTATCACTTTTTTTAAAAACAACGCTCCTGGCAGTGCTGCACTAACACTAACTGTACTCTTCGAGCCCGAAGAGCGATTGCCTCTCCCCCCCAGAGTAGGGCCCATCCACCGACCCCCCGATCCACCCTGCCCACAATGTGCCCCGCAAGAGCAGTAAGGTCACCACTGCTGCGGTGGAAGGGGTCGGAAAGCGGGAGGAACTAGGCCTCGGGAGGGACTGTCTTCATAGGGCCTTCCGAGAGAACCTAGTTCTAGACCACCCGGGTGTAACTCTGGCCAGTGTGGAGGCCGCGCTTTGCGGGAAAAGCGACGAGTCCTCCTGGCAGTTGACCGTTGGGTTGACAAAGTCGCTGCCCACAAGAAGCGTGGTAACCAAGGCAAAAGAGCTCCAAAGAAACGAACACCAGATCCTGCACCTCGCCAACACCGCCTCGGACTCTAGAAGTTCGACGTTTAAGAAGGTGCAGGACTTGTACAGAAAATCTCCGAAGAGTCTGACGGAAGCCATTCTTAACGGGGACGTGATTGCGGCCGACCCTAGCGTGTCTGCGGTAGAGGAGGTGAAAGACCTCTACGGGGGAATTTTCGAACAGTGTTCGCCCCCCAATAGTGAATCGGCTGTTCCAAAGGTCTACTTTTGGCATGTCACTTTCAACATGTCCTCACTTCCCTTCTAAAAAAAATCGAGCGAAGCGTGCGTAAGCTCACGTGGAAACTGATTTCGGTTTTTCCACATTTTTCGCCGTTTTCCATCTCGTATTGGACGTTATTTCGTTACCCAACGGTCCACTTGTTCGAAGTGATTTGAAGCCTACACTGCAGGGGTGGTAAGTTGTTAGATTATGTTGAGCACATGGTTCATTGCGTTTTTCCAAAAAGGGTTTTCCTGCCGTATCCTGAACTTCT
Organism: Pycnomerus fuliginosus; assembly: GCA_963924575.1. NCBI lineage: Eukaryota > Metazoa > Arthropoda > Insecta > Coleoptera > Zopheridae > Pycnomerus > Pycnomerus fuliginosus. The sequence goes on along the minus strand of OZ004617.1, from coordinate 42,453,287 downwards.
GGATTTTGTCCAAGGCATCTTCGTGTTTCCATCTGCGCACTGCCACTGGTAACTTGCTATCGAAGAGCAGCCGAAGGTTGTAGCTGTCCTTGAAGTAGCCCCCTTACTGGACAATCAATCAGCCCTGGTGCCCATCGCCCTTGGCTCAGAGACTGCTCCCGGTTCCGTGGTGATTAGGGTTAGACTCCAGGAACGAGCCCGACTCTACCTCGCCAGGATCTGAGAGGGTCGTGACGAGTCATCCGGACGAGAGCTCAGATAAAATTGCCAGGTTATTTTGACTACCGGTGTTACCAGAACGCACTACCTGTAGTAAGTTTTGTAATTTGTGTGCATTCAGCACTTAGCTCACCTCAGCTATGAGAACTTAGTAATTTAAGTAAATTTTCGATACATGATTAATGCTTCGGTGATCGCTCTCACTTTTTATTTGGTTGAAAAAACCATCTCATAGCACTGGTTCAAGTCGAGTTGATGCTCCCATACATCTAGATTTAGATCGGCCTATTGAAGTTGAACTCAGCTGATTTCATCGCCGAACGATTTTATTCTGCGGTATCAACTAACGGCCCGTGACTAGGCTCTAGGGTAATATCTTGACATTCAACCTACACGATCACTCAAGTAATTTATTGTTCATTTATAAAATTCATTTTAACATTCATCTGTGGTAATTATTGTAAATACACGTTTTAGCGAGAGCCTGTAGTCTTTGTTAACCATTACTCTGCCCAAGAGCAAAGTAAGAACTTTTCTACATCTAGGCAGCCTGGCAACGCTTCCAAGGCTGAACTCAACGGTTAGGGTACTTAAGAGTAAGAACTACCGTTACACGCTCACCACCACGTCGGTCCCATTTCCATAGGATCGGCCGTGCAGCGCTTGCTGCACCGAGTGCCATCGCTGATCGCGTCGCATTAAAGACGGTATAACCCTCTCCGAACACCAGAGGGGGTTCGTCGCGACCGACGGGACGCTCGCGAACGCGTGGCTGCTGCACCAATATATCCATCAAAGGACCGGTACTGGTAAAGGGTTAAATGTCGTTTCCCTCGAAGTTAAGAAGGCTTTTGACGCGGTGTCCCATAATTCTATTAGAGGGGCACTCGAGCGCTTCCAGGTCGCGCCGTGCTTGCGCGACTATCTGATGGCCACTTTTGATGCCACCACCTCCATACGAGTGGAGATGCTTGGACTCGGCCGATTCAGATTAAGCGTGGAGTAAGGCAAGGCGACCCGATCAGTTCGTTACTGTTTAACATGGTAATGGACGAGCTTCCGGAACACCTGAATGATCGTTACGTTGATGGCACCCTTCCAGGTAACGCCAACTGCGCGGCTTTTGCTTTTGCGGATGACCCGCTACTGATCTCCGACCGAGACCTGGAGATCCCCCTCATGCTCGCTGATGTCGAAAGATTTCTCGATCGCAGGGGAATGGCAATCCGTCCAAATGCCGTGCTCTAGCAGTTGGTGTAACCGGTGGCAGGGCCGTGGCCCGCACGAAGACTGTTTATAAGATCGCAAACAAGCCAATTCCATTCGTATCCGATATAAATGCCTTCAGGTATTTAGGATAAGACTTTGGATCCTCCAGCGTGGAGAAGCCCCGACTGCACGATCTCCCTACCTAGCTAACTAACATCTCAAGGGCACCTTTGAAGCCATACCAGAAGGTCAGCATGATCAAGCCGCAATTAGCGGTAATTAGTTAAATGTTAAATGTGTTACGGAAAATTCGAATAAGTCTGCGGTTAGAGTTTTGGTGAGTAACGGGACCCAGAAATTAATAAGAAAGTCTTCATTGTGTTGGTGGCTGGAATCAAAAAGGAATAAGCTAAGCTCAGATCGTCTCATTAGGGAAAGAGGGTTACCAAATGAACAGGGCAGGAGCAGGAGAGCAAGTGACCAAAAGGCGCAAATAGAAATTCAAATAAAGGGTGGCCCATAAAAAACCGGATTTTTTTGTTTTTGAATATCTTCGTTAGTTTTTGTACGATATTTTTCAATCTTATGCTCGACGTAGCTGAGGGTTGAAATTGTCGATGCCATTTATCAGATTTTAATTTGCACCATCAGTGTCTTCCTTAAGAACGTGTAACTTAACACCATTATTTAGGCCAATGGGGTGGGGTTACAATTTGACGCATGACAGAGACGTTCACACATGATCAAAACCTGTTTTTTCCTCTTTCCAAATTAACTTTCAGAAATAAAATTGATCAATCCCTCAATTTTTTATGATTTTTTTTGAAAAACGTTACTTTTCGTAATTATCACAAATTGTGAAAGAGAACAGAGGACTCTTTTTTTTGTATCATCGTTACTTTTTATCCAATACATTTGAGATTTATTCAGGATGTAACCAAATGGTGGACCTTCCGATTTCTCTCTTTGGGCTACAGATAGCACCATCATTGTCCTACTTAGGAACGTCTAACTTAACAGAAAGCCCATTCCTATTGGTCTAAATCATTTAGACTAATAAGGATGGCCTTTCTCATTGACATATGACAGTGGCGTTCACGCATAATTAAAGCCCGCTTTTTTTTTGTCTAATATGGATGTTAAAACTAAAATTACGTCAATTTTCTTGCAACAGTCTTTTTATAACAAATTGTGTTTTAAAATGTAAATCGAGTAGGTTGATTATTTGTTGCTATCGTTATGTTGCATACGATTGGACGGTGGTCAAATCATGCCTTACTTAAATGTTTAATTTTTTGTTTTATAATTTAATTAAGTACTCTAAAAAGTGTTATTGCATATGTGCCATTGATTAAATAAATATGGTGACAAATTAAGGAAGTTAATAAAACAATAAAATAAATGAAATCTTATTTTGCAAATAGGAAAAGACGCGCTTTAATCATGTGTGAACGTCTCTGTCATACGTCAAATGATAGTCGCACCCCATTGGTCTAAATAATGCTGTTAAGTTAGACCTTCTTAAGAAAAACAATGATAGTGCTATCTGTAACCCAAAGAGAGAAATCGAAAGAGTCACCCTTTGGTTACATCCTGAATAAAACTCAAAAGTATTGGACATAAAGTAACAAAGATACAAAAAAAATTGTCCTCCGTTCCCTTTCACTATTTGTGATAATTACGAAAATTAACATTTTACAAAAAAATTCATAAAAAATTGAGCGATTGATCAATTTTGTTTCTGAAAGTTAATTTGGAAAGAGGAAAAGACAGGCTTGGATCATGTCTGAACGCTTCTGTCATGCGTCAAATTGTAACCCCACCCCATTGGCCTAAATAATGGTGTTATGTTACACGTTCTTAAGGAAGACACTGATGGTGCAAATTCAGATCTGATGAATGGCATCGACAATTTCAACCCTCAGCTACGTTGTGCATAAGATTGAAAAATATCGTACGAAAACTAACGAAGATATTCAAAAACAAAAAAATCCGGTTTTTTATGGGCCACCCTTTAGAATGATATTATGCGATTTATTATGATTTGAACTGGTACATTAGACGAATAATGGATAAGACTGATGAAGGCACATACCGTCAAGCGGGTATATATGAAACACACCGGATTATATGAAACAGGGCAGTAATTTTAAATTTACCCCCAAATTTGGGGGGTTTAGTTGGCTGCACTTGTTTAGGACTTTCAATGGCTTGATAGTCAAACTTGACTGTCAACAAGTTGCCGGTGTTTTGGTGCTCTAAAGTTAAAGGTAAGTGAAAGCAATTAATTGTTGAAAAATTGCAACTTTTATTGTTATTCTTAAACTGCAAGTTGTTTCCCCTGTATCGCTGAAACGGTTGGAGTGGTTGACTGGCCACTGTAGAACTATTGTTAAATTATAACCTCAACTTAAATCCTTGCTATGCCGCCTGTAGATAAAACCTTGTTTTTTTTAAACGTAAAACTCAAAAAACGTGCTTTTTGCAGGGTAATATGAAACGATGCCTCGGAAGCACATCCACCTCCCAGGCACCGCTTATCGACGAAACTACAGTGACAACAATTTGGAAAGTGCCCTTCAAGCTGTCGTGGAGAATGGATTATCATTTGCCCAAGCCGCAGAGAGTTTCAACGTGCCCAAAGCGACAATCTGGCGCTTTCGCGGAATGTGTGACAAATTGGGGAGACCACCTGTGTTTAATATTTCAGAGGAAAAAAAAATTGTTCATGCCCTTACAATAGCAGCTAATTTTGGATATCCTTTAACTAGAGATGGACTAAAGGAATTTATACAGAAATACCTAAATCGAAAAGGTGTCGTGTCGAGGTAAAAAATTTCAAAGATAATCTACCTGGAAATGACTGGTGTGAGTCATTTTTGCTAAGACTTTGGTAATTTAGTCGATGCTTTACTCTTGTAAAAGACGTGAGGACGTGAGACTTGAGGACGTATGTTAAAGGACGCTCAACAAGTATTATTATTTTGGTACCCTTAACTCCAATAGGTTATGGGCCCAGTCATGAACATTAACCAAAATAATAATTATAAAACGTGCGAATTCATAGTGATAAATTGGCAATTAAGTTTAGTGAAGTAGTGTATAACTTGGTGAAGTGACAATGAGCAATAACACGAAAACCAAGAGAAACATTAAACCGTTCAACGGCGAACACTCCACAAATCGGAAATTTCGCTTAAAGGCATCAATCGCCGAGGAAGATGCGCTGAAAGTGCTTCACCAAGATCCTCCAGCTGCAAAAAGCTTCATCATCGAGTATTTAAGCGACACGATGATTGGGGTCATAACCGAAGAAGCGACCGCCCGGGATATCCTACATAAACTCGACACCATCTCCGAGAGGAAAAGTCTAGCAACACAACTGGCAGTACAGAAGAAATTGTTGAGTTTTAAATTAAAAGTAGATATGTCATTAATAAAGCACTTCCTGACGTTTGACGAAATGATGATCGAGTTAATGGCTGCAGGCGCAGATTTAAAATGGGTAAAGTTGCTCCTTTATTATTAACTTTGCCATCCTTCTATGACGGGGTAGTTACTGCCATTCAGTCATTGTCCGAAGATAATCTCAGTCTTGCCTTTGTCAAAACAAGACTACTCGATCATGAAATAAAATTAAAAAATGAATGCGGGGATACCAGCCGAAAAATCCTGCACGTGGAGAGCACCCAAACCGAAAAAGCAAAACCCAGTCGCACAAGAAATAAAAATTGGAAAATTTTAACCAAACGGCCAACCGTCATCAGTCACATCCTTATCGGTACTCCAATTCCAACAAACAATCAAACAATTATTATCAACGTCTTTACAACGACACAAAATGTGATCACTCTGGTCGCAGAAATCACGTTAAAAATAATTGTCGTTTTTATAAGAAAATGTTTAATAATAAGAAACAAGATGATCGCAATCTCAGAACATTGCAAACTATTCAAACTAGTGATGAATATCGAGATGAATATAATGGACATCACAGTTTTGGATTCATGGTTGGAATGGGAGCTTTACAAAATCAAGTCTCAAGTCCATCAGGAAATGAAATAATATTCTTATCGGATTCCGGGTCAACGTACCATCTAGTAAATCAGTCCCATGTTTTAACCACATTGACCAAACTTGAGAGCCCACTCAAGATATCAATAGCAAAGAATGATACATCAATAACAGCAACTCTAAGAGGAACAATAAACGTCACCACAGACTTGGGGGTTGAAGGTGTTCTCGAAAACGTCCGCTATGCCGCTGACGTACCCTACAATCTCTTATCAGTACGCCGTATCCAGGAAGCAGGAATGACAGGTGTTTTTGCTAAAAACGGTGGTGTGACCATTAACAAGGGTGGTGAGACTGTTATAACAGGTAAGCCCTTGAATAAATTATTATAACTAAATAAGAATACATCACTTGATAATCGCAATTATCGCAGTTGCAGTAATGGCCTCCTTGGAAAATCAACAGGGCGACTGACTAATTCTGGACCAGTAACATTTGCCAACGTCCGGTATCTTCATGTCAATCATGAATGTACAGTACAGTGCCTATTGAACATGTACAAAATTTCCGTCCCTTTGATGTGATAAAAAAAAAACAAAAAATACAAGGTGTTATGGGTCGATGATGATGGTGAAGGATGATGATGGTGAAGGCGTTGCAAACAAGTGGGTGCAACAGACGAAATTGCAAATACATGCACGTCACCTCCAAAGATGATATGAGGAGGCGTACAGGAGGCTTCGCGTTCAGACCGAAAAAATGCGGTGGGAGGCACTGAGGGCATTGCAGGTGGCAGGGGTATGCTGGGGGTTTACACAAAAAGGCGAATGCGGATGCGGGACTAGGTGCAAGTTCTTGCACAGGTTCGTGGAGGAACAGGAAGCGGGAATGTTCAAATGTCCAATTTGTCTGAACGAAATTAGCAGCACTGGTCATTACACCCTGTCACCACAGCGCGTGTCAGGCATGCTTGGAGCGTTGGATTGCGGAGCAACCAGAATTTTCGAGGAGCGGGCGCACGTGCCCAATGCATAGTTTTCCTCCTGTTCTACTCGTGGCTTAGAAACCTTCATGATCGGTTCTGTTGAAGCTTATATCCCGAAAACGTTCTTAATCCCGAAATATAAGAAATCCGATCTTTTTCCATAATTTAAATGAAAATATTACGTTCATTGTGTGGATGTGAAGTTTGCTCCGAAAAATGGATGCCGTTTACGTCCGGCAACGCAGCAATTCACCTGCCTGATTGTTGTCAAGCCAAGGTGACAATTAAATGTCGAAATTTAAAACGCAATTTATCACGATATAAAGGACTTTTAGGCAATTACCTCACTGAAAATGGTTCCATTTGAACATTACGGATCATACCACATCCACTTTCGTAGATGCCTCGCAAAAATTGCTTAACAAAATCACTGCTTAAAGTTGCTAGTGTCAGGGCCCCAAATCTGCGTAATAAGGTTAACGTAGATCAAACCAATGTCGAAAACATTTAGGTGCATTGCCTATGATGGCATTTTCATAAAAAAAATCGCAAAAAAAATATTGGAACCATCTGTTCCCTCGCAAAATATGTTGATAGAATCGAAGACATGGGGGCCGCCCCAAACAGGACAAGTAGGTCAACGTAGATCAAACCAATGCGCAGAACGCTTAGAGACAACGCCAATGATTAGATTTAGAGAAAGAAAATTAAACAAAAATAATAGGAACCGCCTGCTCCCTCGCAAAATATGTTGATAGAATCGAAGACATGGGGGCGGCCCCAAATAGGACAAAGGAGGTCAACGTAGATCAAACCAATGTGCGAAACACTTAGAGGCAATGCCTTCGGTGAGAATGAGGTAGAAAAATAAAAGAAAAAATTATGGGAACCACCTGCTCCCTCGCAAAATATGTTGATAAAATTGAGATATAGGGGTAGCATATTTTGCTAGAGAGCAGATGGTTCAATCCCATCGTAGGCATTGCCTCTAAGTGTTTCGCGCATCGGTTTGATCTACGTTGACCTCCTTTGTCCTGTTTGGGGCTGCCCCCATATCTCCATTCTATCAACATATTTTGCGAGGGAGCAGATGGTTCCCATTAATTTTTTTTTATTTTCTCTACTTAAATCTCATCGTAGGCATTGCCTCTAAGTGTTTCGCGCATTGGCTTGATCTACGTTGACCTCCTTATCCTGTTTTGGGGCCGCCCCCATGTCTACGATTCTATAAACTATATTTTGCGAGGGAGCAGGAGGTTCCCATTATTATTTTTTTTTTTTTTCTCTAAATACAGGGTGTTAGGGAATGGTACCGTTTAATTTTCAGGGCGGCTATACCATGAAAAATGTAGTCGGAAAGTCCTTTACCATTTTGGGCTAACACGCATATTTTCTTCAGAGAATAATGTTCAAAAATTTTCCTCAAAGTTTGGGAACTGCTGAGAACAGCATTATAAGTGATAACAATGCAATAAAAATATCTGGTAGGTGCTGGCAGCAAAAAATTACATTCCAAAACTTGTCAAATTGACAAATTGCAATAATCACCTGAATAATAATCATCCTTCAACCCTTTCAAACACAACCATGGTTCATTTTACAACACAAGAGTATGCAGACATGCATTTTGTTTACGGCGAGAGTCAAGGTAATGCTGCTGCTGCGGTACGCAGATATTCGGAAAGGTTTCCAGATCGTCCGCTTCCTCATAGAGAAACATTTATTGCTGTTGCTCAACGGCTACGAGAAACCGGGTCCGTATTACCTACAAATCAAGAAGTTGGACGGGGGCGAGCTCCGGGTATGGTGCATATTGAGGAAGAAATTCTTAACTGCGTTGAAGAGGATCCATCGGTTAGCATTCGAGAAATCGCCCGAGAGGTCGGCGTCAGTCACTGGACTGTTTGGAGAACGTTGAGAGAAAATCTTCTCTACCCCTATCATTTTCAGAGAGTACAGAGCTTAAGCGCCATTGATCTCCCTCCTAGACGCGAGTTTTGCCAATGGTTGCTGAATAGGGCCCAGCAAGATCCATTATTCCCTAAGAAAATACTGATGACCGATGAGTGTTGCTTTACTCGAGATGGAATTCTTAACTTCCACAACACTCACAATTGGGCTGATGCTAATCCTCACGTAATTCGGCAACAGCACTTTCAAAATCGTTTTTCCGACAATGTTTGGGCTGGCATTATTGAGACACATCTCATAGGACCCTATGTTTACCAGCTCGTTTAAATGGTGAAAATTACTTGCATTTTTTAAGAAATGAATTACCACAGCTGCTTGAAGAACTACCTTTGGCATTACATAGGGATATGTGGTTTATGCATGACGGTGCACTCGCACATTTTAGCATAATCGTCAGAAATTTCTTGAACAATACTTATGGACAGAATTGGGTTGGAAGAGGGGGTCCAGTTAGGTGGCCACCGCGCTCGCCTGACCTCAATAGTTGTGATTTTTACTTATGGGGTTACATGAAATCACTGGTTTATAGAACTCCAGTGGAAACCGCAGCAGATTTGCAGAATAGGATTGTGGTAGCTGCAGAACGAATTCGCAACAATCCTGAAGAATTGGCACGCGTAACGAGTTGTCTGATTAGGCGTGCCGAATCTTGCATCAGAGCAGACGGGGCCCATTTTGAACACCTTCTTTGAAACCTTTGCTAAATATTTTGTTTTGTTACCTTTAATAATTAATAATTAACAATAATAAACACGTTACCACATCTTTCCAGAATGATGTCAGACATTTATGACAGTCACAGGTATAATATGGTAACTAACAATAATTTGAATGTGTCAAACTAATTTTTGGTTGTCATGGTACCTAATAGATACTTTATGGGACTATTGTTGAATGAATTATTCCAGCAGTTCTCAAACTTTGAGGAAATTTTTGAACATTATTCTTTGAAGAAAATATGCGTCACCCCAAAATGGTAAAGGACTTTCCGACTACATTTTTCATGGTATAGCCGCCCTGAAAATTAAACGGTACCATTCCCTAAAACCATGTATAACCGTTGGCGTTGTCTCTAAGTGTTCTGCGCATTGGTTTGATCTACGTTGACCTCCTTATCCTGTTTTGGGGCCGCCCCCATGTCTTCGATTCTATAAACTATATTTTGCGAGAGAGCAGGCGGTTCCCATAATTTTTTTAAATTCTCTTTCTCTAAACCTCATCGTAGGTGCTACCTCTAAGTGTTTCCCGAATTGATTTGATCTACGATGACCTCCTTGTCCTGTTTGGGGCCGCCCCCATGTCTTCGATTCTATCAACATATTTTGCGAGGGGGCAAGCGGTTTCCATTATTTTTTTAAAATTTTCTTTCTCTAAATCTAATCGTTGGCGTTGTCTCTAAGTGTTCCGCGCAATGGTTTGATTTACGTTGACCTCCGTATCTTGTTTGGGGCCGCCCCCATGTCTTCGACTGTATGGACATATTTTGTGAGGGAGCAGATGGTTCCCATATTTTAACCTCCCCAACCCCATCAAAATTTTAAAAAATGGGAGGTACTGCAATCACTAAAATTTTCGAAATCGAAATAAGACCGAATCTATACATTTTGAGGTCTCAGGAACCCAGAAAAGTAGTTTTTAAAACCTGTCTGTTGGTACATACGTATCTCATAGCCTAACTTAGATCTGAAAAGCTTTTGGAGCCAATCGTGCAACCGGAAATGCCATTTTGACACATCAACTTTTAAATTTTAAATGCAAGCCATCATTTTTTTTTATGCAAATGCCACCATAGGCAATGCACCCAAATGTTTTGGACATTGGTTTGATCTACGTTGACCTTATTTATTACGCCCTGACACTAGCAACTTTAAGCAGTGATTTTGTTAAGCAATTTTTGCAAGGCACCTACGAAAGTGGACGTGGCATGATCCGCAATGTTCAAATGGAACCATTTTCAGTGAGGTAATTGCGTAAAAGTCCTTTATATCGTGATAAATTGTTTTTTATTTTGACATTTAATTGTCATCTTGGCTTGACAACAATCAGGCAAGTGAATTGCTGCGTTGCCGGACGTAAACGACATCCATTGTTCGGAGCTATTTAGAGGAGCAAAACTTCACATCCACGTTCATTGTTTCGGGGGTATTAAGCTTTGTAGAAATTCGCATAACAAACCTCAGTAGCAATGGTTAACAATCGTTATAGAAACGTTAAGGACTCTAATCAGTAATTAATAGGCAAATTTTCTCGATTTTGTGGTTCAAACCACAAATGCTTAGCTGCTATTGGTTCATTTACCAAATTTCCTAGAAAGTTGTTTGATAAAATAGTCAAACTACTGTCAGTTTCAAACCCTCCTCCGTCTGTAGGTTTGAAACAGGCAGAATTACGACGTTGTCGTTAGGCAACAGTCTCGATAATAGATGAAAACACCAATAATAGCTAAGTATTTATGCTTGAAACTATAACATCGCGAAAATTTACCTATTGTCTGATATATTGTTATGGTTTATATATGTTAGAGTAACTGTTTATACCGTTATGGTTCATAACGGCACTGTTTTCTTTGTTTCTATGGAAACTAAAACTATTGTAGTAAGGTCAACGTTCCGCTCATTATAGTAACTATGGTAAGTTGAAATATCGAAACGATTGTGCGAAACACTGAGTCCTGCGAAAAATCGTATACGATACATACGGAAATTGCAAAAATTCGTCTTCGACTCGTTTTTGCAAACCGTTCCTCGATTCTGTAATGCTGTACTTACCAACCTAATATCGTAATATACTATCGCACATGTCCGTGTTGGAAAGTAATGCCCATTTACGGCTGGTAGTTCAGTGCCTGGTTAAATTCGTGATTAACTAACCACGATTATCATTTAATCAAAAAAATAACCAGTGTTCCGTATTTCAGTGCTCTACTCACGGTTTAACAAATGTGGGTTAACTAACCAAAATTTTTGAAGATGTTGGCGGTACTGCTGCAAGTAGCGCATGCGTAATCGCTTCATAAATGACAGATGTCGGATCGGGGTGGTGTAATGTCAACAAACTTCGTAACTCTGTCTGTTTTTGGAATGATTTATATCAATAATGTGCTTGGTAGTGATAGTGAAGAAGATTCGTCCCCAGATGAGGACGAAATGGATTTCGTGGTTCGACGTCTAGGACGTGTACGAAAGGTTCCAAGATTCCACTTGAGAACAAATCATTTTGATTACTGGGACGATGCAGAATTTTTCAACCGTTTCCGGCTTTGTAAAGAAACTGTGGTTTCAATCTTGGAATTAATTGAAGATGAAATAAAAAATGAAACTCACTGGTGCGTAAAACTGATCAGGATAAAAAATAAAATAATTATGTCTTAGGAACCATGCCTTGACCCCGATGGAAATGTTATTAATAACGTTGCGGTATTATGCCACTGGCAGTTTTTTAATAGTTGTCGGAGACTTTGGGGGTATTCATAAAACTACTAGCGGGAAAGCGATATTTAAGGTACCTAACATTGTTATAATAAAATTATGTAATAAATGTCGGTTTTAGGTTACAAGAGCAATAGCTCGGTTGCGAGCTGCATATATCTATTTATATGAAGATGAGGATGAAAAAGAAAGAAATCAGAAGGAATTTTACAACATTGCTAAATTTCCCAGGGTTGTTGGTGCAATGGATTGCACACATGTTAAAATTATTAGTCCTGGTACATTTGCGAGTGAGAAACACTGAAACTCAAGCCTTCATTTTAGGTGGTGAAAATGCTGAGATTTACCGTAATAGGAAAAATTTCTTTTCATTAAATGTGCAAACTGTATGTGATGCACGCCTTAGGATAAGAGATATTGTTGCTCGTTGGCCGGGTTCTGTACACGATGCCACAATATTCAACAACAGTGTCATTTGTAGAAAATTTGAAACAGGTGAAATTCCGAATGCATTATTGCTCGGGGATGGTGGCTATCCAGTGAGGAAATTTTTAATGACACCATTGGCAAATACACGGACCGATGCAGAAAACTTGTACAATGAGGCTCAAATTAGAACCAGAAACACAGTGGAGCGATCTTATGGCCTATGGAAAAGAAGATTTCCAGTGTTAAGCAATGGGATAACATTACATTTAAATAAGTGCCAATGGATTATTGTAGCCACTGCAGTGTTGCACAACATTGCCATTGACAATAATGAAAATGAACCACCTGAATTAAATGAAGATGATGAAGAAGCTTTCAATTTGGCAAATAATGTTAATGGTGATATGTACAGGGGCAATTTCAATGAAAATTCTGTTCGCAATGAAATGATTGCTTATTTTGCTAATTTGTAACATATTTTATTAATCTAGTATTATTGAAATACAATATTTGTTATAAAGAACAAAGCACTTTTATTAACAATAATATTACTTATTAGAAATTACCATTAATTTAATTTCGTGCTCTTCTTTCATTAATTGCAATCTTAATTCATGGAGCTCTCTTAACTGTTTCATCTTCTCATCATGTTCTTCCATCATAATTTGTTTACTAACTTCATGTAACTCTTGTTTGCGAATGTTGTCATCTTTCTCGTTATTGATTTTCAATTCATAAAGCTTCATTTTCTGATCAGCTACATCACACCATCTTTTATTTGTATCCACATTTGTGTTTTTTCCTGGAAAAGGCTAATCAATTCAAATGTTATTTGGCTACTTCATGCATTTACCTTTAATTGTATTGGTGTTTAATTTCGAACTTCTGGGTGTCTTGAGTTTTTTTGTCGAATAATCAGACCAGTCTGCTTGACCTACAAAAACATAATTTATTTGAATAATTTCAGCAAGCCCATGAGGAACATACTTTTATCCCTCTTTTGGGACCTATTGTCTGAAATTTGTTTTGTGCCAAAACTGGTATATTCTGTAGCATCATCAATAATCAATTCCAATTCTGTAGATAAATAATTAGCTATTTTACCTTGCTGACTATTTGTGCAAACATTTACCTGTCCCGAGACCTGTCGTTTCAAATTCTTCAGTGAATGTTCTTGAGGAATCCTCACAATAATTTCCAAAGTCATCATTTGTCTGAGTAGGCTCCGGGTTTTTATTGATTCCAATTTCAATAGGGTGTAGATCACCAATCTTCTTATGTTTTATAACAAACAGTGATTCCTCAGGTGTTTCTAAATAATTATACTTTACTAGAGGTTGATCAAATTTATTTGTTTACCGTTCTTACGAATTTCAGCACTGTCACTGTCGCATTCTGGAGGCATTCCAGTCCTTCGCTCTCCTAGGATGTCATTCACTAAAGCATCGATATTTGTTTCTGAGGGGGGTTTTGGAGGACCACCACCTGTGCCCCTGCAATACTTCTTATCTTCTGCATGTTTCTTAACAGCAGCACGCTTCAAATTGGTCCACTTTTCTTTCAATACTTTCTCTCCCCGGAAAATATTACTGTCGGAGGTGGCATTAAATTCGCTTCCAATTTTCTTCCAAGTAGAGGCTTTTTCTTTCTGTGTGACTGCGCCAGTTTCTTTTGACTCAACAATTCGTTTGTGTTGGTTGACTAGCTTCACTAATAAATTTACTTCGCCATTACTGAAATTTTTTGCGCGAACGCGATCACTACTTTCTGATCTTGAACACATTTTAGGTTAGACTCACTACTCACTGCGCAGGCGCAACCCTAAATTTATTGGTTAACCGAAGGCGGCGGGTACGGTTAAATTTTTGGTCAAATTAACCCTGTTTTATAGTTAAACAGTTACTGAAATACGGCTGTTCTATAAATTAATTGGTTAACCAAATTTTTATTGGTTAACCAGGCACTAAACTACCGGCCATTAATGTTTAGGTAGAGTTCTGAGACCGGAGCAATGCCACAGTCCATGTAAGGATTTTCTAGTAAGGCAGTATAGAAGGGCTGTGTGTCGGTTTCAACACCGACCGGCTGATGGAGTGTAAACTCAATCAGTGTCCTGGGACTGAAACGTGCATAATGCTGCACGGGGTGACGGTGGCAACAGATGCAGTGAGTAGTGGAGTTGAGACGAATTGCTATAGCAGTTTTTCGATCATACCCCCGGAATGTGAGGAGGTACATTTGTACAAAACAAATTACAAGGACGAAGAAATGTATGTCACTCCTTTTTTGCAACGAGGATCCGCAAGGGTGGAAGCCGAAAGACAGCAAGTTTCCTTAGTATTGCAATGGTAGAATTAACATCGCATTATTTTAGGAATGATTGTCTGCCATCACTGCAGATTCCCACTTTTGACGGGGCAAAGTTTTTTAACAGACACGTGCAAGCATGCATTTTGCCGTAGGTGTATGTTGGAGAAATTCGCGGTAGAGGACAGCAGTGACGAATTTTTGCCGTTCAAGTGTCCGGGCACAGGTGGCGGTATCACTTTTCCGTGTGAGGTGCTGAACCACAGTTTTATACATTTGAAGTGAAGAGCTGGTACGTATGCTGTGTCCAAGTTTTTACTAATATGCGAATATGTGTTAACAATGCGTTGTGACATGTGGGTAGGTATTTATTTGGTGCAATCAGTTGCTAAGTCTCCTGCAGCTAGGGTTGCCACCTACACGCGTTTGAAGCGTACTGTACGCTTTTGTTGTTCAGAAATGATGTGTGTACGCTGTACGTTTGCTTTTTCTGAAATGCTCAAAATATACGCCTTTTGTTTCACTCTTTGGGCTTCCTTAAACTTTTGGACTAAATGTGTAATCGCTAGACGCTACTAGCTCCATCGCACGCCCGGACTTACCTACCGGGTGGACCAACACTATTGCCCACCTCAATAATTGCCCTTTACCTTGAAGCTAGAGTTTTGATTTTTTTACAGGGTATATGGGTACTAAAAACCCTTCAGAGGACGTAAAATTTTTTTTGATTGGCCCAAAAATGTGACGTCACGAAATTTTCAATGGGGCTATTTTCATGAAATAAATAATTTTTGCCCACAGGTTGGTTATTTAGGGCCTTAGGATCACGCTGAACTGATTATTTAATTTTTCGGACATCAGGTTACCAAACTGCAGAAGCTAAAAATCACGTCAATTTTTCTCACAAGTCGCCCATGAAACAACACCTAATCATTGCGAGGTATGTCCTTTATCGATCGGCGGATATTCAGAAATGTCAGTGTCAGCTTGTCATGTCGGCAGGGTCATCAAACCACATTATTCTTAATTTTCGAATTCATTCAATTAATCAATTAATTTTCCCGGAAAATTATTCAAACAAAACGCCCAAAGTTTGTTTAAGCGCGTGCGTAGTGTTCCACATTGCGCGTCAAATTAAATCAGACATAACCTCGTTTTGGAGAAATTTATCCAAATTTAAATTACAACCAGCACCAAGTACGTTTACCCATTACCCATTTGAAGGGCCTTCTGATTTGGTAAGTTTTTGGAATTTCGGTCGATTTATTTAATTGTAAAATTGAAAATTTTAGGTGACGAAGATGATATGTGTGAACCCAAAACCTAGTAGCTGGTAGCATTGTTGGTGGTATCTACTCTGCAGAAGGTCCATTAGATAATAAAGAAGCTTACTTTCAAGTGTGGAAGATTGGTCCACTGAAATTGTTGATAAAATTGAGACTGTTCCTGTTACGTTGTTAGATTTGACTCCTGATAATAAAAGCTATTCAAAGTATTTTGTAACTTAAGTAAATTGTTGAAATTCATGATGTGACAGTGCTCTGGATTTACTTAATTTCATAACGATGGGTAAGTATTAACCTACCTCCAGAAATATCAAAAATTAAGACCACACGACAGATTTTTTAACAATTTTTATTATTTTATTAATCAGTAAGGTCAACGTTCCGCTCATTATAGTAACTATGGTAAGTTGAAATATCGAAACGATTGTGCGAAAAATCGTATACGATACATACGGAAATTGCAAAAATTCGACTTGGACTCGTTTTTGCAAACCTTTCCTCGATTCTGTAATGCTGTACTTACCAACCTAATATCGTAATATACTATCGCACATGTTCGTGTTGGAAAGTAATGCCCATTTAATGTTTAGGTAGAGTTCTGAGACCGGAGCAATGCCACAGTCCATATAAGGATTTTCTAGTGAGGCAGTATAGAAGGGCTGTGTGCCGGTTTCAACACCGGCTGATGGAGTGTAAACTCAATCAGTGTCCTGGGACGGAAACGTGCATAATGCTGCACGGGGTGACGGTGGCAGAAGCGGCGGGGGCAACAGATGCAGTGAGTAGTGAGTTGAGACGAATTGCTATAGCAGTTTTTCGATCATACCCCCGGAATGTGAGGAGGTACATTTGTACAAAACAAATTACAAGGACGAAGAAGTGTATGTCACTCCTTTTTTGCAACGAGGATTTCCTTAGTATTGAAATGGTAGAATTAACATCGCATTATTTTAGGAATGATTGTCTGCCATCACTGCAGATTCCCACTTTTGACGGGGCAAAGTGTTTTAACAGACACGTGCAAGCATGCATTTAGCCGTAGGTGTATGTTGGAGAAATTCGCGGTAGAGGACAGCAGTGACGAATTTTTGCCGTTCAAGTGTTCGGGCACAGGTGGCGGTATCACTTTTCCGTGTGAGGTGCTGAACCACAGTTTTATACATTTGAAGTGAAGAGCTGGTACGTATGCTGTGTCCAAGCTTTTACTAATATGCGAATCAGGGGGTGTGCACTTGGGTTGGCGGCCTTGGCTTTCACAAAATAAGTCAACCTAACACCGCCGTGAAGGCGCTGTGATCGCCATTGGCCAACGAATGTTTCCGATCGGTGACCCGAAGACCGGCTCCATTTTGACACTTGACAACGACATCTCCATTCTCGTCCATTTCTAACGGATTTTCGTCGTTGGTAGTTGGTGTTTTTGTTTATTGCTGTTTGATATTTGTATATTTTTGAAAGTTAAACAATAACTTTAGAGATAATTAAACATCATGCCTTTTAAGTGTTGTGTCCCAAATTGTCCCGCTGAAGGACGTACGATTCTACACAGTTTTCCACGTGCTGATGATGTTGAGGTTAGTAAAGCAACCACGCACTATTAAGTGGCTTTAACTGTTAACAACGCTATTTTAAACAAGATTTATTAACTTATGACTTTGAACGTGAAGTCCTTTTTGCACATTATTAACCTCCCCACTCCACTTCACCATTTAAAAAAAAAGGGAGGTTACTGCAATCACTAAAATTTTCGAATTCGAGATAAGACCGGATCTGTACGTTTTGAGGTCTCAGGAACCCAAAAAAGTGGTTTTTAAAATGTGTCTGTATGTATGTACGTACGTACGTTCGTACGTACGTTCGTTCGTAAACACGCCACAGCCCAAACTACTCGACCGATTTGGCTGAAATTTGGTACGTGTGCATGTGATAACCCAACTTAGATCTGAAAAGCTTTTGGAGCCAATCGTGCAACCAGAAATGCCGTTTTGGCACATCAACTTTTAAATTTTAAATGTAAACCCCCATTTTTCACGTCACAATAAGAAAGGCCTTCAGATTCTGCTTCCAAAGATGTATTCACTGTGAGTGCCCTTTTGACCAAAAACTAAAAATATCGAGATTTTTATCGGACTTTAAAATCGCGGTACAGCCCAAGCCCCTGAACCGATTTGGCTAAAATTTTGCACATGGGGATTGTATTACACGTCGAAGAGCTGAACAAATGTTGGATTCAATCGACCTACGGAAAGTGCCGTTTTGGCACGAGGCCGACGTTAGTTAGCAGGCCGGAACCATCAGCGAGAAACTGGCTGTGACGTCAGCATCGGAGTCCTAAAACTCCGCATATCTCCGGCTGCGCGCTGTGAAAAAACTATTGTTCTTGTTGTTTATTTCCAACTCAGGCGCCCACCATGCAGTCTGATGCAGTCGATCGTTGTTAGCTTTAACGTAATGAATGTCAGAAAAGAGGCAGGAGGTTTTATAGATTCTTTGTAAGTAAATTTTGTATCTTATCGTTGAAGCATTTAATTTGCTTTGAAGGCAATATCTGCATTGTTTCGGTCTTTAAAGGTACCTAATTACTATGTACTGTAACTTTCTGACTCTACTGAAAGGGGGACCGTTGTGAAATCCCTCCAATCTTGCAAAAGGACCCCTAAATTTAATTACGTTGTGGTTGTGGTTCGCTTTACGAGGCCGTGGATACAGGAAATAAAACGGATCTTCCAAATAACAATTTATTCACACTGAAACAAAGTCTGGCCGCAAAATTAATACAATAAAATAAACACCTCTCGCTCAAGGAGCTCCAAGGAAATAATTTACACGGTAAAGAAAAAATACAATAGTGATAATCCCCAACCTAAATCAATGGGTTTCTAAATTATGAATGAACTCTGAGCTAGTTTTATAAAATGAAGGGTGCCGTTACCGAATGCTGAAAAAGAATGAATCCCCAAATTTAAATAATATTACCGGACTTGCAAAAAATCCGGGTTTCTAAATTGGGAAGCAACCCACAATACAGGCAAGTGTTAGGAGAGGTGCAAGACAAGTTTCGAGCAATGACAACTCTTGACGTAATTACGTCAGCTAAAATGACGCAAGTTCAGTGGCGTGGCGTCAAAATCCCAGTGGCGTAGTAGATTTCCTGAAATCGAGCAAATTTCATGCACCAAGTAAATTCTACGGTACGATAGAGGAAATTTTGTGTTTTAACAATGTTTAGAAGGAAAATGACCCCAAAATGAACTGAATGACACTGAATAAATGGTTTTAACGGTTCGAGGGATGTGGACCCTGTGATTTCTCGTTAAAGCCCAAATTTAGTTTCTTGCTGCTTCTTTCTTCGTCTTCGGTGTACGCGGTACAGACACGGCCGGCAGTCCCAGCCCCCTGTTTGAGGTGTCTGGCGGGATACAGGAACCTGTACCACTAGCAATCGTTGGTACACCAGGCCAAATCACAGGTGGAAGATGTCAACGGGACACCCTCCAAGTGAGCAACAATCACGTGTTGGCAAAACCGTAGTGTTTTTAACCGCAACGGTGAATTATTGTCGACAATCCAGCGGGAACAAATTGCAAACAAATTGCAGAGCTGAGAGAGCGCGTCCCCTTATGGATATCCCCAAATTTCCTTTACCTCGTTCTATGCTAATAAAAGGGGAGAACTGGATGCGCTTTACCAAACCCTGACTATTCTACTACGGAAAAGCAAGCACGCTAAAGTCTACACTGAAAAGGGGTTAAATTAATTAATATGTAGCGGATGTAAAAAAGGTTCTAGTCTATTAAAGCCAATTAGAGATCGGGAGACCTCCAATCAAATGCACTAACGGAACTACAAATCTAGTTGCGTAATACCTGATATAGTTCCACCCTGATGCAGACCGGGCGGTGTTCTACCAATCACCAATAACCACTAAAACACTATCCCCCTACGGCGTGATTACACTAACTTCAATACTACACAATCACGAACTTTAACTACACAAAACCCAAACAACGAAAATAACTATTTTAAATATTTGGAAAATATCGCAAATTCGAGAGCTTTGGAAAATACGAGTCTCTTAGTCAGAAGTCTGAAAGCAAGTCCTTCTTCCGGCGTCCTCTTCGGTCCGCCGAACCTAAAACCACCCCCTCTACTATATCCGGTCGGCGTCCCTTCCTTAGGTCATCTCCACATTTTATAACACTTTATAATTAATTAAGAAGCTACGCGATTCGACCAGCCTTACGATACAATCCTGACCTTGAAACTAACCACAGATTCACATATCCTATCAATGAAACAATTTAGTTATTTTATGCAAATCTAATGAATTACCTAACAAAAATCCAAGCAGTCCGGTGGGTTCTTTGAAGCTTTTCGAGCATGTGCAGGGTAGTGGGGGTTATTTAATGCATACGACAGTCATGCAATTTTAAAAGCAATCTAATTTGCTAGGTAGGTTCTACATATGAACAATAGGGTATTAAACAGGAATCTGGCTTGAGGTTTCGGTCGTCTAGCCTAGATGGCGACACCAGCTCTATTCTTGCAGTGAACTTCAATTTAAATTACAGCGTTTACGCCGAAAAGAATCTGATTGGTTACATATGCGTCGGTTATGCCTACACACATGAGGTTCATACGGTGTTTAACGGGTTGTCGAGGCAATTTTCGCCGGAGTAATGTTTGATTCACGTCATGCAAAATTAGTGTATCTTGGCTACTCTACCTTTGGGGTTCATGCATTTACTGAATCAAATTTAGCAACAAATTATAATGAATAAGACATTTACGTTATTAAATCCATTTCTCGGAAATCTCTACTGTGGGAACAACTTTCTAAAAATTGTATGCGGAGGAATTTGGTCATAAAGTTTACAGCGAGGGAGTTCTCGGAAGGACGGCAATTCAAAGCAAAGGTTTCTACAAGCCCGGACCGCATGGAGACACAATGGCCGTGACGAAAGTGTGCACGGTTTATGACTCTTGGCAATAAATAGTTGTAACTAACCGTTAATATTCTAGTGCCTCAACGACAAATTTTATACAACAATTTAATGTGGATTTACCCAATGATTGGCATTAACTGGCATATGTTACAGTACCTATTTCCAGACAAAATGCCAAGACGGTGTTCTGTACCTGGGTGTAGGTCAAACTATAATAAGGAAAGCTACACTACTGTTTTTCGTTTTCCTACGGATCCCGAGAGACGGAGGCTGTGGGCAAGGAAAATTCCGCGTGATCAATTTGAACCTAACTCTAATTCAGTCGTTTGCATTAACCATTTCAATGCGGTCTGTATTATTAGAGAAGACAAAATACAAAAAGACGACGGAACAGTAGTTATTGCGCCCAGGCAAATTCCAAAATTGACGGTAGATGCAGTACCAACCATATTTGAGAACCTGCCCAGTTATTTTACGCAAAAACCTCAACCCAAAAGAAAATCGCCTGATACCCGATTTCAGGAAATTCAAGAACGCCGGAAAAGAAAGGAACAGGAAATTGAGGACGCCGATAGCATAAAACATTTTCAAAATTTTAAGACAGTTTACAAATCGACATTGTCGACTGTTTGTGGTTTTTTGTATCAGGAAACAGACGAGAATATTTGCATATTTAAATTAAATGCTACAGCAGGACCTCCAAAAATAACAGTTGCTTTATGTATAGATTCAAACATGAAAACTGTAGTGTTTCATAAAGACAGTCAAATAATTTGTGATAATACTATTAATGATAACTTAGGCAAAGATTTTGTGATAGAAAAATGGTCAAAATTTCTGCAGTTAATTCAGTATGTTGCTTCCTTAAATGATCAATATGAGACGAACATTGAATCTGTGATACAAAATGTCAAAGAATCTATAAGTGATTTAATTAATTCAAATAACGAACTTATTGTTACGGAGTCTGTGAAAAAGAAATTAATATTCATTAAGGAACAATTCTCCTTAACATTTTGCAAGGCACCCAGATATTCCACGGAGATGACAATTTGGGCTAGTATTATTTATTTTTCTTATGCGGCCGCCTATAATATGATCAGAGGTAGCAAAATGATAGTAATGCCACATCCTAAATACCTCCAAAGATTATGCCTTAAACTGGGAACCGAAAATCCCGAAATCTCGGGTTCACATCTCACTTACTTGACAGAAAAATTAAAAATACTTACTGAAAAAGAAAAATTTGTCAACTTGCAGCTGGATGAAATATACGTAAAATCTAGTTTGAGTTATAAAGGAGGGAAGCTTCAAGGAACTTCCTGCAACGATAGCTCAGAATTAGCTTCAACAATTCAGACATTCATGATTTCATCCTTGCTTTCACATAATAAGGATGTAGTTGCCTTATATCCTGTCAAAAATATTACAGGTGATTACTTATATGTATTATTAAATGCAGTTTTAAAAACTCTAACCGGAATAGGTTACATTGTTGTGTCCATTCTATCGGACAATAATAAAGTGAATAGAAGATGTTTCGAGAAATTGTGCGATGGCACTTTAAAGCAAAGCATTCAAAACCCATATAACGCAGATTTGAAGATATTTATTTTATATGACTCCGTACATTTGCTAAAATGTATCCGAAATAATTGGTTTAATCAAAAAGATTCTAAACAAACCTTCAATTTGCCATCTTTTCCTGATGAACAAGAGGAGTCAGATAAAGTTTACTCAGCGTGCGTAAGTGACTTAAAACGTTTGTTCTACTTAGAGGAAAAGAAGATTGTTAAAGAGGCACCCTGTTTATCGCTAAAAGTTTTGTTTCCGTCGTCATTAGAGCGCCAAAATGTCAACCTCTGCCTGAAAGTGTTTGATGAAAAAAATATTGTGGCTCTACAAAGAATTTATGAAAAGGAGAGTGAAGGAACTCGTTTGTTTCTGTCTAAGATTTTGGACTGGTGGAAATGCGTGAATTGCAAATCACAGTTAATGGGAAAGATGAAAAGAGATAGTCGGATGAACCCCATCAAAAACATGGAGAACGGGAATGTTGTATTTTTAAAAAACTTTTTGCAATGGATAACCAGTTGGAATGATATGAAAATTGCCCCCAAACGTCAGGGCAAGTTGACAAATGAAACTTATTTTGCATTGAAACACACGGTTCAGGCAATGATCGCTTTGTGCGATTATTTATTAAATTGCTTGGGGTTTGAATATGTTCTTTTAGGCAAGTTTCAAACTGACGATCTTGAAGCGAGATTTGGTCAGTACCGTGGAATGTCTGGGGGAAACTACCATATAAGTGTGCAGTAAGTTTTGGAGTCTGAAAGAAGACTGAAATTGATTAGTCTTTTAAAGTTAAAATCGTCTAGTCACGGTGAATTCCAAATAAAAAGTTTTTTATCAGAATGCGAAGAAAGTGCTGTTGTGGATCGTCGAGATGATTTGAATGTATTTAATGAGTTAGTGGTAGAAGCAGGCATGTTAAGCGATAGCGATATCTCAGTTTTGGTATATATTGGTGGTTACATAGGAAGAAAGGCAACTGCCAGTAAGATTTCTTGCAATGTCTGTCAGAAAATGGTGGTCTCAAATAGAGACTTAGAGGTCGAGGCATCGTCAGAATATAGTTACCTAAAACTGATAGATAGGGGAGGCCTGAAAGTACCTTCAGATTTTCTACTCAATGTACTCTCAGAGACGTATGCACTTTTTAAGTTAATCATCTCTGAGAGACATGAAAAGGATTTTTTAAAACTAAATTGCCAAAAGTCGTCCTTTCTAACTCTTGCCCTTCGTCACCTTCACTTCAAAAATATTTTGAGTTATCAGGATGCTTGTTACGAATGTAATTTACTGTATTCAAAATTAGCGGAAATATGTCTCGGCTACTTTACCAATATTCTGCTGAACAATTACTCCAAAGTCAGAAATAGTGGCCACGAAAGTTCGAAGAAAAAAAGGAATAAAGTTGCCAAGTTGACGTCAAAGTAGAAATCACATTTTCACGTGAAATACAGAAGTACACTAGAGTGCAAGTGAATGTTTAAGATTTGTCAAAATTAGTAGGCAATGCCAATGTATTTCCATACGTCATTGCCTACTAGTTTTGACAAATTGTTAACATTCACTTGCATTCGAGTGTACCTATCTCCAGCAATTGTGAGGCCATATTCTTATTTAGTACTACTGTTAAGTCGTTGAATTTGTGCTCCTTAACAGAAGAATTTATACCTATACCTATTTTTTTTCGTTTTGTTTATAGAAAATTATTTTTTTTCGTTTTGTTTTAGAAAATCTATTTTTCTATGTTATACAATACTTATAATAAACTTATAATTCAGAAATTTCTATGTTTTTTAATGTGTAGATCAAGTTTAAGCAGAACATCCTATTGTAAAACAGTAAAACGTAATAGTTTCAACGCTTCAATGGTTGCTTAAACTACCCGCCTATGATTTACAAATCACCAGTTAAATAAACAAAATCACCACTGACACAATTCTCATAATAATAATGTTGATATTATAAAAATCTGTCAGTTAAATTTACAAATTTATCGGCCAAACAGATGATAAAGCCGAGCGGAGATCTAACCGATCGAGCGCGCTAGGACGAGCTAGGACCCCGATGGCCGCCATTAAAATCGATGGTTCCGGCCTGCTAACTAACGTCGGCCTCGTTTGGCACACCAATTTCCAAATTTAAAGTATTCTCTCATTTACCCATCCAAAACAAATTTCGAATTCTGGTTTTAAATGAGATAAAATTTATTCGCATTTATTACCCTTTGGGTAGAAAAATCGAAATTTTGAAATAACACTGAAACCACGTTGTAGCCCAAACTACTGGAAGGATTTGTCTGAAATTTGGTACATGGAGGTCAGGTGACCCGTTGAAGAGCTGAAAGGCTTTTGGGAGCAATTGGTTAACGGGAAGTGCCATTTAGGCATATTAACTTTAAAATCTTAAACACAAGTCACGGAAATCAAAGACCCACGCGTTGGGGAGGTTCCAGCCGCTTCTCTGCTGCCTTTTTTTATGCTTGCAAGTACTATTTATAAATTTTAGGCCTTACAAAAACTAAATCTGTTTTAATTTCAGCTATTCAAATTGTGGTGCAGAGCGATTGGGAGAGAAGATCTTCTTACCAAAGATTTCGCCACTGTGAGGAAGAATTATCGTGTGTGTGATGTTCATTTTGCAGCAGACGCAAAATTTGTGTCCGTCAGAAATAAGACCAACTTAAAAGTCGGAAGTGTTCCGACTGTGCATGTTCCAGGTAAATGACCATAGTTTTAGTTTTCAGTACCTACTTATGTTTATGCTTAAAAGTAATACCACAAACATGTAGGCCTGTTTAGAATTGCCTTAATGCTAAATTTTTCTCAACTTCCAACAAGGAAGATGAAACATCTTTAAATTTTGAGTGTGTAGTGTTACTTTTAAAGTTTGTTCGTTTGTGTTGCACTAAACAGTCCTAACGCGGTGGTCCTAAATGCACTGGCAGTTTGTGTTTATTGTTGCTGCATGTTCGTTTGTATCGTGCAAGTTGCTCAGTTTAGTTTTCTTCATATTCAACCTGCACCTCCTCTGGAGGAGGAGTAAAGTCGTCAAATTGAATAAATGTTAATTTCAATAATCCTCGATGGGTTATATTTTTAAGAAAATTCTGCATCATAGGAATTTATCCAATCATGACACTTCATGTGTTTGTTTTTGTGCTAAACTGAAGTGGACAAAAATACAGTTGGAAAAGAAATTCTGTCAGCCTTCTTCACAAATCCTTTCTTTATTATTAAAATGTGGGGACCGGTTTGGAGTCGTTGCGACTCATCGTCATCCGTCAAGTAAGAAACTTCGTCCTTAAATATTTAAATGATAATTCCACAAGAGCCTTTGATTATATTGATAATTCGACAAGAGCTTTTGATTATATTGAAAACACATCCCAAAGTGTCATAACATGACATTTATTTGACAGATGCGTGCTTGCTATATTCAAAATGAACTACTTGGGTGCCTAATAAATAAATTATTACTTACTGCAAAAATCAAGGCTCTTGTGGAATTATCTGCCGAATATAACTCGAAGGTGTTAGATTATCAATTTGTTAAACTCTCGAATTTTCTACTCCCGAAATAGTCGAAATGTTTTTAGCCAAAGACAACTCGACTTCGTCTCGTTGTCTTTAGAGCTACAAAACATTTAGACTATTCCGGTCGTAGTTCAATTCTCGAGTCAAACAAATGGATAATCAAACACCTTCTTGTTATATTATATATGACAATCCAACTGGAAATTTCACTAGTGATATTTTCCAAACGGAAATACCACTTGTCAGGGTGACAACGTCGTTCTTGTTGGGCTTGTCTAGCCAAATTCAACTCTTGACTTTACAATTTCAGGAAATTTTCTTCATTCCGATAGCTCATGCTTGTTGGATTAAAAAATGACCACTCATGCAAGCACTCGTGGTCATTTTGAACCATTCGTGTCTACAACTCGAAAATTTCCGGAAATTGTAAAATCACTTGTATTATAATTATATGACAATACGTCTAGCTGTCATATAATAACTAATCCTTGGGCCGACGATGAGTCGCAACGACTCGAAACCGGTCTCCGGTCCCCACATTTTAATATTAAAAAAAAGGATTTGTGAAGAAGACTGACAGAATCTCTTTTCCAACTGAATTTTAAACTTCACAGAGGACAACAAATTTAAAGAAAGGACAAAAATACTGTCGTCACTTTACACTATCTTGTTCCTAGTAAAATTTGATGCAGTTTAGTGCAACACAAACCTACAAACCTGGTGTTAGCCCCCAACTTTTCATAAAATTCTAAATTTATTAGGTACTTATCCTCGTACCTATCTAAAATGTTGATATAATTTTGCTGTTAAAGATAAACAATAAACAAGGGTGGAGGGGGCAAATGAGGAAAACTGAACCATATTTAAAAAGTAATTGGGTAAGTTATGATATAAGCACAGTTTATAATGGGTTATGGTTACTAATAGTAGACTCATTAATAGGAAACAGGAAAACTTTTCTATGCAACACCTCTGAATAAATAATTGCTTCTTAAAAGTTTGGGTAACGATAACAGATATCCATGATTTACCTAAGTTTCGTGAAAAGTTTTTCCAATTATTGCACTAAGGTTTTTGATGATGACTGTTTTCAACCTCAAAAAAAAAATAGCATTCAAATCCGTTAATAATTAATAAAAATACAGTTACTATGTTTAGGTTTTTTTCACGGCACCTTTTTTTGGCCAAAAGGACACGAAGTGTGAATACATTTTTAGATGCAGAATTCGAAGAGCATTCACATAGTAACGCTGAGTTTGCATTAAAATTTTTTAAGTTGATGTGCCAAAAAGGCACTTTCCATGCATCGATATGGTCAGCACCTACAAATTGCTCACTGCACATGTGTGCCTTTCATCTCGATACGTTCAGTAGTTTGGGCTACAGGTGATCACCTCGGTGATTACAGACACAGTCATTTTTCAAAAACCACTTTTTCGGATTCCCAGGACCCTAAAACGCAAACATTTGATGTTATTGGCGATTCGGTTTTATTAACTTGCTGCGCTGAAGCGTAGAAGTTGAAAAATCTAAAATGGCCTGGTTTAGCATAGTGGGTGGTTTTTGAGAGAACAGTTTATATTTCGCGCAAAATTTTCTAGTTTTTCCCCTGTAATCTTAATGGAGCATGGCATGTGCTGCTTAAAGAGAAAAATTCTATCAATGGTTAACTCTTGAACAAATTACAGATGTATTCCAAGAAATGCAAATCGCCAATGAAGCCCTTGAGGGTCAGTCTCAACTCTCCACAAGTCGTGAAGTGCCTGAGGATCAGTCTCAAGCCTCCACAAGACCTGAAGTTCCCGAGGATCAGCCTCAACCCTCGACAAGTGGTGAAGTGCCTGAGGATCAGTCTCAAGCCTCCACAAGACCTGAAGCCCCCGAGGATCAGCGTCAACCCTCCATAAGTCGTGAAGCGCCTGAGGATCAGTCTCAACCCTCCATAAGCCCGCAAGCCCCTGAGGATCAGCCTCAACCCTCCACAAGTCAAGGTTCACCCAATGGCTTGCAGGAAATTTCCACGTCCACTCACCAGACACGAATTAAGAGAAAAAGGAATTTGTTGTTAGCAGTCAATTTGCGAAAGAAGGCTCAGTTAACTCCAAAAGCGGCGAAGATGTACGAGATGGCAAGGGAGTATCGCAAAGTGGCCCGTCGCGCTCAAAAAACGGTCGAGCATAACAAGCAGCGAATCAAGGAAGCTATCAAATATGCAGAGGAAGGAGAAGGGTTCAAACACAAACTCAACGCTACCACATATAGCTTTTTAAAGTCGCAAATTAGCCAACAAAGGAAGCTTCCTCGTGGCCGCCGATTTACTGAAGAAGATAAGGTACTGTCCCTTGCTTTGCTCAAACAAAGTCGCAAGGGGTACAATTTGCCAAGGAAAATTTTTGCGTTACCATCGCGAAAAACATTAATGTCGATGCTGGCCAAGATACCGTTTGAGTCAGGAATAAATGAAGCGATTTTTGAAAATCTGAAAGTCAGTGTGGAGGCACTAAAGCCACATGAAAAGCATTGTGTGTTGATGTTTGATGAGATGTCAATTCAGCCATTGTTGAACTTTAATAAGTCGCATCAAAAAATAACTGGGTTTGAGGCGGTCCCTGAAAAGCTTTCACAGAAGATTGCAGACCATGCGATGGTTTTCATGGTTAAAGGCATCGCCAAAAATTGGAAACAACCACTAACCTATTATTTCACCCAAAATGGAATGGCTAACCCGGACATTGCGAAACACTTAAAATTGGTTATCAGCCGCTTGCAGGCCATTGGTTTAGTAGTGGATGCAACAGTGTGCGACCAGTACAATAAAACCGCCATTAATCTTTTGGTGGAAGAGAGCAGGACAGAGCATGCTAGAGCAGGGCGGGATCATAGTTCATACACTTTTTTTGTAAATGAACAAGAAGTAATGCCTCTTTTCGATTTCCCCCATTTATTGAAGGGCATACGTAACAATATGCTGAATTATAACATTGAGTTTTCTTGGAAACATGGTACTGAAGTTGCATCATGGGACCACATAGTGCAACTATATGACCTTGATCATTACGTCGAAGATGATGATTACAGAATGCTGAATCGATTGACCGATCAGCACGTAAGGAGGGACCAAATAAAGAAAATGCGGTGAAACATGCCGCCCAAGTTTTCTCCCATAGGGTACAGGCTACCATGAGAGGCTTAATTCAGCATGGTAAGATAAAAGAATTTTGTAAATGAATGAAACTGATTTTATTTCAGCAGGTACTACAGTACTGCCTAAGGAAGCGACCAGCACTGCAAATTTCATCCTTTTTATGGACAAACTTTTTGACAGCGTGAATGGTTCCTCCCTGAAACCAAAAGATGGGAACCCTTTGCGTCGTGCTGTCACAAAATCCACCTCTCTGGGATGAAGCAATTGCAGTGTTGAGGAGCATGAAATTTATCAAGAATGATGATAGTAAATTTGTTCCACCATCAGTGACTAACTGGATTCTTTCTCTAAGAAACTTACGAGCGCTGTGGTCAAAATTGAACAGCGATGCCGGCTTTGAGTTTTTAAACCCCAGAAGCCTCAACCAGGACCCACTGGAAAACTTTTTCTCAATAATTAGAAGCCGTGGAGTGCGGGATATAAATCCATCTTGCGTCGCTTTTACATCTGCTTTTAAGTCCCTCATAGTCAACAATTTCATGTCTTCTCATTCCCCGGGGGCAAACTGTGAAGAGGATGACTCTGACGGCGCCCTGTGTAACCTTAGAAATTTCCTAAGCAGAGGAGAGGAAACTGCTGAAGGAAGTGTACCTCTAGATTATGCCAATGGAAAAGTGGTTGAGTTGAAGTCAGTAAGTGACGACAATTTATTAAAACTTTATGGGTATCTAGCAGGCTATGTTTCAAGAAATGTTATAAAATCAGTTGGGGGCTGTACAGTATGTCGTTCACAGTTAAAATGTGAAATGACCGCAGAAGAGCATCAACTCATTGAAGCGCGTGAATTTAAACCTGATCGTCTTTTGAAGCCAAGAACCAAATTTGTAGTTTTATTTGGCGCATGTGTTCAAGTTGTAAAGGAGTGGTTGCCACTGATTTGCTCTGAATCACATGTGTCAACTAAGCTACAACTGATCATTAGAGAAAATGTAAACAGGAATATTTTTGAAACCGCTTGTGAAGATCACAGCTTGTTCAATAATTTCATAAATATTTTTGTTAATTTTCATTGTTTTACCTGGGTAGGGAGTGTAAATAAGATTTTGAAAGGCGGAAAGATTGATAGTAATTATACTGATCCTATCAAGCAACAAGCTTTAAAAATCTATTGTAAATACAAGTCAAAATATAACAAACAACGCCTTCTGAAGCGTTTGCAGTAAACATTTCTTTGTAATTATTTATAAGTTATTGTATGTTTTGTAGGTTATTGTATGTTTTGTAGGTAATTGTAATAGTAATAGTAAAGCCTATCTGACAGAATCCTATTTCGTGAGCAGATTTAGGATGTGATAATACCGCAAACTTGCCTGTAAATTTTTTGCAGCGAGGAGTTATGAACAAATTGTTGCAGGCACACGTATAAATACGTAATGTGGCAGCAAAAATAGGATCATGTCAGACAGCCTAAGAATTTAAATTAATTTTAAGATTTCATGTTTATTAGAGTTTTTTTTTTGGTTTTTGCAAGTTAGGTAAGTACTTTTTAATGTGTAAAAAATGTTTTCCTATTTGCCAAGTAATAATTGTGGGTTGTCATCAATTTAATAAATTTATGTCAATTTAGCACATATGGGTTTTATTGAAAGAAGGCTTTTAGTTACTACCCATTTTATTTGAAATTTAATGATTTATGACTATGAAATATTAATAAGGTCTTAAATTGATTAATTGCATTATCACCAGAAACGTTGGTTAATCAATTTAAGACAGTATTAATATTTCATAGTCATAAATCATTATTTAACAAACAATTGAGCACCTATCAGTAATTATTCCAATTCAAATTTGGCGCACCGGCGAATGCAGCGCCATTAGCAGCGTGACATTAGGTTGAGTTATCACGGACCTTCAATGCATGCATTGAGTTGCCTATCTAGGAACACCTTCGGTGTTCTGTGATGCGAATATATGTTAACAATACGTTGTGACATGTGGGTTGGTATTTATTTGGTGCAATCAGTTGCTACGTCTCCTGCAGCTGTTGTAATTATTAGTACCACAAACTGCAGTACGCACTCAATAGGGCTGTTTTTTTCGCCCAAACGTATGTGGCGCATGCTTTACTCGCATGCGCAGTTGGTCGTGCTAACTGTCAGACTACTGTCATCAGTGTCACCTGTCATTTCTTTCTGTCACTGTCCGTCAATTATTTGTTGATAAAAGCGAGTTATTATTTAATAAATAATAAAATGAATATTAATAAACCAAATAACAAACGCAAAGGTTCTAACAAACACTGCGTTTTTGGTACCTGTAAAAGTGATAGTAGAACAAAGGACTCTGGTTTTACATTTATACCATTTGCAAAACCTTGTGCAAATGTAAAGTCTTTTCGAATAAAAGCCACTCCACAACATGTATCGTGGTGTGAACTTTGCAAAAAATGTGCAAGATGGCTTGAAAAATGTCAGCGAGGTGATGACCGGTTTTACAAATTTGACCAGAAGAGATTGTAGTAAATCTTAATAATGTAAGTATAATATAAGTAGCTTTAGAAAAACAATTTTAAAGTTATATTTATTTTACAGTCTACTATGATAATTGACATTGAATCCGGACAAACTTTGAAAGAGAACGTAACAGAAGTTTTTGCAGTTAGCAATAATTTTGTCAATGTTGAAAATAAGGCTGTCGTAGATGAAGTTTCTGAACAATTGAGAGTATGTGTAACTCGGAAAGCTACCGACTCTAGGAGAGTACCACTTTCTGAAATCAGTTTAATTGGCTGTTCAACAGATGTAAGTAGAATATAATATCATTTATTTGTTATCAAAAAGTGTCTTTGAAGGAATCTGGACTTAAACGACCCAGTACTAGTGTTAATAACTGCAATATAAGACGCAAAAAACTTAAAATTGTTGAGAAATCACACACACATACTAATCAACAAGTGGAACTACCAACACCAGCACATAATAAATGTCTTTCAAAGAAAACTCAAACAACTTTTACTTGGCATGATATTGAAGTTTATAAGGTAAGTTGCTGAGATTTATTTAACGTTAATAAAATGTTTAATTTTTAGTCAAAAATAAAAGAGTTGAATGGGGAGCTAAAGCTGCTCAAAGATGAAGTAGGCCTCCTTAGACTCAAACTGGAAAAGTATGAAAAACGAAATGGAGCTGTGCCTTTTTCTGAATTCTTTGAAAGTCTACAAACAAATGATAAAACATGCAAGTTTTACACTGGTATGATTTTTGTTACAGTTTTAGCATTGTTTAACTTTTTAATGCCTAACAAAGATAACATTAGCTATTGGGGTAAAACGAATAGTACAATTAAACTAGAAAATCGAAAAAAATTAACTTATCTTGAAGAGCTTATTCTTACTCTTGTTAGAGTTCGATCTGGACTGCTGGTTCGTGATCTTAGATACAGGTTTATTAAATCGGAAGGTTTAATTTCAAAAACATTTAGTACTATGATACAGTTTATGTATAACAAATTTAACATTATTAGGCCTTTCATGTTTCCTTCCCGTCAAAAAATTAAACTACATTTGCCCGCTCTCTTTTCTAAATTAAAAAATGTTCGTGTTATAATAGATTGCGCAGAATTTTTTTGTGAAAGTTCATCCAATTTTGAATTGCAAGGGAACCTTTATTCTTCATACAAAGCTCATTCAACGTTTAAAATTTTAATAGGATGTACGCCAAATGGTGTTGTATCGTTTGTCAGTGATCTATTTGAGGGTTCAATTTCTGATAGGCAGCTTGTTATTGAATCAATGGATCTCTTGGAAGAAGGCGATCTAATACTTGCTGATCGGGGTTTCACTATAGAAGATCTAGCAAATAAAAAAAGGGTCTCATTAAATA
The DNA here is from genome assembly GCA_963924575.1 of Pycnomerus fuliginosus. Lineage (NCBI taxonomy): Eukaryota > Metazoa > Arthropoda > Insecta > Coleoptera > Zopheridae > Pycnomerus > Pycnomerus fuliginosus. Next base: position 42,420,359 of record OZ004617.1, on the reverse strand, counting down.
TTCCCCCATTTTTAAAGGGCAGGGAACACTTAACAGCAGAAGAGGAAAAGGCAACAAAGGAAATAGCAAGTAAAAGGATATACATTGAACACGTTGTCGGAAGATTAAAACAATATAGGTTATTAAAAAAAATATTGCCTCTAAATATGCGCGGCATTTTGTCCCAGACAATCTTTGTTTGTGCTTGTATTTCAGGAAATTTTATGTGTGTAAATATTTTGTAATTTTAATTTCTAAAATAAATTGAATTTTAACAACTTAAAGCTGTTATTAAAGATACTAACAAAAAACATTACTTTCAGGTAAGCTGTCATAAAAAAATATATTAATACTTAGTACAAATGCTTAGGTAGAAAAAATAAACGTAAAATACAGTTAAGACAGCAACTTCTGCCTGCAATACATAAGCAGGTGACAACGAAACAAGTAAAACAGTAAAAAGAAAAATATTGCACAATGACATCGCTCGTTAATAAAATAAAAAATTATGAAAATTAACATATAAAAAAAATAAATCAACGAAAAAAATATGGCAAAAAACCACAACCATCAAGTTTTTTAGGCAGATAAAAGAATAATTAATGTAATACCAAAAATAATAAACCAAATGCAGCTGAGATGAAAATAAGTTCATGCCAGCAATAGATAAACAGGTACCAAGAGAAGAAGTAAACATTATGAAAAAAAAAAAAATTGCACGATATTATCAGTTATCACAGCATAATATATTATTGCTTGTTAATGCAAGAAATTTGGAAATTAACATGTTATGAAAATAGAGTAAAAAAGAATTATGTGCATGACAAATTAATCTTCAATTCTAAACAATTTTAAATTTCTGGGTAGCCTATGTTCAAAGTATTCTGCACAAATTACACTTCTGCTCAAAAACAAAAGTTTTTCAGACACGCTTGCCCAAAATTCTGGGTCAAATGGAATTTTCTCTATACTCTCCCGTTGGGAGTCCAAACCACAAAATGGCACCAAGTAACACTAACTACAGCCATTTGCATTTGAACTTGAAAACAGTACTTGTGGCTGAGTTTTAGGCGGAGTTTATTGTTTTCATCCAAATTGCAGCAAAAACTGGAGCGTTGTTGAGGGTTTAATTTGTACAAGTCCTGTGGGGTAAATTTCTTTAGAACATATGGACATTTAATTTCCAGCACTCCGCGTGTCTGTGATTTAGCATCAAAAATTATCCCATCTGGAGATGCACCCAAGCCAAGCAAATTTGGGTTCAACCACAAACCAGTGGCTACCACACTGTTCCCAGTTTCTTCAAGCTACTTGACCAACGCATGTTTTTCTTTATATAAGCCATATGCTGTGTATTTACTCGAAAAGCTCTCCGGAAACCACATGTGTTTTCGCAGTACATCTTCATATTTAGTATCTTTCAGATTTGAAAAATCCTTACACTTTGACGCAGTTATTAAAATTCTGCGGAGAGAAGTCCACTTTTCACTAAGACTTTGACTAGCAGTATCAGTTACCTCAAAAGGACAGGAATTGTTGAACTTCAAACTGTTCTGTAGTTCCAAAATGTTGATTTTCAGCACTTCTAATCTTTCAGAACTGAGATCATAATCACTGTAAGTGAAAGTTAGCAACATTTCCCAACCAATCATTATTTCACTTCCCCTCGAAACAAACTCAGACTCGTAGAGCAATTTATTTGCCACATCTTCTTCTTTTAAACTTCGGGTTTCGAGCATGCTTCAAAGTTAAATTTTTCAAGTGGATTCTTTTTGTGATTATACTGTCTTTTGTATATTTCCGAAGAACTTTTAGAGCTTCGTCCTTTATTCCATGCACACAATTTGCTTGTGCAGGCGATAGGATTATATCCAAACTGGATTGTATAATCCTCAAGTGCAAACAATAATCCTGTCACATGGCTGCACCTTCCCATGGCATTGGCTTTGCAACCACATGACGAGTCAATAACTTCTGCTGTGTCCATATTCAGCATCACCATAACAACATAGGCCTTCTCACTGTTGTACGATGACAGGACTTTGCTCTTAAGACAGTACGTGGATTGAGAAGTATTATCACATATATCCGTAACATTTCCACTGCAAAAGTACATTCTACCCCTCCGCAGTGGTTTACTTGCACCACTCACTTCCACTTGTTCATCATCAGAACTGTCGTTGGTCACTGAACTGTGGACAATTGCTGTTTCTATAATGTGCTTATAGATTATCCCATAAGAAAACAATGCTGGTATGGGCGTCGATGGAAACTTCTTCCATCCAGTAATCGGGAAGACTGGCTGTGAAGCTGAAGGTCCTGGTTCATTAGAGCTTGGGCCTGGACAACAGGTTTGCTGAAGTTTGGCTTTCTTCGCCTCATACCACTTGCCATTATCAATACTAAGGCAAATTTTAATATTTCTCCCCAGGCATTCATTTACTCTGCAAAGTACAAATCGATGCTTTACATATTTTCAAATATTAAAATGTACAAACCTTTCTACTAGTGCAGATTTATTGCCGGAAACTTTTTGGCCATGGCACTTTAGCCATCTCTGCAACTGAACCAAACTGTGAGCCTCTATTGGTTTGTTTTGCAAAGAAGCTCCCGGCACGTCTTCTTCTTTTAATTCGATGGCAAGAACTTTCGACGAAGACGCCATTTTTAAGTCCAAACAACGCACTAATCACTAAACTATCCGCCCTCCACTATACACAAATAAAATGGTCAATGTCCAACAGTTTTCACTGAGAAAATAAGTTGAAAACGAAACTTAACCTCTCCACGAACGTAAATAACGGCAGGTGGTAATTTCTGACAGTGACCGATTTTCTGACAAGTTGCACGACCAACTGCGCAGGTCAGGTCGAAAAAAACAGTACTATCGAATATCTGTCAAGAATTGCAAGAATTGAGGCGTTTTTTCTCGGTTTTATGTATTGAAATACAAACTTGCATTTGAAAGCATAGAAAATAATCTTGTTTTGTATTGAAATACCGTCAAAATTGTGTATTAATTTGTATTGAAAAACATGAAATCGAATCGGGAAAATACGCCTTTGGTAGCGTCACCAAGCGAATACTGCTTAAAACTTGCACCACCTTAATGTGCATGTCTGTTCAGTTTCGTTGCACAATTTTGTAATGAATCGAATACACTATAAATAAGTATGTTATATGCTCACCAAAATCTTCGTAGATGCAAATTCTTTATTCTTCCAGATTCGTTGTACTTCTTTGTGCCACCATTCCAATAGTCCTATGAGATCACTGGAAGCACTACAACAGAACCGAATATAACCAGAGCAAACATACGCGCCACCGACTACCGCGACCGAATAAACGTGTTATGAAGTCATCGCTTCGCCGGGCGTATTGTACAGTATCTCACATTCACATGTACACAATCATGTACTAGTCCGAACACTTTTGGGTTGGACTTAATTTCAACAAACTTTGCGTTTTAATAAGGTTATCGAGCAGATACGTGCACATTTCATTTTCGCCTAACGTTTCTATCTTTATCATCACCGTGAATGCCGGGACGAAATTGGGTAATTGTTTCATATGCGGTGAAACGCCAAAATTCCTTATTTATAAGCAGATTTTAACTGATTTCATGTTAGCTTACCTTCAGCAGATGGTTAATGAAGCGGGAGACTTGAAAATAGCATCATTGATGCCCAAATTACAGAATTTTTGTTCAATTTTCAATTATGACGTAAATTTTTTCTCAAAACGTCATGTCAGCGTTTGGAGATTTTTATAAATGTCAACCAGGACCATTGGATTATAAAAAGAAGATAACTCAAACAAACTGACAATTACCTATCAAGTTTACTAATAAATTGATGTTATGGATTAAACAATGGGCGAATGTGGGCAACCCTGGGCGCTGGCGTCCTTCAAATTTTGTGTTTTTTCTTGACACATTCAAGCGGCTGCAGTTACTGCTAATGTGCGAAATTCAAATAATTCGGATTGTCACTGGTCTAACACCCGGAGCTGGGCCTACGGCGTTGCCACATTGAACAATTGACAATATTTCGGCTTTCATGAAATTCGCTGCCAATACTTCATGTACAGGGCGGAAATGCTTATTGCAATAAGTATCGTAGTCTATAAAGTAGTATCGTTGTGATTCCAAATTTGATAAGAGTACTTTTTTCGGAATCAATATCACGAGACTGAAAGAAATACATGCGACAGTTTGACAACCTTGCACAAACCTACGATGCCAGGTGGTTAGTTGAGCTGCGTCCTACCGTGGTCGTACCTGCGTGCAAGCGACTCCGGTAGACAGTCCGAATTTTGGCCGCTCATGCGCCAGAGGCCTCTTCTTAAATGTGCGCTGCTATTAGGTAGGTACACCATTCTGATTAAGAATTCACAAAAAATTACCTGCCGCTAATTGTTTTCCCTTCTTGGCTCCTTAATAAGAACGTATATGTAACGCGAGCTTTCGGCAGAGCCGAAAGCGAGTAGTCATCTGCGTCTGACTACGCAAAATACAATAAATCCATATAGGTTGCAGTTTGGAAGCTAGGGCAACTTTCCCCGAGTATGTTCCTTCCCCTTCTTGGCACGTTATCGTTGTAATGCGAGCTTTCGGCAAAGCCGAAAGCTAGTAGTCTTGGAATGCAACAAAGTTCAGCATGCAGGTAGGTCTTTTTTGCCGAAGAGTTTTCCTTCCCCTTCTTAGGTCGTTATACACATTTGTCATAGGAGCTTTCCAGTTTGAGAAGCTATGGCATTTCGAGTCTCTATCTATGTCAAGACAGTCTGCTTTTGATTTAAAGTATTTTTCTCAAATTCTGTCCACTGAAAGGGCAGTTCAGGTTTCTGTCATATTTAAAAATCCGTCTAAAATTAATTTATTGTAGGTACTCAATAATTCGGAAATTATTAGATATTTAGTGTTGATTTTCTAATGGGATTCGGACAGGAAATAATACACTGAGACTTCGGTGCCGACGTTTCGGAACTATGTTGTCCCTCCTTCAGGGCCCTGGCAGAGGACAGTTTATTATAATAAAATTCTTTTTTTAATAAAATTTTTAGGTTAAAAAAAATATATATAAAAAACATAGGATCTTACCTAAGTCAACAATTTACCTTGGCGTTAATGTATTTGTAGCATTACTAGAACAATCGAAAATGTTGAAAATGAGTGACTTAGAAATGTTTTGAAAACACCAACTGTAAATTAGCGTTTTATAACTTAGTTAGAATTAAACAACTCTTCCACACGAAATTGAAGGATAAATTACCTACCCCTAAACCACGAGTCTAACGTAGTATACAAAATACCGTGCAATAATTGGTTGCCGAGGTAATTTCCATCTTAATTTGTCAAATCATTAGAAAAAGGTCGACCATTACACCTAGTTGGCCACAACATATTTCGGTGTTACACTCGACCGTTAAGAGTTGTCGGCGGTAAAGACATTACAGAAAACACACAAAGAATTTTTACCAGAATGATGACAAATTCGTTGGCTTTTCAATATAATTGGTCAGGAAAAAACAAAAACGGCTTCTCCAAATTGACCCACATTCTGAAAATGATTCTCGGTAAGTGTATTAAGTAGTAAGTACATAATTGAAAATGTACAATTAGGAAAGTTGCATAGTCTCATTTTACAAAATCTTGCAAAGTTTCGGCTTTGATAATGACCCAGCAAACACAGATGCAACGGCCGTATTGCGGCAAATGTCCGGCGCTTATGGCACCGGCACACTATAATATGGCCACAACACGGCCACAAGCTATAGTGGCCATTGCACGGCTAAAGCCCTATGGCCACATTGCGGAATCCCCAACTCAACCCTCGCTCGGCCAGCCGTAGAGCGGCCGTAATGCGGCCGATATTATCGTGGCCATAAAAGATATGATTAGAACGGCCAGATTATGGCCACATTCGTAACCGCCGGCCGTGTTTTCTTTAAGGAATTTGGTTAGTCACGGTTATTCGCTTCTGGTTGTGTTCTATGGTGTTGGACGAGCTGCTGTGCCAGTTTGACAAGTCCCCGGCGGGTCTCTCCGCTGGGGCCGTGTCAAACACCATCTTGGCATATGCTGACGATATTGTCATTACCACCGGTGCAGCTCGTTCATCTCAGGTCATCGTCAACCAGTGCCAGCGGTTTTTCACCAAGAGAGGGATGGAGTTAAACTCCTCCAAGTGTACGAACCTGGAGGTGAGAGTCTTGCCGCACTGCAAGAAACTATACGTCGCCGAGAGACCAGTCCTAGTCGTCGGGGGGTCTGTGATCCCTAACATCACCCCAGCCCAGCAGTTCCGTTATTTGGGGTACCAGTACTCATTTATGGGTACTGAGACCCCAAATACTTCAGATCTCACACAAGACCTGAGCAGAGTTGTCAGAGCGCCCCTTAAACCCTGGCAAAAGCTCGAGATCGTGAAAGTTTACTTGTTGCCAAGGTACATGTTTATCCTTCAGGCACCCAACATCTCACACAAGACATTACGGAACTGCGATAAGATCATCAGGCACAGTGTAAGGAGAATTCTGCACTTGCCGCAACAGTGGACAAACTCTTATCTGTATGCTCCACTTAGGCTGGGGGGGTTGGGGATCATATGCTTCTCGACGAAGATACCCGCTGTCATCTTGGGTAGGCTGGAAAATCTAGCCGGTAGGGACCATCTCTTTGCGCAGGTTTTGGGCGCCTCTCCGTACGCGCAGAGGAGGGTGGAAGTGTTCCGGCATATGGTCCGGACCTCTGGTCCGGATACCACTGCAGAAAAGGCCTTCTGAGGGGCACAGTTGGCGGCATCCGCGGCCGGCAATGGCATCGCTTCTGTCGGCCACTGTTCCCAGTCTTCATCTTGGGTTACAATGCCCCCCTCTTTTTGGAATGGCCGTGACTATATTAACGCCATACAGCTGCGTGGGAACATTCTTCCAACCTGTGGTGGCCTCCACAACCCTAGAGGACTCCGGGGTTGTAGGGCGGGCTGCCCGCGTACGGAGTCGGTGAGCCATGTGCTACAGAGATGCCCCGTCACCCACTTTGAGAGGATACAACGCCATGATCGAGTTGTCAGGCTCCTCAGTAACATCGGGAGGAAAAGGGGGTGGCGGGTGGAGATAGAGCCCCGCTTTCGGGACGCGCGTGGTCTCTTGAGGAAGCCGGACCTTCTGTTTTCCAAGGAGGGTTCGGTGATAGTTTCCGACGTCGGTATCAGCTGGGAGGGACCGGAGCCCTTAGAGGCAGCTTTTCGGGGCAAGATCGCCTACTACACAGACGAAGCAATCCTCAACACTATACTGGAAGCCAACCCAGGTGCTTCAGTCTGTATTTTGCCTTTCATTTTAGGCGCACGAGGAGGGTGGTGCTCGCTGAATAGGCACCTTTCAGAACAATTAAAAATGACCGGCAGGGAGAAATCCACCATCGTGGCCGATGTTCTGAAAGGGGGTTGGTCTATTCATCGGGCCTTTTCAGCGAGGATCTGGGAGCCCGTTGGGGCTCGCAGATAGATAGATAGATAACTTCGACTTCTACCACTTTTGTGGTCTTTGAATGGTGGAGAAATTTTCAAATATTCGAACAGGTGGGGTGTATCAATCCCCCACTTACTCCACCCCACTTCAATGCACGTCGATTCGGCGTGTATTTTTTGTTTTGCGGAACGGCCCCGCTGTCATCTGTGGTCGGAATAAACCCCCCGTAGCACCTTTGGGGTCTGATATTGGCCATAAAAGATATGATTAGAACGGCCAGATTATGGCCACATTCGTAACCGCCGGCCGTGTTTTCTTTAGGGAATTTGGTTAGTCACGGTTATTCGCTTCTGGTTGTGTTGGCGATTCTGCTCAGTGTCTCGTTGACAGTTGACCTAACGACAAGCATTCTCAAGCAACGGTGAACAAAATTAACCGCCAATTTTTGTTAGTAATTTTGTGAAAATTGCAAATTATTGGCAATTATTGCATTTCTAGCCTACTGGTGATGGTGTTAATGTGTGATGGCATACGAAGCTGCTTCTAAACCGTAAGTACCTATCTTAATGTTCACACCTAACCTTAATCAATCAAGGTAATTTTGTTCTCAATGGTTAATAAAAATATTAAACATGACCAATTTTCTTCTATCATTATTGTTATAGCCTGCAAGTATGTGCAATATAATTTTACCGCCCTATTCTTTAGTCAAATATGAGCCGCCGTTACCAGAAGAGGTTGGCACGAAATAAAATCCGTCGAGCAATTCATTTAACTGAATTAGACATGTACTGCAATTCCGATGCTATACAAAGAGGTGATGAGGGATCTAATCATTTGGGTAATCGTTTGGGTGAATATTTTGAAGATGGTAAAGATTGTGATACCGCTATCGAGGCTAGTGTTAATAATGGGGTTGAGGCTACTGAAAGCTCAGACAATTACAGTGATTTAGATGAAAACTATACAACTTTGACTGATAATAATTTATTTAAAGAAGGGGAACTTTGTAATGCTCCTTTATTTAATGAAGGGGAACTTTGTAATGCTCCCGAGTGTCCTAATGATGAAATGTTCAATAATGCTGATGATTGTGTAATCCAAGAATCAATGTTATTTTTAGTTGATTGGGCAGTAAAAAATAACATAACTCATAAAGCACTATCCCAATTATTAGCATGGCTTTCTAAAAATTCTTGTCTTTCCGTAGACTTACCGTTAGATGCTCGCACGCTTCTCAAAACTCCTCGTCAAATTAAAGTTAGTAAAATGGGGATAGACGGGTTGTTCTATTATTTTGGGCTTAAGGTAACATTAATTGAAACACTAGAAAAGCATAAATTTTCATATAATGATTTATGTCGCCTCCACTTTAATATCGATGGTTTGCCAATTCATAAAAGTAGTAAAAAATCATTTTGGCCCATATTGTGTTTGGTTGATAATTTGGTAAATGAAGGGCCATTTGCAGTGGCGATTTATTACGGCAGCCAAAAGCCACCACTTAATGAATATTTAAATCAGTTTGTGGAGGAATTACGTGATATTCTTCTAAATGGTATTACATTATACAATGACAAAACAGTTAGAATATCGCTGTTCAGTTTTTGCTGCGATAAACCAGCCCGTGATTATATAAAAAATGTAAAATCACATAACGCATTAAATGGATGTGACAAATGCCATGTCATAGCTGTGAGAGAAAACTATCGAACTTTGTTTTTGGATCAGAACGCCCCTGAACGTACAGATACATCTTTTCGGACAAAAAGTGATAACAATTATCATAAAGGGGAAACTCCCCTGTTAAATCTTAATATTGATTTGATAAATACATTTCCTGTCGACAGCATGCACTGTATTTTTTTAGGCGTTATGAAGAAATTACTTTTAAATTGGCGAGATGGCTGCCGAGCTCATCGTTTTTCCAAATCAATTATGGCCATTTTAAATTCCAGACTAAAATTATTTGGAGATTATTGGCCACTTGAATTCAATAGAAAACCCAGATCACTGCAAGATATAGAATTTTGGAAAGCTACGGAGTTTAGGCAGTTTCTTTTATATATTGCCCCTACAATTTTGTCGAAAACTGTATCTGAACGCATATATGGGAATTTTATGCTATTAAATTTTGGTGTAAAAATTTTAATGAGTTATAATCTTAATGAACATTACAACAGTTATGCCAACGAATGTTTACGCTTATTTGTTAAAGATTCTATAAACTTGTACGGTCGCGATTTTGCTGTATACAATTTACACGCATTAATACATCTGGCTAAGGATGCACAAAAATTTAATTCGTTAAATACAGTTTCGTGTTTTCCATTCGAAAATCATCTATACCAAATCAAGCTTATGTTAAGAGGCCTCCACAGTTCACCTTCTTATGGGGATTTCAATGCATTTGCGCGACAAATTTACCATGTTATCCTACAGTTGTTCGAGCTGAAATTTGCATGGTAGGGTCTTCAGAATCTTATGCTGCAACTGACTCAACAAATTTTTAAAATTCTAAAAAATAATTGGGTTAATAAGCGATAAAGATTCGACAAAATCGTCGAAAATCTTATCTAACTTAAAAACCGGAAATCGGAAATTTCCTTGAGTCATATCGTAGCCCATGTGATTTAAAGTCCATTATTTCTTGTTTTAATGAAATCGATCGAAAGGTTATGGAGATATTTGATCTCGATGTTTGAGGATTAAAACCTATCAAGCATATTTTGTCCTTCACTACCTTTCTCTTTCTCCGTCTTCCAACTTACAACTATGGTTGCAACCCTTGGGGTGCGGTGTTTGATAATTTTATGACCATTGCAATTATATGCAGGTAGCTTGCAGATTCTTGAGGTAAAAGATGATTATTATACGTAAAAGATAATAACCCGGTGGTAACGAATTGGGATAATTCTTTCACGGGACAAAATTTTGTTAGATAAATTAAGATTTCTTTATTCAAAAAGATTTGTGAGTGCTTTTTAATTTTATAGTATTAAAATTTTTAAAAACAGTTTTGAATTCCCTGTATTTAATTGTGCTTGGGTACCAAGCCTCAAAGTAAAATCTTAAGAATCTGTACCTCAAGATGTTGAAATTAGGTACTTATAATGGGACATTCTACTCAAAACTAAAATACACAAATTTTCAGATAATAGCGAATAAGCCAGGAAACAATTGCGTTCTTTTAAATGACGAATCAGTTTTCGAAATAAAGTACATTTACGTGGATAGTGCTTTAAAAGAAACCATGATTCTTGGAAAATATTATATCATTGTAAAGCCCCTTACATGCTATCCCAAGGATACCTCATTTTTGTCTATTTACATAGTAAAGGAACGTGAGGATGAAAAGTTATATTCTTATAAATCAACTGATGTTTGCCTTAAATTGATTTTATTACCTTATTGTCAAGAAAATAATTTATTTGTAGTCACTCCATTGCTGCACTTGAATCAGTAACAGATTAATTATGTTATTTTAATGTCACTAATTAATAAAATAATAAACTCATGTTCAAAAATTAGGGATATCGCTAAAAAAACACAATTTGCATCGGTAAAATGAAACTTCACATTAAGCCCCTAGAATTTTTTTTGATTAAACAACTCAAGAATTTTAAACCAATCAAACGTCAGAATTTATAGATAATCGACCAATCACCATGGTTTTGAGCTGAAAAGCACCACGAGTGAAAAGCAGGGCGGTTTTCCAGCCACAAAATTTCTGTCAAATGAAATGTTATGGCAACCTTATTGTTTCCATTGAAATTTCTTTTGTTGTTTAATCATCCGAATATAATTCGTGGTCTGATTTTTTCTGCAAAATTTGCTTACAAATACATTCGTAGCTTTTGCTTTTGGAAAATCGCCACTCGCGCTAAAGCGCTCGTGACGATTTTCGTTGCAAAAGCTACTCATTTATTTGTTTCGCAAATTTTGTCGGAAAAAATCAATACCGCTCGTTATATTATATTCGACAAAAATTACCTTTTGACCCTACCAGAAATTTTGAATTTTAGCTTAATGCGAAGATTCATTTTACTTCTGCAAATGAAAGTTATTAACTTTTTAACAGGAGTTTCCTTCTCATCGCAGATAGATAATATGGTTTTAGTGCCACGGTATTACAAAATTCATTGTGCAGTGGTTAATAATAGTCTCAAATTTTGTAGAGTGTATGTGGTTGTTGAATTTCCCGAAGAGGAAGCGAATGGAGCCATCCCTATATATTTAGTTACAAGTAACTGGATCACTACTAGGACTGAGGATGATACTCAAATATGTCTCTGGCCCCCTTTCGAATCAGATAAGGACAGAAATGTTGCCGTTCAAGAGCATCACGTAATAGAGGACTTGGAAGCATGTGGGAAATGTCCGATAAACATAAAATATTTCAGTGGTATGTATCTTGTCTCTTGGTAATTTATTTACATATGATGTGAATGACATTTCTTCTCAGGCTTATACCAAAAAGCTGTGAAGAAATATAAGCGGCTAGAGAACGAGAAGGAGGTCAGCCAAACAGAAAATGAGGACAAAAGGAACCGGAAACCACCCCAAAGGTATGAACATGATGGCAGCCCCGCCGATTCGGATTCTTCCGGGGATGATCTACCTCGTCCACCAAAGTTTCCAAAAAAGAAAACATACAAAATAAATAACGCTGTCCTACCTCAAGTGCATTCCTCAACCACCCGGCTATCTCAAGTACATTCTCCATCTGCCAATCTACCTAAATTGCAATCCTCATCTGTTCGCTCTTCGCCTTCATTGTCAGCGTCTTCCTCTACATCTGTTTCACAACCATGCAAGGGTTGCTTTCAGAACACTGGTAACACTAAATGTCTTTTGTAATTTTGTTTTAATTTTTAATGTTATAGTTATCCTTAAAAAAATGGAGCAGGACGTTAAATTAATATTGGAAGAGATCGCGTCCCTGAAACAGGATTCACGACATGATGATTTAAATACTCCCTTCATTCTTTATGCAAAAGAAACGCATCAGGAGCTCGAGGAATTTAATAACCAATTATCAAATATGGAGGAAATGAGAAAAGCTGTAAGTTTAAAAATTGCTGATAGTGCTTGTTGAGTACCTATCATTCTTTCAGGTATTTTATTTGAAAGGTTTTGGTGGAAATGATGTAGGAGATATTACTAGACGTATTCTTAACAGAATAATAAAAAACGAATTGTCTCTTCAATACAATTGGACTGGAAAAAACAATAAAAGGTCTTTCTTACTTCTGAAGAACATAATTGATCTTCTGATTGGTATGTATAATCTGTATTCTGTAACACCAAAAATTGCTACATAATAATTTACTGTTTTTGGCATTGCTTATCACGTAACTCGTATCCTGAATACTGGGCCTAAAATTAAAAAAAAAAAATGCTCACAGTTTAGTGGAAATATCGCAAATAACAATTTTTATTTGAATTCCAGTTACTGTGCGACAGAATAAAGGGTACCAAACCGTCACAGAGAAGGAGATGGAAAGAGCAATAAAGAATTGGTTGAACAATGCCCCTGACCGCGAAGGAGGAAGAGCAAAGAGGAAGCACAGAAATATCGAGTGAAAATCAAATTGTTTTTCAACTTATTGTAAACTGAGTTTTCCTTTTAAATTCTTAAGCTCTTAATGTTGCATTAGTTTTTTCATCATGTCGCAATCGAATCACCTACAAAAATAACAGTAAGCATTTTAAACACGGGATGATCAATAAAAAGGGGTCAAGTTAGGACTCGGAAGTACAGAATTTTTAAAACAGTACCTAGATTAAAATCAAGACAATAAATCTTAACTGCGAATCAAAATAGAATATAATCATCAGTTCAATTGGCGCCAACTTGAACTTTCTTCTTGATCATATTGTGTATATAATTAGTCATCTAATTTCATTTCAGCATAATCAGTCCTATATATTATTCTGTAATTTATTAGTTGACTTCAGTCAACATTGAAATGAATTGAGAGACCTGATTGGGGAATGTGACCTTTGTTTATGTTGTTGTCTTGGAGATATCAATGTTTTCTTGAAATTTGTCAACATTTTGAGCAAGTGATGGAGACATGCTTCCATGGTCTTGGGAAAAATATTGACATTAAAACTGATATCTCCAAGAGAACAACGTAAACAAAGGTCACGTTCTCCAATCAGTTCAACATTGACCTAAAGTCAACCAAGTTACAGAATAGGACTGAGACTACGTACGCAGGGTAACAAAAAAGTGATTATTGTTTTTGCATTAAATTGTCGATGGTGCATTAAAAAAATTGCCTAATGGGATTTGTACGTATATTAGCTTCTCAACCTATCTGGAAGGATCATTAAAGCCAGCAATAATAATCCATGCTATTTGCAATAGACGAAGGGACTTTTGGTCAGTTTTTTTCAGTCGTTCTAAATATTTGTGAGGTGCAATATGTTATTAAAATAGACATAAAACACTATAATTTTTATTTGAAATATAACAACTTTCAATGGAATAATTAAATAATTGTACCTAGCTCATTTTATACTATTTTAATTCACTAGCATGTCACAAATCATTTCAATAACTAAAAAAAATGATAAAAGTCCGAAACCCCCGTCTTATGCAAATAGCATGGATTTGGTCCTCCAAGGATGAGAAGCTGTACTACGCACAAATGTCATTATTCCGTTGCGTAACGTAGGCGTAAGTTGGGCCTGAGCCAGGTCCGGGCCAACAAATTGCCGGAACGTTGCCATAAGAATGCCGCAAAACCAATCGGTATGGCCCTTAATAGAACCACATCCGGCCCTTGTCGGGGCAAAGTACATCGGCCGGAACATAACCAGAGGCACACATGCGGACGGCGCCGGATCCGGCACCCGTATCAGGGCCACGTCCGGCTTGTCTGGCTAGCCATATTCCGGCCGACAACTGGCCATAAAGTTGAGGTTTGCTGGGGAGTACATTGTGTTCGAAACGCGTCAGCAGTGAAAATCAAGTGTTTCGGTGTAGTGGGGTGTTTCTAGTGATATACCTAATGGAAATGAAACTTTTGAGAATGTCACGCTTACGGTTCCCTGGACTCCTACCAACTCCAAATAAAACTATATCTTTGAAAAGTAATGTACAATAGTATATTAAGTATTAAGAACGGTAAGGATAATTTACCGGTCGAAGACCGCTTCGCTTCGCTCAGTTTCCAATTTTGTCCCGAGACCGGTAAATTTCCTTAACGTTCGTGATGCTTATACAATTTTTTGCACGATCGAAATAGAAAATTAAATGAATTTACTCTCTGAATTATTTATTTATTAAAATCCATGATTAACGATCTACGTTCCTAAGCAGGCCGTTGCTTCTGCGTTGCCATGGCGTTGTTTATTGCATTTTCTGAATTTTTCATTTTCTGTCAAAAGTTGAAGGTTTTAATATCCCAGAAACTAATAACTTTCTAATAATGGGCGATTCCGATAGTGAAAATGCTTTGATAGAGCAAGCATGGAATATTGGGTGTGCAGCGTTAATTCCTGAAAACGTCCAAAGAATTAACACATTCAAGGCGCCTCGCAATTTATGGGCTGAATACTCGAAGCTGAAAAGTAGAATTTTTCTTCATGATTCTATTGATATTTCGAAGTTTGCCATGCTGATTGCTGATTGCCCATCTCAAAAGAAAAAAAGCCAACGAAAGATGTATATCAATGCGATGTGTGTCCCTGTAGATGTTTACCTTGTTAATGTGTATGTAGGGGCGAGCTGAATTTACTGGTGGAGTCGGGTGCAGATTTTATAAATCTGCACCTAGTAGTAGTGCCTCCGCAGACGCACAGTGGTGTTAAAAAGACGAAATTATGAAAATTGGCCGTACATAATTAAACAGTAGAGAGTTAACAAAAAAACATCATATTTGCGAAGTAGGTATGTAGAATTAGCACTAAGGGGGTTGAAAAAGGGAATGAGAAGTCCAAGGTAATGAAAAAAGGTGATGAAAAGTCAAGAGGAATGAAAATGAAGTGTGGATTAAGTAGAATTACGAAATAAAACACTAAAATAACCAAATCATGCAATTAAAACTTTTGTGGGGGTTGAAATAAGCACTTATACCTACCTATTGCGAAGGAAACTGAAAAATTGTAAAAGGTAAACTGAATCCCAAATGCGTTCAATTTTATAACCGTCGAAAAACGAAATTATGCGAATTTTGCAAAATTAGCACTTAGGGGGTTGAAAAATCGTAAAGGTGGATGAAAAATCAAAAGGTATCAGGATTAACCGTGGCTAAGTAAAATTACGAAAAATAACACCAAATTAACCCAATTATGTAAATTTAGCATTTGAAGACTTGAAACATTGCGAAGGGGGATGAAAAAAGTGAAAAATTTAATCATCATCCAAATGGGTTCAATTTATTACAGAAGAAAAACGAAAATATCCGAATTTGGCAAAACTAACACCTAGGGGGTTGAAAAATTGTAAAGGGGGATGAAACGTCAAAGTGGATGAGAATTAATCGTAATTAAGCAGAATTACAGAAAATAACACGAAAGTAAACCAATTATGCAAATTTAGATTTTGGGGGTTGAAATGTTGCGAAGGGGGTTGGAAAAGTGAAAAAGATAAATATAATCCAATTGAGTTCAATTTATTACCGAAGGAAAACTAAATTATGTGAATTTTGCAAAATAAACACTTAGGGGGTTGAAAAATTGTAAAGGGGGATGAAAAGTTAAAAGGGATGAGAATTAATCGTAATTAAGTAGAATTACAGAAAATAACACGAAAATAAGCCAATTATGCACATTTGACTTTTGGGGGTTGAAACATTGCGAAGGGGTCGAAAAAGTGAAAAAGGCAAGAACAATTCATAAGGCAAAACTGCGCGAATTTTACAAAATTAACCAGCGGAAATCACCCGAAAAAGAAGCGGTCTGGGTAAATTTTGCTCTTTGAGGGTTCACATATCATGAAAGGGGTTGAAAAATTGTGGATGGGTCAAAAATTAATGAAAATCACTTTAAATTAATAACAAATTAGAAGAAAGCAAAAAAAAAATAAATGAAATATATTTACTCCGCTTGCTAGGGCTTAGGGGTTGTTAGTAGCGTAGGGGTTGGTTTTAGGATGAAGACTCATAAGACTTTTTTCAATGGTTGACCGAAATCAATTGAACCCCATAATTTTATTCCACCACTTACATGAAAAAATTTCCAGTTTCAACCCTTAAATTTCATCCCCCTTGTTAGATATTAATGAAAATTTGCCCATCCGCCTACAGTGGCGCTGTAAATTACCACATCAAATTTAGCCCTGATACTTTGAGCAGTTTTTGAGTTCTCGCATTTTTTTGTTTCGGCATGTTAGGGGGTTGTACCGCCTTTAAGGGTCGTTTTTCGCGAATGATGAATAAGACCTTTTTTGTACCATCAATAGAAAGCTATCGAATGGTAATATTTTCAACTATACATTCTTCATTGAAAATTCGAGTTTCCACCCCTAACTTTCATCCCCTTCGATAATTTTCTCCTAAAATTCGATCTTCCCTTCTCGAAGATGCAGTGTGTAAGATGTCACAGTTTCGCAGAAGATATTGCTTCTCTGTGTGAAATTACAGGGCTTTATGGACGTTTCAACCCCTAAACTCCAACCCCCTATTTCACCACCCCCACATGCCCTAAAGGAAGTTGTGTTTTCAATTTCACCACCCTAACCCAATTCGTTTAAAAATTAAGGTAATTTGTAGATTCATGTTTTCAACACCTCATGATTTCACCCCTTTATGATTTACAGGGGTGAGTTTATTTTTCCGGTGTGACATGACTCCTTGCGTATTTACTGACTTCAGTTGTTCATAAATAAACCAATAGGGTTTCAGAAAAAATAAATAAAATATAATTATCGACTTGCAAAGAGTTAGGGGTGGTTAATGGCCCAGGGGTTGGTTTTAGATTGAAAACTCGTAAGACCTTTTTTCAATAGTTGACCGAAATCTATCGAACCCCGTAATTTTAGGCTACCATTTACTTGAAGAAATTTCAAGTTTCAACCCTTAAATTTCATCCCCTTTGTTAGATATTTTAGAAAATTTGTCCATCCACCTATAATGTCACTGGAAACTCACAAACCAAATTCTGCCTTGATACGTTGAGTAGTTTTTGAGTTCTCGTATTTTTGTGTTTCTGCATGTTAGGGGTCGTAGCGCCTATAAGGGTGGTTTTTGGCAAAATATGAATGACACCTTTTTTGAATAATTAATGGAAAGCTATTGAATGACGCCAATTTCGACTAGTACTTATTAAGCGGAATTTCGAGTTGCTACCCCTAATTTCCACCCCATTTGTTCGATTTTACGAAAAAACGCATCCCCCACAAGATTTCACCGATATATGTGTGTACGTTGAGTTTCCGACAGCTGCGTGCAACCCTTGCGGAGTTATCATATTTTTTGAGGTTTTCATCCCCTAAATTTCATCCCCCGAAATTGGCACCCCCTCACTTTCAACAGACTTGAAGGTCGAACGTGCATACTAATTTTCAGCAAGATATCTCCACTAGTTCTCGAGTTATTGCAATTAGTAGTTTTTCGGTTTTTCACCCCTAGCTCCCACCCCCTTGGTCCGATATGGCCCAAAAGCAATCCCCGCCTTACTTTTCGGGAGACGAAGCTGCCTACCAAGTTTCAGCTCGATATCTCGATCCGTTCTCAAGTTATCCGACGGACAGACTGAGGAGCGATCGAGCGAGCGATCGAGCGAGCGAGCGAATAAGCTAAGACAAGAGTACCTCCGCATTCTGCTACGGCACTAAAATGCTGGATTATAGACCAAGAAAATCTAAGGTTATTACTAAGGAAGAAATGTCCCGATTTCTAATTGAGGCACCTGACGATTCCTTTTTAGTGCCGTAGCAGAATGCGGAGGTACTCTTGTCTTAGCTTATTCGCTCGCTCGCTCGCTCGCTCGCTCCTCAGTCTGTCCGTCGGATAACTTGAGAACGGATTGAGATATCGAGCTGAAACTTGGTAGGCAGCTTCGTCTCCCGAAAAGTAAGGCGGGGATTGCTTTTGGGCCATATCGGACCAAGGGGGTGGGAGCTAGGGGTGAAAAACCGAAAAACTACTAATTGCAATAACTCGAGAACTAGTGGAGATATCTTGCTGAAAATTAGTATGCACGTTCGACCTTCAAGTCTGTTGAAAGTGAGGGGGTGCCAATTTCGGGGGATGAAATTTAGGGGATGAAAACCACAAAAAATATGATAACTCCGCAAGGGTTGCACGCAGCTGTCGGAAACTCAACGTACACACATATATCGGTGAAATCTTGTGGGGGATGCGCTTTTTCGTAAAACCGAACAAATAGGGTGGAAATTAGGGGTAGCAACTCGAAATTCCGCTTAATAAGTACTAGTCGAAATTGCCGTCATTCGATAGCTTTCCATTAATTATTCAAAAAAGGTGTCATTCATATTTTGCGAAAAACCACCCTTATAGGCGCTACAACCCCTAACATGCAGAAACACAAAAATACGAGAACTCAAAAACTACTCAACGTATCAAGGCAGAATTTGGTTTGTGAATTTCCAGTGACATTATAGGTGGATGGACAAATTTTCAAAAATATCTAACAAAGGGGATGAAATTTAAGGGTTGAAACTTGAAATTTCTTCAAGTAAATGGTAGCCTAAAATTACGGGGTTCGATAGATTTCGGTCAACTATTGAAAAAAGGTCTTATGAGTTTTCAATCTAAAACCAACCCCTGGGCCATTAACCACCCCTAACTCTTTGCAAGTCGATAATTATATTTTATTTATTTTTTCTGAAACCCTATTGGTTTATTTATGAACAACTGAAGTCAGTAAATACGCAAGGAGTTATGTCACACCGGAAAAATAAACTCACCCCTGTAAATCATAAAGGGGTGAAATCATGAGGTGTTGAAAACATGAATCTACAAATTACCTTAATTTTTAAACGAATTGGGTTAGGGTGGTGAAATTGAAAACACAACTTCCTTTAGGGCATGTGGGGGTGGTGAAATAGGGGGTTGGAGTTTAGGGGTTGAAACGTCCATAAAGCCCTGTAATTTGACACAGAGAAGCAATATCTTCTGCGAAACTGTGTCATCTTACACACTGCATCTTCGAGAAGGGAAGATCGAATTTTAGGAGAAAATTATCGAAGGGGATGAAAGTTAGGGGTGGAAACTCGAATTTTCAATGAAGAATGTATAGTTGAAAATATTACCATTCGATAGCTTTCTATTGATGGTACAAAAAAGGTCTTATTCATCATTCGCGAAAAACGACCCTTAAAGGCGGTACAACCCCCTAACATGCCGAAACAAAAAAATGCGAGAACTCAAAAACTGCTCAACGTATCAGGGCTAAATTTGATGTGGTAATTTACAGCGCCACTGTAGGCGGATGGGCAAATTTTCATTAATATCTAACAAGGGGGATGAAATTTAAGGGTTGAAACTGGAAATTTTTTCATGTAAGTGGTGGAATAAAATTATGGGGTTCAATAGATTTCGGTCAACTATTGAAAAAAGTCTTATGAGTCTTCATCCTAAAACCAACCCCTGCGCTACTAACAACCCCTAAGCCCTAGCAAGCGGAGTAAATATATTTCATTTATTTTTTTTTTGCTTTCTTCTAATTTGTTATTAATTTAAAGTGATTTTCATTAATTTTTGACCCATCCACAATTTTTCAACCCCTTTCATGATATGTGAACCCTCAAAGAGCAAAATTTACCCAGACCGCTTCTTTTTCGGGTGATTTCCGCTGGTTAATTTTGTAAAATTCGCGCAGTTTTGCCTTATGAATTGTTCTTGCCTTTTTCACTTTTTCGACCCCTTCGCAATGTTTCAACCCCCAAAAGTCAAATTTGCATAATTGGCTTATTTTCGTGTTATTTTCTGTAATTCTACTTAATTACGATTAATTCTCATCCCTTTTAACTTTTCATCCCCCTTTACAATTTTTCAACCCCCTAAGTGTTTATTTTGCAAAATTCACATAATTTAGTTTTCCTTCGGTAACAAATTGAACTCAATTGGATTATGTTTATCTTTTCACTTTTCCAACCCCCTTCGCAACATTTCAACCCCCAAAATCTAAATTTGCATAATTGGTTTACTTTCGTGTTATTTTCTGTAATTCTGCTTAATTACGATTAATTCTCATCCACTTTGACGTTTCATCCCCCTTTACAATTTTTCAACCCCCTAGGTGTTAGTTTTGCCAAATTCGGATATTTTCGTTTTTCTTCTGTAATAAATTGAACCCATTTGGATGATGATTAAATTTTTCACTTTTTTCATCCCCCTTCGCAATGTTTCAAGTCTTCAAATGCTAAATTTACATAATTGGGTTAATTTGGTGTTATTTTCCGTAATTTTACTTAGCCACGGTTAATCCTGATACCTTTTGATTTTTCATCCACCTTTACGATTTTTCAACCCCCTAAGTGCAAATTTTGCAAAATTCGCATAATTCCGTTTTTCGACGGTTATAAAATTGAACGCATTTGGGATTCAGTTTACCTTTTACAATTTTTCAGTTTCCTTCGCAATAGGTAGGTATAAGTGCTTATTTCAACCCCCACAAAAGTTTTAATTGCATAATTTGGTTATTTTAGTGTTTTATTTCGTAATTCTACTTAATCCACACTTCATTTTCATTCCTCTTGACTTTTAACACCACTGTGCGTCTGCGGAGGCACTACTACTAGGTGCAGATTTATAAAATCTGCACCCGACTCCACCAGTAAATTCAGCTCGCCCCTACATACACATTAACAAGGTAAACATCTACAGGGACACACATCGCATTGATACACATCTTTCGTTGGCTTTTAATTTATAAGGTAAATAATTCTGATTACCTACATGTAAAAGCACTATGTAAATATAAGTGTATCCTCTGCTTTTAGGTGGCAATGATATTTAGGATAGCAGGGCATGCAGAAGGGAAGAATTGTATAACATGACCAATGAAGATATTGAAGATCGTCGAGAAGTACTTGGAGTACGTGGAGCAGTATATTAAAAAAGCCATGCAAAGTCTTCGCACTTGTTTTTGAAGTATCGCAATGGAAAATTGAAAAAACCGCTACGGTTGCGATTCCATTTTCCGTTGGTTCGATTGATAATTGCAATAACTTAATAAATTTTGTTGATGTTTTGTTATGTTATTCAGTTATAATCAATTTGATGTCTCGTCGGTAAGTATTTTACTTACTGTTCTAGAACGGTAAGTAAAATACTTACCGTTCAGTTGGCCATAGCAAATAGTAAAGTCAACATACTGTCTTGGCAACAGGCCTTGTAAATTAAGAAAATGGTTCGATCGTGCAAAAAGTTTATTAAATAATGGCCACTGGCGACGAACAAGGGGAAAAGTAATCATAAACAAATACAACGACAATGGTAACTTACTTCTGGTAAACCCAAGGGATGGTCATTCTTGGCAAGCAGGATGTCAGTCGGCCTCTCAGGGAGAGACCCCAAAGTACTGACCCCGTAACGATCCCATCGGTCCGTATTTACATGAAACTAATTTGCAGATTCAGTTATTATCGGACATTGACGGTACCGATGGAACCCTAGTGACCCCGTAAGAGTTTTGAAACGCTGACGTTGACACAGCAAGTGCATTACACAGCGGAGCCAGCGTCAATGTTTCGTAACTCTGAATAAAATCAATAATCCTTTAGATAATTGGGATAATTGAAGCTGGGTAATTTCCCATATGTGACACTACGTCACTACTAAAATAATTGCTACCGCTAATACAATTAATACCAGCTGTTACCAGTAAAGGCTATCCGAAAGGTAATTTTTCAAACTATTTTTGTAGGTATTCACATTGAACTCAAAATTCAAAATACGACAACGGGGGAATTTTTTCATCTGTGCGTAAGACAAAAGTTTCATTTCCATTAGGTATAGTGCGTTTTTCCACCGAAGTTGTTCAGTGTTTCCATAGTGATTATCTCAGTAACCTCACATTTTTTATATTGGTTTTGCGGAGGTTAATGTATCGACTTTTTTTGTTCAATGTCTCTTCGCAATATCACTAAGTGCTATTGCACAAGTCTTGTGCGTATTGGTGAACCACAAAATGTGTTTAGTTCCTCATTTTAGAATTCATTCATGTAGGGGTGACCGGGGCTGGTTGGGCACAGGGGTAGGTTAGTACAGCCCTAATATTTCGGCTATTGCGCAAAGGGTGGCGCTACAAATGTGACAGTGTCTTAAGATTGTGGCCTAATTAGTGTGTGCGCAGTGGCAGTCGCTTCAGTTTATCCGTGGCGACATAACAAAATTTTCTGTGCTTTAGTCATCGGTAAGTAACTATTTTCCCTTTCATGCAATGTTTCATATCAGGATGAATCGTTAACCTTTCATTTCTATCTCGCAAGTCGCTTCATTGCAATGCATTTTACCTCATTTCTACATATCTAAACACAGGTTAACCTATCACATGTGGAGCCAATGTGGCTTTAAAAGACAAAAAACGATGAGGGGCTGGTTGATACTTTTTTGTCGGGGTCAGTTGGTACTGTACCAACTTACCCCAGTTCCACATAAATACTTTTTGGCCTATTAAAACTCTTAAATCTTCTTTGATATTGCTAGAACCGTCATGCGAACTTATGCCAAGAAGACTGAACGGGGTCGAACACCACCCGATGTCATGCTCAGAGCAGTGAGGGCTATAATGATTGACAAACGCTCTCTAAGAAGTACGGCTAGGGACTTTGATATACCATTGATGACCTTACGGAGATACTGCAACAAATTTTCCGCTGAAGAAGTTAATGAAGTTGATCAACACGTGCCAACCACATCAGTTGGTTACGTGCGAAACAGACAGGTAAATTAATTTAAAATATTGAACTGATAGGCCGGAATGCCCAATTTTACGCAAATCGTTAGAAAATTAAATTAGACAAATCTTTGCGTTTGGTTTCGACGGTTAGAATATTCGAGAAGAGAAATCGTATTTCGCCGTTTTAAGTTTCCCTTTAACACCGAAATATTGTCAAGGACCCGAGAGGGATGCAGCAGGTAGAAAGATGCGGGGGTGTTAAGCCCAAGTGCAGCTAGTAAGCAAGAGAGTTTTGAACCGACAACCAAAAGAGACGCATTTATATTTATTTCAGTGAAAATTGTTAGTAATAATTTAATAGTTATTTGTGCAGTACTGTGTGAACCTAGGTATTGCAGCCCAACTCTCAGGAAAAGGTAGGAAACATTCTAGATTTGTTGTAATCATTTTATTCTGTGTAAACACGATTTTAATTGCGATTTAATTGAAAGGAGGACGCTTAAAAAGGACGCTAGGTTAGAGATTGTGGTACTACTATAAAGCGGTACTGGATTATTTACACACCCCAAGCAGTTCAGAACACATCTCGATTAATTCAAGTTTCCATGATTAATCCTCGGATTAATCGACCACCCTAATTAATTAATTAAAGTCATCACCCTTTCTTAATCTAGCCATAGGACAACCATCTTCACTTCAAATGCATCTAAATGCCAGGTACTCACATCTACGACCTTATCTCGTCATTTAATTATACCTGTTCAATTAATTAATTACACCTGGAAATCAGAATACGATCAAACTACCCCAGTTTTCTGGAAGGACGCTCAACAGCTCACATTTACAGGAAAATCTCTTCATTTCACATCTTAACCAGATCTTCATTAATCAAACTTGATTAATTAACCCTTTTACCTCAGCCATTAGGGGTGAAATCTTCCTCTTTGCCTTCAGCAACAAATTAACGATATAGAGCTCATTTTAAAGCTCAAAACACCATGAGTATGTTCAGTTCACACAACAACAGGAAAAACAAGAACAATTTTCGAATTGTTATAAATAATTAACCGGAGTTTCTCGGGTTTCGAGAACTCCCAGAGCATAACGTGGGCCCAGGTTATAGCTCTAGCCACTCCCGTAGGAGTGTTAAGCCACCGAGGAGGTCAGGAGCACTATCGTCGGGGGGGGGGGTATCTGCGAAAACAACAATAAACTGTGGAACTTTGAACTACTCCGGTTTGACTTTGAACTAATTATGTTTACAAGCTAAGCAGCTACCAATTTTTATTGGGTAAACAAGCAAACAAACAACAAAAAAATACAACGAAAAGACAAAGAAAATAAAAGAGGAAGTTTTCTACATTACCGACAGTTATTTGACTGGTTGATAACGCCTTCAGACATCTGGCAACAATGGAGAAATTCTCCAAGCGTACATGGGTTTTGTTCTCGCAAAATAACAGCATAAACTGCATGATAACAATTTAATTTTGCTTGCATGAGCGTGGACAACTATTGAACAATTCTATGTAATGCACAAAATTTTAGATTCTTAATTAACACCTGATAGGGCTTGACTAGTCGAATTAACTTGTCTTAGCGAATCAACACAAACATCTGTTAGCCATCTTCTTTACCGACCGCCATTTTCCTCACCAATTTCTTACGATAGGAAAATGCCACCATCTTAGAAGTCCCACAGTACCACAATCGAACCAATGGTTTTAGATTTGACAATTGATTTTAATTTGTTTAATTTTTATTTGTTTAAATTGTCTTTGTCACACTTTATGTAATTCAACAAGGGCTAAACATTGTTCAACATTGTGCAGAATTCATTTTGTCAATTAATCTTGGCAATCAATGTAATTATTATCATCCAATCTCAAACGGGGTTTTCCGCTGTTTCCCTCGTTTACAGTTCGGGAAAACTTTAGAGAAAGGACTTCTCTATCGCGTTTTCGATCTGTGGGAATCCGAGTTGGATTAAAATCAAAATCAAAATAATTCACTCTCTTTTATTGACCTGACTCTCATCAAGGTGCTACTTTAAATAAAAGATCCTGCAGGAGGGGCGGGAACATAGGAGATTAGATTAATCCTTTTGTTCAATTAATTTGTTTAAACAAATAACCACCTTTCACAACGGGGTGAGTAAACTCAATGGTCCTAAATTTCATCTAGACGATCACAAAGGTAAACCACGGTAAGTGAAAAATTCACTAATTAATCTGAGGTTTTATGGCCTTGGAAAAGGGGTAAAGAGGGGTAAAAAGGGGGGGTTAACTGTGGGATCGGAGTGGGGGAAAATAGGGTACTCCGGGATCACCATAATATTTTAATTTTAGATGTGTTTTTTTAGGTTTTTACATCAGAACAGGAAACTCAGCTTTCTGATTATCTGAAGAAAGCGGCCGATATTTATTTTGGCCTTTCACCGAAAGAGGTTAGAAGAATTGCTTTTCTTTTTGCAACATCACTCAACTTGCTAATGCCCGGCAATTGGAAAAAGAATGAGATGGCTGGAGCTGATTGGTTTTCTGCGTTTTTAAAGAGGAATAACACACTGTCAATTCGATCCCCACAAGCTACAAGTCTATCCAGGGCAACCAGCTTTAATAAGACCAATGTCAATGCCTTCTTTGACAATCTTCAGGCTGTCTTAAATCGTCTCAAATGTGGACCCGCAGACGTGTGGAATATGGACGAAACCGGAATCACCACTGTGCAGAAGCCAGATCGAGTCGTTGCACGTCGGGGCGCTCGACAAGTGGGCAGGGTGACTTCTGCTGAGAGGGGTACGCTCGTAACTATGGCCTTCTCCGTTTCTGCGACGGGAAATACTGTACCCCCATACTTTATATTTCCAAGAGTTAATTTTAAGCCCTATTTTTTGACGGAAAGTCCTCCTGGAAGCATTGGAGGAGCAAACACTTCAGGCTGGATGAAAGAAAATCATTTTGTAGAATATGTGAAGCACTTTGTTAGTCACACAAAATCATCTGTAGAGAGGCCAGTTGTGTTATTACTTGATAACCATGATTCTCATTTGTCCATCGAAGCACTGACATATTGTAAAAATAATGGTGTCACAGTTCTATCATTTCCTCCCCACTGTAGCCATAAGTTACAACCTCTCGACCGGAGTGTATATGGTCCATTAAAAAAATATGTCAACAGTGCTTGCGATGGGTGGATGACAAGCAATCCCGGACGCACGATGACAATTTATGATATTCCTGGGATTGTGGCAACGGCGCTACCTCTGGCTGCTACTCCAAATAATATTATGTCTGGATTTAGAGTTTCCGGGATATCGCCATTCAATCGAGACATTTTCCCTGATAGCGAATATATGGCAGCATATGTAACGGATAGACCAGATCCAAATCCTGAAATTAACCCTGCAGTGGATGCTCTCGATGAAAATTTGGAACCTCTTCCAGAAGTCAGACCCGGAAGTGGCTTATCCTTGGACGAAACTCAAGCAGGAATTCCTCGACATTTGACCCCAACAGAGGAAATGTTTAAGAAGCTTGAATGCAGCAAAAAGGTTCCCGCTCCTACTCCAAAAAAACTGAAGCCTTTATCAAAAGCTGCACAAGGTTCAATTGACGAGATGATTAATATGCCTGGATGCAGCAAAACTAGTTCCTTTAGTTTAGAAGAACTGAAACCATTACCAAAAGCTGCTCCAAGACAGCCTAGTCGTCAGAACAGACGTAAGAGAAAATCCGCTATTCTAACTGACACTCCCGTAAAAGTTGAACTCGAAATGGAAAAATGTGCCAGAATGGCCAAGGGAAAGAAGAAAAGTTCAGATAAAGTCGAGATCGTTAAGAAAAAGGTTTTTGGAGAAAAGAAAGGGAGTGCAAAGGGAAAGCAGAAGAAAAAGAATTTGGCTGCGCATGATGATGACGATGACAGTAGTGACGAAGAATATTTTTGTTTGGTGTGTGTTGAGCCATTATCTAACAGTGCAACCAGAGAAAAATGGATTCAATGCACACAATGTAAGCTTTGGTCACACGAGCAATGTTGTGACGCCGGTTCATACTATGTTTGCCATAACTGTGAGTCTGAGTGCTCGGAATAAACGAGCAAACCTTTTTTCCATTTTTAAATTGTTTTTTGAATAACAATAAAAAGTGCGTTTTGTACATAAAACCTTAATAAAACACTTTGTCCCAACCAACCCCATATTGTGTACCAACTTGCCCCGACTATGGGGCACGTTGGTACACTTGTCAGGACAAAATTTTTTTATGGTCCGCGGTGTTATTGTCTGAACGATTTATATGCATAATAACATAGCCAAGATATGTAAGTTTCACTGCCTAATGTTCAGTTTCCAATTATGCTTATGGTTGAACTGTAAAAAAATCAAACGTAAAAGTTGTACCAACCATCCCCGGTCACCCCTACCCCATAACAAAAGTTAGCAGCCTTAACCCCTTCAAAACCATATCATTTTTAGATGGTCTGCTACAATCCCAGATTTAACGTTAGATAATCAGTCATGCAAATCGTTAAATTTATAAATCGGCACTATATACGCAAAAATACATGGATGGTGCTTATTTACTCTTGATATTTGCTCGCTCATTCGGACTTATAACTGTAGGTATGATATAGATAATTTGAGAACGAATTGAACTTTTCCACTAAAACTTATTGGACCGTTTTCTGACTGAAAAATCTTGCCGTGGAGTGCTATTTTATTAGGGTAGGTCGGATCACGGGATTGGCCGTTGGGGGTGGAAAAATCCCACTTTTTTGAACCAAGTATAAGATTTTCGGATATGATCTCCAGGTAAAATGACAGATGACATGTCCTTTGCGAACTAATTTTGGATAAGCGTTCTTTCGACAGATTGCAATTCATTTGTTTCCATAGCCACCCCTTATTATTTATTTTGTGAATAGCCCTGTGCCACTCGTGGGTTTTTTCTTTCCAAATATTCTGCTAATCTCACCGAGACATACCAATTATTATCCAAAATAACAATTCGACCTATATGCAGTAGAGCTGTATACTAGAAATGTTATATTATTGTTTTATCTTCTTTTTTAGTTTAAAAACGTCAAGTCCTCAGCAAAAAATTCCGAGCCAGAAGAATCGCCGTCTGCTCGGAATAACCCACCGCCTGATGCTTCCAACCCACCATCTACGTCTGCCTCCAACTCCTCCTGTTTACCTGTTTCACCACTCTCTGGCCCCAAGCCATCACCCTCTGCTCCTAAACCACCCAAGAAACATAAAATAAAAAGACCCTTTGCCCCCAAAATTAAACCCTTTGCCCCTCAGTTACATGCCGCATCCCCAGACCCGTCGCAGATGCCGTGGACTCCATCGTACGCATATCTTACCCCTTCCCTAACCCTTATCCTTATCCTTACAATCCGTACTTCCTCGCTTGTTTCAATCCGGAGATGCCGCCGGCGTATGGCATGATGGGATGGCCGCCGGGGAACGGCCTGTCATGACTGCCTAATTAGACGACGTCGATGACGCCGGCATCATCAGGATCAGCGACGACCTCGATGACGCCGGCATCAGGATCGACGACTACCTCGATGACGCCGACAGTCGTGGTGGCCCCGGCGTCAAAAGAAACGGTATGATATACATAAGTAGATACTATTCATGTTGCACCTATATACGATTGATGATGATGCTGCTTAGCTTAATAATGTATGCATGAGATAAGATAAAACAGTAAAACGTTTAGGTATCATCTATCTAGTATATACGAATATATATTATGTAGGTATAATGTCCTGGTCAATGTAATAATTTATTGAACTTGCAGACGATACAACAGTACGCCGGGAGCGTCGTTCCCAGCAGCGCCGGGGTCTACAGAGGACGAGGGCGAGGACGCGGATGTTGGCGGCGAAACAACCGCGGTCGCGGTAGTTTCACCGGCGGGAATATGCGGAGCCGGGAAGGACCTGCATCATCGGAGGCGGGCACTGACGATTAGGGCTTCGATTTATACAATATTTTTACATACATTATACAAATAAACCAAATCAATTAAACATTATTTTTACGCAAAGCAGTACGTTGTGCTCTACAGCCTATGGATATAATTCAGGCATGTGCAGAGAGCCATAATAAATATATCAAGCCCAATCATACTTGAAAACGTGTTGGACCTACCCAAGCCCGACTATGATATTTTATTGGGAGAATATTTGATACTTAATTCAATACCTGCAGGGGACAGTGAAAGTAAAAATCATGATGATAACCATAAAAGTTTTGATGAATTTAATGAGAGTATAATTGCTGTTGACGTACAACCAATCGAAACAATAATCGAAATTTTATCATCAAATGTGGACAAACATCAATTCTCTGTACAGAAGAATATCACAGATAAAAATTCTTATGTAGAATTACCCCAAGAAGTAGATGACCCTGAATATGTGCCAGACAGTGACGGTGAAACCGAGAGCTCCAAATCAGATGCAGAAAATTCGGACAATCCTCATGTTGAAAATTCTGCAGAAACGTCACTGCCAAATTCAACTTCAAGAAGTGCTTTAACTGAAGAAGCTGCTCAAGATGAAGAAACTAATGAGGTGCCTGAATATGGCAATATGAGAGAAGGCCGAAAACGACGCAAAAAAGCTAATCCTCAAGAATGGATCAAGAACAAAGCAAAAAAGCTAAGAACGAAAGGACAGTATACAGGCTACACTCGATCGAAGCTTGGAGTTGTTATACAAAACGCTCCGCGAAATGGGAGAAAACTAGGCCCTCCTTGCTCGTTTAAGCAATGTATAAAATCGAAACTTCGAAAATAGATCACCCAAGAAGCCCGTGAAGATATTTTTAAAAACTTATGGGCTTTCATGAAAGTTGCCAATATCTAAAAAAATGTTTTTGTCGGCATTAGCTTTAGGTGAGTTTACTGTTTCCAGCTGGGTAATGGAATGTCCAACAGTCAAGATGTCTAACCAATCTATAAAAAGATCTGTGCGGCAGGAGAAGGAACAAGCTAGAGAGTACTTAACTACCTTCTTTAATAGTTTGCCGAAGTTACCTTCACATTACGGGAGGCACGATTCCTCAAAGTTGTATCTTGAGCAAACAGTACGTTCCATTGCACACCTTTATTCTTTGTACACCGAAAAATGTGCTGCAGAAGAACAGCCAATTATTTCCATAACAATTTTTAATGAAATATTTTTATTCTATGAATCTTTCGTTGTACCCTAATAAGGACAAGTGCAATGTGTGTGTAAATCACGAAGTTGGAAACTTGAGTGATGACAAGTGGGTGTCTCATGTTCGCAATAAAGAGAGGGCTCGACTTGAAAAGACTAATGACAAAGAAGCCGCAAAAGACAATCGTTGCAAGCTGCTGACAATTGATCTTCAGGCAGTGAAAGTTGCCCCTTGTACATTGGTCAGTACAATGTTTTTTAAAATAAAATTAACTTGCCACAACTTTACGGTTTACGACTTGGTAACTCGACATGCTAAATGTTTTTGGTTTACAGAAACTGAAGCTGACTTCTGTGGATCCCCTTTTGTGACTTGCATAATGGAATATTTGGAAACTCATTGCTTCAAATGTCTCCATTCCAATTATAATCTTCAGTGATGGATGCACCAACCAAAACAGGAATGCCGTACTTGCAAACGCCCTCCTGACTTTTTCAGTTGATCACAATGTTGTTGTTATTCAAAAGTATTTAGAACCGGGTCACACCCAAATAGAGTGTGACTCGGTTCACAGTTGTATAGAAAAAAAAAACTGAAAGGAAGGGAAATACAATTACCTAGTGATTACCTGTCGGTATCTAGAGAGGCTAGACGAGCGAAAAATCAAGAAAATTAAATGGAATCATTTACAAGAACTAAAATGTGTAATATCACCTGAGTGCCACCCATTTTATGATTCTCTACCTCATGAAGACACATAATTTTTTGTAAACAGGGTATTATCGGAGCAAAAATTGAAAGCAGGCCTCTTAGGATTTAGGGGCAGGCACTGGCTCCTTTGTAGCAAAAACGGATTCCCAGTGGCCATCTTTCATCATCAAAACATGGTCTCACTATGTCAGAAGTCGGAAGAAGGCTTGAGTACCAAAGCATGCATTTTAAATGTATAGCATTGCTAACAATTTACCAGTGGTCGGAAGTAATGCATTACTGTAATGAAATTACTTTAGCTGGTAATGAGTAATTGTAATGCATTAAATTTTTTTAGTAATTGTAATGGAAAACCATTACTTTTTCCATTACTTTTTTTACCCTTAATTGATAAACGCAAAAATAAAACTTTTATGAAAAATGTAATTCTGTGAAATGAAATACCCACCACAGGAAGTAGCTAGGTACTACTGGTATCAGAGTTAACCCTAACCCAGCGGGGTTCTGTTTACATACCGCCTCCCAAGCAAACATTGATGCATTCTGAAGAGGTTTTCCTGTTATTCTTAAGTAGCGATGTTCTCTGCAATTACTCCGGATTAAATATTTCTGCAGAATTGAAATAATTTCCTAGCTGAAGAAAATAAAACTAACTTTAGCCATGTCAAGCAGTGGTAAATTTTGAAACGCAATTGTTATTCAAATTAAATTAAAATCAAATAATAAATTTACTGTTTTAAAATAATACATACCTACAGTTTTTTTTATAACGTGGCATTTTTTTAAATTCCAATTAGAGTTGGCCGTGTCTGGAATGACGTATGTTTCAATTTACTGCAGATCTCAAAATCTGTCAGCTACAATTAGAAATTTAAGAAATGTCACGTTAAAAGTAATGTATAAAGTAATGCATTACATTTATTGAGTAATTGTAATTGTAATGCATTACTTTTTGAAAAAAGTAATTAGTAGTTGACGAAATAATGTGTAGTGGTAATGAATTACTTTTTAAAAGTAATGTTCCGACCACTGCAATTTACACACACCTTAGGACATGGTTGAACGCATTATCTAACTTATAGGTATCAATAAGGTATCTATCTGTACAAGATAGTCCTAGATCTGGCCGATTCGTTTGAGTTATGGCAATGTTGACATGCATAGTTGAAACCAAAGATCATTTAATGCTGCGATGTTTGGGTTTTGATAAAAAATAAGGAAAATATTAAGGACCTCACAAATCTTCCTTATGCGTTGCCCAAAGATGGTTATAAAGATTGCCACTCAATACACATTTTTTCTGTACAAAAATAAAAGCCCAAACACAACAAATGGAACTTTACCTTCAACTGTCCTACAATGCAATGTTTCAACGTGAATATCAAATCACGTATCAAATGAAGATCTGGTACCTACCTACTCAAGCCATCTTCACACAGAATGTCCCTGTAAAAACTGTACGTAATAACTACTTTCAATTTGAAGTGGTGTTTATAGACGCCGACGGCGACCTTTCAGAGGAAGCCGAAACCCCAATATAATAAAAATTATATTTCATAATGGTTCTATAATATTTCATTTTCCGTAATATGTTTATCCAAGCGCGGCCGCAATATATCGCAATCCGATGCTGCCACTGCTTCAGCAAGGCAAACGCGCGTCACCACGCCGTCCGTGAAAAAATCGCCGGCAAAGAAAAATTCATAGCGCCTAAACCATTGCCAATGTTGCCTCTTCTACCAAAAACTTTTGCATTCTTTTCTCTTTACTTTGTAGCCGGCACTTTTGGGGAATTCCAAAAAACTGGCCACCTCACCTCGCATGTCAAAAATTTCAATGCATGGATCTCCGCACGTTCACTTCGGAGCAGATTATCGTAGGCCCTTTTGGACTTTTTCGCCATTATGCTTGCACCCTTAGCGGCGATGTGGTTTTCTCTTTTAAATAAAATAAAAATGTATTGAAAAACACGGTTATCAATTAATTCACATTTTCTTGGTTTTCCGTAATTTCCAAAAATCTGGACCACAGGAAAATGTAAAGGTCCATTTCATATGCAGAAAAACATTCTCTATCGATTCATATGCGTCTCACCTGGTTCTACCTCAAAAATTTTTGTTTCGAGAACGGAGCGTCTTACAGCCTCGTATTTACTCCACTAAAGAGACGTGGCTTATTTTCCGTAGATGAAAACATGTCTGTCGATATTTCATTAGAGAGGTCCCTTGATATTTCTGTGAAAAAGTCCCTGGATATTTCAGCGGAAAGGTGCTTGGATATTTCAGCGGAAACGCCTCTTGATGTTTCGGCAATTTCGGTTAAAAGTTCGGCGTCGGTTTCATCTAATTTTATAAGTAAGGTAGAAACTGGTAGTAATATGAGCTGTTCTGATACTGACCGAGACCCTGACACGTCTTCTGACATAAACTTAAATGTGACTGCTGACACTGAGGATTTACCACAAGAAATTAATAACTTGGTAGGGTATTCCAATGAATTGTTGCCTAAAGATTCAATCAACGTTAATTACTCCAATTGGCAGCATTCTAGAAATAAAGTTGCGTTTAAAACTAACAATTGTATAGTGTCACCGAGGGTTGTTATTACATTGGAAAAGAACTGTTCAAACACTTGCGTACAAGAAACAATAACAACGACGTGAACCTTTTGTATTACAAGCATATTGTAAGTTATTTGATGCCAAACATAAATAATGAGAATCAAGGGATGGACAATGTGTATACATTCCAAGATGACATTTTGATAGGTCATAGAAAAGGGGAAGATCATTTTCAGGTGGTGGCACAAGTGTTAAAAATGTTAGGAGAAGCTGGTCTCACAGTTAATCTAGAAAAATGTGAATTTTTTAAAGGTAAAATATCATATTTAGGCTTTGATTTAACAGAACAGGGTCTTTCTAAGAACAAAGACAAAATTAAAGCGATTTTAGAAGCACCAGCACCTACCAATCTCACCGAACTTAGATATTTTATAGGAATGTGTAATTTTTATGCCCGTTTTATTAAAGATATGGCCAACTTGTTGCAGCCATTATATATGTTATTAAAAAAGGGTAGTGAATTTGAGTGGTCAAGTAATTGTCAGTCCTGTATGGAAGTAGTTAAAACCAAAATAGCTTCCGATGATGTTCTGATGTACTATAACCCTGAGTTTCCGATCATAGTTACGTGTGATGCTAGTGAGGCAGGCATCGGAGCTACCTTAGCTCATAAATTGCCTGACGGACAAGAGCGTACAGTCGCATGCATCTCTAGAACATATTCAAAACCGGAACAGAACTACTCCACAGTACATAAGGAAAGTCTTGCTTGTTATTTTGCCATTACAAAATTTGAGCAGTACTTATATGGTCAGAAATTTATACTTAGAACAGATCAAAAAGCTTTAGTTTCGCTGTTCGGTGGCAGAAATGATATCAATCAGACTTACGCAAATAGGATCAAAAGATATGCGTTATATTTTAGTAATTTTGATTTTCAAATCCAACATATTAAGGGAAAGGATAATACAGTAGCTGATTGTTTGTCGCGGTTACCGTTAGACAAATGGGTGGAGGAACCTGCAGCCATAGAGAACATTTTCTTTTCCAGTGTATATGTACCTATTTGTAGATCAACGGTGATAAATGCTACCAAAGAGGATCCAATTCTCTCAGAGGTCCTCCGGTATACTAAGACTATGTGGCCTAATCAGATTACGCCAGAATTGAAGCCATATTTCAATCGGAGATTAGAACTTGATATAGCCGATGAATGCTTGATGTTAGGTGACAGGGTCATTGTTCCGTCAGCGTTGCAAGATGACGTTTTACGAGAGTTGCACGCGACGCACGAAGGCATTGTACGTACCAAAGCACTAGCTAGATCGTATGTTTGGTTTCCAGGTATCGATAAAAAAATTGAACAGATGTGTAAATCTTGCATATCATGTTTAAGTGTTAGGTCTAACCCCCCGAACATTCAAGTTCCGTGGCCTAAAGGAAATTTTCCTTTCGAGACCGTTCACGTTGATTTTTTCACTTTCAAAAGCCAAAATTTTTTAGTTATAGTTGACAATTTTTCTAAATGGCCCGAGGTTTATTCAGTGCAAAAATTAACAGCTCATCAAACTATTGTGCATCTCCGGGATTGTTTTGCGAGATTCGGTTTATCTAAAACCGTAGTTTCTGACAATGGACCAGGTTTTGTGGCAGAGGAGATTGAAAATTTTTTTGCCAGTAATGGTATTAAACATTTGACAATCGCTCCATACAATCCGCAAAGTAACGGTTTTGCCGAAAATATGGTAAAGACCTGTAAAAACAAACTAATGGCAGCCCTGAGCGATCCGATTAATGAAGGATTATCGATCTCAGTACTGTTAGCTAGGTTCTTATTACTTTATAGAAATACTCCACACTGTACAACAGGCAAGTCTCCGGCTTTACTAATGTTTAACCGAGGTTTCAAAATTAAGCCCGACTTGATCAAAGATATAAAAACGATTACTAAACATGTTCCCAACGTAACTGCTAGATCTTTTCGGGCAGGTCAATCTGTCATGATACGCAATTACACCAATCCTAACAAGCCTTCTTGGTGCAAAGCAACAATTGTAAGACCCATTGGTAATTGTATGTACGTTTGCACTAGGTTAACGGATAACAAACTCTGTAAGAGACACGTAAACCAAATTATCGAGCGTGTGATCCAGGCAGGGGAGGGATCCAGTCAGTCGGACACTACACGTTATTGTGTTGCAAAGCGTACTGGGGTGATCGGCTTTGTCCCAGCAAATAATTTGAGTAATCACATCATTCAAGGTCGAAACTTGGGAGAGACTTCACCGCTTTCAGTTCAGGGTGAATCCGCAGCAGTTTCGCCTTTGCCTGAAGCTATATCAGAGGCTAGCACCTCGAATTTAGTTAGTCAGGAGATTATTAGGTTACCTAACGTTGATTTGAGTTCAGTTAGTCACAAATCAATTGGGATACCTAGTATTGTTTCGGATGAAGATAGTCAGGAGAATATGGTTGTAACTAATGTTGTTCAGCAGACATCTGTAGCACCCATTAGACATAAACGAGAAGTTTGTAAGCCGAAAAAGTTGTTAGACTATTATTGTTTGTGACAATATTGTTCTATTGTGATTTTATTTGTTAGTGCTTAAGGTTTTCCAATGTATGTGATAAATTTAGAAAGGGGATATGTTATGTATAACGAACAGTCGGTATAAAAGGCGGTAGGACAGCAGTGGTAAGAAAACCGAAATCCATACTCAAGCACGCGCAAACGCCCCTTCCGTCCCAGCCAGCAACGACGTGAACACGACAGAAAATTGCTCCGCAATTAAATTGTAATATAATTGAATAGAGTGTTAAGTAGAAAAGGATTTTATTCGCTGCTCCCGAGAAATATAACAATATATATGATGACAGAATAGATATACTTTAGAATGGGGTAAAAATTGTTCACATAAATAATAAGGGCTGAAAATAACGAGCCTTTTGGCGTTAGGTGGGCCATAATTACCTCCAGTACCTTATTGCATATTTAATGGCAGGGAAGTTTTCTAACGTGAAAATTGCAGAATAGACCCTAATATCGGACAGAACATAATCAGGGTCAGACTTGAGCTTTGAGCTTCACGCCACGGTTATTAATTCCTGAAAAAACTAAGACCTATTTTATGATAGCTGATTGTTATCTTTCCAGGAACGCAAGAGGCACTTATTCCGTGATCCCTGGATGGTTCGCGCACTTTGCTCGGCTCCGGCTCGGCTCGACTGTCATCACAGAACGCTCGGGGATTTTTTCGGGTCTTTTGTATTGTAGTGCAGTTACCATAGTTCCATAGTTAGTTCGACTAGTTCGAGTTAGTTTTGTGAAGTTCAGTCACTGAGAGTACTGTAAATTGTAAACTGCATAAGTGGGACAGTCGGGTCGTTTAATCTGGGCGATCTGTGCTTTGCTTTTGGCTTTCAGTCAGCTTTCAGTGTAATTTGATTTTTCAGTCATTTCATTGTCTGAGGGTGCATCTTTGGTTGTGTTGTGTGTTTGTTTTGTGAGGGACACGTGGTCTCTAGGATAAAGGCACGTGGCCTAGGTTAAAATAATTTATTACCTGCAGCGGATATAAAATATTATTGGTAAGTAAGCGAAAGTGCAAAATGGTTCTTCAGTCAGAAAATATTTTATATTCGCTTATTTTTGATAGCATTAAATGCGTGTTGCCCGAATTTTCGTTTAAAGACTTAGTTACGAGGAAATTTCAATCTCGAATTAGCTCGGCAGGTATTCAGAAATGTTAACGAAAAGGGAGGCGCGAAGGTTTTGAAGAGTCACAAAATACGGCGACCAGGTGATTTAAAACGGTTTATTGAAAGAGAAAATATGTTTTATTCCCTTATTTTTGATAGCATTAAATGCGTGTTGCCCGAATTTTCGTTTAAAGACTTACGACGAGGAAGATTCAATCTCGAATTAGCACAGCAGGTATTCAGAAATGTTAGCGAAAAGTGGGGCGCAAAGGTTTTGATGAAAAGTCATAAAATACGGGGGGCAGATGATTTAGAATTGTTTATTGAAGGACACCTAGGTCAGTTCGAAGTGTTATTTTCTAACGACGAACGGAATTTCTTTCAAACTTTAACCATCAATACTGATGAGGTGGCGATTAGATCCGATAATGTTATTGGTAATGAGCTGTTATTTCCAATTAGCCCCATAAAAAAAATTGTTCCTGGCAACAATGGCAATAATTCTTCGGGCGGGGATGTAGTAGATGAAGTTGTTAGCGGGAACGTTTTTGTAAAGACTTCCACACCGGCGAAACGTCGCTTATTTTCCATAGATGAAAACATGTCCGTCGATATTTCATTAGAGGGGTCCCTTGATATTTCTATGAAAAAGTCCCTGGATATTTCAACGGAAAGGTGCTTGGATATTTCAGCGGAAAGGCCTCTTGATGTTTCGGCAATTTCGGTTAAAAGTTGGGCGTCGGTTTCATCTAATTTTATAAGTAAGGTAGAAACTGGTAGTAATATGAGCTGTTCTGATACTGACCGAGACGCTGACACGTCTTCTGACTTAAACTTAAATGTGACTGCTGACACTGAGGATTTACCACAAGAAATTAATAACTTGGTACGGTATTCCAATGAATTGTTGCCTAAAGATATTAATCCAATTGGCAGCATTCTAGAAATAAAGTTGAGTGTAAAACTAACAATTGTAGTGTCACCGATGGTTATTATTACGTTGGAAAAGAACTGTTTAAACACTTGCGTGCAAGAAACAGTAACAACGACGTGCATCTTTTGTATTACAAGCATATTGTAAGTTACTTGACGACAAACATAAATAATATTTGCGTGCCGATTTTTAAAAATAGATGTTACCGTAAAAAACAAGATGCAATGTTACTGTTTTTACATTGTGGTCACGAAAACTGTAAACATTTCCTTATAAAAATATCTGAATTTTCTAAACTTAATGTGGAGTGTGGACAGACATAAAATGACATTAATGAGTCCGTCTATTCATTTCAACCACAATCCCGACAGTAAATTAACACGTTACGTCAACAGTTCGGAGTGAATCGCAGCAAAAAATATAGCTATTGTTAAAAGGCCCGTGAGTTGCGGAAGGATGCCATCAATACGGCATCTTCACTTATTATTCAGAGTGGTAATTTGGGCGACATAAAATCCGACGGTACCGTCCGGAAAATTCGATCCGAAGGTTTGCAACGCAACGATAGAGACCGAGACTTGATATGATTAAAATGGGTCGGGATAATAGGTCATATATCCCGTTTGTTGCCGATCCTTTAACGGTGTATATATTTAGCAAACAACAATTAGAAATGGTAAGGAAACAAACAGGACTACCTGTAATTCACCTTGACGCTACAGGTACGATCATCCGTAAAACAGACAAAAACAGCAAAAGGGTTTATTATTATGCGGGAGTGATTCAGTCTTCTTATAATAACAGAGGCTGTCCCATTTTTGAAATGATTACCTGTGAACATCACACAGAGTCCATAGGAGGGGGTGCCCCAGGTTCCCTCCCCCGAAGAAGATGGCGTCCAAGCCTTCGAAGCCCAACGGCACCTCATCAGGAGCTTCAGCCCCGAAGCAAGCCGCCGCCCCCAAACAGAGCTCCTCTTCAAAGCCTGTTTCCCCCAAAACCAGCCCCCCGCACTAAACCTCGTGTGGAACCCGCTACCTGCGACTCCAGGGCCAGACTTCTCCTGGAAATCTGCCAAATGGTTTCGTCTTCGGAGAGCACCAAACAAGCCGCCACCAACATTCTTCCGCTGTTGGTGAAACTCATGGAAACTATCCAACAAGAATGAATCCACGGCCGAGTAGGATCAAATCCCTTCAGACTGCGTTTTTCAACGCAAATGGTCTCGCTGTCCGGCGCGACGAACTGGAAGTGTTCATTCATGAACACGACCTGGAGATCAAGATGTATGTCACCGGGAAGCTCGGTTGTTGGCCGTTGTTTTCCAGAGCGGTTGTAGATTTCAGTTTCGCCTCGATTAATGCAATTTCATATTACTGGAATAATATTAGTTTAATTATACATACATAAATACTACTTATGATCAAATCATTAAGGGCCGGTTTTTCCATCTTATGTTAACTTTTATCACCCTAGTTTCCATTGTGACAACAATTGTTTCTATGGAGATAACCTCATGTTAAATTTAGCATGAGATGGAAAAACCGGCCCTAAAGGTGTAACTTTGAGTCAACAATTTATACCAATACATATTTGTTGTGGTCACTTTGTCAAAATTATTTGCGTCGACATAGATAAGTGTAATTTCCAGGAAGAGATTGCTCGAAAATTAAAGGAAATTATTGTCACTCCTTTTAACATGACTGATATTGGAGTAATAACAGAATAGTTCCAATACTTGGCGGTTGTTTTAAATAGTAAATATGAAATGACTTTTTTAACACCTGTTTCAACAATCTTGTAAAAATTTGTCGTTTGGGAAAGGGACTGTTACCAAGCATTTCAGATGAACAGCGAGATCTCAAAGAAGAAGCCAATAAGCGAAAACCCCATGGTAAACAACCGCAATATAAAGAAAGCTTGTTTTACACATACTTTTCTAATAAGTGGGAATTAATGCAGTCTAAAATTAATTGCAAGGGTTCTTGCAAAAACAATCGGTATTATAATGAGAAATTGTTTCAAATAATTATGGCCAAGTATATCCCATACATTTCACTGTGGAGTGGATTAATGTCTGAAGGAGAGCGCTGCAGTAACGCGCCAAAGATATTTTGGAATAATTAAAAATGAAGTGCTCCAAAAACAAACACACTATAAATGTAATAGGGTAGTTAGAAAAATAAGATCATAAGTATTCTCCTTACATAAGGAAAATATTTTAAAAATTGGCAAGAAACGTTTAACTAGAGTCGACAATAAGTTTTGAAAAGAAACTGAGGGCTACAATAAAACGGTTCAGTCTGAAAAGAAAGACCACTTCAAAAAAATTAATTTGCAAAAAATTTTTGATCGGCAACCAATAGGTATCACTGCTACAAATAGCGTGATACATAAAGAAATAGTAGCAATAAATGATGACGTTAAAAAATAAATTATAGATATCTTAGGATCCGATGACGAGGGTGATGATAAGAATGAAGATTCTAGTTCTAGTTATAAATGTGTGATGTGTAAAAAGGGCCGACATCATGACAAAACGATTACCTGGTATTGTTGCGACAAATGTAGGGTAAGGTCGTATAAGAGTAGGTACGCACCGTCCAAGAGTACTAATTTGTTGTTTACCAGTGTAAACACGCACTCCGGTGATTTTACGTCTGCTGTAAGGTGAGTAACAGAAACCTTATGTTATATACGAAATTAGATTGCCTTCCAATAGAAATTATAAAAATTATGGCAGTATTGATTTTTGTCGCCTTTGTGATGTAATTCTTTCACAAGCTGATCTGTCGAGAATAATCAAATATTTGGCTTTTTGCAACATAACCTTAAATTTGCTTATATGCAACAGGTTTTCGATACTCTGTCTCACTTTACGTCATCAATAAAGTCATTTCTTATTTCACTTTTTAACTATTTTCGCGAACACTGCAAAATGTCTAAGAGTACGCAAAGCATGTCCGTCTAAGAGTACGCGTGCGTACTCTTGGACAACTTGCGGTTTTTTGTCGATTTGAATGCGCCTAGCTCATATTTTTTTTCAGAAATGGGTCCACGTTATAAAAGAAAAACAGACCGTGAATTAAAATTAACGGAAGCTACTTTTGAACAAATTAAAGCAGAAATAGCTGCTGGAGCTTCAAAACGTTCAGTTGCAGAAAGATACAATCTGAATGAATGCACTTTACGCAAACGTTTAAAAGCAGACACAGTACCAGATTCACTGGGAAGATTCAAAAAAACCTTTTCCAATGAATTGGAGGGAGATCTAGTGCTTCATATAAAAAAATTAGATGCAACGTTTTACGGCATAACGTTGAAACAATTGCAGATAGTTGCTTTCCAGTTTGCGGAGAGAAACAACTTGGAACATAGGTTTTCAAAAGAAAAAAAAATGGCTGGGAAAGAATGGGCGATAAGGTTCTGTAGGCGCCATAACCTGGCTGTTACGCAACCAGAACAAACAAGCCTGGCCAGAGTCAAAGGATTCAATAAAGTTCAAGTTCAGAGATTTTTTGATAATCTAAAAGAGATATACGAAAAATACACCTTTACGCCAAATTCCATTTTTAACATGGACGAAACATCTCTGTTAACTGTACCCAACAAGATCCCTAAAGATCTCCTAAAGGAAAAAGAACTGTTGGCAAAATTGTAAGTGCGGAAAGAGGACAACTGATAACAGGTGTTTGTTGTATGAGTGCTTCCGGAACCTTCATACCACCCGCTCTAATCTTTCCAAGAAAACGCCAGAAGCCTGAACTCTTGAATGGTGCACCCAATCAATCGATTTTAATGGTTTCTGACTCAGGATTCATTAACTCTGAGTTATTTGTTGAGTGGCTTCAGCATTTTAAAAATTTAACAAACTGGTCAAAGGAACATCCAGTTTTACTTTTGTTGGACAATCACGCATCACATGTTTGCTTGCCCGCCATAGAGTTTTGTCGAGCAAATGGTATACACATGCTGAGTTTACCCCCACATGCCAGTCACAAATTACAGCCTCTTGATGTTGTATTGTCACATAGTGGAGTTTTGTGCTTATTCAACAATAAATGTGTCATCGCTTCCTTCGAGGTACATCACGTACAACTCGAGAGTCGGTGGCCTGCCAAGCCACTGGCCGGTTGTGCGTGGGGTATCTCCCTCTAGGGTAAGTACTCTGTCCTTTTGTTCATAATAATTTGTCCCTTTTGAACTTTTGCCATTCCTCCCTTCAATTAATTAAACCGTTTTGATTTTTATTTCGTCTTTTGTGGATGTCCTCTCAGTCCTCTCCCATTTTCCCCCCATACAACCCGGTACCAACTCTGGACCCAAAGGGCCAGATGCGACATATGGTGGAGGCGCCGTGGTTGCTTTTCTGGTAAATTCTTCACAATTTACCACCCCCCCCGTTCTTCACACAGAAGTACCCCCGCCCACCCTTACCGTCTCACCCCCCAAATTATATGATTAATAATACATCAGATGTCCGACAAACCAAAAACACGCAGTCAGGTTAGAAGACAATTAGTTGTGAACGTAACCCAGGATAATTTTAGCAATTTCCAACCAAACTCGCCGAGTACGGAACTTCACCCATTACAGCCTTTTGCACCCAACAGAAACCTGACAAGAAGCCCCCCCCCCCTCGACCTCACAACAATCAATAAACTTACACGAAGTACCACATCAGTCCTCATTATTAGATCAGTTGATTAACCCTTTGCAAAACCTGCTCTTCTTAGACAATACCCGACAGCAGCTTGAACATATAGAAGAAGTTAATTCTAACACATCATCCCCCACAACACGAACTACCTCCCCTCATCCCGACGAACCAAAAACAATAATAGACACCCAATACATTCAGCCCCAAGAGCATCAACCGAAAACTCCCACAAACATGTCCAATACAACTATTAATGAGGCTTTTTCTTCAAAAAAGAAGCCTGCGGTCCCAGCCTTCATTAGTCCCCAAATATTCAACCCGGCCACTTCAGACCCAGACGATTTCATTAAAAATTACGAACGGTGCAGCATTGCGAACGGCTGGAACGACGATCTACGCATTTCGTACTTTGGGTCATTCCTAGCCCCCCCGGCAAACTTGTGGTACGAGGAGTACGCGCGAAAAAGTCCCCTAAGTACGTGGAGCGACATAAAAGCGGAATTCCTCTCAGAATTCAACGACGGGGTGGAAAACACGTCGGCCGAACAAAAATTTGAGAATTACAAGCAAAAGGAGAACCAAACACTAAAGTCTTTCTATTACGACCTAAAAACCCTAGGGTTCAATCACGACCCTGACATGGAGGATAAAACGTTCATAAAGCACTTCGAGCGCGCCATGTCTCAAAAATTCAAAACAACTTATAAAATATTAAAACCAACTTATATTACTATCACGACTCTTAAAAATTTAATTGCAAAAGTCGATGACATTTTAGAAGCCACCGAACAACCCCTTCCCCCCAGCGCTGGACAAACTATCCCCCAAAATAATTACCCTGCTCCTCAAATGTCAACACGCCCCCCAACAAGATTTTTTAATCAACAATCACCCCCTCAACGCCCAAACAATTACGCCGATAACTTCCGAAGCAACCTAGATACCAACCAAGATTCCCTCGCAACCAAATAACTTGCCACAATTGTGGAATCGTGGGACACTACGCAAATTCCTGCAGATTCCCAAAAAACCAATCCAGTTACAATAATTAACCTCCCCACAACCATATAAAAATGGGAGGTTACTGCAATCACTCCAAAATTCGAAATTGAGATAACACCAGATCTTTATGTTTCAAGGTCCCAGGGTCACAAAAAAGTGGTTTTTAAAAAATGTCTGTGTGTATGTACGTATGTACGTACGTATGTGAGCAAGATTCCTCGACAACTACCGAACAGATTTTCATGAAATTTGGTATGGAGCTTAGTGTTGGCCTTCTGGTGAGCCCAGTTAATTTTGTTGCCAATCCGCAAACGCCAAGTGCCTTTTTGGCACATCAACTATGAAATTTGACTGATGAACATCGATTTTTCTTACCAGCACATAAAATGTCTTCAAACTTTGTTTCCAAAAAT
This sequence comes from Pycnomerus fuliginosus, assembly GCA_963924575.1. Taxonomy (NCBI): domain Eukaryota; kingdom Metazoa; phylum Arthropoda; class Insecta; order Coleoptera; family Zopheridae; genus Pycnomerus; species Pycnomerus fuliginosus. The sequence goes on along the minus strand of OZ004617.1, from coordinate 42,375,923 downwards.
GTTTTCATACTTAATGCCTTTTTGACAGAAAATCCAAAAATTCGAAATTTAGAAGGAACATAACTTAACGCGCTACAACCCAAACTACTGGGCCGACTTGGTTGAAGTTTGGTAGGTATAGATTCCATAACCCTTCAAAGAGCTACCTTGATTTTGGTGGTAATCGGCGCATGGAAAATACCTTTCTGGCATATCAACTTTGATATTTGAATGACAAACTCCAGTTTTCTTTATCAGCACATGAAAGGTATTCAAATTGTGTTTCCAAAAATGTATTCAAACTTAGTGCCTTTTTGGCAAAATCCGTAAAATTTTGAAAAAACACAGAAAACATTTTAAAGTCTGATGGAGAAAAATTTATAAAAAGTACCCGGGATACCAAGTTCTTAAATGAGAGTCTATGCTTTTCTCGACTGATTTTAACCTCCCCACAACCATATAAAAATGGGAGGTTATTGCAATCACTCCAAAATTCGAAATTGAGATAACACCAGATCTTTACGTTTCAAGGTCCCAGGATCACAAAAAAGTGGTTTTTAAAAAATGTCTGTGCGTATGTACGTATGTATGTATGTATGTACGTATGTGAGCACGATTTCTCGGAAACTACCGAACGGATTTTAATGAAATTTGGTATGGAAGTTAGCTTTGGTCTTCCGGTGAGCCCAGAATTTTGTTGCGAATCCGCAGACGCCAAGTGCCTTTTTGGCACACCAACTATGAAATTTGATTGATGAACACTAATTTTTCTTATCAGTACATGAAAGGCTTTGAAACTCTGTATCTGAAAGTGTACTCACACTTAGCGCCTTTTTGGCATAAAATCGAAAAATTCGAAGTTTCGAGGAAACAATAAATAACACGCTACAGCCCAAATTGCTGGATTGATTTGGCTGAAATTTGGTAGGTAAAGATACCGTTACCCGCCGAAGAGCTGATTTAATTTTGATGGTAATCGGCGAACGCCAAGTGCCATTTTGGCATATCAACTTTGAAATTTTAAGAATGAACTCATATTTTCTTTATCAGCACATGAAAAGTCTTCAAATTTTGTTTCCAAAATTGTATTCAATCTTAGTGCCCTTTTGGCAAAAGATCGTAAAATTTGGAAAAATCACAGAAAACACGTTAGGCTTGTATAAATAGTAAAATTTACTTGATATTGGTGATAATATTGAATCATTCAAGTGGGGAGGTTCCAGCCGCTTCCGTAGCTGCCCATTTTTTAAACATGAAAGGATCCTCGTAAATCCCCGCAATAATTTGCAAAGGACCGTGTCTTCCCCCGTGGTTTTCCCAGATGATGGAAAATTGTATTATATTTAAGATGTCCTTATACCTATTTTGAGCTGAACGTCTGTCCAAATGTCTGTACCTGCCCATTTTTTGTGTAGCTGCCTTATTCTGTTTAATAAGATCGCCCATGAATCAAAATGTATTGTATTTACCGATTTTGTGTCAAATTTGTAAGGCCAAATTTTGCTTTCCACCGAAAAATTTTTCACTTTCTTTAACCACTTTTTGTTTGGAAGAAAGCAAAATTTAGTTTTTTTTTCTAATGTTAGAACCGGGGGCCGGTTCTTGTCGGCGAGGGGGTGATGTCACATAGTGGAGTTTTGTGCTTATTCAACAATAAATGTGTCATCGCTTCCTTCGAGGTACATCACGTACAACTCGAGAGTCGGTGGCCTGCCAAGCCACTGGCCGGTTGTGCGTGGGGTATCTCCCTCTAGGGTAAGTACTCTGTCCTTTTGTTCATAATAATTTGTCCCTTTTGAACTTTTGCCATTCCTCCCTTCAATTAATTAAACCGTTTTGATTTTTATTTCGTCTTTTGTGGATGTCCTCTCAGTCCTCTCCCATTTTCCCCCCATACAACCCGGTACCAGCTCTGGACCCAAAAGGCCAGATGCGACAGTATTTTTCGGACCTCTTAAAACTGCATATGGTCAAGAGGCTGACAACTGGATGATTTCACACCCAGGTAGGGCAATAACCCAATTCCAAGTTGCAGAGATATTTGGAAGAGCCTCCGTGGAAAAAGCTTCAAAAGGATTTCGTGTTTGTGGCATATATCCATTTGATTCCAATATATTCAATGATGAGGACTTCGCTCCGTCGTCAGTAACTGACAATACAGAACAATTTGAATTAAGGCGTGCCGAAGAGGAGCATATTATTATAGAAATTGAACAAGAAATTCTAGAGGAGCTACAACCACCTACAGGTACAGGTGCTGTTCAAATTTTGGGGTCATATGGCGAGGAACCTGATGCCACTGAAAGTTCCGGGGATCAGGGTGCTGTAGGGGTTCTTGGCGAGGAACCTGATGCCACTGAACGTTCCGGAGAACGGGGTGTTTTGGGGCTTCTCGACGAGGAACCGGATGCTTCTTTAAGTTCTGGAGAACAGGGTACAAGTGTGGAGCCTCCTAAACAAACAACCTCGACTTCATCATCCAGCATATTAGAAGAAAATTTTCCGGTTCCCAAAGCTACGACGTCGCAATCTCAAAAACGCAAAAGAGTTAGAAAGAAGGAACCTGATGCCACTGAAAGTTCCGGGGTTCCCAAAGCTACGACGTCGCAATCTCAAAAGCGCAAAAGAGTTGGAAAGAAGGAACCTGATGCCACTGAAAGTTTCGGGGAACAGGGTGCTGTAGGGGTTCTTGGCGAGGAACCTGATGCCACTGAACGTTCCGGAGAACGAGGTGTTTTGGGGCTTCTCAACGAGGAACCGGATGCTTCTGTAAGTTCTGGAGAACAGGGTACAAGTGTGGAGCCTCCTAAACAAACAACCTCGACTTCATCATCCAGCATATTAGAAGAAATTTTTCCGGTTCCCAAAGCTACGACGTCGCAATCTCAAAAGCGCAAAAGAGTTGGAAAGAAGTCTGAAATATTAACCAGTTCTCCTTACAAAACTCTCCTAGATGAAAAACTTAATACTTCGGCTAATTCTAATACGAGCAAGTCAACAGCAAACAAAACAAGAAAAACGGCGAAAAAAACTGTTAAGAAGAAATTAAAGTTTGAAGAAAAGAAAGGAGGAAACTGTCCTGGCTGCTCTGAGGCTTATAGCGACCCTCCAGAAGAGGAATTAATTCAATGTTCCTCTTGCAGCTTTTGGTGGCATGAGGCTTGTACCTCGTACACAGGAAGTGGAATTTTTTCTTGTGATCTCTGCCAATAGTTTAAAATTTTCGTTTTGTTACAATAATTCAGCTTCTCATAGTTTGTAAAAACCCTCATTCTATTCGAAATATCCTACTTGCTTTATTGGTATTGCGTACTCTTGGACGTGGTCGCGCGTACTCTTGGACGATGATGTATCCAAGAGTACGCATTTGCATATTTTGAAGATGTTGGCAGTATTTTCGAAAATATCGAACATTTATAAAAGTAATTTCATTTCTTGTCAAGCAAAAAGTTATAGCCTGATGGCTAGGAAATATATGAAATTATTTAAAAATTGCGTACTCTTATACGACCTTACCCTACGTATTTTATACAACTGAATGTTAGTTTATAGCCATTTTAACATCACTGGTTTATATTACCTACGTATAGAATTGTGAATATTTAGGTAGTTTTTATCTGATAAATTTAGTATTTATTGAACCACCGCGTAAATCATTATTACTCACTACCTACCTAACAAAAGCCAACGGAAGATGTATATCAATGGGATGCGTATCCCTGTAGATGTTTATCACATTAATGGGTCTGTAGGGGCCGCTTGAATTTACTGGTGGAATCGGGTGCAGATTTTATCAATCTGCACCTAGCAGTAGTGCCTCCGCAGACGCACAGGTGTGTCAAACAAGCGAATTGTTGAAAAATGCAATATTAAAAAACTGTGAATTGAAATGAGAAACCTGAAATATTGATTGGTTTAAAAGGAGATTTGAAAATAATCATTAATAATAATTGAAGCAGCGATTTTATAGATAATTGCATTCTAGGAACCTGATTATGCAATTATCATATGTAATACAACAAGAGGAATCGTGATTATACTGATAATCATACGCGAAACATGTTGCCAAAAATTAATTCCACGACTCCGTAGGAGGAGTGGAATTATTTGGCAACATGTTGAGTGTGTGATTTTCATTAATCACCATTCCTCGAGTTGTATTCTGCAGATAATTGCATAATCAGGTTCCTAGAATGCAATTATCTGCAGAATACAACTCGAGGAATCGTGATTAATGAAAATCACACACTCAACATGTTGCCAAATAATTCCAATCCTCCTACGGAGTCGTGGAATTAATTTTTGGCAACATGTTTCGTGTGTGATTATCAGTATAATCACGATTCCTCTTGTGGTATTACATATGATAATAACACCGTTAAAACGCAATAAGGAGAATTTTTAAACACTATAGCATCTTCATTTGATAGAGAACGGTACTCTTAACTCGATTTTTTTCGAAAATGTAAAATAATTTCTATTATTAATTAAAATGCTATGCTGATGTACTTAACATACTGGGAGGACCATTTATCTTAATCTCCTTAATTTTTCAGAATTTCAGAGACAATGCCTTGAGGAGTTTGCTAGAATTAAAGCAGAAATGGAAGTGCAAACGAACATTCTCACACAGTTGCGGCAGCAGCGAGGTGCTGACGGCGGCGTTGCCCAAGCAGATATTTTAAACTTGCCAAGGTTTCCTCTTAAAACCAACGAGGAGTTTGAGGAATTTAATCAGAGATTGAGTGAAGATCAGGAATTTAAGACGTACATAGTAAGTACATAATAGGTTAATTACACCGGGTGTAAAAGAAGAAAAAAGCAAGGCGCACCCCCCTTTTTTTCTTTATAGGTATATGAATCGATTTGAATGGAATTGATGACGGCAAAATAGGTAATCAATGTCATTAAATGATCCAGTTGAGTGATTTTTGTCACCTGTTTTCCCGGAAATGTCCAGAAAATATAAATTTTGAATGTTACAACCTGTATATTTTTACCTTTTTGGAATCCAAATAATATTCTGAACGGTGTGGTAACTGGTACCCCATTTTTTTCATTTCGAACATTTTAAGAATTAATTAATAACTACTAATAATTGTTCTAGTGTCTAATGACGAATTAGAATAATAATATTTTTATATCAAAATGTAACGGCAAAAAGTAGCAGTTTAATCTATTGGTTGTATATGAAAATATCGAGTAATTGCCCAAATAAAATTTTTGGATAAAAATAAAATAAATTTGGAGAGGGCGCAGGAGACTGGAGCAATTTATGAATATTTAAAAAAAACTGTTCAGAATGGTAAAAATGTAGTGTCACTGCATTCAAAATCCCAAAAATGTAAAAATACCCAAGTTGTCCCATTAAAATTTAGATTTTTTGTCATTTCCGATAAAAACGCGGAAGCGACAAACATCATTCAACTGATTCTTTTAATGTCATTGATTACCTATTTTGCACTCATAAAGTAAAATAGGTGTATGCGCCTGGTTTCGTTTACATTCTGTATACAGGGTGTTCCCATTGTCTTGGAAACTAAGAACTTTACGACATTTGTCCATAAGGCAGTTTTGGTGTTAGAATAATATGAGGAATCACCCCCTGAAGTTTGTCGGTATTCTTAAGAAACACCCTGTATTAACGGCACAACAGATTCGACTTAAATTTACTTATAGACGAGGCGAATATCATCTTTGGGCGGCGACAGTGTTGACACCACTACAAGAAATATTATGAAATACCTCATTTCAAATAAACTGGCGTGCGACTATAATTGGGCAGGATCTAATCGAGAAGACTCAGCAGTGAAGAAGCACGCATTTCAGTCCAAAAACGTTGTGCCATTAATAGTAGGTATGTATTATAAACATCTTTACAGTTTAAACCTTGGAGTTAGGAAGGAGTGTATATTAACTCACTGATGCCTACTTGCACAGAAATTCGTTAACTTTAAGCGACAGTTAAAATGAAAAGAATGACGTTGAAACAATCGCAACTTATTCTAGGTACATCAGAAGAAGCAGAAAAAAATTTGCTTTTTGTGGTTAAACAAAATCGAAGACATTAAAATAGTCATTTATTGGTGAGAGGAAATAAGCAATTCTTGTCATTTTAACTGTCGCTTAAAGTTAACCAAACACACTTTATAATAAAATAAAACCACTTTGACACAACATTAATTCTTCTCGGGAAACTTCGCATTTAAATACATGTCAACCGCCAAAAAATAACCTTATAGAATTCTTTGGCTTCTACTATTAACGAATTGTTCATAATATAATCGAACTGTACTTTGTTTTTTACTAGATAGTTGATCAAATAAGTTATATTGTTACCGATTTCTATCGAATTGTTTCAGAGGCGGTAAAATCAAATTTTTCCGAAAATCCTTTCGCGAAGGACGCCATAATTGTGAGGACTATGCAGACATGGCTGAAGCATGCGCCTTCAAGGAAGTCCAAAAATAATTAAGTTAGTATTAAAAATGTTAAAAACGTTTCGTTTATATAGGCATCACAATAAAAATTATTTCCATATGTTATGGCCTTAATATAGAGTTACATACCTCCTTATTACTGTCTTCCCGAACTCTTAGTGTCTAAGGTTTCAAAAATCATGGGTAATAAACAATTACAATGCTTAGATATAGATATAGGCAGGTACTTGTAAACTCGATGAGGAGCTGTAAATCCGACCATTTTGACTAGGAGACGAATTATATAAAAAAATACCGTTGTGATCAAGTCATTTTATGGTGATTTGGTGTCCTAATGTTTATTTTCTCTGGTTCAAGTCACTTCTGTGCATTTAAGCAACGTCGTTCCTGTTCGTTTAAATGGCGCTCAAACTAAGGCAGTACAAAAGAAAAATTCAGTTTTTAACCCACTTGCAACATACCTAAATGTTTTATTAAAAATCTATAAATGTCAATCGTAAGTGTTGTTAAAAACTTCTTTGGGTGGCTACCTTAGCATAACGTCACTTTAAAGGTGCGGGACCGACGTTGCTTGGACGCACGGAAGCGATTCGCATAGACGCAAGAAAGCGACGTCCTATAGACGCAAGGAAGAAACGTCGTATAGACGCAAGGAAGCGACGTCGCATAGACGCAAGGATGCGACGTCGCTTAGACGCAAAGATGCGACGTCTCTTAGACGCAAAGATGCGACGTCGCTTAGACATGCGCGTTTCGGACGCGTATAATTGACGCTGATTAAATGTACAGGCACGACGTTGTTAAGACGTTAGAGACATTTAGACGGGAAATCCCGAGGTCGTATAGACGTTATAGCCTTGACGTCTGTTAGACGAATAGCGTCGACGTTATTTAAACGTACAAATTTGGCGTAGTGTAGACGTCAAATTTCAATATTGGTACCTAAAACATTCCGTCTTGACGTCACTTGAACGTCCCGATCTGACGTAATATCCACGTATGACGTCGAAATGACATCTTATGTCGCGACACTTCGACGTAAAACAGACGAAGGTAGCAGGTAAATTTTCGACGTCGGTTCGACGTACGTGTGCCCACTGGGACCGCATAACAGCGATGTGGAAAACTCAACATTCAGTTCTGAAGGTTTGTAACTTGTTCTCGCTCCAATCAACCAATCATTTTTGGGGTTATACTTCTATTGCCGATTCTGCGACAGAGAATTGTGGACAAAGCAGCAAGGTATACACTGTTTTACATAACGTACCAAGTTATAATAAAGAGATTTGCAATCCATTGGAAAATGGACATCCAAAGATGTCAATTCAAAGACTAGTCAAACGAGTTCGAACAGCCATTAAAAGTGTGTTTGAGGATAAATGGAACAATATTGAGAAATTAATTGTCAAATGCTCCTTATCACATCTTCGGTCAGCATGGCAAATGCAGGTAATTATACTACTTATACATTGTTCCAAAAACACTTCTTGGAATTATACTTACATACTTACACTAATTTGTATTTATTTTTACTTAATGTACAATATTTTTTATTTTTAGTATCCGTTTCTGCGAAAAGAAAGACGTATCAGAAGAAAACTTTATTCCAGTTCTGGAAGACAATGGGCTCCTAACACAAATCAAAACGATTTTGGATCCCTTGATCCAAAAATGTGACAGAGTGGCGTATAATGAAACAACCAACCACGCCGAAAGGTACTTGCATTTAGAGAAACTTTACATATAAAAATAACATCTTTATTTATTTATTTTTTTTTATACGGTTCAGACGAAGCCCGAATGATCATGACCCGTTTGAATTAGAGATCTCACCAGAGCATTTTAAATTGGAAAAAAAATAGATGTAAATAATATGTTACCTTATTTCCCCTACCCATTGAACAGCGAGAACCGCAGTGATAAAGTTTTCATAATTTTTAACGTATGCCACATGCTCAAGCTTCTGCGAAATGCATGGGACAAATTCGACATCTTTTTGGATGCTGATGGTAACAAACTGGATTTTTCTTACGTAAAAATGTTGCATGAAGTGCAGGAGGGAGAGTTATACCCTGTATTGTAGCAATTTATTTTAGTCCAAAATTTCAAAATTAAAGAGAACGGCAGTCAGGCAAGCTTTGAGACAATGTTGGTTGCCTACATGTCCAAAAAGATAAACAAACCCTTTTTGAGATTTAAAGTTTACTTTTTAGTAAATAGTAACAAGCCAAACATCGGTTAAAAAAGACCTGAATGACTAATAGCTGTTTACTTTCTTACTTTCATTTCGCCCCGAGAGATGGCGCCTCGCCACAAACCGAAACCGGAAGGGGAAAATCTTTTGAAAGAGGTGAAAGAAGAACAGAGTAGGTGGATGGTTTGTTTATTTCTGTTTGGGGAAGACTGGAAGAGTAGTTTGTTGGATTTCCTTAGTCCGCGGCCTGTGAAAAGTACGAACCACGCTGTTTCAACAATTAGTCTGTACCTCTATAGTTATAATGTTGTCATAGCAATGAAAGAATAATAAAAAACAACAACAAAAATATACAGTCCACTTATTAAAGAATCTTAATATTCACTGAACTATCCAGCCCAAACATTGGTCCTTCGAGCCGGATATTCTTCGAAAATACCCTTCCTTGAAGCCAATCGTCGAGAACTGTGTTTTATTCAAACTCCAACGCAAGAGCGAGAAAAACGCGTCAAAACTGACATTCATCAAGGAAAAGTCAAGCAAAAGAGAATCTTGGAACTGATTGGAAGCAAGCAGCTATCTCCAGAAGCTCAATTCAACTTCCAAATAACCATTAGTTTCACGATCAACTCAAAACTTCAACACTTCAGAACAACCATCAATCTTGGAAGACAACAAGCACGATTTCAGAACCCTTCGGTTGAACAATCAAGCCATTCACAAAAGCAGTGGTCAAATTCAGCTGATAAGGTCGCATATCTGTATCGTTCCTTTTCCGAATCCAAAGCACTCTTTCAATTTTTAAATCTTTTTAGAAAATGGCACCAAAGAAAAGGTCCAAGGAAACTGAGAACTCGGTAGAGATGAATCAAGCATTGTCTATACTAGACCAGCTTTATTATTTAGAGCAATATTTTTCTCAGCTTGACACCACAGAAGTGGACTCCAGGTTGGTTTTAGAAATCGATTGCAGATTACAGCGTGCTGAACAATTATACTGCAAGTACGATCAACACCTATTGACAATACCAGTTTCAGAGCATAGTAAGTTACTTTCTATTAACGAATTAGGAGATATTTACCTCAAACTCATGTCAATTGGTAAAAACATTGTTTCTAATTTCAAAAATCAACAATTTCTTGCTGTTTCGAATAACGAAATAAATTCATCTACACCTGAACGGCGTGAGCTCCATTACAGCTCTCAAGCTTTTGATGACTCTAATGTAAAACTACCAATCATAAATCTGGACTCTTTCGATGGCACATACACGAATTGGGCAAGTTTTAAAGACAATTTCATGGCAGCGGTTCATAATAACTCAAATATACAATCAAATGCTTTAAAATTCAGATATCTTAGGTCTACTCTAACGGGCAAGGCTTTTGAAGTCATTGACAATATTGAAGTTACTAACCAAAATTATTCAATTGCTTGGGATTTACTGGTCGACAGGTTTGAAAACAGAAAACTGATTATAAACATGCACATTAATGCAATTTTTGATTTACCAACGGTTTACAAAGAATCATTTAAAGCTTTGCGAGATTTGTATGACAATGTAACCAAAAATTTACGTGCATTATAGTATATTAAGTATTAAGAACGGTAAGGATAATTTACCGGTCGAAGACAATGTTTGGAAACTGAGCGAAGCGAAGTTTCCAATTTTGTCCCGAGACCGGTAAATTTCCTTAACGTTCGTGATGCTTATACAATTTTTTGCACGATCGAAATAGAAAATTAAATGAATTTACTCTCTGAATTATTTATTTATTAAAATCCATGATTAACGATCTACGTTCCCAAGAAGGCCGTTGCTTCTGCGTTGCCATGGCGTTGTTTATTGCATTTTCTGAATTTTTCATTTTCTGTCAAAAGTTGATGGTTTTAATATCCCAGAAACTAATAACTTTCTAATAATGAGCGATTCCGATAGTGAAAATGCTTTGATAGAGCAAGCATGGAATATTGGGTGTGCAGCGTTAATTCCTGGAAAAGAAACAGCGCTACAACACGTATGGAATTTTCAAGAATTGGTGTGAAAAGAATAACGCAAGTATTAGGGAAACGGTTTTGTTGGAATACTTCGTCCAAAGAAATAACACATTGAAGGCGCCTCGCAGTTTATGGGCTGAATATACTCGAAGCTGAAAAGCAGAATTTTTCTTCATGATTCTGTTGATATTTCGAAGTTTGCCATGCTGATTGCCCATCTCAAAAGAAAAAATTCTGGATTATAGACCAAGAAAATCTAAGGTTTTTACTAAGGAAGAAATGTCCCGATTTCTAATTGAGGCACCTGACGATTCCTTTTTAATTTATAAGGTAAATAATTCTGATTACATGTAAAGCACTACATAATAAGTGTATCCTCTGCTTTTAGGTGGAAATGATATTTGGGATAGCAGGGGCATGCAGAGGGCCCTCTCTGTGTCCAGTTAAACCAATAGTGCTCGGACATAATTTGCCCATAATACATCAGACAAAACTTGGTTGGATTCTCGGAGGTAATTTTATTTTCAATACAAATCATCTTTCTAGTTATAAATCAACGATTTGCTCCAATTCTAATCTAGAAAACACTCTTAATAATCAGCTCAATAATCAGCTAACAAAGTTTTGGCAAATCAATGAACCTACTGTAAACGTCAATTATTCACAAGAAGAAATTGCTTGTGAAGATCATTTTAAAACAAACCATTCCAGAAGTGAATCAGGCAAATTCATTATCAAGCTTCCATTAAAGAATAATTACATGGAACTCGGAGACTCCAAAAAGCAAGCAATCAAACGTTTTCTTAACATGGAAAGAAAATTACACAGTAGGGCCAACCATACAAAATGACTTATATTCAATTCTGCTTAGATTCAGGCAACATGCAATAGTTCTCACTGCCGATGTAGAAAAAATGTACCGCATGGTTTGGATTCATCCTGATGACAGGAAGTTCCAAAAAATATTTTGGAGAGAAAATATAAATGATCCTCTTAAATGCTATACTCTGAATACAATAACATATGGTCTAGCATCGTCACCATATCTTGCCATTAGATGTTTACATGAACTAGGTATCCAAAATCAAAGCGTCTTACCTGACGCATGTACTGTAATCAAGCAAGACTTTTATGTAGATGACATGATAACCGGTGCTAATACTTTCGATGAAATTCTCACGATTCAAAAGCAAGTCTCAAATATTCTAGAATCAGGAGGTTTTAAACTAAGAAAGTATATGTTTAACAATCCTGGCTTATTACAAGCAATTGCTTGTGATGAAGAAATTCAATTTCATATTCTTCCTCTTGCAGAAAGTAAAATTTTAGGCATGAATTGGAATTCTGCATTAGATGTAATCGAGTACAACTTCAAGGACTCTATCAGTAAACATAAATCAGTGACTAAGCGAAGCATAGTATCCATAGTTGCTCAGGTATTTGATCCACTTGGGTTATTAAGTCCAATTTTCATAATCCCAAAATTATTCATTCAAAAACTGTGGACGCTAAAACTCAATTGGGACGAAGAAATTCCTGCCGATATGCAACAGCAATGGTCAATTATGCAAAGTCAATTAAGAAATATTAAGAACTTGAAATTACCTCGATATATTCTCATTTCGTCATTTCAACTAATCGAATTGCATGGCTTTTGCGACGCAAGCGAGAAGGCATACGGAGCTTGTATCTATGTTCGTTGCTTAGATTCCAATAATCATACCACAGTAACACTTTTGACTTCGAAATCTCGTGTTGCGCCTTTAAAGACTATAACTTTGCCTCGTCTAGAACTCTGTGCCGCAGTTCTATTAAGTCAACTTTATCAAAAAGTTACTAATGCATTAACAATCAATTTTTCTAATGTCTATTTTTGGAGTGATTCAACAATTACTTTGTGTTGGATTAAAGCGCCTTCTAGTCGCTGGGTCACATTTGTATCAAATCGTGTGGCAGAGATCCAACGTAATACTTCAATAGACAACTGGCATCACGTTTCATCTTCAGACAACCCTGCTGACTTAGTGTCACGAGGTACAATGCCTTGTGAATTAATTTCAAATGATCTTTGGTGGCATGGTCCACAATGGTTCATGTTGGATAAACAATATTGGCCAACAGAAAATTTACAATACAAAAAATGTGATGACATACCGGAATCGCGATCAAACTTCACAGGTACAACGTCAACCGTTTCTTGTACCTCAGTGAATTCTTCTTTTATTGCAGAATTCATTAACAAGTTTTCTTCGTATCAACGTTTAATTTCAGCAACTGCTTACTTATTACGTTTCAAGCAAAACTGTAAACTTCCCAAAGAAAAACGAATTCAAGGGAATCTTACAAGCGAAGAGTTTGATAATGCTTTAAATGTTCTAGTTAAGCTAGTTCAAAAAGAATCTTTTTCAGCAGACATTGCTAACCTGAAAACTAACAATTGCCTTAAAGCAAATAGTAAATTAATTAAACTGAGTCCATTCTTAGATGATTCAGGGATTCTTCGTGTAGGAGGGCGACTGTTAAATTCAACATTCGAATACGATAAAATTCATCCAATTCTTTTGCCTACAGGCAGGTTCGCAATGTTGAGTTTAACTAATGAACACATTAAACTACTACACTGTGGTCCTCAACAATTATTATCGACAATTAGAAACAAATTCTGGCCGATCTCAGGCAGAAATTTAGCTAGAAAGGTATTCAGGGACTGTTTTAGATGTTTCAGGGCAAACCCACAGCTTGTCAAAAATTATCAAATGGGCAATCTTCCTAAAGTAAGACTAGAACCTGCCTTGCCATTTATAAACACTGGTTTAGATTTTGCAGGGCCCATCTCAATTAAAGACAGACTATTAACCAGAGCTCCAAAATTAATCAAAGCCTACATTTGCCTTTTTGTGTGCATGTCTACGAAAGCTATACATTTAGAGCTATTAACCAGTTTGTCATCTGAAGCTTTTTTAGCAACTTTAAAAAGATTTATTGCGCGACGTGGTCAGCCAAATGGTATTTACAGTGATAACGGCACGAATTTTGTTGGAGCATCAAATCAATTGCGCGAGTTATACACATTCCTTAATGAAAGTAATACGCAAAATGATGTTGTCAATTTTCTAAATCCCAACAAAATTTCATGGCATTTTATTCCACCCCATTCCCCACATATGGGAGGATTGTGGGAAGCTAATATAAAATCAGCTAAAATTCATCTGCGTCGTGTTCTCGGCAATTCCTGTTTAAATTTTGAACAATTTTTAACAGTTTTAATTCAAATTGAAGGAGTTCTTAACTCAAGACCCCTTACTCCCTTGTCGTCTTCTCCTGATGACCTATCAGCACTCACACCGGGACATTTTCTAATTGGAAGAAACCTAACTGCGCTTCCAGAACCCAGGCTGACTCAATTGGCTACAAATCGCCTATCAAGTTTTCAACAACTTCAACAGTTATTGCAGCATTTTTGGGATCGCTGGCAACGTGAATACATCGCAGAAATGCAGTCACGTACCAAATGGGCACAAGGCAGTTGTCATCAGTTAAAGATCGGAGATCTTGTTCTGGTCAAGGACGAAAGGATTCCACCGCTTCATTGGCCACTTGGTCGTATTGTTCATCTTCATCCAGTAACTGATGGGATAACAAGAGTCGTTTCCGTTCGAATGTCCAGTGGAATAGTCAAGAGACCTGTCGTAAAGTTATGTCTACTTCCCACAGCAAACTCTGAGAATGAAGACATAGAAAAACCCGAGTAAAGAATGGATGGAAGAGCAATAGCAATCTACATGAAACTATTCATTGTTATAATTATGTTTTTGAAAGCCAGAGCCTTTCAAGAGGGGCGGAATGTTTCAACAATTAGTCTGTACCTCTATAGTTATAATGTTGTCATATCAATGAAAGAATAATAAAAAACAACAACAAAAATATACAGTCCACTCATTAAAGAATCTTAATATTCACTGAACTATCCAGCCCAAACACACGCCGCTCGCCATCTTTGTTTTCGCTGTTGTAAATAATACCCCGATAGAGGTAAATTCCTTTTGTCTTACTATTTACAAGTACTGTCGCCATGTAGATATTATTTAGGGTATAACTACGGGTTTGGTTCTTCTCTGATCGAGCTTTCTGATTTTTCTGCTCGAAGAGGAGTCCATGGTCGATTTTCTGTTCCTGCCATTTTTTTTCTGCCGTTTTGAAGCGAGGGGGCGATTTTCTGAGGGGCGTGTCGTTGCTGCAGGACCGCTCCTGCTACAAGACCGCCGAGGTCCAGCCCTTTGAGACGCGGGATCAGGATCAGGCCAGTTCATTTTTCGTTGTTGTTGTTGTTGTTTGTTAAACGCGTTGTATGTTTCATGTTTTTTTTGTGAATTGCGAGACAAAGTCTTCGCCAATAACTATTGCGCATCTGTTAAAGCGAATTTCCCATCACGCGCCTCCAGTGCAATCTCTGTATAAAAGTTTTTCCGAAGTACATAACAAAAATTGTTTTTATAGAACGTTTTGAGGTATAAAAAAAAACAAAATTCTTGTATTTGAATTTCGTCTAGATATGTATTTAGTTTGTCACAACTACGTTTTGCAACACCTACAATCTACATGTGAGAGGCTTAGCTAAGCGGCAGAAGGGTAATTCTCTTACACCCTACGCTCATTTGTTCGGCAATTTTCATTTTTTCTTTCACCAAGTCTGGTAGCGACATTTTGCCGTACGTGCGTCCAGCTACCTGCCGCCCAAAAATAAGAAAATAAAAACAATTCCAACCCACGATCCGCTCTCCACTAAGGGCCGGTTTATCGATGCTCAGTTATCGCAAACTGAAAGCCAATTGCCTAGCAACTAGCGTTCTGATTGGCTAAAATCTGTCAGTTTGAAGTTAGCTGAGCATCGATAAACCGGCCCTAAATCCCAGAGCAGCCGCACGTTACCGTATAATATGTATGCCAAAACGGAACACGTTACCTTGAACACCTTGCTGAAGGTATTAAAAGATAAACAAATGTTTTCTTTAGAGAGGACAAGTTTATCTTTGGTGTTGAAAGATATTGGTTTTCGGTTCAAAAAAGACAACAGTAGAAGGGCATTGTGTGAACAAACGCATGTTGCTTCGGACCAAATTTTTGAGGGAATTTGTAAGGTATTTGGAAGAAGGAATTTTCCAATTTGTGTTCCCGGATGAAACGTGGATATTTTCCCGAGGAGCAGTGAAAAGATCTTAGCAAGATGATAATGCCAAATCCGTAAAGAACTGCAAAGTTTAATGAAAACGATTCACTACTCTTCACGCAGGAACAAAAGACGGGTTTGTGGACGGTTCCGAGCTTATTTTTTGTGGAAAAAGTAAATCCCAAGACTATCATGACAACATGAATTATCAAAATTATAAAGAATGGCGAACAAACAAGTTTCTGCCAAATTTAACAGAACCGTCAGTGGTTGTTATTGATAATGCACCTACCATTCTGTTGTTTTAAATCCACAGCCAACAGGAGCTTGGAAGAAGGATGATATTAAGCGGTGGTTAGATAACCATGGAATTGCATATCGACCCAGTGAACACGCGATGTTTATAAGAGGTTTTGCGACTTCCATTAAACGTTAACCGTGGTACGCCGCAATAGAGAAGTCGCATGACTGTCGCATAGACGTTGGTAATAGGAACATCTTGTTATTGTCCTAGACTAAACGTTAATAGCAGCATGAAATGAAAACTACAAATTTTGCTAAATAAACGATGATTATAGGAGGTTTACAAGATGTTCATTTAAGAGCTCAACGGCACAACACATTTGTGGCGCTAAGTTTAACATTATAGGACCTTGTAAATAAGAGTACCTCGGACTGCCGAGCCGGCGCCTGTATAGCACTAAGGTATTATTATATTTATTTTCAAACGTCACTAAACAATTACTTAAATGACTGTGTTAACAAGGTATAACAGTCATTTCTATGACACCATGGTTGAGCGAAATATAAATATTCTTAAACTCCGGAGGAGTTTAAAACATTGTTAAGCTCTTTCTTTCCTCCCTTACCACAAATTTCGTCCTCTCGTAAAGGATTTCGTGTGGCTATACATAAAATAATTGTCACAACAATAATACTAACATTTCCCCAAAAAATATTTACCTAATTACTTTATTATAACCTCCTCATTCCAATTCAAACGTTCGCGCTATGTCACAAACACTCCCGAGTAGCCCGAATACGACTGCGCTGAGTTGCGCTGCGATCCCGCTCCCTCATCAGTCATCTGTCATCTGTGGCTTTCCCGCTTGTTTAACGATTTTTCTATTGACCGCGTTTTCTGCATTATCCTTTATTGTTTATTGCATTAAATCTACATCACAATTAGTTTGTGGAGCACAGTGAAGTCGTAGTGTTGGGGAATTGAGACAATTGATTGCACGGTAAGTGTACTCAACTGTTTTTCATGCCAGCTGTCATAACCTACAAATTTTTTGTTAGGAAAAATCTATGATTGATCTTCACCTGACCCTTTACAGATATCAAGATGTGCAGTGGTTCTCGTGAGTATATTTTTTATAAGTTTTATAATTCTCAATCATTACAGTTGAGGCAATATAATTTTTACTATTATCTATAAGTATAAGTAGATCTGCTTTTAAGTTTCAAGCATGCCTAAAGCACTTTCAGAGATATCTAAGCGACATAATCGCCGCCTCCGTAAGAATATAATTGAACAGTTGCATCGACCAAACGAAACTAATGCAATACAGTGTCCCACAACTACAATTGTCAGTGTTCGAACTGATGTCAAACCACATTCTTGCAATGTCAAAGAGAGTGGGCCTAGTAGTGCTCTAGATCATTTAGATGATAAAAATAATGACCATTTCAGTGATACTCAAAATATTACTAACACAGATTTGTTTTCCTCAGATTCAGAAAGCGATGAATCACTAAATTTTGAACTTGAACCATCCAATCATAAAGGACAATTGCCCGACAATAAGAGTCTTTGTACTGATTTAAAGTTTTGGGCAGTTGAAAACCATTTGGGTCAAAATACTGCAACAAAATTACTGAATATATTAAGGAAACATAATTTAAATGTGCCATGTGATGCAAGAACTTTAAAGGGTACTCCGAGGTCTGTAGTATCTTTTCCGATGGAACCTGGTCAATATTGTCACATTGGTTTAAAGAAGGGAGCATCTAGGTCTCTTGAGAGATATTATGAAAGCCCTCCAAAACTAGTAAAGTTAAATTTTAATGTTGATGGTCTACCAGTAGCTCTTCATTCAAATAGTCAATTTTGGCCCATTTTAGGCTCCTTTGCAGAAGATTTCTATACTGAAGTTTTCTTAATAGGATTTTATCATGGACGTACAAAACCCACAAACGTCAATGAGTTTCTTCAACGATTTGTCGTAGAACTTGCAGATTTACTACAAAACGGAATGATATTTATGAATGAACTAGTGAAGTTTCAAATTAATTGTATAGTATGCGATGCTCCTGCAAAAGCTTATTTGACCCGTGTAAAAAGTCACTCTGGTTATTTCGCATGTGGTAAATGTGTAACAAAAGGAGAATATTACAATGGCAGAGTTGTGTATCCTGCAACGTGTTCAGAACAGACCAGAACCAACAATTCGTTTAGATCTAGGTTACAACCTGAACATGGCTCGGTTAAGTTGGCCCCCCCAATCGAAATATCGTTATTGTATATACCATAGTGTGTTTGCACACGTTTAGCACACTCTAGCACAGTTAAAATAATTTTTTGCACATTAGCCGTTTCGCCGGTAAATAGTTTACAATTTGGGAGGGGCCTACTTGACGCTAGCCCCCCCTATACATAGTTTTGGGCTAATTGTTGTAAAAATGAGAAGCACAGCATCTGCACAGTTACGCACAAGTGGTTTATGATGTTGCACAACGTCGCCTATCTTATTTTTTTTTTGTTAGATGTGGGGGGGCCAACTTAACGATATCGCAAATCAACAAATATCGTTTTTTTTTAAATCTAACTTGGAGTGATGCATTTTGCACAGTAATGCACAATGTAAATGATCATTTGCACACCACCGGCTGGTCTAAAATACTCAATTCGTGACAGTACATATTAGGGAGGGGCTAACTTGACGATCCCTTTAGGGCGCAGATTAATGAAATGTTTTTCTGACAATTTTAAAGACGTATGTTTGCACAGTTTTGCACACATGAGTTTGTTCCGTTTAATTCATTCAATAATAGGTAGGTATAGGACCACTGCCCTACTTATTTGATACCTTCCGTTATGATGATAGGTACTTATTAGATCAAGAATTTTTAGGATTTTCGGATGAACTTCAACTTTATGGAGTTCAGGCCGTTCTATAATATTGCCTGAAGAGCCTTTAAATAACCATAAACCTTTAAAACGGGATCCTCGAAAATTTTAGGTTAGGTTCCAAAATATAGAAATCAGTGATGTAGAAATATTGAGCGATTCACTCCGTACATTTTACTACGGCTACGTTGTACCTAATTAGAGGACCCATTTTGTCCCCCTTAGGTTATTAGCCCTAATTCTCATTACAATTATGCCCAAAATCGAACGAAATAAGCAAAAATAGACTTGCTGAGGCCTAAACCGAGAATTTTTAGGATTTTCGGAAGAATTTCAATTTTATGGAGTTGAGGCCGTTCTAAAATATTGTCTGCAGAGCCATTAGTAATCGTAAACCTGTAAAGAGACCCTCGAAAATTTTAGGTTAGGTGCTAAAATATAGAAATATTGAGCGATTCGCTTCGAATCTTATTAATTTTGCTTCGCCTACTTTGTAATTGGAGGACCCATTTTGCCCCCCTTAGGTTATTGGCGCTAATTCTCATTCCATAATTATGCCCGAAATCGATCGAAAGCAAAAATAGACTTGCTGAGGCCTAAATCGAGAATTTCTAAGATTTTCGGATTCATTTCAACTTTATGGAGTTCAGGCCGTTCTAGAATATCATCTGAACAGCCCTTAAGAGTTAAACCTGTAAAGAGGGGCCCTCTAAAATTTTAGAGTTCAAAGACAACATTAGTTTATTTTATTCTCTGTATGGGTTAGGTAGGTTTTAGTGCCGTTGCTGGTAGTAGAATGTGGAGGTACTCTTGCCTTTAATAATTCGCTCGCTCGCTCCTCTAGTCTGTCCGTCGGATAACTTAAGAGCGGATTGAAACTGAAACTTGGTATACAGCTTCGTATCCAAGAAAGTAAGCCGAGGATTGCTTTTGGGCAATATGGGGCCAAGGGGGTGGGAGTTAGGGGTGAAAAACTGAAAACCTATTATTTGCAATAACTCGAGACCCACTGGAGGTATCTCATGAAACTTTGGTATACAGGTTCGAAACTCAAGTCCCCTGAATATGAGGGGGTGTCAACTTTGGGGGATGAAAACTACAAAAATTATTATAGCTTCGCAAAGGTTTCACGCAGCGATTCGAAGTGCTACATTCGTACATATTTCGATAAAATTGGACAATTAGGGGTTGCAACTCGAAATTTCGCTTAATCAGTATTGGTCGAAATCACGAAATGTCGAAATTCACGTCATTCGCTGACTTTCGATTAGTGGTTCAAAAGGGGTCTTATTCATTATTTGCGAAAAACTACCCTTAACATGCAGGAAAACGAAAGTACGAAAACCCCAAAAACAAGTCAACGCATCAAGGCAAAATTTGGTGTATGTAGGTACCTATAAATTATTGCACTCGAATTTGCATTAATGTTGTAGAGTGGTGGGCAAATTTTCATTACGAGGGTTGAAATTTAAGGGTTAAAACTTGAAATTTCTTCTTCTTAAATGTTGATTATTTATTTATGATTGTAGTACCTACTTCAATACATAAGAAATTATGTAACACCTCAAAAATTAAATTACCCCTGTAAATCACAAAGGGGTGAAATTATGAGGCGTTGAAAACATAAACCTCTAAATGGCCGTAATTTTTCAACCTATTGGACTAGGGTGGTAAAAGTGAAAACAAGTATTGAAAACAACTTTCCTTTAGACATGTGAGGGTATGGTGAATTACTCGGTCGTAAAATCGAAAATGTAACACTAGGTACCAGTGGCGTACCTACCTATCCTACTTTCGGGTAAAAGTAAATACTCCGTTGGTTACACACACCTACGCCTATGGACTTTGTATACTTATATTTTTCAGTTAACATCATAGATTGGCCTTTATGTGGCAGCTTTTCCTTCCATTTTCTCTCTCAGTGGCGTAGCTCATATGTCTAAAAGGGCCGGGGGTGGGTATCAAGATGAATAAGTGGGCGCCTTTAAATCCATGTCTTGTTAATAAATCGTGATTAACTATTTATGGGAAAGCATTTGGCTAAATGTACGTCCCTGATGGAGTTGATCCTATACAGTTGTGGCCTGCTGAAATTTTGTGATTTTTTCTTCTGTAACTCAATTGAGAAGTCGCTCGAACAGGTCGACTTTTATTTACAGGGGGAAACTTAAACCCGTGCTTGGTGAATTTTTTGGACGCACCCCGTTCCTAACCAGAACTTGAAATGATATGAGATTAACCAAAAAGTTATCGTGAAAATTCCATTTTTAATCTTCAACTTCAAGAAGGAATATCTTCGCAAGGGGGGGTTCGGAGGAAATTTTCAATAATAGCATGTCCTATTATTTTTGCGAGTTTTATTCAAATCCTAGAGATTGACCACCAATTCCGGGACAGTCTGTATACAGGGTGTCCCGAAATTAGTGGTCAAAACTTTACCAGTAGATTCTTCTATGAAAAATATGAAAAAAAAGTCCCTATTAACATATGTCAAAAAATAAGTGCTAAGGGAGCTAAGGCCCTTTAAACGGGCCACTTTGAAAGTGTTTTTTTTTCTAAATATATTCAAAACGGTTGAAGAGAGCAACGTGAAATTTGATGTCTTTACTAAGCCTTTGATGCTGAATTTAGTACTGTGGAGAAATTTTTAAAATTTTGATCATATAAGCGTCTCGTACAGGAGGTTATTCTTAGGACTAAATTTACTCAAACATTTTTGTAAGTAGTTTATTCTCAAATTTGATTCCAGAATCTGAAAATCTGAAGTTTTTAAAATAAAAATGGTACTCTTGTTTCACATTGATAGAATGCGCCCTTTTTGAAAAAAATCGCTTTTCATTGGTTCAGGGTTCTAAAATTTGTGACAGAAGTTGATGGGACGGTTCCTTACTTCATTCTAGAAAGAAAAGTTTTTTTGGGTATGGGTCGATATAACTCTGGAGCTACTGGACCCTGGAAATTTTCAAAAACATGGATCGACTAAGAATTTAATCCTGAATACTCCGTTAGAATTTATTGCGAGCGTTCTGAATTAGTAGGTATTAGGGGATGGAAGGTATTAGAAGGGCATTAGTATACAGGGTGATCCAAATGTATTAATACAGGGCTCTCACGGCTAAGATAAATGAGTAAAATAAAAAATCCAGGGCAAATTAGAATTAAATACCTTTATTTTGTCGCCATTTTGGAACTCTCCATCTTATTGTATAATTTAGCAATATATAAGAGTACATTTTTTTAAATGGCGCTTCACCATTACTTCGATGGAACCACCCTCATCTCACCGTATGTCTCCCACTCCCACTAGTTGTACTGTGTACACAATGAAGTAAACAGGCTATTTATTATTAGTCCCAATCAAATTCTTCCAGAGGGCGTGTACACAGTACAACTACCCAGTAGTGGGGAGACATGCGCTTCACGCATTGTTGCCGGATCACCGCGCGAAATTTGAACAAAAATTTCTACGTTCACTGCTCAATTTGTCAAAAAAATAAAATCACTACCATAAAAAGGGCATCAAAGGGAATCCAAAAAAAATTGAAACATGCATGGTGCCATTTAAAAAAATGTATTCATTGTTTACTGCTAAATTATACAATAAGATGGGGAGTTCCAAATTGCGACAAAATAAAGGTATTTAATTCTAATTTACCCTGGATTTTTTATTTTACTCATTTATCTTACCGTTCGCCGTGAGAGCCCTGTATTAATACATTTGGACCACCCTGTATAGGAATTAGCGATACTACAGGAATGCGCGCGCGTTCCCCGAACATGACCAATCATGGCGAATGTACCTAAACGTCACACCGACGGAACCTATTGATGCTTTCAATAATTCCGGTGCATAAAGGGAGTCAGTCTATACAGTAGGTAAAACAGTCTGGCTGTATTATCGGCTGCTCTGCCAGTTTTGAGATTGCTGTGACACAAGAGTGACAAAAAACGACTAATAGGAATAACCCTAACTTTATTCTTTAACCGCAAAAATTCAAACATGGGGTTTTATTGCAGGCGTTCACAATGCCAGGCAACAATCTCTTGATTAAGGGCCGGTTTTTTCATCTCATGTTAAATTTAATATGAGGTTATTTCCATAGAAACTACTTGTTGTCACAATGGAAACTAAGGTGACAAATTCGGGCGATTAGCTCATTTTTTAAAAATTTTCGAATTGGATTTTTCTGTCAAAAGTGAGACTTGAAGTGTCAAAAGACAGGCTCCTGCCCTTTTCGTTATGAATAAATTTAGTGATCCATTAAAAACCAGTCTTAACAAATAACTAATCTGTCACAAATGTCATGAGGTCGAAAGCGTCCAAAAGCACCAAATCTAGTGCATTAAGCACAAAAATTGGCAACCCTGAGACTGACAACCGTTGATTCGAGTAAGTATTCATAGATACCCTTCTTTTATTAAAATCATCAATACGGGGACCACGATCTCTATTTAGTCAAGAGTGTATTTTGACAGATGTCAAAAATCTGAATCTAACCTCTGCGATTGAGATGTATTCACGAATACGTAATACGATTAAAAGGTAGCTTTTCTATTTCGGTTTTCTAATGAACACTTTATAGCAAACAAACGCGTTCTCTAATGTGCTCTATTACAGCACGGCTTTTGTTTACATCGTAACCTAGACAACGATTCTGTCCAACAATCGCCAACTGTCAAGCGAACATTGACCTCTGTCTTTGAAAATGAAAAACCAATTTTTTTCTAACGAGTTGGGTATCCGAAATAGAAAAAATTGTATAAAAAACGTGTTTCATAAGGCTCTTATCGCACTCGGATTTTGTAAAACTCGGGCTTTTCGCCCTCGTTTTCCAAACATCCTCGTGCGATAATAATTGGCCTTACGAAACGTGTTTTTTAATATACTATTAATTGTCCTCTGGTACTTAATGCAAAAACGGCATCGATTACGGGTTCAACAGGCCGCTGCCAGGGCCGCTGTCTTTCACACGTTATGTCAAATTTGGTTCCTAATCGCAGGTCGTAATCACTTAGTTGGCGATCTGTATTTCCCCAGCATTTTTTGTATTTTAGGATGGATTATATTTGCATTTTGTTATTTAGGTCATTAGAATAGCGTGTATATTATATTTTATTTTGTGCAAAACTACCTGACAGTCCTGACACCAAAGATCTGTGGCGCTGTGTGACGCTGGACTGTATATTGGGTTGCGAGATACCTACTTTTCCTACCAATGGCAGCGGCGGGCAAGTCATTTATTTTTATGAATTTGTGTTAAATTAAAAGAGGTAGGTAATTGTCATATTTTGTTTTGGCCACAACATATCCACACATTTGTCGACGTTGACCAGTAATTTAATGACAAAACTTTTTATTGTTTTCACGGTGTTTCATAACCCTACTTTTTATTGCCTGCGTTCAGCTTTCTTTCACATAAAAGTAAAAAGGGAATATGTAATGTAGTACAGACGTTAAGGGCATTTCAAGACGGCAGTTAAAAGACGCTTTCCATTTAAACATTTACCTGAGCAGCCTCAGTTAGTCTCAGCAATTGGTTTGGTTTATTTGAATATTGACCAATCAAATTGCTGAGATTAACTGAGGCTGTGCAAAAGGAAAGCCACGTTATTATCATTTGTTATCATTCATGTGAAAATAGGGGTAAGCCGGGTAAGTGTGCGCAATGCGAAATTTAGGAATCGATGTTGCTGCTAGAGGTAATACAGGGTGAAACAGCACGAAACGGAATGTTAGAAATCTTCTAAGTAACAGTGTAGCGAGGTTACTTTTATCTAATTTTAAAATGATATAGAATATTGTTTATGTATCTACAGTGTGTCTCATTCTAACTGGAACCACACAAATATTTCGGTTAATTTTAACCGAATCAGTGCGCTCTTTTTTTCTGCATATAGAGCTCCAAAATCTGCACCTGTGTAATACTCAACTTTTTTTATAAACCGAAACCCCAGCCTACTGCGATTTAATAAAGAGGCCAAAAATGACGAAATCGTATTAGGCATTTTTTTATCGAAAAATTTTATAAAGAAAAGTTGCTCAGGATCGCTCCAAATGGCTAAATTCGAAGTTTCAGGAAAAAATAAAAATGTTGAATTTCTTCAGGAAGAATCATAAAATAACGAAAATGTCAATATTTTTGCAACATAACGGGTGATGTGAAATAAAAAAACAATGGATCGAAGCGCACATGTTTGCTGTTTGTGGCACATTGCAGCAGATTAGTTGGGGTGTCCCTTGAAATTGTTAAGAGAAACGAAAATCTTATACTATCTTAATAATTTCAACTTTTTCTGCGATTGCTAAATTTTATCCATCCATAGCCGATAGCAAATGTCAAATCAATTCATTTCAATTGTTTTTTTATTTCACAGCACCCATTATGTTGCAAAAATATTGAACTTTTCGTTATTTTGTGATTCTTCTTCAAGAAATTCAACATTTTTATTTTTTCCTGAAATTTCGGATGTAACCATTTAGAGCCATCCTGAGCAACTTTTCCTTATAAAATTTTTCGATAAAAAATTGCCTAATTCGATTTCGTCATTTTTGGCCTCTTTATTAAATCGCAGTAGGCTGGGATTTCGGTCTATAAAAAAGTGAAATGTCATGGAGGTGCAGATTTTGGAGCTCTATATGCAGAAAAAAAGAACGCATTGATTCGGTTAAAATTAACCGAAATATTTGGGTGGTTCCAGTTAAAATGAGACACACTGTATAAATAAATGTCATTATTATTGTGTAGGTATACTTACTATTTTAATAAGAATATTTATTTGCCCATTATAGCTTGGTACCTACTAATTGTTCACTCTGTCACAAAAAAAATTTTGTTTCGTAATTAGGTTGAAATCAGGTACATTCATGCACCCTCAAAAGTTTTATGATTTGAAAATATCGTCTAATTTAGCGAAACAACAATTCATATTATACGAAAAATGCCTTGCTATTCTTTAGATAACTGCATAAACTATTCTTCAGTTCCTTATCGCTGTTATCATAACGTTCAAAAGGCAGATATTAATGGATTTTAAATTCTGGGTACTTTTTGCTCCGATGGTACGTCCAATACATTCTTGGTGATATTTCACAATGCACCACCCACTTTAAAATTTCAAATGTCATACATCGTTTTATTGCTAATTTCATTGCGAAATTACCTAGCCCCTATGTGGGAGTTAGTTAGGGGGTGCGTTATGAAATTTAAGTATACACTTCGAAACCAAATTGGACCTGTAGCTTTGGCGTTTTTCCCTAGAATCACCTTTCCAGAGTAGTTAGAAAAGACCCCCAAGGCGGCTCGTTTTAAATGGAACAGCCTGTCCTGTACCTACAGGGTGTTTCAAAATAACGTTCCAATATTTCAGAGGGTGACTATATAAAAAATAGAAGGAAAAGTTCCTATCAACATGGGTCCGGAAATGCTTCTTGAGATAGCTAGAGCACCTTGAAGGGGGCACCATTATTTCGGTTTTTTCTAAATATCTCCGGAATGGGTCCATATGATGGAAACGTGAAATTTGGTACGGTGCACCTCTGACGCATGGCCATTCTAACGCTTTGAATAAAATTTTAAAATTTGAGGGGGAGGGGGGTACCCCCTCACTTTTTTGCATGCGATCAAATTTGACATCAAAATGTAAAGTATTATAGTTGCTTACGTTGAAAGGGTAGTGTTGTTTCATATCGATAGGATGCATCGTTTCCGAGAAAAATCGATTTGAAGGTTGAATTGTATGCTATTGGCAATGGTGCTCCCCTTTAAGGGGCTCCAGATCTTAAGAAGCATTTCTAAAACCATGCTGATAGGAATTTTTCTTTCTATTCTTTTTTATAGAATCACCCCTGAAATATTGAAACGTTATTCTGAAACACCCTGTATACCCGGCAGCCATTTAAAGACGATCCATTCCTAATAACTTTTGAGTGGCATAAGATCAAATTTCTGTTTTCCACAAGTCCTTTAGCATTGAGGACATGTTTTACTGTTATAATGAAACGTGGAACGTGGTAGATCTACCTGAGAACACTTGCAGGGGTGGTGATATAAATATAAATGAATCTAATAGCAGGTGCAGCTGAAAAACCATTTTATTCCTCTTTGTCTGTTTTTGTCAAATTCTCAAACAATTTTCAATGATTTTCAAAAGTTGACCAATCACGGACCGCACCGCCGCGCCGACCCGCAAATCCGCAATCCGCGCTATGAAAACTCACCTTAGATAAAATTCTAAAAATTATATTATTTGTGATTAATACAGAATACATGATTAAAATATTGTCATAGGTTTCGGATAGTGTATAATATAACTTGTATAATATCTGATATTGCACTGAAATTAGTTTGTGACTGTAGAAATGCAGGTAGCCATGCCCACACAGATCTTGTTCGACCATTCCTAACGAACGCGGGGGTGAGTCAGGCTTTTTTCTGTTGGTTTGTAGAGTCAGGCTTTTTTCTGTTGGTTTGTAAACGGATTTTCAGTTTCGTTAGAATCCCTGCCAGTGTCAATCAACAGTGTAGAGTCCATTCATTTTCTTTTGAAGTGACAGAACGTCAAAATTTGAATTTTCGTTTGGTGCGAGGAAATTTTCAAAATTTTAATTTTCGTTTGGTGCGAGGAAATTTTGCAAAAGATTTTACTCAGTGGAAGGGATTTTGACGGGGCTGGTGTGGGTCGTCATAAATTACTTTAAATGACAGCAGGCAGATGGTAGCCAGTCAAATATTTGTCAAAATGGTGAAAGTGGAAATGGCAAGCAAAAAATTAAGAAAACAGGTGGAAAACAGTTGTTATTGTATGTGACTCAAACTGTGTGACAGCAGAGATAACAGGACTGGGCTGTCGGCTGACTTTGTACTCCCCTCCGTCTCCAGTTCCACTCAGTCCCCTATTTTATAATACCTATGTTATACAGTGCAATCCGTAGTACAGTGTCTCTACTTTTCATTTAGACCGGCAATAGAAAAAGATGCAGTAGATAACAACATGGAGGTTGGAAGGGATCATTATTGTTGCTAATTATTTTCCGTTGTTTCTATTTTTGACACTGACAGAAATTTTGACGGAGTTGTAAGCCCGTTTACAAACCTATATTACAAACCAACAGGAAAAAAAGCTTGATTCAGACAACCCCCGCATTCGTTAGAAAGAGTTTACTATACTTAAGTTACCTAATACAATTTTAAGGTTAAGACAAATTATATCAAGTACAACTTTTGTACGAGTCACGAGATTTATGTGACGATAACTGTGCATATAATACGCGACAATGTCCTGTGGATATGTTTGAAAAAAATGGCCGATTATGATTTTAAAAGTTTGTGACGCACATTTAAAAATTTTAGAAAATCAAATGCCACGCAGAAGAGCGGCTGCTGAAGTGGAAGAGCTTCATAATATTATAAGAGAACATAAAGAACAAATCATACAAAATGGAGAGATTTCAAATAGAACTTCAAACGTGTGGCTGGAAATAACGAACAAGTTAAGTTTTTCTTTAACTACTCTGTCTATTTGGACGGCAGTTAAAAAAAATTACCATGATTTATGGAAAACTCTGGATTACGTGCCTTGCACGATTGAATCAAATGTTGCTGATTCCTACACTAGTTCAGATTCAGGTGGAATATCGGACTCACAGTTTTCCAGCAATTCATCAAATAATAATTTAGAAGAGCAATTAGATTTTGTCATAACTTTAAGCGCAGATGAGTACGCTAAGATATCTCCGATAACTAAATTACATAAACGAACTGACAAATTAGGAAAAAGGAGAGAAGAAAATTTCAGGGAATACACGGTATTTAAACCAGGCATATGGACCCATCTTATCTACAGAAAATTTTTGGAAGAAACTAAGCTAGACTGCGTTCTCAAATTCAAAAGAGGCAAAGTCTACCCAACAGGAGCAATCTATGGTAAAATTTTTGGGAATTGCCATGAATGTGGTTCAAAATTATATGGTGAACTTATTGATGAACCTTTTGGTAATGAGACTATTTCCATAAATTTTCGTTATAAGGGTAAGTTTGGAACGAAGCATACCTCTAAAAGAAAGCGACATCTCTCCGGTGAACTCAGAAAGGAAACTGCTAAGATCTTGACGGAAAGAAATATTTCGGCTAGTGCTTATAGAAAGCTTAAAGCCGCGGAACTTATGACTTTTGGAAAAAAAGAACCCGGAGATATTTCGAATTTGAGCACTTACAGAGGAGCCAAAAGTGAATTAAAAAGGACTCGATCTTTAGACCACAAAAATTATATACAAGCTATAGCAGAATTGAGCACTCTTCAGCAGTTCAATGGTGTAATAAGAAACATTGGATTTAAACCGTTTTTTGTGTATTATTGGAGAAACACACAAATATATGTGTATCGAAACTATTGCAAAACTAGGTTTTCCTGTCTGCAAATTGATGCTACAGGAAGCGTGGTGAGGAAAATTGTTTATCCTTGGAAACAAAAGTCAGCTCACATATTTTTGTACGAATGTACAATAAGGGATAGTACAAACAAAAAACAATATTCAGTAGGAAACATGCTGAGTGAAGACAACACTGGACTGGCCATCTACAATTGGTTAGCGGCTTGGCTTCGTAGTGGAGCTGTACTTCCTAAATCTGTGATTACCGACATGTCCCGAGCATAAATGTATGGTTGTGTAATGGCGTTCACCGAGTATAAATCTATAAAGCAGTACACTGATGCTTGCTATAGGACTTTGTTTTTTCACGAAAATCCACCAAACTGTTTCTTGAGATGTGATGTAGCACACGTCGTGAAAGCCATTTCCAGTTGGCCCAGTTTGAATATGAAGTCAACGTCATTGTCTACAATAAATAGAAGCTATTACCTGACGGCTTTAGGACAGCTGATTCAATGCGTTGATGTCGACGATTTTAAAAGCCTACTTTGTGCCATATTTACTGTAGCAGTATCGCAAACTGAAGGAAATTCATTAATCACTGGAGAAGTCACCGGCTGCGAAATTCGAAAGAGATGGTTGGAGAGGAGAGTATCTACTGGAACAGTTGAAGCTGCTGATGATTTTGATTTAAATTTCCATTTCATTTATAATACTGCCAATGACGAAACAACTGAATTAAAGTCGTCGCCGTTTTATAAATTCTGTAACGTGATTTATTCTCAGTGTTTGCAGACCTCGCGACGACCAGAAGAAAAGGGTGATAGAGGAAATCAGCAGATTGTTTCCTGAATTAATTGCGGATTTTTTAAAAATTACTGATTTAATTCCATTGTGGTCGGCAATTATGAGACCATATTACCCAGGTGCGCCTGTTATTGGTACGACTTCTAGTGTTGAAAGCAATTTCAATGATTTGAAAAATAGAATATTTTCCAAGCGATTGCCACTGAATGTCGAAGAATTTCTTAGGGATCACATTGTTGCCCTTGAAGGTGAAATGAACCTGGCAGAAGCATCTGATCAACCTAAGAACATGACGCTAAAGGAAGAGAACACCAATGAAAATGGTAACTGATATATCGATGCTCAGTTAACTTCAAACTGACAGATTCTATGCTAGTTGCTGGGCAATTAGCTTTCAGTTTGCGATAACTGAGCATCAATAAACTGACACTTAAGTGGCTAAATTTTAATGCTGACTTTTTTCAGAAATCTGCTCATCTTGCCAGTTACAGCAGCTAGAAAAAAATGTCTGTGACAGCTGTAATCTTCCAGTTCATAAAAACTCCGATTGCTCCAAATCGGTAGACAATTTATTGTTGTGTAAAACTTGCGCTGCATTAGACAATTATTCACTGCTTGATAGAATAGCGTGCGAATCATGGAGAGGACAAGGAAAAACCAGACCTAGGAAGTCCCACTTGGAACCAAAAACTGAGTTCATGCTAATTAACAAGATTAACACCGCAAGAAAAAAATCTCCAAAGCCAATAGGGCTGCTTAAAAATGGTCACCGAATCGAAATCAAACCCGTAAAATTGGCTGATGGTAGACATGTAACCCTTTCAAACACATGTTGCTTCGATGCCATAACACAAATTATGTGCTCAGGTTATAGCGATAGTGCAGAGTTCAAAAAATTTATAGATTCTCATGCGGATGAAAACCGTTTGTGTCAATTGATTTCAATTTTATGCCAGTCGTCTATTACAGCCACATGTTACAAAATTCGAGCGGAAATCTTGTCAAATTTTTGCAAATTAGTACCTGTTGGTGATGATCTGTTTTCTATGAACTGTGAGTGTTTTGTCGCGCGCATGCTAACTAAAATATGGGGCGAAGATTTTCCTAGTGGAAAACAGAACTTCATATGTGAAACTTCCAACTGCGATGGTGTTCCCTCAAATAATTTACCTTTCATTACTGTTGATTTAAATGCATCTTTTACCAATTTGCAAGATATATTATTGAACTCAAACACACCAAAGCCAGCGAAAATGAAATGTACTTGTCGAATAAAAAATCGAATGTGCGGAAATGCCATTTCGACCAATAAAGATCTTAACAAAACATTCTTTTTCATAGAACCAGCTGATACAAGTTCCGTGCAATTGGAAGTTACCTGTAAATTAGACGAGATCCCTTATATTTTCCATTTAGGAGAGGAAATATATATTTTAAGAGGGGTTGTCGGATATGAGGGAACACCAAATCAAAGTGGCATTGGTCATTTTGTAGCCTACTGTAGGAGACACAATGGCCTTTGGGAATTATACAATGATTTGGACAACAAAAAGCAACCCTGTTCTTCAGCCAAGCATATTGCTGTCCATGCTTTATTTTATACTGTTTGAGTTTTTGATAAATTTTTTCATTTTATTTACAATTAAAAAAAATTGTTATATTGTATTATTTGATTTCAACCTACTACATATTATTACTTGACCATAATTGTTTACTATTATTCCTGGCAAACGTCATCCCTCCTTGAAGCTATGCTTGGATTGTACACATTTTAACCTCCCCACACCACATTTTTGGCCGAAAAAACGTCAAGATGTCCCCTATAAACTATTATCGCAAAATGTGTGTGCGTCATATTTCGAACCGCTGCGTGCAATTTTTTTTTCAACCCCTAAATTTCATCCCCCGAAATTGACAATACCCTCGCCTTCAACGAATTTGACCCTAGAAAGTGTCATCGGTTTCAGCAAAATACCTCCACTGGTTCTCGAGTTTTTGCAATTATCAGTTTATCTGTCCCTTAACTCTCACGCCCGTGACGCGCATTGTTGAAAAATCCTCGCCGAGATTTTTGGAGTACCTATAAGTCCTGTCGGCGTGACGTTTAAACCTCATTCACAACCACTTTACGTACGTGACATAACAAAGTTTAACAGTCGTCAACAATTACTAGAAAAGTCAGAAGCTGTCATGAACAATTGTTGACCATTGTTAAAGTTTGTTACGTTACGTACGTAAAGTGGTTGTGAATAAGCTCTTACACTCGCCATGATTGGGCACGTTCGGGGGTATGCGCGCATTCCTGTGGTATCGCTGCATTATTTTGACACTTGGGTACTAAACTTAGGCAACTCTTTATACAACTAAACTTAGGCAACTCTTTATACACCCCCATCAGTGCCCGACGGGACCTATACACCCGTGCACAAAATTTCAGCTCGATATCGGAAAGAAAGCTCATACGTAAAGGTAGATATTTCCTAAACGACGCTTAATTTATTATAAAGAAGGGGCTCCGTGAAAACTCATCTATTCCAAAAAAAGAGAAAACGGAATGTTTGAAAGGTGGGAAAGACTTCAACATTTCTTCTCTCCAAAATTTCCTAAAGTTACATTGCTTAAACCTTGAAAACACTAATATTTAGGTAATATGGTTGAAAGTTTGGTTTATTTTCAGAGGAACTGATGTTTGATATTTGATAGGTATTTAATATTTTCGAAAATATTGGAAATAGATATAGGAATAGCGAATGCTAATACCAGTCTAAAGAAAATTGAGTTTTGTATCTTTCAGCTACATAAAATTATGGTAAGTACCTACTCGCATTTGAAAAATTTAATAGTAGACAATTCCTTTTCGCCATTAAAAAAAATTATTTCCGCCATTTTGTTACGTCAACAACAAGCGAGTCATCAAAAGAAAGCTCAAATCTTCTAGATTTGTCCCTCTAAGTTTCGTTCCTTAACCTTCAACCGTTTGGAAGATACAAATTTTTCTATTGCAGGTTGCAAATTTATTTTTTGATTCAATTTTTGACGACATAATTATGTCAATAACTGACAGTTAGGTAGGCAAAATGTGGATGGGATGAACTCACAATTAAGAGGCCAATACGAATCTAGAATCAAAACGTAGGCTTTCCATTTTAAATAACAAAGATGGCGGCCACTTCCTGTAGAACCGGAAGTGCTGGAAAGTGGGAAATATTTTATTTTTGGTATTCGTGGGCGATTATGGTCTATTACCAAGTTTATCCCCAAAAGTTTCTAAAGAAAGGTCTACGTTAATCACCCTATGTACAATGTTTAAATTAGGTACCTACCTGAGTTATCTTAACGTTTTATTACTGTAGATACATATATACTTACCTACCTGTCCTGTACCATAAATAATTAATCACATGATTTATTAATAAAGAAGGATTTAAAGGCGCCCACTTATTCTTTTTGATATCCACCCACGGGCCCTTTAAGACATAGGACCTACGCCACTGAGAGAGAAAATGGAAGGTATAGCTGCCACATAAGGGCGAATCTATGATATTAACTGAAAAATATAAGTACACAAAGTCCAGAAGGGTAGGTGTGTTTAACCAACGGAGTACTTACTTTTACGCGAAAGTAGGATAGGTACGCCACTGGTACTGTTACATTTTCGATTTTACGACCGAGTATTGAATGAATTGAATTTAATCAACTCCTTCGGGGTGTGCAAAACTGTGCAAACATGGATCTTCAAGATTGTCAAAAAAACATTTGATTAACTTACGAACTACAGGGATCGTCAAGTTGGCCCCTCCCAAATGTGTACTGTCACGAATTGAGTATTTTAGACCAGCCGGTGGTGTGCAAATGATCATTTACATTGTGCATTACTGTGCAAAATGCATCACTCCAAGTTAGATTTAAAAAAAAACGATATTTGTTGATTTGCGACAAAAAAAAAATAAGATAGGCGACGTTGTGCAACATCATAAACCACTTGTGCGTAACTGTGCAGATGCTGTGCTTCTCATTTTTACAACAATTAGCCCAAAACTATGTATAGGGGGGGCTAGCGTCAAGTAGGCCCCTCCCAAATTGTAAACTATTTACCGGCGAAACGGCTAATGTGCAAAAAATTATTTTAACTGTGCTAGAGTGTGCTAAACGTGTGCAAACACACTATGGTATATACAATAACGATATTTCGATTGGGGGGGCCAACTTAACCGAGCTGGTGTTTTGTGCAGTAATGGGCTGTTCAAGTAACAGCAACAAAAAAAGCAAAGATTTTTGCTCGGATTGTCAGTTTTTTCGATTCCCAAAGGACAAACAAGTTTGTGAAGTTTGGATCCAAAAATGCTATCAACGGGATAGATTCAATATTACAACGGCCAGAATATGTTCAAAACATTTTTCAGAAAATGATTATAGGATGAAAGAAAAGCTTCTCAAATTACCTCTAAAGAAATGGAAGTTAAAACCAAATGCTCTTCCCTCAGTTAACCTAATAAAATCTACTGCTTTAACCTCTTCGCAAGAAAATCGTATGAAGAGGATGCAAAAAAGAGGATTGAGAAAAGATATTAATAGGTTAGTTTTATACATTTTATAATAATACTTAATAATTAACATATTTTAGCCATGTACATGCTGAGGTTGAGGTGGATAAAGGTAAAGTGGGAGGGAGTGAATCTGGAGAAGCGAGTTCTTTAGACATTTTTGAGGAAACTAAGTGTGTTGCCACTCAAACTACAAGGTAGAGAATTCATTCTCATTTTCATTGCCTTATTACAATCTCTAACATTTTAGCCCACCCGAGGAATTTTTAGACCAACTGACAGCTCTTCAGAATGAGAATACTAAATTAAAGGAGCTACTTGTAAAAGGAAGAGAAGAATTTCATGCAGTGGAAAATATATTCACTGAAGGCCAACTTCGGAAATTAAAAACTGGAAAACTGATTCAATGGTCAATTGAGGACGTTGCTTCTGCAATTTCTCTATACGCAGGAGGTCCAAGGTCTTACAAATTGTTGAGAAAAAGAGGATACCCTCTTCCAGCAGTTTCAACCTTGAGAAGATGGGCTTCTAAAATAAATTTACAGCCAGGTTTGTCTGCTTTTGTTAAACTAAATAGGCACTTTTTCTACTGAAACCTTTTAGGTATTCTTAATGTAGTCTTAACTCTGATGAAGAATAACTTCCTGTCAGAAATGGAAAGAGCTTGTGTTCTTCTATTTGATGAGATGAAAATTCAGGCTTCTTATGAATATGATAAAAAAAACGATACAACATTAGGACCGTCCAAATATGTTCAAGTCATCATGGCTAGGGGTATCTGTGGAAAGTGGAAACAGCCAATCTTTTATGACTACGATCGTAAACTCACGAAAAATTTGCTGTTTCAAATTATTTGTAAATTAGAAAATATTGGATACCCAGTTTACGCTATTAATTGTGATTTAGGAGGAGGCAACAGAGGGCTATGGAAAACCCTGAACATTTCTGAAGAAAAAACATATTTTGAAAATCCAGTAAGCCATAAAAGAGTACATGTATTTGCAGATACACCTCACATGATAAAACTGCTGAGAAATCATTTCTTAGACACTGGGTTCTGTCTAAATGGCAAAATATTAAATTCAAAACCTATTGTGGAGTTACTGCAAAAAACCAATCATTTAGACCTAAATATTGCTCATAAAATTAACGAGCATTTCTTAGCTGTAAAAGGGGCTCAACGACAAAAAGTTAAATATGCAACAAAACTCTTCTCACACACAATTTCAAGAGCTATTTCAAGATTGGGCGTGCTGGGTATATATAAAAATGACAATAATTGGTTAGAATGTTCAGAATTTTTTAAAACTGTAAATGACTGGTTTGACGTCTTCAATTCCAGAGTCCCAGAAAGTGATTCCAGAGGTCGTATTAAAGCTTACGGATTAGCCTTATCACAACAAAATCAAATTTTGGAAGTTATGGAGAAAACGTGTGGGTTAAGAAAAGTTGGTTCCAATGCTTTATGGCCTTTTCAGCGGGGAATCATTATTAGTATCAGATCTTTAAAGCAACTTTTTCTTGACATGAAGTCGGACTATAATGTAACGTATATACTAACTTATAATTTAAATCAAGATCCTCTGGAAGGTTTATTTTCTATCATACGATCAATCGGGGGTTTACATGATCATCTAGGGTTGCCAACCGTCCTTATTTCGCAAGGACAGTCCTTATTTTAGGCCAAATGTCCTTCGTCCTTACCTACCCTTCGTAAGGACAGTAATTTGTCCTTATTATGGATGAATGTACATTTTTTGATTTTTATTGCAGAGTTTATCTATTATTGTACCTAGCCCAGACCTAGCTTTATTCTTCATCTTTCGCGCCAATCGATTAGGTCGTGCGCTAGTGGCAGAATCATGGTGGTAGACTGGTAGCTTGCGAGTTGCGCCAACCGCCACGTCAGTTGCGTTGCGGTTGCGACAGAAGTGTGTTGGCAACTCTGGTTGGCAATTGTCAGTGAATTGTCATTCGTCCGTCAATTATTGCTGTGCAATTGCTTGGGCAGGTGTTATTGTGTACCTAAGTAAGTAACTGACTACCTGGTGCATGTTTTTGGCTGTATCGCTTGGTCTAGGTGCTGGTCTGTTCGTCAAATCGGTAAGCATTATGATGTGTTATTTCATTCATTTGAACGAGCTCCCTTATTTTTGGGAATTTCAGTTTACTTTAGTGCTGCATGTTTGCTATTTGGTTTGGTGTTGGGGGGACCTGCTGCGCTGGGTGAAGGTTAGCTAATTATGGGTGATTCGGATTCTAATGATGATGCATGTATTTTAAACACTCCACCGAAAAAAAAACCAAAACGCATGTGTAATTTTAACGAAGAATGGGTAAATGAGGATGAAAATAATGAATGGCTCAGAAATGCGAACACAAATGGCAAAGAAGCAAAATGCCTCGTTTGTGGGATTATTTTTAATGTTGGCACAATGGGAAAGTCAGCAGTCAAGAAACACCGTGAATCCATGGGTCACAAAACGAAATCTCGCGCCTCTTCTTCTTCCCAAATGTTAACCAATTTTTTCACAAAAAAAAATTCATCAGAGCAATACGCAGTTTCTGCTGCTGAGGTGGCACACATTTTTCACGCAGTGAAGCATAACCTATCATATAATTCCCTAGACTGTACAATTAAATTATCTTGCAAAATTTTTAAGGATTCAAAATTAGCTCAAAAGATTTCATGTGGCCGAACTAAAGCAGAGGCTATTGTGTGTGAAGTTTTAGGCCCTCATGCATTAAATAATGTTCTGGAGATAATAAAAAATCATACTCCACCTCTGTATTTTTCAGTCCAAATTGACGCATCTAATAAAAAGAACATAAAACTATTTCCCATATGCTTGCAAATCTTTACTAAAGAAGGAATACAAAATTATGTTGTCGATTTCTTTGAAAACCCGGATGAAAGTGCTGATGGAATGTTTGCATCAATTGAAAAATGCTTACAAAAGCTGCAGCTGCCGTTTGACAGAATTTCCTGTTTAAGCGCGGATAACACTAATGCGAATTTTGGACGAAATCATTCACTTTTCACAAACATCAAAACTCGAAACTCTTCAGTTTTGAAAGCCAATTGTCACGCGCATATTCTTCATAACTGTTTTAAGCATTCTGTTGAAAATTTGGAGGTAGATGTGGAGAATATAGTTCTCAAAATTTATGCCCATTTTTCTCTATCTGCAAAACGGCGAGAGACGCTAAAAGATTTTTTTATTTTCGCGGAATGTGAATGGAAAGAAATTTTGAGACACGTGTCCACTAGATGGTTGTCTTTGCAACCATCAGTTGAACGACTGATTGTTAACTGGCCTGCCATTTGCTCTTATTTTTTAAGCTTAGAAGACTGTCCGAAACAGATTAAACGGCTGTTAAATATTAATGAAGATTCTACTAAAGTGCCTATCACAATAGAAATATATCTTTTGTTTTGTAGTCATATTTTAGAGCTATTCAAAACCGCAATAAAACGTTTGGAAGGCAACAAGACAACAGCCGCTGAAGTCTTCGTGATCTTTGCAGATTTAAAGGAGCAATTGGAATCCAGAAAAAATCAATCGTTTTTCGGTTATGAAGTTTTAAAGAAACTAAGAAACTGTGATGACTTAGATGATCAACAATGTACTAATATAAAAAATGACTTTAAAGAATTCCTTTCGAATGCAATTGCTTATTTGGAGAAGTGGTTCGACTTCTCCGACGAAAATTGGTTAAAAACCATTTCGTACTTATCACTCAAAGATGGGTTTCCCACGTTCGAAAATTTTGTTGCAATTATTGAAAAATTGAATCTTGAAAACCGGTTACAGCTGAACGTGGATGATTTATTTTCAGAAATTGTAACTGTACAGGACAATTGGCGCTCCATAATAAAATTACCTGAATATTTAAAATGTAACAGGCCGTGTGAGAAATGGGTGTTTTTGCTAGCATATTGTAAAATAAGTACAAATAACTTATTTAAAATTGTATCATTTGTGTTTAGCATTCCAGCCACATCATCCTACTGTGAAAGGGTCTTTAGTGTAGTCAACATAAAATGGAGAGATGAACGCAACCGTTGTTCAATAAATTTGATAAAAAATGAGCTATTAGTTTATTTTAATTTAAGTAATAACTGTTTAGAATTCTTCGAAAATATTCAGAATGATCATAGTACTCTAAAAAAAGTAAGCTCTACAGAAAAATATTCGTTTAAGAAGTAGAAGTTGTTGGAATTGTTTTTCCCCGACCGTGTACCTACCTAGTACTTCGAATATTTTTGAAAAATTCTAAACAGTTAAGTAGGTATTACTAATGTTAGGTATAGTTATGTATTAGTTATCACCTAATGCAGGTAATAAATTATTGTATAGTTGATACTAAATATCCACTGCTGTTATTAATAAGGCAAAAATTGAATATATTTTGTACTTATTAAGTATTTTAATATTTTCTTTAATTTCCACAACTTCCCCGACTAATAGTAAATGCTTGGGTAAATGTTATTCTCACGGTCGCATCCAACAGAGGATCAACAGTTTTCACGCTCCAGCTTCCGTCAAACGGATGTCGAGGGGGGGGGGGCAAAATTTTCGCGGGGGGCCACCGCCCCCCGCACCCCCCATAACCCGGGTACTGCGCCCCCGCCTCTCCCCTCGACCACTGCCCATTGCATACTCCTGTCCTTACCAACCAAACGAAATAGTTGGCAACCCTATAGATCATCCCACTGCCTTACAATTTAAGTACAGACTAAGGAATTACCTTATGGGGCGCAATGATGAAATAATTTCAGAACGTTCAAATGTGGGACACCTGAGTGACACTCCCAATATTACAACTGAAAGCATGAGTGGTGTTGTGAATGAAGATTGTAGTGTTGTGAATGAAGATTGTAATATTTCATATGATAATGATAAGGATGACTCGGAAGTTGTTGTTGGACAAATGCTTAGTGTCTTAAATTCGTCAGATACGAATCAAAGTCTTGCCACATTTGAAGAAGTAGTGGAGGATGAAATAGAAGAATTACGATGGGATGGCTTGGAAAATCTAGCGGGATTTATTGCTTTTAAGTTACGCCATAAAGAAAAGCTTGGTTATATTCCAAATTCTACTGAAGTTTCATTGTCTTGGGTGAATCATTTGTCTGAAGGTGGCTTACAGAAGCCTAATGTGGACTTTGTAACGAAATGCAATGAATTGGATCAAATTTTCAGAAAGTACAATAGCGATTCACTGAAAATAACAAAAAATTTTCTGAAGAATTTAATGCTGTCTGCTGAACAAGTTGAATTAAGTGAAGATGTCAAGAATCTTTTTTTTAGGTGTAAAATGTATTTCCAAATTAGATTGTTAAATAAAAAGCTAAAAAAAGAGTCTAACATTAGAAAACGAAAAATGATAAAAATAGTGAAGTAGGTAAACTTGTAATTTTTTGTAATAACAATTTTGCCATTTCATATAAATTATTGTAAGCTTCCAAATAAAAAAGTATTTAAGATCGGCTATAAATTGTTTTTGGGGTTCTACCTCACAATGTATTTATTTATTTACCTAATCATTAAATACCATCTTTATCAACTACCTACCTTTAATGCATTTAATGAATAATTTATAATTATACTTGAAATATTAACGATATAAAACAAAATGCACCATTTATAAAGTGCCAATCAAAGCGTAGCGACAGTGATTTTGTCACCGCGTGACGTCATGCGCAGTAATGTTACAAATCGGTAGCGCAAGTGGATTTATCTTTTCAAGTCATAGTATCATGAGTTGAACGCGCAAGCGCCCATGACCTCGAATCTAGTGGTAAACCAGAATTCTCCAACTTCGTCCAACGTTGCCACAACTCAGCTTTCTTAACGTCTGGTTAACAAACCAGACGAGTAAGTACTGGCGGTGCAATGCGAGATGCGCAAACTGGGGGTTAAATATTAACCTACAGTTAATTAACCTGCAGATTTAACCAAGAGCGGTGCAAACGGGCATTAACCTGTCAAAGTTGTAGCCGATTTTCCCAAAAAGAAAGTCAGCCAAATTGTCAGGACAGATATCGTTAGGGAAATGCTGTTGTCAGAAGTTGTGATAGGATTATTTTGTGGATTTTTACGAGGTGTCTACAAGAGAACTGATCCCTAATATTTAAATTATGTCATTTATGATAATTATTTTTATATCGCTTCGTAGAATTGAATTTAGCTTTCAGATGCAGAGGGTTCAACCGTAACAAGAATGAGTTACTTATACATTTTTCTGTCTAGGACTCACAAATCGAGACCTCCAATGAAAGGGGACCGTGATACCCCGCCAGGTAGTCTTGGTAGTATACAATCTCAACTTAGTCCTTGAAGACAGCGTTTCAAGTCCATTGGTCTGAAGAATCAATGAAAATTTGTTAAATCGAGAGTTAGTTTTTCATGAAATGTTCAGATAGGAATCTGTGAGTCTTAATTCGGTTGTTTTTCGGTGATTCCACCATTCATTCAAAATTTTCATCTGTCTCAGGATAAACAGATGCCGCACACATCGATTCAATTCGTACTTTTACCATAAACAACAAACCAAAAAGATCAGTGTTTAAGTTTGGATAAAGTAATTCTTAGACATTTGAATCCAAAGTCAAAGTATGAGTGTTATATTGAATACAGGTTTGAAATGTTTCGCGGTCTGTGCCGAGGCGAGTTTCTGATATTTTCTGTAAGGAATGTTAACACTTGGTATGAAAGAGTTGGGGAATCCGAGGGTTGTAATGTGGTGTCTGCACCTTGCTCGCAGGGCTCTCATGGGAACAGGAAAAGTGTGCTACCCACTATAAATCAAAAAGCGAACTTGACAGGGTTAAAGTCCAAAAAGATCGACAAGGGTACGTCCTGGGGTAAAGGGTTTTAGGGGATGGGGAATGTGAGGACCCAATTATTTTGTCTTGAATCTTAACTTTTGACTTTTGGTCTTTGAGTTGAGTTTCTGGTCAAGATGAAGAGTACAGAAGGTGACTGCTAGTGATTGAGAGACATCGAGAATCAGGGGGTTGGTTGAAAGTAGAGGTTTATGAAAGCGAGCGTGAACGAAGTAGAGTCAAAACATCACTGTGAATTATTTTATTACACCTCCAGATAACATTGCACCAACACCGTAATAGCAGAGTTTCAGCTATTTAAAATTCTGACTTTCATAAATAAGAGCACGTGCACTTTGGGTTGATATAATTTTAACCTAGTTATAAGTTAGATCTTAGTTTTAAGATAGGGCCATCAAGTCAAATTGCACTATGGCTCAATTGTCAAAAAACAAACCCAAACACTGCCAATTGTTTGTTTACATCACCTAGTGACTTTGAATTCGTTTATCCTTTACTCTAAGATTGATCTCACAAAACAACCAACGACGTTCATCTTGTCTAACTCAGAGTTCTCACAGTTCTACAAAAGAACCTAAAATCCATTCTAAACTCAAGTCGATTATTTTGACCTAATGACGGAAATCGATCCATCATGTCATCTCATCCCAACAACCCATAATCTAATTCGAGGCTGGTGAAGCAGTTCTCCAAAAAGAGGACCAAGGTCCCACCTAAAAAAGAAGGAAACTGATAAACAGTTCTCCCAACCATAGGACTAAAAGTCCCATCTACAAAACCAAACAAAAAGAACCAAACAAAAGATAGTTACTGGTGTATTCCAGAACTCAAACCAAACAAAGCAAATCATTACATAAGCCATCAAAATCTGTATCGTGCTTCTGAGTTGGTCAAAATACACAGCTGAGCTGTCTTCACAAAAGAGAACTTTGATCTTGACTCCAATTACAAATCTGCATTGACACATTTGTCACGATTTGTATTTTTTGAGACAGCCTTGTCTAATAAACATTTTGACAAAAGTCAAACCTGGCCATTACCAGAAACCACTTGATTTTCTCACAGTACAACGTGCTAGGAAATCCAAAATCAACAAAGATTGTAAAAGAATCTGACAGACTGATCTGAATACAATGTTCCATTCTGAAGTGTTCTTTTGTTCTTTTGAGTTACATAATACAAATAAATCAAAGATCGAAAGAATGTAGTGTTTATTTCTCTTTTGGCGTTTCTTCTCCACTAATCAGGGATACCTAGTAAATAAAAGGGGGGGTGTTAATTTAAAGGTTGATTAATTAGAAACACAACGTAGTCCTAAGCAATGAGTCCTAAATGATAGATAACTAGACGATCACGAACTTAAAGGGGGGGGGTCTTCGTTAACGTAACAAATCTAGAAACCTGGGTTAGTAAGAGGGTTGAAAAATATAACGTTACAATATGCATGGTATGTCCTTTTGCTATGTGAGAATGTAATTGGTGACTTCCATATCCCCACTCCAAGTTGGCAATGACTGCTGGCATTTAGCTTCAGAGGATAAACAAACATAACACCCTCAGGGGACTCATGCAATTTTGTGCCTGTCTAGAAGGGTTTTTCTAAGTGTTCGAAGTGATCAGAATCATTCTCTGGCTCTTTTCAATAGAGACCTAGCACATGACGTCACACGGTCAAGGTCACTCTGCCTGAGGACCAACACTGCATGGTTGCTTACGGGATTTCAGTTTGGGAATTGTATTGAAAACGTTCTAAGTGCATTGGAAACGTTTTTTAAGTGGTATTTCAAGCTCACGAGTTGTATTTTCTAATACCTGGTGAATAAACAGGGTAGGTTTAAATTTATGTCAAAACTGAGGTTATGTTACCATGTGTTTACTTTCCCCGTTTGCTTAAAAATCCCAATTTTTCGTGATTTATTTTTCATTTTAAGTTATGGTATTGCAGTGGTGATATATTTCAAAACGTTTTTCCAAAATAAAGTAATAAAAATGTGTAACCTACATGCATTATTATAAAGTTGATCTTTTCACTAAAAACAAGTGTTTGTATTTAAGGACATGGATAACCTGAGCAACTATGCCAAGAGCCTTCCAGACAATGAAAAAGGACACTACATACAGAAGATACAAGAAATCAACAACATCGACCCATATAATTTACCTGATAATAATATTATCTATCCGACTTCGCCAAATCGCTCTGTCATATTCAACGGGGGTTGTCAGGAACCCGCTCAATCCATCAAAGAAAGCCTGTTTTCCACCTCGCTTTCAAACCACAATAAAGCAACGAAAACATGGACCAAAACCGTTCTACCATAGACTCGATGAAGATATAAAATCCCTAAGTATCCCAAATCCCAAAATTGCAGACTCCCCTAAGCCAACTACCCCCCCTTGGACCATCCTACATCTGCACGTTAATCTTGATCTCACCGAATACAATAAGCTGGATACCCACCACACAATAATCCAAAAGCACTTCAACAAAATGAAAGCCAAATATAATGACTTCCGGTTCGTGTACACGGACGCCTCCAAAACAGAACTCGGGGTCGGAAGTGCAGTGTATAACTCAGAAACGTATAAACTCTACCGTATGGCAAACAGTAACTCAGTGTTTAGTGGTGAACTCATTGCAATTCTCGAAGCTCTAAAAGTAGTGCAAACCATTAAGACTAAGAACTTTGTAGTGTGTACAGACTCTCTTAGCTCACTGAAAGCCGTCAACAGTATACACTCCACACTCACCTTAGTTCAGCAGATCCATCAGCAACTTCTCAATATTCTGAACGCCAAAAAGAAAGTTATCTTTATGTGGGTACCTTCACACACCGGAATAACAGGGAACGAATCAGCAGATCAAGGAGCCCAAAAAGCAATCAATTCCCCTGATACTGACCTGGGAGACACAACAATAATAGACGACCTAAAAACTTACTTGAAATCCTCTGTTAGAAACAAATGGAAATCAATGTGGGAAACGTCCGACAATAAACTGAGGCAGATTAAGCATGACCTAAAGCCTTGGATTAGCACACTGCTATCAAGGAGGGACCAAACAGTCATAAGCAGACTAAGAATTGGACATACAAAACTCACCCATCAACACCTTATGCGAAAAGAGCCCCAAGAAATATGTACTCACTGCAATTTCGAGTTGACAGTTAAACATCTCCTGATCGACTGCCCAACCTACGAAACGGAGAGGAAAACATATAATGGGTAATATCCTCGAAGCAATCCTGAAATATAAATCAGAATCCGAAGAAGTGATCGCCTTTCTAAAAGAAGCCAAACTGTACCACCTCGTGTAATATATTACCTAAATTGTAGAATATACACTTAAGTTGTTGTATTAATAGAAGTGCTAATGACTCTAAGTGGTCGACGCAATTTAAAATTAAAATTAAAAAAAAAATAAATTCTGTATTGACTCTTTTAATTCCACTGACTGCCGGCTGAAGTGCGGTTCATTTG
Organism: Pycnomerus fuliginosus; assembly: GCA_963924575.1. Taxonomy (NCBI): domain Eukaryota; kingdom Metazoa; phylum Arthropoda; class Insecta; order Coleoptera; family Zopheridae; genus Pycnomerus; species Pycnomerus fuliginosus. The sequence goes on along the minus strand of OZ004617.1, from coordinate 42,330,958 downwards.
TCATCTCTCCAAGTTATTTAGGACTCAAAACGTGGAAAGGGGGCTCACACAACACACAGCAATAAGTTTCGGCGTAACCTCACTTGCGCACATTTACTTCGTGGAGCCATTCAAGGTCGAAGGTGAGCGGACGCCCCAAATTTGATCGGGGAAGTGGAGATACTGATATTTTCGTCAAATTTTTCATTTTAATAAATGAAAATACGATTAATTAAAAAAATTGCCGTCCACCATTTTAGTCTAGGGAATTGGTTGGGAACTACACGAACTCGATCGGACAAACGTTTTTCGATTGAATTGTCTTTCATGGCCAAGCCTCATTACAAATTTTCTGAATCTCTCTGTACCTGTTAACATATAAAATAAGTCAATAACACTTGGAATCGTTTTTTAGTGCTGTGCAAAGCCGAGGAGGGTTTAACAACAATCCCTCGGTCACTCAGTTTAAGTCAGCATATAGAAAACTATCGGTGCGTCATCAAATTTCTAGCTCCAGATTGGGAAATTGCAGTCGCGAAATTCTGGACAACTGCGTAGCTCCTTTATCTGACGACGACGCCAGATAAAGGCGACGTGTCGTCAGAGGACATTAATACAGAAGAACTTTTGGATCATGATCATGCAAATAGATCTTGGAATGTAATGTTCACAAAAAAGAACATTAATTTTTTTTTAAATACCTAGAATTGCAGTTCAATGCTCGGAGATTTTCAGGGATGACAAAATGTTAGATTATATCTTTTCACAAGATGTACTGTATAATTACAGGATTCAATTGATTAGAATTATTATTCATATATATTTAGAAGTGGCCATGAACTAAAGTCTTTGTTAATTTTACACCGAATGGAGGCCTGATCACGTAGGTGGATCCCAAGTTAGGTAACAGCTAAACCTAGCATATAATCTGTGATATTACCTTTTGTAAATAGATAACTTTAGTAGATGTAGTGTGTTTGTTCTGGATGCGATAATCAATTCTGACCTACCCAAGATAAGATTAGATTACCGACCGGTAGCCTTGCTAAACTTTCCTGGTTTTTGGTGTCGTCTGCGTAGTCTCAAACCAGGTGGCGCGTTTTACATTGAGTCTCATTGCTGACACACCCAAGGCTGAACCACCCACACACTCACGGGTATGACATTAGAGTAAATTTAATGTCGCACTAATAGTGTTACAAGCTTAGTACAATATTTAGATTTTACTTTTGAAATTATAGTGAAAGGGAAACAACCACGTCATGATGATGATGTTATAGGCATTCATATTTGCAGTGCGCATTTTGTTAAAATCATGTGCAATGACATTGGCAAATGCGAATTTGATGTGTCTATTTCAGATAAGGTAAAAGAAATCCTCGTTGCGCCATTCAATTTTAGCAACATCGAGGCAGTCGAAGAATGGCTTAAAAATTTGGCCATTGTTTTTTCACACGAAATTAAAGAAAAACCTCGTGGTAAACATCAACCGCAATATAAGTCCATTCTATGACCATTTCAATAAGTTGTGGGACAAAATAAAAACGGAAATCGACTTCTCCCAGGAAGGCAAAAGGACTATTTATTTCAATAAAAAACGCACAAAAATATAAGTAAATATATAAGTTCTGTCACGCATGCACCAGCAACTTGATTGATTAGAGTTAACTGTATTTGAAACTATATGGCAATGGACTTCTAGTAGGTAGCTAAATTTATCTGGAAGCTTAGCAGTGATAGAAAAACAAAAAATATAGCATTTAAAAAAATATTTCGTTGTAAGCTTGAAATTTCGAAGTAACCAATATTTGAGGGGCGGCAGAGGGCTGAAGATGTTGACCTATCGCAAAACCGTAAATAAACTTTTTTCTTAGAATAGTAAAAGGCAAGCTTTGGCGACTATTGCAAAACGAAATTCAAGAATTCGTTTTTTTCGGCCCACCCTATTAGACAGACAGCAATAAGATGCGACCTAAAGTTTCAAACGAAATGAAACGAAGATGATATTCGCTATTCACCGAATTACAGCGTCAGAAAAATATTTAGCGAAGAAGAGGAATAGTATGTTACATATTAAGGGGCTGAGGAACTACTTTTAATCCCGCGACTGAAGTTTGTAGCCCGAGAAGTATCCATTTATTTTGCGTTGTGTTGCAATCCACAAAGGCAGCAAACCAAGTAAACATTCGAAGCGGGTCGATTGGGCACGAAAAATATTTTCGTTTTCGTCGAAAATTCAATTTTCAAAAAATCATTGTTAAGTACCTCAGAGGAGCTGACGAATGAAAAAAATCTCAAGAGGTACAGACTAGTATAGTAGAGTGCCCGCGCCTGGAAATGTCGCTTAATTTTTGTGCCCGTAGGCACTTTGTGGCTAAAAGGAATGAACTTGCCAGCTTTATAGAAGACATAATCAAGATTCGGAATCCACTTGTCGTAAGAAAAACGTAGGGTTTCTAAGGGCGCAAATCAAGATTTTCTAACTGAGTACACCACGCCATAGAGATAAGTGATGTTCACATCTCAAGCCAAAAATAATTACAATTTTTGTACAAAAAGTATTTTTAATTAATTATTGAATCTTGGCGTTAACATGGGGTCTTATGGAGCGGAAATTCAGTTAAAGGCCGTTTTTTCGGTTTAGATCGACCGAAAAACTAATTATTTTAAGGCGCATTTGCCGAATAAATTGCGATATCTTTAAAACTATTGCAGACACGAAAAAAGTTATTCTTAGCAAAATGTGTAGTAAGGTTGCAGATGTGTATTAAACGCGAAATTATATTTTTTGGAGCAATAATAAAGGAGATATTTAATTATTTGTCAAACGATAGCAAATTTTTGACACCCAGCGGGCGCGTCAGACTGCAGCGAATCTCGATCCCCCACCACAACTCCCGCGCGTTTACCAACCCGCACTTCCCCCCGATCGCACCTAAATGCTGGCGTTCCACTGCATTCCTTTATTATAAATTATTGAAGATCTATTAAAAATATTATTTATAGACCAATTTGTTGTTAAAATTATGATTATTAACGGACCTTTTGACAAAACGTGTCTTTCTCTTGACATTAATTATTAATTGACAACAATAATACATATCTAACAATAAACAAATTATATTGCAAAATTAATTATTGAATACGGAAAAATATAAATATACAATTATTGTCTTGGTACCTAGTTACCTCCCGCGAGTCGCTGTCGTCTTCATCAAGTGAAGGAACCACTGTCTCTGGTGATGTGCCTTTTTTACTATGTGGGTTCTTGCATGTTGTCTGAAGTTTGAATACTGACCTTTTTTGCATTTGCATGTAGTTAAAAGTTACCTAATATATTTACCAACGTCTTCTGGAACAGACGGCAGTGTTTGCAATATTGGTATTAGGCTACTATTTTCGCTATCCATGCGCCAACCGTGCTTGAAAAGATCTGCATGGCCAGCTCTGGGATTAAGACTGTTTAACCAAATTTTTGTTTGATAATGAACACGAAGGCAATGTTGAAGAAGGCTGTCTTCAGTTGAAAGAAGCTTATCAATTGTTCTTGAAATGGATAACAGGGCTCTTAATTCATTGACTTATGCGACATTTTCTTTCTTAGTGTAGGTATATCTTTATCACAAAGTTAGGCCTATCTCAATATCAATGTCAATTAACTGACAATACGACAGGTACATTTTCCAGCAGACTTTTTTGGCCAATCCATTAAATTGGCTGGTGCATGGTGTCGCAGCCTATCCAGTGTGTGGAAAGCTGGTAAGTTCTTCAAAAGCTGTGGCTTCATATTCAGCTCGAGGATTGGTATGAATCTCATTGATTCTTTGTATCCTAATTTTAGCCAAGTTTCTAGAGTTAAGTGGATTTTAAAATGGGCCAATAAAACGATAGCACGTCTGTATCTCGACAATCGACAATAGACCTTACCTAGCCAGCTTTCTTCGCTGATAGAATGTGAAAAAGTATTCTGGTGTCAAAGTTACTCTTGTAGGTACTCAAAAATTGACTGGTTACTACATTAACCAGGGTCGTATGCTTAAAAATATAATTAAACGAAATACTTGGCTAAAAGTAGGATACAAAGAATAATAATGAGATTCATACCGAGCTGAATATGAAGCCACAGCTTTTGAAGAACTTACCAGCTTTCCACGCCCTGACAGGTTGCGACACTACCAGCCAATTTAATGGATTGGGTAAAAAAGTCTGCTGGAAAGCCTACCTGTCGATGTCGTATTGTCAGTTAATTGACAAGATATGCCTAGGTGAATTTGACGACATTCATTTTGCAAATGTGCATAACTTAGTGATAAAGCTATACACTAAGAAAGAAAATGTCGCATCAGTCAATGAATAAGAGCCCTGTTATCCATTTCAAGAACAATTGCTATAAGCTTCCTTCAACAGAAGACAGCCTTCTTCAACATTGCCTTCGTGTTCATTATCAAACAAAAATCTGGTTAAACAGGCTTAATCCCAGACTTGAGCTGCCTGATCTTTTCAAGCACGGTGGCGCATGGATAGCGAAAATAGTAGCCTAATGTTCCAGAAGACTTTGGTATATTAACTTTAACTATACCTACATGCAAATGCAAAAAAGGTCAGTATTCAAACTTCAGAGTTAGGGTCTAGGCAAATCAGTTGTTCTTTTAGACTGCGCCAGCAAGGTATGTTCATTCAAAAAAGGAAATTTGCCGTGTATCTATTCATGTTCGTGTATGGGACAAAAAACATGCAAGAACCCTCATCGTAAAAAAGGCACACCAGAGACAGTAGTTCCTTCGCTTGATGAAGACGACAGCGACTAACGGGAGGTAGTTAGGTACCAAGACAATAATTATTGTATATTTATATTTTTCCGTATTCAATAATTAATTTTGCAATATAATTTTTTCATTGTTAGATATGTATTATTGTTGTCAAGTAATAATTAATGTCAAGAGAAAAACACACGTTATGTCAAAAGGTCCGTTAATAATCATAATTTTAACAACAAATTGGTCTATAAATAATATTTTCAATAGATCTTTAATAATTTATAATAAAGGAATGGCAATGGAACGCCAGCATTTAGGTGCGATCGGGGGGAAGTGCGGGTTGGTAAACGCGCGGGAGTTGTGGTGGGGGATCGAGGTTCGCTGCAGTCTGACGCGCCCGCTGGGTGTCAAAAATTTGCTATCGTTTGACAAATAATTAAATATCTCCTTTATTATTGCTCCAAAAAATATAATTTCGTGTTTAATATACATCTGCAACCTTACTACACATTTTGCTAAGAATAACTGTTTTCGTGTCTGCAATAGTTTTAAAGATATCGCAATTTATTCGGCAAATGCGCCTGAAAATAATTAGTTTTTCGGTCGATCTAAACCGAGAAAACGGCCTTTAACTGAATTTCCGCTCCATAAGACCCCATGTTAACGCCAAGATTCAATAATTGATTAAAAATATTTTTTGTACAAAAATTGTAATTATAGTATAGTAGTATAGTATAGTGTACTCAGTTAGAAAATCTTGATTTGCGCCCTTAGAAACCCTACGATTTTTTTACGACAAGTGGATTCCGAATCTTGATTATCTCTTCTATAAAGCTGGCAAGTTCATTCCTTTTAGCCAAAAAGTGCCTACGGGTTGAACGATAGAGGCCTCATTGCACTCTACTAGTATGGACTATCCTCCAAACACCATAAAACTTTTCGAGAAAATCCTCCAGAGCAGGAAAAAAATAAAATTCATTTTCCCATGTTAATTCCCTATACGGCGGGGTCTGTGATACACCCGGTATAAAAAAGTTCATTCGGACAGGCTGGGAAAAACACCTGTGCTGAGCAATGTAGAAGAAAAGTGTATATTTGAAGCAATGTTTTCTGCTGCCATCCTATTATCTTTTTGATGAGAAAGATATAAAGGAATTCGTAAAGCTTTATTTAGACAGGAAAGGAGTTGTTATCACTTTTTTTAAAAACAACGCTCCTGGCAGTGCTGCACTAACACTAACTGTACTCTTCGAGCCCGAAGAGCGATTGCCTCTCCCCCCCAGAGTAGGGCCCATCCACCGACCCCCCGATCCACCCTGCCCACAATGTGCCCCGCAAGAGCAGTAAGGTCACCACTGCTGCGGTGGAAGGGGTCGGAAAGCGGGAGGAACTAGGCCTCGGGAGGGACTGTCTTCATAGGGCCTTCCGAGAGAACCTAGTTCTAGACCACCCGGGTGTAACTCTGGCCAGTGTGGAGGCCGCGCTTTGCGGGAAAAGCGACGAAGTCCTCCTGGCAGTTGACCGTTGGGTTGACAAAGTCGCTGCCCACAAGAAGCGTGGTAACCAAGGCAAAAGAGCTCCAAAGAAACGAACACCAGATCCTGCACCTCGCCAACACCGCCTCGGACTCTAGAAGTTCGACGTTTAAGAAGGTGCAGGACTTGTACAGAAAATCTCCGAAGAGTCTGACGGAAGCCATTCTTAACGGGGACGTGATTGCGGCCGACCCTAGCGTGTCTGCGGTAGAGGAGGTGAAAGACCTCTACGGGGGAATTTTCGAACAGTGTTCGCCCCCTAATAGTGAATCGGCTGTTCCAAAGGTCTACTTTTGGCATGTCACTTTCAACATGTCCTCACTTCCCTTCTAAAAAAAATCGAGCGAAGCGTGCGTAAGCTCACGTGGAAACTGATTTCGGTTTTTCCACATTTTTCGCCGTTTTCCATCTCGTATTGGACGTTATTTCGTTACCCAACGGTCCACTTGTTCGAAGTGATTTGAAGCCTACACTGCAGGGGTGGTAAGTTGTTAGATTATGTTGAGCACATGGTTCATTGCGTTTTTCCAAAAAGGGTTTTCCTGCCGTATCCTGAACTTCTGGATTTTGTCCAAGGCATCTTCGTGTTTCCATCTGCGCACTGCCACTGGTAACTTGCTATCGAAGAGCAGCCGAAGGTTGTAGCTGTCCTTGAAGTAGCCCCCTTACTGGACAATCAATCAGCCCTGGTGCCCATCGCCCTTGGCTCAGAGACTGCTCCCGGTTCCGTGGTGATTAGGGTTAGACTCCAGGAACGAGCCCGACTCTACCTCGCCAGGATCTGAGAGGGTCGTGACGAGTCATCCGGACGAGAGCTCAGATAAAATTGCCAGGTTATTTTGACTACCGGTGTTACCAGAACGCACTACCTGTAGTAAGTTTTGTAATTTGTGTGCATTCAGCACTTAGCTCACCTCAGCTATGAGAACTTAGTAATTTAAGTAAATTTTCGATAAGGTCAGTGTGGGTAAATGGAGCCATGGGGTAAATGGAACCTTAGCGTTCATTATTTTAAATCGCCACATATGATATGTTTTTATATTACTGTCTTGCATTTGAATGTTCCGCCAACTTAGAGCAACATGCGCCAACTATCTGCGCTGTTCTGTCAAATAAGTGTCGCGAAGTGTCTACGCCAATTTCAAATTAGTGTTTACAACTTTCTGCAATACTTTGCTTAGACGCTCAGTGAATTATTGATACTATTATCATTGAAGCAAATTGTGTTTGTATGGTAAGTTTAAAGCTATTTCTATTGTGATTACAGATTCTATGAGCAATATGTATTCTACGTTAAGTTTGTGTGGGGTGGATCCAATTACCCCAGAATAATTTCTAAATTGGGGTAAATGGGGACATAAGTATGGGGCAAATGGAACCAGGTTCCATTTACCCCATCTTATATTATTGACTTCTTTTCAGAACATTCAAAATGGGGAGAGTATATATAAGAAAAACCGAACGAGGAAAGTCTTATACCAATATGGAAATGCAAATTGCCATTGACGACGTTAAAACTGGGCGAAAGACTGTTCGCGGGGCTGCGAAGTTTTATAAAATACCACGCTCAACTCTTCTGCACCGCATAAATGGCACCAGAGGAGAGAAAGGTTGCTGCTCAAAAAATGGCTCTGGTGGAGGGGGGAAATTTCAACTGACTTCTGAACATGAAACAGAACTTGTTAACTGTTTAAAGATAATGGAACAATGGGGGTTTGCTTTAACCAGAACAGAAATTTTAGAAATAATACAAATTTTTATACAGAAGAACAATATAATTACGAAATTTAAAAATTGTAAACCTGGAGAAGAATGGTTCCTGGGTTTTAAAAAAAGGAACAAATTTTCGATTAAAAAACCACAACATGTTGAATATGCCCGTATAAAATCGAGAAATCCGTTTACTCTTTATGGATTCTATGAGTTATTATCCGCTACCATCAAGCAATTAAAATTAACTGATAAGCCTGACCACATATTTAATTGCGATGAAACTTCGTTTTGCAATGACCCTAAAAAAACCAAAGTTGTAGGATCTGTAGGAAATAGAACAATTAGAGTGACTGCAGGAACTGGGAGGGAAAACACGTCAGTCTTGATTTGCGCCTCGGCTTCCGGAGAATTGCTACCTCCATTGTGCATTTTTAAAGGCCACAATGTTTTAGAGTCATGGGTTAATACAGAATCTTCAAGCCACACTGTGTATGCTGCTAGTAAGAAGGGTTGGATGAACACAACCATTTTCTCACAGTGGTTTCGAAAATGCTTTATGCCCTTTGTTGCCGATAGACGACCTGTTTTGCTGATTTATGATGGGCACTCAAGTCATATTAGTACAGAGATTGTCAAAGAAGCTCTTCAAAATGGTGTAACTATTCTTAAACTACCTCCGCACACGACCGATCTTTTGCAACCTTTGGATGTAGCTGTAAATAAATCCTTGAAAGATAGGTGGGATGAGAAACTAGTGAAATGGCAAAGATCTAACCCAAGAAGACGCATTCCTAAGCAGTTATTTGTGGGGATTTTAAACAAAGTTATGGACGATACACCAAAAGGTGTCATTATTAATGGTTTTAAGAAAACTGGAATCTTTGATGAAGATGTCACTCTAGAAAAAGGAGTTCCTGTAAATGAAAATGTAATAAATGAAAATATTTTCAATTCAGAAGATTTAAAAAGATACAAGCAGTATAAACAACAACAGACTGATGAGCTTCCAATCGACGTTGCAGCAGAGAACGTACATGTAGAAATGACAGCAGCAGAATATGTGGGAATAGAAAATATCGAGGAAAATATAGTGACGGGCAATGCAGAAGTAGAAGCTGTAGAAGCAGAAAATGAACCAAAAATAAATTCTTTCGAAAGTGTTATACTGAATTTCATTCATCAGAGCAAATTGACGACTGAAGTTGCAAACAAATCACGTAAAAGGATTTGTCCCAGTGCAGAAATTATTACAACACCGGAGTTCTTAAATAAATTAGAAGCTGAGGAGGCAACCAAGAAACTGAAGTTGGAAAAGAAATTAGTGAGGAAACCCAAAAAAAAGACATCGTCTACATCTGCTACATCTGCGCCAAGTACATCGGGCTTGAGGCAGAAACCAAAGAAGGCAAAAGTACGGTCTCCGACTCCCTCCAGTTGTTTCTCAGAGGGTGGCGAGTCACCTGCTTCGTTTGAATTTGATTCATGTAATGAGGAGGAAACAGTGGAGAATGCAATCAGTGTGGTGGAAGGTGACTATGTTATTGTCACCTATAACAACGGGTATTATCCAGGCCAAGTCATTGAAATAAATTACGGTGATCCCAATGATCAAAGCATTAAAATAAGTCGTATGGAACCAAGCAGCAAATTAAGGGACGTCTGGAAATGGCCAACTCTTAAGGAAGAGACTTGGTATTTGGAAAGTGAGGTGCTAAAAATTGTTAGCCCTCCGTCCAAATACAATAATAGGGGCTATTTTCGGATCCCGGAAATAAAAAAATTCTGTTAAGTAAATTTAAAGTGTTTTGTATTTTTTAGGTTTCATAATAAAAAATTGTTACTGACATGACGCTGCTGCAATTTCTATATCTTTATAATGACTGCAGATTTTTGAGCGTTGTTTGCAGCAATTAGTAGTAGTATGTTACAGGCAAGGTTCGTGTTCCGTGCATTTTAATTCTCTTATGGGATACGAAAATAAGTGGGGTGGTTCCATTTACCCCAAATTACAGGTTAAATGGGACCACCTGCAGGTAAAAATTTAATTATGTAAAAAAGTTTTGCAGGGGCATTAAGGGTGACTTAACTCTAGATGGTAAGTAGTACATTAATGGGGCAAAAACATCCCTGAGAATCAAAGTCATTGGGTAGTCAGCAAAATTGTAGTCCACCTAAATAAAACAAAAGTTGTAAAACTAGGTCCCATTTACCCACACTGACCTTACATGATTAATGCTTCGGTGATCGCTCTCACTTTTTATTTGGTTGAAAAAACCATCTCATAGCACTGGTTCAAGTCGAGTTGATGCTCCCATACATCTAGATTTAGATCGGCCTATTGAAGTTGAACTCAGCTGATTTCATCGCCGAACGATTTTATTCTGCGGTATCAACTAACGGCCCGTGACTAGGCTCTAGGGTAATATCTTGACATTCAACCTACACGATCACTCAAGTAATTTATTGTTCATTTATAAAATTCATTTTAACATTCATCTGTGGTAATTATTGTAAATACACGTTTTAGCGAGAGCCTGTAGTCTTTGTTAACCATTACTCTGCCCAAGAGCAAAGTAAGAACTTTTCTACATCTAGGCAGCCTGGCAACGCTTCCAAGGCTGAACTCAACGGTTAGGGTACTTAAGAGTAAGAACTACCGTTACACGCTCACCACCACGTCGGTCCCATTTCCATAGGATCGGCCGTGCAGCGCTTGCTGCACCGAGTGCCATCGCTGATCGCGTCGCATTAAAGACGGTATAACCCTCTCCGAACACCAGAGGGGGTTCGTCGCGACCGACGGGACGCTCGCGAACGCGTGGCTGCTGCACCAATATATCCATCAAAGGACCGGTACTGGTAAAGGGTTAAATGTCGTTTCCCTCGAAGTTAAGAAGGCTTTTGACGCGGTGTCCCATAATTCTATTAGAGGGGCACTCGAGCGCTTCCAGGTCGCGCCGTGCTTGCGCGACTATCTGATGGCCACTTTTGATGCCACCACCTCCATACGAGTGGAGATGCTTGGACTCGGCCGATTCAGATTAAGCGTGGAGTAAGGCAAGGCGACCCGATCAGTCCGTTACTGTTTAACATGGTAATGGACGAGCTTCCGGAACACCTGAATGATGGTTACGTTGATGGCACCCTTCCAGGTAACGCCAACTGCGCGGCTTTTGCTTTTGCGGATGACCCGCTACTGATCTCCGACCGAGACCTGGAGATCCCCCTCATGCTCGCTGATGTCGAAAGATTTCTCGATCGCAGGGGAATGGCAATCCGTCCAAATGCCGTGCTCTAGCAGTTGGTGTAACCGGTGGCAGGGCCGTGGCCCGCACGAAGACTGTTTATAAGATCGCAAACAAGCCAATTCCATTCGTATCCGATATAAATGCCTTCAGGTATTTAGGATAAGACTTTGGATCCTCCAGCGTGGAGAAGCCCCGACTGCACGATCTCCCTACCTAGCTAACTAACATCTCAAGGGCACCTTTGAAGCCATACCAGAAGCTCAGCATGATCAAGCCGCAATTAGCGGTAATTAGTTAAATGTTAAATGTGTTACGGAAAATTCGAATAAGTCTGCGGTTAGAGTTTTGGTGAGTAACGGGACCCAGAAATTAATAAGAAAGTCTTCATTGTGTTGGTTGCTGGAATCAAAAAGGAATAAGCTAAGCTCAGATCGTCTCATTAGGGAAAGAGGGTTACCAAATGAACAGGGCAGGAGCAGGAGAGCAAGTGACCAAAAGGCGCAAATAGAAATTCAAATAAAGGGTGGCCCATAAAAAACCGGATTTTTTTGTTTTTGAATATCTTCGTTAGTTTTTGTACGATATTTTTCAATCTTATGCTCGACGTAGCTGAGGGTTGAAATTGTCGATGCCATTTATCAGATTTTAATTTGCACCATCAGTGTCTTCCTTAAGAACGTGTAACTTAACACCATTATTTAGGCCAATGGGGTGGGGTTACAATTTGACGCATGACAGAGACGTTCACACATGATCAAAACCTGTTTTTTCCTCTTTCCAAATTAACTTTCAGAAATAAAATTGATCAATCCCTCAATTTTTTATGAATTTTTTTGAAAAACGTTACTTTTCGTAATTATCACAAATTGTGAAAGAGAACAGAGGACTCTTTTTTTTGTATCTTCGTTACTTTTTATCCAATACATTTGAGATTTATTCAGGATGTAACCAAATGGTGGACCTTCCGATTTCTCTCTTTGGGCTACAGATAGCACCATCATTGTCCTACTTAGGAACGTCTAACTTAACAGAAAGCCCATTCCTATTGGTCTAAATCATTTAGACTAATAAGGATGGCCTTTCTCATTGACATATGACAGTGGCGTTCACGCATAATTAAAGCCCGCTTTTTTTTTGTCTAATATGGATGTTAAAACTAAAATTACGTCAATTTTCTTGCAACAGTCTTTTTATAACAAATTGTGTTTTAAAATGTAAATCGAGTAGGTTGATTATTTGTTGCTATCGTTATGTTGCATACGATTGGACGGTGGTCAAATCATGCCTTACTTAAATGTTTAATTTTTTGTTTTATAATTTAATTAAGTACTCTAAAAAGTGTTATTGCATATGTGCCATTGATTAAATAAATATGGTGACAAATTAAGGAAGTTAATAAAACAATAAAATAAATGAAATCTTATTTTGCAAATAGGAAAAGACGCGCTTTAATCATGTGTGAACGTCTCTGTCATACGTCAAATGATAGTCGCACCCCATTGGTCTAAATAATGCTGTTAAGTTAGACCTTCTTAAGAAAAACAATGATAGTGCTATCTGTAACCCAAAGAGAGAAATCGAAAGAGTCACCCTTTGGTTACATCCTGAATAAAACTCAAAAGTATTGGACATAAAGTAACAAAGATACAAAAAAAATTGTCCTCCGTTCCCTTTCACAATTTGTGATAATTACGAAAATTAACATTTTACAAAAAAATTCATAAAAAATTGAGCGATTGATCAATTTTGTTTCTGAAAGTTAATTTGGAAAGAGGAAAAGACAGGCTTGGATCATGTCTGAACGCCTCTGTCATGCGTCAAATTGTAACCCCACCCCATTGGCCTAAATAATGGTGTTATGTTACACGTTCTTAAGGAAGACACTGATGGTGCAAATTCAGATCTGATGAATGGCATCGACAATTTCAACCCTCAGCTACGTTGTGCATAAGATTGAAAAATATCGTACGAAAACTAACGAAGATATTCAAAAACAAAAAAATCCGGTTTTTTATGGGCCACCCTTTAGAATGATATTATGCGATTTATTATGATTTGAACTGGTACATTAGACGAATAATGGATAAGACTGATGAAGGCACATACCGTCAAGCGGGTATATATGAAACACACCGGATTATATGAAACAGGGCAGTAATTTTAAATTTACCCCCAAATTTGGGGGGTTTAGTTGGCTGCACTTGTTTAGGACTTTCAATGGCTTGATAGTCAAACTTGACTGTCAACAAGTTGCCGGTGTTTTGGTGCTCTAAAGTTAAAGGTAAGTGAAAGCAATTAATTGTTGAAAAATTGCAACTTTTATTGTTATTCTTAAACTGCAAGTTGTTTCCCCTGTATCGCTGAAACGGTTGGAGTGGTTGACTGGCCACTGTAGAACTATTGTTAAATTATAACCTCAACTTAAATCCTTGCTATGCCGCCTGTAGATAAAACCTTGTTTTTTTTAAACGTAAAACTCAAAAAACGTGCTTTTTGCAGGGTAATATGAAACGATGCCTCGGAAGCACATCCACCTCCCAGGCACCGCTTATCGACGAAACTACAGTGACAACAATTTGGAAAGTGCCCTTCAAGCTGTCGTGGAGAATGGATTATCATTTGCCCAAGCCGCAGAGAGTTTCAACGTGCCCAAAGCGACAATCTGGCGCTTTCGCGGAATGTGTGACAAATTGGGGAGACCACCTGTGTTTAATATTTCAGAGGAAAAAAAAATTGTTCATGCCCTTACAATAGCAGCTAATTTTGGATATCCTTTCACTAGAGATGGACTAAAGGAATTTATACAGAAATACCTAAATCGAAAAGGTGTCGTGTCGAGGTAAAAAATTTCAAAGATAATCTACCTGGAAATGACTGGTGTGAGTCATTTTTGCTAAGACTTTGGTAATTTAGTCGATGCTTTACTCTTGTAAAAGACGTGAGGACGTGAGACTTGAGGACGTATGTTAAAGGACGCTCAACAAGTATTATTATTTTGGTACCCTTAACTCCAATAAGTTATGGGCCCAGTCATGAACATTAACCAAAATAATAATTATAAAACGTGCGAATTCATAGTGATAAATTGGCAATTAAGTTTAGTGAAGTAGTGTATAACTTGGTGAAGTGACAATGAGCAATAACACGAAAACCAAGAGAAACATTAAACCGTTCAACGGCGAACACTCCACAAATCGGAAATTTCGCTTAAAGGCATCAATCGCCGAGGAAGATGCGCTGAAAGTGCTTCACCAAGATCCTCCAGCTGCAAAAAGCTTCATCATCGAGTATTTAAGCGACACGATGATTGGGGTCATAACCGAAGAAGCGACCGCCCGGGATATCCTACATAAACTCGACACCATCTACGAGAGGAAAAGTCTAGCAACACAACTGGCAGTACAGAAGAAATTGTTGAGTTTTAAATTAAAAGTAGATATGTCATTAATAAAGCACTTCCTGACGTTTGACGAAATGATGATCGAGTTAATGGCTGCAGGCGCAGATTTAAAATGGGTAAAGTTGCTCCTTTATTATTAACTTTGCCATCCTTCTATGACGGGGTAGTTACTGCCATTCAGTCATTGTCCGAAGATAATCTCAGTCTTGCCTTTGTCAAAACAAGACTACTCGATCATGAAATAAAATTAAAAAATGAATGCGGGGATACCAGCCGAAAAATCCTGCACGTGGAGAGCACCCAAACCGAAAAAGCAAAACCCAGTCGCACAAGAAATAAAAATTGGAAAATTTTAACCAAACGGCCAACCGTCATCAGTCACATCCTTATCGGTACTCCAATTCCAACAAACAATCAAACAATTATTATCAACGTCTTTACAACGACACAAAATGTGATCACTCTGGTCGCAGAAATCACGTTAAAAATAATTGTCGTTTTTATAAGAAAATGTTTAATAATAAGAAACAAGATGATCGCAATCTCAGAACATTGCAAACTATTCAAACTAGTGATGAATATCGAGATGAATATAATGGACATCACAGTTTTGGATTCATGGTTGGAATGGGAGCTTTACAAAATCAAGTCTCAAGTCCATCAGGAAATGAAATAATATTCTTATCGGATTCCGGGTCAACGTACCATCTAGTAAATCAGTCCCATGTTTTAACCACATTGACCAAACTTGAGAGCCCACTCAAGATATCAATAGCAAAGAATGATACATCAATAACAGCAACTCTAAGAGGAACAATAAACGTCACCACAGACTTGGGGGTTGAAGGTGTTCTCGAAAACGTCCGCTATGCCGCTGACGTACCCTACAATCTCTTATCAGTACGCCGTATCCAGGAAGCAGGAATGACAGGTGTTTTTGCTAAAAACGGTGGTGTGACCATTAACAAGGGTGGTGAGACTGTTATAACAGGTAAGCCCTTGAATAAATTATTATAACTAAATAAGAATACATCACTTGATAATCGCAATTATCGCAGTTGCAGTAATGGCCTCCTTGGAAAATCAACAGGGCGACTGACTAATTCTGGACCAGTAACATTTGCCAACGTCCGGTATCTTCATGTCAATCATGAATGTACAGTACAGTGCCTATTGAACATGTACAAAATTTCCGTCCCTTTGATGTGATAAAAAAAAAACAAAAAATACAAGGTGTTATGGGTCGATGATGATGGTGAAGGATGATGATGGTGAAGGCGTTGCAAACAAGTGGGTGCAACAGACGAAATTGCAAATACATGCACGTCACCTCCAAAGATGATATGAGGAGGCGTACAGGAGGCTTCGCGTTCAGACCGAAAAAATGCGGTGGGAGGCACTGAGGGCATTGCAGGTGGCAGGGGTATGCTGGGGGTTTACACAAAAAGGCGAATGCGGATGCGGGACTAGGTGCAAGTTCTTGCACAGGTTCGTGGAGGAACAGGAAGCGGGAATGTTCAAATGTCCAATTTGTCTGAACGAAATTAGCAGCACTGGTCATTACACCCTGTCACCACAGCGCGTGTCAGGCATGCTTGGAGCGTTGGATTGCGGAGCAACCAGAATTTTCGAGGAGCGGGCGCACGTGCCCAATGCATAGTTTTCCTCCTGTTCTACTCGTGGCTTAGAAACCTTCATGATCGGTTCTGTTGAAGCTTATATCCCGAAAACGTTCTTAATGCCGAAATATAAGAAATCCGATCTTTTTCCATAATTTAAATGAAAATATTACGTTCATTGTGTGGATGTGAAGTTTGCTCCGAAAAATGGATGCCGTTTACGTCCGGCAACGCAGCAATTCACCTGCCTGATTGTTGTCAAGCCAAGGTGACAATTAAATGTCGAAATTTAAAACGCAATTTATCACGATATAAAGGACTTTTAGGCAATTACCTCACTGAAAATGGTTCCATTTGAACATTACGGATCATACCACATCCACTTTCGTAGATGCCTCGCAAAAATTGCTTAACAAAATCACTGCTTAAAGTTGCTAGTGTCAGGGCCCCAAATCTGCGTAATAAGGTTAACGTAGATCAAACCAATGTCGAAAACATTTAGGTGCATTGCCTATGATGGCATTTTCATAAAAAAAATCGCAAAAAAAATATTGGAACCATCTGTTCCCTCGCAAAATATGTTGATAGAATCGAAGACATGGGGGCCGCCCCAAACAGGACAAGTAGGTCAACGTAGATCAAACCAATGCGCAGAACGCTTAGAGACAACGCCAATGATTAGATTTAGAGAAAGAAAATTAAAAAAAATAATAGGAACCGCCTTCTCCCTCGCAAAATATGTTGATAGAATCGAAGACATGGGGGCGGCCCCAAATAGGACAAAGGAGGTCAACGTAGATCAAACCAATGTGCGAAACACTTAGAGGCAATGCCTTCGGTGAGAATGAGGTAAAAAAATAAAAGAAAAAATTATGGGAACCACCTGCTCCCTCGCAAAATATGTTGATAAAATTGAGATATAGGGGTAGCATATTTTGCTAGAGAGCAGATGGTTCAATCCCATCGTAGGCATTGCCTCTAAGTGTTTCGCGCATCGGTTTGATCTACGTTGACCTCCTTTGTCCTGTTTGGGGCTGCCCCCATATCTCCATTCTATCAACATATTTTGCGAGGGAGCAGATGGTTCCCATTAATTTTTTTTTATTTTCTCTACTTAAATCTCATCGTAGGCATTGCCTCTAAGTGTTTCGCGCATTGGCTTGATCTACGTTGACCTCCTTATCCTGTTTTGGGGCCGCCCCCATGTCTACGATTCTATAAACTATATTTTGCGAGGGAGCAGGAGGTTCCCATTATTTTTTTTTTTTTTTTTTCTCTAAATACAGGGTGTTAGGGAATGGTACCGTTTAATTTTCAGGGCGGCTATACCATGAAAAATGTAGTCGGAAAGTCCTTTACCATTTTGGGCTAACACGCATATTTTCTTCAGAGAATAATGTTCAAAAATTTTCCTCAAAGTTTGGGAACTGCTGAGAACAGCATTATAAGTGATAACAATGCAATAAAAATATCTGGTAGGTGCTGGCAGCAAAAAATTACATTCCAAAACTTGTCAAATTGACAAATTGCAATAATCACCTGAATAATAATCATCCCTCAACCCGTCAAGGTAATGCTGCTGCTGCGGTACGCAGATATTCGGAAAGGTTTCCAGATCGTCCGCTTCCTCATAGAGAAACATTTATTGCTGTTGCTCAACGGCTACGAGAAACCGGGTCCGTATTACCTACAAATCAAGAAGTTGGACGGGGGCGAGCTCCGGGTATGGTGCATATTGAGGAAGAAATTCTTAACTGCGTTGAAGAGGATCCATCGGTTAGCATTCGAGAAATCGCCCGAGAGGTCGGCGTCAGTCACTGGACTGTTTGGAGAACGTTGAGAGAAAATCTTCTCTACCCCTATCATTTTCAGAGAGTACAGAGCTTAAGCGCCATTGATTTCCCTCCTAGACGCGAGTTTTGCCAATGGTTGCTGAATAGGGCCCAGCAAGATCCATTATTCCCTAAGAAAATACTGATGACCGATGAGTGTTGCTTTACTCGAGATGGAATTCTTAACTTCCACAACACTCACAATTGGGCTGATGCTAATCCTCACGTAATTCGGCAACAGCACTTTCAAAATCGTTTTTCCGACAATGTTTGGGCTGGCATTATTGAGACACATCTCATAGGACCCTATGTTTACCAGCTCGTTTAAATGGTGAAAATTACTTGCATTTTTTAAGAAATGAATTACCACAGCTGCTTGAAGAACTACCTTTGGCATTACATAGGGATATGTGGTTTATGCATGACGGTGCACTCGCACATTTTAGCATAATCGTCAGAAATTTCTTGAACAATACTTATGGACAGAATTGGGTTGGAAGAGGGGGTCCAGTTAGGTGGCCACCGCGCTCGCCTGACCTCAATAGTTGTGATTTTTACTTATGGGGTTACATGAAATCACTGGTTTATAGAACTCCAGTGGAAACCGCAGCAGATTTGCAGAATAGGATTGTGGTAGCTGCAGAACGAATTCGCAACAATCCTGAAGAATTGGCACGCGTAACGAGTTGTCTGATTAGGCGTGCCGAATCTTGCATCAGAGCAGACGGGGCCCATTTTGAACACCTTCTTTGAAACCTTTGCTAAATATTTTGTTTTGTTACCTTTAATAATTAATAATTAACAATAATAAACACGTTACCACATCTTTCCAGAATGATGTCAGACATTTATGACAGTCACAGGTATAATATGGTAACTAACAATAATTTGAATGTGTCAAACTAATTTTTGGTTGTCATGGTACCTAATAGATACTTTATGGGACTATTGTTGAATGAATTATTCCAGCAGTTCTCAAACTTTGAGGAAATTTTTGAACATTATTCTTTGAAGAAAATATGCGTCACCCCAAAATGGTAAAGGACTTTCCGACTACATTTTTCATGGTATAGCCGCCCTGAAAATTAAACGGTACCATTCCCTAAAACCATGTATAACCGTTGGCGTTGTCTCTAAGTGTTCTGCGCATTGGTTTGATCTACGTTGACCTCCTTATCCTGTTTTAGGGCCGCCCCCATGTCTTCGATTCTATAAACTATATTTTGCGAGAGAGCAGGCGGTTCCCATTATTTTTTTAAATTCTCTTTCTCTAAACCTCATCGTAGGTGCTACCTCTAAGTGTTTCCCGAATTGATTTGATCTACGATGACCTCCTTGTCCTGTTTGGGGCCGCCCCCATGTCTTCGATTCTATCAACATATTTTGCGAGGGGGCAAGCGGTTTCCATTATTTTTTTAAAATTTTCTTTCTCTAAATCTAATCGTTGGCGTTGTCTCTAAGTGTTCCGCGCAATGGTTTGATTTACGTTGACCTCCGTATCTTGTTTGGGGCCGCCCCCATGTCTTCGACTGTATGGACATATTTTGTGAGGGAGCAGATGGTTCCCATATTTTAACCTCCCCAACCCCATCAAAATTTTAAAAAATGGGAGGTACTGCAATCACTAAAATTTTCGAAATCGAAATAAGACCGAATCTATACATTTTGAGGTCTCAGGAACCCAGAAAAGTAGTTTTTAAAACCTGTCTGTTGGTACATACGTATCTCATAGCCTAACTTAGATCTGAAAAGCTTTTGGAGCCAATCGTGCAACCGGAAATGCCATTTTGACACATCAACTTTTAAATTTTAAATGCAAGCCATCATTTTTTTTTATGCAAATGCCACCATAGGCAATGCACCCAAATGTTTTGGACATTGGTTTGATCTACGTTGACCTTATTTATTACGCCCTGACACTAGCAACTTTAAGCAGTGATTTTGTTAAGCAATTTTTGCAAGGCACCTACGAAAGTGGACGTGGCATGATCCGCAATGTTCAAATGGAACCATTTTCAGTGAGGTAATTGCGTAAAAGTCCTTTATATCGTGATAAATTGTTTTTTATTTTGACATTTAATTGTCATCTTGGCTTGACAACAATCAGGCAAGTGAATTGCTGCGTTGCCGGACGTAAACGACATCCATTGTTCGGAGCTATTTAGAGGAGCAAAACTTCACATCCACGTTCATTGTTTCGGGGGTATTAAGCTTTGTAGAAATTCGCATAACAAACCTCAGTAGCAATGGTTAACAATCGTTATAGAAACGTTAAGGACTCTAATCAGTAATTAATAGGCAAATTTTCTCGATTTTGTGGTTCAAACCACAAATGCTTAGCTGCTATTGGTTCATTTACCAAATTTCCTAGAAAGTTGTTTGATAAAATAGTCAAACTACTGTCAGTTTCAAACCCTCCTCCGTCTGTAGGTTTGAAACAGGCAGAATTACGACGTTGTCGTTAGGCAACAGTCTCGATAATAGATGAAAACACCAATAATAGCTAAGTATTTATGCTTGAAACTATAACATCGCGAAAATTTACCTATTGTCTGATATATTGTTATGGTTTATATATGTTAGAGTAACTGTTTATACCGTTATGGTTCATAACGGCACTGTTTTCTTTGTTTCTATGGAAACTAAAACTATTGTAGTAAGGTCAACGTTCCGCTCATTATAGTAACTATGGTAAGTTGAAATATCGAAACGATTGTGCGAAACACTGAGTCCTGCGAAAAATCGTATACGATACATACGGAAATTGCAAAAATTCGTCTTCGACTCGTTTTTGCAAACCGTTCCTCGATTCTGTAATGCTGTACTTACCAACCTAATATCGTAATATACTATCGCACATGTCCGTGTTGGAAAGTAATGCCCATTTAATGTTTAGGTAGAGTTCTGAGACCGGAGCAATGCCACAGTCCATGTAAGAATTTTCTAGTAAGGCAGTATAGAAGGGCTGTGTGTCGGTTTCAACACCGACCGGCTGATGGAGTGTAAACTCAATCAGTGTCCTGGGACTGAAACGTGCATAATGCTGCACGGGGTGACGGTGGCAGAAGCGGCGGGGGCAACAGATGCAGTGAGTAGTGGAGTTGAGACGAATTGCTATAGCAGTTTTTCGATCATACCCCCGGAATGTGAGGAGGTACATTTGTACAAAACAAATTACAAGGACGAAGAAATGTATGTCACTCCTTTTTTGCAACGAGGATCCGCAAGGGTGGAAGCCGAAAGACAGCAAGTTTCCTTAGTATTGCAATGGTAGAATTAACATCGCATTATTTTAGGAATGATTGTCTGCCATCACTGCAGATTCCCACTTTTGACGGGGCAAAGTTTTTTAACAGACACGTGCAAGCATGCATTTTGCCGTAGGTGTATGTTGGAGAAATTCGCGGTAGAGGACAGCAGTGACGAATTTTTGCCGTTCAAGTGTCCGGGCACAGGTGGCGGTATCACTTTTCCGTGTGAGGTGCTGAACCACAGTTTTATACATTTGAAGTGAAGAGCTGGTACGTATGCTGTGTCCAAGTTTTTACTAATATGCGAATATGTGTTAACAATGCGTTGTGACATGTGGGTAGGTATTTATTTGGTGCAATCAGTTGCTAAGTCTCCTGCAGCTAGGGTTGCCACCTACACGCGTTTGAAGCGTACTGTACGCTTTTGTTGTTCAGAAATGATGTGTGTACGCTGTACGTTTGCTTTTTCTGAAATGCTCAAAATATACGCCTTTTGTTTCACTCTTTGGGCTTCCTTAAACTTTTGGACTAAATGTGTAATCGCTAGACGCTACTAGCTCCATCGCACGCCCGGACTTACCTACCGGGTGGACCAACACTATTGCCCACCTCAATAATTGCCCTTTACCTTGAAGCTAGAGTTTTGATTTTTTTACAGGGTGTATGGGTACTAAAAACCCTTCAGAGGACGTAAAATTTTTTTTGATTGGCCCAAAAATGTGACGTCACGAAGTTTTCAATGGGGCTATTTTCATGAAATAAATAATTTTTGCCCACAGGTTGGTTATTTAGGGCCTTAGGATCACGCTGAACTGATTATTTAATTTTTTGGACATCAGGTTACCAAACTGCAGAAGCTAAAAATCACGTCAATTTTTCTCACAAGTCGCCCATGAAACAACACCTAATCATTGCGAGGTATGTCCTTTATCGATCGGCGGATATTCAGAAATGTCAGTGTCAGCTTGTCATGTCGGCAGGGTCATCAAACCACATTATTCTTAATTTTCGAATTTATTCAATTAATCAATTAATTTTCCCGGAAAATTATTCAAACAAAACGCCCAAAGTTTGTTTAAGCGCGTGCGTAGTGTTCCACATTGCGCGTCAAATTAAATCAGACATAACCTCGTTTTGGAGAAATTTATCCAAATTTAAATTACAACCAGCACCAAGTACGTTTACCCATTACCCATTTGAAGGGCCTTCTGATTTGGTAAGTTTTTGGAATTTCGGTCGATTTATTTAATTGTAAAATTGAAAATTTTAGGTGACGAAGATGATATGTGTGAACCCAAAACCTAGTAGCTGGTAGCATTGTTGGTGGTATCTACTCTGCAGAAGGTCCATTAGATAATAAAGAAGCTTACTTTCAAGTGTGGAAGATTGGTCCACTGAAATTGTTGATAAAATTGAGACTGTTCCTGTTACGTTGTTAGATTTGACTCCTGATAATAAAAGCTATTCAAAGTATTTTGTAACTTAAGTAAATTGTTGAAATTCATGATGTGACAGTGCTCTGGATTTACTTAATTTCATAACGATGGGTAAGTATTAACCTACCTCCAGAAATATCAAAAATTAAGACCACACGACAGATTTTTTAACAATTTTTATTATTTTATTAATCAGTAAGGTCAACGTTCCGCTCATTATAGTAACTATGGTAAGTTGAAATATCGAAACGATTGTGCGAAAAATCGTATACGATACATACGGAAATTGCAAAAATTCGACTTGGACTCGTTTTTGCAAACCTTTCCTCGATTCTGTAATGCTGTACTTACCAACCTAATATCGTAATATACTATCGCACATGTTCGTGTTGGAAAGTAATGCCCATTTAATGTTTAGGTAGAGTTCTGAGACCGGAGCAATGCCACAGTCCATGTAAGGATTTTCTAGTGAGGCAGTATAGAAGGGCTGTGTGCCGGTTTCAACACCGGCTGATGGAGTGTAAACTCAATCAGTGTCCTGGGACGGAAACGTGCATAATGCTGCACGGGGTGACGGTGGCAGAAGCGGCGGGGGCAACAGATGCAGTGAGTAGTGAGTTGAGACGAATTGCTATAGCAGTTTTTCGATCATACCCCCGGAATGTGAGGAGGTACATTTGTACAAAACAAATTACAAGGACGAAGAAGTGTATGTCACTCCTTTTTTGCAACGAGGATTTCCTTAGTATTGAAATGGTAGAATTAACATCGCATTATTTTAGGAATGATTGTCTGCCATCACTGCAGATTCCCACTTTTGACGGGGCAAAGTGTTTTAACAGACACGTGCAAGCATGCATTTTGCCGTAGGTGTATGTTGGAGAAATTCGCGGTAGAGGACAGCAGTGACGAATTTTTGCCGTTCAAGTGTTCGGGCACAGGTGGCGGTATCACTTTTCCGTGTGAGGTGCTGAACCACAGTTTTATACATTTGAAGTGAAGAGCTGGTACGTATGCTGTGTCCAAGCTTTTACTAATATGCGAATCAGGGGGTGTGCACTTGGGTTGGCGGCCTTGGCTTTCACAAAATAAGTCAACCTAACACCGCCGTGAAGGCGCTGTGATCGCCATTGGCCAACGAATGTTTCCGATCCGTGACCCGAAGACCGGCTCCATTTTGACACTTGACAACGACATCTCCATTCTCGTCCATTTCTAACGGATTTTCGTCGTTGGTAGTTGGTGTTTTTGTTTATTGCTGTTTGATATTTGTATATTTTTGAAAGTTAAACAATAACTTTAGAGATAATTAAACATCATGCCTTTTAAGTGTTGTGTCCCAAATTGTCCCGCTGAAGGACGTACGATTCTACACAGTTTTCCACGTGCTGATGATGTTGAGGTTAGTAAAGCAACCACGCACGTGTAAAGTGGCTTTAACTGTTAACAACGCTATTTTAAACAAGATTTATTAACTTATGACTTTGAACGTGAAGTCCTTTTTGCACATTATTAACCTCCCCACTCCACTTCACCATTTAAAAAAAAAGGGAGGTTACTGCAATCACTAAAATTGTCGAATTCGAGATAAGACCGGATCTGTACGTTTTGAGGTCTCAGGAACCCAAAAAAGTGGTTTTTAAAATGTGTCTGTATGTATGTACGTACGTACGTTCGTTCGTACGTACGTTCGTACGTACGTTCGTTCGTAAACACGCCACAGCCCAAACTACTCGACCGATTTGGCTGAAATTTGGTACGTGTGCATGTGATAACCCAACTTAGATCTGAAAAGCTTTTGGAGCCAATCGTGCAAGCATGCATTTTGCCGTAGGTGTATGTTGGAGAAATTCGCGGTAGAGGACAGCAGTGACGAATTTTTGCCGTTCAAGTGTTCGGGCACAGGTGGCGGTATCACTTTTCCGTGTGAGGTGCTGAACCACAGTTTTATACATTTGAAGTGAAGAGCTGGTACGTATGCTGTGTCCAAGCTTTTACTAATATGCGAATCAGGGGGTGTGCACTTGGGTTGGCGGCCTTGGCTTTCACAAAATAAGTCAACCTAACACCGCCGTGAAGGCGCTGTGATCGCCATTGGCCAACGAATGTTTCCGATCGGTGACCCGTTCGTAAACACGCCACAGCCCAAACTACTCGACCGATTTGGCTGAAATTTGGTACGTGTGCATGTGATAACCCAACTTAGATCTGAAAAGCTTTTGGAGCCAATCGTGCAACCAGAAATGCCGTTTTGGCACATCAACTTTTAAATTTTAAATGTAAACCCCCATTTTTCACTTCACAATAAGAAAGGCCTTCAGATTCTGCTTCCAAAGATGTATTCACTGTGAGTGCCCTTTTGACCAAAAACTAAAAATATCGAGATTTTTATCGGACTTTAAAATCGCGGTACAGCCCAAGCCCCTGAACCGATTTGGCTAAAATTTTGCACATGGGGATTGTATTACACGTCGAAGAGCTGAACAAATGTTGGATTCAATCGACCTACGGAAAGTGCCGTTTTGGCACACCAATTTTCAAATTTAAAGTATTCTCTCATTTACCCATCCAAAACAAATTTTTGAAAGATTTATTGCCACCATCAGAAGGGTCTTCGAATTCTGGTTTTAAATGAGATAAAATTTATTCGCATTTATTACCCTTTGGGTAGAAAAATCGAAATTTTGAAATAACACTGAAACCACGTTGTAGCCCAAACTACTGGAAGGATTTGTCTGAAATTTGGTACATGGAGGTCAGGTGACCCGTTGAAGAGCTGAAAGGCTTTTGGGAGCAATTGGTTAACGGGAAGTGCCATTTAGGCATATTAACTTTAAAATCTTAAACACAAGTCACGGAAATCAAAGACCCACGCGTTGGGGAGGTTCCAGCCGCTTCTCTGCTGCCTTTTTTTATGCTTGCAAGTACTATTTATAAATTTTAGGCCTTACAAAAACTAAATCTGTTTTAATTTCAGCTATTCAAATTGTGGTGCAGAGCGATTGGGAGAGAAGATCTTCTTACCAAAGATTTCGCCACTGTGAGGAAGAATTATCGTGTGTGTGATGTACATTTTGCAGCAGACGCAAAATTTGTGTCCGTCAGAAATAAGACCAACTTAAAAGTCGGAAGTGTTCCGACTGTGCATGTTCCAGGTAAATGACCATAGTTTTAGTTTTCAGTACCTACTTATGTTTATGCTTAAAAGTAATACCACAAACATGTAGGCCTGTTTAGAATTGCCTTAATGCTAAATTTTTCTCAACTTCCAACAAGGAAGATGAAACATCTTTAAATTTTGAGTGTGTAGTGTTACTTTTAAAGTTTGTTCGTTTGTGTTGCACTAAACAGTCCTAACGCGGTGGTCCTAAATGCACTGGCAGTTTGTGTTTATTGTTGCTGCATGTTCGTTTGTATCGTGCAAGTTGCTCAGTTTAGTTTTCTTCATATTCAACCTGCACCTCCTCTGGAGGAGGAGTAAAGTCGTCAAATTGAATAAATGTTAATTTCAATAATCCTCGATGGGTTATATTTTTAAGAAAATTCTGCATCATAGGAATTTATCCAATCATGACACTTCATGTGTTTGTTTTTGTGCTAAACTGAAGTGGACAAAAATACAGTTGGAAAAGAAATTCTGTCAGCCTTCTTCACAAATCCTTTCTTTATTATTAAAATGTGGGGACCGGTTTGGAGTCGTTGCGACTCATCGTCATCCGTCAAGTAAGAAACTTCGTCCTTAAATATTTAAATGACAATCCAACTGGAAATTTCACTAGTGATATTTTCCAAACGGAAATACCACTTGTCAGGGTGACAACGTCGTTCTTGTTGGGCTTGTCTAGCCAAATTCAACTCTTGACTTTACAATTTCAGGAAATTTTCTTCATTCCGATAGCTCATGCTTGTTGGATTAAAAAATGACCACTCATGCAAGCACTCGTGGTCATTTTGAACCATTCGTGTCTACAACTCGAAAATTTCCGGAAATTGTAAAATCACTTGTATTATAATTATATGACAATACGTCTAGCTGTCATATAATAACTAATCCTTGGGCCGACGATGAGTCGCAACGACTCGAAACCGGTCTCCGGTCCCCACATTTTAATATTGAAAAAAAGGATTTGTGAAGAAGACTGACAGAATCTCTTTTCCAACTGAATTTTAAACTTCACAGAGGACAACAAATTTAAAGAAAGGACAAAAATACTGTCGTCACTTTACACTATCTTGTTCCTAGTAAAATTTGATGCAGTTTAGTGCAACACAAACCTACAAACCTGGTGTTAGCCCCCAACTTTTCATAAAATTCTAAATTTATTAGGTACTTATCCTCGTACCTATCTAAAATGTTGATATAATTTTGCTGTTAAAGATAAACAATAAACAAGGGTGGAGGGGGCAAATGAGGAAAACTGAACCATATTTAAAAAGTAATTGGGTAAGTTATGATATAAGCACAGTTTATAATGGGTTATGGTTACTAATAGTAGACTCATTAATAGGAAACAGGAAAACTTTTCTATGCAACACCTCTGAATAAATAATTGCTTCTTAAAAGTTTGGGTAACGATAACAGATATCCATGATTTACCTAAGTTTCGTGAAAGGTTTTTCCAATTATTGCACTAAGGTTTTTGATGATGACTGTTTTCAACCTCAAAAAAAAAATAGCATTCAAATCCGTTAATAATTAATAAAAATACAGTTACTATGTTTAGGTTTTTTTCACGGCACCTTTTTTTGGCCAAAAGGACACGAAGTGTGAATACATTTTTAGATGCAGAATTCGAAGAGCATTCACATAGTAACGCTGAGTTTGCATTAAAATTTTTTAAGTTGATGTGCCAAAAAGGCACTTTCCATGAATCGATATGGTCAGCACCTACAAATTGCTCACTGCACATGTGTGCCTTTCATCTCGATACGTTCAGTAGTTTGGGCTACAGGTGATCACCTCGGTGATTACAGACACAGTCATTTTTCAAAAACCACTTTTTCGGATTCCCAGGACCCTAAAACGCAAACATTTGATGTTATTGGCGATTCGGTTTTATTAACTTGCTGCGCTGAAGCGTAGAAGTTGAAAAATCTAAAATGGCCTGGTTTAGCATAGTGGGTGGTTTTTGAGAGAACAGTTTATATTTCGCGCAAAATTTTCTAGTTTTTCCCCTGTAATCTTAATGGAGCATGGCATGTGCTGCTTAAAGAGAAAAATTCTATCAATGGTTAACTCTTGAACAAATTGCAGATGTATTCCAAGAAATGCAAATCGCCAATGAAGCCCTTGAGGGTCAGTCTCAACTCTCCACAAGTCGTGAAGTGCCTGAGGATCAGTCTCAAGCCTCCACAAGACCTGAAGTCCCCGAGGATCAGCCTCAACCCTCGACAAGTGGTGAAGTGCCTGAGGATCAGTCTCAAGCCTCCACAAGACCTGAAGCCCCCGAGGATCAGCGTCAACCCTCCATAAGTCGTGAAGCGCCTGAGGATCAGTCTCAACCCTCCATAAGCCCGCAAGCCCCTGAGGATCAGCCTCAACCCTCCACAAGTCAAGGTTCACCCAATGGCTTGCAGGAAATTTCCACGTCCACTCACCAGACACGAATTAAGAGAAAAAGGAATTTGTTGTTAGCAGTCAATTTGCGAAAGAAGGCTCAGTTAACTCCAAAAGCGGCGAAGATGTACGAGATGGCAAGGGAGTATCGCAAAGTGGCCCGTCGCGCTCAAAAAACGGTCGAGCATAACAAGCAGCGAATCAAGGAAGCTATCAAATATGCAGAGGAAGGAGAAGGGTTCAAACACAAACTCAACGCTACCACATATAGCTTTTTAAAGTCGCAAATTAGCCAACAAAGGAAGCTTCCTCGTGGCCGCCGATTTACTGAAGAAGATAAGGTACTGTCCCTTGCTTTGCTCAAACAAAGTCGCAAGGGGTACAATTTGCCAAGGAAAATTTTTGCGTTACCATCGCGAAAAACATTAATGTCGATGCTGGCCAAGATACCGTTTGAGTCAGGAATAAATGAAGCGATTTTTGAAAATCTGAAAGTCAGTGTGGAGGCACTAAAGCCACATGAAAAGCATTGTGTGTTGATGTTTGATGAGATGTCAATTCAGCCATTGTTGAACTTTAATAAGTCGCATCAAAAAATAACTGGGTTTGAGGCGGTCCCTGAAAAGCTTTCACAGAAGATTGCAGACCATGCGATGGTTTTCATGGTTAAAGGCATCGCCAAAAATTGGAAACAACCACTAACCTATTATTTCACCCAAAATGGAATGGCTAACCCGGACATTGCGAAACACTTAAAATTGGTTATCAGCCGCTTGCAGGCCATTGGTTTAGTAGTGGATGCAACAGTGTGCGACCAGTACAATAAAACCGCCATTAATCTTTTGGTGGAAGAGAGCAGGACAGAGCATGCTAGAGCAGGGCGGGATCATAGTTCATACACTTTTTTTGTAAATGAACAAGAAGTAATGCCTCTTTTCGATTTCCCCCATTTATTGAAGGGCATACGTAACAATATGCTGAATTATAACATTGAGTTTTCTTGGAAACATGGTACTGAAGTTGCATCATGGGACCACATAGTGCAACTATATGACCTTGATCATTACGTCGAAGATGATGATTACAGAATGCTGAATCGATTGACCGATCAGCACGTAAGGAGGGACCAAATAAAGAAAATGAGGTGAAACATGCCGCCCAAGTTTTCTCCCATAGGGTACAGGCTACCATGAGAGGCTTAATTCAGCATGGTAAGATAAAAGAATTTTGTAAATGAATGAAACTGATTTTATTTCTGCAGGTACTACAGTACTGCCTAAGGAAGCGACCAGCACTGCAAATTTCATCCTTTTTATGGACAAACTTTTTGACAGCGTGAATGGTTCCTCCCTGAAACCAAAAGATGGGAACCCTTTGCGTCGTGCTGTCACAAAATCCACCTCTCTGGGATGAAGCAATTGCAGTGTTGAGGAGCATGAAATTTATCAAGAATGATGATAGTAAATTTGTTCCACCATCAGTGACTAACTGGATTCTTTCTCTAAGAAACTTACGAGCGCTGTGGTCAAAATTGAACAGCGATGCCGGCTTTGAGTTTTTAAACCCCAGAAGCCTCAACCAGGACCCACTGGAAAACTTTTTCTCAATAATTAGAAGCCGTGGAGTGCGGGATATAAATCCATCTTGCGTCGCTTTTACATCTGCTTTTAAGTCCCTCATAGTCAACAATTTCATGTCTTCTCATTCCCCGGGGGCAAACTGTGAAGAGGATGACTCTGTGTAACCTTAGAAATTTCCTAAGCAGAGGAGAGGAAACTGCTGAAGGAAGTGTACCTCTAGATTATGCCAATGGAAAAGTGGTTGAGTTGAAGTCAGTAAGTGACGACAATTTATTAAAACTTTATGGGTATCTAGCAGGCTATGTTTCAAGAAATGTTATAAAATCAGTTGGGGGCTGTACAGTATGTCGTTCACAGTTAAAATGTGAAATGACCGCAGAAGAGCATCAACTCATTGAAGCGCGTGAATTTAAACCTGATCGTCTTTTGAAGCCAAGAACCAAATTTGTAGTTTTATTTGGCGCATGTGTTCAAGTTGTAAAGGAGTGGTTGCCACTGATTTGCTCTGAATCACATGTGTCAACTAAGCTACAACTGATCATTAGAGAAAATGTAAACAGGAATATTTTTGAAACCGCTTGTGAAGATCACAGCTTGTTCAATAATTTCATAAATATTTTTGTTAATTTTCATTGTTTTACCTGGGTAGGGAGTGTAAATAAGATTTTGAAAGGCGGAAAGATTGATAGTAATTATACTGATCCTATCAAGCAACAAGCTTTAAAAATCTATTGTAAATACAAGTCAAAATATAACAAACAACGCCTTCTGAAGCGTTTGCAGTAAACATTTCTTTGTAATTATTTATAAGTTATTGTATGTTTTGTAGGTTATTGTATGTTTTGTAGGTAATTGTAATAGTAATAGTAAAGCCTATCTGACAGAATCCTATTTCGTGAGCAGATTTAGGATGTGATAATACCGCAAACTTGCCTGTAAATTTTTTGCAGCGAGGAGTTATGAACAAATTGTTGCAGGCACACGTATAAATACGTAATGTGGCAGCAAAAATAGGATCATGTCAGACAGCCTAAGAATTTAAATTAATTTTAAGATTTCATGTTTATTAGAGTTTTTTTTTTGGTTTTTGCAAGTTAGGTAAGTACTTTTTAATGTGTAAAAAATGTTTTCCTATTTGCCAAGTAATAATTGTGGGTTGTCATCAATTTAATAAATTTATGTCAATTTAGCACATATGGGTTTTATTGAAAGAAGGCTTTTAGTTACTACCCATTTTATTTGAAATTTAATGATTTATGACTATGAAATATTAATAAGGTCTTAAATTGATTAATTGCATTATCACCAGAAACGTTGGTTAATCAATTTAAGACAGTATTAATATTTCATAGTCATAAATCATTATTTAACAAACAATTGAGCACCTATCAGTAATTATTCCAATTCAAATTTGGCGCACCGGCGAATGCAGCGCCATTAGCAGCGTGACATTAGGTTGAGTTATCACGGACCTTCAATGCATGCATTGAGTTGCCTATCTAGGAACACCTTCGGTGTTCTGTGATGCGAATATATGTTAACAATACGTTGTGACATGTGGGTTGGTATTTATTTGGTGCAATCAGTTGCTACGTCTCCTGCAGCTGTTGTAATTATTAGTACCACAAACTGCAGTACGCACTCAATAGGGCCGTTTTTTTCGCCCAAACGTATGTGGCGCATGCTTTACTCGCATGCGCAGTTGGTCGTGCTAACTGTCAGACTACTGTCATCAGTGTCACCTGTCATTTCTTTCTGTCACTGTCCGTCAATTATTTGTTGATAAAAGCGAGTTATTATTTAATAAATAATAAAATGAATATTAATAAACCAAATAACAAACGCAAAGGTTCTAACAAACACTGCGTTTTTGGTACCTGTAAAAGTGATAGTAGAACAAAGGACTCTGGTTTTACATTTATACCATTTGCAAAACCTTGTGCAAATGTAAAGTCTTTTCGAATAAAAGCCACTCCACAACATGTATCGTGGTGTGAACTTTGCAAAAAATGTGCAAGATGGCTTGAAAAATGTCAGCGAGGTGATGACCGGTTTTACAAATTTGACCATGTAACGAAGTACACTTACATATGTACCAAACATTTTGTTAAGCAAGAATTATTGCATAAATACCCTGATCCTCTACCAGAAGAGATTGTAGTAAATCTTAATAATGTAAGTATAATATAAGTAGCTTTAGAAAAACAATTTTAAAGTTATATTTATTTTACAGTCTACTATGATAATTGACATTGAATCCGGACAAACTTTGAAAGAGAACGTAACAGAAGTTTTTGCAGTTAGCAATAATTTTGTCAATGTTGAAAATAAGGCTGTCGTAGATGAAGTTTCTGAACAATTGAGAGTATGTGTAACTCGGAAAGCTACCGACTCTAGGAGAGTACCACTTTCTGAAATCAGTTTAATTGGCTGTTCAACAGATGTAAGTAGAATATAATATCATTTATTTGTTATCAAAAAGTGTCTTTGAAGGAATCTGGACTTAAACGACCCAGTACTAGTGTTAATAACTGCAATATAAGACGCAAAAAACTTAAAATTGTTGAGAAATCACACACACATACTAATCAACAAGTGGAACTACCAACACCAGCACATAATAAATGTCTTTCAAAGAAAACTCAAACAACTTTTACTTGGCATGATATTGAAGTTTATAAGGTAAGTTGCTGAGATTTATTTAACGTTAATAAAATGTTTAATTTTTAGTCAAAAATAAAAGAGTTGAATGGGGAGCTAAAGCTGCTCAAAGATGAAGTAGGCCTCCTTAGACTCAAACTGGAAAAGTATGAAAAACGAAATGGAGCTGTGCCTTTTCTGAATTCTTTGAAAGTCTACAAACAAATGATAAAACATGCAAGTTTTACACTGGTATGATTTTTGTTACAGTTTTAGCATTGTTTAACTTTTTAATGCCTAACAAAGATAACATTAGCTATTGGGGTAAAACGAATAGTACAATTAAACTAGAAAATCGAAAAAAATTAACTTATCTTGAAGAGCTTATTCTTACTCTTGTTAGAGTTCGATCTGGACTGCTGGTTCGTGATCTTAGATACAGGTTTATTAAATCGGAAGGTTTAATTTCAAAAACATTTAGTACTATGATACAGTTTATGTATAACAAATTTAACATTATTAGGCCTTTCATGTTTCCTTCCCGTCAAAAAATTAAACTACATTTGCCCGCTCTCTTTTCTAAATTAAAAAATGTTCGTGTTATAATAGATTGCGCAGAATTTTTTTGTGAAAGTTCATCCAATTTTGAATTGCAAGGGAACCTTTATTCTTCATACAAAGCTCATTCAACGTTTAAAATTTTAATAGGATGTACGCCAAATGGTGTTGTATCGTTTGTCAGTGATCTATTTGAGGGTTCAATTTCTGATAGGCAGCTTGTTATTGAATCAATGGATCTCTTGGAAGAAGGCGATCTAATACTTGCTGATCGGGGTTTCACTATAGAAGATCTAGCAAATAAAAAAAGGGTCTCATTAAATATTCCCCCATTTTTAAAGGGCAGGGAACACTTAACAGCAGAAGAGGAAAAGGCAACAAAGGAAATAGCAAGTAAAAGGATATACATTGAACACGTTGTCGGAAGATTAAAACAATATAGGTTATTAAAAAAATATTGCCTCTAAATATGCGCGGCATTTTGTCCCAGACAATCTTTGTTTGTGCTTGTATTTCAGGAAATTTTATGTGTGTAAATATTTTGTAATTTTAATTTCTAAAATAAATTGAATTTTAACAACTTAAAGCTGTTATTAAAGATACTAACAAAAAACATTACTTTCAGGTAAGCTGTCATAAAAAAATATATTAATACTTAGTACAAATGCTTAGGTAGAAAAAATAAACGTAAAATACAGTTAAGACAGCAACTTCTGCCTGCAATACATAAGCAGGTGACAACGAAACAAGTAAAACAGTAAAAAGAAAAATATTGCACAATGACATCGCTCGTTAATAAAATAAAAAATTATGAAAATTAACATATAAAAAAAATAAATCAACGAAAAAAATATGGCAAAAAACCACAACCATCAAGTTTTTTAGGCAGATAAAAGAATGATTAATGTAATACCAAAAATAATAAACCAAATGCAGCCTGAGATGAAAATAAGTTCATGCCAGCAATAGATAAACAGGTACCAAGAGAAGAAGTAAACATTATGAAAAAAAAAAAAATTGCACGATATTATCAGTTATCACAGCATAATATATTATTGCTTGTTAATGCAAGAAATTTGGAAATTAACATGTTATGAAAATAGAGTAAAAAAGAATTATGTGCATGACAAATTAATCTTCAATTCTAAACAATTTTAAATTTCTGGGTAGCCTATGTTCAAAGTATTCTGCACAAATTACACTTCTGCTCAAAAACAAAAGTTTTTCAGACACGCTTGCCCAAAATTCTGGGTCAAATGGAATTTTCTCTATACTCTCCCGTTGGGAGTCCAAACCACAAAATGGCACCAAGTAACACTAACTACAGCCATTTGCATTTGAACTTGAAAACAGTACTTGTGGCTGAGTTTTAGGCGGAGTTTATTGTTTTCATCCAAATTGCAGCAAAAACTGGAGCGTTGTTGAGGGTTTAATTTGTACAAGTCCTGTGGGGTAAATTTCTTTAGAACATATGGACATTTAATTTCCAGCACTCCGCGTGTCTGTGATTTAGCATCAAAAATTATCCCATCTGGAGATGCACCCAAGCCAAGCAAATTTGGGTTCAACCACAAGCCAGTGGCTACCACACTGTTCCCAGTTTCTTCAAGCTACTTGACCAACGCATGTTTTTCTTTATATAAGCCATATGCTGTGTATTTACTCGAAAAGCTCTCCGGAAACCACATGTGTTTTCGCAGTACATCTTCATATTTAGTATCTTTCAAATTTGAAAAATCCTTACACTTTGACGCAGTTATTAAAATTCTGCGGAGAGAAGTCCACTTTTCACTAAGACTTTGACTAGCAGTATCAGTTACCTCAAAAGGACAGGAATTGTTGAACTTCAAACTGTTCTGTAGTTCCAAAATGTTGATTTTCAGCACTTCTAATCTTTCAGAACTGAGATCATAATCACTGTAAGTGAAAGTTAGCAACATTTCCCAACCAATCATTATTTCACTTCCCCTCGAAACAAACTCAGACTCGTAGAGCAATTTATTTGCCACATCTTCTTCTTTTAAACTTCGGGTTTCGAGCATGCTTCAAAGTTAAATTTTTCAAGTGGATTCTTTTTGTGATTATACTGTCTTTTGTATATTTCCGAAGAACTTTTAGAGCTTCGTCCTTTATTCCATGCACACAATTTGCTTGTGCAGGCGATAGGATTATATCCAAACTGGATTGTATAATCCTCAAGTGCAAACAATAATCCTGTCACATGGCTGCACCTTCCCATGGCATTGGCTTTGCAACCACATGACGAGTCAATAACTTCTGCTGTGTCCATATTCAGCATCACCATAACAACATAGGCCTTCTCACTGTTGTACGATGACAGGACTTTGCTCTTAAGACAGTACGTGGATTGAGAAGTATTATCACATATATCCGTAACATTTCCACTGCAAAAGTACATTCTACCCCTCCGCAGTGGTTTACTTGCACCACTCACTTCCACTTGTTCATCATCAGAACTGTCGTTGGTCACTGAACTGTGGACAATTGCTGTTTCTATAATGTGCTTATAGATTATCCCATAAGAAAACAATGCTGGTATGGGCGTCGATGGAAACTTCTTCCATCCAGTAATCGGGAAGACTGGCTGTGAAGCTGAAGGTCCTGGTTCATTAGAGCTTGGGCCTGGACAACAGGTTTGCTGAAGTTTGGCTTTCTTCGCCTCATACCACTTGCCATTATCAATACTAAGGCAAATTTTAATATTTCTCCCCAGGCATTCATTTACTCTGCAAAGTACAAATCGATGCTTTACATATTTTCAAATATTAAAATGTACAAACCCTTCTACTAGTGCAGATTTATTGCCGGAAACTTTTTGGCCATGGCACTTTAGCCATCTCTGCAACTGAACCAAACTGTGAGCCTCTATTGGTTTGTTTTGCAAAGAAGCTCCCGGCACGTCTTCTTCTTTTAATTCGATGGCAAGAACTTTCGACGAAGACGCCATTTTTAAGTCCAAACAACGCACTAATCACTAAACTATCCGCCCTCCACTATACACAAATAAAATGGTCAATGTCCAACAGTTTTCACTGAGAAAATAAGTTGAAAACGAAACTTAACCTCTCCACGAACGTAAATAACGGCAGGTGGTAATTTCTGACAAGTTGCACGACCAACTGCGCAGGTCAGGTCGAAAAAAACAGTACTATCGAATATCTGTCAAGAATTGCAAGAATTGAGGCGTTTTTTCTCGGTTTTATGTATTGAAATACAAACTTGCATTTGAAAGCATAGAAAATAATCTTGTTTTGTATTGAAATACCGTCAAAATTGTGTATTAATTTGTATTGAAAAACATGAAATCGAATCGGGAAAATACGCCTTTGGTAGCGTCACCAAGCGAATACTGCTTAAAACTTGCACCACCTTAATGTGCATGTCTGTTCAGTTTCGTTGCACAATTTTGTAATGAATCGAATACACTATAAATAAGTATGTTATATGCTCACCAAAATCTTCGTAGATGCAAATTCTTTATTCTTCCAGATTCGTTGTACTTCTTTGTGCCACCATTCCAATAGTCCTATGAGATCACTGGAAGCACTACAACAGAACCGAATATAACCAGAGCAAACATACGCGCCACCGACTACCGCGACCGAATAAACGTGTTATGAAGTCATCGCTTCGCCGGGCGTATTGTACAGTATCTCACATTCACATGTACACAATCATGTACTAGTCCGAACACTTTTGGGTTGGACTTAATTTCAACAAACTTTGCGTTTTAATAAGGTTATCGAGCAGATACGTGCACATTTCATTTTCGCCTAACGTTTCTATCTTTATCATCACCGTGAATGCCGGAACGAAATTGGGTAATTGTTTCATATGCGGTGAAACGCCAAAATTCCTTATTTATAAGCAGATTTTAACTGATTTCATGTTAGCTTACCTTCAGCAGATGGTTAATGAAGCGGGAGACTTGAAAATAGCATCATTGATGCCCAAATTACAGAATTTTTGTTAAATTTTCAATTATGACGTAAATTTTTTCTCAAAACGTCATGTCAGCGTTTGGAGATTTTTATAAATGTCAACCAGGACCATTGGATTATAAAAAGAAGGTAACTCAAACAAACTGACAATTACCTATCAAGTTTACTAATAAATTGATGTTATGGATGGGCGAATGTGGGCAACCCTGGGCGCTGGCGTCCTTCAAATTTTGTGTTTTTTCTTGACACTCTTATAGCGCACATTCAAGCGGCTGCAGTTACTGCTCATGTGCGAAATTCAAATAATTCGGATTGTCACTGGTCTAACACCCGGAGCTGGGCCTACGGCGTTGCCACATTGAACAATTGACAATATTTCGGCTTTCATGAAATTCGCTGCCAATACTTCATGTACAGGGCGGAAATGCTTATTGCAATAAGTATCGTAGTCTATAAAGTAGTATCGTTGTGATTCCAAATTTGATAAGAGTACTTTTTTCGGAATCAATATCACGAGACTGAAAGAAATACATGCGACAGTTTGACAACCTTGCACAAACCTACGATGCCAGGTGGTTAGTTGAGCTGCGTCCTACCGTGGTCGTACCTGCGTGCAAGCGACTCCGGTAGACAGTCCGAATTTTGGCCGCTCATGCGCCAGAGGCCTCTTCTTAAATGTGCGCTGCTATTAGGTAGGTACACCATTCTGATTAAGAATTCACAAAAAATTACCTGCCGCTAATTGTTTTCCCTTCTTGGCTCCTTAATAAGAACGTATATGTAACGCGAGCTTTCGGCAGAGCCGAAAGCGAGTAGTCATCTGCGTCTGACTACGCAAAATACAATAAATCCATATAGGTTGCAGTTTGGAAGCTAGGGCAACTTTCCCCGAGTATGTTCCTTCCCCTTCTTGGCACGTTATCGTTGTAATGCGAGCTTTCGGCAAAGCCGAAAGCTAGTAGTCTTGGAATGCAACAAAGTTCAGCATGCAGGTAGGTCTTTTTTGCCGAAGAGTTTTCCTTCCCCTTCTTAGGTCGTTATACACATTTGTCATAGGAGCTTTCCAGTTTGAGAAGCTATGGCATTTCGAGTCTCTATCTATGTCAAGACAGTCTGCTTTTGATTTAAAGTATTTTTCTCAAATTCTGTCCACTGAAAGGGCAGTTCAGGTTTCTGTCATATTTAAAAATCCGTCTAAAATTAATTTATTGTAGGTACTCAATAATTCGGAAATTATTAGATATTTAGTGTTGATTTTCTAATGGGATTCGGACAGGAAATAATACACTGAGACTTCGGTGCCGACGTTTCGGAACTATGTTGTCCCTCCTTCAGGGCCCTGGCAGAGGACAGTTTATTATAATAAAATTCTTTTTTTAATAAAATTTTTAGGTTAAAAAAAATATATATAAAAAACATAGGATCTTACCTAAGTCAACAATTTACCTTGGCGTTAATGTATTTGTAGCATTACTAGAACAATCGAAAATGTTGAAAATGAGTGACTTAGAAATGTTTTGAAAACACCAACTGTAAATTAGCGTTTTATAACTTAGTTAGAATTAAACAACTCTTCCACACGAAATTGAAGGATAAATTACCTACCCCTAAACCACGAGTCTAACGTAGTATACAAAATACCGTGCAATAATTGGTTGCCGAGGTAATTTCCATCTTAATTTGTCAAATCATTAGAAAAAGGTCGACCATTACACCTAGTTGGCCACAACATATTTCGGTGTTACACTCGACCGTTAAGAGTTGTCGGCGGTAAAGACATTACAGAAAACACACAAAGAATTTTTACCAGAATGATGACAAATTCGTTGGCTTTTCAATATAATTGGTCAGGAAAAAACAAAAACGGCTTCTCCAAATTGACCCACATTCTGAAAATGATTCTCGGTAAGTGTATTAAGTAGTAAGTACATAATTGAAAATGTACAATTAGGAAAGTTGCATAGTCTCATTTTACAAAATCTTGCAAAGTTTCGGCTTTGATAATGACCCAGCAAACACAGATGCAACGGCCGTATTGCGGCAAATGTCCGGCGCTTATGGCACCGGCACACTATAATATGGCCACAACACGGCCACAAGCTATAGTGGCCATTGCACGGCTAAAGCCCTATGGCCACATTGCGGAATCCCCAACTCAACCCTCGCTTGGCCAGCCGTAGAGCGGCCGTAATGCGGCCGATATTATCGTGGCCATAAAAGATATGATTAGAACGGCCAGATTATGGCCACATTCGTAACCGCCGGCCGTGTTTTCTTTAGGGAATTTGGTTAGTCACGGTTATTCGCTTCTGGTTGTGTTCTATGGTGTTGGACGAGCTGCTGTGCCAGTTTGACAAGTCCCCGGCGGGTCTCTCCGCTGGGGCCGTGTCAAACACCATCTTGGCATATGCTGACGATATTGTCATTACCACCGGTGCAGCTCGTTCATCTCAGGTCATCGTCAACCAGTGCCAGCGGTTTTTCACCAAGAGAGGGATGGAGTTAAACTCCTCCAAGTGTACGAACCTGGAGGTGAGAGTCTTGCCGCACTGCAAGAAACTATACGTCGCCGAGAGACCAGTCCTAGTCGTCGGGGGGTCTGTGATCCCTAACATCACCCCAGCCCAGCAGTTCCGTTATTTGGGGTACCAGTACTCATTTATGGGTACTGAGACCCCAAATACTTCAGATCTCACACAAGACCTGAGCAGAGTTGTCAGAGCGCCCCTTAAACCCTGGCAAAAGCTCGAGATCGTGAAAGTTTACTTGTTGCCAAGGTACATGTTTATCCTTCAGGCACCCAACATCTCACACAAGACATTACGGAACTGCGATAAGATCATCAGGCACAGTGTAAGGAGAATTCTGCACTTGCCGCAACAGTGGACAAACTCTTATCTGTATGCTCCACTTAGGCTGGGGGGGTTGGGGATCATATGCTTCTCGACGAAGATACCCGCTGTCATCTTGGGTAGGCTGGAAAATCTAGCCGGTAGGGACCATCTCTTTGCGCAGGTTTTGGGCGCCTCTCCGTACGCGCAGAGGAGGGTGGAAGTGTTCCGGCATATGGTCCGGACCTCTGGTCCGGATACCACTGCAGAAAAGGCCTTCTGAGGGGCACAGTTGGCGGCATCCGCGGCCGGCAATGGCATCGCTTCTGTCGGCCACTGTTCCCAGTCTTCATCTTGGGTTACAATGCCCCCCTCTTTTTGGAATGGCCGTGACTATATTAACGCCATACAGCTGCGTGGGAACATTCTTCCAACCTGTGGTGGCCTCCACAACCCTAGAGGACTCCGGGGTTGTAGGGCGGGCTGCCCGCGTACGGAGTCGGTGAGCCATGTGCTACAGAGATGCCCCGTCACCCACTTTGAGAGGATACAACGCCATGATCGAGTTGTCAGGCTCCTCAGTAACATCGGGAGGAAAAGGGGGTGGCGGGTGGAGATAGAGCCCCGCTTTCGGGACGCGCGTGGTCTCTTGAGGAAGCCGGACCTTCTGTTTTCCAAGGAGGGTTCGGTGATAGTTTCCGACGTCGGTATCAGCTGGGAGGGACCGGAGCCCTTAGAGGCAGCTTTTCGGGGCAAGATCGCCTACTACACAGACGAAGCAATCCTCAACACTATACTGGAAGCCAACCCAGGTGCTTCAGTCTGTATTTTGCCTTTCATTTTAGGCGCACGAGGAGGGTGGTGCTCGCTGAATAGGCACCTTTCAGAACA
Source organism: Pycnomerus fuliginosus (assembly GCA_963924575.1). Lineage (NCBI taxonomy): Eukaryota > Metazoa > Arthropoda > Insecta > Coleoptera > Zopheridae > Pycnomerus > Pycnomerus fuliginosus. The sequence goes on along the minus strand of OZ004617.1, from coordinate 42,290,169 downwards.
ATTAAAAATGACCGGCAGGGAGAAATCCACCATCGTGGCCGATGTTCTGAAAGGGGGTTGGTCTATTCATCGGGCCTTTTCAGCGAGGATCTGGGAGCCCGTTGGGGCTCGCAGATAGATAGATAGATAACTTCGACTTCTACCACTTTTGTGGTCTTTGAATGGTGGAGAAATTTTCAAATATTCGAACAGGTGGGGTGTATCAATCCCCCACTTACTCCACCCCACTTCAATGCACGTCGATTCGGCGTGTATTTTTTGTTTTGCGGAACGGCCCCGCTGTCATCTGTGGTCGGAATAAACCCCCCGTAGCACCTTTGGGGTCTGATATTGGCCATAAAAGATATGATTAGAACGGCCAGATTATGGCCACATTCGTAACCGCCGGCCGTGTTTTCTTTAGGGAATTTGGTTAGTCACGGTTATTCGCTTCTGGTTGTGTTGGCGATTCTGCTCAGTGTCTCGTTGACAGTTGACCTAACGACAAGCATTCTCAAGCAACGGTGAACAAAATTAACCGCCAATTTTTGTTAGTAATTTTGTGAAAATTGCAAATTATTGGCAATTATTGCATTTCTAGCCTACTGGTGATGGTGTTAATGTGTGATGGCATACGAAGCTGCTTCTAAACCGTAAGTACCTATCTTAATGTTCACACCTAACCTTAATCAATCAAGGTAATTTTGTTCTCAATGGTTAATAAAAATATTAAACATGACCAATTTTCTTCTATCATTATTGTTATAGCCTGCAAGTATGTGCAATATAATTTTATCGCCCTATTTTTTAGTCAAATATGAGCCGCCGTTACCAGAAGAGGTTGGCACGAAATAAAATCCGTCGAGCAATTCATTTAACTGAATTAGACATGTACTGCAATTCCGATGCTATACAAAGAGGTGATGAGGGATCTAATCATTTGGGTAATCGTTTGGGTGAATATTTTGAAGATGGTAAAGATTGTGATACCGCTATCGAGGCTAGTGTTAATAATGGGGTTGAGGCTACTGAAAGCTCAGACAATTACAGTGATTTAGATGAAAACTATACAACTTTGACTGATAATAATTTATTTAAAGAAGGGGAACTTTGTAATGCTCCTTTATTTAATGAAGGGGAACTTTGTAATGCTCCCGAGTGTCCTAATGATGAAATGTTCAATAATGCTGATGATTGTGTAATCCAAGAATCAATGTTATTTTTAGTTGATTGGGCAGTAAAAAATAACATAACTCATAAAGCACTATCCCAATTATTAGCATGGCTTTCTAAAAATTCTGGTCTTTCCGTAGACTTACCGTTAGATGCTCGCACGCTTCTCAAAACTCCTCGTCAAATTAAAGTTAGTAAAATGGGGATAGACGGGTTGTTCTATTATTTTGGGCTTAAGGTAACATTAATTGAAACACTAGAAAAGCATAAATTTTCATATAATGATTTATGTCGCCTCCACTTTAATATCGATGGTTTGCCAATTCATAAAAGTAGTAAAAAATCATTTTGGCCCATATTGTGTTTGGTTGATAATTTGGTAAATGAAGGGCCATTTGCAGTGGCGATTTATTACGGCAGCCAAAAGCCACCACTTAATGAATATTTAAATCAGTTTGTGGAGGAATTACGTGATATTCTTCTAAATGGTATTACTATATACAATGACAAAACAGTTAGAATATCGCTGTTCAGTTTTTGCTGCGATAAACCAGCCCGTGATTATATAAAAAATGTAAAATCACATAACGCATTAAATGGATGTGACAAATGCCATGTCATAGCTGTGAGAGAAAACTATCGAACTTTGTTTTTGGATCAGAACGCCCCTGAACGTACAGATACATCTTTTCGGACAAAAAGTGATAACAATTATCATAAAGGGGAAACTCCCCTGTTAAATCTTAATATTGATTTGATAAATACATTTCCTGTCGACAGCATGCACTGTATTTTTTTAGGCGTTATGAAGAAATTACTTTTAAATTGGCGAGATGGCTGCCGAGCTCATCGTTTTTCCAAATCAACTATGGCCATTTTAAATTCCAGACTAAAATTATTTGGAGATTATTGGCCACTTGAATTCAATAGAAAACCCAGATCACTGCAAGATATAGAATTTTGGAAAGCTACGGAGTTTAGGCAGTTTCTTTTATATATTGCCCCTACAATTTTGTCGAAAACTGTATCTGAACGCATATATGGGAATTTTATGCTATTAAATTTTGGTGTAAAAATTTTAATGAGTTATAATCTTAATGAACATTACAACAGTTATGCCAACGAATGTTTACGCTTATTTGTTAAAGATTCTATAAACTTGTACGGTCGCGATTTTGCTGTATACAATTTACACGCATTAATACATCTGGCTAAGGATGCACAAATATTTAATTCGTTAAATACAGTTTCGTGTTTTCCATTCGAAAATCATCTATACCAAATCAAGCTTATGTTAAGGAAGAGTAATTTACCCTTACAACAGATTATAAATCGGTTAAAGGAAAGACAGCAAGCTGATGCTGCAGAAAAATCTAAACATGGAGATCGGTCCATGTCAACTCCATTTTGTGATTCGCCAATTTCTGTACCTCAAGATGTTGAAATTACTTATAATGGGACATTCTACTCAAAACTAAAATACACAAATTTTCAGATAATAGCGAATAAGCCAGGAAACAATTGCGTTCTTTTAAATGACGAATCAGTTTTCGAAATAAAGTACATTTACGTGGATAGTGCTTTAAAAGAAACCATGATTCTTGGAAAATATTATATCATTGTAAAGCCCCTTACATGCTATCCCAAGGATACCTCATTTTTGTCTATTTACATAGTAAAGGAACGTGAGGATGAAAAGTTATATTCTTATAAATCAACTGATGTTTGCCTTAAATTGATTTTATTACCTTATTGTCAAGAAAATAATTTATTTGTAGTCACTCCATTGCTGCACTTGAATCAGTAACAGATTAATTATGTTATTTTAATGTCACTAATTAATAAAATAATAAACTCATGTTCAAAAATTAGGGATATCGCTAAAAAAACACAATTTGCATCGGTAAAATGAAACTTCACATTAAGCCCCTAGAATTTTTTTTGATTAAACAACTCAAGAATTTTAAACCAATCAAACGTCAGAATTTATAGATAATCGACCAATCACCATGGTTTTGAACTGAAAAGCACCACGAGTGAAAAGCAGGGCGGTTTTCCAGCCACAAAATTTCTGTCAAATGAAATGTTATGGCAACCTTATTGTTTCCATTGAAATTTCTTTTGTTGTTTAATCATCCGAATATAATTCGTGGTCTGATTTTTTCTGCAAAATTTGCTTACAAATACATTCGTAGCTTTTGCTTTTGGAAAATCGCCACTCGCGCTAAAGCGCTCGTGACGATTTTCGTTGCAAAAGCTACTCATTTATTTGTTTCGCAAATTTTGTCGGAAAAAATCAATACCGCTCGTTATATTATATTCGACAAAAATTACCTTTTGACCCTACCAGAAATTTTGAATTTTAGCTTAATGCGAAGATTCATTTTACTTCTGCAAATGAAAGTTATTAACTTTTTAACAGGAGTTTCCTTCTCATCGCAGATAGATAATATGGTTTTAGTGCCACGGTATTACAAAATTCATTGTGCAGTGGTTAATAATAGTCTCAAATTTTGTAGAGTGTATGTGGTTGTTGAATTTCCCGAAGAGGAAGCGAATGGAGCCATCCCTATATATTTAGTTACAAGTAACTGGATCACTACTAGGACTGAGGATGATACTCAAATATGTCTCTGGCCCCCTTTCGAATCAGATAAGGACAGAAATGTTGCCGTTCAAGAGCATCACGTAATAGAGGACTTGGAAGCATGTGGGAAATGTCCGATAAACATAAAATATTTCAGTGGTATGTATCTTGTCTCTTGGTAATTTATTTACATATGATGTGAATGACATTTCTTCTCAGGCTTATACCAAAAAGCTGTGAAGAAATATAAGCGGCTAGAGAACGAGAAGGAGGTCAGCCAAACAGAAAATGAGGACAAAAGGAACCGGAAACCACCCCAAAGGTATGAACATGATGGCAGCCCCGCCGATTCGGATTCTTCCGGGGATGATCTACCTCGTCCACCAAAGTTTCCAAAAAAGAAAACATACAAAATAAATAACGCTGTCCTACCTCAAGTGCATTCCTCAACCACCCGGCTATCTCAAGTACATTCTCCATCTGCCAATCTACCTAAATTGCAATCCTCATCTGTTCGCTCTTCGCCTTCATTGTCAGCGTCTTCCTCTACATCTGTTTCACAACCATGCAAGGGTTGCTTTCAGAACACTGGTAACACTAAATGTCTTTTGTAATTTTGTTTTAATTTTTAATGTTATAGTTATCCTTAAAAAAATGGAGCAGGACGTTAAATTAATATTGGAAGAGATCGCGTCCCTGAAACAGGATTCACGACATGATGATTTAAATACTCCCTTCATTCTTTATGCAAAAGAAACGCATCAGGAGCTCGAGGAATTTAATAACCAATTATCAAATATGGAGGAAATGAGAAAAGCTGTAAGTTTAAAAATTGCTGATAGTGCTTGTTGAGTACCTATCATTCTTTCAGGTATTTTATTTGAAAGGTTTTGGTGGAAATGATGTAGGAGATATTACTAGACGTATTCTTAACAGAATAATAAAAAACGAATTGTCTCTTCAATACAATTGGACTGGAAAAAACAATAAAAGGTCTTTCTTACTTCTGAAGAACATAATTGATCTTCTGATTGGTATGTATAATCTGTATTCTGTAACACCAAAAATTGCTACATAATAATTTACTGTTTTTGGCATTGCTTATCACGTAACTCGTATCCTGAATACTGGGCCTAAAATTAAAAAAAAAAAATGCTCACAGTTTAGTGGAAATATCGCAAATAACAATTTTTATTTGAATTCCAGTTACTGTGCGACAGAATAAAGGGTACCAAACCGTCACAGAGAAGGAGATGGAAAGAGCAATAAAGAATTGGTTGAACAATGCCCCTGACCGCGAAGGAGGAAGAGCAAAGAGGAAGCACAGAAATATCGAGTGAAAATCAAATTGTTTTTCAACTTATTGTAAACTGAGTTTTCCTTTTAAATTCTTAAGCTCTTAATGTTGCATTAGTTTTTTCATCATGTCGCAATCGAATCACCTACAAAAATAACAGTAAGCATTTTAAACACGGGATGATCAATAAAAAGGGGTCAAGTTAGGACTCGGAAGTACAGAATTTTTAAAACAGTACCTAGATTAAAATCAAGACAATAAGTCTTAACTGCGAATCAAAATAGAATATAATCATCAGTTCAATTGGCGCCAACTTGAACTTTCTTCTTGATCATATTGTGTATATAATTAGTCATCTAATTTCATTTCAGCATAATCAGTCCTATATATTATTCTGTAATTTATTAGTTGACTTCAGTCAACATTGAAATGAATTGAGAGACCTGATTGGGGAATGTGACCTTTGTTTATGTTGTTGTCTTGGAGATATCAATGTTTTCTTGAAATTTGTCAACATTTTGAGCAAGTGATGGAGACATGCTTCCATGGTCTTGGGAAAAATATTGACATTAAAACTGATATCTCCAAGAGAACAACGTAAACAAAGGTCACGTTCTCCAATCAGTTCAACATTGACCTAAAGTCAACCAAGTTACAGAATAGGACTGAGACTACGTACGCAGGGTAACAAAAAAGTGATTATTGTTTTTGCATTAAATTGTCGATGGTGCATTAAAAAAATTGCCTAATGGGATTTGTACGTATATTAGCTTCTCAACCTATCTGGAAGGATCATTAAAGCCAGCAATAATAATCCATGCTATTTGCAATAGACGAAGGGACTTTTGGTCAGTTTTTTTCAGTCGTTCTAAATATTTGTGAGGTGCAATATGTTATTAAAATAGACATAAAACACTATAATTTTTATTTGAAATATAACAACTTTCAATGGAATAATTAAATAATTGTACCTAGCTCATTTTATACTATTTTAATTCACTAGCATGTCACAAATCATTTCAATAACTAAAAAAAATGATAAAAGTCCGAAACCCCCGTCTTATGCAAATAGCATGGATTTGGTCCTCCAAGGATGAGAAGCTGTACTACGCACAAATGTCATTATTCCGTTGCGTAACGTAGGCGTAAGTTGGGCCTGAGCCAGGTCCGGGCCAACAAATTGCCGGAACGTTGCCATAAGAATGCCGCAAAACCAATCGGTATGGCCCTTAATAGAACCACATCCGGCCCTTGTCGGGGCAAAGTACATCGGCCGGAACATAACCAGAGGCACACATGCGGACGGCGCCGGATCCGGCACCCGTATCAGGGCCACGTCCGGCTTGTCTGGCTAGCCATATTCCGGCCGACAACTGGCCATAAAGTTGAGGTTTGCTGGGGAGCACATTGTGTTCGAAACGCGTCAGCAGTGAAAATCAAGTGTTTCGGTGTAGTGGGGTGTTTCTAGTGATATACCTAATGGAAATGAAACTTTTGAGAATGTCACGCTTACGGTTCCCTGGACTCCTACCAACTCCAAATAAAACTATATCTTTGAAAAGTAATGTACAATAGTATATTAAGTATTAAGAACGGTAAGGATAATTTACCGGTCGAAGACCGCTTCGCTTCGCTTCGCTTCGCTCAGTTTCCAATTTTGTCCCGAGACCGGTAAATTTCCTTAACGTTCGTGATGCTTATACAATTTTTTGCACGATCGAAATAGAAAATTAAATGAATTTACTCTCTGAATTATTTATTTATTAAAATCCATGATTAACGATCTACGTTCCTAAGCAGGCCGTTGCTTCTGCGTTGCCATGGCGTTGTTTATTGCATTTTCTGAATTTTTCATTTTCTGTCAAAAGTTGAAGGTTTTAATATCCCAGAAACTAATAACTTTCTAATAATGGGCGATTCCGATAGTGAAAATGCTTTGATAGAGCAAGCATGGAATATTGGGTGTGCAGCGTTAATTCCTGAAAACGTCCAAAGAATTAACACATTCAAGGCGCCTCGCAATTTATGGGCTGAATACTCGAAGCTGAAAAGTAGAATTTTTCTTCATGATTCTATTGATATTTCGAAGTTTGCCATGCTGATTGCTGATTGCCCATCTCAAAAGAAAAAAAGCCAACGAAAGATGTATATCAATGCGATGTGTGTCCCTGTAGATGTTTACCTTGTTAATGTGTATGTAGGGGCGAGCTGAATTTACTGGTGGAGTCGGGTGCAGATTTTATAAATCTGCACCTAGTAGTAGTGCCTCCGCAGACGCACAGTGGTGTTAAAAAGACGAAATTATGAAAATTGGCCGTACATAATTAAACAGTAGAGAGTTAACAAAAAAACATCATATTTGCGAAGTAGGTATGTAGAATTAGCACTAAGGGGGTTGAAAAAGGGAATGAGAAGTCCAAGGTAATGAAAAAAGGTGATGAAAAGTCAAGAGGAATGAAAATGAAGTGTGGATTAAGTAGAATTACGAAATAAACACTAAAATAACCAAATCATGCAATTAAAACTTTTGTGGGGGTTGAAATAAGCACTTATACCTACCTATTGCGAAGGAAACTGAAAAATTGTAAAAGGTAAACTGAATCCCAAATGCGTTCAATTTTATAACCGTCGAAAAACGAAATTATGCGAATTTTGCAAAATTAGCACTTAGGGGGTTGAAAAATCGTAAAGGTGGATGAAAAATCAAAAGGTATCAGGATTAACCGTGGCTAAGTAAAATTACGAAAAATAACACCAAATTAACCCAATTATGTAAATTTAGCATTTGAAGACTTGAAACATTGCGAAGGGGGATGAAAAAAGTGAAAAATTTAATCATCATCCAAATGGGTTCAATTTATTACAGAAGAAAAACGAAAATATCCGAATTTGGCAAAACTAACACCTAGGGGGTTGAAAAATTGTAAAGGGGGATGAAACGTCAAAGTGGATGAGAATTAATCGTAATTAAGCAGAATTACAGAAAATAACACGAAAGTAAACCAATTATGCAAATTTAGATTTTGGGGGTTGAAATGTTGCGAAGGGGGTTGGAAAAGTGAAAAAGATAAATATAATCCAATTGAGTTCAATTTATTACCGAAGGAAAACTAAATTATGTGAATTTTGCAAAATAAACACTTAGGGGGTTGAAAAATTGTAAAGGGGGATGAAAAGTTAAAAGGGATGAGAATTAATCGTAATTAAGTAGAATTACAGAAAATAACACGAAAATAAGCCAATTATGCACATTTGACTTTTGGGGGTTGAAACATTGCGAAGGGGTCGAAAAAGTGAAAAAGGCAAGAACAATTCATAAGGCAAAACTGCGCGAATTTTACAAAATTAACCAGCGGAAATCACCCGAAAAAGAAGCGGTCTGGGTAAATTTTGCTCTTTGAGGGTTCACATATCATGAAAGGGGTTGAAAAATTGTGGATGGGTCAAAAATTAATGAAAATCACTTTAAATTAATAACAAATTAGAAGAAAGCAAAAAAAAAATAAATGAAATATATTTACTCCGCTTGCTAGGGCTTAGGGGTTGTTAGTAGCGTAGGGGTTGGTTTTAGGATGAAGACTCATAAGACTTTTTTCAATGGTTGACCGAAATCAATTGAACCCCATAATTTTATTCCACCACTTACATGAAAAAATTTCCAGTTTCAACCCTTAAATTTCATCCCCCTTGTTAGATATTAATGAAAATTTGCCCATCCGCCTACAGTGGCGCTGTAAATTACCACATCAAATTTAGCCCTGATACGTTGAGCAGTTTTTGAGTTCTCGCATTTTTTTGTTTCGGCATGTTAGGGGGTTGTACCGCCTTTAAGGGTCGTTTTTCGCGAATGATGAATAAGACCTTTTTTGTACCATCAATAGAAAGCTATCGAATGGTAATATTTTCAACTATACATTCTTCATTGAAAATTCGAGTTTCCACCCCTAACTTTCATCCCCTTCGATAATTTTCTCCTAAAATTCGATCTTCCCTTCTCGAAGATGCAGTGTGTAAGATGTCACAGTTTCGCAGAAGATATTGCTTCTCTGTGTGAAATTACAGGGCTTTATGGACGTTTCAACCCCTAAACTCCAACCCCCTATTTCACCACCCCCACATGCCCTAAAGGAAGTTGTGTTTTCAATTTCACCACCCTAACCCAATTCGTTTAAAAATTAAGGTAATTTGTAGATTCATGTTTTCAACACCTCATGATTTCACCCCTTTATGATTTACAGGGGTGAGTTTATTTTTCCGGTGTGACATGACTCCTTGCGTATTTACTGACTTCAGTTGTTCATAAATAAACCAATAGGGTTTCAGAAAAAATAAATAAAATATAATTATCGACTTGCAAAGAGTTAGGGGTGGTTAATGGCCCAGGGGTTGGTTTTAGATTGAAAACTCATAAGACCTTTTTTCAATAGTTGACCGAAATCTATCGAACCCCGTAATTTTAGGCTACCATTTACTTGAAGAAATTTCAAGTTTCAACCCTTAAATTTCATCCCCTTTGTTAGATATTTTAGAAAATTTGTCCATCCACCTATAATGTCACTGGAAACTCACAAACCAAATTCTGCCTTGATACGTTGAGTAGTTTTTGAGTTCTCGTATTTTTGTGTTTCTGCATGTTAGGGGTCGTAGCGCCTATAAGGGTGGTTTTTGGCAAAATATGAATGACACCTTTTTTGAATAATTAATGGAAAGCTATTGAATGACGCCAATTTCGACTAGTACTTATTAAGCGGAATTTCGAGTTGCTACCCCTAATTTCCACCCCATTTGTTCGATTTTACGAAAAAACGCATCCCCCACAAGATTTCACCGATATATGTGTGTACGTTGAGTTTCCGACAGCTGCGTGCAACCCTTGCGGAGTTATCATATTTTTTGAGGTTTTCATCCCCTAAATTTCATCCCCCGAAATTGGCACCCCCTCACTTTCAACAGACTTGAAGGTCGAACGTGCATACTAATTTTCAGCAAGATATCTCCACTAGTTCTCGAGTTATTGCAATTAGTAGTTTTTCGGTTTTTCACCCCTAGCTCCCACCCCCTTGGTCCGATATGGCCCAAAAGCAATCCCCGCCTTACTTTTCGGGAGACGAAGCTGCCTACCAAGTTTCAGCTCGATATCTCGATCCGTTCTCAAGTTATCCGACGGACAGACTGAGGAGCGATCGAGCGAGCGATCGAGCGAGCGAGCGAATAAGCTAAGACAAGAGTACCTCCGCATTCTGCTACGGCACTAAAATGCTGGATTATAGACCAAGAAAATCTAAGGTTATTACTAAGGAAGAAATGTCCCGATTTCTAATTGAGGCACCTGACGATTCCTTTTTAGTGCCGTAGCAGAATGCGGAGGTACTCTTGTCTTAGCTTATTCGCTCGCTCGCTCGCTCGCTCGCTCCTCAGTCTGTCCGTCGGATAACTTGAGAACGGATTGAGATATCGAGCTGAAACTTGGTAGGCAGCTTCGTCTCCCGAAAAGTAAGGCGGGGATTGCTTTTGGGCCATATCGGACCAAGGGGGTGGGAGCTAGGGGTGAAAAACCGAAAAACTACTAATTGCAATAACTCGAGAACTAGTGGAGATATCTTGCTGAAAATTAGTATGCACGTTCGACCTTCAAGTCTGTTGAAAGTGAGGGGGTGCCAATTTCGGGGGATGAAATTTAGGGGATGAAAACCACAAAAAATATGATAACTCCGCAAGGGTTGCACGCAGCTGTCGGAAACTCAACGTACACACATATATCGGTGAAATCTTGTGGGGGATGCGCTTTTTCGTAAAACCGAACAAATAGGGTGGAAATTAGGGGTAGCAACTCGAAATTCCGCTTAATAAGTACTAGTCGAAATTGCCGTCATTCGATAGCTTTCCATTAATTATTCAAAAAAGGTGTCATTCATATTTTGCGAAAAACCACCCTTATAGGCGCTACAACCCCTAACATGCAGAAACACAAAAATACGAGAACTCAAAAACTACTCAACGTATCAAGGCAGAATTTGGTTTGTGAATTTCAAGTGACATTATAGGTGGATGGACAAATTTTCAAAAATATCTAACAAAGGGGATGAAATTTAAGGGTTGAAACTTGAAATTTCTTCAAGTAAATGGTAGCCTAAAATTACGGGGTTCGATAGATTTCGGTCAACTATTGAAAAAAGGTCTTATGAGTTTTCAATCTAAAACCAACCCCTGGGCCATTAACCACCCCTAACTCTTTGCAAGTCGATAATTATATTTTATTTATTTTTTCTGAAACCCTATTGGTTTATTTATGAACAACTGAAGTCAGTAAATACGCAAGGAGTTATGTCACACCGGAAAAATAAGCTCACCCCTGTAAATCATAAAGGGGTGAAATCATGAGGTGTTGAAAACATGAATCTACAAATTACCTTAATTTTTAAACGAATTGGGTTAGGGTGGTGAAATTGAAAACACAACTTCCTTTAGGGCATGTGGGGGTGGTGAAATAGGGGGTTGGAGTTTAGGGGTTGAAACGTCCATAAAGCCCTGTAATTTGACACAGAGAAGCAATATCTTCTGCGAAACTGTGACATCTTACACACTGCATCTTCGAGAAGGGAAGATCGAATTTTAGGAGAAAATTTGACTTTCAAAATTTTATCCAATCACGAGCGAGTTTGATGACGTAATGTGACCAATAGGAGAAGAATTACATCGGAAATTCGTTTGACAGAAAAATTTCAGCGGAAATTTTTTTGACAGGTTTTTATTAAGATTGTCAAAAGTTACACTTTTAAGTCATTTATTTATTAATGATAATTATTGAAAGTACAATTATTATAGACTACTTTAGCCTCACTAGAGGATTGACTAGAATAAGAATTTATTGGCATTGATGATTCCCGTTCAGGGTGAAATTCAGGCACAGGTGCAGGCGAGGATTCAGGGTGGTCTTTTCTTAGCCTCTTTATTAGCTGCGCGTGATGTTCGGCATCCAGCTGAAGATAAGGCTTTACAGAAGTTGCGCTGCTGTGCCCACTAATTTTGATTAGTTGGTGGGTGTCTACTCCAGCTTTTGCGAGGTGCGAGATGGTTGTTGCACGAATTGAATGATTTGATATCTTGACGTTCGCAGTATCGACACCAATTTTCATGGCGGCCAAATTCACCCACTTTGAAATCTCGTGCTGACCAACAGGACAATTTTTGAACCACCCCCTCGAACCAGTGCCATTCCATCCGGGATTTGGAGTCAAAAACAGTCTGGTAGTGCTAATAAATTTTGTCCTTTTTGATACTAATTTCCTGAACAACCTAAAAAATAAAAGCAATAAAACTCGTGTTGTTTAGCTTACTGATTTGTTACCTGACGGGGCAAAGATCGGGATTCCCATCATTTGATGTCAACCATTTACTTTCAGTAAGTTTTTTATTTCCTCCTTGACTCTTCTTACTGAACAGGGGGTTGTATTCTATTCTGTTCGTCAGCATGCCCTGATTGTCTTTTTCTTCCAGGAAATAATGTAAATGGCACGAGAATGCCTCTCCGCCCCGAAAACAGAGTTCATATGACGCCAGAAAGAAAAACTTTTTCTGCAATCCCTCTGGGTTGTCTTCAGCAAAACTGAGCACAATTTTCTTATATTCATCTTCAGTCAATGCAGCTGAGCTTCTTTTTCTTTTTTCTACGTCGGACTGAAGATGTCTTCTTTTGGTGTCTCTAGCGTCCCGTGCCTTCTTAAATTCTATATCGCTGAATGGATTCAAATTTACACCATGCTTCGTGTAGTAAAGCTCTTGCAGTTGCTTGGCAGTACTATTCCACATGACCTTAACAACGCTTTCCTTGTACTCACTACCGTCTTGTTTTCTCATGTTATACGCCCAATCTTGCATGATGTTTGCGAGTTCTACCTTGGTGCTCGACTCACTCAAGCGATGCTGCCGCTCGTCACAGAACTGCATAAATTGAAGCCATACTGAATTTCTCGATTTCCTTGTATTAATTGGTGTCTTTAGGTCAATTGCAGCGTCGATATCTTGTTGAGGAACATCGCCAAATCTTCGTGACATTTTTGTTCAACAATTTTTGAATGAAATCAACAAATTACTGTTACTAAGACATCAAACGTCATTTTGTTTCAGAACCTACCTACCTGTTTCATTTTTTACATAAAAATGTTCGTAAAATTTTGCTCGTCGAAATTTTCTCGCTGAATACTACTCGTAACTCTCCAAAATTTCCGGAAATTTATATTTGCCATTTACTCGTGACTTTTTGCCGCGGAAATCTCCACTCGTCTTCGACTCGTGTTGATTTCCGTTCGGCAAAAAGTCATTCGTAAATGTCAAAAAATTTCCGGAAATTTTGGAGTTACTAGTAGTATTATATACGAAAATTATCGAAGGGGATGAAAGTTAGGGGTGGAAACTCGAATTTTCAATGAAGAATGTATAGTTGAAAATATTACCATTCGATAGCTTTCTATTGATGGTACAAAAAAGGTCTTATTCATCATTCGCGAAAAACGACCCTTAAAGGCGGTACAACCCCCTAACATGCCGAAACAAAAAAATGCGAGAACTCAAAAACTGCTCAACGTATCAGGGCTAAATTTGATGTGGTAATTTACAGCGCCACTGTAGGCGGATGGGCAAATTTTCATTAATATCTAACAAGGGGGATGAAATTTAAGGGTTGAAACTGGAAATTTTTTCATGTAAGTGGTGGAATAAAATTATGGGGTTCAATAGATTTCGGTCAACTATTGAAAAAAGTCTTATGAGTCTTCATCCTAAAACCAACCCCTGCGCTACTAACAACCCCTAAGCCCTAGCAAGCGGAGTAAATATATTTCATTTATTTTTTTTTTGCTTTCTTCTAATTTGTTATTAATTTAAAGTGATTTTCATTAATTTTTGACCCATCCACAATTTTTCAACCCCTTTCATGATATGTGAACCCTCAAAGAGCAAAATTTACCCAGACCGCTTCTTTTTCGGGTGATTTCCGCTGGTTAATTTTGTAAAATTCGCGCAGTTTTGCCTTATGAATTGTTCTTGCCTTTTTCACTTTTTCGACCCCTTCGCAATGTTTCAACCCCCAAAAGTCAAATTTGCATAATTGGCTTATTTTCGTGTTATTTTCTGTAATTCTACTTAATTACGATTAATTCTCATCCCTTTTAACTTTTCATCCCCCTTTACAATTTTTCAACCCCCTAAGTGTTTATTTTGCAAAATTCACATAATTTAGTTTTCCTTCGGTAACAAATTGAACTCAATTGGATTATGTTTATCTTTTCACTTTTCCAACCCCCTTCGCAACATTTCAACCCCCAAAATCTAAATTTGCATAATTGGTTTACTTTCGTGTTATTTTCTGTAATTCTGCTTAATTACGATTAATTCTCATCCACTTTGACGTTTCATCCCCCTTTACAATTTTTCAACCCCCTAGGTGTTAGTTTTGCCAAATTCGGATATTTTCGTTTTTCTTCTGTAATAAATTGAACCCATTTGGATGATGATTAAATTTTTCACTTTTTTCATCCCCCTTCGCAATGTTTCAAGTCTTCAAATGCTAAATTTACATAATTGGGTTAATTTGGTGTTATTTTCCGTAATTTTACTTAGCCACGGTTAATCCTGATACCTTTTGATTTTTCATCCACCTTTACGATTTTTCAACCCCCTAAGTGCAAATTTTGCAAAATTCGCATAATTCCGTTTTTCGACGGTTATAAAATTGAACGCATTTGGGATTCAGTTTACCTTTTACAATTTTTCAGTTTCCTTCGCAATAGGTAGGTATAAGTGCTTATTTCAACCCCCACAAAAGTTTTAATTGCATAATTTGATTATTTTAGTGTTTTATTTCGTAATTCTACTTAATCCACACTTCATTTTCATTCCTCTTGACTTTTAACACCACTGTGCGTCTGCGGAGGCACTACTACTAGGTGCAGATTTATAAAATCTGCACCCGACTCCACCAGTAAATTCAGCTCGCCCCTACATACACATTAACAAGGTAAACATCTACAGGGACACACATCGCATTGATACACATCTTTCGTTGGCTTTTAATTTATAAGGTAAATAATTCTGATTACCTACATGTAAAAGCACTATGTAAATATAAGTGTATCCTCTGCTTTTAGGTGGCAATGATATTTAGGATAGCAGGGCATGCAGAAGGGAAGAATTGTATAA
The DNA here is from genome assembly GCA_963924575.1 of Pycnomerus fuliginosus. Lineage (NCBI taxonomy): Eukaryota > Metazoa > Arthropoda > Insecta > Coleoptera > Zopheridae > Pycnomerus > Pycnomerus fuliginosus. Next base: position 42,274,936 of record OZ004617.1, on the reverse strand, counting down.
CATGACCAATGAAGATATTGAAGATCGTGGAGAAGTACTTGGAGTACGTGGAGCAGTATATTAAAAAAGCCATGCAAAGTCTTCGCACTTGTTTTTGAAGTATCGCAATGGAAAATTGAAAAAACCGCTACGGTTGCGATTCCATTTTCCGTTGGTTCGATTGATAATTGCAATAACTTAATAAACTTAATAAATAATTATTTTGTTGATGTTTTGTTATGTTATTCAGTTATAATCAATTTGATGTCTCGTCGGTAAGTATTTTACTTACTGTTCTAGAACGGTAAGTAAAATACTTACCGTTCAGTTGGCCATAGCAAATAGTAAAGTCAACATACTGTCTTGGCAACAGGCCTTGTAAATTAAGGAAATGGTTCGATCGTGCAAAAAGTTTATTAAATAATGGCCACTGGCGACGAACAAGGGGAAAAGTAATCATAAACAAATACAACGACAAGGTAACTTACTTCTGGTAAACCCAAGGGATGGTCATTCTTGGCAAGCAGGATGTCAGTCGGCCTCTCAGGGAGAGACCCCAAAGTACTGACCCCGTAACGATCCCATCGGTCCGTATTTACATGAAACTAATTTGCAGATTCAGTTATTATCGGACATTGACGGTACCGATGGAACCCTAGTGACCCCGTAAGAGTTTTGAAACGCTGACGTTGACACAGCAAGTGCATTACACAGCGGAGCCAGCGTCAATGTTTCGTAACTCTGAATAAAATCAATAATTCTTTAGATAATTGGGATAATTGAAGCTGGGTAATTTCCCATATGTGACACTACGTCACTACTAAAATAATTGCTACCGCTAATACAATTAATACCAGCTGTTACCAGTAAAGGCTATCCGAAAGGTAATTTTTCAAACTATTTTTGTAGGTATTCACATTGAACTCAAAATTCAAAATACGACAACGGGGGAATTTTTTCATCTGTGCGTAAGACAAAAGTTTCATTTACATTAGGTATAGTGCGTTTTTCCACCGAAGTTGTTCAGTGTTTCCATAGTGATTATCTCAGTAACCTCACATTTTTTATATTGGTTTTGCGGAGGTTAATGTATCGACTTTTTTTGTTCAATGTCTCTTCGCAATATCACTAAGTGCTATTGCACAAGTCTTGTGCGTATTGGTGAACCACAAAATGTGTTTAGTTCCTCATTTTAGAATTCATTCATGTAGGGGTGACCGGGGCTGGTTGGGCACAGGGGTAGGTTAGTACAGCCCTAATATTTCGGCTATTGCGCGAAGGTTGGCGCTACAAATGTGACAGTGTCTTAAGATTGTGGCCTAATTAGTGTGTGCGCAGTGGCAGTCGCTTCAGTTTATCCGTGGCGACATAACAAAATTTTCTGTGCTTTAGTCATCGGTAAGTAACTATTTTCCCTTTCATGCAATGTTTCATATCAGGATGAATCGTTAACCTTTCATTTCTATCTCGCAAGTCGCTTCATTGCAATGCATTTTACCTCATTTCTACATATCTAAACACAGGTTAACCTATCACATGTGGAGCCAATGTGGCTTTAAAAGACAAAAAACGATGAGGGGCTGGTTGATACTTTTTTGTCGGGGTCAGTTGGTACTGTACCAACTTACCCCAGTTCCACATAAATACTTTTTGGCCTATTAAAACTCTTAAATCTTCTTTGATATTGCTAGAACCGTCATGCGAACTTATGCCAAGAAGACTGAACGGGGTCGAACACCACCCGATGTCATGCTCAGAGCAGTGAGGGCTATAATGATTGACAAACGCTCTCTAAGAGGTACGGCTAGGGACTTTTTAGAGAGCTAGGGACTTTGATATACCATAGATGACCTTACGGAGATACTGCAACAAATTTTCCGCTGAAGAAGTTAATGAAGTTGATCAACACGTGCCAACCACATCAGTTGGTTACGTGCGAAACAGACAGGTAAATTAATTTAAAATATTGAACTGATCCGCCGGAATGCCCAATTTTACGCAAATCGTTAGAAAATTAAATTAGACAAATCTTTGCGTTTGGTTTCGACGGTTAGAATATTCGAGAAGAGAAATCGTATTTCGCCGTTTTAAGTTTCCCTTTAACACCGAAATATTGTCAAGGACCCGAGAGGGATGCAGCAGGTAGAAAGATGCGGGGGTGTTAAGCCCAAGTGCAGCTAGTAAGCAAGAGAGTTTTGAACCGACAACCAAAAGAGACGCATTTATATTTATTTCAGTGAAAATTGTTAGTAATAATTTAATAGTTATTTGTGCAGTACTGTGTGAACCTAGGTATTGCAGCCCAACTCTCAGGAAAAGGTAGGAAACATTCTAGATTTGTTGTAATCATTTTATTCTGTGTAAACACGATTTTAATTGCGATTTAATTGAAAGGACGCTTAAAAAGGACGCTAGGTTAGAGATTGTGGTACTACTATAAAGCGGTACTGGATTATTTACACACCCCAAGCAGTTCAGAACACATCTCGATTAATTCAAGCTTCCATGATTAATCCTCGGATTAATCGACCACCCTAATTAATTAATTAAAGTCATCACCCTTTCTTAATCTAGCCATACATAGGACAACCATCTTCACTTCAAATGCATCTAAATGCCAGGTATTCACATCTACGACCTTATCTCGTCATTTAATTATACCTGTTCAATTAATTAATTACACCTGGAAATCAGAATACGATCAAACTACCCCAGTTTTCTGGAAGGACGCTCAACAGCTCACATTTACAGGAAAATCTCTTCATTTCACATCTTAACCAGATCTTCATTAATCAAACTTGATTAATTAACCCTTTTACCTCAGCCATTAGGGGTGAAATCTTCCTCTTTGCCTTCAGCAACAAATTAACGATATAGAGCTCATTTTAAAGCTCAAAACACCATGAGTATGTTCAGCTCACACAACAACAGGAAAAACAAGAACAATTTTCGAATTGTTATAAATAATTAACCGGAGTTTCTCGGGTTTCGAGAACTCCCAGAGCATAACGTGGGCCCAGGTTATAGCTCTAGCCACTCCCGTAGGAGTGTTAAGCCACCGAGGAGGTCAGGAGCACTATCGTCGGGGGGGGGGGGGTATCTGCGAAAACAACAATAAACTGTGGAACTTTGAACTACTCCGGTTTGACTTTGAACTAATTATGTTTACAAGCTAAGAAAATAAAAGAGGAAGTTTTCTACATTACCGACAGTTATTTGACTGGTTGATAACGCTTTCAGACATCTGGCAACAATGGAGAAATTCTCCAAGCGTACATGGGTTTTGTTCTCGCAAAATAACAGCATAAACTGCATGATAACAATTTAATTTTGCTTGCATGAGCGTGGACAACTATTGAACAATTCTATGTAATGCACAAAATTTTAGATTCTTAATTAACACCTTATAGGGCTTGACTAGTCGAATTAACTTGTCTTAGCGAATCAACACAAACATCTGTCAGCCATCTTCTTTACCGACCGCCATTTTCCTCACCAATTTCTTACGATAGGAAAATGCCACCATCTTAGAAGTCCCACAGTACCACAATCGAACCAATGGTTTTAGATTTGACAATTGATTTTAATTTGTATAATTTTTATTTGTTTAAATTGTCTTTGTCACACTTTATGTAATTCAACAAGGGCTAAACATTGTTCAACATTGTGCAGAATTCATTTTGTCAATTAATCTTGGCAATCAATGTAATTATTATCATCCAATCTCAAACGGGGTTTTCCGCTGTTTCCCTCGTTTACAGTTCGGGAAAACTTTAGAGAAAGGACTTCTCTATCGCGTTTTCGATCTGTGGGAATCCGAGTTGGATTAAAAAGATTCATTGCAAGTCGGCAGCGGCCGCAAACAAAAGAAAAATCAAAATTCTCTTGAATAAATCAAAATCAAAATAATTCACTCTCTTTTATTGACCTGACTCTCATCAAGGTGCTACTTTAAATAAAAGATCCTGCAGGAGGGGCGGGAACATAGGAGATTAGATTAATCCTTTTGTTCAATTAATTTGTTTAAACAAATAACCACCTTTCACAACGGGGTGAGTAAACTCAATGGTCCTAAATTTCATCTAGACGATCACAAAGGTAAACCACGGTAAGTGAAAAATTCACTAATTAATCTGAGGTTTTATGGCCTTGGAAAAGGGGTAAAGAGGGGTAAAAAGGGGGGGTTAACTGTGGGATCGGAGTGGGGGAAAATAGGGTACTCCGGGATCACCATAATATTTTAATTTTAGATGTGTTTTTTTAGGTTTTTACATCAGAACAGGAAACTCAGCTTTCTGATTATCTGAAGAAAGCGGCCGATATTTATTTTGGCCTTTCACCGAAAGAGGTTAGAAGAATTGCTTTTCTTTTTGCAACATCACTCAACTTGCTAATGCCCGGCAATTGGAAAAAGAATGAGATGGCTGGAGCTGATTGGTTTTCTGCGTTTTTAAAGAGGAATAACACACTGTCAATTCGATCCCCACAAGCTACAAGTCTATCCAGGGCAACCAGCTTTAATAAGACCAATGTCAATGCCTTCTTTGACAATCTTCAGGCTGTCTTAAATCGTCTCAAATGTGGACCCGCAGACGTGTGGAATATGGACGAAACCGGAATCACCACTGTGCAGAAGCCAGATCGAGTCGTTGCACGTCGGGGCGCTCGACAAGTGGGCAGGGTGACTTCTGCTGAGAGGGGTACGCTCGTAACTATGGCCTTCTCCGTTTCTGCGACGGGAAATACTGTACCCCCATACTTTATATTTCCAAGAGTTAATTTTAAGCCCTATTTTTTGACGGAAAGTCCTCCTGGAAGCATTGGAGGAGCAAACACTTCAGGCTGGATGAAAGAAAATCATTTTGTAGAATATGTGAAGCACTTTGTTAGTCACACAAAATCATCTGTAGAGAGGCCAGTTGTGTTATTACTTGATAACCATGATTCTCATTTGTCCATCGAAGCACTGACATATTGTAAAAATAATGGTGTCACAGTTCTATCATTTCCTCCCCACTGTAGCCATAAGTTACAACCTCTCGACCGGAGTGTATATGGTCCATTAAAAAAATATGTCAACAGTGCTTGCGATGGGTGGATGACAAGCAATCCCGGACGCACGATGACAATTTATGATATTCCTGGGATTGTGGCAACGGCGCTACCTCTGGCTGCTACTCCAAATAATATTATGTCTGGATTTAGAGTTTCCGGGATATCACCATTCAATCGAGACATTTTCCCTGATAGCGAATATATGGCAGCATATGTAACGGATAGACCAGATCCAAATCCTGAAATTAACCCTGCAGTGGATGCTCTCGATGAAAATTTGGAACCTCTTCCAGAAGTCAGACCCGGAAGTGGCTTATCCTTGGACGAAACTCAAGCAGGAATTCCTCGACATTTGACCCCAACAGAGGAAATGTTTAAGAAGCTTGAATGCAGCAAAAAGGTTCCCGCTCCTACCCCAAAAAAACTGAAGCCTTTATCAAAAGCTGCACAAAGTTCAATTGACGAGATGATTAATATGCCTGGATGCAGCAAAACTAGTTCCTTTAGTTTAGAAAAACTGAAACCATTACCAAAAGCTGCTCCAAGACAGCCTAGTCGTCAGAACAGACGTAAGAGAAAATCCGCTATTCTAACTGACACTCCCGTAAAAGATGAACTCGAAATGGAAAAATGTGCCAGAATGGCCAAGGGAAAGAAGAAAAGTTCAGATAAAGTCGAGATCGTTAAGAAAAAGGTTTTTGGAGAAAAGAAAGGGAGTGCAAAGGGGAAGCAGAAGAAAAAGAATTTGGCTGCGCATGATGATGACGATGACAGTAGTGACGAAGAATATTTTTGTTTGGTGTGTGTTGAGCCATTCTCTAACAGTGCAACCAGAGAAAAATGGATTCAATGCACACAATGTAAGCTTTGGTCACACGAGCAATGTTGTGACGCCGGTTCATACTATGTTTACCATAACTGTGAGTCGGAGTGCTCGGAATAAACGAGCAAACCTTTTTTCCATTTTTAAATTGTTTTTTGTGTAACAATAAAAAGTGCGTTTTGTACATAAAACCTTAATAAAACACTTTGTCCCAACCAAGCCCATATTGTGTACCAACTTGCCCCGACTACGGGGCACGTTGGTACACTTGTCAGGACAAAATTTTAATTTTTTTATGGTCCGCGGTGTTATTGTCTGAACGATTTATATGCATAATATTAATAACATAGCCAAAATATGTAAGTTTCACTGCCTAATGTTCAGTTTCCAATTATGCTTATGGTTGAACTGTAAAAAAATCAAACGTAAAAGTTGTACCAACCATCCCCGGTCACCCCTACCCCATAACAAAAGTTAGCAGCCTTAACCCCTTCAAAACCATATCATTTTTAGATGGTCTGCTACAATCCCAGATTTAACGTTAGATAATCAGTCATGCAAATCGTTAAATTTATAAATCGGCACTATATACGCAAAAATACATGGATGGTGCTTATTTACTCTTGATATTTGCTCGCTCATTCGGACTTATAACTGTAGGTATGATATAGATAATTTGAGAACGAATTGAACTTTTCCACTAAAACTTTCTAACTGAAAAATCTTGCCGTGGAGTGCTATTTTATTAGGGTAGGTCGGATCACGGGATTGGCCGTTGGGGGTGGAAAAATCCCACTTTTTTGAACCAAGTATAAGATTTTCGGATATGATCTCCAGGTAAAATGACAGATGACATGTCCTTTGCGAACTAATTTTGGATAAGCGTTCTTTCGACAGATTCATTTGTTTCCATAGCCACCCCTTATTATTTATTTTGTGAATAGCCCTGTGCCACTCGTGGGTTTTTTCTTTCCAAATATTCTGCTAATCTCACCGAGACATACCAATTATTATCCAAAATAACAATTCGACCTATATGCAGTAGAGCTGTATACTATAAATGTTATATTATTGTTTTATCTTCTTTTTTAGTTTAAAAACGTCAAGTCCTCAGCAAAAAATTCCGAGCCAGAAGAATCGCCGTCTGCTCGGAATAACCCACCGCCTGATGCTTCCAACCCACCATCTACGTCTGCCTCCAACTCCTCCTCTTTACCTGTTTCACCACTCTCTGGCCCCAAGCCATCACCCTCTGCTCCTAAACCACCCAAGAAACATAAAATAAAAAGACCCTTTGCCCCCAAAATTAAACCCTTTGCCCCTCAGTTACATGCCGCATCCCCAGACCCGTCGCAGATGCCGTGGACTCCATCGTACGCATATCTTACCCCTTCCCTAACCCTTATCCTTATCCTTACAATCCGTACTTCCTCGCTTGTTTCAATCCGGAGATGCCGCCGGCGTATGGCATGATGGGATGGCCGCCGGGGAACGGCCTGTCATGACTGCCTAATTAGACGACGTCGATGACGCCGGCATCATCAGGATCAGCGACGACCTCGATGACGCCGGCATCAGGATCGACGACTACCTCGATGACGCCGACAGTCGTGGTGGCCCCGGCGTCAAAAGAAACGGTATGATATACATAAGTAGATACTATTCATGTTGTACCTATATACGATTGATGATGATGCTGCTTAGCTTAATAATGTATGCATGAGATAAGATAAAACAGTAAAACGTTTAGGTATCATCTATCTAGTATATACGAATATATATTATGTAGGTATAATGTCCTGGTCAATGTAATAATTTATTGAACTTGCAGACGATACAACAGTACGCCGGGAGCGTCGTTCCCAGCAGCGCCGGGGTCTACAGAGGACGAGGGCGAGGACGCGGATGTTGGCGGCGAAACAACCGCGGTCGCGGTAGTTTCACCGGCGGGAATATGCGGAGCCGGGAAGGACCTGCATCATCGGAGGCGGGCACTGACGATTAGGGCTTCGATTTATACAATATTTTTACATACATTATACAAATAAACCAAATCAATTAAACATTATTTTTACGCAAAGCAGTACGTTGTGCTCTACAGCCTATGGATATAATTCAGGCATGTGCAGAGAGCCATAATAAATATATCAAGCCCAATCATACTTGAAAACGTGTTGCACCTACCCAAGCCCGACTATGATATTTTATTGGGAGAATATTTGATACTTAATTCAATACCTGCAGGGGACAGTGAAAGTAAAAATCATGATGATAACCATAAAAGTTTTGATGAATTTAATGAGAGTATAATTGCTGTTGACGTACAACCAATCGAAACAACAATCGAAATTTTATCATCAAATGTGGACAAACATCAATTCTCTGTACAGAAGAATATCACAGATAAAAATTCTTATGTAGAATTACCCCAAGAAGTAGATGACCCTGAATATGTGCCAGAGAGTGACGGTGAAACCGAGAGCTCCAAATCAGATGCAGAAAATTCGGACAATCCTCATGTTGAAAATTCTGCAGAAACGTCACTGCCAAATTCAACTTCAAGAGTGCTTTAACGGAAGAAGCTGCTCAAGATGAAGAAACTAATGAGGTGCCTGAATATGGCAATATGAGAGAAGGCCGAAAACGACGCAAAAAAGCTAATCCTCAAGAATGGATCAAGAACAAAGCAAAAAAGCTAAGAACGAAAGGACAGTATACAGGCTACACTCGATCGAAGCTTGGAGTTGTTACACAAAACGCTCCGCGAAATGGGAGAAAACTAGGCCCTCCTTGCTCGTTTAAGCAATGTATAAAATCGAAACTTCGAAAATAGATCACCCAAGAAGCCCGTGAAGATATTTTTAAAAACTTATGGGCTTTCATGAAAGTTGCCAATATCTAAAAAAATGTTTTTGTCGGCATTAGCTTTAGGTGAGTTTACTGTTTCCAGCTGGGTAATGGAATGTCCAACAGTCAAGATGTCTAACCAATCTATAAAAAGATCTGTGCGGCAGGAGAAGGAACAAGCTAGAGAGTACTTAACTACCTTCTTTAATAGTTTGCCGAAGTTACCTTCACATTACGGGAGGCACGATTCCTCAAAGTTGTATCTTGAGCAAACAGTACGTTCCATTGCACACCTTTATTCTTTGTACACCGAAAAATGTGCTGCAGAAGAACAGCCAATTATTTCCATAACAATTTTTAATGAAATATTTTTATTCTATGAATCTTTCGTTGTACCCTAATAAGGACAAGTGCAATGTGTGTGTAAATCACGAAGTTGGAAACTTGAGTGATGACAAGTGGGTGTCTCATGTTCGCAATAAAGAGAGGACTCGACTTGAAAAGACTAATGACAAAGAAGCCGCAAAAGACAATCGTTGCAAGCTGCTGACAATTGATCTTCAGGCAGTGAAAGTTGCCCCTTGTACATTGGTCAGTACAATGTTTTTTAAAATAAAATTAACTTGCCACAACTTTACGGTTTACGACTTGGTAACTCGACATGCTAAATGTTTTTGGTTTACAGAAACTGAAGCTGACTTCTGTGGATCCCCTTTTGTGACTTGCATAATGGAATATTTGGAAACTCATTGCTTCAAATGTCTCCATTCCAATTATAATCTTCAGTGATGGATGCACCAACCAAAACAGGAATGCCGTACTTGCAAACGCCCTCCTGACTTTTTCAGTTGATCACAATGTTGTTGTTATTCAAAAGTATTTAGAACCGGGTCACACCCAAATAGAGTGTGACTCGGTTCACAGTTGTATAGAAAAAAAAAACTGAAAGGAAGGGAAATACAATTACCTAGTGATTACCTGTCGGTATCTAGAGAGGCTAGACGAGCGAAAAATCAAGAAAATTAAATGGAATCATTTACAAGAACTAAAATGTGTAATATCACCTGAGTGCCACCCATTTTATGATTCTCTACCTCATGAAGACACATAATTTTTTGTAAACAGGGTATTATCGGAGCAAAAATTGAAAGCAGGCCTCTTAGTATTTAGGGGCAGGCACTGGCTCCTTCGTAGCAAAAACGGATTCCCAGTGGCCATCTTTCATCATCAAAACATGGTCTCACTATGTCAGAAGTCGGAAGAAGGCTTGAGTACCAAAGCATGCATTTTAAATGTATAGCATTGCTAACAATTTACCAGTGGTCGGAAGTAATGCATTACTGTAATGAAATTACTTTAGCTGGTAATGAGTAATTGTAATGCATTACATTTTTTTAGTAATTGTAATGGAAAACCATTACTTTTTCCATTACTTTTTTTACCCTTAATTGATAAACGCAAAAATAAAACTTTTATGAAAAATGTAATTCTGTGAAATGAAATACCCACCACAGGAAGTAGCTAGGTACTACTGGTATCAGAGTTAACCCTAACCCAGCGGGGTTCTGTTTACATACCGCCTCCCAAGCAAACATTGATGCATTCTGAAGAGGTTTTCCTGTTATTCTTAAGTAGCGATGTTCTCTGCAATTACTCCGGATTAAATATTTCTGCAGAATTGAAATAATTTCCTAGCTGAAGAAAATAAAACTAACTTTAGCCATGTCAAGCAGTGGTAAATTTTGAAACGCAATTGTTATTCAAATTAAATTAAAATCAAATAATAAATTTACTGTTTTAAAATAATACATACCTACAGTTTTTTTTATAACGTGGCATTTTTTTAAATTCCAATTAGAGTTGGCCGTGTCTGGAATGACGTATGTTTCAATTTACTGCAGATCTCAAAATCTGTCAGCTACAATTAGAAATTTAAGAAATGTCACGTTAAAAGTAATGTATAAAGTAATGCATTACATTTATTGAGTAATTGTAATTGTAATGCATTACTTTTTGAAAAAAGTAATTAGTAGTTGACGAAATAATGTGTAGTGGTAATGAATTACTTTTTAAAAGTAATGTTCCGACCACTGCAATTTACACACACCTTAGGACATGGTTGAACGCATTATCTAACTTATAGGTATCAATAAGGTATCTATCTGTACAAGATAGTCCTAGATCTGGCCGATTCGTTTGAGTTATGGCAATGTTGACATGCATAGTTGAAACCAAAGATCATTTAATGCTGCGATGTTTGGGTTTTGATAAAAAATAAGGAAAATATTAAGGACCTCACAAATCTTCCTTATGCGTTGCCCAAAGATGGTTATAAAGGTTGCCACTCAATACACATTTTTTCTGTACAAAAATAAAAGCCCAAACACAACAAATGGAACTTTACCTTCAACTGTCCTACAATGCAATGTTTCAACGTGAATATCAAATCACGTATCAAATGAAGATCTGGTACCTACCTACTCAAGCCATCTTCACACAGAATGTCCCTGTAAAAACTGTACGTAATAACTACTTTCAATTTGAAGTGGTGTTTATAGACGCCGACGGCGACCTTTCAGAGGAAGCCGAAACCCCAATATAATAAAAATTATATTTCATAATGGTTCTATAATATTTCATTTTCCGTAATATGTTTATCCAAGCGCGGCCGCAATATATCGCAATCCGATGCTGCCACTGCTTCAGCAAGGCAAACGCGCGTCACCACGCCGTCCGTGAAAAAATCGCCGGCAAAGAAAAATTCATAGCGCCTAAACCATTGCCAATGTTGCCTCTTCTACCAAAAACTTTTGCATTCTTTTCTCTTTACTTTGTAGCCGGCACTTTTGGGGAATTCCAAAAAACTGGCCACCTCACCTCGCATGTCAAAAATTTCAATGCATGGATCTCCGCACGTTCACTTCGGAGCAGATTATCGTAGGCCCTTTTGGACTTTTTCGCCATTATGCTTGCACCCTTAGCGGCGATGTGGTTTTCTCTTTTAAATAAAATAAAAATGTATTGAAAAACACGGTTATCAATTAATTCACATTTTCTTGGTTTTCCGTAATTTCCAAAAATCTGGACCACAGGAAAATGTAAAGGTCCATTTCATATGCAGAAAAACATTCTCTATCGATTCATATGCGTCTCACCTGGTTCTACCTCAAAAATTTTTGTTTCGAGAACGGAGCGTCTTACAGCCTCGTATTTACTCCACTAAAGAGACGTGGCTTATTTTCCGTAGATGAAAACATGTCTGTCGATATTTCATTAGAGAGGTCCCTTGATATTTCTGTGAAAAAGTCCCTGGATATTTCAGCGGAAAGGTGCTTGGATATTTCAGCGGAAACGCCTCTTGATGTTTCGGCAATTTCGGTTAAAAGTTCGGCGTCGGTTTCATCTAATTTTATAAGTAAGGTAGAAACTGGTAGTAATATGAGCTGTTCTGATACTGACCGAGACCCTGACACGTCTTCTGACATAAACTTAAATGTGACTGCTGACACTGAGGATTTACCACAAGAAATTAATAACTTGGTAGGGTATTCCAATGAATTGTTGCCTAAAGATTCAATCAACGTTAATTACTCCAATTGGCAGCATTCTAGAAATAAAGTTGCGTTTAAAACTAACAATTGTATAGTGTCACCGAGGGTTGTTATTACATTGGAAAAGAACTGTTCAAACACTTGCGTACAAGAAACAATAACAACGACGTGAACCTTTTGTATTACAAGCATATTGTAAGTTATTTGATGCCAAACATAAATAATGAGAATCAAGGGATGGACAATGTGTATACATTCCAAGATGACATTTTGATAGGTCATAGAAAAGGGGAAGATCATTTTCAGGTGGTGGCACAAGTGTTAAAAGTGTTAGGAGAAGCTGGTCTCACAGTTAATCTAGAAAAATGTGAATTTTTTAAAGGTAAAATATCATATTTAGGCTTTGATTTAACAGAACAGGGTCTTTCTAAGAACAAAGACAAAATTAAAGCGATTTTAGAAGCACCAGCACCTACCAATCTCACCGAACTTAGATATTTTATAGGAATGTGTAATTTTTATGCCCGTTTTATTAAAGATATGGCCAACTTGTTGCAGCCATTATATATGTTATTAAAAAAGGGTAGTGAATTTGAGTGGTCAAGTAATTGTCAGTCCTGTATGGAAGTAGTTAAAACCAAAATAGCTTCCGATGATGTTCTGATGTACTATAACCCTGAGTTTCCGATCATAGTTACGTGTGATGCTAGTGAGGCAGGCATCGGAGCTACCTTAGCTCATAAATTGCCTGACGGACAAGAGCGTACAGTCGCATGCATCTCTAGAACATATTCAAAACCGGAACAGAACTACTCCACAGTACATAAGGAAAGTCTTGCTTGTTATTTTGCCATTACAAAATTTGAGCAGTACTTATATGGTCAGAAATTTATACTTAGAACAGATCAAAAAGCTTTAGTTTCGCTGTTCGGTGGCAGAAATGATATCAATCAGACTTACGCAAATAGGATCAAAAGATATGCGTTATATTTTAGTAATTTTGATTTTCAAATCCAACATATTAAGGGAAAGGATAATACAGTAGCTGATTGTTTGTCGCGGTTACCGTTAGACAAATGGGTGGAGGAACCTGCAGCCATAGAGAACATTTTCTTTTCCAGTGTATATGTACCTATTTGTAGATCAACGGTGATAAATGCTACCAAAGAGGATCCAATTCTCTCAGAGGTCCTCCGGTATACTAAGACTATGTGGCCTAATCAGATTACGCCAGAATTGAAGCCATATTTCAATCGGAGATTAGAACTTGATATAGCCGATGAATGCTTGATGTTAGGTGACAGGGTCATTGTTCCGTCAGCGTTGCAAGATGACGTTTTACGAGAGTTGCACGCGACGCACGAAGGCATTGTACGTACCAAAGCACTAGCTAGATCGTATGTTTGGTTTCCAGGTATCGATAAAAAAATTGAACAGATGTGTAAATCTTGCATATCATGTTTAAGTGTTAGGTCTAACCCCCCGAACATTCAAGTTCCGTGGCCTAAAGGAAATTTTCCTTTCGAGACCGTTCACGTTGATTTTTTCACTTTCAAAAGCCAAAATTTTTTAGTTATAGTTGACAATTTTTCTAAATGGCCCGAGGTTTATTCAGTGCAAAAATTAACAGCTCATCAAACTATTGTGCATCTCCGGGATTGTTTTGCGAGATTCGGTTTATCTAAAACCGTAGTTTCTGACAATGGACCAGGTTTTGTGGCAGAGGAGATTGAAAATTTTTTTGCCAGTAATGGTATTAAACATTTGACAATCGCTCCATACAATCCGCAAAGTAACGGTTTTGCCGAAAATATGGTAAAGACCTGTAAAAACAAACTAATGGCAGCCCTGAGCGATCCGATTAATGAAGGATTATCGATCTCAGTACTGTTAGCTAGGTTCTTATTACTTTATAGAAATACTCCACACTGTACAACAGGCAAGTCTCCGGCTTTACTAATGTTTAACCGAGGTTTCAAAATTAAGCCCGACTTGATCAAAGATATAAAAACGATTACTAAACATGTTCCCAACGTAACTGCTAGATCTTTTCGGGCAGGTCAATCTGTCATGATACGCAATTACACCAATCCTAACAAGCCTTCTTGGTGCAAAGCAACAATTGTAAGACCCATTGGTAATTGTATGTACGTTTGCACTAGGTTAACGGATAACAAACTCTGTAAGAGACACGTAAACCAAATTATCGAGCGTGTGATCCAGGCAGGGGAGGGATCCAGTCAGTCGGACACTACACGTTATTGTGTTGCAAAGCGTACTGGGGTGATCGGCTTTGTCCCAGCAAATAATTTGAGTAATCACATCATTCAAGGTCGAAACTTGGGAGAGACTTCACCGCTTTCAGTTCAGGGTGAATCCGCAGCAGTTTCGCCTTTGCCTGAAGCTATATCAGAGGCTAGCACCTCGAATTTAGTTAGTCAGGAGATTATTAGGTTACCTAACGTTGATTTGAGTTCAGTTAGTCACAAATCAATTGGGATACCTAGTATTGTTTCGGATGAAGATAGTCAGGAGAATATGGTTGTAACTAATGTTGTTCAGCAGACATCTGTAGCACCCATTAGACATAAACGAGAAGTTTGTAAGCCGAAAAAGTTGTTAGACTATTATTGTTTGTGACAATATTGTTCTATTGTGATTTTATTTGTTAGTGCTTAAGGTTTTCCAATGTATGTGATAAATTTAGAAAGGGGATATGTTATGTATAACGAACAGTCGGTATAAAAGGCGGTAGGACAGCAGTGGTAAGAAAACCGAAATCCATACTCAAGCACGCGCAAACGCCCCTTCCGTCCCAGCCAGCAACGACGTGAACACGACAGAAAATTGCTCCGCAATTAAATTGTAATATAATTGAATAGAGTGTTAAGTACAAAAGGATTTTATTCGCTGCTCCCGAGAAATATAACAATATATATGATGACAGAATAGATATACTTTAGAATGGGGTAAAAATTGTTCACATAAATAATAAGGGCTGAAAATAACGAGCCTTTTGGCGTTAGGTGGGCCATAATTACCTCCAGTACCTTATTGCATATTTAATGGCAGGGAAGTTTTCTAACGTGAAAATTGCAGAATAGACCCTAATATCGGACAGAACATAATCAGGGTCAGACTTGAGCTTTGAGCTTCACGCCACGGTTATTAATTCCTGAAAAAACTAAGACCTATTTTATGATAGCTGATTGTTATCTTTCCAGGAACGCAAGAGGCACTTATTCCGTGATCCCTGGATGGTTCGCGCACTTTGCTCGGCTCCGGCTCGGCTCGACTGTCATCACAGAACGCTCGGGGATTTTTTCGGGTCTTTTGTATTGTAGTGCAGTTACCATAGTTCCATAGTTAGTTCGACTAGTTCGAGTTAGTTTTGTGAAGTTCAGTCACTGAGAGTACTGTAAATTGTAAACTGCATAAGTGGGACAGTCGGGTCGTTTAATCTGGGCGATCTGTGCTTTGCTTTTGGCTTTCAGTCAGCTTTCAGTGTAATTTGATTTTTCAGTCATTTCATTGTCTGAGGGTGCATCTTTGGTTGTGTTGTGTGTTTGTTTTGTGAGGGACACGTGGTCTCTAGGATAAAGGCACGTGGCCTAGGTTAAAATAATTTATTACCTGCAGCGGATATAAAATATTATTGGTAAGTAAGCGAAAGTGCAAAATGGTTCTTCAGTCAGAAAATATTTTATATTCGCTTATTTTTGATAGCATTAAATGCGTGTTGCCCGAATTTTCGTTTAAAGACTTAGTTACGAGGAAATTTCAATCTCGAATTAGCTCGGCAGGTATTCAGAAATGTTAACGAAAAGGGAGGCGCGAAGGTTTTGAAGAGTCACAAAATACGGCGACCAGGTGATTTAAAACGGTTTATTGAAAGAGAAAATATGTTTTATTCCCTTATTTTTGATAGCATTAAATGCGTGTTGCCCGAATTTTCGTTTAAAGACTTACGACGAGGAAGATTCAATCTCGAATTAGCACAGCAGGTATTCAGAAATGTTAGCGAAAAGTGGGGCGCAAAGGTTTTGATGAAAAGTCATAAAATACGGGGGGCAGATGATTTAGAATTGTTTATTGAAGGACACCTAGGTCAGTTCGAAGTGTTATTTTCTAACGACGAACGGAATTTCTTTCAAACTTTAACCATCAATACTGATGAGGTGGCGATTAGATCCGATAATGTTATTGGTAATGAGCTGTTATTTCCAATTAGCCCCATAAAAAAAATTGTTCCTGGCAACAATGGCAATAATTCTTCGGGCGGGGATGTAGTAGATGAAGTTGTTAGCGGGAACGTTTTTGTAAAGACTTCCACACCGGCGAAACGTCGCTTATTTTCCATAGATGAAAACATGTCCGTCGATATTTCATTAGAGGGGTCCCTTGATATTTCTATGAAAAAGTCCCTGGATATTTCAACGGAAAGGTGCTTGGATATTTCAGCGGAAAGGCCTCTTGATGTTTCGGCAATTTCGGTTAAAAGTTGGGCGTCGGTTTCATCTAATTTTATAAGTAAGGTAGAAACTGGTAGTAAAATGAGCTGTTCTGATACTGACCGAGACGCTGACACGTCTTCTGACTTAAACTTAAATGTGACTGCTGACACTGAGGATTTACCACAAGAAATTAATAACTTGGTACGGTATTCCAATGAATTGTTGCCTAAAGATATTAATCCAATTGGCAGCATTCTAGAAATAAAGTTGAGTGTAAAACTAACAATTGTAGTGTCACCGATGGTTATTATTACGTTGGAAAAGAACTGTTTAAACACTTGCGTGCAAGAAACAGTAACAACGACGTGCATCTTTTGTATTACAAGCATATTGTAAGTTACTTGACGACAAACATAAATAATATTTGCGTGCCGATTTTTAAAAATAGATGTTACCGTAAAAAACAAGATGCAATGTTACTGTTTTTACATTGTGGTCACGAAAACTGTAAACATTTCCTTATAAAAATATCTGAATTTTCTAAACTTAATGTGGAGTGTGGACAGACATAAAATGACATTAATGAGTCCGTCTATTCATTTCAACCACAATCCCGACAGTAAATTAACACGTTACGTCAACAGTTCGGAGTGAATCGCAGCAAAAAATATAGCTATTGTTAAAAGGCCCGTGAGTTGCGGAAGGATGCCATCAATACGGCATCTTCACTTATTATTCAGAGTGGTAATTTGGGCGACATAAAATCCGACGGTACCGTCCGGAAAATTCGATCCGAAGGTTTGCAACGCAACGATAGAGACCGAGACTTGATATGATTAAAATGGGTCGGGATAATAGGTCATATATCCCGTTTGTTGCCGATCCTTTAACGGTGTATATATTTAGCAAACAACAATTAGAAATGGTAAGGAAACAAACAGGACTACCTGTAATTCACCTTGACGCTACAGGTACGATCATCCGTAAAACAGACAAAAACAGCAAAAGGGTTTATTATTATGCGGGAGTGATTCAGTCTTCTTATAATAACAGAGGCTGTCCCATTTTTGAAATGATTACCTGTGAACATCACACAGAGTCCATAGGAGGGGGTGCCCCAGGTTCCCTCCCCCGAAGAAGATGGCGTCCAAGCCTTCGAAGCCCAACGGCACCTCATCAGGAGCTTCAGCCCCGAAGCAAGCCGCCGCCCCCAAACAGAGCTCCTCTTCAAAGCCTGTTTCCCCCAAAACCAGCCCCCCGCACTAAACCTCGTGTGGAACCCGCTACCTGCGACTCCAGGGCCAGACTTCTCCTGGAAATCTGCCAAATGGTTTCGTCTTCGGAGAGCACCAAACAAGCCGCCACCAACATTCTTCCGCTGTTGGTGAAACTCATGGAAACTATCCAACAAGAATGAATCCACGGCCGAGTAGGATCAAATCCCTTCAGACTGCGTTTTTCAACGCAAATGGTCTCGCTGTCCGGCGCGACGAACTGGAAGTGTTCATTCATGAACACGACCTGGAGATCAAGATGTATGTCACCGGGAAGCTCGGTTGTTGGCCGTTGTTTTCCAGAGCGGTTGTAGATTTCAGTTTCGCCTCGATTAATGCAATTTCATATTACTGGAATAATATTAGTTTAATTATACATACATAAATACTACTTATGATCAAATCATTAAGGGCCGGTTTTTCCATCTTATGTTAACTTTTATCACCCTAGTTTCCATTGTGACAACAATTGTTTCTATGGAGATAACCTCATGTTAAATTTAGCATGAGATGGAAAAACCGGCCCTAAAGGTGTAACTTTGAGTCAACAATTTATACCAATACATATTTGTTGTGGTCACTTTGTCAAAATTATTTGCGTCGACATAGATAAGTGTAATTTCCAGGAAGAGATTGCTCGAAAATTAAAGGAAATTATTGTCACTCCTTTTAACATGACTGATATTGGAGTAATAACAGAATAGTTCCAATACTTGGCGGTTGTTTTAAATAGTAAATATGAAATGACTTTTTTAACACCTGTTTCAACAATCTTGTAAAAATTTGTCGTTTGGGAAAGGGACTGTTACCAAGCATTTCAGATGAACAGCGAGATCTCAAAGAAGAAGCCAATAAGCGAAAACCCCATGGTAAACAACCGCAATATAAAGAAAGCTTGTTTTACACATACTTTTCTAATAAGTGGGAATTAATGCAGTCTAAAATTAATTGCAAGGGTTCTTGCAAAAACAATCGGTATTATAATGAGAAATTGTTTCAAATAATTATGGCCAAGTATATCCCATACATTTCACTGTGGAGTGGATTAATGTCTGAAGGAGAGCGCTGCAGTAACGCGCCAAAGATATTTTGGAATAATTAAAAATGAAGTGCTCCAAAAACAAACACACTATAAATGTAATAGGGTAGTTAGAAAAATAAGATCATAAGTATTCTCCTTACATAAGGAAAATATTTTAAAAATTGGCAAGAAACGTTTAACTAGAGTCGACAATAAGTTTTGAAAAGAAACTGAGGGCTACAATAAAACGGTTCAGTCTGAAAAGAAAGACCACTTCAAAAAAATTAATTTGCAAAAAATTTTTGATCGGCAACCAATAGGTATCACTGCTACAAATAGCGTGATACATAAAGAAATAGTAGCAATAAATGATGACGTTAAAAAATAAATTATAGATATCTTAGGATCCGATGACGAGGGTGATGATAAGAATGAAGATTCTAGTTCTAGTTATAAATGTGTGATGTGTAAAAAGGGCCGACATCATGACAAAACGATTACCTGGTATTGTTGCGACAAATGTAGGGTAAGGTCGTATAAGAGTAGGTACGCACCGTCCAAGAGTACTAATTTGTTGTTTACCAGTGTAAACACGCACTCCGGTGATTTTACGTCTGCTGTAAGGTGAGTAACAGAAACCTTATGTTATATACGAAATTAGATTGCCTTCCAATAGAAATTATAAAAATTATGGCAGTATTGATTTTTGTCGCCTTTGTGATGTAATTCTTTCACAAGCTGATCTGTCGAGAATAATCAAATATTTGGCTTTTTGCAACATAACCTTAAATTTGCTTATATGCAACAGGTTTTCGATACTCTGTCTCACTTTACGTCATCAATAAAGTCATTTCTTATTTCACTTTTTAACTATTTTCGCGAACACTGCAAAATGTCTAAGAGTACGCAAAGCATGTCCGTCTAAGAGTACGCGTGCGTACTCTTGGACAACTTGCGGTTTTTTGTCGATTTGAATGCGCCTAGCTCATATTTTTTTTCAGAAATGGGTCCACGTTATAAAAGAAAAACAGACCGTGAATTAAAATTAACGGAAGCTACTTTTGAACAAATTAAAGCAGAAATAGCTGCTGGAGCTTCAAAACGTTCAGTTGCAGAAAGATACAATCTGAATGAATGCACTTTACGCAAACGTTTAAAAGCAGACACAGTACCAGATTCACTGGGAAGATTCAAAAAAACCTTTTCCAATGAATTGGAGGGAGATCTAGTGCTTCATATAAAAAAATTAGATGCAACGTTTTACGGCATAACGTTGAAACAATTGCAGATAGTTGCTTTCCAGTTTGCGGAGAGAAACAACTTGGAACATAGGTTTTCAAAAGAAAAAAAAATGGCTGGGAAAGAATGGGCGATAAGGTTCTGTAGGCGCCATAACCTGGCTGTTACGCAACCAGAACAAACAAGCCTGGCCAGAGTCAAAGGATTCAATAAAGTTCAAGTTCAGAGATTTTTTGATAATCTAAAAGAGATATACGAAAAATACACCTTTACGCCAAATTCCATTTTTAACATGGACGAAACATCTCTGTTAACTGTACCCAACAAGATCCCTAAAGATCTCCTAAAGGAAAAAGAACTGTTGGCAAAATTGTAAGTGCGGAAAGAGGACAACTGATAACAGGTGTTTGTTGTATGAGTGCTTCCGGAACCTTCATACCACCCGCTCTAATCTTTCCAAGAAAACGCCAGAAGCCTGAACTCTTGAATGGTGCACCTAATCAATCGATTTTAATGGTTTCTGACTCAGGATTCATTAACTCTGAGTTATTTGTTGAGTGGCTTCAGCATTTTAAAAATTTAACAAACTGGTCAAAGGAACATCCAGTTTTACTTTTGTTGGACAATCACGCATCACATGTTTGCTTGCCCGCCATAGAGTTTTGTCGAGCAAATGGTATACACATGCTGAGTTTACCCCCACATGCCAGTCACAAATTACAGCCTCTTGATGTTGTATTGTCACATAGTGGAGTTTTGTGCTTATTTAACAATAAATGTGTCATCGCTTCCTTCGAGGTACATCACGTACAACTCGAGAGTCGGTGGCCTGCCAAGCCACTGGCCGGTTGTGCGTGGGGTATCTCCCTCTAGGGTAAGTACTCTGTCCTTTTGTTCATAATAATTTGTCCCTTTTGAACTTTTGCCATTCCTCCCTTCAATTAATTAAACCGTTTTGATTTTTATTTCGTCTTTTGTGGATGTCCTCTCAGTCCTCTCCCATTTTCCCCCCATACAACCCGGTACCAGCTCTGGACCCAAAGGGCCAGATGCGACATATGGTGGAGGCGCCGTGGTTGCTTTTCTGGTAAATTCTTCACAATTTACCACCCCCCCCGTTCTTCACACAGAAGTACCCCCGCCCACCCTTACCGTCTCACCCCCCAAATTATATGATTAATAATACATCAGATGTCCGACAAACCAAAAACACGCAGTCAGGTTAGAAGACAATTAGTTGTGAACGTAACCCAGGATAATTTTAGCAATTTCCAACCAAACTCGCCGAGTACGGAACTTCACCCATTACAGCCTTTTGCACCCAACAGAAACCTGACAAGAAGCCCCCCCCCCTCGACCTCACAACAATCAATAAACTTACACGAAGTACCACATCAGTCCTCATTATTAGATCAGTTGATTAACCCTTTGCAAAACCTGCTCTTCTTAGACAATACCCGACAGCAGCTTGAACATATAGAAGAAGTTAATTCTAACACATCATCCCCCACAACACGAACTACCTCCCCTCATCCCGACGAACCAAAAACAATAATAGACACCCAATACATTCAGCCCCAAGAGCATCAACCGAAAACTCCCACAAACATGTCCAATACAACTATTAATGAGGCTTTTTCTTCAAAAAAGAAGCCTGCGGTCCCAGCCTTCATTAGGAAAACGTGGATTCTGCTTTTCCTCTAAAATCAATTAAATGTTCGCCTAATACCGAAAACAGAATCCACTGGTTTGACCACGAATTAGTGATAATGCGCAATAACTTAAACAATTTGTATGAGCTGGACAAAATCTTCAGTAGTAATGACACAAAACGAACCAAAAATGAATATAAGAAGTTATATCGTGAGAAAATTAAACTAAAAAAGGTTCAATACAACGAAAAGACTATTTTATCGTCTAGTAATAGGATTAAGGCTATGTGGAAAGTCATAAATCAGTATCGAACGAATAATAGTTATGTAACTAAAAAGGGACCCGACTGTGATCAACTTAACTGTGATATTTTTAACAAACATTTTGTTAATGTAGCTTCTCAAATATTAGAAGAGAATAACTGTGATAAGCCAAACCAGGATTTACTATTTGTACCTGACTGCCCTGCTAATGTTACATTTAAATTTTGCGATGTATCCTCTGTTAGGGTGAGGGAGGCAATCGACTGCTTAAGGGGCAGTAGTTCGGATGACATTTATAATATTAGCATCAAAATCATTAAGAGTGTTAAAAGCACAATTATCGAGCCACTAACAAAGCTAATTAACTACTGCATTAAAGATTCAGTTTTTCCCGACTGTTTAAAGTCTGCTGTGGTTGTACCGGTCTTCAAAAAAGGTGACATCAACAACCCCTCCAATTATCGGCCAATAGCTCTCCTGCCTGTATTCGGTAAAATATTCGAAAAAATTCTGTATAACCAACTATCTTTCTACTTGGAATCAAATCATTTAATAACTGATTCGCAATTTGGGTTTAGGAGGCGACGTTCCACCTGTACTGCTGTGCAAGAACTTGTCGAATACGTCTCTTCATGCTTTGAAGAAAAACAACTGGGGGCTGCGTCTTTCCTTGATCTCTCCAAGGCCTTCGACTGCGTGTCCCATTCTATCCTACTCAATAAACTTGCTAAGTACAACTTGGAAACATCAAGTATAACGTTATTAAACTCTTATCTTGCCGGCCGGACTCAAGTGGTGAAATTGAACAGAGAATTATCTCAGAGCCTCCCAATCAATAACGGAGTGCCACAAGGCTCTATACTTGGTCCGTTGCTATTCGTACTATTTATAAATGATCTACCTTCCTGGATAGGTACAAAATCAATTCTCTATGCTGACGACACTACCTTGGTCAGCAAGGCTGGTACTTTAAGTCATGCTGTTGAGGAGAATGGACGGGCGCGGTCGAGGGCCTTGGAGTGGTTCGGCCGAAATGAGCTCTGTCTGAATGCTGGGAAAACCGTAAATGTCCTATTCACATTAAAACCAGTTGACCCACCTCCAGATTTTGCCAGCTCTGTAAAATTTTTAGGAATCCATGTCGACTCCAAACTCACATGGCATGTGCACGGCGATGAAATAGCGAACAAACTATGTAAAAATATATTTCTACTGAGAAATCTCAAAAATAACGTATCAGGCAAGGTACTGCGCACGGCATATTTTGCACTTTGCGAATCACACTTAGCTTACGGTTTACTCACCTGGGGCCACTCAAGCATTATATATCGTTTATTTAGACTGCAGCGACGGGCTGTTAGAATTCTAGCCAATGCCGGGTACAGGGAGGAGTGCAGGCCACATTTCGTTGCCTTGCGAGTACTAACTCTACCCTGCCTATATATACTCAGTTGCCTACTTCACCTGAAGGAGAATCTTGGCAAATATTTGTGCCATAGGGATGTGCATAGCTACAGTACGCGCAAAAACGACACGCTATGTCCTAGGGCTATAAGACTAAAAAAAGATCAAAATGGCTCAAATTTCTATTGTATTAAATTTTTTAACAAACTACAACCTTCTGTGAAGGCACTGGATATTGAAATGTTTAAACGTACTGTAAAAAACTATTTGCTAGGTAAAGCTTATTATAGCCTTGACGAATACCTTAATGACAGAGACACAGATTTAATGATGTAAACATGTACTATTTTTTAAATTAATACTCTGACCTGTACAACACCATTTTTCCATTGGTATTATGTATTAATAAATTATTATTATTATTATTATTATTATTAGTCCCCAAATATTCAACCCGGCCACTTCAGACCCAGACGATTTCATTAAAAATTACGAACGGTGCAGCATTGCGAACGGCTGGAACGACGATCTACGCATTTCGTACTTTGGGTCATTCCTAGCCCCCCCGGCAAACTTGTGGTACGAGGAGTACGCGCGAAAAAGTCCCCTAAGTACGTGGAGCGACATAAAAGCGGAATTCCTCTCAGAATTCAACGACGGGGTGGAAAACACGTCGGCCGAACAAAAATTTGAGAATTACAAGCAAAAGGAGAACCAAACACTAAAGTCTTTCTATTACGACCTAAAAACCCTAGGGTTCAATCACGACCCTGACATGGAGGATAAAACGTTCATAAAGCACTTCGAGCGCGCCATGTCTCAAAAATTCAAAACAACTTATAAAATATTAAAACCAACTTATATTACTATCACGACTCTTAAAAATTTAATTGCAAAAGTCGATGACATTTTAGAAGCCACCGAACAACCCCTTCCCCCCAGCGCTGGACAAACTATCCCCCAAAATAATTACCCTGCTCCTCAAATGTCAACACGCCCCCCAACAAGATTTTTTAATCAACAATCACCCCCTCAACGCCCAAACAATTACGCCGATAACTTCCGAAGCAACCTAGATACCAACCAAGATTCCCTCGCAACCAAATAACTTGCCACAATTGTGGAATCGTGGGACACTACGCAAATTCCTGCAGATTCCCAAAAAACCAATCCAGTTACAATAATTAACCTCCCCACAACCATATAAAAATGGGAGGTTACTGCAATCACTCCAAAATTCGAAATTGAGATAACACCAGATCTTTATGTTTCAAGGTCCCAGGGTCACAAAAAAGTGGTTTTTAAAAAATGTCTGTGTGTATGTACGTATGTACGTACGTATGTGAGCAAGATTCCTCGACAACTACCGAACAGATTTTCATGAAATTTGGTATGGAGCTTAGTGTTGGCCTTCTGGTGAGCCCAGTTAGTTTTGTTGCCAATCCGCAAACGCCAAGTGCCTTTTTGGCACATCAACTATGAAATTTGACTGATGAACATCGATTTTTCTTACCAGCACATAAAATGTCTTCAAACTTTGTTTCCAAAAATGTTTTCATACTTAATGCCTTTTTGACAGAAAATCCAAAAATTCGAAATTTAGAAGGAACATAACTTAACGCGCTACAACCCAAACTACTGGGCCGACTTGGTTGAAGTTTGGTAGGTATAGATTCCATAACCCTTCAAAGAGCTACCTTGATTTTGGTGGTAATCGGCGCATGAAAAATACCTTTCTGGCATATCAACTTTGATATTTGAATGACAAACTCCAGTTTTCTTTATCAGCACATGAAAGGTATTCAAATTGTGTTTCCAAAAATGTATTCAAACTTAGTGCCTTTTTGGCAAAATCCGTAAAATTTTGAAAAAACACAGAAAACATTTTAAAGTCTGATGGAGAAAAATTTATAAAAAGTACCCGGGATACCAAGTTCTTAAATTAGAGTCTATGCTTTTCTCGACTGATTTTAACCTCCCCACAACCATATAAAAATGGGAGGTTATTGCAATCACTCCAAAATTCTAAATTGAGATAACACCAGATCTTTACGTTTCAAGGTCCCAGGATCACAAAAAAGTGGTTTTTAAAAAATGTCTGTGCGTATGTACGTATGTATGTATGTATGTACGTATGTGAGCACGATTTCTCGGAAACTACCGAACGGATTTTAATGAAATTTGGTATGGAAGTTAGCTTTGGTCTTCCGGTGAGCCCAGAATTTTGTTGCGAATCCGCAGACGCCAAGTGCCTTTTTGGCACACCAACTATGAAATTTGACTGATGAACACTAATTTTTCTTATCAGTACATGAAAGGCTTTGAAACTCTGTATCTGAAAGTGTACTCACACTTAGCGCCTTTTTGGCATAAAATCGAAAAATTCGAAGTTTCGAGGAAACAATAAATAACACGCTACAGCCCAAATTGCTGGATTGATTTGGCTGAAATTTGGTAGGTAAAGATACCGTTACCCGCCGAAGAGCTGATTTAATTTTGATGGTAATCGGCGAACGCCAAGTGCCATTTTGGCATATCAACTTTGAAATTTTAAGAATGAACTCATATTTTCTTTATCAGCACATGAAAAGTCTTCAAATTTTGTTTCCAAAATTGTATTCAATCTTAGTGCCCTTTTGGCAAAAGATCGTAAAATTTGGAAAAATCACAGAAAACACGTTAGGCTTGTATAAATAGTAAAATTTACTTGATATTGGTGATAATATTGAATCATTCAAGTGGGGAGGTTCCAGCCGCTTCCGTAGCTGCCCATTTTTTAAACATGAAAGGATCCTCGTAAATCCCCGCAATAATTTGCAAAGGACCGTGTCTTCCCCCGTGGTTTTCCCAGATGATGGAAAATTGTATTATATTTAAGATGTCCTTATACCTATTTTGAGCTGAACGTCTGTCCAAATGTCTGTACCTGCCCATTTTTTGTGTAGCTGCCTTATTCTGTTTAATAAGATAAAATGTATTGTATTTACCGATTTTGTGTCAAATTTGTAAGGCCAAATTTTGCTTTCCACCGAAAAATTTTTCACTTTCTTTAACCACTTTTTGTTTGGAAGAAAGCAAAATTTAGTTTTTTTTTCTGTTAGAACCGGGGGCCGGTTCTTGTCGGCGAGGGGGTGATGTCACATGGTGGAGTTTTGTGCTTATTCAACAATAAATGTGTCATCGCTTCCTTCGAGGTACATCACGTACAACTCGAGAGTCGGTGGCCTGCCAAGCCACTGGCCGGTTGTGCGTGGGGTATCTCCCTCTAGGGTAAGTACTCTGTCCTTTTGTTCATAATAATTTGTCCATAATAATTTGTCCCTTTTGAACTTTTGCCATTCCTCCCTTCAATTAATTAAACCGTTTTGATTTTTATTTCGTCTTTTGTGGATGTCCTCTCAGTCCTCTCCCATTTTCCCCCCATACAACCCGGTACCAGCTCTGGACCCAAAAGGCCAGATGCGACAGTATTTTTCGGACCTCTTAAAACTGCATATGGTCAAGAGGCTGACAACTGGATGATTTCACACCCAGGTAGGGCAATAACCCAATTCCAAGTTGCAGAGATATTTGGAAGAGCCTCCGTGGAAAAAGCTTCAAAAGGATTTCGTGTTTGTGGCATATATCCATTTGATTCCAATATATTCAATGATGAGGACTTCGCTCCGTCGTCAGTAACTGACAATACAGAACAATTTGAATTAAGGCGTGCCGAAGAGGAGCATATTATTATAGAAATTGAACAAGAAATTCTAGAGGAGCTACAACCACCTACAGGTACAGGTGCTGTTCAAATTTTGGGGTCATATGGCGAGGAACCTGATGCCACTGAAAGTTCCGGGGATCAGGGTGCTGTAGGGGTTCTTGGCGAGGAACCTGATGCCACTGAACGTTCCGGAGAACGGGGTGTTTTGGGGCTTCTCGACGAGGAACCGGATGCTTCTTTAAGTTCTGGAGAACAGGGTACAAGTGTGGAGCCTCCTAAACAAACAACCTCGACTTCATCATCCAGCATATTAGAAGAAAATTTTCCGGTTCCCAAAGCTACGACGTCGCAATCTCAAAAACGCAAAAGAGTTAGAAAGAAGGAACCTGATGCCACTGAAAGTTCCGGGGTTCCCAAAGCTACGACGTCGCAATCTCAAAAGCGCAAAAGAGTTGGAAAGAAGGAACCTGATGCCACTGAAAGTTTCGGGGAACAGGGTGCTGTAGGGGTTCTTGGCGAGGAACCTGATGCCACTGAACGTTCCGGAGAACGAGGTGTTTTGGGGCTTCTCAACGAGGAACCGGATGCTTCTGTAAGTTCTGGAGAACAGGGTACAAGTGTGGAGCCTCCTAAACAAACAACCTCGACTTCATCATCCAGCATATTAGAAGAAATTTTTCCGGTTCCCAAAGCTACGACGTCGCAATCTCAAAAGCGCAAAAGAGTTGGAAAGAAGTCTGAAATATTAACCAGTTCTCCTTACAAAACTCTCCTAGATGAAAAACTTAATACTTCGGCTAATTCTAATACGAGCAAGTCAACAGCAAACAAAACAAGAAAAACGGCGAAAAAAACTGTTAAGAAGAAATTAAAGTTTGAAGAAAAGAAAGGAGGAAACTGTCCTGGCTGCTCTGAGGCTTATAGCGACCCTCCAGAAGAGGAATTAATTCAATGTTCCTCTTGCAGCTTTTGGTGGCATGAGGCTTGTACCTCGTACACAGGAACTGGAATTTTTTCTTGTGATCTCTGCCAATAGTTTAAAATTTTCGTTTTGTTACAATAATTCAGCTTCTCATAGTTTGTAAAAACCCTCATTCTATTCGAAATATCCTACTTGCTTTATTGGTATTGCGTACTCTTGGACGTGGTCGCGCGTACTCTTGGACGATGATGTATCCAAGAGTACGCATTTGCATATTTTGAAGATGTTGGCAGTATTTTCGAAAATATCGAACATTTATAAAAGTAATTTCATTTCTTGTCAAGCAAAAAGTTATAGCCTGATGGCTAGGAAATATATGAAATTATTTAAAAATTGCGTACTCTTATACGACCTTACCCTACGTATTTTATACAATTGAATGTTAGTTTATAGCCATTTTAACATCACTGGTTTATATTACCTACGTATAGAATTGTGAATATTTAGGTAGTTTTTATCTGATAAATTTAGTATTTATTGAACCACCGCGTAAATCATTATTACTCACTACCTACCTAACAAAAGCCAACGGAAGATGTATATCAATGGGATGCGTATCCCTGTAGATGTTTATCACATTAATGGGTCTGTACGGGCCGCTTGAATTTACTGGTGGAATCGGGTGCAGATTTTATCAATCTGCACCTAGCAGTAGTGCCTCCGCAGACGCACAGGTGTGTCAAACAAGCGAATTGTTGAAAAATGCAATATTAAAAAACTGTGAATTGAAATGAGAAACCTGAAATATTGATTGGTTTAAAAGGAGATTTGAAAATAATCATTAATAATAATTGAAGCAGCGATTTTATAGATAATTGCATTCTAGGAACCTGATTATGCAATTATCTGCAGAATACAACTCGAGGAATCGTGATTAATGAAAATCACACACTCAACATGTTGCCAAATAATTCCAATCCTCCTACGGAGTCGTGGAATTAATTTTTGGCAACATGTTTCGTGTGTGATTATCAGTATAATCACGATTCCTCTTGTGGTATTACATGAGGAGCAATAATTCAAAAAGGGACATGTCCCGATAAGTCGTTTCCGAGAAAAATGCCAAAAACCTGTGTACGGGTCTACCCGTTATCCTCAGATTCCAAATTTTCAGATATGGTCCACAGAGCATCTGGAAATACATGCATACAAAAAAAAAATGTCGCAGTCACCTACTAACCTCAAAAAAAATTAAAAACAAATGGACTTGTCTGCTTTTGGATAAACGCTGATAAGATGTCTTGTTTTGTCTGAACGATTTAAGGACATATCTTGTTTTGAATAGACATTGAAACACATTAAAGTTTTGGTGGATATATTTTTGTCAAATTTAAGTACAGTGAAAAGTAAAACCTAAACCTACCGCATTTGAATTGAAAAACCTAAACCTAAATATTCGAATGAAAGAAACTCTTAAATGTGGACCTCCATATCGTCTTCCAAACAGTCGCACATATTTTCCTCCTCATCGTTCTGATCTCTTGCGTCGTCTTTTCTACCAAGAATTCTTTGGTAGTAATCTAATTGAGGAAGATTCTGCCACTCTACACCTTCTTCTTCGTTGTTAAATTGTTTTCCAATAAGGTGACAACATTCTTCTTTTTTTCGTCTGAAATTAAATTTCCCAAAGGTTTCTGCTTCAATACACATTTCTTTTCACTTCTTCCTCTTTTGGTTATAGAACCATAGGTATTGTGTTCCTCCTCAAAACGGAAAAAAGCAGATGCTTTCAATTTAACGGTAATCTCGTTTTTGGATCTGAACTTCTTCAAGTGAATTTTCTTTAATTCTTTTATACCCACCACTTTGTTGTATGTTTCTGATAGTTCCTTTATGTCATACAGATTCCAATCTTTCCCCAACGATTTAACTTCTCCGACCCGGGCATAAAATTCATTGTACTCTTCAGCAGTGGCGATAACAGTCTGTTTCTTCAAGATTTTTTCTACGCGACCAAAGACCCTGTCAGCTGGTAAATAAGAGTGCCCTCTTACAGGAAAATGCATGATGATTTCACTAATGCTCTCTGGGGATTCTTTCCTGAGCCAGTACGCCAAAAGGTGTACAATATGGGCATTTTTGTTCTGTCCACCACAACCGTCACAGAACAGCCTTATAACTTCTTTTTCCTCAAGGTCAATAGATCTAAGATGCGACAATAAAGCAGAACCAATTTCCGTGGAACCACGACTTGCTTGATCTTCGGTCCACGTATAAAATACGGGCCTTTTAGATAAAACATCAACACAGCAAAATGAGTATAAGCTGATTTGGCGGAGATAAAATGAGTCCTGGATTGGCGTTTTTGGAAGCGGGTGAATCTGCTGAAGATCGAAGCAAAAGGTTAGACTCTTTTCTGGAACTTCTTTTAGCAATTTGTAATATGCATTGGCTCTTATTTTGTGAATCCTGAGCTCAGTCATTATCTTGGCTTTGTTCGCTGTATTTTGTTTGATAACATTTTTCAAATTTATACAAGTTCCACATACATCTGAGGCAGGCGACGAAAAACCAATGTTAAATTCGTTATAAAAAATTCTTTTGAACATGGACAACGAAGTTTTAAGATTGAGATTTGCAGCATTATATAAATCACATAACTTCTTGATCGAGAGATCACAAGAAACATACACTCGGCATGATTTTTTTCGATTATAGTGACTTTCGGTTGCAGGAAGGCTGTTCAAGAAATCACGAATTTTTTCTTTTTTTGCCACATTTTTATTAGCGTAACGATCACCGCCCCTTCGTTCCCGGGGAACATTACCTTCTTTGATGGTTTTAGAAAGTTTATTCATTCTGTTTTTCGATACACTAAAAGCCGCTAATAAAAATGCTCTACTAACAGGCAACGCAACGACCTTTCCTCGTCTTACAACACGAAAGTGATAAAATACATGCAGAGATTTAGGTTTCCTTTTTTCCTCTATGATGCCATCCCTCGCTCGCTTCCTTGCTGGCTCGCACACGGAAATTAAATGGCATAGTTTTTGGTCCTGTACAAGTTTGCTTGGTTCTTCAAAAAACTTCCTTCTTGCAATTTTTATGTCATTCAATTTTACAGAGCTGCATTTCAAAGCGTTTCTGTTATGGGTGCAAGGTCTTTCAAAACGCCGCAAATGAGGATCATAATCGGAATACCTAATGAAATGCACCCCAAAGTGATTTTAATTTCAAGTATTAAATTGCAAGACTTACCTTTCACGTTTCCGTCTTTCCTTGGAGGACAATGCTTTGATTTTCTTTCTACTTCCATTGTTAATGGTACCCACAGTGGTTTCCATGCTCACACTGTGTAAATCACCGGTGGACGCAACGACACTCCAACACAAACAAGGAATGTCACTAGACTAATGACAAAAAAGGTTATGTCGATAAAGCAGGGCACCAGAGCACTATGAATATTAGATATCCGGGACATGTCTAGTTATGTCCTAGAAGACTAAAGACACATTTAAAACAGAACTGGACATGTCTGTTTTTGAACAAAATGAATTTTACCTAGGACATGTCTATCTTTGAGTGAACTGCTCGGTTTCCAATTTAATTTACTGCAGGACATGTACACTTTTGGACGGTTTTTAGTGTGGAATTCGGTAGAAACTATACCAAAGAGTCCAAATCGAGCGAAAACCCAATTTCCGATATAAATGGACATGCCCCTTTTTGAATAGACGCTCCTCACATATGATAATAACACCGTTAAAACGCAATAAGGAGAATTTTTAAACACTATAGCATCTTCATTTGATAGAGAACGGTACTCTTAACTCGATTTTTTTCGAAAATGTAAAATAATTTCTATTATTAATTAAAATGCTATGCTGATGTACTTAACATACTGGGAGGACCATTTATCTTAATCTCCTTAATTTTTCAGAATTTCAGAGACAATGCCTTGAGGAGTTTGCTAGAATTAAAGCAGAAATGGAAGTGCAAACGAACATTCTCACACAGTTGCGGCAGCAGCGAGGTGCTGACGGCGGCGTTGCCCAAGCAGATATTTTAAACTTGCCAACGTTTCCTCTTAAAACCAACGAGGAGTTTGAGGAATTTAATCAGAGATTGAGTGAAGATCAGGAATTTAAGACGTACATAGTAAGTACATAATAGGTTAATTACACCGGGTGTAAAAGAAGAAAAAAGCAAGGCGCACCCCCCTTTTTTTCTTTATAGGTATATGAATCGATTTGAATGGAATTGATGACGGCAAAATAGGTAATCAATGTCATTAAATGATCCAGTTGAGTGATTTTTGTCACCCGTTTTCCCGGAAATGTCCAGAAAATATAAATTTTGAATGTTACAACCTGTATATTTTTACCTTTTTGGAATCCAAATAATATTCTGAACGGTGTGGTAACTGGTACCCCATTTTTTTCATTTCGAACATTTTAAGAATTAATTAATAACTACTAATAATTGTTCTAGTGTCTAATGACGAATTAGAATAATAATATTTTTATATCAAAATGTAACGGCAAAAAATAGCAGTTTAATCTATATGAAAATATCGAGTAATTGCCCAAATAAAATTTTTGGATAAAAATAAAATAAATTTGGAGAGAGCGCAGGAGACTGGAGCAATTTATGAATATTTAAAAAAAACTGTTCAGAATGGTAAAAATGTAGTGTCACTGCATTCAAAATCCCAAAAATGTAAAAATACCCAAGTTGTCCCATTAAAATTTAGATTTTTTGTCATTTCCGATAAAAACGCGGAAGCGACAAACATCATTCAACTGGTTCTTTTAATGTCATTGATTACCTATTTTGCACTCATAAAGTAAAATAGGTGTATGCGCCTGGTTTCGTTTACATTCTGTATACAGGGTGTTCCCATTGTCTTGGAAACTAAGAACTTTACGACATTTGTCCATAAGGCAGTTTTGGTGTTAGAATAATATGAGGAATCACCCCCTGAAGTTTGTCGGTATTCTTAAGAAACACCCTGTATTAACGGCACAACACAGATTCGACTTAAATTTACTTATAGACGAGGCGAATATCATCTTTGGGCGGCGACAGTGTTGACACCACTACAAGAAATATTATGAAATACCTCATTTCAAATAAACTGGCGTGCGACTATAATTGGGCAGGATCTAATCGAGAAGACTCAGCAGTGAAGAAGCACGCATTTCAGTGCAAAAACGTTGTGCCATTAATAGTAGGTATGTATTATAAACATCTTTACAGTTTAAACCTTGGAGTTAGGAAGGAGTGTATATTAACTCACTGATGCCTACTTGCACAGAAATTCGTTAACTTTAAGCGACAGTTAAAATGAAAAGAATGACGTTGAAACAATCGCAACTTATTCTAGGTACATCAGAAGAAGCAGAAAAAAATTTGCTTTTTGTGGTTAAACAAAATCGAAGACATTAAAATAGTCATTTATTGGTGAGAGGAAATAAGCAATTCTTGTCATTTTAACTGTCGCTTAAAGTTAACCAAACACACTTTATAATAAAATAAAACCACTTTGACACAACATTAATTCTTCTCGGGAAACTTCGCATTTAAATACATGTCAACCGCCAAAAAATAACCTTATAGAATTCTTTGGCTTCTACTATTAACGAATTGTTCATAATATAATCGAACTGTACTTTGTTTTTTACTAGATAGTTGATCAAATAAGTTATATTGTTACCGATTTCTATCGAATTGTTTCAGAGGCGGTAAAATCAAATTTTTCCGAAAATCCTTTCGCGAAGGACGCCATAATTGTGAGGACTATGCAGACATGGCTGAAGCATGCGCCTTCAAGGAAGTCCAAAAATAATTAAGTTAGTATTAAAAATGTTAAAAACGTTTCGTTTATATAGGCATCACAATAAAAATTATTTCCATATGTTATGGCCTTAATATAGAGTTACATACCTCCTTATTACTGTCTTCCCGAACTCTTAGTGTCTAAGGTTTCAAAAATCATGGGTAATAAACAATTACAATGCTTAGATATAGATATAGGCAGGTACTTGTAAACTCGATGAGGAGCTGTAAATCCGACCATTTTGACTAGGAGACGAATTATATAAAAAAATACCGTTGTGATCAAGTCATTTTATGGTGATTTGGTGTCCTAATGTTTATTTTCTCTGGTTCAAGTCACTTCTGTGCATTTAAGCAACGTCGTTCCTGTTCGTTTAAATGGCGCTCAAACTAAGGCAGTACAAAAGAAAAATTCAGTTTTTAACCCACTTGCAACATACCTAAATGTTTTATTAAAAATCTATAAATGTCAATCGTAAGTGTTGTTAAAAACTTCTTTGGGTGGCTACCTTAGCATAACGTCACTTTAAAGGTGCGGGACCGACGTTGCTTGGACGCACGGAAGCGATTCGCATAGACGCAAGAAAGCGACGTCCTATAGACGCAAGGAAGAAACGTCGTATAGACGCAAGGAAGCGACGTCGCATAGACGCAAGGATGCGACGTCGCTTAGACGCAAAGATGCGACGTCTCTTAGACGCAAAGATGCGACGTCGCTTAGACATGCGCGTTTCGGACGCGTATAATTGACGCTGATTAAATGTACAGGCACGACGTTGTTAAGACGTTAGAGACATTTAGACGGGAAATCCCGAGGTCGTATAGACGTTATAACCTTGACGTCTGTTAGACGAATAGCGTCGACGTTATTTAAACGTACAAATTTGGCGTAGTGTAGACGTCAAATTTCAATATTGGTACCTAAAACATTCCGTCTTGACGTCACTTGAACGTCCCGATCTGACGTAATATCCACGTATGACGTCGAAATGACATCTTATGTCGCGACACTTCGACGTAAAACAGACGAAGGTAGCAGGTAAATTTTCGACGTCGGTTCGACGTACGTGTGCCCACTGGGACCGCATAACAGCGATGTGGAAAACTCAACATTCAGTTCTGAAGGTTTGTAACTTGTTCTCGCTCCAATCAACCAATCATTTTTGGGGTTATACTTCTATTGCCGATTCTGCGACAGAGAATTGTGGACAAAGCAGCAAGGTATACACTGTTTTACATAACGTACCAAGTTATAATAAAGAGATTTGCAATCCATTGGAAAATGGACATCCAAAGATGTCAATTCAAAGACTAGTCAAACGAGTTCGAACAGCCATTAAAAGTGTGTTTGAGGATAAATGGAACAATATTGAGAAATGAATTGTCAAATGCTCCTTATCACATCTTCGGTCAGCATGGCAAATGCAGGTAATTATACTACTTATACATTGTTCCAAAAACACTTCTTGGAATTATACTTACATACTTACACTAATTTGTATTTATTTTTACTTAATGTACAATATTTTTTATTTTTAGTATCCGTTTCTGCGAAAAGAAAGACGTATCAGAAGAAAACTTTATTCCAGTTCTGGAAGACAATGGGCTCCTAACACAAATCAAAACGATTTTGGATCCCTTGATCCAAAAATGTGACAGAGTGGCGTATAATGAAACAACCAACCACGCCGAAAGGTACTTGCATTTAGAGAAACTTTACATATAAAAATAACATCTTTATTTATTTATTTTTTTTATTTTTTTTTATACGGTTCAGACGAAGCCCGAATGATCATGACCCGTTTGAATTAGAGATCTCACCAGAGCATTTTAAATTGGAAAAAAAATAGATGTAAATAATATGTTACCTTATTTCCCCTACCCATTGAACAGCGAGAACCGCAGTGATAAAGTTTTCATAATTTTTAACGTATGCCACATGCTCAAGCTTCTGCGAAATGCATGGGACAAATTCGACATCTTTTTGGATGCTGATGGTAACAGACTGGATTTTTCTTACGTAAAAATGTTGCATGAAGTGCAGGAGGGAGAGTTATACCCTGTATTGTAGCAATTTATTTTAGTCCAAAATTTCAAAATTAAAGAGAACGGCAGTCAGGCAAGCTTTGAGACAATGTTGGTTGCCTACATGTCCAAAAAGATAAACAAACCCTTTTTGAGATTTAAAGTTTACTTTTTAGTAAATAGTAACAAGCCAAACATCGGTTAAAAAAGACCTGAATGACTAATAGCTGTTTACTTTCTTACTTTCATTTCGCCCCGAGAGATGGCGCCTCGCCACAAACCGAAACCGGAAGGGGAAAATCTTTTGAAAGAGGTGAAAGTAGAACAGAGTAGGTGGATGGTTTGTTTATTTCTGTTTGGGGAAGACTGGAAGAGTAGTTTGTTGGATTTCCTTAGTCCGCGGCCTGTGAAAAGTACGAACCACGCTGTTTCAACAATTAGTCTGTACCTCTATAGTTATAATGTTGTCATAGCAATGAAAGAATAATAAAAAACAACAACAAAAATATACAGTCCACTTATTAAAGAATCTTAATATTCACTGAACTATCCAGCCCAAACATTGGTCCTTCGAGCCGGATATTCTTCGAAAATACCCTTCCTTGAAGCCAATCGTCGAGAACTGTGTTTTATTCAAACTCCAACGCAAGAGCGAGAAAAACGCGTCAAAACTGACATTCATCAAGGAAAAGTCAAGCAAAAGAGAATCTTGGAACTGATTGGAAGCAAGCAGCTATCTCCAGAAGCTCAATTCAACTTCCAAATAACCATTAGTTTCACGATCAACTCAAAACTTCAACACTTCAGAACAACCATCAATCTTGGAAGACAACAAGCACGATTTCAGAACCCTTCGGTTGAACAATCAAGCCATTCACAAAAGCAGTGGTCAAATTCAGCTGATAAGGTCGCATATCTGTATCGTTCCTTTTCCGAATCCAAAGCACTCTTTCAATTTTTAAATCTTTTTAGAAAATGGCACCAAAGAAAAGGTCCAAGGAAACTGAGAACTCGGTAGAGATGAATCAAGCATTGTCTATACTAGACCAGCTTTATTATTTAGAGCAATATTTTTCTCAGCTTGACACCACAGAAGTGGACTCCAGGTTGGTTTTAGAAATCGATTGCAGATTACAGCGTGCTGAACAATTATACTGCAAGTACGATCAACACCTATTGACAATACCAGTTTCAGAGCATAGTAAGTTACTTTCTATTAACGAATTAGGAGATATTTACTACAAACTCATGTCAATTGGTAAAAACATTGTTTCTAATTTCAAAAATCAAAAATTTCTTGCTGTTTCGAATAACGAAATAAATTCATCTACACCTGAACGGCGTGAGCTCCATTACAGCTCTCAAGCTTTTGATGACTCTAATGTAAAACTACCAATCATAAATCTGGACTCTTTCGATGGCACATACACGAATTGGGCAAGTTTTAAAGACAATTTCATGGCAGCGGTTCATAATAACTCAAATATACAATCAAATGCTTTAAAATTCAGATATCTTAGGTCTACTCTAACGGGCAAGGCTTTTGAAGTCATTGACAATATTGAAGTTACTAACCAAAATTATTCAATTGCTTGGGATTTACTGGTCGACAGGTTTGAAAACAGAAAACTGATTATAAACATGCACATTAATGCAATTTTTGATTTACCAACGGTTTACAAAGAATCATTTAAAGCTTTGCGAGATTTGTATGACAATGTAACCAAAAATTTACGTGCATTATAGTATATTAAGTATTAAGAACGGTAAGGATAATTTACCGGTCGAAGACAATGTTTGGAAACTGAGCGAAGCGAAGTTTCCAATTTTGTCCCGAGACCGGTAAATTTCCTTAACGTTCGTGATGCTTATACAATTTTTTGCACGATCGAAATAGAAAATTAAATGAATTTACTCTCTGAATTATTTACTTATTAAAATCCATGATTAACGATCTACGTTCCCAAGAAGGCCGTTGCTTCTGCGTTGCCATGGCGTTGTTTATTGCATTTTCTGAATTTTTCATTTTCTGTCAAAAGTTGATGGTTTTAATATCCCAGAAACTAATAACTTTCTAATAATGAGCGATTCCGATAGTGAAAATGCTTTGATAGAGCAAGCATGGAATATTGGGTGTGCAGCGTTAATTCCTGGAAAAGAAACAGCGCTACAACACGTATGGAATTTTCAAGAATTGGTGTGAAAAGAATAACGCAAGTATTAGGGAAACGGTTTTGTTGGAATACTTCGTCCAAAGAAATAACACATTGAAGGCGCCTCGCAGTTTATGGGCTGAATATACTCGAAGCTGAAAAGCAGAATTTTTCTTCATGATTCTGTTGATATTTCGAAGTTTGCCATGCTGATTGCCCATCTCAAAAGAAAAAATTCTGGATTATAGACCAAGAAAATCTAAGGTTTTTACTAAGGAAGAAATGTCCCGATTTCTAATTGAGGCACCTGACGATTCCTTTTTAATTTATAAGGTAAATAATTCTGATTACATGTAAAGCACTACATAATAAGTGTATCCTCTGCTTTTAGGTGGAAATGATATTTGGGATAGCAGGGGCATGCAGAGGGCCCTCTCTGTGTCCAGTTAAACCAATAGTGCTCGGACATAATTTGCCCATAATACATCAGACAAAACTTGGTTGGATTCTCGGAGGTAATTTTATTTTCAATACAAATCATCTTTCTAGTTATAAATCAACGATTTGCTCCAATTCTAATCTAGAAAACACTCTTAATAATCAGCTCAATAATCAGCTAACAAAGTTTTGGCAAATCAATGAACCTACTGTAAACGTCAATTATTCACAAGAAGAAATTGCTTGTGAAGATCATTTTAAAACAAACCATTCCAGAAGTGAATCAGGCAAATTCATTGTCAAGCTTCCATTAAAGAATAATTACATGGAACTCGGAGACTCCAAAAAGCAAGCAATCAAACGTTTTCTTAACATGGAAAGAAAATTACACAGTAGGGCCAACCATACAAAATGACTTATATTCAATTCTGCTTAGATTCAGGCAACATGCAATAGTTCTCACTGCCGATGTAGAAAAAATGTACCGCATGGTTTGGATTCATCCTGATGACAGGAAGTTCCAAAAAATATTTTGGAGAGAAAATATAAATGATCCTCTTAAATGCTATACTCTGAATACAATAACATATGGTCTAGCATCGTCACCATATCTTGCCATTAGATGTTTACATGAACTAGGTATCCAAAATCAAAGCGTCTTACCTGACGCATGTACTGTAATCAAGCAAGACTTTTATGTAGATGACATGATAACCGGTGCTAATACTTTCGATGAAATTCTCACGATTCAAAAGCAAGTCTCAAATATTCTAGAATCAGGAGGTTTTAAACTAAGAAAGTATATGTTTAACAATCCTGGCTTATTACAAGCAATTGCTTGTGATGAAGAAATTCAATTTCATATTCTTCCTCTTGCAGAAAGTAAAATTTTAGGCATGAATTGGAATTCTGCATTAGATGTAATCGAGTACAACTTCAAGGACTCTATCAGTAAACATAAATCAGTGACTAAGCGAAGCATAGTATCCATAGTTGCTCAGGTATTTGATCCACTTGGGTTATTAAGTCCAATTTTCATAATCCCAAAATTATTCATTCAAAAACTGTGGACGCTAAAACTCAATTGGGACGAAGAAATTCCTGCCGATATGCAACAGCAATGGTCAATTATGCAAAGTCAATTAAGAAATATTAAGAACTTGAAATTACCTCGATATATTCTCATTTCGTCATTTCAACTAATCGAATTGCATGGCTTTTGCGACGCAAGCGAGAAGGCATACGGAGCTTGTATCTATGTTCGTTGCTTAGATTCCAATAATCATACCACAGTAACACTTTTGACTTCGAAATCTCGTGTTGCGCCTTTAAAGACTATAACTTTGCCTCGTCTAGAACTCTGTGCCGCAGTTCTATTAAGTCAACTTTATCAAAAAGTTACTAATGCATTAACAATCAATTTTTCTAATGTCTATTTTTGGAGTGATTCAACAATTACTTTGTGTTGGATTAAAGCGCCTTCTAGTCGCTGGGTCACATTTGTATCAAATCGTGTGGCAGAGATCCAACGTAATACTTCAATAGACAACTGGCATCACGTTTCATCTTCAGACAACCCTGCTGACTTAGTGTCACGAGGTACAATGCCTTGTGAATTAATTTCAAATGATCTTTGGTGGCATGGTCCACAATGGTTCATGTTGGATAAACAATATTGGCCAACAGAAAATTTACAATACAAAAAATGTGATGACATACCGGAATCGCGATCAAACTTCACAGGTACAACGTCAACCGTTTCTTGTACCTCAGTGAATTCTTCTTTTATTGCAGAATTCATTAACAAGTTTTCTTCGTATCAACGTTTAATTTCAGCAACTGCTTACTTATTACGTTTCAAGCAAAACTGTAAACTTCCCAAAGAAAAACGAATTCAAGGGAATCTTACAAGCGAAGAGTTTGATAATGCTTTAAATGTTCTAGTTAAGCTAGTTCAAAAAGAATCTTTTTCAGCAGACATTGCTAACCTGAAAACTAACAATTGCCTTAAAGCAAATAGTAAATTAATTAAACTGAGTCCATTCTTAGATGATTCAGGGATTCTTCGTGTAGGAGGGCGACTGTTAAATTCAACATTCGAATACGATAAAATTCATCCAATTCTTTTGCCTACAGGCAGGTTCGCAATGTTGAGTTTAACTAATGAACACATTAAACTACTACACTGTGGTCCTCAACAATTATTATCGACAATTAGAAACAAATTCTGGCCGATCTCAGGCAGAAATTTAGCTAGAAAGGTATTCAGGGACTGTTTTAGATGTTTCAGGGCAAACCCACAGCTTGTCAAAAATTATCAAATGGGCAATCTTCCTAAAGTAAGACTAGAACCTGCCTTGCCATTTATAAACACTGGTTTAGATTTTGCAGGGCCCATCTCAATTAAAGACAGACTATTAACCAGAGCTCCAAAATTAATCAAAGCCTACATTTGCCTTTTTGTGTGCATGTCTACGAAAGCTATACATTTAGAGCTATTAACCAGTTTGTCATCTGAAGCTTTTTTAGCAACTTTAAAAAGATTTATTGCGCGACGTGGTCAGCCAAATGGTATTTACAGTGATAACGGCACGAATTTTGTTGGAGCATCAAATCAATTGCGCGAGTTATACACATTCCTTAATGAAAGTAATACGCAAAATGATGTTGTCAATTTTCTAAATCCCAACAAAATTTCATGGAATTTTATTCCACCCCATTCCCCACATATGGGAGGATTGTGGGAAGCTAATATAAAATCAGCTAAAATTCATCTGCGTCGTGTTCTCGGCAATTCCTGTTTAAATTTTGAACAATTTTTAACAGTTTTAATTCAAATTGAAGGAGTTCTTAACTCAAGACCCCTTACTCCCTTGTCGTCTTCTCCTGATGACCTATCAGCACTCACACCGGGACATTTTCTAATTGGAAGAAACCTAACTGCGCTTCCAGAACCCAGGCTGACTCAATTGGCTACAAATCGCCTATCAAGTTTTCAACAACTTCAACAGTTATTGCAGCATTTTTGGGATCGCTGGCAACGTGAATACATCGCAGAAATGCAGTCACGTACCAAATGGGCACAAGGCAGTTGTCATCAGTTAAAGATCGGAGATCTTGTTCTGGTCAAGGACGAAAGGATTCCACCGCTTCATTGGCCACTTGGTCGTATTGTTCATCTTCATCCAGGAACTGATGGGATAACAAGAGTCGTTTCCGTTCGAATGTCCAGTGGAATAGTCAAGAGACCTGTCGTAAAGTTATGTCTACTTCCCACAGCAAACTCTGAGAATGAAGACATAGAAAAACCCGAGTAAAGAATGGATGGAAGAGCAATAGCAATCTACATGAAACTATTCATTGTTATAATTATGTTTTTGAAAGCCAGAGCCTTTCAAGAGGGGCGGAATGTTTCAACAATTAGTCTGTACCTCTATAGTTATAATGTTGTCATATCAATGAAAGAATAATAAAAAACAACAACAAAAATATACAGTCCACTCATTAAAGAATCTTAATATTCACTGAACTATCCAGCCCAAACACACGCCGCTCGCCATCTTTGTTTTCGCTGTTGTAAATAATACCCCGATAGAGGTAAATTCCTTTTGTCTTACTATTTACAAGTACTGTCGCCATGTAGATATTATTTAGGGTATAACTACGGGTTTGGTTCTTCTCTGATCGAGCTTTCTGATTTTTCTGCTCGAAGAGGAGTCCATGGTCGATTTTCTGTTCCTGCCATTTTTTTTCTGCCGTTTTGAAGCGAGGGGGCGATTTTCTGAGGGGCGTGTCGTTGCTGCAGGACCGCTCCTGCTACAAGACCGCCGAGGTCCAGCCCTTTGAGACGCGGGATCAGGATCAGGCCAGTTCATTTTTCGTTGTTGTTGTTGTTGTTTGTTAAACGCGTTGTATGTTTCATGTTTTTTTTGTGAATTGCGAGACAAAGTCTTCGCCAATAACTATTGCGCATCTGTTAAAGCGAATTTCCCATCACGCGCCTCCAGTGCGATCTCTGTATACAAGTTTTTCCGAAGTACATAACAAAAATTGTTTTTATAGAACGTTTTGAGGTATAAAAAAAAACAAAATTCTTGTATTTGAATTTCGTCTAGATATGTATTTAGTTTGTCACAACTACGTTTTGCAACACCTACAATCTACATGTGAGAGGCTTAGCTAAGCGGCAGAAGGGTAATTCTCTTACACCCTACGCTCATTTGTTCGGCAATTTTCATTTTTTCTTTCACCAAGTCTGGTAGCGACATTTTGCCGTACGTGCGTCCAGCTACCTGCCGCCCAAAAATAAGAAAATAAAAACAATTCCAACCCACGATCCGCTCTCCACTAAGGGCCGGTTTATCGATGCTCAGTTATCGCAAACTGAAAGCCAATTGCCTAGCAACTAGCGTTCTGATTGGCTAAAATCTGTCAGTTTGAAGTTAGCTGAGCATCGATAAACCGGCCCTAAATCCCAGAGCAGCCGCACGTTACCGTATAATATGTATGCCAAAACGGAACACGTTACCTTGAACACCTTGCTGAAGGTATTAAAAGATAAACAAATGTTTTCTTTAGAGAGGACAAGTTTATCTTTGGTGTTGAAAGATATTGGTTTTCGGTTCAAAAAAGACAACAGTAGAAGGGCATTGTGTGAACAAACGCATGTTGCTTCGGACCAAATTTTTGAGGGAATTTGTAAGGTATTTGGAAGAAGGAATTTTC
The DNA here is from genome assembly GCA_963924575.1 of Pycnomerus fuliginosus. Lineage (NCBI taxonomy): Eukaryota > Metazoa > Arthropoda > Insecta > Coleoptera > Zopheridae > Pycnomerus > Pycnomerus fuliginosus. The sequence goes on along the minus strand of OZ004617.1, from coordinate 42,231,566 downwards.
CAATTTGTGTTCCCGGATGAAACGTGGATATTTTCCCGAGGAGCAGTGAAAAGATCTTAGCAAGATGATAATGCCAAATCCGTAAAGAACTGCAAAGTTTAATGAAAACGATTCACTACTCTTCACGCAGGAACAAAAGACGGGTTTGTGGACGGTTCCGAGCTTATTTTTTGTGGAAAAAGTAAATCCCAAGACTATCATGACAACATGAATTATCAAAATTATAAAGAATGGCGAACAAACAAGTTTCTGCCAAATTTAACAGAACCGTCAGTGGTTGTTATTGATAATGCACCTACCATTCTGTTGTTTTAAATCCACAGCCAACAGGAGCTTGGAAGAAGGATGATATTAAGCGGTGGTTAGATAACCATGGAATTGCATATCGACCCAGTGAACACGCGATGTTTATAAGAGGTTTTGCGACTTCCATTAAACGTTAACCGTGGTACGCCGCAATAGAGAAGTCGCATGACTGTCGCATAGACGTTGGTAATAGGAACATCTTGTTATTGTCCTAGACTAAACGTTAATAGCAGCATGAAATGAAAACTACAAATTTTGCTAAATAAACGATGATTATAGGAGGTTTACAAGATGTTCATTTAAGAGCTCAACGGCACAACACATTTGTGGCGCTAAGTTTAACATTATAGGACCTTGTAAATAAGAGTACCTCGGACTGCCGAGCCGGCGCCTGTATAGCACTAAGGTATTATTATATTTATTTTCAAACGTCACTAAACAATTACTTAAATGACTGTGTTAACAAGGTATAACAGTCATTTCTATGACACCATGGTTGAGCGAAATATAAATATTCTTAAACTCCGGAGGAGTTTAAAACATTGTTAAGCTCTTTCTTTCCTCCCTTACCACAAATTTCGTCCTCTCGTAAAGGATTTCGTGTGGCTATACATAAAATAATTGTCACAACAATAATACTAACATTTCCCCAAAAAATATTTACCTAATTACTTTATTATAACCTCCTCATTCCAATTCAAACGTTCGCGCTATGTCACAAACACTCCCGAGTAGCCCGAATACGACTGCGCTGAGTTGCGCTGCGATCCCGCTCCCTCATCAGTCATCTGTCATCTGTGGCTTTCCCGCTTGTTTAACGATTTTTCTATTGACCGCGTTTTCTGCATTATCCTTTATTGTTTATTGCATTAAATCTACATCACAATTAGTTTGTGGAGCACAGTGAAGTCGTAGTGTTGGGGAATTGAGACAATTGATTGCACGGTAAGTGTACTCAACTGTTTTTCATGCCAGCTGTCATAACCTACAAATTTTTTGTTAGGAAAAATCTATGATTGATCTTCACCTGACCCTTTACATATATCAAGATGTGCAGTGGTTCTCGTGAGTATATTTTTTATAAGTTTTATAATTCTCAATCATTACAGTTGAGGCAATATAATTTTTACTATTATCTATAAGTATAAGTAGATCTGCTTTTAAGTTTCAAGCATGCCTAAAGCACTTTCAGAGATATCTAAGCGACATAATCGCCGCCTCCGTAAGAATATAATTGAACAGTTGCATCGACCAAACGAAACTAATGCAATACAGTGTCCCACAACTACAATTGTCAGTGTTCGAACTGATGTCAAACCACATTCTTGCAATGTCAAAGAGAGTGGGCCTAGTAGTGCTCTAGATCATTTAGATGATAAAAATAATGACCATTTCAGTGATACTCAAAATATTACTAACACAGATTTGTTTTCCTCAGATTCAGAAAGCGATGAATCACTAAATTTTGAACTTGAACCATCCAATCATAAAGGACAATTGCCCGACAATAAGAGTCTTTGTACTGATTTAAAGTTTTGGGCAGTTGAAAACCATTTGGGTCAAAATACTGCAACAAAATTACTGAATATATTAAGGAAACATAATTTAAATGTGCCATGTGATGCAAGAACTTTAAAGGGTACTCCGAGGTCTGTAGTATCTTTTCCGATGGAACCTGGTCAATATTGTCACATTGGTTTAAAGAAGGGAGCATCTAGGTCTCTTGAGAGATATTATGAAAGCCCTCCAAAACTAGTAAAGTTAAATTTTAATGTTGATGGTCTACCAGTAGCTCTTCATTCAAATAGTCAATTTTGGCCCATTTTAGGCTCCTTTGCAGAAGATTTCTATACTGAAGTTTTCTTAATAGGATTTTATCATGGACGTACAAAACCCACAAACGTCAATGAGTTTCTTCAACGATTTGTCGTAGAACTTGCAGATTTACTACAAAACGGAATGATATTTATGAATGAACTAGTGAAGTTTCAAATTAATTGTATAGTATGCGATGCTCCTGCAAAAGCTTATTTGACCCGTGTAAAAAGTCACTCTGGTTATTTCGCATGTGGTAAATGTGTAACAAAAGGAGAATATTACAATGGCAGAGTTGTGTATCCTGCAACGTGTTCAGAACAGACCAGAACCAACAATTCGTTTAGATCTAGGTTACAACCTGAACATCATGTCGGTACTTCCATATTGGAAAATATTTTGGAACTTGACATGGTGAAGCAGGTGGTCATAGATTATATGCATTTAGTTTGCTTAGGTGTAATGAAAAAGCTGCTAAAACTTACCTTAAAAACCATTAAGAGACAACCTGTTAAGAATGCTTTGTCTGACACTATACTTTCTTTGAAACCTAATATTCCTTTTGAATTTGCCAGGAAGCCAAGGGGCCTCACTGAACTCGACCACTGGAAAGCGACTGAGCTTCGACAATTTCTTTTATATACTGGAATAATTGTCTTGAAAGATGTTTTGCCTGAGCTAAGTTATTTCCATTTCATAAGTTTGTCTTGTGCTATAAGAATATTGTGTTCTCCAAAACATTTACGATATATTGATTATGCCAATTCTCTTCTTAATTACTTTGTGAAAGAATTTCCCACATTCTATGAAAAAGAAAATATGTCGTACAATGTACATGGGCTTCTGCATATTGTTGAAGACGTGAAGGCGTTTGGAACATTGGATAGTTTTAGTGCCTTCAAGTTTGAAAACTTCATGTACCACTTAAAGAAGAACATTGCCGTATCACGTAAACCTCTTGAACAGTTGTATAATAGAACTTATGAGTTTCTTTCATTACCTGTTATTAAAAGAAAACACATGTCTTATCCGTTTCTTTCAAGTACTTCCGGAACACATATTATTAATTTTAGCGATTTTTCAGTAACAGATAAACCTCCCAATAACTGTATAAACTTAAAATCTGGTATTAATTGCGTCATAACAAGGATTGAAAAAAAACACAACAATTTCGCTGTTTATGGTAAATCCTTTAATAACAGCAAAGATTTCTTTACCACCCCTTGTAATTCATCCATGTTGGATATATATGAAGTTGATAACGCAAATTTTTCACCTGTGTTTGAAATAATATTGGATGATATTAGCTGCAAGTGTCTTCTTTTACCTGCAAGTAATGAAACATGCATAGTCATTCCTCTTCTTCATATACATCACGAAAGAAATGTTTTATAAAATATTTGTTTGCCTGAAGGTATAAAATGAATACATATTTTTATGCACTGTCAATTATGATTTTCTTTTTATAGCCTTAGATTAGATTCTTATATTCTCTTGATTTTGTATTCCTGAATATTTTCTTTGTTTCGGTAATTTTCGATAATGATTGTATAATTTTATATTATTTTAGTTCTACTAAAGCTTTAGAAATGGGTAGCATTATTTAATATATCTATAGTCGGGGCAGGGAAACAAGCAATGCACGTCATCATGACGTAATACTAACGTTTTCGGTAATAAATAACGATAAAGGTAGGTACCTATATGTATTTTCAAAACAGTAATGAAGATTTTGGAATAATTAGCGAAATTACTTGCATAACGGTTTTTTGTAAAAAAAAATGGGGAAAAATAATTTTTTCGGTCTACGTTAACGGTGACGTGCGTAGGTTATTTCACTGCCCCCAGTATACATATTATGTATAATAAATATAGCTACACTAGGAACTACACCTACTGCTTACGTCAACTTAAACAAATATATAATGCCCTAAGTATTTCAGCAACCCTAATTTAAATCAAATGTCTTACTTTATTTTTGATCAGAAAACAACTTAAAATATGCAGTCGTCACTTTTATTAACGAATCCAATAAGTCTGAAGAAACTTGGCGAGAAGTGCCCTCGTCATGGATTTTCAAAGAAAATGAAGACTTCTACTGCAAATGGCCTCCGTCTTCTGCTAGTGTATATATTAACAAGGCTGCTCCTCCATGTGCATCATGGACATCGTTTAATGTTAGGATCGATGGATACTATGGTAATTATCACGTAGGGGTAAATTTTGATTAAAAACCCATTAGCTTATTAATAACACCATAATACTGTAACATTCCCTTAAGTATGTCAATATCTAATAAACTAACTGAAAATAATTTTTAGCGCTAATGGGTTTTCCTAAGAACACTTCTCGTTAAATATTTCTGTTGTCATTATAAGGGCAACGGGTGATTTATTCTTTTTAGATACCATCAAAGCTGCCAAAAAAGCCATGATTGAGGACCCAACAGAAGGTGGCAGAGGGCAGCGCCTTCAAAAGAAAAGAAAAATATATAGTCCCAGCAATAGTGGCGATGACGAGGAGGGCCAGGAAGCAATAAAAGATCTCGCAAAGAAGAAAAAACGTAATGCAGTTATTATGTTTTTCCTGCGAAACATATATATTTTGTTTTAGGGACGTCGCAAAATTCCCAAACTGTTGGCAATACAATTTCGTTGCCACCAAAACCTGTGTTTGTTGGAATTGATGGTTTTATACTTATATTAATACTTGGTACGTAATAATTCAGTTTTAGGGACACCGCAAGACTCCAAGACTAATCCGAATAGCACTTCAGTTTCTTTACCATCAAAACCTGCGTTAACTGGACTTGAAATTGACGGTTTTACAGACACTTTTGTCGATAACTTGGAACGTAGTCATTCCATTTTCGGAACACAGCAAGATCCTCAAATTAATCGGGGTAGCACTTCAGTTTTGTTGCCACAAAAACCTGTGCTGGTTGGACTTAATGGTTTTATGCTTTTATCATTAACCGCTTTTCTAAGCAATAATTCATTTTTAGGCGCACCGCAAGGTTCTCAAACTATAAGTCAGAGTAGCTCTTCAGGTTCTTTGCCACTAAATAAAACTGTGTTGGATGGAACTGACGGTTTTGCAGACACCTATTTTGACCATAATTTATTGGAACGTAGTCATTCATTGCCTACTATTAATGACATAGTAGAACCTACTGATTTTTTAGATTTAGAAGAGCCGCAAAGTCGTGCATCATCATCAGCTTCAAATGGACACGCCACTCGTAAGTTATTTTTCTCTCAATCCTGCTGTCTCTTAATCGTATACAATTTTTCTGTTAAAAGCGGTCGGTAGTACTAGTAATAACTTACTGGTAGAAATTAATATGCAGCTCAAGGAATTACGCCAAAAAATTGACCAGCAGATGGGGGCACGCTGTAAAAGTGATGACCCACAATTACTAGAATTACAGACGCTAATGCCGTGTAAGGATCTTGAAGACATTAACCCGCTGGAGAAAATTGTCAATACAGACAATAAGTCAAAAAACAAATTGGTTCGTATTTTAACTTGCCTTCAAAATGTTTTATGTTTTAAATATTACAGTATCAATGTTTTCAAAGTGTTGGGGGAACAGGATCAAGAGACTTCATTTTACGTTTGCTGCGCCAGCTTCTAACAAACTACGCAGCATCACTTTGCTCTTGGACAGGCGCTAAGAATAATTACAGAATGTGCGATTTAACTATTGTAAATGTAATGTATGGTAGGTGGAACTTTATTGTATTTTATAAAGCAAATAAGAAAATTTTAGCTACCGTTCGAGACTCCACGGGCGTCACGCAGAAAGATTTTGAAATTTATGTAAAGGAGTGGTTACGGCATGCGGCACAAAGGCGGGACCGAGAGGCAAAAAAAATCAGGGATTAATTTAAGTACTATCCCTATACTTTTCGATTCAATGTCTACCTATTATGTTTATTTTTAAATGTACTTTTTGTTCTACTGCATATAATTTAGTTATTATATTATCTTTAATCGCAGGACTAATTTTTCAATACCTAGTTGGTTATTCCGCCCTAATCAGTAGTAGAAAAATAATACAAAACATACAATTATCGCTAGTCAAGACCAACCGTTGGAAATCGAACTTCTAAACTGCGTTCCTCGAGAGTCGAGACTTTGCAGCGGTAGTCGCCTTTGGAATATAGTTATTTCCCCATTTAGTTTACATAGATAATTTGTATCCCCCATGTAAACTAAATGGGGAAACTATGGTTCAAAGACGACTACCGCTGCAAAGTCTCGTGAAACGCGACGTATTTTAGTCCAGAAGCTGAGAGCCTATTAAAGCACACATTGAGAAATATTTGTAACATCACAATGTTGATTATTTTATTATCTAAATGTGATCAATGAAATAAGTATGTTCTTCCATGTTAAATAACCATATATTTCAGAACTGATAATATTGATTACACGGGATCAGTATTAATTGCCACTTTGCGATCTTCATGCGATCTCCTTTAAAACTCGCTCGGGGCGGACATTTCTCTGACCCTGTGGTGGTCGCACAGCACTTTTTAAGAGGTTGCTGTGGAGGTGTATTTCTATATTGCGACGTCCATGCGACTTCCCTGTTACTGTTACGCGTTTACTGGGGAGTAACAGCTTTGAAAGCAGAGTTGTTGCAGCTGGCAAAATGGAACAAACAACCAAAGGAGTATGAAGTGGACAAAATTATAAAAGAACACGGTCATACAGTGCTTCGTTTACCACCATATCACTGTTAATTTAACCCAATTGAAATGGTATGGGGCATCTGTAAAAACTATTATGATCGTCACATTGGTCGTGATGGTTATTCTGAGGAAAATGTGAAGGAAATGTGGAAAGAGGCGTTATCAACTGTAACACCCGAAGTGTGGGCAGCAACAGTTGTTCAGGCCTAGATCGGGTTGCCTGATTATCACCATAGAGATGTGTTGTTATTAAAAAAGTTTTTGTGAAAAATTTGTGTTTCTTGAAAATAAATTACTTTTTCTAGAATACCTATGCGAATCATCTGTTGTTGAAGCCAGCGTAAACCTTCTATACAGTCCACTCTTCAAACCACACCAACAGTTGATAAAGTCCAACAAGAAATACTGAAGTGGTGGGAGCGCGAAAAATTTGTGCGAATTATTTTGATCTATGTTAGTTATTTATTAAGTATATAGATTTATGTTAGTTATTTATTAATAATTAAAACAATTGTATTGTTTAATAATTGTTTAAATTCGAAGTGGAGAGAACAACCGTGCGTCAATGGAGCGTCAAGGAACGTCGAACGTTCAGTTTACTTTCTTCCTCAGATAAACGAGTCTGAGTGAGACACAGCGTGCGACATTATTAGGGCGCTGCGCTCAAACTTTCTAGGTCGTACGTACAACACGCGGAGAGAGACGGCTTTGAAAACGATGCGATAGAACGAACGGAGTGTATTTATACATCTTTACAGCAGCACCCACTAATTTCAGGACATCACGAGCCACATAATTCTCCCTTCGTGAACTCCCTTTGGAAATTCCGTCCAGCGTGGAAGATCCCTATAAAAATATAGAATCTTCAGATAATTATACCCCCTCAACTGGCGAGAAAAAGAGGTATGAATATGGTTCGGATTCCGACGATGAAGTAACCAAAGAAAAAAAGAAAACTTATCAGAAGACTTTTTCCATCGCCTTCGAAACATAAATCTCGACAGAATGAGCAGAATTTAAATAGGTTCGTTTTCATAGAAGTTCCGTCTCAGCCCAATGAAATGTACCTGGGGAGCACGGAACCAGGCGAAGTGTCTACGGTAGAGTCCGATTTTACAGATATTGTGACGAGTCGCCCACTATCTCCATCATAGTATAAATAAAAATCGAAAATTTTTGTAGTTGATAGCGGCGATTAGGTACTCACCCCTCGTCCCTGGTTATTTTCATGTTAATACTTTTAAGTCAGGTGCAGCACTTTACCAATAAGCCAGAGAAGGGACTCGAAGTCGGAGCAATCGGCAGTGCACCCAGAGGACATCTCCCAACGTAGAGAGACAGGGGAGGGTAATTGTATACAAGTTAGTGAAACGGTTAAAATTCGTATTTATTACACAAATTTGGTATCAAACTGTAGGGAATAACGTAAGGAATCCATTTCTAGAGGTGGAGCGAAGGAAATTGCGAGTTTGCATATTAAGTGTGTACCTTAAAGCATTTCACGGTCTTCTATATAATTACCAATCGTAAAAGTATACAAGTTGGTGAAACGGTTAAAATTCGTACCTCTTATACAAATTTGGTATCAAACTGTAGGGAATAACGTAAGGAATTCATTTCTAGAGGTGGAGCGTAGAAATACTTAATTTTTGCAGAAAAAAGTTGGCTTAAAAAAATCGCCATTTACTAGTTCAAAATTTAGTTTACTAAAATTTATTAAAATAATCAAAATACTTTACCACAGCCAGGTTTCGCCTTATGATCTGTTCCCTTATTATGCCGGCATGAGGGCAGGCAGTTAATTTTGATACGAGCTTTCGGCGGAGCCGAAAGCGAGTACACAGTCGATAAACTGTTGTTTATCCTCATACTGACACTGGCTTGATTTTACGACGACCCAACGCGCCAAATCTTGAATGCTCCCTTCCCTTTCTTGATTGCTCCCTTCCCCTTCTTGAATGCTCTCCCTTGCCCTTCTTGAAAGCTCCCTTTCCCTTCTTGAATGGTCCCTTACCCTTCTCGAATGCTCCCTTCCCCTTCTTGAATGCTCCCTTCTCCTTCTTGAACGCTCCCTTCCCCTTCTTGAATGTTTCCTTCCCCTTCTTGAATGTTCCCTTCTCCTTCTTGAATGCTCTCCCTTGCCCCTCTTGAATGCTCCCTTTCCCTTCTTGAATACTCCCTTCCCCTTCTTGCATGATCCCTTCCCCTTCTTGAATACTCTCCCTTGCCCTTCTTGAATGCTCCCTGGCTGTGGTAAAGTATTTTGATTATTTAAGTAAACTAAATTTTTAGCTAAGGTCTGGCCGGGATGCTCGTTACCCTATTTCCATGGCGAAACATTGTTGACAACAATGGAAATAGGTTCGCGTGGATTTAAACCAAGTTTTTTCTGCAAAAATTAAGTATTTCTACGCTCCACCTCTAGAAATGAATTCCTTACGTTATTCCCTACAGTTTGATACCAAATTTGTATAAGAGGTACCTACGAATTTTAACCGTTTCACCAACTTGTATACTTTTACAATTGGTAATTATATAGAAGACCGTGAAATGCTTTAAGGTACACACTTAATATGCAAACTCGCAATTTCCTTCGCTCCACCTCTAGAAATGGATTCCTTACGTTATTCCCTACAGTTTGATACCAAATTTGTATAAGAGGTACGAATTTTAACCATTTCACTAACTTGTATACTGTTACCCTTGGGTTAATCTTGGAATCGAATAGAGACTTCGCCCCGGACGGTTAAAAGAGATGATTTGGGGTAACGACTGACACTTCCGGACTGTCACTAAGGAGCTTGAGTAGACTGAATAAAAGAGGGCACCAAGGGTTCCATTTCACTGCCAAAGTAGCTCCATGGTGATGTACTAATGGGAAAATTATTAATAACAGATGGCAGCAATAAATACTTTTCGTTCGTACAAGGGGCCACTCCAGGGGATAAAAGAGACTCCAAGAAATCAGAGCAAAGCCGGTTAGGTTGCGCTCCACTTCGCCTCTCTGCGAGGACATAAAGCCCGCAAGAATACGGACACTTCCCTGTGTTGGGGAACAATACCACCAGGTATACAATCGCGTCGGGTGTTTTCTTTGTCATTTCATTAATTGTTTCGGTTTCCTATAATTAGAACATGTAATTGTTAAGCAAAATTTAGTCACTGTTAGCTACCATTGTTATGAACTGTCACTGAAATTTGTCATCAATGTCAACTCGTCAAATGTCAATGTGTGAGTAGGCGCACCAACATAACTCTGGGATGATTCCACCAAACCCTCTCGTTCGAAATTCCCTAACTCGCGTCGAGGTCACGGTCTCCGAGCACGGGAAAAGAGCTATGAAGTAATCCACATTTTACCACTCGTCCATCCTCCACCTTCCTGTCTTGTATATAGTAGAATTAATAAAAGTCGTTCAATTTACCTATCTGTCTTGTTTTTATGGGTTTGGGTTGCTACGGAACTATGATTAAAGTTTTCACTTGACAAACGGGGATTGTTTTCTTTTGACACCAAGTAAGTAACAACCCTTTTATAATATAGTATCTTCCTGTTAAAACGGTACGGTCAAACAAACACTTAACCAAATCCACTATTCACGTCCCATCTCCATTGAGCTACCGAGCACGTATTTGTTTGTGGACACCCCGAGATAGAGAGAGAGAAAACGACGACTTCCCATAAGCAGCGGTCTTTTCCTTGTTTTCGACCTTAGTAAAACAACGGTGGCGCTCAACAATTAGATTAGTCTTAGAAAACTGTGGGGATGATGGTACGAGACCATCATCCATCTTTTATCAAGTAACCGACTATGGAGGACTGTATAAAGGAGACGTATCGAGATAGGGATTTAATGCTTGTCAGTGTCCCCACTTTTACGATAGTTCACTGTTGAAGGCGCTGGAAGCAATGATGTCCTGATCGATTGACAGTTCTCTTCGCGGTTAAATGCGTTAAGTGCGGTTTTTGCGTGGTTATAGTAGGTTTTAGTTTGTTTTTAATCAAAGTTTTAATGAATGTTGATGTTCTAGTGGTCACAAAGGGTATTATTATTGTTTTGTGTAATGTCTCTAAGCAGGAAGTGCTTTGTTCCTGGCTGTAGAACAGGTTATGCGCCAAAACGAGGACAAGACGATCTAAGAAAAAGAAGTCTGTTCAAAGCCCCAAAGGTAAGATGATTGAAAAACGACTACGGTATTGTGTCAAGTAGGCAATAACTAATAAATTAGTCATACAAATTTTTGCTAAATCCACCTTTTCTGCTTGTACCTTCAACCTTCAACTTAATGATCCCATATGTCACAAAAAGTGATAAAGCACTAAAAGCAGCTTTATAAAATTCCATTTTTATTAAAGTGTATTAAATCAAGCACATTTTAGGACGAATTGCTGTTGAAGAAATGGCAACATGCCATACCCCGAGCAGATAAAATTATTAAATCCACCAATGCAGTTTGTGAGCTGCATTGTTCTGAAGAGGATATTATACGAAATTTTGAGACCAAACTTGCAGATGGAACGACACATAGAATTCCTCGAGACAAACCTGCCTTACGAAAAGGAGCTATCCCGTGCATATTTCCCAATTTACCATCGTATCTTAATAGGCAGGTCAAAAAAAGAAAACCACCACCCATTCGAAATGAAATTGTTAACAAGAAAAGAAGATCTCATCATGAAACTGAAAACATAAACTGCTCAGCAAACGAAGTGGAACACCTGGAAATTTTTTCATTTTTCAAATTGTTGTAACTCTTGAACGAATTGTTTGATTTTGATGCGGTTTTCGACGTTCGAGAGATTGTTTCGTTGGCTATGGGCGGTGTATCAAACAGCGAGGGCGCGTAGTCCTCGTGGCCTGCAGAAAAAAAACCATGAGCCTCCTACAGAAATGGTTAAAATTTAGTCCGCCCCCAAACCCGAGACAATTTTTTTAGAATGTTTTTATCCCATGGCACAGATGGACGAAGTCACCATCTCGAGACGTTTTTGCCATTTTTTGCCAACAACACTTCTTCGTCCCGTGGTCGCAGAAAAGCAGTTTTTCTCTTTGCTTGATGAGGGCGGTTTTTCTTTCAGCTCGAATTTAATCCAGTGAGGCTTCTTAAACCCCTAAAGGATGGAGTTAAACAAAGACATTAAAATGATCGACCCCATCACAAAATGGCGGGGTCGTCGAGGGGGCTGAACTTCGTGCATTTCTTTTTCACCTTGGAATTTCGCGACTAAAGGCGAGATTTCTTATTGGCGAACAAAATTTCAAAAGCTTGAAGTTAACGAACATCTTCCTATGCTTTGTTGGCGAGGAAAACTTGAAATCAGTCACTTCTTTCAAAAATTTGCGCTTGTTACGGTTCCTACAAAATTGCAAACTGCTGCATTAATGATAAGGTTTCATGTCGAAACTTTTATACCCAGACGTACGTAAAGAAAATCAGATTTTGTCGAGACAAGCAAAAATCGTATTTCTTCGACTTTAAAAACTTCGCCAAACTGGATGCAGAAGAGGAATGGCCCCACTTTTTATCAATACGGCCCCCGGCATGGTTTCCATGAAAACGGTTTACCCCACCATTGACATCTCAATATTTCAATGTGACAACTATCAAGTTTTTCCTATTTTTCTTCAACTTTAAAAAATGGCCCGATTATCGCAACGGGAACTGGGGCGAGTAATTGAGCTATCGCGGCAGGGTTGGAGCACTCGTGAAATTGGGCTTCAACTTGGTGACCTCAGTCTATTTTAACTCCCAGGCAAAGATATTATATTACGCTTACTGCCCGCAGACACCCAACATTAACTGCCTCTCAAATTCGAGCCCGCTTGGTGAACGCAAACCAAGGAGCGCTTCCAGTTTCGACGGATACAATTAGGCGACGGTTACATGATGCTGGATTGCGAGCTAGGAGACGAGCTGCGTGTCCTCTTCTAACACCCAGGCACAGGGCTATTCGTAGAAATTGGGCAGCACAACATCTTCCATGGACCGAAGAAAATTGGGGACGCTGCCTCTTTGCCGATGAGTCCAAATTTTGCTTGTACCGTTCGGACGGAAGGACTCTTGTCTGGAGGAGACAAAATGAACGGGCAAAAGAAAAAATGATGGAAAAGAGGGTTGCGTTTGGTGGAGGTTCACTGTCCGTTTGGGGAGGGATAATGCATGGTCGGAAAACGGACTTAATTATACTCCCAGAAAGGCAAACAATGAATGGCCAACGCTATCGAGACCTTGTGGTCCTTCCAGTGGTCGTACCCCTTGCTGAGGAAAATGCACAATTTATTTTCGTAGATGACAACGCTCGCCCTCACAGGGCGCGCATTGTCAACGAAGTTATTGAAGAAAACGAAGTGGAGAGAATGGATTGGCCACCGCGGTCACCCGACATGAATCCAATTGAGCATGTGTGGTCGGAAATGCTAAGGCAGTTAGGCTTAAATCCGCAGCAGCCAGAAAACTTGCAAGAATTGGCTGGTGCTTTGGTGCAAGCCTGGAATGCTGTACCACAGAATGTTATCAATAATTTGATTGCAAGTATGCCTCGACGCTGTCTAGCGGCACATAGGGCTAGGGGCGGCCCAACAAAATATTAATAATTTAATGAATATTTTTATCTTTTATTGTTAACGCGTTGTCTACATCTTATAGAAAATACACTGGTCGTCTCTTTCTGATTTTGTCTTTGTGAAACTAGGTTGGTTAAAGCTGGGGAGGATTTCACAGTCGGCAGTGGTGTACAAATTTTTGGGGTGTGAAATGCCCCCCAGTTAAAGCTTAATGACGCCAACATCTGCATCACTGAGAATTCACTCATGATGCCATCCTCGCTTTCATCATTTCATTTTCGCGCTTTCCTCGGCCGTGCTCCTTTTTCTTTCGCGTAATCCATTAGGCTGGTCCTTTAGTTAGAGTAATCAACGGTTTTGTCAAAACGTGATAGAACATACCTGTAAGTTCCAGAACATTCTCAGTTTACAAAGGAAAATAGGAAAAACTTGACAGTTGTCACATTGAAATATTGAGATGTCAATGGTGGGGTAAACCGTTTTCATGGAAACCATGCCGGGGGCCGTATTGATAAAAAGTGGGGCCATTCCTCTTCTGCATCCAGTTTGGCGAAGTTTTTAAAGTCGAAGAAATACGATTTTTGCTTGTCTCGACAAAATCTGATTTTCTTTCCGTACGTCTGGGTATAAAAGTTTCGACATGAAACCTTATCATTAATGCAGCAGTTTGCAATTTTGTAGGAACCGTAATAAGCGCAAATTTTTGAAAGAAGTGACTGATTTCAAGTTTTCCTCGCCAACAAAGCATAGGAAGATGTTCGTTAACTTCAAGCTTTTGAATTTTTGTTCGCCAATAAGAAATCTCGCCTTTAGTCGCGAAATTCCAAGGTGAAAAAGAAATGCACAAAGTTCAGCCCCCTCGACGACCCCGCCATTTTGTGATGGGGTCGATCATTTTAATGTCTTTGTTTAACTCCATCCTTTAGGGGTTTAAGAAGCCTCACTGGATTAAATTCGAGCTGAAAGAAAAACCGCCCTCATCAAGCAAAGAGAAAAACTGCTTTTCTGCGACCACGGGACGAAGAAGTGTTGTTGGCAAAAAATGGCAAAAACGTCTCGAGATGGTGACTTCGTCCATCTGTGCCATGGGATAAAAACATTCTAAAAAAATTGTCTCGGGTTTGGGGGCGGACTAAATTTTAACCATTTCTGTAGGAGGCTCATGGTTTTTTTTCTGCAGGCCACGAGGACTACGCGCCCTCGCTGTTTGATACACCGCCCATAGCCAACGAAACAATCTCTCGAACGTCGAAAACCGCATCAAAATCAAACAATTCGTTCAAGAGTTACAACAATTTGAAAAATGAAAAAATTTCTAGGTGTTCCACTTCGTTTGCTGAGCAGTTTAGTTGATAATTTGGTCGATGTAGAAGTGAAAGATGATGTGTTTGTGCAAAATTTCGATCGTAAAATTGACTACGAATTGCCTGGAGTAGCATTGCAAGATTTTGATGTATTCCATAAATTAAAATCTAACCCAGCTGCAGTTGTCACGCCAACAAGTAACTGGACGGGGACATTTATTCCAGGATTCAATCAAATTGTATTCACAGAATGGTGTAATAAATAATACATATGAGTGTTCAAAAAAAAATTTTGTCAAGGCTGAATTATCGTTTAAGGTAATGTAACTTCAAACCGAGTGTCTTGTTTGTAAATTTTTCCTGGCAGGTACTATTAGGCAAAACTGAGATACAAATGACTGATAAAGACAAGGTGGAAAGTATTAACCAACTCGAGAGCATCATTTTAAAGGTTCACAAGTTCAGGGTCTGTGAAGGAATTAATTTGTCACGGTAAGACTCTAACTTTTAATGATGTAGGTACATTTTCAAATTTGTTTTAGTTCTTCAGCTGGCTGTTCTGGATTTGTTCCAGAACGGAAACCAGGGCAAAAGGGCACCTTGGCAAATAAATGTTTACCATGCAGACAGATGCTTAAACAAATGAATAAACCTTTAAATAGACGCTTATTAAAACGACATGAGAAATTAAAAGGGACTGTGAAATGTGTCAAGAGGAAGAACAAACGACTTAAGCAAAAGCTTGTTTTCCATCATACATACAGGGTGTCCCAATTGTCTGTATTCGGTCGATATCTCCATTACTATTAGAGATAGCGGAAAATTGTTAAATACAAAGTTGCAGAGGGTCAAACAGGGCACATTTTAAAAACACAATCCTGTACACAGGCTGTCCCACTAAGGAATAAGAACACAAACATAGGTTTTTTTTAATGGAACACCCTGTATTTAAATTTTTTATTGGATTCTATGACGAAATCCAAGTAACATTCATTAATCATGTTTTCATCTGAAGCGAATGGTTTAGAAGATATTGGCAATTTTGAAGGGAAAATTAATTTTGCAGTACTTATTTTGAAAAATCACCCCACACCCAATTTTCAACCTTTGGTTTTGGAAATTTAGCATGTCATTAAGGAAGGTTTGGGCTATACTTAAAGCTCTTGAAAACGGTCTTAGCTTCTCAAGTTCGTCCTCAGTAACATTATGAACCTTCAAAAATGTAGAGGTTAATATGTCGAAATTTTTAAATGGCACCACTATGAAATGTTATAGCCATAGGTTGTAAAATAAAATTTGCTTTCGTTTAATATAAAATGTTCCTATATCCAAGTTTAGTATTTTTCGATTTATTCAGTAAAACACAATTTTCATCTTTTTCTTCCTGATGTTTTTAGACGGTTGGCCCTGATTACATTTCATTGTAGGTGTCAAATGTGTTATCAGTCGAATTACAATTTCTATAGATTTAATTCTGTGTCTGTAAAAACAAAGCGTAATTATTATAACTATTACCAGAAACGCCCACTATACCGAAAAGGTTTATTTCAACAGCTAACATGTTTCGAACACAAAATGCTCATCATCAAAGCCAAATCATTGGCATTATAATCACTTCATTTTAACAAAGTACCTACCTGTTGTTTTTTACATAACAGAAAATGAAAAAAAATTTAAGTCGGTAAGTAAGTAATTAAAAAAAGTTTCCTACCTATTCTAAAAGTGCAATTATTGTTATCTATTTATTTCATTTTGGTAAGTACCTAAGTGTTGAAAATGCTGCAAGTTATTTGAGTAGGTACATTCTTGCGTTTCATAAATGAACATTAAAAAAACAACTTCATCACAATTTATGGTTAATTAACGCAGGATTCCGGCTGACAGAATTTGTGACACCTATTGTGACATGTGTCCGAGCAGCCTTTCAGAAACATTATGTAAGCTAAAAATGGAAATTCTTAAAAATCATATTTTACTGAATAAAACGAAAAATTCGAGACTTGGATATAGGGACATTTTATATCAAACGAAAGCAAATTTAATGTTACAGCTTATGGCTATAACATTTGATAGTAGTGCCATTTAAAAATTTCGAAATTTAAACCTCTACATTTTTTAAGGTTCATAATGTTACTGGAGACGAACTTAAGAAGCTAAGACCGTTTTCAAGCACTTGAAAGATAGCCCAAAGCTACCTTAATGACATGCTAAATTTACAAAACCAAAGGTTGAAAATTGGTTGTCGGGTGATTTTTCAAAACAAGTACTGTAAAAGTAATTTTTCCCACAAAAATATCAATATCTTCTAAACCATTCGCTTCAGATGAAAACATAATTAATGAAAATACTTGGAATTCATCATAGAATCCAATAAAAAATTAAAATACAGGGTGTTCCATTTAAAAAAACCTATGTTTGTGTTCTTACTCCTTAGTGGGACAGCTTGTGTACAGGATTGTATTTTTAAAATGTGCCTTGTTTGACCCTCTGCAACTTTGCATTTAACAATTTTTCGCTACCTCTAACAGCAATTGAGTTATCAACCGAATACAAACAATTGGGACACCCTGTATAATTGTGTGTATGAAGAAAATAACTTTTTGCTTCAAAAACAGATTCAGAGGCTTTTAAATGAAATTGAAACATGCAAGAGAAAGTGTGCTGAATTAGGAGATGAAGTTTTAGGAGAAAAGATCATGAGTTTGCCTGTCATTCAGCAAGAAGCTGTAAGGGCATGTTTTTCAGTAGCTAAGCTTTCAAATTCTAAGAACAGACGGTACACACTTGCCTGGATCTATGAATGTCTCCTGCTGAAGATAAAAGGAAGAAAAGTTTATGATCACATGAGAAATAAACAATTACTGCCTCTTCCTGCACCTGAAACACTAAATAAGTACATGAGTAGAATGAGGGGAATGTACGGATTTCAACAATCAACTTTTGACGTACTTCGAAGAAAATCAAAGAGTATGAAAGAAGAAGATAGGAGAGGTTAAAATTAATAATTAGTTCTCATATGACAATAACATATTTAACTTTACAGGAACTTTGCTGATCGATGAAATGAAACTAACAGAAACCTTAACTTTTGACAAGAAAACTTTTCAAATTAATGGTTTTACTGACTTGGGAAAATATACACCGCTACACCAGAAGAATAAACGAGGAGATCATGCCCTAGTCATGATGTTTCACCCTTTACGAGGCTCATGGGTACAAACTCTTGCTTGTTTTTTAAGCAAGGGATGTGCTTCGTCGACAGTACTTCATCACCTAATTATCGAGTGCATTATTCTCATGAAGAAAGCACGATTTTTTGTCGATGTTGTGACAACTGACGGTGCCTCGTGGAACAGGAGTATGTGGAAATTGTTTGGCATTTCAGAACAGAATGTAAGTTGTGAACACGTTTTTGACCAAACAAGGCGACTGTGGTTCTGTTCGGATTTCCCCCACTTAATTAAAAATGTTAGAAACTTTATAGTAAGCAAGTGCGAAACATGGGTATGTTCATATATACTTTACCGTAAAAATTATGTATCTATCTTTGCAGACTCCTGATGGCATTGTGAAATTATCACATTGGGACGCTGTGGTCGAAATGGAACGGCCAAAAAACTTTAATCTGAAAATCTCACCAAAACTTTGTCAAGATGATGTCCATCCAAAACCATACCAAAAGATGAATGTTGGACGTGCATATCGCGTATGTGAATTAATTTTCCAAATGTTCAGGAACTACACATTTGTTTCAGTTTTTTGGTGACAAAACTGCGGCAGCAATGGAAATTTATAAGCAAGATACATCAAAATTAAGTGACTGTGTTCCAACTGTCACTTTAATTAAACGACTATCAAAGCTAATCAGAATAATGAGTTCGAGAACACCGTTTGATGATCCCTTAAAGCAGGGCAGTGCCAATGAACAGGTTTAAAGTTTACCTAATCTATTGTTCATATAAATTATATATGACTTTTTTTTTCAGTACCGTAGGAGGGGCTATTTGGCCCATGGGCTCGAAAACGTTTTAAAGCCGCATATGAGAAAATTATTAGGAATATTTTAAGGTGATTTGGTGGTTACACAAACTACAGGGTGCAATTGTTATGATGTTGGCAATTCCATTGTTGTGAAGTTGGCAACAATTCATAATCAGCTGTTTGAAAGTGTGGTTACGAAAACGTTGAAAAGTGATAGCTACCAAATTTCTATTACAGATGCCAAACGGTACGTAAAAAATCATTTTTATGCTTACAGCATATAGTTTGGTACCTAGTAAAGGTGTGTGACAAATGGTTAAGTTTTATTTCGAAAATTGTTTGTTTGGCAAATTTTTTGGTTATGAGGGGTAATTTGGGTCAAAGTTGGGGGCAATTTGGGTTGACATATTTTTACAAAAAAAAATACATTTTCAGATGGTGAGAGCGGCGAAAAGGCGATATACAAATGCCCGCCACGGTAAAAATCATCTACCGTACTTCTCCTATTCTCAAGAGGCAATGCAAAATGCAGTTCGTGCAGTTAGAAATGGAATGTCTCAAGCAGCGGCTGCAAACCGTTATAAAGTCCCTAAATCAACAATAGGACGTAAGATTAGGGGCGAAAATACGAGACAACCATTGCCAGGGCACCCCCAAATGTTTTTGCCTGAAGAGGAAGAGGCGTTCGTAAAACATCTTAATGTCATGTCCGAATGGGGTTTTCCCTGCGATTTTTATGATCTACGCCTAATGGCAAAAAAATATTTGGACAGATTAGGCAGAAGAGTCCCTATTCTCACAGATAATCTTCCTGGACGAGACTGGGCTAGAAATTTTATGAATCGTCATAAAGACCGGTTGTCAAACCGATATGCTTCTAACATTTCTTCAAAACGAGCAAACATCAGCCCGAATACTGTAGTCACATTTTTTGAAAATTATAGTAAATCTGTTGAAGGTATAAGCCCAGACAACTTGATCAACTATGATGAGACAAATCTCACAGATAATCCTGGGGCCAAAAAGTTTATTTATAAAAGAGGTTGTAAATACCCAGAACGGGTAATTAATTCCACGAAAACATCAATTTCGATTATGTATGCTGGGGCTGCAGATGGGACTATTCTGCCTCCTTATGTGGTCTATAAGGCCGAGCATCTATGGGATAAATGGAAAGAAGGTGGTCCCCCAGGAACTCGCTATAATCGCTCGAGAAGTGGCTGGTTCGATGCAGTGTGTTTTGAAGACTGGTTCTTAACCATAGTCGTACCCTACTTTCGAAATAAACCAGGGAAAAAGGCCCTAGTGGGTGACAATTTGTCGTCGCACTTTTCAAAAAAAATTGTTGAGATATGTGAGAGATTAGATATAAAATTTATCTGTTTGCCGGCAAATGCTACCCATTTATTGCAGCCACTGGATGTTGCGTTTTATGCCCCACTAAAGCGTTATTGGAGAGACATTTTGACATCATGGAAAAGAAATGAAGGTTTACGCCAAAACACATTAAGCAAAGATTCGTTTCCTCAGCTTTTGCTAAAACTTCACAATAAATTACAAGAGCAGGGCAAGGGAGCCCAAAATATAATTTCCGGTTTTAATAAATCAGGCTTGTTCCCAGTGAATCCAGATAGACCTAAGCAGCGGTTGCCCGGATACTTAGAGACTCAGGGAGAAGATGCTGAAAGAAACGTTTCTGAACTAATGGTAGATATGCTGAAGGACCTACGCCACTCTTCAAGAGAAAATACACCTAAAACACGCCGTAAACGACTTCTTGTTGAACCTGGCAAAAGTGTATCAGCCTCAGATTTTGATAATCAGTCCGGAGGAAATAATAATACTCCAAGCACTAGCCAGACACCTCGAAGAAAAATGCAAAGAAATCAAAAGCAAAGTTCAGAAAGTGAATCTGATCTAAGCGACAATTTTGTCTCATCCAGCACAGAATCTCAAGCAAGTGATGACAACCATTCTGAAAATGAACATCAAAAACATGACAACGATTCTGAAAATGATGAACATGAAGAAGATGACAACCACTCTGGAAATAATGAACATCAAGAAGATGACAATCATTCTGAAAATGATGAACACCAAGGAGATAACAGACTTGAATTAGGGAATTGGGTTCTTTGCAAATATGAGGGCAAAAAGTGTCAAAGATTTTTTATTGGACAAATTACATTAATAAACAGTGATTTTGAGAAGCGTTTCAAAGTCAAGTTTTTGAAAAATATTCCTGGAAAATTACAACGATTCATAGAGCAAGAGGACGACGAAGACAACATAAGCTACGACATGATTGTCGCCAAATTACAGGACCCCGTTAAAGTGGGAACTGAAAAAAGAATGTTTTTCGAATTTCCCGAGGATGACCTGTCCAAATACCATGTGGAATAAATTTTTGAGACCCCCTCATTGTAATTTAAGTTTATTGTTATTTCATAAAATATAGGTTTTTCACGTTTGAACCGTTTTCTTGTCTAATGTAAAGTAAATAGCAGAAAATAATATTTTAAAAATTTATTTAATTGACCCAAATAGCCCCCATATGCGCCGAACTTGGTTTTATAGCATTTCTAATGGATCACCCAAAATACCCCAACCTATGGGGTTATTTGGGTCGGCAAAAAAAAAATAATTGACCCCCCTCCCTTGGTGGAAGAGGGTTGTAATTAATACATTTTGATTAGTACCCCCTTAGCAACCCATGACAATTTTTTGATAATTTTTGGAAAACATTTGGAGTTTCTGTTAACGTTTATTCTTAAAAAGTGACCCGAATAGCCCCATTCTACGGTATATCAAAGATTTCGTAACATATCTCCAGAATTGGGCAATCCAAGCTCAACAAAATAATTATAATTTCCTTTCTCAAAGTACGTATGTTGGATTATTGATTTCATTAAGAGCTACACTTGAGCTGTTGAACTTTCTTTGTTCATCGTGTAATTACCAATACCTAATGACATCGAAACTTAACCAAGATGCACTAGAAGTGATTACTGCTTAGGTAATAGATGTATAGTAATCTAGTTATCGTTTTTAGAGATTTTTTGGCTTGATGCGAAATTGTTGTGGCAGTAATGATCATCCTGACTCTAAACTTTTTATTCAAGTCTTTCGCTTGGTTAGTACATATTCCTTAGTAAAACCTCCCAGAGGCTGCAACGTAGAAGGAACTGAATTACTGGGAACGCTGCTCAATATCGAGGAAATTACTGAAAATTAAATCACCAAGATTAAATGCAATCTAGATACAGCTTTAGATGCAGGAACATTGTTTGATGCTGACGTTGATACCTTTGATCATGAGTATAATATTCAAGGCTCGTCCGAGTTTGTACTGTCCTATATGTCTGGCTATATAGCCAGAAAATCTACACGGTTTACGAAATGTGAAGAATGCTTAAACAGTTTGAAAAGTTCGCAGCAGCCAGAAGATAGAGATAAATTGATAACTTTATTAAGCAAAGGAAACTTAATTTATCCTTCTTCTCAACTTTACACCCTTGTAAATTATCTAGAAAAACTTGTTTTGGATGAGTTATTTTTGAATAGTGTACAAAGCACTACGTTTTTGAAAATTCTAACAAGACTGGAAAATATTACTCTTCCTACAGTGGGGTGCAATGATCATACAGAAAAAATCACTGAATCTATAATTAATTTTTTTTTAATCACTCGAATGTTTTTTGTTTGCAAATTTGCAAACACTATGGATATTTCTACAAAAGAAAAAACAAAACAATTGCGAAAACAGGCTAAATTGTAGTCAGTTATTATCTACTACAACTTGGCCTTTTTTTTTCGATTAAGTATCATTATATAGGTACCTATACCTAAATGGGTGCCGATTTCTTTCGTAAATTGTTCCTTTTTATTATTTAATAATTTAATGACCAATAAAATTTGTTTAACAATTGACTAATGTTTTTATTTCCTATAATAACACCCAGAACCAATATGAGTCTGTTCAAATGTAAGGACAGTTCCGCCACTTGCGCCTCTCGCGGCGCTTTTGGAACTTGATTTACGATTGTAAAAGTGGGGACGTTTGCATTGTACGGCGAGACGTCTCCTTTATACAGTCCTCCATATAACCGACAGAGGCAGCGTGGAGTTGCGGCGTAGCCAAGAGGGGCGGTTCACTTGAGAATGACAAGAGGGGTGAACCGTTAGGCGGATTTCATGGTATCCAATGAGAGTACGGTATTCAGGCTGCATGTGGGTTGGAGCTTAGCTAACTTAGGGAGAGGGTGGTCACAATATAGACATTGAAAAAGGAGAATTGGACACTGACGTGGGGGAGTTGAAAGACGTAGCAGAAGATGAAACATCTGGAACAACAGAAACAAGATGAACCATCTAGTCCGAAAGCGGAAACGTCGAACTTTCGAGGCAGATGCTTACTTTAGCGTTGCTGAAGCACAGGCATCTTTGAAAATATTGCGAGTCGTTCGTTTATGCAAGAAAATCTATTTTAGTCCAAAAAAAAGACTTTAAATGACTACTAAAAAAATAAATGACTATAAATGATTTAAATGACTCCACTGGAAGCCCTGAAAATAAAATCAGGCGTGGACAATTTTTTTCAACTAAGTTATTTCGGGCGAACCGCGCCCCCTTGGCTACGGCCCTGAATTGTAAACAAACCAATCCGACATAGAACACGACATCTCTTCCCTTCCCCTTCAAAGTTGACGTCCCAAAACGGCACTTCCAGTGTTATTGTTATACAGAGTTGTTACAAATGATTGTACCATCGTAGGTGGCTTTAAAAACTAAAATAAAATTACTAACCCTTTTACGGCTGTAGAAATTAAATGCCAAAACAAACCATCAAAAGCACCTGGCACGTTGTAGCAACCCTGTAAATACCTTGAGACTGTCAAGACAGTGGTGCTTGGTCGTTTCAACAGCAAGACTCAACGAGAAAGTAATGGCAACAACTGTAAGAAATCTGTTAATTTTATTTCAATTTCATATTTTTTGACAAAAAACATTTATTTTCTTTTTATATGTTGTTTTCAACTGACGACTTTTATTTACTGCCGCCACTGTTTCACTGAGAAAATTTTGAATTTTTTTATTAATCAATGGTATATTTCTTGTGGTTTGATTAACTTTTACCTCTCTGTGTTAGCAGGAATACTAACATCTTAGGGACTAATCGACAAAAATTATGCAAGCTTATTATTCAACAATCAATCGGTTACTCAATACGTAAACCATAAATGCGGCATATTAACTTTTAACAATTGAAATCCTGTAAGTTAATAAATAATATGATTTTCTGACTATTACTCTACATATTTTAATAACTAACTTTGAAATGGTTAATGTTAACTAGCGGTCCTAACAAGCTGAAGCCGATCGTCGATGTCATTCCCGCTTTCCACTCAGAGCGTAAACATCCTAGTGTGCGTAGCACGTGTTTGCAGCTTTTAATTAAAATGAGTGAAGTGAACGTGTTTCTTGATGATTTGGGATTCGGGGATCTCATTTCCATTTTTCAGGGTAAGTACACTGTACTTCAGTTCTTTAAAATAATAATAAGACTGACTTTTGACGAACGAAGCCATTTGTTGAGGTACCTACCTATATTAGTTAAAAAATTTCATTTTTGAGGCCCATTTTTCAATGCAACGTTCATAGCACTAGCGGCCTTATAGTGTAAGCATCAGCCTCAAGTTGAAAAATTGATTAATATGTTCGATTATTATCATTTTGCTTACAACATCCATTCGGTACCTGTTAAGTTCTTTTCTAATAAGTAACTTCCGGCTGTCATTTACGACATCTTTTCAACCTGACCACGTTTTAATAAAAATGTTTTAATCCTTTTATTTCAAAGATGTAACAAATTTTTAAATTTTAAATTTAAATTTTAAATTATCAATCGGAATTTCAACGTCCGGAAGACAGCCATAATTCCCAAACCATACACACACACACACACAGTGATGATGGATCATAATCTACAAAAAAAAATGGCAGCAGAGAAGCGGCTGGAACCTCCCCAACGCGTGGGTCTTTGATTTCAGGGACTTCTGTTTAAGATTCTAAAGTTGATATGCCTAAATGGCACTTCCCGTTGACCAATTGCTCCCAAAAGCCTTTCAGCTCTTCAACGGGTCACCTCACCTCCATTTACCAAATTTCGGGCAAATCGATCCACTAGTTTGGGCTATAAAGTGGTTTCAGTGTTATTACAAAATTTCGATTTTTCTACCCAAAGGGTTCTAAATGCGAATCAATTTTGTCTCATTTAAAACCAGAAATTGAAGACCTTTCTGATGGTGACCTCGATAGTGACAATAAATCTTTCAAAAACTTGTTTTGGATGGGTAAATTAGAGAATAATTTTAAATTTCGAAATTGGTGTGCCAAAACGGCACTTTCCGTGAGCCGATTGAATCCAAAATTTGTTCACCTCTTCGACGTGTAATACAATCCCCTTGTGCAAAATTTCAGCCAAATCGGTTCAGGGGCTTGGGCTGTACCGCGATTTTAAAGTCCGATAAAAATCAATTTTTTTTTATTTTTGGTCAAAAAGGCGCTAAGAATGAATGCATTTTTAGAAGCAGAATTTGAAGGCCTTTCCTATCGTGACGTGAAAAATGGGGGTTTGCATTTAAAATTTAAAAGTTGATGTGCCAAAATGGCATTTCTGGTTGCACGATTGGCTCCAAAAGCTTTTCAGATCTAAGTTGGGTTATCACATGCACACGTACCAAATTTCAGCTGAATCTGTCGAGTAGTTTGGGCTGTGGCGTGTTTACGAACGTACGTACGTACATACATACAGACACATTTTAAAAACCACTTTTTTGGGCTCCTGAGACCTCAAAACGTATAGATCCGGTCTTATCTCGAATTCGAAAATTTTAGTGATTGCAGTAACCTCCCTTTTTTTTTAAATGGTGGAGTGGAGTGGGGAGGTTAAAATTTAAAAGATGAAAACAACGATGAATTTTAATGTTTAATGCTTCTATTTTGACTTATTATAACTTGTTTACCTATACACTTACTATTTTCGTCATTTAATATTATATTATGTTCCCTATTCAGCTGTTGTAGATTTATTTAATTCTCCAAAATAATTTATACTACCGTACAACTTTTAATTTTAACCTCCCCACTCCAATTCACCATTTAAAAAAAAAGGGAGGTTACTGCAATCACTAAAATTTTCGAATTCGAGATAAGACCGGATCTGTACGTTTTGAGGTCTCAGGAACCCAAAAAAGTGGTTTTTAAAATGTGTCTGTATGTATGTACGTACGTTCGTTCGTACGTACGTTCGTTCGTTCGTTCGTTCGTTCGTTCGTTCGTAAACACGCCACAGCCCAAACTACTCGACCGATTTGGCTGAAATTTGGTACGTGTGCATGTGATAACCCAACTTAGATCTGAAAAGCTTTTGGAGCCAATCGTGCAACCAGAAATGCCGTTTTGGCACATCAACTTTTAAATTTTAAATGTAAACCCCCATTTTTCACGTCACAATAAGAAAGGCCTTCAGATTCTGCTTCCAAAGATGTATCCACTGTCAGTGCCCTTTTGACCAAAAACTAAAAATATCGAGATTTTTATCGGACTTTAAAATCGCGGTACAGCCCAAGCCCCTGAACCGATTTGGCTAAAATTTTGCACATGGGGATTGTATTACACGTCGAAGAGCTGAACAAATGTTGGATTCAATCGACCCACGGAAAGTGCCGTTTTGGCACACCAATTTCCAAATTTAAAGTATTCTCTCATTTACCCATCCAAAACAAATTTTTGAAAGATTTATTGCCACCATTAGAAGGGTCTTCGAATTCTGGTTTTAAATGAGATAAAATTTATTCGCATTTATTACCCTTTGGGTAGAAAAATCGAAATTTTGAAATAACACTGAAACCACGTTATAGCCCAAACTACTGGAAGGATTTGTCTGAAATTTGGTACATGGAGGTCAGTTGAAGATCTGAAAGGCTTTTGGGAGCAATTGGTTAACGGGAAGTGCCATTTAGGCATATTAACTTCAAAATCTTAAACACAGGTCACGGAAATCAAAGACCCACGCGTTGGGGAGGTTCCAGCCGCTTCTCTGCTGCCTTTTTTTTTTTTGAAACTTCAAAATTTCATGAACCATAAGCAGTAAATCATGTCAATGAATTCTTCCTGGTTGTGTATGTCAATAGATGTGACAAACTGTCTTACTTAATGTCTTACTTAATAAAAAATAAAGCAATTCAACAGCCGAACCCCATGGCACAATAATAACAGGGGGTGCCATTTGAAAAAATGGAATTTTGCATATTTGAAATTTTCCAAACTTGACACAGAATTTTTAACACCCTGTATAGTGATAATGATAGTTATCATGTTAGATAGATAGAATAGACATTCCTTCATATTCGTACCGAATCTCAGCTCTCTAGATACAAAATTGAGATTGAGTTCTCAGGAATTTTTTTAAGAAGCACCAGCAATGATCGAAATTTTTCTAAAAGAATTAATACTTTAGAACAGATCCTTAAAAAGCTTAAAAGCTATGTTATAGGTGATCCAGAATATGGCATCAAAATGGTGGTGTTCCATTTAAAAAAATCAAGTTGCCATGCGTTGCAAGTGTTTTGGGACACCTGTATAGTTGAAAGTATTTTTAGGATGTAGAATTGTTGTACATAATGGTGTTTGAATTGATTTCCTATCTGGAAGGGTTCAGAAGTTATGGACCGCCGTCGCCTTGTTGACTCACCCTGTATATATAAATCTGTTAATCTCGTATTTAATGAAAGTAGGTAAATAAATGTAACGTTATGTTTTGTCTCAAACCTGTAGAGTTATTGTCAGCCAAAACTGTGTTTATTTAGTCGGAAAGTAGTTGCAAATACAACATGATCTTAATAATAACCCTAGAGAAAAATGCTGTTGCAAACCTGATTGAGTTAATCTGACATATTCATTGTTTTAGAAAATTTCATACACGACATCGATACCCTAAAACAACTTGCTTTTCTTGAAGAGGACAGTTTTAAGCAACTGTGCGGCACTTTAGGTCACCGATTGAAAATTAAAGCGAAGCTGAATGCAGTTTTTACTTCAGCTGTGTGTGTGGAATCTTGAGTTGGCACATAATTATTATTTTAAGCATAATATGAGATTTTTTATAGATTCCAAATTTTTGAGCCTGGGGATGTAATAACTGTCAATAGTGAGGGTGTAGCGGTGCCCAAATAGTCTTCCTCAAGATTCTGATGATGTAAATGAAGAAGATACTTTACAGAGCTATGAACTTTCAAATAATGGCGATAAAATCTTCTTCAAAGGGAATTAATAGTAACAATTTCCCGAACTTAAAAGTGCTTCTAGAAAAAGATGCAGTAGGGAGAGCGTTGATTGCGATTTATAATATCGAAGTAGAATTAAACTCAACCTGTCAGAGCTACTTGTGCCATATCATCGTGACGTACTTTCTGAATCAACAACCCTTCGTGTAAGTTATTTATTTCCAAATTTCTCACTATCACAACTGATGACAATTAATTTTGCAGGCGTCTAAGTAATGATGATTTCTACAATCCTTCACAACTAATAGTTCAACTGTTTCCCAACGAAAACAAATACCACCAGTGCTGAAAAGAAATTCTCGGGATAATACCTCAGGCTACGCCAAAGGTAAATTTGTTGACAAGTATAAGAACAAACTCACATTCTTAAGGCGAGCACAATTATTGCCATCTACGAAAGAACACCCCAGCAGATACAAATAACGGTTAATTTACTAATTTTATAGGTTCAATAATAACATAAGGTTTTTTTAGGAATTGATGGTAGCTTGGAGGTATACATTAATTTTTTAAAACACAACACAGAACCGTAGAACAGGTACTACAAAATTGGCAAAATTGCTAGGATGGTGTAACTCTCTACTTTGGTGGAACATGCACTGATAAATCTGAGTGCCGTAAAATCAGCAAACAAGAATTCTCATATGTACCAGAGTTTAAATGCGAGAAACACGAAGAGGCGGATACTAGAACTTTTTCACATCTGACATATTGCGTTAGGAAACTTTCCTATAAAAATATTATTATTTACGCCACCGATACTGATGTACAAATTTTAGCACTATACCATTTTGGTGTTCATGAACAACATTTAGACACACTATGGATTAATAGAAACCACGATTGTTTACCCAATCATGATGATGAGCTAGATTTTCTAAAAACAAAAAATAGCAAAATCGTTCGTCTGTGAGGCCCATAAAAAAAAATAAAAACTGAAAAAAAACGCGTTTTTATTTTTTTTTAAGGTCCCGAGACGAACGATTTTTATTTAATTTTGTGTGAAGCTTCCTTACAACTAATCGCGTTATCGGTAATTTTTTCATCACATTTAAACTTACAGTTTTTTTTACATGGAGTGTACTTGACCCTTAAGAAGCAACCAGGCCAGCTGTGCGAAGTTCCTCTTTGTAACGAAGATGTATTAAGCAGTTGTTTTCAATGTGAAATACTCCTCTGCTATGAACATTTTACAAACAGAGACGAGTCATGTGCTACCCATAGAAATGAAGTAACTGGTGAGTCTCTACTAGATGGCGGACACAAAGAAGTGCTTCAGAGAAAAAGTATAAGAATAAACCAAAAAAGACGTTCGCAGGTCAAACTGAGAGCTCAAAGA
The DNA here is from genome assembly GCA_963924575.1 of Pycnomerus fuliginosus. Lineage (NCBI taxonomy): Eukaryota > Metazoa > Arthropoda > Insecta > Coleoptera > Zopheridae > Pycnomerus > Pycnomerus fuliginosus. The sequence goes on along the minus strand of OZ004617.1, from coordinate 42,202,208 downwards.
AAAGAACACGTCATCCTCAATACAAAAAGAAATTGTACCAGGACGGACGATGGGATTAACTTGCGATGGAAGCTTCTGTAGAAAAACTGGCAAACTGCACTCTTTTTACGCCGGACATTAGGATAAATATTTTTGATCGGTTTAATGAAATAAATTGGCACCAGAAGAGGGAGTACATTGTTAGACAGATGGTCCAAGGCGCACCCAGTCATTTTCATACTACCTACCTTTAAACGGAAAGAAAACAAAGGTTTGCAAAAAGATGTTTTTAGCTACCCTGAGAAAATCAGAAAAAATCTGCCGGCTCTCGGTATCTAAACCGAATGATGGAATTACAAAAAATGTGGTTTAGAAACAATATTAAACGACGCATACAAAGCTTCCCAAAAGTAGAATCACATTACTGTCGAGCACAGTCAACAGAGAATATTTGAGTTCTGATTTGTCTGTTAGAAAAACGTATAGTCTGTACAAGGAGGCAGATAATGGGAATGGTGGCAGTCTGGCAACTTACCGAAAATAATTTAAAACTATGGGGTTGTCTTTTCACAAACCCAAGAAAAACGAATGTTCGTTATGTCTTAACTAGGTATAAGAAAGGGACAGAAGAATTTAAAATGTCAATTCATGACGAGTACGAACAGCACATTAGGGCAAAAGATGAGATGAAGAAAGTAAAAAATGAGAGCAAGGCACTTGCTGAGAAAAAGAAAAATTATGTTAGGCTGTTATTGACTTGCAGCAAATTATTTTTCTTTTAAGAACATCGGATGTTCGACTATTCTATAAAAATAGATTAAGCACTTTCAATTTCACAATTTTTGACTTGGCCACTCGGAACTGTGTCTGTAAGCAAAAGAGGAGTCTCAAAAATTGCCATCTGCGTTTACAATTTCATTTCCTAAATAACCAAGACAAGAATGGAGTGTCTACAGTAAATTTATTTGCAGACGGATGTAGCTGTCAAAATAAGAACTCCATCATGGGCGTTATTATGTTGTTATACTTTATCAACTTCAGTAAAACAGTACGAGAAGTTTCCTTAAATTTTTTTTACCAAACAAAGTGTACATCGGTGTTGGTGACGATAAACAACTGACATTTATAAAAAGTTTTGTGCAAGCATCATACACACTGAGTAAACATTATAGAGCGCTAGAAATGATTGGCAGTGTCCCCGGGCGAAAATTTTTGTATGCCACATGTGCGTGTGCTGCTGGTCTTGAAGGAAATTGTAAACATGTGTATGCCCTGGTATGGTTTATTTGGGACGCCGAAATATGTCAGATTATCATATATTATCATATAACTTTTTGCCGGACTTGTTAAATTGTAGCCCAAAAATCTTATGATGTTTGGACGGGTGCCATAAAATATATTTTCTTCCTACACTAACTGAAATAGTTATTAACGATACTAGGTTGGTAAGTGCATGTTAACATAATCGAGGAATAGTTTGCAATAACGAGGCGTAGCCGAGTTCTTGCAAATTCCAAGATTCTGTTAAAACCCACTTAACATCCGTGTATCGTAGATAATTTTTCGCGCAATCGAATTTTACCATTAGGTAATGACAAACTTGGACAAACTTTTTGAAGCCGTCCCGACGAGAAATTTGAAGCAAAATGGCAGTAGGCAATCACAGGAAACCTAAGCTTTATTAAATTAAAACGTTTTTGATACTTATCTGACATCTCATGCGCTATTTATGATTTTCATTTGTTTAACTTACCGCGCAAGTATGCCATTATGGTTCATAACGGCACTGTTATTTTTTGTTTCGATGGAAACTAAACCGTTTTTGGTAAGGTCTACTTTCCGCTCATTATAGTGACTATGGTAAGTTGAAGTATCGAAACGATTGTGTGAAAATGAATTTTTCTGGATTCAGAAGGTATGTGAAAGTACCGCTTCTCACGGCTGGCCCTGTAAAGACGTATGACAGAAGACAGCACTTGACGTCTAGATCTTCTTGATCTGTCACTTGGGTTCTCAAATTTGAAAATTAATTAATTATTTATTTTTAACTGGCGTAGATAGAAAAATGTTGTATAAACCACAGCGAGAAAGTGGTTTTACGCTTTGGGTTCTAAACTACTATGACTATAATCAACGCTTCGGTTAACTCGTTGCACCCACACACGCTTTATATTCTCGTCTCGAGGGAAACGGGGAAATGATAAATATTTACTTCTTAATGTATCCGAAGAGCATCCCGGAACACAGCATCTCTGTCCTACTTTTGACATTGGGGTAATTACGCAAAAAAAACGAAAATTGGCAAAAATATGTGAAAACTGCTAGGTTATGTGATATCGTTGACACTTGACAGATCATCTGACAAATGCGAACAGTGTCAACTGTTATCTGTGAGAGCATTTTATTCAATTTCTACCAATAGTGGATTCAACCGGTGCAGGTTTAAGTAATTTCGTGATACTTACATTTACTCGATAAACTTCAATTAAATACTCAGGATATGCGTGAACAGGGCTACGATAATCGTGCCAATATACGCGGTAAGCATAATGGGTTACAAAAAAAAAATTGGAAATTAACCCCCGAGCTTTTTTTGTGCCCTGCTCCGCCCATAGTTTGAATTTGGTTGTAAACGGCGCCGCAAAAATTTCGTATGAAACAACTGGTTATTTTGATTCAATTCAGGAGTTATACGTATTTTTTGCATTGTCAAAAGATGGGCTTTTCTGAAAAAACATGCCCCTCAGTGTCACTCATTGAAGCCCCTCAGTGACACACGTTGGTCTAGCAGAATAGATGCTATTGGGCCCTTACGTTATAAAATTGGTCAAATTTACGATTCCTTGCTAGAAATTGTTGAAGATTCATCCTTAGACACAGCAGCAGACACATCAAAGCACGTTCTATAGCTGAAAAAATATGTACGTACAAATTTCTTTGTTCGACAGTGGTTTGGTACAACGTTTTATTTAAAATAAATTCTCTAAGCCAGATGATGCAAAAAAACATATATGCGCGACAATCGAAGTGTGCTGATGGCTTCAAATTTTCACAATGCGAAAGATGTGGGAAACGTCACCAGAAAAGTTAAAGTTGAAAATAGAGTTGAAGTACCGTTACATGGGCGGCGTCGACAAAGCTGATATGCTCAAGTCAATATATGAAATTGATAGAAAGAGCAGGAAATCGTCCTCTTTCGCCTCCGACTGCCCAGTAGACGACACGTGCATCATAAACTGTAATTTTCAGGACAATCACATTGAACGCGAAAGGTACGTGGCCCATCATTCCGCAAGATGGCCAACACGCGGAGTAAATCCCGGACCGACACTGGTGGATCCGGAACAGTCTCCACATCAGGTGAGTCACACTCCACTTTAAATGATACTACTATTCCAAAAACTAAATTTTTCCGTTACATCCTAATAAATCTACCACCAAAATACGACACCCAAAAACCCCTCTTCCAGTTGATCGAACAACTAGGCTACAAACCCCAACTCCACTACCTAAACGTTCTCAACAATAAAACGGCCCGCATGACCACTACCACACCTCTCACCAAAGCATTCATTACCACGTTCAGAACCGAAACCAAATCAAAAAACTTCGACGTCACGCCACAACAAACCACCGAACCGACACCTAATAATCCACGTACTAACGAACCAACACTCTCTGTAGTAGCAAAATACGTAGACCTGTCAATTAATCCCGCCGACATTCACAATGAAAACCCTGACCTCTCTATCATAAAATCCTTCCGCATAATTTCCAGAATAACAAAGAGCCCTACTAAATTAATCCGAATCATCTCCAGAGACAAATCAACTATAGACCAACTCCTAGTAAACGGACTAAAACTATATGGCTGCATCCACCCCTGTGAACCTTCGCACCCTCCCCCCCCAACACCGCTTCAATGCTCCAAATGCTACGGCTTCGGCCATTTACCAACACAATGCCCAGAAAATACCCCCGTTTGTCCAACATGCCCCAATCAACATCCGAATGCTCCCTGTCCATTAATCCTAGACCCCGTCTGCCCACATTGCAATAACAAACACCCTGCTTGGTCCCATCAATGCCCCAGAGTCAAAAACCAAAAAGTTACCGAAAATACCCCAATTCTTCCCACAAAAGTCCTCACTCCCCCCAAGACGCGAAAGACAGTGACCAAGCCGACGACCATGTTCCCCTCCTCCAGCAACAATTCATATTGATAATATCCAAACTATTATTCGACTTATTCCCAACCCAAAAAATCAAAGTACAGGAAACCATAATGCAAGCATGCAAAGCCACGTTAAACCGAACAACCCGCTTCACCCACTCCAACAATAAAGTTCACATAACTTTCGACTAACACTAGCCATGTGGTCCCTCCCCCCGTAACTCCTTACCGTTCCAATGGCTAATACGGCTAACATAGCCACTGCAAATATATGTGGCCTACGCCGAAAACTAAACTCCCTAAAAAACTTTATCACTTCCGACAATATCCACATCCTCTCCTTAACCGAAACGAAAGCCCACTACGATATCAAACTTAATAACTTCACTACTTATCAGAATAACCTAGGCCAAGGTACATCCCTCCAAGTAAATTCCAACATTCCTTCATCCGACTACACACTTCCCCCTGAATTTAACAACTTAGCCGTCACTGCTGCAATAATCCACATCCACAATAAAAACATACTAACAATCTCATATTACAATCCACCACATTCACGCATTTCACTCGCACTATTAACATACCTTTCTCAACGACAAGACACAATAATACTAGGCGACCTCAACGCAAGACACAGACTTTGGCGACTCCACTAACAACCGCAATGGGATCCTACTAACCAAGACATTGAATAACCTCCATCTAACAAGACTAAGAAATAACCATCCAACATTCATTTCACACAACGGCATTTCTATCCCCGATCATATCCTGATATCAGACAATCTCACCCATTTATTTTCCCCAGACTGCCTTATTGGAACCACAACCACATCAGACCACATTCCCCTAATTGCCCAAATGCAAGTCAGACCACCTCCACCCCCCAAATTATTCATAACAATTTACGACTACAAACATACCGACTGGAACCTCTACAAAAACACACTTTCACAGAACATCCCTGACACCACCATAACTGGAGACCCTAACACCATAGAAACACAAATAACTAACATATCCGACCACCTTTTAACTACCAGAGACCAAACGATCCCACTGAAAAATATCGCAATCCATCAAAATCCCATACCCCAGCGTATCCTCAACCTAATAAAACAAAAACGACGCATTTACCGACAACTATCGAGAAACAATCAACCAGCCCTTCGTACTAACTACAACCATCTCAATGCACAAATAAGACGAGACTTAAACCAATACAGACAGGAAACCTGGATAAAAACATGTAACGACCTCGACTACAGACAGGGTAAACAATTCTGGGACAAATTCAAATCTTTAACAGGACAAAAATCATTTAAAAACCACCACTTAAACCATAACAACCAACTCCTATCCGACCCTATAGACAAAGCCAACTGCTTCGCACTAACCCTCTCCCAGATACATCAAACACCGAACGAAAGACATTTTAACGACCTATTCCTCACTGACGTTGACTTAAAAAATTAGGACTTAGAACATGACTTAGTTACCCCCCCCGTTACGCCACTGACTGACTCCGAAATCCTAACCGAACCTATTCACTTCGATGACGTTAAAGCCCACATTCAGAACCTACAGACAAAGAAAGCAGCTGGCCCAGACGAACTAAAACCCATCCTAATCAAAAAATTACTCAACGAAATCATTCAAAGCATAACCAACATTTTTAATAGCTGCTTAAACTCGAACTACTTTCCTCTCTCCTTCAAGAAAGCCCACACTGTCATGATCCACAAACCCAACAAAAATCCCAATAATCCACTGAGCTACCGTAGCATATCCCTACTAAATATTATTGGAAAAATTTTTGAAAAAATAATTCTCGCTCGCCTAAAACATATTCTAACCACTAACAATTTAATTCCACCACATCAGTATGGCTTCCAATCCAACCGCAACACAATAAACCCCGCTTTTAACCTCCTCACAAACACAACTAGGCGTGCCAACCTGGGTGGGTGCACGCTTGGTGTCTTCCTGGACATCGAGCGGGCATTCGACCAGGTTTGGCATAACGGACTCATCTACAAACTCCTAAACATAAACTTTCCTCTTTCTTTCACGAAGCTAATAAAATCCTACCTCACCGACAGAACTTGCCAAGTCAAAATTAACAACGGACTTTCCCTTTTCAGACTCACACTCGACGAAAACCAGACAATTTGCCGACGACACCGCGATATGGACCAGTCACCACACAACAGCCCAAGCCAACACACACATGCAGCGCGAATTAAGAAAAATTGAAGAATGGACCAACAAATGGAGAACGAAACTAAACGCCGACAAATCCACAGCAATTGTTTTCAAGCACCCCGACATCCATAACCACCGACTAGACCAAGGTAACGTACATTTATCCATTAACAACTCCCCCATCCATCTTTCCAACCACGTAACCTACCTAGGCATCACATTCTCCAACAACTGTTCTCTGCAATTAGACCTAACCTTAACCCTTAAAAAAGTCAGAAACCGATCCAATCTCCTAAGACGTCTCCGAGGCAATCTCGGAGGAACAGCTACCAACACCATTTACCATACGTACAAAACCTTCATCCGCCCAATCCTAGAATACAGAGCAGTCCTATATGCTTCCCTCAAACCACATTTACGGCAAAGAATCCTAGCATGCGAGCGACAAATATTACGACGAACTTTTAACCTCAACTTCCGTCACCCCAGTAACCGAGTTTACGTCGACACTAACACTGACCCTATCACTTCCCGCTTCCAAAAGCTCCAGAATGCATATATTCAACGCACCCTCCACAGTGATAAACGCACCTGCCCAACAAACTCTTGAAACCTCCTATAAATTTATAACAGCCACAGGACACATAATAAACAGAATTCCCCGCGTCCCTAAGCGAAAACTACCCCATCCACCAACTGCACTCCTAGCAAACGCACAGAACGACCTCACCGAAAACTTAGCAAAGGACGTTTTCGAGAATAGGGAGACTTTGGGCTACAAAAAAATATATTTGTCCACATGAGTCAAACACAGTTTTTGCAGGATACATTAAGAAAACATATACCTTTCATTTAAGGCCAATTTTGTTCTTGACTCATGTGGACACCTTTCATGCTCCTTAATACGGGTTCTGAGTGTACATCCGGTCTCACCAATATACCTACGACAGACCGCACGAACAAGGAACTTTATACACCCCTTCCCTTCTGACTGCAGGGGAATGACATCTTTCACAGGTTTTAAGAACTGGGATAACTTTGGGAAGGTGGTGAACCTTGTGAGGACGTCTTGCTTTCAAGGGATCCTGCTGAGTTTATCGGTGACACTTTCGATATAGCGTAGAATGGTGGTGGCTAGGGCTGTGCGATATCGGAATTTGAATATGGAATATCGATATTTAAAATTTAATCGATATACCGATATATCGATAAACCGATATATCGATATATCGATATACCGATTTATCGATATATCGATATACCGATACACCGATTTATCGATATATCGATATACCGATAACTAAATATACCGATTTATCGATATATCGCCTTATCGGTACTTATACAATTGTATCGATATTGTTACTGTGGTATTATATCTGCAATCGAGTAACATCTTAGTTTTAAGAGCTAGATAGTCCTTTTTCTGTAGTTTCTTGATGTTAGTTAGTTAATAATATTGAAATCAATTATTGATTGAATCGATTGGATTGGAGCGCTCAAACATTATTGTTTACGTTGTGCCCTGGAAAATAACGTAGGATTCGAAATAAACGATATTAGGACCCAAGGGTTGCTTTGAAAAACATCAGTTGCGATGTCCAATTTTCTACAAGTCGTTTAAATAAGTATAGTAATTCCTACCATCACTTGTTTAAATTGTTTATATACTAATTGTTTATACACTGCACGAAAATATTGATATCTCCAAGACGTATACGCAAAGATTCCTCAATTTTGTCAATTCATTTTGAACAAATGACTGAATCAGGCCGAATACCTACTCCTACATTTAACAGAAGTCAGAACTTCAGAAGTGTCATTAATTGTCCGGCAATTGTAAATAATATGAACCCAGACAATAATTGTCATTTTTGCCGCCAATTATCTTTCAATCTATTAAATATTGTTCCTGTGTGGTTATTCGAACTGTACGTCAAGTGTTTATTTAGTAAGTATAGGTACTGTTACGGTTGCGATTTGTTACCCCGCCACTGGTTATTACCCTGTATTACCTTCCGATTTAATTAGTACGCCACTGTTTGCCTGACCACGTGATTCATGTGTCGACGGTCAGCGCCTGGTTTCCGGTTCTTTCTCTGCTGCGGTCGCTCGTAGTGTGTGCATCGTCTCGTGTTTGCTAAACGTTAATTGGAAATAGTTGAACGAACGGTGAAATTATCTGGTTTCGTTCATATGGCTGTATGCCCAATAAACCCGGTTAACGAAATAGTTCCATTTTGAGGAACGTGGCTTAGGCCCAAGAAAATAGCTAACGAGCACATGTTCAAGATCTACGACGTGTAATTCTCTGTCTTTCTATATCTTTCTGTACTGTCTGTACGAGAAGTATTAATTGCTTTAATTATTCATCATCGATAAATACGATCGATGTCGGGAATAATTCTCTCCTTGTAATCTGGAAACGGAAATTGACCTTGGAAGCCGGAATGAGGACATTGAGGAAAATCTGAGATCAACCAATCCAAGTTCATAAACTTCATCAAGTTCTGAAACCTCTGAATAGTTTTGAATGAGTTCAACCCTAGTTTGGTATGAGAGCGCGAGCAACTCCAAATCCCTAGTTCGAAGAAGGAATCCAATCGAAGAGGTCATCAACCTCTTCATCCAAGATAAGTGATTTGCTAATTCTATGTTCATATAAAATTTATGTGTTTAATGAAGACTGTATTAAATAATTATACATAGGAACCACCACTGTAAAACCGATGGCAGACAACAATCACGTAATTCTTGTTAGCATTTACTAATATTAAATTGTACAGAGCCTGTAGGACGAATTAAGGAGTTCCTGGGGAACGACAATCCAGAAACTGTACATTGTGTAAATAAATTAGGTTTAGTTAACAGAATTACAGCTGTGTTTATGTAAATCCTCCAATACGCCTGTCCAAGAATAATTGTTACGAGTGGCTTTATCCAGTGTTAATTTGGAACGTAACAGTACTCACTTTTATGGTAATAAGTAAAGACAAAACGAATTTTTTAATAGTAATACGACGAGTAGTCTCTTGATTGCCGCGGGTTTTGACGTCCGAATGGTTGTCAACTACGAGTCAAAATGGTAGATTTTTTTAGGCTAAAAAGAGGACGAGAGCTTGCTCGAGTTTACCATTTGACGAGTAGTGCATCCATAAGGACTCAACGAGGCAACCAAGAGACTACGAATCGTATTTTGCAGATTATTTTATAAATTAAAGAATTGAGTAAGTAGTGTCAAGTTGTTGTATCACTGTAATAAGGATTTGATTGGTTACTGGTATAGTAAATGCTGTTTTGGATTGGTTCAATACTTATGAATAAAATAATCACTTTAATCAGGATTTGATTGGTTACTGGTATACTAAATGTTGTTTCGGATTGGTTCAATACCTAATGTATAAAATAATCATTATAAAAAAATTGGCAATCTCGCAGACGGTAAAAAGTTCTACTTTTTCACAGAATTTGTAAATATGTACAGCAACTGACGTTAATATACACCCTTCTCTAATAAAATTTTAAAAAACGTTTTTTTCTATTTCGGTTTTCTAATGAAGACGCGTTCTGTAATGTGCTCTATTGGAGCACGGCTTTTGTTTACATCGTAACCTAGACAACGATTGTGTCCAACAATCGCCAACTGTCAAGCGAACATTGACCTGTCTTTGAAAATGGAAAACCTAATTTTTTTCTAACAAGTTGGGTATTCGAAATAGAAAAAATTGTATAAAAAACGTGTTTCATAAGGCTCTTGTCGCACTCGGATTTTGTAAAACTCGGGCTTTTCGCCCTCGTTGTCCAAACATCCTCGTGCGATAATAACTGGCCTTATGAAACGTGTTTTTTAATCTATCGGGTGTCCCAAAAAAAAACCGGACAAAATTATCTTTAAAATAAGTCAGCCATTTCTTAACCGATTTGGATAGACTTGGTCTTAAATTAAAGCCAAAGAATCAGGCTTTCGAACTTTGTACGAAACGTCGACAGATGGCGCTGCTGTAGTAGCCTTATTGATACTTGTCTTTAAGGCTTATTTCAGTTGCGTGGGGATAGGTCGGATAACATCCAATGGTTATGAGACCCAAATAGCCTTGAAGATCTTTCTTTTTTCTTCAAAAATCTTTTTTCAGAGGTCCATTTGACGCAAGCATTAATTTTCTGTGATTTGTCTAAAAAAAGTGTTTTTGCGTATTTTCATGCTTCCATAACTATGACTAAAGTAACATTGATGCACATTGGGCTTAATTTTCAATGATAACTGTTCAATTGCACCCCACTGGCATCCGCGCCATTATTTTCACCATATTTGTTCATTTATAACTGAAAATTAAGATTTATATGCATTACTGTTCTTTGGTCATAGCCATTAATGCGTGAAAACACATTTTTTTTTTAAATTACAGAAAATTAATGCTTAAGCCAAATCGACTTCTGAAAAAGGATTTTTGAACAAGAAAAGAAAGCTCTTCAAGGCTACTCGAGTGTCATACCGATTGGTCGTTGACTGACCAATCCCCATGCAGCTAAAATAAACCTTTAAAGCAAGTATCAATATGACTACTACGGCAGCGCCATCTGCCGTAGTTTCTCATACAGTCGAAAGCCTGATTCTTTGGCTTTAATTGAAGACCACGCTCATCCAAATCGGTTGAGAAATGGTAGACTTATTCCCAAAAATATTTTGGCCGGTTTTTTTTGGGACACCCGATACTATTTTCTATTTCGGTTTCCTAATGAACACTTTATAGCACCCAAACGCGTTCTCTAATGTTCTCTATTAGAGCACGGCTTTTGTTTACATCGTAACCTAGACAACGATTGTGTCCAACAATCGCCAACTGTCAAGTGAACATTGACCTGTCTATGAAAATGGAAAACCAATTTTTTAACCTCCCCACTCCACTTCACCATTTAAAAAAAAAGGGAGGTTACTGCAATCACTAAAATTTTCGAATTCGAGATAAGACCGGATCTGTACGTTTTGAGGTCTCAGAAACCCAAAAAAGTGGTTTTTAAAATGTGTCTGTATGTATGTACGTACGTTCGTTCGTACGTACGTTCGTTCGTTCGTTCGTTCGTTCGTTCGTTCGTAAACACGCCACAGCCCAAACTACTCGACCGATTTGGCTGAAATTTGGTACGTGTGCATGTGATAACCCAACTTAGATCTGAAAAGCTTTTGGAGCCAATCGTGCAACCAGAAATGCCGTTTTGGCACATCAACTTTTAAATTTTAAATGTAAACCCCCATCTTTCACGTCACAATAAGAAAGGCCTTCAGATTCTGCTTCCAAAGATGTATTCACTGTCAGTGCCCTTTTGACCAAAAACTAAAAATATCGAGATTTTTATCGGACTTTAAAATCGCGGTACAGCCCAAGCCCCTGAACCGATTTGGCTAAAATTTTGCACATGGGGATTGTATTACACGTCGAAGAGCTGAACAAATGTTGGATTCAATCGACCCACGGAAAGTGCCGCTTTGGCACACCAATTTCCAAATTTAAAGTATTCTCTCATTTACCCATCCAAAACAAATTTTTGAAAGATTAATTGCCACCATTAGAAGGGTCTTCGAATTCTGGTTTTAAATGAGATAAAATTTATTCGCATTTATTACCCTTTGGGTAGAAAAATCGAAATTTTGAAGTAACACTGAAACCACGTTATAGCCCAAACTACTGGAAGGATTTGTCTGAAATTTGGTACATGGAGGTCAGGTGACCCGTTGAAGAGCTGAAAGGCTTTTGGGAGCAATTGGTTAACGGGAAGTGCCATTTAGGCATATTAACTTTAAAATCTTAAACACAAGTCACGGAAATCAAAGACCCACGCGTTGGGGAGGTTCCAGCCGCTTCTCTGCTGCCTTTTTTCTAACAGGTTTTGGGTATCCGAAATAGAAAAAAATGTAGCAACTGCTTCGCGAGCGTAGAAGTTAAAAATGGAATACTTACAACTAAAATTCAAGAAATTCGACAAAAAATTACATGTTTCCCTTATTTTCCGAAGAATAATAAACAACTAAAACAGACAATTAACAAATAAACTGTTAGCTGGCAAAAGGATATGACAATAAAACTGCATTAATCCGTATTGTTAAAATGTCAAAAAATTGCCGAAATTCAAAAACGGACAATGATTATTTTATACATTAAGTATTGAACCAATCCAAAGCAGCATTTAGTATACCAGTAACCGATCAAATCCTGATTACAGTGATAATACTACAACAACGTGACACTACTTACTCAATTCTTTAATTTATAAAATAATCTGCAAAATACGATTCGTAGTCTCTTGGTTGCCTCGTTGAGTCCTCATGGATGCACTACTCGTCAAATGGTGATTTTTTTCGGCCAAAGAGAACTCGAGCAAGCTCTCGTCCTCTTTTTAGTCTAAAAAAATCTACCATTTTGACTCGTAGTTGACAACCACTCGGATGTCAAAATCCGCGGCAATCAAGAGACTACTCGTCGCATTACTATTGATTATTGTACTCCACTGTTCAGCAGCCAATGGAAAACTAGAATTGAGAGTGGTTACTGCAGTAACAGGCATAATTTACAGATAATTTTTGACTACCTTGGTTTAGTAGAGACATGGTTAGACATTCCCAGGGACCAACCCTGAGCCAAAACATTTTGAAGAGTTCTAACATGTCAAAAAAGGATATCTCGCCCCATGTATACAGTGACTACCAAAATGTGCGGAGTGACTAACCATGTCTATACTCAACCAAGTAACTAACCAAGCCCCCCCTGAATTAAAAATCGTTCACGGTGAATTAACATTTACAGGGATGCACATCGCATTGATATACATTTTCAAGGCAAGAAGACTTATTGGTACAAAGCACAATAAAAAGTAAACTGTAAATAATCAATGATGCAATGATTTCAATAAGTCACGCATGCGCAAAATCGAAATTCTTGAGGTAAAAGTCAAGATCTTGAGATAAAAGGCAACATCTTGAGATAAAAGGCAACATGTTGAGATAAAAGTCAAGATCTTGAGACAAAGGCAAGATCTTCAGATAAAAGTCAAGATCTTGGATCTTGAGATAAAAGTCAAGAATTCAATAATCGAAAAGAAAAGTCTATACCGACTGATCCCTCAGCGCTTCCGTAGTATATTGATAGCGAATTTTGCTGTAAATAATTACCATATTTTCTGTGTTGTATACAATTTTCTTGCGAATTTCCTTCGCGTTCGTGCATTGAATTGCATCATAATAAAGTAATTAGCCCACATGTTATTGAACAGCAATCGAAAAAAATACCGATAACAATCAATGCATTAATAATTAAGGTACGACACTGTAGTATTCAGCAACCAATAGAAAACTAGAACTGCAGCAATGTATCTCCGCGCATTGATTGCATCAGGTAAGATAAAAATTAATGCACTAATAATAAAAGGAGATCAATTGAAGATTTTTCAGTATAAAATACTTCTCAAGAAAAACAAAAAAAGTGAAAGAAACGATGTCCGCAGACGCGGTTTGAACCCGGGGCCACCGAGCGGTAGCCAAGTACTACATCAACACACCACGCCACACTGACATGAAGAATTGTGACTTATCTGAATTTAAACACCACGCTAAGACGACATCAAAAATATTGTGCTTCATTTATTTGCAAAAGCCAATTAAGCTACTCCAGGGTCTCCAGGAGTGCGTACATCTTCATTTTTGATAAACCGTAATTACATAAATGCTCAATGGTAACCCACGAACGTACTGATGGGTTTTATTTTTTTGGCCCAAAAACATATCCATTTTCGCGTGCCTTTCTAATGACAAATATGAGGCGCGCTGTGGAATAAAAAAGAATAACAATGTGTAAATATTTTTAACTCATATTAGCCCTTATTCTGTAATTTTTGCCATTAAAATATTTTAGCGGCCCAATAGCTGCACGTGATTGGTTTAAATATAACATAACCAAGGGAATCAAATTTAGCAGGCGTTAAAAATCATCAATCAAGAGGGTACTCAGACTGGAGGTGCTTATTTTAGCGGAAAATTGCATAGTTTTAACGTGTTTGTATCTTATTGCTATGGAAGCCACGGCATGGAACCAATCAAAATCGAAGATAGGGCCCGTTAAAATTTTTAACGCTGAAATTACAGAATAAGGGCTATTATGTGGTATTGCCGATTTAGTGTTGGGTAGGTCACGATTATATTAGTGCCATATTTACAAAAAAAAAATTTATGCAAATCTCAATTTTGGCCCAAAAACCGGCCAAATTCGAAAGGGTCCTTTAATTGATGAAACGCCACTAACAATGCGAATCCCCCCTTATTAAAAATAAAAATTAAAAAAAAAATATATAAAAAAAACAGATACTGCTCCATTTTTTGTTACAGGTCCGCAGGACACAACACAACTCGACACACGATCAGACCAACAGACCAATACCACCTCCTACGTAACCACCAAACTGACAAGCGACCAACAAAAACGAAACCAAACCTTACAACCATACCGGAACGTCCACCGCGGCGGGCTCCTGGAGTCGGCACTGGGCCGATTTCTCCCTCTCGTGGTGGACAACCGCTACATCCCTCCGATGACAGGAACAACAAAACAAGCCACCAATCACGTAGCATGAGCTGAAAAGGCTGCGGCCTACAACGGCTCACTATTAAATAATTATAAAGGCTGTCCCACAAAAAACCGAACGATTAATTTTTGGTGATAACTTTATTATTATTGTAGCGATTTTCCCCAATTTTATACGAGACGTAGTCAAAAGATGAGGCTTTTAGAATCGGCAACCATTTTCCAGATGGCGCCACTAATAAATTTTTTATGGCAGTTTTCTACAAGGCCACTTTTTGATTGGCTGGAGTTGAACCATCTGTGAAGCGATCAAAATGAAAATAGTGTAAGCTTAAAGCCGATCCTTTTCTCTTCCAAAGCAACTTTACAAAATTTTATTCTGAACCTTCATGATTAATTTACAAATTTTTCTGTGATGCTCTAAAACGGATTTTTTAAGATTTATTTGATATTAATTCGCTACCGATCTTGACAAAATTTTCAGAATCCTTAGTAACACCATAAATCTTTCGTAAAATAACGTTAGATACTTTGTGCAGGAATTTAACTTAAGTACTATATCGTTATACAAAATGTTAAAATAAATGAAACCTAAAAAAAATGGTCTAACATTTAACATTGACTTGTTTGTGAACTGGACAAGTTGTTCTTCAGCTTATGACTGTTATAAAGCACATATTTGGTTTATTTTAAAATCCAGAATTGTTGTATATTCCAATCCAGCCTGTTGTCTGTAGCCGCTTTTAGTGCTAACATTTTTTACTAATTACAATTTCACATTATTCTCGTTAATTTTTTAATCAAATGTGTTCATAAAACTTTGCTAGGGTGGCGCCATCTGCAAAGTGACATCATTTTGTGAAATATTGATGGTGTTACTTAGGATTCTGCAAATTTTGTCAAGATCGGTGGCCAAATAAAAAATAAATCTTCAAAAAGCCTTGTTTTAAAGCATCACAAAAAAAATTATAAATGAATCAAGAACGGTCAGAATGAAATTTTGTAAAGTTGGTTTAGAAAAGAAAATCATTCGCTTCCATCCTACACTAATTTCATTTTGATCGGTTCACAGATGATTCAACTCCAGCCAATCAAAAAGTGTTCTTGTAAAAAACTGCCGCAAAAAATTTATTAGTGGCGCCATCTGGAAAATGGTTGCCGATTCTAAAAGCCTCATCTTTTGGCTACGTCCCGTATAAAATTGAGGAAAGTCGGTTCCATAATAATAAAGTTATAACCAAAAATAAATCGTTCGGTTTTTTTTGGGACAGCCTTTATATTACATAACTTGTAAAAAAAGTGTAATCAAACAAATATAAATAAATGTATTAAAGAAAAATAAAGAAGGAAATGGTGGCACAGAATATTTTTTTTATTTCTTAGATTTGTGTCTCTCTTGAATGCATATTATATAATTTTCAAGACTAAGTCAGTTGGTAGAGAGAATAATAAGGTGGTGGAAGGTGCGGCTGTTGCTTCGAGTGTCACCTCCGATAATAATAATTCGTGTGGTGTGTGCAGAAGTAATACTGTGACCAAACGTGTTCAATGTAATAAATGTCATAATTCATGTGTAGCAAAACTAAAAGTGAAAACTGTAACCCGGGACGACGGCAAATTTGACTGTTGTAGTTTAGAGGAAGAAAATGGCGATGATGACATTGGGCTCATTGGTGACAACGACGACACTTCGTTTGAGAGGTCGTTCCTGTCAGCTACACTGAAAAAAAAATTGTTCGTTATATTAATGAATTCCGTTTGTTGACCAGTATTTCATTAGGACAACGATTTCTTTCATTCATATACTGAAAAGTCATGTACTACTTTTAATCAAACCATGGAGCAATTCGTTGCTAAAATGAAATAGTATTCTTTATATTAGTAAATGATTTAACATCAGTTAATCTACAAAATTTATTCTGATAATAAATTATTTATAAGTGGAATCAAGGAATTCATTGAAAGTGCGAATATATTCATTAAGTCATACGAACAATTTTTACAAAATTCTTTCGTTGCGGTAATGTACAAAAGTATTAAATGATGACCAGTCCATTAATTAAATGTTTGAGGCATTGTTATAGAAACGAACCAAATTACATAGACTAATTACAAGTATACGTTGCGATAACGAATGAAATTTTTTAAATGGTAATACTTAGTGCCAGTGACTCAAAATCATGTTGCTAATGTACGTGTTCATTAAATATACGCACAACAGCATCAATGAAATTTTGAGGATTGTCCCAATGTTTGGAGTTATTGGTTTGACGAATCTTAACGTTGGAACAATAAATGAAACATTAAAATACTTGCATCCCCCATTCAATCGCACGTGTTACTCACCCCCATCAACCCCGCGCCACATCAGCTCATCAGTATAGCACAGATTCGCAAACACTGAAGTAGTTAAATAGTGAGGGTGTCGGGAGTTTCCAAAATTATTGTTTTACCTACCTAAGTGCTTCTGTAGGTACCTATTTAGGAAAAAGCTGGGAAAAAAGGTAAGAATATTATTATTATTGTTACTTAATATAAATTGGGAATAGTTTTATAGCCAATGTAAAGAAACCTCGAAAGAAACTAATTTAATTTATAATTTTGCAACTGTTAAAGAAGCACAATAATAAGGTACCTAATAATGCGCAAATCAAAAACGCCTATTTTCTATACATTGTATATGTACCTACCTATATTATAGTACGTATACATACATGCAAAACAATTTTTTTTTTCTAGACTCACGAACTGCTTGTCTATTTTGGGCTCTGCATGGATATTTCGTACCGACAAGCAAAACTGTGAAGAAGGATTCGGATTGTGAAAAAATAAAACTACGAAATACACTATTAAGGACTCGCAGGAGTCCTTTCTATTTATTGGAAAATGTGTGCAAGAAGTGGAGGATCACTTAAACCATCTAGCCCAGAGGAAACAGAACATTCAACCATTCGTGTACTGCATTGGGTCTGACATTTTTTCGATTGGCGAAATTTATGTTTATTTTGACAACATTAGGTTTAAATTTTTTAACTTTTTGAGGGCAGTAGACGTGTGCTTTAAAATATTCTATGTTTTCAACCTCGATTTTTCCGTTGCTGCTGGAATGTTTTATAGCTTCATAGAAAGTCATTTTTTAAAATTTAAATCGCAAAATTTTACAAAAGTATTCATTCTATCAGAAAATTTAAACTCGTCGCCGTCGGAATAACCTTGCCATATATTTGTAGGTACCTATACTGTTCTCTCAAATAAAAATTGAATAAGACACTGTGGTTTATTATTCTCCCTTTCCAGCCCTTTCGCTAAAATTCACTCTAACATAATAGCCAGACCGCAATAACACTTAAGTAGGTACTAAGTATATACCTACTTTTTATATTTAGTAAATTTTAGAGGTGCCCATATGCCTAGGGTGTTGTATTAACGAAGTACGTTAATAATATTAATGCAAGGCAGTTTATCTTGTCAACGAACGGAATTCTTTGCGCTGACGCTGTCATTTCGTTCCAACAATGACGAAATTTACATAAAACTGTAATCAAAATTTATTGGATCAATAATCCAAAATCATTGGATCAATAATCAAAATTCATTGGATCAATAATCAAAATTCATTGAATCAATAATCAAAATTCATTGGATCAATGATCAAAATTCATTGGATCAATAATCAAAATTCATTCGATCAATAATCAAAATTCGTTGTATGTATTATTATATTCGTTGTATCGATTATTACCATGCGTAAGACTAATGAAATATATTCTTAAAACTGATTATTAAGGATCATTAAATCAGTGAAATATTATCATTAAAGCAGGAAATCGTGTTCGTTACCCCCAATACATGTTTTATATAGAGAATAAAAGTTAATTCATTCGTACAATGAATTTGCTTTTATTAAAACAATAAACTATGTATTGTTCAATAAACTTGTTGATTAATTGACGAAATGTTTTTCATTGGTTTGATAAAAGCGTTCGTTGGACCAATTTCAATGAAGTATGTCATTGGCCCAACGAACTTTTTAATTGTATTCACGCTTATTTTTGGTTGAGTGTATAAACGACGAAATGGAGACTTCGAAAAGCTTGGAGATACGGTTCCTGAAGGCGATCATTAGAAGTAAAAATGCCCTTTATCGCTTTGATGTGGCCAAAAAAGTTGAATCTGGTAGCCAAAAATTACCAAGGAGAAGTATTTGAGGGCAACGCTTGCCGAAGACTTTTAAAAGAATCAGATAAATTAACAGATAACAAAGGTCCACTTTTAGTTATATGTGCCCTTTGTTTCCTCTTTCAAAATCATAGTAGTTGAATTTTCTTCTACGCACTTGTAAGTGATCATTCTGTCTACTCTTTGTTTTCGTTTTGTCCAATTTTTAATAAAATTAGTGTTCAAATTTTGTTTCCCAATATTTTTAATACAAAATGTTGGAAGATCTTGAACTATGAAAAAAAAATTAAAAAGGATCAGCTACGATTTTATGTTTAACATATTTGTAACCGCCATACAAGTGTTTGACAGAACCTGAAGTCATTTTATGACGACATTTTAATGACACTCATTTGTTGTCGAGGATCACTGTGTGAGGCAGATCTGATTGCATCTATCCTGAATGAGAAAAGTATCAAAGGAATTGATTGTCGATATGATAATGACGCTAACCACAAATGCAAACCAAGAATTTTCTGATATTGAGGAAGATATACCTGAAATTGCTGATGTTGATGAAGAAAGTACAGATTACGCTGCGGAAAGGGTACCTAAATGCTAGTTTCATAATCAAAATAGATATTTTTTTTAATGAGAAGATAAAAATTTACCTTAACCATAACTGTGACAATTTTATAAGTTAGCATTGTCAGTGTCACTGTTGTCACTAAAATCAAATTCATTTCACTGCGCAGTCGTAGCCGGTAAGTATTCGATAAGTGGCCGATCTTCTCCACTTAACATTTTAGGATGCCTTAACAAAATTGACAGTATAAACGGTTGTGGTGCAACAAGAAATGTCATTTTAAGTGACATTAACTTTAAGTCATGGCTGAGGCGCCACTTAACGTTACGGTGCAACCGGCCCCTAAATCATATCTTAGGTGAAAACCCCCCGCCCTGCAAATGCTGCGAAACAAAACTCACGGTAGAGCATATATTACTAAACTGTCCCTTGTTCGAAGACAACAGAACCGAAGCCAAACTTGAAAGAGAACTGCAATACATATTACAAAACGAAGTAGAATCCGAAGCAAAACTCATCACATTCCTTAAGACATCAAACTTTTTTTCAAAAATGTAATGCACATTCTGTCATTTATAATTGTTACGGAAGCTAATAATCCTGTGTGGCTGATGCCTCCCATTATTTTAAATTAAAAAAAAACTATTTTTTGCAGAAAAAGTTAATAATATCCGAGAGATAAATTATTCAAATAATAAACATTGTAAAAGTTTTCAGGTAGTTGGAATTGTTTATTTAATACTTCTTATAACAAGGCCAGCGTTTCTCTAAACTTGGTTTAACTGCCAGAGTTAAGCGTTATGATTGGCTGCTGCCTAGCAACCCAAACGTCAGTTCATTTTCATTCCTGATCACTAATTAATTAATACATCTAAGAACGCAACTGCATTATTAACATTTTCTTTCCAGCCTCTTTCGTTTTGATTTTGGCAGTGAAGAATTTTTAATTTTTCATTGCCATAATCAAAACATTGCTTGCACGCCACCTGTTGCTAAACAGGAGTAGTGTCGGAGCCTGGGGCGAGCTGACTTTGTCAGCCGCTAGTTTTCTTTAGATGTCTTTGACATCATGGAAGCTAGTAGTCCCCACCTCAGGAACTAAAAGCAACGTGTCGTCAACATACAATTCGAGCAATGGCAACTCAAAATCTAATCTGTCTTTCACAAAGTCAAAAAGTTCATTCATTACCTTATTCATTACATTATTCGCTAAACTAGGCCTCGTTGGGCGCCCCATTGCCGGTCCATCAGTTTGCTGATAAATTTCACTATTGTAAGTAAAGTAAATACTCTAATATTAAAACAAAAATTCACTAGATTTAGAAAGGTTTATTTTGTAAGTGTGGTGGATTGGGGCCAATCATCACAAATTAACGTACTAACCTGAGTAGCTAATACCTACTTGTGAGGCTTCTTTTTGATGAACACCTGTTTTACCTGTTCTTTTTAAAACATAATTGTCACAAACTAACCAGTGAGAAAACTTTTATCTGTATGTGCTAACTTGATATTTGGTGTTATTTTACGTTAGATAGCGATGTCATTGTTGCTAGGTGTTAACGTATAAGGATTTTTAAATGACTAGTACATATCTAATAATGAATGGTCCGGGTGACAACAAGAAAAGGCAGTGCTCCTGTTGGAAGTTGGTATTCTCTTCTTAAAACACATATTCTTGACGAAATCAAGTTGAAGCCTGCCGTTTTTGTTCGAAAAATTAGACCAGAGCTGTTATCTGTTAATTGTGAACTGTCTTTAGGCATTCGAAATAGTATATTGTAATATAAGTTCGGAAAGGGCATCATTGCAACATGAGTGCTAAATTGCAGCCCGAGCGCAGCGAGGGTTGCAACAGCACGAGTGTTGCAATGGACCATTTCCGAACGTGTATTACATACTATTTTTTCTACGACCGCAGCCCAGAGGGCACAAACAATTACCTAATTCTTGGAATTGTACCGCTAAAAAATTAAAATTGCGAAATTATCAAGATAGCACGCCATGCACTGTCATAGAAACCAGAGGCAACTCATCTAAACAAGAAAAATAATTTGTTGACAGCGTTGTTTTTATTACTTCAAATTCTGTTTTCATGCGGTTTTCTTCTTTGTAAACGTGAAATATGGCAGAAAATGTTGAGCAATGTGAGCTGGAAATCGAATTTGACGATAATTGTGAAGCTGAGGAAGAAATTGATCGAATTGCGAAAAAGGTTACCCTCGATTTACTACCGGAACGATCCAAGGAGTAGAGGTGGAGAACAATCGATAGCGCTATCGATAACTATCGATAGTTTCGACTATCGAAAGCAATCGATGTTTTTTCCCACTATCGATAATATCGGATATTTTTATTCTAACAGTCAAATTTTAAGCCCCGTTTTTCGTTTCGCTTTCGCCTTGATTGTGACTGACTGCAGTAATATGAATGTGGCGACATCTGTGGTGGCGACTGGCAAGGCAAGCTCGCACCCCGCGAGTGCAGCGCCAAGTGCAGCGCAGCGTGTAGCCTATATGTTATAGCCTTCTATTCTTCTACCTCACGTTCGGCTCCGGTTCGGTCTCGTTCTTTTCTGTCAGGGTCTGTCACTGTCAGTTTTCAGTCACAGGTGACAGTCCCGCTCCGGCGCACCGCAGTCCGGAGTCCGCACTTTGCCGCCATTTCTCCTCGCGGTAAATAAATACAAATAAACCATTATTTTTACAAGGTAGAACAATGGAAAAGTTTTTGAGGAAGACAAATAAAACTAAGGAATGTAAGTACATTTTTCTTTCATTCTATTTTTTACTGCTGAATTCACCGGCGTAGGTTAGGTTAACTTTAAGCGATAGTTAAAATAAAAAATAATGACAAGAATCAAGAATGACGTTTAAACAATAGGTTATCTGTCATTCTTGTCATTTAAATTGTTGCTTAAAGTTAACCAAGGCCGGTGCAATTGATCATTAGATTTGTTCAATATTGAATACTTACGAATAGCTCTGGTTTTTTTGTTGTATGTAACTGAAAGCTTTTGAAGTCAATTAACTAATTAATATCGTCTTCGTAGGTTCAGGTAGTGGTAGCAATGATCATAACTCGGATCATGAGCCATTAACATCAAGTCAACACCCAGCCAATAATCATCCCCATTCTGAGAATACGGATTCAGAGTCTGAAATTTCCGTCATTTCCGTTTCGTCACCCTCAATCTCGACCACCAATAAAAGGAAAAGACAGAAGATTTCCCGAGTTTGGCAGTATTTTAAAAGGTCAAGTGATCGGAAGTTAGCGAAATGTGTTACATGTGGTAAAGAATACAAAACCAGCGGAAACACCAGCAACTTAGCTGATCACTTAAAGAGATTTCACCCAATTGCTCCTCAAGCTGATGAGGAAGAAACACGTACTTCTCAAACTCTCACCACCACCAGTTCGAGCAGTGGCATAACTTCGGCAAGATCTTCCAGCAGATCCTTAAGTCCTTTTTTCAAGAGATCTCTTGAATATGAAAGCACATCGAAAAGAAAACAGGAGTTGGATCGCGCTCTTGCTTTTATGATTGCCAAAGATTTCCAACCCTTCAACATTGTAAACGATACTGGATTTAGAAAACTTGTTCATCTGCTTGACCCTCGATATGTAATTCCTAGCAAATTTACAATTCGGGAGACTCTGCTGAAGAAGCTTTACAACGAGTGTTCAGAGAAATTGAAAAAAATTCTTGGTGGCATAAAACATTTAGCAATAACTTGTGATATTTGGACGTCTTTATCTACAGAATCTTACTTAGCTGCAACCTGTCATTTTATATCGGATTTTAAATTGAAATCGGTTGTTCTGTCCGCAAAACTCTTAACCAAAAATCATACTTCCCAAAATATTGCAGATGCCTTACAGGAAATATTTGATGAGTGGGGAATTGTTAATAAAATTGTTTGTATCGTTACTGACAACGCTGCCAATATGATCAAGACAGCAGAGCTTTTGAAAATTCGTCATCTTCCATGTTTTGCCCATTCTTTGAATTTATCTGTACAAGACAATCTCAGTAGTGAAGAAATTCGTCCAGTTTTAACCAAATGTAAGGAAATTGTTCGGTTCTTCAAAAGTAGTACATCAGCGACAGATTTATTCAAAGAGGAACAACGCCAAATTCACGTTAATAAGGAACCGTTGAAATTAATCCAAGAAGTTTCTACACGGTGGAATAGTTCTTTCTATATGATACAAAGGATTATAACAACCAGCGAGCCTTTAAATAGAGCGCTGCTGAAACTGAGAAAAGCTCCATCTCCGTTAACCATTGATGAAATAGCAATCCTCAAAGATATAGAAGCCTGCCTATATTGTTTTGAAGAAGCCACTAGAAAAGTTTCGGGCTCAAATTATGTTACCCTTTCTTTAATAATTCCGCTAACATTTGGAATTTACAATTCTCTCTCTGAAACTCTAACAATTGTGGCCACGGCACAGGGACAGAAATTTTGCAATGGTCTGTTGGAATCGACGCGAAAAAGGCTATTTCCTTATGAATCCAGGTCAGTTACGAGAATAGGATCACTGCTGGATCCAAGATTTAAAAAGGAGGGCTTCAGGAATGAGGATAACGCAAACGAAGCTGCGAAATTTTTAGAACAAGAAATGATTCAAAATTTTCATAGGACAGCTGTTGAGACGACAGAAAATGGAAACGAGGAGAGTCTAAAAAAAAATCGTTGTTTTCATTTCTTTCTCAAAGAGCCGAAGAGAAATCTAAAAGTATTACCGCAGACATGATTATACGAAAGAGACAGTACTTAGAAAGAGAGAACGCTGCTGAAGAAATGGATCCATTATTATTTTGGAAAGTAAGGAAAAATTAATTTCTTATTGGTTAATGGTTAGTGTACTCAATTCGATATGTTTCATTTTCCGTTTTAGGTAAATGGTCAAGAGCTCAGCCCTATTCCTGATCTGGCCCTAAAATATCTGTGTATTCCTGCTTCTTCTACCGATTCCGAAAGGGAATTCAGTGCAACGGGTCAAGTGATAACTGAAAGAAGGTCTCGTTTGAAGCCAAAAAACGTAAACATGCTAGTTTTTGTAAATAAAAACCATTGGCTGGTAGAAATGAAAAACTAAACACCTAAAATAAAGTTCTTTAATATTTTTATTTTAATAATTTCGTTTTTTATGCAACTATCGAAATCTATCGATTGTTATCGATAGTTCATGTTTACTTTATCGATAATTATCGATAGTCACGACTATCGATATTTCTCCACCTCTACCAAGGAGAGATACATAAAGGAGCGAAGGGTGTTTCTGGAATGGTGCAACGCAAAGAAAGTTCATCAGTACAGCGAGAATGTTTTTTTGGCATATTATTCAGAAAAAAGCAAGACGGCCAAACCATCAACCATGTGGTCGTCATATTCCATGCTTAAGACTACCATGGCTCTACAGGATAATGTTGATTTAGGCAAATTTTCAAAACTCCAAGCTTTCTTAAAACGCAAATCGGTTGGCTATAGGCCCAAAAAGTCCGGAATATTGTCTAGAGAGGATATCAATAAATTTTTGCAGGAAGCGCCGGATGAATTCTTTTTAATGATGAAGGTAAAATAATGCTGTTTACGTTAATTAGACATTAGATAATAATAATATCATATAGGTTGTGGTAATAATGGGCGTAGCAGGTGCCTGCCGCAGAGACGAGCTCTTGAAGCTACAAGTCGATGACATTGATGACAAGGATTCCCTGTTACTGGTTACAATACCAGATTCAAAAACGCATACACCCCGAACATTCACTGTGACTGAGGGACAAGTAGGTTGGCTCACTATTTACAGAAAATACGCTGCTCTTCGTCCGTCAACCACTAAACACCGAAGATTTTTTGTGAACTACAGAGAAAGAAAATGTACGGTTCAGCCCGTGGGAGTGAATACAATTGGAAGTGTACCGAGAAAAATAGCAGAGTATCTAAAATTACCAAATCCGTCTCAATACACTGGACACTGTTTCCGGAGGACGCCGGCGACATTGCTGGCTAATGCTGGTGGCGATATTTTAAGCTTAAAAAGGCTTGGAGGCTGGAAGTCTTCGGCGGTTGCTGAGGGCTATGTTGCAGATTCCGTTCAAGGCAAAGTAGCAGTGTCGCATAAAATTATTGGAGATGCTGCAGGCTCTAAATCCACAAATTTAACCCCAAGTTCAACGGTCGTCTTAAAACAGGCCCAACTTAAGTATTCATCAGTTCCTGGAATCGAATTGAACAATTGTTCGTCTTGCACGATTAATATAAATCTTCAATCCAAAGATTTGCATTCCAGAGATGGTCAATCTGAATAATCCGATAGAGTAATAATTTCATTATTTAATAATTTTTATTGTTATATTGATTAATGTTCTTGCGTTTGTAAGTGGATATTTAATAAATAAACAACAATTTTGAGTCAATATTAGCGTGCAGAAAAACTTACTTTCCGCACTAGTGCAGAAAGTAAACTTTCTGTGCATGGAACTTCAATGAGTCATTTTCTAAACCGAATTCTATTGTAGAAAATATTATTTTCTATAGGTACGGTCGTAGAAAAAAATGCTTTTGCATTCAAGATCCAAGCCAAACAAAGTGTTACAAAAAGTTTCAGAATCCGCGGAAACTGATGATCCAGAGTTTGCTGAAGGAAGTTGGAATAAAAAGAGAAAGCGAATTTCTCATTTTCATGTTCAAGAAGAAATTGGCTTAGTCAAAAATTGGCTAAAATTGATGATTTAGTTGTTTGTAGTGTTGGCAGAGTCTTAGGAAACGGTTTAAAAAATAAAGTAGAATTTTATAATCTTTCAACAGAAAATTTTGTGGTTTGCTTCCTTGATGATGTAAATACGTTACTTACACTTAGGCAACAAGCGGTTGTCATCAAAGGATTTTTGCAGCTTATCAAAAAGATGCCAGGTGTTGTCACCAGAATTAATCCATTTAACATGTTCAGCAATCCATCTTAAAAATTCAATAGAAAACAGAAAAAAGTTAGTTACATGGCATGTTGAATGCAGTATAAATGCAATAGAGGAAAATTCATGTGACAAAGAAGTAACGTTTGGTGATGTAGTGCTGATGCCAATTTTGAATGATTGTGATGTCTGGGTACTCTTAGTAGTAGACTTTAAAACAAAGAAGATAACCATGTGTGTTTTGACGAAGATCGGGCTAGTGCCGATTATTATAAAAGTAGTCTCATTCAAAAATATATATGTATAATGTAACGCACCAGTTTTCTCACCTTAAATCACTGTCCTCATTTCATTTCGTCTGAATAGTTTCCGTGCTTTTGGTAAATAATCACAAACACATTTTCTTGGTTTTGACGTTTCTGACAGTTTCCATTGGCAAGTGACGTTTCTCGGCGCATGTCAGGCATGTCATAGTCCAATAGTTACCGACCAGCGATCGGTGGTTTTTTCATCAACGAATCACGAAAGAGAGGGGTTGCTCATGGCAACCGGGTGAAAAAAGTTGTTTACAGCAGACGCGGAGAATTTTGGGAGAATAAGAACCCTCTAAAAGTGTGAAATACCAGTAATTAATTTTCCTCCTGTTTTTTTAAGAAGGTTTAGAAGGTTTGCGGTAGCCGAAAAAGCAGTAGTAGTGCCGGTGAAATTTTCTTCAGCGTGCTTCAAGCCACGCGTTCGAGTTGGTGAAAAACGAGAGGTCAAGAGGTGGAAAAAATGTAGCAGCTTCGATCTGAATAATTAAAAGGTACGCTTTTGTTGAAAGGATTTGATTATAATTCCGCTCAATTCACATTCTTCTCTTTCTGAACTATTTGCAATAACCTAAAAACTTTGCTTTACGACAGTAAGGAAATTTGGGGGTGGTCACGTGGCTGGTTACACACACACAGTCGACCGATCGACATGGTTGCGTTGACATGTGCGATCTAGTGCTCCCGTGTTTTGAGTGGTAGATCGTTGCGGTCAATCGTTTGTGTGTCGGCGATCGATCTCACGTGTGCTTGTGCAACTGGGGGAGTCGTTGTCCGTTAGGATTCGTCTCTCCTGCGTTGTTTTTACCCAACTGAAATTTAAAATAGTTTTTGAGGTTATTGTTCAGCGGCGCATTTTACGGGACAAGGAACCATCAACTCGGATAGGTGCAGGGTGCACCGAAAATGGCTCTCCGAGACAGAAAGGACTCCACTGCCTCGCAGCCGGATGCGTTTCTGCCAATAAGCCCTACTGGAAGTGAGGATTTCACTGAACTCATATCCCTATGCCACAAAAACCTCACAATCATTAATGAATTCCTGATTAGCAGCAAGGAAGCGTTAGCGAGGAAACAAAACTGTTTAAAGGTAGTCAGCATTGTCCAAGAGGCCTTTAGTCATCTGACTAGAATACACGCTGAAGTTAAAAGTGAAATTGGAAGACCTTCTGAATCTCTACCTGAAATAAAACAAGTCATTGAATCCACGATCACAGAGACTTTGAAAACATCAACTGCTGCTCCTGCTGCTCCTGCTGCTCCCTCTTATAGCCAGATAGTGTCTTCAAATAAACAGGTCGAAAATGTAATGAAAAACCGTTCTGTAAAGAAGTATAAGGCCTTTATCTATCTGGATGAAAGCCTGAATTTGAAGAGTTCAGAAGAAACTAGAGGAATTCTGACAAAAAATTTTACCCCACTCCAACTTGGGATCAAAGCGGATAAGATAGTGAATATTACCAACAATGGAATTCTAATTGAATCAACTGATCCGTCACTATTAAAATTGGCCGAAAACAAAGGACTGGAAGAGAAAAAACTTAAAGTGCAAGTTCCAGAAAAACTCTGGCCAAGGGTAATTATTTATGGCCTTCCTGACTCAGCCACCAAAGTAGAAATACTTACTGAAATAGACAAGCAACTACCAGATCATTTTCCTGAAGAATTTTTCAAAACTGCCTTTTTTCTTAATGGTAAGGAAGAAAATCAAGTTAATTTTGTTGTAGAATTACATCCTGACGTAAGAAATTTCTTAATGAAACAAGGTCGAGTATATATGCCGTGGAGATCTTATCAGCTCAAGGATTATATACGTATATCCAGATGCTTCAAATGTCAAAGATTCGGACACATTTCTAAAAACTGCAAAGCGAGCGCCATGTGTGGCTACTGCTCGGCAACAAACCACGAGTCAAAAGATTGCATGGTTAAAAAAGATGTCCATAGACACAGGTGTGCAAATTGCGTTCGGGCTGGAATTAAGGAAAACATTAGCCATGATTCGGCAAGTCAGGAATGTCCTATTTACGAAAATCGCTTGGCAGACTATATCAATAATTTTCAATATGACTTTAATGGATAAAGTCCTCTTTATCCAAGCAAATCTGCAAAAATCAAAAACTGCAACTGCCGAAACCATTAAATATATAGTGGACCAACAAATAGACATAGCAATCATTCAGGAACCATACAGTTACCAGGACAAAAATGGATACCGAATTCCAGGAATGGGCCAAATTCGATATGCTTGTAATAAAAATAACAACATACTGTCGGCTGTTATGGTAAATAATGATCAACTGGACTTAACGCACCTGGCCCAATGCTCAACTGACCATATTACTGTAACCTCAATTGCCCTCACAGGGAAAGAAATATATGTGATTGGAGTCTACTTACCCCCGCAATGTGATATTTACGTTGAGCTGACCGACATACAAAACACATTAAATAAAATAGGTAATGTAAATACTCTAATTTGTGGAGATTTTAATTGCAGGTCAACTACTTGGTACGACACTGTTACGGACAATAAATCAATACATTTAGAACAGCTGGCCATTACGAATCAACTTGTTCTGTTAAATGAACCAGGAAGTGGCCCCACCTTCCTAACAGTAAATGGCTCCAGTTTCATCGATCTGTCCTGGACAACAACAGATTTAAGCCAAAATGTAACAAACTGGCAAGTGTTGCCGGAAGTTAATTGTTCAGACCACAAAGCAATCATGTTTTCCTTAACTGGACTGACAAATGCAAACTCTTTGATACAAAATTTTAGACTTGACTATAGCAATATAAACATTACTAAAATTTCCCCCCAATTAGAGGAACTCCAACAACAACTGGACGAAAATTTTCCTATATTAATCTCCAACGATTCGATTGACCTAGCACTAAAATTCTTTTACACAGGACTTGACAAAATTTTAAGGAAAAACGCATCCAAGCGTCCGATTTATGCAAACAGACCAAATTGGTGGACCGATGAAATCGAAAGAAAGCGAAGAGTTTACATGGAAAAGAAAAAACTCCTTTACACTAACAAAAACCCCGAAATCTCGGATTATCTTTTTCAGGAAATGAATAGAACCAAGGACAAATTCAAGGAAGTACTCGAGCGTACCAAAAACAGAAGCTGGAAGAAATTCGTTGAAGAGGATCTTGTCCCAAATCCCTGGGGTGTGGTTTATAAGCTAGCATCGGAAAAATTTCATCAATCTGAAATACTAACAACTTTTGAGAAGTCTGATGGGAACTTTACCACAAACACGAAAGAGACGATGCAACTCCTGATGAACACGCTGCTTCCTGATGATAACCAACTGGAAAATAACCAAAGGCAAAAAATTTTGTCCTCTGATTTCTGGTCCTTTGAAGCAATTCCAAATTATGCAGAAGATGACATCTCACCGGAAGAGGTCTGCCTCCTCATTAACAATCTAAAAACAAAAAAGGCACCTGGGCATGACAAACTTAGGGGGAAAATAATAAAGCAAATTGTGCCATGGACTGTCCCATTCCTGACCAAAATTTTTTCGGCATGCCTCAGAACTGGATATTTCCCTGAAGCATGGAAGAAAGGACATTTGAAAATCCTGCTTAAAAATCCTTCGGAGAGTCACTCCAAAATAAATAATTACAGGCCGATTACACTTTTACCGGAGTATGGAAAAATCCTGGAAAAAATTATTAAGTCCAGACTTTTGGAGGAACAAACACCTTTCCACTCCCAGAAACAATTTGGATTCGTTGCAGGGAAATCAACAATTGATGCACTCAAAAAATATACGGACAAAATCAAGACATCCAATAAGAAATACGTGGCCAGCATTTTTGTCGATATCCAGGGTGCTTTCGATAATGTCTGGTGGCCTGGGCTTCTCAAAATAATGAGGGATAGAAATATCTCTCACAACTTAATTGCAATAACCAAAAGCTATCTGTCTAATCGTTCTGTATTTTTCCAATCTAGATCCACTGAAGTCCATAAAACCCTGACCAAAGGCTGCCCCCAGGGGTCGGTTCTTGGACCGACTCTTTGGAATCTTGTCCTCGATTCCTTCCTAAATATGCCCGCAGAACAAAATGTTGAGATAATAGCATATGCTGATGATATTGTTTTTGTCATCGAGTGTGATGCTCGACGTGAATTAATCTGCAAATCACAGCGATGCCTTGACTTACTGCAACAATGGGCTCAAGATAATAAACTTACCGTTTCTAGTAAAAAAACCAAGGTCCTAATTAACAAATCCCCCCCACGCATCCATCACAGAGACATAAGGCTCCGAGTGAACAACACCATTATTGAAAGAGTCACATCTTACTCCTACTTGGGAGTCGTTATAGATCCGGCACTTAATTTCGAGAAGCATGCTGCACATGCGTGTCAAAAGGCTAGGAACATAATATTGGGTCTTCGAAAGAAACTTTTTGCCTCATGGGTTTGGACACTACAAAATCACTCCAAACCATTTACCGATGTGCGATAGTCCCAATTGCAAGTTATGGAGCTGAAATATGGCATCACAGACTGAAATTTTCAAAGGTCTTCAGAAAGTTTTATTCCTTACAGGGTTTCTGTTGTAGATCCATAGTTAAAGGTTACAGCTCCATATCCACCGACGCGGCCGTTGTTCTTGCCGGCCTTCCACCCATCGACCTCGAGATTGAAAAACGTAACTGTGTTAAGGCTCTGAAGAAAGGGAATAGCGAGTTCTTTCTGAACGAACTTATTCAACCGCATCAATTCCAATCACTGCTACATGCCAAAGAATATCTCACGATTCACATCCAGGACATCTGGCAATACCGATGGGAATCTACCGAAAAGGGACGAATCACCTACAACTTCTACCCCGAGGTCCCTGAAACTCCCGTCACCACGTCTTCCTTCACCAGGACCCAAGTACTGAGTGGTCACGGAAACTTCGGATGTCATCTCCTAAGAATAGGCAAAACTGAAGACGGCCGCTGTGTTACCTGTCCAAACAGTCTCGATAATCCTGTCCATAGAATACTAGACTGCCCCGACTTCGTAAATACAAGACAATTGATTCAACAAGAACTGCACACCTGGCCCCCCAACCTAGCCGACATCAAGATATTAGAAAATCATACTATCTTCAGCCAACTGGCTCGGGACAATACCATCCATTAAGCTAACACCGATGTAAGCGAAAGCAAGGAGTAATCCAACAGCCCCAGCCCAGAAAAGGATACTGCTAGACATGACATAGCCCCTACCTGTAATAAACTGGATTACTCCAAAAATCCTATTGCGAAATTTAACCTTGGCCAATGTATCCACAAGGAACTCGGACCACCAATGTACAAAGCAAACAAAGGCTTAATTTTAGAATTGCACTTTGTAAATAATACTGTATTCAGTTAGGATTTATAGATAGGCTAATTTTAACGCCCAATTTGGCGTTTTCTTTCTGTATTCTACGTCGAATATAAGTGCCCTCGGGCACCTTCTTTTTTTTTTTTTTTTTTTGGTTACACACACACATAGGCACTCGTCTACATCTGCTTCATCACAATTCACAATTTACTATTCCAAAGTAAGTTCCTGGGGGTTCCAAATGCATCAAAACTTACATTGTTCGATTGTTATACAGGGTGTTATGATTAGTGCTGTAGTGCTTATTATACAGGGTGTTGTGAGGATGCTGTAGTAAACAACATGGTTGATTTAGCTTGGAGTGACAGATATGATATCTTGATTTATTATATTGTTACTAATCTTATGTTTTCTCCCTGAGTGGATAACTGCTGTCTTCTAATACGTGAAAACGGAGTTTTACATCTCGTTACAGCCCGAAAGTTAGGTCGTTAGGGATAGTAGCTGAGTCTAGAGGTTGTTAAGTCCACTGGGTTGTATACGGCTGGTCTACAGATCTTGTCTAAAGATTGTTCCTGCTCATTTATATGATTTATTTATTTATTGCTTTTGCTGTTGTGAGTAAATTTGCTTCGCCTTCAGAGATTGATAGATACCAGCCCTTAATCATAAAATGCAGGGTACAGCCCAAGAGCGTCCCTACTAAAAGAGGTAAGTGGAAATCTTTGTTTCTCATTACTCATTTGGGTATAATTTTTCTCTTCATGACATAAACTTAGGTCAGTAGAAAAAGAATGGGGAAAAAAGGGGGGGGGAGAGGTTGTACCGCTACAATAACCAAATTTTTAAAAAGAAAAACCAATGAAGAAGTAGGATATTAATATGTGTGTTAGCAGTAGGTACTGTAACGAACCAGTCCACCAATTTTGTTATCAATAATGATGCAAGGACTATGCCTTGTAAATTGGTGAACCGTTACTTACTTGCTCATCACCTAAAAATTCATTTCTTATTTCCACCTCCTGATTTTCCTTTAACGAGGAACATTACAATAGCACACCGAGTCATCAAGACCTTCAAGAAGACCAGAAACGTCAAACAAGCCACCTTCTTGCAGTTGCAGGTCATGAACTATCCGAAGTCACCGAGCGTAGTCATCTAAGTAGCCATGACATTTTAATTTTCATTCAAAACATCCAAATTACACCTACGATTCCTCTCAGATGTGGGGGGACACTTAGTAGAAGCTCTCAGGTTATGATTATATGAAGACACCCGACCGACAAAGCCTATAAGAGAGAAAAAGTGTTAAAGAAAACGAAAATTCCACATAACCTCACTTTTAGACGTCAAGCCGGAGTAGCAATTGTTGCTACCAGTTTAATTGTTGATAATAATAGAGGGCGCCCACGGAAGCTTCCACGAATACTACGGAGCCGAAGAGGAGATAAGAGATCCCACACCAAAAGACATCGTCAGAGTTTCTCATGCAGTGAAGGTGTGGGGAGCTCTCACTACGAACAGTCTTTCGGACATCCCATTCCGTCTAGCACTGTTATCCTTTTATAAGGACATACCGTAAAGGTAAATACCGCGCCACATTCAATTATTTGATTCTGAACAGGGCAAAACCAAGACCTCTTCAATAGGATGCAAATGATTTTAAGTCACCAAGTACGAGTACGCATACCCATGATGGGCTAAAACGTCAAGTTTGACGTTTGATGATAGGCCGGGGTTGAATGACAGCGGTGTAAGAAGTAACGCCAACGGTGGAAAGTAAAAATCCCTAGATGTACTTTTGTTCTTTTGTTTTGTAGCCGCCTTTTGTTTGTAAATAAATTATTTTGTTGATAGGCGTCTATTATTGTGCAGTGCCGAAAAAGAATTTGTAAGTACCGCAAAGCAGCGAGCGTAATGAGTCAAATCTAGTACAGCGAGATCAATCTAAATTATTGGAAGGAGCATGTTCCTTACTCACTCCCTCTACCAGCAAACCTGAGCTAAGCTGAACCAGGCAAAGTAGTGTTGTCGCAGAAAGTGTCGTTCTCTCACAAGTTAAAAAGCATCTCTCTCATTTGTATTTCCCTCTCTTAGTCCGGGAATAAAAATAGACTAAGTGGCGCTCAAGGTGGACGTCTTGGTCGAGGGGATCAAGACGAGTTGTTTAAATATTTCGAGAGTAATTCGAGAGGAAGGGTTACTCTGAAAGAGGGTAAGGTCAGTGAGACCGTGGTAATTGATAATAGAGATTGTAAGAGAGAGAGAGAGAGAGCGGGGTTAATGCGACAGCGCGAAATTATTATGTTAGCACGCCACGTTTAGAGCAGAATCCGAATGACAGATGTCGAGTCATGAGGAGTGGCAGACCGTCAGTAGCGACGAGTTGAAGTCTGTCGCTTTTGGACGAGGTGTGTTACAGTACTTTATATTGCATACTGCTTAACTTTAAGAATTCGTATAGGGACTTGATTTGGAATCAGAATAAAATACAAAAATTTTGATTCAAATATCTGACAGCATGCTAAACTTATGCTTAATTTACAACTATGAATCCGAATCAGTTACTATGCGTTTCATTTGTAACAAATGCACGCGATGGATTCATTCGCAATGCGAAAATAGAGCTGAACATAATGGGTACAATTTAGGACCACGTAACTGCAAAACTGTCATTTTTCAGGAAACTAAAAAAAAGTCTATAATTTGAATGCAAATTTTTCCTGAGCCACAATTAATCATAATACTTGTGGATATAGACTGATAAAATAATAATAAATAAATAAATAAAAATAAAAAAACTCAGAAAACGATTATGATCGAAGGAGCTGTTTTAGCAACGAGTAATATCAGTGGTGATCCGCACATAATTAAAGGCTGCTTCAATATTAAGGAGAATCAAGAAAACGTTGACAGTACGAAGGAGACCTTGGAACAAGAAGTGGAAGTCTCTGGTTTTCACTGCACATGTAAGGCAGGGACAAGTGGAAGATGCAAGCCCATTGCTGCGATCCTTATTCAGTGTAACAGGTACAGACACCAGGTTTTCATTTTATACAAAAAAATTTTAATGTTTCGTCAATTAATTAAGTTTGCCCTTGAAGAAGGCTTAAAAAAAGCCGAAACGTTGGCTATAACTTGAAGAGTTTTATTGTATTCAATAGTACGATAACCCAATAAGAACATCGATTAAACATTTTGAAGTAGGACGATAAGTTAAGAAATATGGATAAAAATTTACCTTAACCATAACTGTGACAATTTTATAGGTTAGCGTTGTCAGTGTCGCTGTTGTCACTAAAATCAAAATCATTTCACTGCGCAGTCGTAGCCGGTAAGTATTCGATAAGTGGCCGATCTGCTCCACTTAACATTTTAGGATGCCTTAACAAAATTGACAGTATAAACGGTTGTGGTGCAACAAGAAATGTCATTTTAAGTGACATTAACTTTAAGTCATGGCTGAGGCGCCACTTAACGTTACGGTGCAACCGGCCCCTAAATCGTATCTTAGGTGAAAACCCCCCGTCCTGCAAATGCTGCGAAACAAAACTCACGGTAGAGCATATATTACTAAACTGTCCCTTGTAAGAAGACAACAGAACCGAAGCCAAACTTGAAAGAGAACTGCAATACATATTACAAAACGAAGTAGAATCCGAAGCAAAACTCATCACCTTCCTTAACACATCAAACTTTTTTTCAAAAATGTAATACACACTGTCATTTATAATTGTTACGGAGGCTAATAATCCTGTGTGGCTGATGCCTCCCATTATTTTAAATTAAAAAAAAACTATTTTTTGCAGAAAAAGTTAATAATATCCGAGAGATAAATTATTCAAATAATAAACATTGTAAAAGTTTTGAGGTAGTTGGAATTGTTTATTTAATACTTCTTATAACAAGGCCAGCGTTTCTCTAAACTTGGTTTAACTGCCGGAGTTAAGCGTTCTGCCTAGCAACCAAACCAGGTTTAAGCTAAACCGGGGCTAACCCATGACTGAACAACCCAACCTTAGGTTGTTTGTTATACGTCAGTTCATTTTCATTCCTCATCACTAATTAATTAATACATCTAAGAACGCAACTGCATTATTAACATCTTCTTTCCAGCCTCTTTCGTTTTGATTTTGGCAGTGAAGAATTTTTAATTTTTCATTGCCATAATCAAAACATTGCTTGCACGCCACCTGTTGCTAAACAGGAGTAGTGTCGGAGCCTGGGGCGAGCTGACTTTGTCAGCCGCTAGTTTTCTTTAGGGGCGAGCTGACTTTGTCAGCCGCTAGTTTTCTTTAGATGTCTTTGACATCATGGAAGCTAGTAGTCCCCACCTCTCAGAGAGGTCGCGGTTTTCGACACAACACTCTTAGATCTTGTTTCTCGACTGTAAACTGTACCTTATCATGAGAAGAGTTAAAAGTGCCAGCGCAAAGTCAATTCTATCTTTAGGAACTAAAAGCAACCTGTCGTCAACATACAATTTGAGCAATGGCAACTCAAAATCAATCTATCTTTCACAAAGTCAAAAAGTTCATTCATTACCTTATTCATTACATTATTCGCTAAACTAGGGCTCGTTGGGGGCCCCATTGCCGTTCCATCAGTTTGCTGGTAAATTTCACTATTGTAAGTAAAGTAAATACTCTAATACTAAAACAAAAATTCACTAGATTTAGAAAGGTTTATTTTGTAAGTGTGGTGAAGTTACTAATATAACTAGATCGTTTGTTAATAATACCATATAATACTATTAACCAGTTCTTTAGGAATATTAGTGAAATGTGATACCACACGCTAAGGAAGGACTTTGAGAATTTTGTAACTAGACAACCGATTCAGGATAGAAAAAATGAAGAAGAAGAAAGAAACAAAACTAGAAGTGAGTTGGTTGCTGTAGGAAAAAGATTTACCGGTTTGATGAACAATAAAACAGTATGTACTGATAATTAGAATAGCTATGTAGATATTACCAAAGAATTTGTAAAAGAACATAAGGACATCATTATAAGCAAAGCCGACAAATGTAATGTCAAATAGTCATGAGTAAACAGGAATACCCAGATGAATTGGACAGGATGCAACCACATACATTCACCAGGATACAACATCGGTAAATTTCTTCATAGACATAGATTACTTGCAAGGTATCACATCGCCTTCACTATAATGTATAATGTAAAAAACTCTTATGACTGTGTACCGAAGCCACCGCGGTTGGTTACGGTTGGTCGCCTGCATTTCGGGACACGGTTGGACGGTTGCTGAAAAATGACATCCACACGACAGATATCTTGGCACTAATACAAATGTACCCTTTCCCTATAGGGAAAACTATCTGACATTCGCATAATTTTTGCACAATGAACAACAAGCGATCAAAGTTTCATTTAGACACTTTTTCCACTTTCCTTTTACAGAATTTACAACTAAGGATTTCTTCATGGTAAAACATCTGCATGACAAACAACAATCTGATATACAATTTTTGCTAGAAATATTCACTATTTCCCTTTTACGAACAATTTATCACCCCCTTTTTGGGGCCAATCATCACAAATTAACTTGTGAGGCTTCTTTTTGATGAACACACCTGTTTTACCTGTTATTTTTAACACATAATTGTCACAAACTAACCAGTGAGAAAACTTTTATCTGTATGTGCCAACTTGATATTTGGTGTTATTTTATGTTAGATAGCGATGTTATTGTTGCTAGGTGTTAACGTATAAGGATTTTTAAATGACTAGTACATACAGGGTGTCCCGTAATTAGGCTGCAATATTTTACAAGTGCGTTCTACGATCAAAATTAGGACTAAAAGTTTAGTGAATTTTTTCGAAAAATCTATCCTAAGGGAGCTAGGGCCCCTCAAAGGGAGTAAAAAAAAATTGTTATTTCTTCAATTTCTGAGGAACAGCTTACGATAGGATCACGAAATTTTGAACTTTTTCGCAGATTTTTGTGCTGAACAAAACTGATGTAATGGTTTTTGGCAAAAGTTTCAGGGACGTCCGTGAGTGGAGGGGCCGCGGACATTTTTTATCTAACTTTTTTGTACGACATCTTGGGTCAATTATGAATACAAATTTGAATTTCTTGTACATTCTTACGTAAAACAGGTGCTCTAGTTCGATAGCTCAGGCCATTTTTGAGGAAAATCAATTTGAAGTTCTTTTTCCACGCTAAAAATGTGCAAAATTGATGGGATAGAGTATGGAAAATCCATTTTCTTGTGATTAGTAAGTGTGAAGTGTAAGTAGGTTAAACTTGTTTGTTTCTTGCTGATCACGCAGCATCTGATAATTTTAGGAATTTTGAGTGCCGCAGTTACCCACTTTTATACCACGAAATTGAACTTTCAAATCGATTTTCCCCGAAAACTGCTTGAGCTATGGAGCTTCAACTAGAGCACCTTTTTTACGTAAAAATGTACGGGAAATTCAAATCTGTATTCACAATTGACCCAAGGTGTCGTACAAGAAAGTTCGATACAAAAATGTCCGCGACCCCTCCACTCACGCACGTCCCTGAAGCTTTTGCCAAAAACCATTACATTAGTCTTGTTCAGCACAAAAATCTACGACAAAGTTCAAAATTTCGTGACCCTATCGTAAGCCGTTCCTCAGAAATTGAAGAAATAACTATTTTTCTAGCTCCCTTAGGATGGATTTTTCGAAAAATGTTTACTAAGCTATTAGTCCTAATTTTGATCGTAGAACGCACTGGAAAATATTGCAGCCTAATTACGGGACACCCTGTATCTGATGACGAATGGTCCGGGTGACAATAAGAAAAGGCACAGCAATCAATGCTCCTGTTGGAAGTTGGTATTCTCTTCTTAAAACACATATTCTTGACGAAATTAAGTTGAAGCCTGCCGTTTTTGTTCGAAAAGTTAGGCCAGAGCTGTTATCTGTTAATTGTGAACTGTCTTTAGGCATTCGAAAAAATGCTTTTGCATTCAAGATCAAAGTGTTACAAAAAATAAAATATCGAAAAGGCTATGGACTTCCAGCTGCAAAAAAAAAATTTTTCTGGCCAAAAAAAAAGAAACCTGGTCAAGCCATTTATGGTCATTTTGCCGTCCGGGTATATCTTGGATGCGTTCGGTCCTTTTTGTGCGGACGGAAAAAATAATGATGCCGGCATACTGGCTTCTCTATTGCGTCCTGATTCTCCTTTTTATAATCATATGCAACCGCGCGATCATGTCGTTGTGGATCGCGGATTTAGAGACGTCGTGGAAAAATTAGAAGAACTACAAATTCACGTCCACATGCCTTCTCTAAAGGATCCTGCTGTAAAGCAGTTTGAAACCATGGATTCAAATAAATCTAGGCTTGTTACGTTGACACGATGGGTAGTAGAAGCGGCGAATGGCAGGATAAAGAAAAAGTTCAAGTTCTTCCAAAACGTGATACCTGGAGGTAAACTACCACTCGTTCGCCTATATTTACCAATACGTATACAGGGGTGAATTGTCAGATCGACACATTATCAACAAACTTGTTCTCAGGTCTAACTTAAGTGCTGAAAAATCCAGTCGAGGACTTTGAAAATGCCCACCCAACCACGACGATCCATTTGGTCGACTGCTTCGCTGAAATCGTCGCGGTGAGGTGGGCATTTTCAAAGTCCCCGACTGTACAAGGTACTGCCTCGGCTTTGAAATGCTCTAGGCCGATGAAATTTTTTGAAATTCATTCACTCTTTTAAAAGTAAAGTAGTAATAAAAGTAATACTCAATTATTTCTTAGTCCTGCAGAGTTAATTCATGGTCTTCAGTGTCTTTTGAAGAAGTGGACAGATTTCAAAATTTTTTGCAGTTTGCGAAGAATTTCGTACGCTTTAAAATAAGTGCATTACAAACAGCCTTAATGTAATCTAAATTGTGATCATATTACTTCTATAAGGGCATGCCATTTGAAATTGGTTTTTGGGGTTTAGGGTATACGTTCTGAAATATCGCCAACTTCGGATTCAAGGGTTTTATTTCGTGTGTTAGTTCTTCTTTATAGATTTTTTTAGACAAGGGATGCTTGATCATTTATAACTAAGTTGTCATATAGCTCTTGATAGGAACTTCCGATTGTCTCATTCTTTTTACATAATTCAGTCTCCATTGGAATTATTACATACCTACTGATGTCTTTCATTAGTCATTCATTTGGAAGGAACCTGACAGTAACCCCCTGTATATTTTGCAATGATGTGGGACAGCTTTTAGGTATTAGAGCCGATTTCTCACATCTTTTTTTAAGGATATCTTCCGAAAATCAACAAATTTTTTAAGATAGCCTGTGCTCTAACAAATGCATTCTCTCCGCCTCTCCTAGAAGACAAGGAAAAACACCAAATAATTTCGGAAAGAGCGTTGGCTTTAGCGGACACCCCAAATATTTTATTGAAGAAAATACAGGACAATAATTTGGATCGTCCAAGAAAATCATGGATTGAGGCTTCTGCCTCTGTCATAAATAACTTTCCCCGTTTATCCGAGGAAGATTTGGAACTATTGACTTTAGGAACTTACCAACTAAAAATTTCAAAAAGATATAGCCGACTACATATGGAGAAAAATCGCAACAAATTCAAAATTTTCGTCAGAAGTGACCATGATGATATTCTTCGAGATAAAATAGAGTCTAGGTTTACCGCCTCAAAGACACACGACGTGTGGATTAGTTACGAGCCTGGCAACGATACGATTATGGGAATCAAAGGATACTATTGCAAGTGCATGCAAGGTGCAAGAGTTGTTGGGTGCTGTGCACATATAACTACGGTAAATCTATTGTTACTTATCCGTAATACTAAACTTGGATAGGAATCCAAACTTCTTGAAAACGAATATAATAAATTGATCCATGTCACCCTTGGGTAGATAAGGGGTCCTTACTAGTAATTTAACGAACAAGCGTATTATAAAATCGATTAATAATCGACGGAGATTATTAATCGCTTGTTAACATACGAGTTTGTTACAATATTTTTATCCAATGTTTGTCAATAAATAGCTGGCCTCAGCGGATGATGCTTTAAACAGGCAACCTAAATTAGGTGGTACCTATAGTGAACAATTTCTTTAAACATTTATTGTAGGTTATTTGGTACATGTCCTTGGACCGATTTGAGACCCGCTTCAAGAGGCCTCGGATCACCCGCTTTAGGTACACATCATATGACTGTTCAGAGGATTTATTGATGATTTCAATAATTCCAGTGCATAAAGGGAGTCAGTCTCTTCAGTAGGTAAAACAGTCCAGCTGTATTATCGGCTCTGCCAGTTTTGAGATTGCTGACACAAGAATGAGAAATAACGACAAACAAATAACTAATCTGTCAGAAAAGTCATGAGATGAAATCGCCCTAAAGCACCTATCTACTGCATTAAGCACCAAAATTGCCAAACCTTACACCGACGTCAGTCTTTTTGGTTTAATCACGTTGATTCGATTAAATACTCATAGATTTCCTTCTTTTATTAAAATCATGAAAAGAACATTGACAGCTGCTGAAACCGAATTTTACACCACAACGTGGAAGAAACCTGTACAAGTGTACACACTGCTCATGTATCTGCTATAATATGAATGCACTTTGTATAACAAACTTACTCCTGTAGCTCACTACCTATTACCTACTTAATAATAAATTATGTTTTAATCTCACTCTATTTCTTAACACAATATTGGTAGCTATTAATAAATAACTTTCTAAAAAACAACGAGGGGGTTTCTGTTGTTTTGTTGCTCGGATTTACAATTCCGTTGTCTTTTAAGAAACGCCAAAAATCATAACCATGCAATGGACAAAAATTAACAACAGTACATAATCCCTTCCAGCCTTCATTATTATATGGACTGTTTTTTGACAATATAAGGAATTTTGAACGAATTGAAAGCCCGTTTAACAAAATTCACTCAACTCCTACTGATGTGTTCTTTTTATTATTTTTATTATATTAATGTGAGCGTGTAACGAAGTGATTTTCCTGCGTTACGATTTTCGATAATCCGCCCCCGCAATTATTATTAACGCCGCACCGAACCACCCACCGGGTATTCTCCGATACCAGTTAATTTAGTTAATCCCTAGCCGCCCATTCCCGTTCCCGTGCCTTCAATACTTTTCAGGTTTTGTCGCTGAAGTCCACGTGGAGTGTGACGTCGCCACCATGAGCGCTCGCCCTGCGCCGCGCATCTCCTTCCACTGCCTCGACGCCGGCTCGCCGATATAAGCAGGATGCCTGCATCGGAGAC
The DNA here is from genome assembly GCA_963924575.1 of Pycnomerus fuliginosus. Classification (NCBI taxonomy): domain Eukaryota; kingdom Metazoa; phylum Arthropoda; class Insecta; order Coleoptera; family Zopheridae; genus Pycnomerus; species Pycnomerus fuliginosus. The sequence goes on along the minus strand of OZ004617.1, from coordinate 42,159,689 downwards.
ATCAGTTCACCGCCAGACCAGCTCCGAACAGTCAGCCGACCTCTGACCGCAGTAGTATAATAAACAGTTGTTATTGTAAAGTGTAAAGGTAGTTCCCCAGGATTACTAGTTTTATTTGGGTACGGTGTAGGGAATAAAGGTTTAATTCCGCAAGGGTCTTTCTCTCTCCGTGTTCGTCATACCGTGGAACGTAGGAGTCACCCCACTTCCACTGGAACGTCAGGCTCGCATTGCCACTTCCGTAAAGGGTAGTACGGGACGTTGGGTTCACACCTACTTCCGCTGAGCGTCAGGCTAGCATTGCCACCCCCTAACCGTCAAAGTGGAGTGTCGGATTCCGAAACCACCTCCACAGGGGCGTCAGGTTTGCATCGCCACCCCCGACCCAGTGCCACGACTTCACCGAAGGATGTAGAAAGCCGCCACCAAGGAAACCCAGCGTAGAATTTGTGCCGTCCAGTAACTAACACCGTCCCTACCCGACTAACACGGGAAACTACCCTCTTCCTTTACCTCCGCCGCCAAACAGCCGCCCCGTTAGCAAAGCCGTCACCCCGTTCGACTGTCTAAAAGCAGCCCGTGAGCAACTGGAGTAAACCAGCCTAAAAATCTGGCGCCCGAGCAACCGTCGACACCAGCGAAGCGCGTCACAAGCGATCAATTCGTTTCATGTCCACAGTCGGTTCCCTCTCCACCTTGGAGGATTATCACCCATCATCTTGCTTCGAAGTGCAGGAAGGGAACCTCTTAAAATTGTTACGTATTTCAGACCAAGGGTCTTCATTTGTTGAACAAGAGACCTTACGGCACTCGAATCCAACGTGTAGGCCATTCCCAGGAGAAAAAGCAAATGGCGCAAGAAGGGAACCTCTTCGAATTGTTACATATTTTAGACCAAGGGTCTTCGTTTCTTGAACAGGAGACCTTACGCCACTTGGATCCAACATCTATGCCATTCCCAGGAGAAAAAGCACCTGGTGCAGGAAGATGACCTTTTAGATTTGTTATGTATTTCAGACCAAGGGTCTTCGTTCCTTGAACAGGAGACCTCACGGCACTCGAATCCAACGTGTAGGCCATTCCCAGGGGGAAAAGCACCTGGTGCAAGAAGAGAACCTCTTAGAATTGTTGTGGATTCTAGACTAAGAGTCCGTATGTGTTGAGCAGGAGACCTTACGCCACTTGGATCCAATGTATAAGTCATTCCCAGGAGGAAAAGCAGCTGGTGCAAGAAGAGGACCTCCTGGGATTGCCGTGGAAGTCGTTCTAAGGGTCTCAATAATATGCAGTACACAACAAATTGCACTACGTTAAACCAAAATGCAGGTGATTTACAGGGAAAACCTCCTGATGCAAGAAGAAGGCCTTTGAGTGTTGATGGTATTTTCTGAGCTCAGAACGTCATTTTATCATAATTAATACTGTTTCCACCACTATTTCAATAATTTCACACACAATAGAAGAGTAATTTGAAGGGGGCCCAAGCATGATGGTCGGAAGTGACCATGAGGAGCTCGAGGTCCCCACCCCCCTTGTGACGCGCTTCGCTCGGTGTGTTGACGGTTGCTCGGGCGCCAGATTTTTAGGCTGGTTTACTCCAGTTGCTCGCGGGCTGCTTTTAGACAGTCGAGAAATACGCCAGGTGTTCGAACGGCGGTGGCGAGAAGGAATGGGGGGTTGATTAGTCAGACGGCACAGACAGAGATACTAGTTATGACGAAAGACGGACGGTACAGAAACGGCACATGATAACGGCACAATCTACGGTTTCGGTGAACTCGCTCCCTCTCGCTCGGACGAATTAAATTGACAAAAGACGGCGGGACGCTTGTCGTACTACCCTGCTCGGAAGCTGAGAGGTTACCCCTCGCGCTCACGGACAAGATGGCAGACAGCGGGACTGACGGCCCCGGTTTCTGTTCGCCTATCGAGGGAATCCCCTTCACACGCTCGAACAGAACGCCGGGCCACGAGTTTCCTTTCCTCCCGACCTTATGCGATTGTGGATGGGAACCCCTTCGCACGCTCAGACAAAGTCAGTAGGAAATCCCAACTACGCGTTAACGGAGGCGGTTAGCAAACCTTTCTTCCCGATTTTGTGCGATTGTCGATGGGAACCCCTTCGGACGCTCAGACAAAATCGGTAGAAAATCCCCTTTACAATAACGGAGGCGGTCAGCAAACCTTTCCTCCCGATTTTATGCGATTGTCGATGGGAACCCCTTCGGACGCTCAGATAAAATCGGTAGGAACTCCTAACTACAACAAGAATGACGCGGCAATCAAACTAACGGAAAGAGAGAGACAGAACACCTAATGAAACATTTATTCAGACACAACTAGTACAATAATTAACCCGGGCGGTTACCTCGGTTTACAAAACTAAACGGCTGAATCAAAACTCAAGCTAAACAAAACGGCTGATTTGACTCGGAGCGTTTGCTGAGTGAGAACTCAAGCCAAACTGACATAAACAATGCGGAGCGCTCCTTATATAGATTTCCACCTCCTGGCGGCTACGTGATCGCGCGACGTCGAGTGGAGATGGCACGGCGGAGAGGGAATTCGGTACTGCTCGCGCGGCCTCGGTGTCTTCCTCGGCGGTGGGGGAGCGCTCGATGTGGTGACATCTTTCTTCAGGGCTGTCGGCTGAAATATTCCTGAAATATTGAATTAATATTATAGGTTCCTGAAGTCCAGCGATGGCGAAAGGAAATCCTGTGGCTTCGACGTTATTTTATTCCTTCCAGGCGAAGAAATCACCACACGGCTCTTGAAGCTAGCAGAGCGGAGAGTCGGCGGCGTTGATAACGCGGTGTTTATCAACAACTCGGCGCGGCAGATTAATAAATGCGGGGGCGGAGTACCGAAATTGGTAACGGAGAAATTCACTTCGTTACATACCCCCTCTTCTTCGGGAAAGAGAAAAATTTCGAAGACATTTTTCTCTTCTTGTAGAGAGAGCGTGGCGGCCAGCGGAGACGGGGACGATGACGGCGGTGACGGTGGTGGCGGCGGTGACGGGACGGTTGTTCAACGGGGCGGATATTCATCAGGGTTGGCCTGATGGTGGCTGTACGGGCCACAGCATCCGCACGTGGGGCACGGATTCCAGGGGGCGGTGGTTCGGCGGTACGGGGGCGGAGACGGAGTTCGGCGACGGCAGCAGTTCCGGGACAATACTCCGATTGATCCACAGACGGAACAGAACACCAGTGCCCGTCTGGCGGGGCATTGACTGCGAAGATGGCCGGTGCCCCCGTAGCGCCAGCAGCTCGTCTCCGGGGCCGTGATCCGGGTCAGGGCGGCTGTTGGTGGTGAAGCTGCTAGCCGGCTGCTGGGCGGCATGTATCGAGGCGGCGATTGGCCCCAAGAGGATGATGTGGACGGCGAGGGTCCTCTGGTGGGTGTTGGTGTTCGGGGCGGCGGATCCGCTGGTGCGGAGGGAGTCGACTGATAGTCGAGGTCCCAATCGCTATCGCTGGCCATCTGCAACAGAGGACGGTTCAAAGGTGACGGTTGGAAACGGAAATCCCAGGACAGTCGGGGACGGGAAATTTTGACGGGCGGAAGGCTGGCACATCGTGTTTCAGAGACGATGCAATTTCGGCCGGTTTGCGTGACGGTGGTGTGACGTGTTTGCAGGCGTCATCAAAAGGTGGACGGTTTGAAGGTACTGTCGAAAGGACGGTGTGACAGTAATCGTGGACGGGGACGGCAATCGTGGACGGCGACGGTAATCCCATCTTGGTTGGCTTTTCCCGGTAGCATTGAGCAAACGTTGCCTTCAACGTTCTGTTGGCTTCTGTTGGCTGCTGGGTTAGCTTGGGGACAATCTCGCTATGAAGACTGGTGGGGACGGACTCCACATTGGAAGCTCAGCTTCCTCTTCTTCAAAGGTGACCTGCGCTCTACTGTGGTTGACGTGATTCTTGACCAGTCGGGGGAGGCAGGTTGTTGGTGGGGGTGCCGCCGAGGACAGTTTTCGGCGGCTCCGTTGGTTCCGGTTGTTTTTATCTTTCTCCGGGGTGCGGTTCTCTCCATCCGGACTGAGCGAACATTGCTGTCAATGTCGGCTGGCTCATCTGTCCGGACTTCTCGGGTAGGTTTTCGGTGGGGCACAGTGTGACCTGCAACACTTTCCAGTATGCAGGTCTTCGGCTCGTCCATCGGACTCATGGGGATTACTGCTCCGAGTTCGGTTCTCGAGCAGCCCCTCAACCCAGATTGAATGGACGAAGCGACACCGGGGAAGGTCCCGGTGTCATCGGCGGTGGCAACAGTAGTCACCCACTACTGTTGCCGACAGCGGGTCTTCTGAGGACGTCGGTACTGGGGAAGTGGCAGTTTCCACCCCCCTCCGGTGATACGCCTGGGTCGCTCGCTGCGGCGGCGAACGATCCTACCACCGGGCCAGACAGCATCGACGTTGCCCCCCTCAGAAGACAGGTTTTCCGGTCGTCGGTGTACTCTCGGAGACAGTTGCATGGTCCTAATTTGCGTTAGCCTGGTCATCGGTTCATGTTCGGTGGACGTCATGTCTGACGTCACCGGAAATGGTGATCCGGTTCACCTTTTCCTTTGTTCATTGTCGGCACGGTCTTTCTTGGCGGCGAGAATGGTCATTCTACGCGTTTCGGGGCGGTCGGGAATCTTCGGGTGTTGTCGGAAATCCTCGGGGTTTCGTGTTTGGTCGGTTGGTCGGAGATGGGACGGTCCTTCTCTACGGAAACGGTTCCTGAACGGGGATCGGAGCTTGTCGGAGTTCGTCGGGTGTCGTCGGAAATCTTCGGGGATTCGTGGTCGGTCGGTTGGAGATGGTACGGTCCTTCTCCACGGAAAATTCGAAAAACGGTCCCTGCTCGGGCGCCAAATATGTGACGCGCTTCGCTCGGTGTGTTGACGGTTGCTCGGGCGCCAGATTTTTAGGCTGGTTTACTCCAGTTGCTCGCGGGCTGCTTTTAGACAGTCGAGAAATACGCCAGGTGTTCGAACGGCGGTGGCGAGAAGGAATGGGGGGTTGATTAGTCAGACGGCACAGACAGAGATACTAGTTATGACGAAAGACGGACGGTACAGAAACGGCACATGATAACGGCACAATCTACGGTTTCGGTGAACTCGCTCCCTCTCGCTCGGACGAATTAAATTGACAAAAGACGGCGGGACGCTTGTCGTACTACCCTGCTCGGAAGCTGAGAGGTTACCCCTCGCGCTCACGGACAAGATGGCAGACAGCGGGACTGACGGCCCCGGTTTCTGTTCGCCTATCGAGGGAATCCCCTTCACACGCTCGAACAGAACGCCGGGCCACGAGTTTCCTTTCCTCCCGACCTTATGCGATTGTGGATGGGAACCCCTTCGCACGCTCAGACAAAGTCAGTAGGAAATCCCAACTACGCGTTAACGGAGGCGGTTAGCAAACCTTTCTTCCCGATTTTGTGCGATTGTCGATGGGAACCCCTTCGGACGCTCAGACAAAATCGGTAGAAAATCCCCTTTACAATAACGGAGGCGGTCAGCAAACCTTTCCTCCCGATTTTATGCGATTGTCGATGGGAACCCCTTCGGACGCTCAGATAAAATCGGTAGGAACTCCTAACTACAACAAGAATGACGCGGCAATCAAACTAACGGAAAGAGAGAGACAGAACACCTAATGAAACATTTATTCAGACACAACTAGTACAATAATTAACCCGGACGGTTACCTCGGTTTACAAAACTAAACGGCTGAATCAAAACTCAAGCTAAACAAAACGGCTGATTTGACTCGGAGCGTTTGCTGAGTGAGAACTCAAGCCAAACTGACATAAACAATGCGGAGCGCTCCTTATATAGATTTCCACCTCCTGGCGGCTACGTGATCGCGCGACGTCGAGTGGAGATGGCACGGCGGAGAGGGAATTCGGTACTGCTCGCGCGGCCTCGGTGTCTTCCTCGGCGGTGGGGGAGCGCTCGATGTGGTGACATCTTTCTTCAGGGCTGTCGGCTGAAATATTCCTGAAATATTGAATTAATATTATAGGTTCCTGAAGTCCAGCGATGGCGAAAGGAAATCCTGTGGCTTCGACGTTATTTTATTCCTTCCAGGCGAAGAAATCACCACACGGCTCTTGAAGCTAGCAGAGCGGAGAGTCGGCGGCGTTGATAACGCGGTGTTTATCAACAACTCGGCGCGGCAGATTAATAAATGCGGGGGCGGAGTACCGAAATTGGTAACGGAGAAATTCACTTCGTTACACCCTTACGATTATTTTGGAGATCTTCCATAAAGAAAATGATAAGGACATTGAAATTCGAATGAAACAGTTAGCCATGGGCACAAATGCGGTCAATTTGCTTAAATGGGGCCCAAATTTGATAGTAATCCGATAACATCCCTTGACAACTGATCAGGCCACAGAGCAACATAATGGAATCCAAAAATAATGTAGTCCAAATTTCAAAAAGTTTCTTTACCACTCCCAAGTGTATCTGGTGCATATAATCTGGTGGTGATGAAGAAATTGGCTTAAAATCTGGAAGATTTATCAGCACCGAAGGCCCTTTCACCCCTCTTACTATCATTCTCGTCATTAACGCTTTCCTCACATCCTCTATAAATTCTTCATCTATTCTGTTTTGGTATGGTTCCACATCTACTGGATACTTTATCTGTTTCGATTTGCTTCTTATATCCTTCTTTTCTGACCCTCCAGGGTGATAGCATTCCCATTAAACTGACGACAGTTCAATAATAGTGGTCGTGCAACAGAGTCCACACAGCAAAATAGTGGAGTAAACTTCGACACAATAGGTGACGTTCTGTTGTAAGTCCATGTTACACCTTTTTTGTATGTTTGTGTTGCTTCGTGTACAAAACCTTCCATGAATGTATTCATACAGGGTTCCTTGTACCCGAACCACACCACCCGAACCACAACCTCCGGAGGTAAGTCATTTAATATGATCTGAATTGGCTAGATGGTTGCCTTTGATGAATTAAATACCGCGCTCCGTCTGTGTTAAAGTTGTAAGTAAATTCTACATTGTTTAGCGATTTATAAATTTCCCCATCACTCACATCACGAATAATTCCTGATGTAGATTCTTCATCAGAGCCAAAGCGCTACCCCAGAACCTTTTGAATTTGAGGATTTTCAAGGACGTGGCAAGTGCAGTATTCGGCAACAACGTGCTCAAGCGCAGTTCTGTACCGGGAAGAAAAAGTAATGCAAAAAAGGATGGATTGGCAAAACCAGCACTAGATGGAATCAAATTGCTTGCAATTGGAGGTACGTACCGAAACATTAATTTGACGTTGACGTGCCCCCATAAGAAAATATACCTATCCTTAGACTTCTATAAGGCATGGATGACAAATCTGTGTGTGAACGAGGTGATCATTGATCTGGAACTTGCTAAAGTAGGCACTTATGTCGGAAATTAAATTTAAATTTAAATAAAATTTCAGATTTACTGGAGAACGAAAAGAAAGCGAAGAAGCGCATATTGGATTGCTTCAGCGGTTACTAATTTAGCACTTTTTAGGAATCGGGGATTAGCAGAAAAGTACCGCCACGTCGCATGCAGCGGATGGTCCTCCGCAGGTTTCAGCGTCGTCCTCGGAGTCTGAATCCGAATGATAATAATATGTATATAATAAGTGATAGGTACTTAGAATAATCAATATGTGTATATCGTATTATCATCCAATCTCAAACGGGGTTTTCCGCTGTTTCCCTCGTTTACAGTTCGGGAAAACTTTAGGGAAAGGACTTCTCTATCGAGTTTTCGATCTGTGGGAATCCGAGTTGGATAAAAACATTCAATGCAAGTCGGCGGCGGCCGCAAACAGAAAGAAAAATCAAAATTTTCTTGAATAAATCAAAATCAAAATAATTAACTCTCTTTTATTGACCTGACTCTCATCAAGGTGCTACTTTAGATAAAAGATCCTGCAGGGGGGGGGGACATAGGAGATTAGATTAATCCTTTTGTACATTTAATTTGTTTAAACAAATAACCACCTTTCACAGCAGGGGGAGTAAACTCAATGGTCCTAAATTTCATCTAGAGGATCACAAAGGTAAACCAAGGTAAGTGAAAAATTCACTTAATTAATCAGGGGTTTATTGCCTTGGTAAAGGGGTAAATCGGGGTAAAAGGGGGGGGGGTAACTGTGGGCTCGGAGTGGGGAAAAATAGGGTACTCCGGGATCACCATAATACATACAGGGTGGTCCAAATGTATTAATACAGGGCTCTCACGGCGAAACGGTAAGATAAATGAGTAAAATAAAAAATCCAGGGTAAATTAGAATTAAATACCTTTATTTTGTCGCAATTTGGAACTCCCCATCTTATTGTATAATTTAGCGATAAACAATGAATACATTTTTTTAAATGGCACCATGCATGTTTCAATTTTTTTTTGGATTCCCTTTGATGCCCTCTTTATGGTAGTGATTTTATTTTTTTGACAAATTGAACAGTAAACGTAGAAATTTTTGTTGATTCAAATTTCGCGCGGTGATCCGGCAACAATGCGCTTCACCACTACTACGATGAAACCACCCTCATCTCACCGAATGTCTCCCCGTACACGCCCTCTGAAAGAATCTGATTGGGCCTAATAATAAATAGCCCCTGTTTACTTCATTGTGTACACAGTACAACTAGTGGGAGTGGGAGACATACGGTGAGATGAGGGTGGTTCCATCGTAGTAATGGTGAAGCGCACTGTTGCCGGATCACCGCGCGAAATTTGAATCAACAAAAATTTCTACGTTTACTGTTCAATTTATCAAAAAAATAAAATCACCCCAATAAAGAGAGCATCAAAGGCAATCCAAAAAAAAATAGAAACATGCATGGTGCCATTTAAAAAAATTTACGTTTATTTATTGCTAAATTATACAATAAGATGGGGAGTTCCAAAATGGCGACAAAATAAAGGTATTTAATTCTAATTTACCCTGGATTTTTTATTTCACTCATTTATCTTACCGTTTGGCCGTGAGAGCCCTGTATTAATACATTTGGACCACCCTGTATAGAATGATGAGTGCAATGTTAAAACTCAGGCAGGGGAGAACCCAAGGCATGTTAAGTGTTCATATGTTCCTGAAGTGACTAATAAGAACGGAAAAACTATTAGACCACTTAATTTGTCCCTCGTTTTGTATCCATTCATTATGTACTGTGGGTAGGGTTTTCTCTAAACTGAAGGTAGAAGGTCTAATTTGGTATACCGGGTCCTATATGGGGGTGGTGATAGTATGTATGTAGGGCAAACGAAACTAAGGACGGTTGCCGTCCTAAAACAACTGATAACTGATCCTGATGGTAAACCGGAGTTTGACTGGCCGAAGCAGCCGTGTATTAAGAAACGCGAAGGATTCTTATCGTATGCAGCAGCCGAATTTGAGTTGGAGGAAATGTTCAAGAGGTCGGATACAGATACAGAAGAGATTCAGTGATCAGCGCCACCCTACTGAAAAGAAGATCAAATTTCGAAAACATATAGGAAGAACGCGTCAGAAGGACTTCAATGACTTCTTTCAGAATAATAGCAGTAGCAGTAGGTGGTAAATAAAAACGGTCAGTGATGTAAACTGCAAATTTAATTTCTCTGCAACTTTATTGTGCTTCCAAGCAAATTCAACTCTCAGTTTTGACTCTTGGGGGCGTGTATCACCCTTGGGAAACATTTTATCGAAATATTTCTCTTCAATTTTCGAAATATTTCTCTTCAATTTTTCACAATGGAAACACTATTATTTTGATTCATAGAACGCATATTCGATATTAAGAAAATGTGGTTTGTGCTGCAGCCTATTCACGACAGCCCAATGCTTCGACTTTATTCGTGAGTGCTGAAATGGCGCTTTTATGAAGCAGAGTGTCACAGTCAGTTCCCGCAGGGAGTAGGGTAGGCCCACTGGTCAAGAGGGCCCACAGCTGACAAGTGTGCACTCAAAAAAAAAGGAGTTCTGAAAAATAAAACGCAAGCCCGATCCCAGGGCGGTGGATCTTCTCCCGTACGGGAGGTAGGTAGCGAATAGGCAGGCTACTAATTGAAGTTGGTAATTAAGGACGCCACTGGCTTTATTTACCCTGATGCGACGACGTCGAAAGCCAGAAATCACAAGATAAGCCTCCTATAAACTGAGGGGAGTGGCTAGCTTTAGCAATAACACACAAACATAAAAACTATGTACATTTATATACCGGGTGTATCATTTTCCGCGCCGTATAGGAGATTAACATGGGAAAACGAATTTTATTTTTTCCTTGCTCCAGGAACAGATTTAAATCAATGGTAGCTTATCCAGTGGATAGACCCGGCTGGCCGGTATCCTGAAAAAAAAGATTACCTGCTAGTGCCCTTTGGTTACTTAGCAGGAATTTTTGAAAAATTGAATTTTAAAACGACGCGCGCATTACTTCGTGTACTTTCGGTGTCCTTCGAAGCTTTACGTAAATTGTCAGCCAGGGCCGAATCTGCGATTTTTGACCTAATTGTTGACATTAAGAAAGCCGTGGCTTGAAATTATTGTTTTAAATCTGGAGCAAATCGTTCTTTTTTGCCTTCTTGCTGACGCAGAATTAGTGTACCTACCAGCGGCGACAAGCAGCAGCCGACAAGGGTTCGGTCAGACTTGGTTGACGACCTAACCTCAAAATTTTACTTGGTCAAGTAAATTACTTTGAATTGCAATTATGAGGTAAGCTCTTACTCGGTGTTAGCGTTTAATTAATCAATTATTCTACTTTAGGTGGCAATATTGTTAGTGGTAGTTCGAACAAGGATCAGAAGGCATTCTCGGGTTTGGCAATGACCTCCCATCGTAAACTGTCTTTATCTTTTACGTTACCTATTTGTGTTAAAAGGTTTTGTAAGTGAAGACACAAGTAGGAGTTACATGTTTTCGTAGAGAGAACATTTTGTATTCCCTTAATTAGTTGTAGATAGTTAGAAGATGTTTGGTAATGTTTAAGAACCCTGTTTGGAAAAGCAGCTGCTGACAACATCGGTACTGGTAATTAAATTGAAACTTGAGACATCATGTTGTATTTACCTAATAAAATGCTTTTTGAACTTATTTCCAAATTTTTCAGTTCAAAAGAAACAAATTTTGTCCATTATTGGCTAAATTGTTATTGAATATTAATCACTAGCAGAGTGGCACTAAAGAATAGATTGTTAAAACTGAGTAATGGAAGAAGCCAAGAACGCGTTTAAAATTCTTTATTAATAATAGTTTTTTAAAACATCGACAGCTGGCACAATTCCATTTTTGTATCTTTACATCAATCCTGACTAAATTGTAGCAATATCACAAAACCACCACCACTTTTAATAACACTCCGTCATGCAGTGCATAAAGAATTAAATAACAATTAGTAACTTTCCAGTATAATTCTTCTTGCTCAATTTTTCAATGGGAATGAGTAAACGGATGAATTTTTTCCCTGGTCCAGGGCAGTAAGATGGCATGGCATCCTGAAATAAATGTGATCACTGTTTATTTATTATGAGGGAGGTACCTATCCCTATCACAAAAAATATCCATTGTACCTACCTAATCAATTTAACTTGTTGACAATCCACAATATCACAGTAAGGCTCATCCGAAGGGTTATTGGTAAATGGGTTGTTGGCCTGGGACAAGGGTTTTCTCTGGAATAAGCCGTTGTTATCCAACCAAAAGCTGTGTCAAAAGTCTTGTTGTCACCTGTCAATCCTGTCAATCTAATTTCCTTTCAGTCGACATATGTTTTTTCGCGCTAACGTTACCAGTCAGCCTGGTCGCCTACTTGGTCATGTTTTTGTCTTTTGTTTGTAGCATACATAAGAAAGAACGCGACAACATTAGTGTTCACGTTACCTGGTCAACGTGGTCTGCGCAGTGACGCGTTGACGTTAGGCGCTTTCCTTTTACACATTTACCTGAGGAGCCTCAATTAATCTCAGCAATTTGATTGGTTCATTTGTAATTGACCAATCAAATAGCTGAGTTTTCTCAGACAAATGTGTAAACGGAAAGCAGCTATTGTTGACACTGTGTAAGTACTACAACGCCAATTTACCCACCCAGCAGCACTACTTAACTGAACGCACCCCGCACGGTGTCAATAACCAGGCTGACTGGTAACCTTAGCGCGAAAAAACATACGTCGCCAAAATGGAAATTAGATTGACAGGTGACAACAAGACTTTTGACACAGCTTTTGGTTGGATTGTTGTGATTATGAAATTAACATCGACGAAACAACAACGGCTTATTCCAGAGAAAACCCTTGTCCCAGGCCAACAACCCATTTACCAATAACCCTTCGGATGAGCGGATAAGTTAAATTGATTAGGTAGGTACAATGGATATTTTTTGTGATAGGGATAGGTACCTCCCTCATAATAAATAAACAGTGATCACATTTATTTCAGGATGCCATGCCATCTTACTGCCCTGGACCAGGGGAAAAATTCATCCGTTTACTCATTCCCATTGAAAAATTGAGCAAGAAGAATTATACTGGAAAGTTACTAATTGTTATTTAATTCTTTATGCACTGCATGGCGGAGTGTTATTAAAAGTAGTGGTGGTTTGTGATATTGCTACAATTTAGTCAGGATTGATGTAAAGATACAAAAATGGAATTGTGCCAGCTGTCGATGTTTTAAAAAACTATTACTAATAAAGAATTTTAAACGCGTTCTTGGCTTCTTCCATTACTCAGTTTTAACAATCTATTCTTTAGTGCCACTCTGCTAGTGATTAATATTCAATAACAACTTAGCCAATAATGGACAAAATTTGATTCTTTTGAACTGAAAAATTTGGAAATAAGTTCAAAAAGCATTTTATTAGGTAAATACAACATGATGTCTCAAGTTCCAATTTAATTACCAGTACCGATGTTGTCAGCAGCTGCTTTTCCAAACAGGGTTCTTAAACATTACCAAACAACTTCTAACTATCTACAACTAATTAAGGGAATACAAAATGTTCTCTCCACGAATACATGTAACTCCTACTTGTGTCTTCACTTACAAAACCTTTTAACACAAATAGGTAACGTAAAAGATAAAGACAGTTTACGATGGGAGGTCATTGCCAAACCCGAGAATGCCTTCTGATTCTTGTTCGAACTACCACTAACAATATTGCCACCTAAAGTAGAATAATTGATTAATTAAACGCTAACACCGAGTAAGAGCTTACCTCATAATTGCAATTCAAAGTAATTTACTTGACCAAGTAAATTTTTGAGGTTAGGTCGTCAACCAAGTCTGACCGAACCCTTGTCGGCTGCCGCTTGTCGCCGCTGGTAGGTACATTAATTCTGCGTCAGCAAGAAGGTAAAATAGAACGATTTGCTCCAGATTTAAAACAATAATTTCAAGCCACGGCTTTCTTAATGTCAACAATTAGGTCAAAAATCGCAGATTCGGCCCTGGCTGACAATTTACGTAAAGCTTCGAAGGACACCGAAAGTACACGAAGTAATGCGCGCGTCGTTTTAAAATCCAATTTTTCAAAAATTCCTGCTAAGTAACCAAAGGGCACTAGCAGGCAATCTTTTTTTTCAGGATACCGGCCAGCCGGGTCTATCCACTGGATAAGCTAGCATTGATTTAAATCTGTTCCTGGAGCAAGGAAAAAATAAAATTCGTTTTCCCATGTTAATCTCCTATACGGCGCGGAAAATGATACACCCGGTATATCAGTTTGATACAAAAATTCGTTTACAAGTTATAATGATGATAATTTCATAACTTAAAATGATGACAGCAGAATCGTACCGCAATCCGGACGAAACAGAGCCTTAACGGAGCTCCAACTTAGTTGACCGGTAAATTTAGAGCGCAAATTGGACGGCCGCAGGTACCTACTAATCCGCAAAATGACGCAAATGATCGCGCAAGTTAGTGAAGGGTCGAATTAAGCGGAGGCCATAAACGGCCACACGTAAAGTACCGCCACGAACAGATATTTTTGGTACTAAATGGCTGAAGGCCAAATTAACAACAGTTAAAGATTATGAGTTTACAATTAAATGGCAAAATTTGAGTAATGTAGCAGAAAAAGACAAATTCGTACTGAATAAAACAAATTAAAGGGGGGTGAAGCCCAAATACACAATTCAAAATAACTCAAGGGGGTGCAGATTGTGTTCACACCCTCCAATCCTGAGTCGGAGGGACAATTCCGGATGTGGCGAAGCCCCTCGGTGAAAATATGGAACGGACTCACCGAATACAGCTCCGAAGGAAGGCAAGGACTGAGCGAACAGCTGTGCTGAGCCAAGATCGTCGCCCCCTAGCCTGGGGGTGGCCTCGAGCAGATATGGCCGGTCCTGTCTCAATCTCTCGATACCTCCAGCCGGGGAAGGAAAATATCCGCCACAGTGGTTGGACTGAACGAGTGCTTCAACAATCCACAATATTCTAACCGGAACAACACGAAGATGGGGGGAGAATCTCCAACCCTATAAATATAACCAACACAGGGTGGTCTTCAAACCCCTCGAAAAACACTGAAGGAAGGGTACTCCAATTCCCACCCGAAAAATGCTAAGGCACTTAAGCCCTACCCAAACAAAATAGGAGCGTTCAAGCCCTATCCGAAAACCCTAAAATAAATATTAGAACAAGAAATCTTTCATTAAAGTTTTACCTCGTGGTAGAGGGCGTACTGTCAAACAACCGACGAAGAAATTCTGCTTTGAGGTCAACAAAACCCGACAAACGGTATGTTGGGGCACCGATCAAGGGCACTTCACCAACCTGGGGCGGAATCCTGCAATCTCCCGAGGGAATTCACACAAATACCAGGACGCCGTCTACGACCTCTTGTCACGTCAATTGCCTGACCGGAAAGGAGGTCAGAAAATGGCCGGAAGCCTGACGGAAGACACAGCGCCCTCTCTGGCACCTTCCGGAACCAAAATTCCCCCAGATAAAACTAACTTAACCTCGAAATCTGACAGTTGTTGATATTCCGCAATTTAATGATAATTCGGCCAAATTGGCCGTGAAACCCAGATTTAAATACCGAAACGGGGTTACGGATCCCTAATAAACCACCAGGTAAGTAATTCTTTACCATGTGACTTATTTATCGACACTAAACTTTGAGACACAAACGTCATCCGAAGCGCCCCCAAAAGACGCCGATCTTCCGCTGCCACCACACGAAACCTGCAGAGGGAGGCCGAGAATTATAACCGATGATGCAAAATAGCAGCGGAGAAGGAGAAACCGAGCAATATCCACCCTCGAAAGTGGAACAGCTCGGGAGCTCGAAAATGAACGCGGAAGTGCCGTATTTATAAGTGAAAAGGTGTCACGCAACTCAGCTAAGCGGCATTTTGGCACCCCAGACTTTTTAGGGATTCGGACTGCACTGGAGCCCTGATTTCCTCGCTACAGCGTAGGGCTACGCCCCATACTTTCAGGAAGACGCCCAAACGAGTAAAGGGTTTGTAAACGCGGAATGGCGTAATCAAGACCGCCTCAGGCCTTGAAAGATTCTGCCGCGAGATCGGTGGACTGTACTGGCGTTTTAAGAGAGAAATTCCATGCTTTTGGGCTCGGATGTTTTCGAATGCGATATTAAGGACCAGTGGGCTGTGCTGCAGGATGCATAAGACTTACCTGTTCAGGACAGCCCAATTTATCGACTTTATTTAAGGGTGCTGAAATGCTGCTTTTATGAAGCATAGTGCGGAAATGCCGCTTTTATGAAGCAGAGTGCGGAAATGCCGCCTTTATGAGTGAAGAGATTCAACTTAACTCAGCTAAGCGGCATTTTGGTACTCCAGACTTTATTAGCCCTAATTTTATCGCTAAAGCGTGGGGCTACGCCCAATGCTTTTACGAAGACGACCCAGCGAGTGAAAGGTCTGTAAACGCGGAATGGCGCAAAAAAGACCGCCTCAGGCCTTGAAAGGTTCTGATATGCTGGTAAGGCGGACTGTACTGCCATATTAGGAACCAAATTCGATGCTTTTGGGTTCGTGTGTTTTCGAGTTCGATATTAAGAAAATGTGGTCCATTGTGCTGCAGCCTATTCAGGACAGCCCAATTTATCCACTTTATTTATGGGTGCTGAAATGTCGCTTTTATGAAGCAGAGTGCGGAAATGCCGCTTTTATGAAGCAGAGTGCGGCAATGCCGCCTTTATGAGTGAAGAGATTCCACTTAGCTCAGCTAAGCGGCATTTTGGCACCCCAGACTTTATTAGCCCTAATTTTTTGGAATTCGATATTAAGAACCAGTGGGCTGTGCTGCAGGTTGCATAAGACGTACCTGTTCAGGACAGCCTAATTTATCGACTTTATTTATGGGTGCTGAAATGCCGCTTTTTATGAAGCAGATTGCGGAAATGCCGCCTTTATAAGTGAAAAGATTCCACTTAACTCAGCTAAGCGGCATTTTGGCACTCCAGACTTTATTAGCCCTAATTTCATTGCTAAAGCGTAGGGTTACGCCCAATGCTTTTACGAAGACGCCCAAGCGAGTGAAGGGTCTGTAAACGCGAAATGGCGTAAAAAAACGGCCTCAGGCTTTGGAAGTTTCTGCTGCGGGAACGGTGGACTGTACTGCCGTATTAGGAACCAAATTCGATGCGTTTGGGCTCGTGTGTTTTCGACTTCGATGTTAAGAAAATGTGGTCTGTGCTGCAGCCTATTCAGGACAACCCAATTTTTCGACTTTATAAGACGCCCAAGCGAGTGAAAGGTCTGTAGACGCGGAATGGCGTAAAAAAGACGGCCTCAGGCCTTGAAAGGTTCTGATGCGGGAAATGTGGACTGTACTGCCTGCCATATTAATAACCAAATTCGATGCGTTTGGGTTCGTGTGTTTTCGAGTTCGATATTAAGAAAATGTGGTCTGTGCTGCAGCCTATTCAGGACAGCCCAATTTATCGCCTTTATTTATGGGTCCTGAAATGCCGCTTTTATGAAGCTGAGTGCGGAAATGCCGCCTTTATGAGTGAAGACATTCCACTTAGCTCAGCTAAGTGGCATTTTGGCACCCCAGACTTTATTAGCAATAATTTAATCGCTAAAGCGTAGGGCTACGCCCAATGCTTTTGCGAAGACGCCCAAGCGTTTGAAAGGTCTGTAAACGCGGAATGGCGTAAAAAAGACGGCCTCGGGCCTTGAAAGGTTCTGATGCGGGAAAGGTGGACTGCACTGCCATATTAGGAACCAAATTCGATGCTTTTGGGCTCGTGTGTTTTAGAGTTCGATATTAAGAAAATGTGGTCTGTGCTGCAGCCTATTCAGGACAGCCCAATTTTTCGACTTTATTCGTGAGTGCTGAAATGCCGCTTTTATGAAGCAGAGTGCGGATATGCCGCCTTCCTAAGTGAAAAGATTCCAGGTAACTCAGCTAAGCGGCATTTTGGCAACCCAGACTATTCGGACTATAATGGAGCTCTGATTTCCTCACTACAGCGTAGGGCTACGCCCCATGCTTTCAGGAAGACGCCCAAAGGAGTAAAGGGTTTGTAAACGCGGAATGGCGTAATCAAGACGGAATCAGGCCTTGAAAGTTTCTGCCGCGAGATTGGTGGACTGTACTGCCGTTTTATGAACCAAATTTGATGCTTTTGGGCTCGTTTGTTTTCGAATGCGATTTAAGAACCAGTGGGCTGTGCTGCAGGATGCATAAGACGTACCTGTTCAGGACAGCCCAATTTATCGACTTTATTTATGGGTGCTGAAATGCCGCTTTTATGAAGCAGAGTGCGGAAATGCCGCCTTTATGAGTGAACAGATTCCACTTAGCTCAGCTAAGCGGCATTTTGGCACCCCAGACTTTATTAGCCCTAATTTCATCGCTAAAGCGTGAGGCTACGCCCAATGCTTTTACGAAGATGACCCAGCGAGTGAAAGGTCTGTAAAAGCGGAATGGGGTAAAAAAGACGGCCTCAGGCCTTGAAAGGTTCTGATGCGGGATAGGTGGACTGTACTGCCATATTAGGAACCAAATGCGATGCTTTTAAGCTCGTGTGTTTTAGAGTTCGATATTAAGAAAATCTGGTCTGTGCTGCAGCCTATTCAGGACAGCAAAATTTTTCGACTTTATTCGGGAGTGCTGAAATGCCGCTTTTATGAAGAAGAGTGCGACAATGCCGCTTTTATGAAGCAGAGTGCGGAAATGCCGCCTTTATGAGTGAAGAGATTCCACTTAGCTCAGCTAAGCGGCATTTTGGCACTCCAGACTTTATTAGCCCTTATTTCATCGCTAAAGCGTAGGGAAACGCCCAATGCTTTTGCGAAGACGACCAAGCGAGTGAAAGGTCTGTAAACTCGGAATGGCGTAAAAAAGCAGCCTCAGGCTTTGAAAGTTTCTGATGCGGGAACGGTGGACTGTACTGCCGTATTAGGAACCAAATTCGATGCTTTTGGGTTCGTGTGTTTTGGAGTTCGATATTAAGAAAATGTGGTTTGTGATGCAGCCTATTCAGGACAGCCCAATTTTTCGACTTTATTTATGGGTGCTGAAATGCTGCTTTTATGAACCAGAGTGCGGAAATGCCGCTTTTATTAAGCAGAGTGCGGAAATACCGTCTTTATGAGTGAAGAGATTCAACTTAACTCAGCCAAGCGGCATTTTGACACCCCAGACTTTATTAGCCGTAATTTCATCGCTAAAGCATAGGGCTACGCCCAAGCGAGTGAACGGTCTGCAAACGCGGAACGGTGTAAAAAACACGGCCTCAGGCTTTGAAAGGTTCTGATGCGGGAAAGGTGGACTGTACTGCCATATTAGGAACCAAATTCGATGCTTTTGGGCTCGTGTGTTTTAGAGTTCGATATTAAGAAAATGTGGTCTGTGCCTATTCAGGACAGCCCAGTTTTTCGACTTTATTCGTGAGTGCTGAAATGCCGCTTTTATGAAGCAGTGTTGAAATGCCGCTTTTATGAAGCAGAGTGCGGAAATGCCGCCTTTTTAAGTGAAAAGATTCCAGGCAACTCAGCTAAGCGGCATTTTCGCAACCCAGACTATATTAGGGGGTTTAATGGAGCTCTGATTTCCTCACTACAGCGTAAGGCTACACCCCATGCTTTCAGGAAGACGCCCAAACGAGTAAAGGGTTTGTAAACGCGGAACGGCGTAATCAAGACGGCCTCAGGCCTTGAAAGTTTCTGCCGCGAGATTGGAGGACTGTACTGCCGTTTTAAGAACCAAATTCGATGCTTTTGGGCTCGGGTGTTTTCGAATTCGATATTAAGAACCAGTGGGCTGTGCTGCAGGATGCATAAGACTTACCTGTTCAGGGCAGCCCAATTTATCGACTTTATTTATGGGTGATGAAATGCCGCTTTTATGAAGCAGAGTGCGGAAATGCCGCCTTTATAAGTGAAAAGATTCCACTTAAAGGCATACTGAAGAGAAAAAACGTCAAAAAGTATTGTGAACAATAGGCTCGAAAGTAGTATCATTGAAAAGCTCATGATTTGCTTAACCGTAAGCGGGGAACATATTTGAGGCTTCGCTTACCTTTTTTAGGAAATAAAATAAAATTGTGGCTCTTTAACAGCATTTTTGCCGGAATTGCCATTTTGTTTTTACGGTTCTCTGTTTTATCGGCGAAACTAAAACCCTACAATTTTGCCGTGATTTGAGGGAATTTCAAGCAATCTACCAATTCTTACCGGTCACGATTATTATTTACCGCGGGGGTTCAAGTGATTTTGGTTAGCTGTGGTTGTGATAATATGACGTCATAAATAAGCCCTTGCAATCGTCACACCTATAACCGCTATCTACCCAGCTCCCGAGGTAGGTTACGCGCGGTCATCCCCTCTTCCCAATTGACAAAAGAAAAGCAAAAGTCAGCTGCTAATTTTTCTAACCTAAACTTATGTGTTTAGCACCCAAACAGTAAAATCGATAGTTTAAACTGATCCTTGGTTTAATACTGGTGCAATGGAGGATCAATATCAAATAACCATAAATATAAATGGTGTCGACCATGAAATTATCGTAGAGAGCATTGAAATGGCCAATATGCTTTTAAATGGTATGTGGCGTAATGTTCGTACTGTAGTTGGGTAAACCATTTGCCTTGCAGATCCTGATGCAGCATACCAGTACATAACTGGAGAAGGCCTTGATGAAGTCTCCGTCTCCAATGATCTGCCAGCCACAGAGTTGTCAAAATTGACCCAGGATGATGAGCCTTCTACATCTGCACGTCATTTGAAGTCTACTATCATTTGGTCTACTAAGAAACCTACCGAAATAGATGCTGAGGCCACAAAACTCCTATTAAATTTGCGAGAAAAATACAGCGTGAAATTCAATGATAGAAAAACCAGCAAAAGCCAATTGTGGAATCAAATAGCTGCAATATTAAATAAGCAATTTAATGTTGGTCAGAATGGCGGTGAAAGATGCCGTCAAAAATTTGCTAACTTGACCAAATCATACTTGGCGTACATAAAAAATATTACTAAAACTGGTGAAGGTCGCCATGATGATGAACCACCTTTTTATGCTGAAATGCATTCTATATTGGGTAAGATTTACTTTCATTATATTACTCTCATCCTTTTGACATATGTATCATTTTGAAACCTTGTAGGTGATAAACATAAGAGCAATCCAGCCCATTTGGAAGATTCTAAAGAGTCGCAAGACTCTGCAGAAACAGAGAGTAGTGATGTAGAAGCGAAAAAAAGTGAGTCACGTTTTGCCACTGTGCAAAGGAAACAAAAACCCAATTCAAAAGCAGAGTGCTTCCTCACTGAATTGCGGCAGGACAGACAAACTAGGAGCGAAGAATTTGAGGTGTTCCAACAACATTTAAAAACAGCGGAGACCCAAAGGGATCGATTCCTTGACATTTTGGAGAAGGCGTTTAAACGGAAACGTGGTGATAACTCATCAGACTCTGAGTAGTTTTGAGAGTTACACTCTGCATGTATACAAGGTTAGTATAATAGTGTACCTACCAAGTATATTCACTTAGTAATTTAATTGCAGCAAATTTGGGAGATTTTTTGCCAGCCAGGAATTGTTTTTCCTTTTCAATATTATTTCCCAAGCAGAAGAATTCATTTCAGTTGTAATGGAGGAATCCTATTCTTTTAAGGAGCAGAAACTTGTTACACAATGAATACATTGGTAAGTTTTTCAGATATTTTCATTCTTACTGTAAACATTCTTATTATTTGCAGTGTGTATTCATGTCCTACCCAGAAATCTGCTCTAGAATGTTTTTTTTTTCTTCGTAACTTTGTTCAGGGTTGAAAAGTATAAACTTAGTTTACATTGTTACCATATCTTACATTATTAACGTTGTGTTATTATGATTAAAGTACCATCATCAGTTGCATTATAGCCTTTATTTTTCTGTTTGTTACAATAAAATTACATGCACTAGTTTTACTTTATGTATGTGAATTACCTATTAAATCGGTTATTATACAATTCTCTTGCAATGTCATCTCTTTTAGCTCTTCCTTCTAAATCATCCCGCTCCATCTGATCAGGAGGTATCCTATCTTCAATGAAAACTTCATCTAACCATTCATCTGAGTTTAGGAGACAGAAATTGTGTAGAATGCAAGCAGCAGTGACAATTTCCACTGCTTTACTAATACTATACGTGTTTATAAATTGAAGTCTTCGCCACCTTCCTTTTACTATACCAAAGGCGTGCTCTATAGCAATTCTGCATTTACTCAAACATGTGTTATGATACTGCTGAACTCTTGTTAAATGTCGTTGATCCTTATATGGAGTCATAAGCCATGTTTGTAGTCCAAATGCACTATCTCCAAGTAAATGGAACCTCTGGTGATCAAGGAATACATTATTGGGACCATATTGCTCAACTTCTCTATACAGCTGACTATATGAAAACACCTGTAACAAATTGTTCTTTCCATCATGCCCACTTTTATTACTAAAACTGACCCGAGAATCGTGTGCGGAGCCTGGGAAGCCTACAAAGATATAAAGGAAGAGTGTCTTTGATTCACATATGGCCATTAAATTAATCGAATGCCTTCTATATCTGTCAATATAACTATCTTGTTGACCACTCTCGACTTTTAAGAATATATGGGACCCATCCAGAGCACCTACAACTCCTAAAAATTTCATATCAACATTTACCATTACATCATTACATGTTTAAAACACCTGGATAATGGGGAAACCCTTGTGTTATATCCAACAATTCCTCTTCATTTCTTGGAAATACAATATATCGCTTTTTTATTTTCAAAACAAAGTATAACAATCTATTTACCACATTCATTACAGTGCTTGGTGATATATGAAATCTAGTTCCAATACTGAGTAACGAGTCTTGGGTACCCATGTACCAAAGGAAAATTAACATTTGTGTTTTTATGTCAAGAGGAAAGTGGCCGCCAGAATACTTCTTTTGCAAAAGTCTGTGTATATCAACAGAACCAACCACAGATATTAGTATTTCAACTGTTGCTTCTTGCATTCTAAACAGGCGATAAAATTCTACATTGTTATAATTCACGAGCCACTCTTCTATTATTAATTTCTTAGGCACCATGAACTCACACTTTCGGAGAAATTTCATTACGAAGTAGTTAATTATTGCATGCGCCCTATTGTGCCGTATGTGCATGCATTCAATTATGGCTAGGGGGTCTTCAAAAACAAAATTTTCCAAAATGGCAATTATCCTCTTATATTCCATCGTTACCTATCCCAACTTATCAAGTGAACGTCAATCTCAACCATAACCAGGCACTTTCAAACCAATTGTCAATAGCCGGTAGATCTCCTGAATGTAACAGTACGGTTGACACTTGGTTGACGGGAAAGGGCTGCACAGCTCATAACCAAGGGAATAACCATTTTAATGACCGGTGCTTGGCTTGAAATTGGCTTTGAATTACGGCGGTCCTCCGAGTGACAACTGTCACGTCGTTTCGATCTGTCAACTGTCGTCGAAACAAGAGAAGAGAACTGCTAGAACTGCTTTCACTTTAATTTGTGGAAGTTTACAAAGATTTTCAAGCAAATAATCTCAAAGAAATATGTCCTTACCAATTTGAACACGAATACAACATATAGCAAGAAGAAGCGCTTCAAAGGAAACAAACAGAAGCTGGCACCAATTCCAGCCCCCCAAACAGATAAGTAAGTACTCGTTAAGTAATTTAAATTATAAACTGGGTGTAGTTGAGGCTCAAGTATGTTAATGCCCACTAATAATTAATCTGTTTCTTGTAGGAAATCAACTACCAACCATTGTTGAAATCGGAAACCCGGCTCGAAAAAAGTTGATAAAGTCATCATCAAATAAAATGTGGAGATATCTTGCTTACAGGCAGTATGTGTTTTGATTATTTAAAATCTGTTTTGTTCAAAAACTTTTAACTTTTAGATTAATAGCTGGGACGATATCAGAGAAGAGTTATACCAACTTGTGTTGTCGAAAGCACTATCTGGAAAAGATGGACAATATACTGATTTCAAATGTTAGAGGAGGCATGTGATTATTTTTATTGCTTATGTACAGTATTTTAATTGAATATGTCACGTATTTTATTAACTTTTAACTGAGCTTTCTAACACATTTGCATGAACGTGGAACCAAATCTAGCTATTTTTCTGTAAGAATAAGAATACAGATTTTAAACCCCTCAGTTTACAATTTACCTTTTAATCTCTAGTTAACTTGTCGTATCCAACCACACTGGAGTCCACAACTCACTTTTTGTGATCACAATTCTTTGCTTTTGTCTTTGGCTCCTCATATTTGTCGAATGAATTTATTGTTTCCATCCTTCTTGTTACAAAATGTGGCATCAGTAAGGAACTATTATTTACCAGACCCTGTTCAAGAATTACCTCACAAATGAAATCGGTTAGTAGAATTTTACCTCCTTTCAGGACCCGTTTCTTGAACAGCAATTCAGCTATTATTTTGAGGTTAAGAAATTCAAAATCAGTGTCATCATTATAGTTCGGCAGAAAAATCTTCATTTCATTACAATACTGATATAAAAAAGTCCAACTATTATTTAATTCTCTATATTTTTAAGGAAAACTGATTAAAATGTCATGTCAATTCGATGATGCTTTTGGAAACTTTAGCCACGTAAAAATCGAGCAACGAAAAAACACTAAAATCCCTAACAGCGATATCCGGTTCGGAACCAGGGTGGAACTTGCTGGAACTTCGTTTCTCGACAGTACCCCTTTAACTCAGCTAAGCGGCATTTTGGCACTCCAGACTTTATTAACCCTAGTTTCATCGCCAAAGCGTAGGGCTACGCCCAATGCTTTTACGAAGACGCCCAAGCCAGTGAAGGGTTTATAAACGCGGAACGGCGCGGCGTAAAAACGACGGCCTCAGGCTTTGAAAGTTTCTGATGGGGGAACGGTGGACTATACTGCCATATTAGGAACCAAATTCGATGCTTTTAAGCTCGTGTGTTTTAGAGTTCGATATTAAGAAAATGTGGTCCGTGCTGCAGCCTATTCAGAACAGCCCAATTTTTCGACTCTATTCGTGCTGAAATGCCGCTTTTATGAAGCAGAGTGAGGAAATGCCGCCTTTATGAATGAAGAGATTCAACTTAAATCAGCTAAGCGGCATTTTGGCACCCCAGACTTTATTAGCCCTAATTTCATCGCTAAGGCGTGGGGCTACGCCCAATGCTTTTACGAAGACGATCAAGCGAGTGAAGGGTCTGTAAACGCGGAATGGCGTAAAAAAGACGACCTCAGACCTTGAAAGGTTCTGATGCGGGAAAGGTGGACTGTACTGCCATATTAGGAAAAAAATTCGATGCTTTTGGGCTCGTGTGTTTTAGAGTTCGATATTAAGAAAATGTGGTCTGTGCTGCAGCCTATTCAGGACAGCCCAATTTTTCGACTTTATTCGTGAGTGCTGAAATGCCGCTTTTATGAAGCAGAGTGCGGAAATGCCGCCTTTATGAGTGAAGAGATTCCACTTAGCTCAGCTAAGCGGCATTTTGGCACTCCAGACTTTATTAGCCCTAATTTCATCGCTAAAGCGTAGGGCAACGCCCAATGCTTTTACGAAGACGACCAAGCGAGTGAAAGGTCTGTAAACGCGGAATGGCGTAAAAAAGCGGCCTCAGGCTTTGAAAGTTTCTGATGCGGGAACGGTGGACTGTACTGCCGTATTAGGAACCAAATTCGATGCTTTTGGGCTCGTGTGTTTTGGAGTTCGATATTAAGAAAATGTGGTTTGTGCTGCAGCCTGTTCAGGACAGCCCAATTTTTCGACTTTATTCATGAGTGCTGAAATGCCGCTTTTATGAAGCAGAGTGCGGAAGTGCCGTCTTTATAAGTGAAGAGGTGTCACGCAACTCAGCTAAGCGGCATTTTGGCACCCCAGACTTTTTAAGGATTCGGACTGCACTGGAGCCCTGATTTCCTCGCTACAGCGTAGGGCTACGCCCCATGTTTTCAGGAAGACGCCCAAACGAGTGAAGGGTTTGTAAACGCGGAATGGCGTAATCAAGACGGCCTCAGGCCTTGAAAGTTTCTGCCGCGAGATTGGTGGACTGTACTGCCGTTTTAAGAACCAAATTCGATGCTTTTGAAATTCCGCTTTTATGAAGCAGAGTGCGGAAATGTCGCCTTTATGAGTGAAGAGATTCCACTTAGCTTAGCTAAGCGGCATTTTGGCACCCCAGACTTTATTAGCCCTAATTTCATCGCTAAAACATAGGGCTACGCCCAATGCTTTTGCGAAGACGCCCAAGCGAGTGAAAAGTCTGTAAACGCGGAATGGCGTAAAAAAGACGGCCTCAGGCCTTGAAAGTTTCTGATGCGGGAATGGTATCCTATACTGCCATATTAGGAACCAAATTCGATGCTTTTGGGCTCGTGTGTTTTCGAGTTCGATATTAAGAAAATGTGGTCTGTGCTGCAACCTGTTCAGGACAGCCTAATATTTTGACTTTATTCATGAGTGCTGAAATGCCGCTTTTATGAAGCAGAGTGCGGAAGTGCCGTCTTTATAAGTGAAAAGCTGACACGCAAATCAGCTAAGCGGCATTTTGGCACCCCAGACTATATTAGGGATTCGGACTATAATGGAGCTCTTATTTCCTCACTACAGCGTAGGGCTACTGTAGTATAGTAATCAATTAGTAGTGGGGATTAGAATCTAATAAGGATTAGGTGATAGACAATTAGAATAAGTAGTCTAATAAGCACAACGGATCATAACCGACACTGTATTGCTTAAGACATAATAAATATATAGTGTAAGGTTTACGGCGTTTCACTGCCCTTGATAACTACCCGAACTCTTAATAATACATGGCGATCCTGCCAAAGGGCTTTTCGTGTTGTTAAGTGGTTGTGATCGGCTAAGTGATGGGTGGTTCACAAAGCAAGGAAGAAGTTATAATTGCGCAAACGGCAAGTGGGAACGCTTCTGCATCGGCATCAAGAACGGAAGTCATGGTGATAGTTCTTTTGGTTTTGGTTGTGGGAGTTTTGTTAGTTCTTCTACAAAGACTATGCACCAATTGTTTTAGAAGGACCATTCGTCGGGAAGTTAGCAGGAGTAACGTAATCGATTCAAGCAATGTATAGACGCTAACGCTAGCTTGAAGTACCCTAAAAACAAAACTCTACCACCCCACCGCCACCGCCACACCCAGGCTGAAATGTGCTAGATAAAATAGGTCCCGTGCAGATTTAGTGACCCCGATATAAGTTCGCGTACGGAGTGTCGAAATAAATTCTGATGCGATAACAATTATTATTAGTGCCAATGAACTTATAGTGTCAATACATTGGATACAAAAGTACAAACTATGCACCATCAGGCATCTAAGGATTGTCGCAATACCCATTACAGCAAGGAATGGTTGAGGAATTGGGGACGCTTCGTCAGCTTTTGATGGAAATGAACTGGTAAATGAACTGTTACAAATTTTTTTTTTTATGTGCGGATTGCAAAAATAATTATTACTTAAGAGTCTATTTTACATGTAGGAATTTTGTAATTGTTTACCGAATTATAAATGTTTAAAATGTTCAATGGCAACGAAAGTTCTAGATACAATATATAATGATCTAAAGGATATACGTACTTATTTAGTAAAGTTAGGAAAGGATAGACGTAAGGGAGATATATTAGATAAGAAAATTAAGGAAGCTGCAACGGCACATGAGCCATTGAATGACTGTATTACACAAATTAATGACGCAATAACGCAGTCGCTGCTAGCGGATGATGAAGTGAGTCAGGTTAAAGCAAAAGTAAAAGAAATACGCACTCTTTACCAAGACATTCTAAATTTTGCTTCTGAGAGGAATCCTACTCCAACTCCAACTAACATGGCAGCGTTTGACATTAAGGTCGCGGTTAGCCTTCTTCCTATAATGGACGATTCAGATAATAAGACGTTGCAACTCATAGATAGTGTACAACTCTACGACAGTATGATAGACAACAATTCTAAACCACAATTAATAAATTTTGTCCTTAAAACAAGGTTGTCAACAAGTGCCAAATTACGCTTGACTTCAACGTATGCTTCTACAGATTTGTTAATCGCTGATATGAGAAAACATTTGCTTCCGAAGAAATCTGACACTGCTCTTCAATCAAAATTAACACAGGCAAAACAAGGTAATAGCTCCGTGGAAGAATTCGGAAAAGAATTAGAAGAACTTTTCGTCAATCTTACTATTACGCAAGCTGATGGAAATGATAACGCGTATGCAATTTTGAAACCAATTAACGAAAAGAATGCCATTAAACGTTTTGCTGACGGGTTGAAAAATGAATGTCTGAGTACTATTATTTCAGCTAGGAATTTTACCTCTTTAAAGGATGCGATAAATGCGGCTCGAGACGAGGAATCTCAATGTACTAGCCTTACTAACAATTCTCAAATTATGGCAATTAATCGTCAAAATCATGGTCGTGGTAATCAGAGTAACTTCAGAGGAAATTTTTCTAATAATTATTATTTCAATAGAGGGCAAAATCAGAGACAATTTTCACGAAACAACTTCAATTATCCCAGGTCAAACTATCAAAATTACAATAGGTACAACAGCAACAACCGAGGCAACAACAGTAACGGTGGAAATAGAAGCAACTACTCTTATAGAGGTCGTTATTTCAACAGTGCCCCAAGATCAAATTTCAATTCACGTGGTAATAATGCATCGGGTCGAGGTCATCAAGAATATAGGTCAAACAATATTCACGTGATAGAGTCGGATAATAATAGACGAGCTGAATCAGCAGAAACAGAAACTAACGATTTAAACTATTTTTTTAGAGAGAATGGAAATCCATCAAATTAATGAATGTATTGGTACCGTAATCTGGGGATTTATAAAACGGCTGGGGTAATATGAAACATCAGTACATGAATTTGTATTTACCGCGTTGTCAGTATTCAGGATTGCCAAATTCAAATAACTAAATTTACCTATGTTTACTTGACAGATCGCAGAATCTGAAAACAATTAAAGGCGAAGTAAAACAACGGTGAGTTTTTTGCAAAAAATTATGTGCCCTGCTATGATTTTCTCTATATTTTATAACCTCATTTAGTCTCCTCTGTACTGGGTAAATTATGAGGGTTTTTGTTTTGCCCCAATGAGATAATATTTAGATTATAACCTCAATGGTGCAGGTAGAAGTGTTATGATTTTTTTTTATTAAATGCAAGCTCTAAAATGAAAAGTTTTTGAAAATGAAGATTTTCCAGGGTAATATGAAACATGCCTCGCAAGTTTGTTCACAAGCCTGGAACTGCCTTTAGAAAGAATTATCCACCAGAAAGTCTTGAACATGCACTGGAAGCTGTTGTCTGTGAACAGATATCTTTTTCCCAAGCTGAAGAGCGCTTTGGAGTTCCCAAGGCTACAATCTGGAGAAAATTCAAGGGAATGACGAGGGACAAATTGGGCAGACCGTCTGTTCTGAGTGTAACTGAAGAAAAAAATATCGTAGATGCTCTCCTAATTGCCTCCAAATTTGGGTATCCCTTTGATAGAAATGGGCTCAAGTTATTTGTTCAAGAATACCTCAATCGCAAAGGAGTGGAAGTTAGATGTTTTCGTAACAACATGCCCGGAGATGACTGGATCCTAAGTTTTGAAAGCAGAAACAAGGAATTAACACGACGAAATTGCGAAAATATGAAACGATCTAAGGCTGAATTGACCCCTGAATTGTTAAGATCGTATTTCACGGAATTGGAAGAAACCCTCGCAGGTGTTTTACCAGAAAATCTGATTAATTATGATGAAACAAACATCTCAGATGATCCAGGAACATCCAAGTTATTTGCCCAAAGGGGAACCAAGCACCCTAGGAGAATAATGGATTCTTCCAAAATGTCCCACTCGGTAATGTTTTGTGTTGCTGGTGATGGTGGTATGCTCCCACCCTACGTGGTCTATAAGGCCAAAAATTTGTATCCCGAATGGGTTCAAGGGGGTCCCCAAGGATGCAGATACAACAGATCTAAGAGTGGATGGTTCGATTCAGTAACGTTTGAAGATTGGTTTATCAAAATTGCCTTGCCCTATTTTCGTAGAAGAGATGGAAGAAAGGTAATGATAGGAGACAATTTGGTAAGCCATATCTCAGCGAAGATTATTCAACTTTGTGAACAAAATAACATTAGTTTTGTCCTTCTGCCACCAAACTCCACTCAAGTATGCCAGCCTTTGGACGTTGCGGTGTTTGGGCCAATGAAAAAGGCTTGGAGGAAAGTGTTGTTAAAGTGGAAAAGCAAAAATAAAGGCGTTGTACCAAAGCCTGTCTTTCCTGGACTGTTAAATGAAATGCTTATTTCACTGCAACCAACGATGGAGGCAAATATAAAAAGTGGGTTTGCTAGTTCTGGCATAATTCCTGTAGATTCTGAACGAGTCATCAGAAAAATAGTTCCTCGGGGAAATCTTGCTGGCCAGTTGCAAATAGATCAAGGTAACTTAGTGGGCACATTCACTCAAATAATGGCTGACAGAACTGCTGTGGATGAAACCAGAACCCGAAAAAGGCAGCCAAAAATTGATGTGCCTGCAGGCAGGTCAGTGTCTCTAGCCGATTTTAGGGGAAATAATAATATGATGGAAGCTGACAATGAAGTTGATAACAATAACCAAGATATCGAAAATAGTGATGAGGAAGATACCGGTAACGCTAATAATGGGACAGACGACGTCAATAATGAGATAGATGGAACAGAATTCTTAGAAACCGAAGATAATCATGGGAATTTAAATGACACAACTGGTCAAAGTAATGAAAATAACTGTGATAACGTTAATAATAAGATAGATGGAGGAGAATCCTCTGCATCTGAAGATGATCATGAGAATTTAAATGATATCACTGATCAATGTGAGGAAAATATCTGTGATGATGATACAGAAGAGGCTGAGCCAAATAAGACTGCTTTTTTAAAATTAAAAGTGCCTTTTAGAGGCAAAAAAGATATGGAGCAGCTAAAAATTGGCTGTTTCATAATCGCGTCATTCGTTTACAATAGAAACACCAAGAAAGAAAACCCCAAAATTTTCTTGGGACAAATAACGGAAATCCGTAATAGTGGAAAAATCACTGTTTCATTTCTACGATCTCACAGGGGAAGAAAATACAATTTTATCTTTCCCGATGTTCCAGATATTTGCTCTATTGATGTAGAGCAAATACAATTTTTGGTTTCAGACCCCAAAATTTCAAGAGGAATTCATGTTTTTTATAGCGACATTTTGTGAATCTGCTGTTGATTTTTTCTATTTCTCAAAACCAAAGAATTTGTGTTAATTTTCTATGGTTCCTATAAAATTGTTCCTTAAAACCAAAGAGTTTGTGTTAATTTTGTATTTCTGTTTCTTTAATAAACGTTCATAAAACATTCTCGTCATTCAAATGACTTTTTGTGATGTGGATGGGCTAATGTGAAACGGTATAGATATCGGCACCTCCTATAGCGAAAGCACGAGATTTGCCCCTTTTAGTGCACACAAAGAATGGATTCTTTATTTTTTAATATTGTGTTTCATATAACCCCAACATCAAGCCTTTATGAAATGTGATTTGCTTTCAAAGTATTTTTATACACATTTACGGAACTGTTTCATATAACCCCAGATACCCGGGTAATATGAAACGAAGAAAACATTTTTTTAAAAATAAGGGGGGGGCTGCAGAGATATGCAATTACGTGGTATCGCGTCCTGGGACATGCTAAAATGTGTTCCAGCTGGAATTTTGTAGTTATAATTTTCCATTATCTCGATATTCCTGAAAATCTCCAAAAATCGTTTCATAAATCCCCAGATTACGGTATGAATGAAGTGGATTTCAGCGTGAATGGTGTAAATTTAAGATTTTTGGTGGATACGGGTGCTTCATTATGTGCGATCAAGTATGAATGTTTAGGTAAAAATATTCCCATCACCGGAGAACGATTAAGTATTAGAGGTGCTGGAGGTACCATAGTTGCAGAGGGTTTCGTCACGCTACAGCTTCAGGCGGTAGGACAAATTTTCAAACACAAATTTTACGTCTTCAAAAATTTAACATGCAGAGCCAATGGTATAGTAGGTCAAGATTTCCTGAGGAAATTTAAGGGAGATATAAATTTTGAGCATAATACTAACGTTAAATAATAATAATAGTAGCATCTCTCTGAATTTTAACACAGAAACACATACATTATTAACAATACCTCCAAGATGTGAAATGATACATTTTATAGATACGAGTGTGAGAGAAGATTGTGTGATTGCTGCAAAACAGTTGTGTGAAGGAGTGTTTATGGCAGGAGCAGTGGCTCGCCCACAAAATGGGAAGATCCCAATAAGAATTTTAAATACCCGGGAACAGGAAGTTAATCTAAAAAACTGTTCAGCAGAAATTCATAGATTAAGTGACTATGACTGTTTGGAATTCGGAAAGGACAACGAAAATTTAGTTCAACGTGTAAAAGATTTATTTAAACTGCTTGACTTTCAATCTTTAAACAAACCGGAACAAGTGTCAATAGAAAATATATGCGCAAAGTACGCTGACATATTTCATATGCCTGGAGATAAACTGACAGTTACGAACATATACAAGCAGACAATTAAATTGAAAGAAAACGCAGTCCCAGTATATGTAAAGCCCTATAGGCTGCCACAGTCACAAAAAGGTGAAATTGATAAACAGGTAGAGGACATGCTAAAGAACGACATTATAGAGGAAGCCTATAGTGAGTGGAGTTCCCCTCTTTTAATAATCCCTAAAAAGACAGACCGTACTGGAGTACGTAAATTTAGATGTGTAATTGACTACAGATTACTAAATCGACAAATACAGGATGACAAGTTTCCCCTACCACAAATCACAGAAATCCTAGATTCGTTATCAGGAGCGATTTACTGTTCTCATTTGGACTTAAGTCAAGGTTATTTCCAAGTAGAATTAACACCAGAAAGTAGGCCCTGTACAGCTTTTACCACCGGCAAAGGCCAATATCAAATGAAACGACTACCCCAAGGGTTACGTATAAGTCCCAGCAGTTTTTCTCGTGTGATGACGGTTGCTATGTCTGGATTAACATATGAGAAGTGTTTTGTTTATCTTGATGATCTTATTGTATTTGGCAAAAACCTAGACCATCACAACAAAAATTTAATTATGGTATTTGAAAGGCTAAGGCAAGTCAACCTAAAGCTGAACCCGTCAAAATGTGAATTTCTTAAAAAGGAAATTTTATATTTAGGCCACACGATATCGTCGGAGGGCGTAATGCCTGACGTTCAAAAAATTCAAGTCTTAAAAGATTATCCGATTCCAAAATCTGCAGATGAAGTAAAAAGGTTCGTGGCATTTGCTAACTATTATCGAAAATACATTTCAAACTTTGCGGAAAAGGCATACCCACTCAATATTTTAAGTCGGAAAAACGTACCCTTCATATGGTCATCTGATTGTCAAAATTCCTTCCAAACTTTAAAAAATGCATTGATTAATCCACCAATACTCCAATTTCCAGATTTCTCAGAATCCAATGAATTCATAGTTCAAACAGATGCATCTGGAATAGCCCTAGGTGCGGTTTTGTCAGACGAAAATAATAAACCTGTAGCCTATGCAAGTAGGTCATTAAATACAGCAGAGTCGGCATATCCCGTAATTGAAAAAGAATTACTCGCTATAACTTATTGGGCAATAAAACACTTCAGGCCTTATTTACTTGGTAGGCATTTCAAAATTCTAACAGACCACCGGCCGCTTGTGTACCTTTTCAATCTTGCAAACCCTTCAAGCAGACTGACTAAATTTAGATTACTATTAGACGAGTACGATTTTAAGGTGGAATATATAAAAGGCTCCAATAATGTTACTGCAGATGCGCTATCAAGAATTATAATAAGTTCCAACGAATTAAAGGACATGCACAAAAATGTTATTTCGGTTATGACGAGAGCCCAAAAAGCAAAGGAAGACATACTATTGAACGGACAACTAAAAAACTCAACAAAGGATCATACTAGTGATTGGACTGATCACCCAAAAGCAGTAGAACTCCACAAAAAACCTAAACATTGTATAGAATTTAAGGTTACTAGTAACGAAAATGATTTTAAAAAATTACGCACATTTGACCACGTAGCTACGAAATCAGATAATTTAATATATGTGCCATCGAAATTCACTATATATTTAAATCCAAACACTCGATCGACAATAACCCCAGACGTTTTGTTGAGAGACTTGGATACAATTTGTAAAAAACTCAATATTCCGGAATTAATGGTTGTTAAAAATCATAAAAACACTACTTTAATCAAAGATGTAGCTAGACTAATAAAACTTATTCCAAAGTGGACCGGCCCACGTTTATGCATCTTACGAGAACACCAAACAATTACGAATGACGAAGATAAAAAATTAATTCTTAACGACTTTCATCTACTGCCTACAAGCGGTCATGCAGGAATTAACAGAATGACAAACAACATTAAAAAATACTACTTTTGGCCAGGGTTACATAAAGACGTCGAAAATTTTGTCAAAAAATGCGACAGTTGCCAACGCTTTAAGTACAGCAGAAACATCAAAGAACCTATGGTCATAACAACGACGGCAACTTCATCTTTTCAAAAATTATATTTAGACATTGTAGGACCCCTACCTAAAGACGCAAATGACTTCTCATACATTTTAACTTTACAGTGCGATCTGACCAAATATGTTGAGGCATATCCATTAAAATCAAAACACTCGGAAGTAGTAGCAAAGGCTTTTGTTGAAAACTTTATTTTACGATACGGAATAGCAACAGAAATTGCTACGGATCAAGGCTCAGAATTCATCTCAATGGTAATGGCCGATACCTGTAAAATTCTAAAAATTAATCGTGTGAGTAGCACCGCATATCACCATCAAAGCATCGGAGCATTAGAAAATTCACACAAAGTACTTGGTGCTTACTTAAGAACATTGATTAATCAGCATAATTCTTCTTGGAGTACTTGGATTCAATTTTGGTGTTTTGCTTACAACACCACAGTCCATTCTGAAACTCGATACAGCCCTTACGAGTTAGTTTTTGGAAAAGTGTGTAATTTGCCTAACAATCTGACAAACAACGTCGATCCATTGCTAAATTTCGAAAACTATCCATTAGAAATGAAGTACAGAATTCAAAAAGCTCAGGCCGAAGCACGTGAAAACTTAGTTAATAGTAAATTGAAACGTAAATCACATTACGATGTTAATATTAATCCTGTTAATTATAATGTTGGTGATTTCATTCTACTGAGAAAAGAGACAGGTGACAAACTGAGTGAAATATTTGAAGGGCCATATCAAGTGGTAAAAGTGTGCTCTCCAAATGTAGTAATTTTCAAGGACAATAAAGAACTGCTAGTGCATAAAAATCGGACTAAACTATATTTTCAGTGAGTTTGTGTCATATTACTTATGTTTGCGTAATTGTTTACGATATTGTTAATAGTAGTCCTAGGTTAGTTTTTAATGTTAAGTTAGATTGCTGATAAGGATAAATTAATGTACACTAAGCAAGGGTAATAGTAATGGTGTTTGTTTATGTTTAAATTTCAATTGTTGTAAAAGAATTTAATTTCAATGAATATAAATTCTTTTAAAAAAAATCAAGGGGAGGTGTAGTATAGTAATCAATTAGTAGTGGGGATTAGAATCTAATAAGGATTAGGTGATAGACAATTAGAATAAGTAGTCTAATAAGCACAACGGATCATAACCGACACTGTATTGCTTAAGACATAATAAATATATAGTGTAAGGTTTACGGCGTTTCACTGCCCTTGATAACTACCCGAACTCTTAATAATACACTACGCCCCATGCTTTTGGGAAGACACCCAGACGAGTAAAGGGTTTGTAAACGCGGAATGGCGTAATCAAGACGGCCTCAATTTTAAGAACCAAATTCGATGCTTTTGGGCCCGGGTGTTTTCGAATTCGATATTAAGAACCAGTGGGAACCTGCAGGATGCATAAGACGTACCTGTTCAGGACAGCCCAATTTATCGACTTTATTTATGGGTGCTGAAATGCCACTTTTATGAAGCAGAGTGCGGAGACGCCCAAGCGAGTGAAAGGTCTGTAAACGCGGAATGGCGTAAAAAAGACGGCCTCAGGCCTTGAAAGCTTCTGATGCGGGAATGGTAGACTATGCTGCCATATTAGGAACCAAATTCGATGCTTTTGGGCTCGTGTGTTTTCGAATGCGATATTAAGAAAATGTGGTCTGTGCTGCAACCTGTTCAGGACAGCCTAATATTTCGACTTTATTCATGAGTGCTGAAATGCCGCTTTTATGAAGCAGAGTGCGGAAGTGCCGTCTTTATAAGTGAAAAGCTGACACGCAAATCAGCTAAGCGGCATTTTGGCACCCCAGACTATATTAGGGATTCGGACTATAATGGAGCCCTGATCTCCTCACTGCAGCGTAGGGCTACGCTCCATGCTTTTAGGAAGGCTCCCAAGCGAATAAAGGGTTTGTAAACGAAGAATGGCGTAATCAAGACCGCCTCAGGCCTTGAAAGTTTCTGCCGCGAGATTGGTGGACTGTACTGCCGTTTTAAGAACCAAATTCTATGCTTTTGGGCTCGTTTGTTTTCGAATGCGATATTAAGAACCAGTGGGCTGTGTTGCAGGATGCATAAGACGTACCTGTTCAGGACAGCCTAATTTATCGACTTTATTTGTGCGTGCTGAAATGCCGCTTTTATGAAGCAGAGTGCGGAAATGCCGCCTTTAGTGAAAAGATTCCACGCAACTCAGCTAAGGGGCATTTTGGCACCCCAGACTTGATTAGGGATTCGGGCTACACTGGAGCCCTAACTTTCTCGCTACAGCGTAAGGCTACGCCCCTGTCTTTATCGAATGCAAATTTGAAAGTGCTGAAGTGCCGCTCTTCTAGATGAA
Organism: Pycnomerus fuliginosus; assembly: GCA_963924575.1. Lineage (NCBI taxonomy): Eukaryota > Metazoa > Arthropoda > Insecta > Coleoptera > Zopheridae > Pycnomerus > Pycnomerus fuliginosus. The sequence goes on along the minus strand of OZ004617.1, from coordinate 42,123,247 downwards.
CAAGTTTCACAAACGCGCAATTATGGCATCCTAACCTTAAAATACATTATTTATAAATTACACTTTATTGTAAACTTTTGTAAGCTCTGATAAGAATAATTTATTTTTAAATGTACTATAATGGCGCATTTCACCATTGCCACTTCTATTGCTGCACTTTTTGAATCGCTTTCGCATCACAACATAAGCCTCCTCTGCCTCTGGTCTAAACGTCTTTAGACTGACTCAAGGTTATGCACATTCCGAAAAGGATTGTCAACAAAAGAGTGTGAACTGGGGGGCAGATTCCGCTCTTCTTTTTGTACACTGGAGGTCCTCTCTCTGCCTGAGGCCCCCGAGTTCCTCTAAGATTTCCCCGGAGTTCTTGCAGGAGGTTCCTCGAAGAGGTAACCGAGTTCCTCCATGAGTTAACTCAAGCCCTCGATAAGGTCCCCCAGGTGCTAGATGAGGTCCCCTAGGTCCTAGATGAGGTCCACCAGGTCCTAGATGAGGTCCCCGACATGACTTGACACTCTTTATAAAAAACAATCTATCCCGCTTAGGAAATTACGTAAACGGACAAATGTTCGGATTAATGCCACGGTTACCATAAATTCTACTAAATAAAGTAAATTGTCCCTGATGAGCGATATTGAGACCACGCCCCTTAAATTACCCCAAGGTATAAGCAACCTGAGCAACTAGCGTGTATTTTGTTATGCAGCGTCGATATCCAAGGTTGAACAATGAAACAAGATTTATTTATAAAGTCAATTACCCGGCGACATCTGTTGGTCATTATCCTGTTTCATGCATAACTCAACCTTATATTTGGAGTTAATACTGTGTATTGATACTGCTTAACTCGAAATGCACTTGGGGACACTTGGACCTAAGACTGTAAAATTATCACAGATTTTCGAGTTATTACTGGATCTATGATCATTCTATAGATCCAGACGACCAGCTATTGCAGTCGATGCTAAAAAAACAGAAAATCGAAAAAATTGTGTATTTTAAATAGGTAGTCGGTAGTAGGTATAGTTATAGGTAGAAGAAGTAATTTTAGTAGGTAGCATAGGTAGTTGGTAAATATTGTTTTTTAAAAAATAAATTTGTGTTATTTCCTGAACATTTTTTTAAAATTAATACCTGGATTAAAGTTATTATTGGTAGCAGCACAATAATTTTTTCGCCATAATTCTTAGAAAAAAATTAATTCTCTACAACTTTTATTTTCACTTAAGTCCCCCTTAACGGAATTTTTTCCACTTCCGGTTTAACCGGAAATGACCTAAACTTTTCTTTTTCAAATGGAATGATACCTTTTTCTCAACAGAGTCGGAATCTACGATTTTTTCTGAGTTAGAAACATGTATCATACTTGACCGGAAGTGCAGTCACGGCCACCCCAGATTGTCAAAAACATCAAAGAAATCGCTGAAACATTGAGATTTTCGAAAAACGCAAAAACACGTCAAGTTAGTTTTTTCGATGCAAATTTACCCGAGTAATTTCATTTTTTGATTTCTCTTATTTCGATCAAATTTTCTCTTACCTCACAATCTGTCAAAATCTCAAAAGCAAATAAAAAGAAAATGTCAATGGGCAGATGAATTTGGAACAAAAAATTAAAGTAGACGTGTTATGTGTTTTTGGAAAATTTCAATTTTTCACCGATTTCTTCGATGTTTTTGAAAATCTAGGGTGGCATGACTTCTTGTCAAATATGATATATGTTTCTGACTCAGAAAAAATCGCAGGTTCCGAATCCGTTGAGAAAACGGTGTCATTCCATTTGAAGAAACAAAGTTAAGGTAATTTCCGGTTAAAGCGGAAGTGGAAAAAATTCCTTCTATATACGCGCAAGTGTCCCCCTCCGTGCGGGATTGATCAGCGTTTATTTCAATTCAATATCTTTATTACATCCAAAGATATTCAAGGTGGGAAGTTTTAAAAATAACACCCTGTATAAGTATTAAATACATTCATGAACATTATTTAATCGTTATTCATTTCCAGTACAACAAGGTAAAACTTAATAAATAAATGGAGAGGCTCGGCTCTTTTCTAATTCGTTAAAAATGACGGCCAGTACTGCTTTTGTGTTTACCTGGATATATTGCAGTTTATTCAGAGGACATTTCAAACTATTTGAAGCTCCTATTTCTGCAAAAAAATTTCCGAATGGTGGATTTTGTCAGAAACGCCCTTTCGCCATTTCTGCAAAAAATAGAAAACAAGTCGAACGGCTGTCGCACGGCACTGGGGATTTACCGGACGGTGGATTTTTGTTAGCAGGACCCTTTTGCGCTTTCGGGTGGATTCCAGTCCATTCGGTGAACTTTCGAACAGCTTTAAGAGCCTATTTCTGAATAGCAAAAAGTTTAAATAACAGCTGTAGGGCTCCAGTACGACACTGACGAATTTCCGGAAGGTGGACTTTTGTCAGCAGGACAAAAATTAGGTTAGGAGTACGTTTATGTACTTATTGGTGTAGTTCTTTTTTACGATGGAAGATATTGTGGACACTGTGTACAAGTGTTTTGTTTGCAACTTCAAGTCTTCCGAGAAAGAGGTTGTAAATCGTCACATCGACACTGCATGTTTTTGAAGCACCAGGATCAGAGGTAATAACAGAAGATTTCGGAGAAGGTAGGTAGTTCTTTTTCATAAATGGTATGGTTTCAACGTAAATAATTTTATGATTGTTTTTGTAAAGTCTTTATTTGTCAGTCACTTGTAATTGATCGTTTTCGTGTAGGAGTGTTTATAATCATTTTATCTTTAGATGTCGGCATCGTGGAACGCTATGAATCAGAAAATGGGCAGTGAGGGTGGAACCTCCTGGACAGAAGCTCCAACAAAGTTGCTAATTGCACTGTATAATGATTATAAGCCAAAAGTGGGAAAAACAATGAAGTTAATAACTAAAAAGAAGCTGTGGAAGACCAATAAGACAGAAATGAACAAGCATAAATATAATTTCACTGTTACGCAGATAGAGAATAGGTGGAAGACGTTAGAAACGGCCTTTAAAAATAAGACGGAAAATAACAAGAAAACGGGACGTGCAAGGGCAAGTTGCCCATATGAAAGGTTTCTTTTGTATACTCCTAGATAAGTATGCTTATTTCTAATTACATTTTAGAGAACTGACATCATGTATGCTACAGAAAACTTCCATTTTTCCAGAATTAGTTTTGGGAAGTCAAGGCGCTGAAAACACAAGAGTACAATCATTAAAGATTGAGTGTAATCATTAAAGTTGAGGACGGTCCATCCACAAGTGCAGATGGTTTATTACAAAATGTCAGTCCTCCACTGATGAAGACAAATACACCCTCGAAGGCAAAGGCACACCAAAAAAAGGGAAAAACAACAGTGCTGCAAGAATTGAAACAGATGCGTGTAATTCGTGAAAATAATTACGAGAAAAAAATGGAAGTCTATAAGGAAAGGACAGTAGAATTGGAGAGGAAGAATGATCTACTGTAGAAGCTTTATTAATTTTGTCTTTAAAAAAATCTACATTTACCTTCTTCTGCGAGTCCTGGGAGGGTAGAAAAAATTGTAGAGTTTTTTAACACACCACTGTCGTGTACCGATACAGGATAACCAATGAAGACAATGAAGACATCGATTATTTTTTTATTTTCATTACATATTATACCTTGCACACATTATACTGGTATCACCTTTACGATATATGTAGTCACCTTTCAACTTGCTTGGTGGATCGAAGATTAGATGGGTACCATCAATTGAACCTTCAAAATTTAATTACTAGACAGATTTCATTTGTTGTTATGTATACTAGGTACCGACAACACCAGGAAAATTAATTTTTCTTCAATAAACGAGGCTGTTCTTAATTGCTCATTTGCTGATGGTCATTTTATTGTACTTGCTGACAAACTACTGACAAAAGTTGCAACTCTGTATATGATTTTATGAACGACCCATAGTGAAATATCAAATCGGTCATCTTTAACTGATATTACTGGTGAAGATTTTAGAGTTGTTGCTTACTGTGGCTCCAATTCATCAATATCAAAAGTGACAGGGGTAACAGGTTAACCTGAGAATTTACCAGCACCACAGGAGAATGATGATTCACTCCATAAGCCTCGAACATTGCAACATGATTATTCTAAGATAGGGCCACAAATGCAAAGGTCACACAGAGTCAAGACATGGGTTCCTCGTTGCAAGGCTTCAGAATTAAAAACACCAAAAAGCAAGCCTTTGAAATTGCAGCAACTCAGGAACGAATCAAAATATCGGGAAATTCTCTTCAGATTCTTAATCGCCAAAAAATAGCGCAACTTTTCTCTAATTTAACCGACCCCGGACCTTTTGCCGTTTAGAAGATCCCAATGGTGAGCATCGAAAAATTACCCACCCTGTATGCTTATGTACTACTTGCCAAATATAACTTGGGCTCGATATGCGCAGATAAAGAAGCGAGAGGGTCGGTGTGCAACAGAATAGGAAGAAATGCACTCGAGCCGTGTCTCCGAACTAGGCATAAAAAGCGAGAAGTTGACGCTAAGAGGGTTTGATAAGAAATGAGCTCCGTCGTAGAGGTGGAGAACAATCGATAGCGCTATCGATAACTATCGATAGTTTCGACTATCGAAAGCAATCGATGTTTTTTCCCACTATCGATAATATCGGATATTTTTATTCTAACAGTCAAATTTTAAGCCCCGTTTTTCGTTTCGCTTTCGCCTTGATTGTGACTGACTGCAGTAATATGAATGTGGCGACATCTGTGGTGGCGACTGGCAAGGCAAGCTCGCACCCCGCGAGTGCAGCGCAGCGTGTAGCCTATATGCTATAGCCTTCTATTCTTCTACCTCACGTTCGGCTCCGGTTCGGTCTCGTTCTTTTCTGTCAGGGTCTGTCACTGTCAGTTTTCAGTCACAGGTGACAGTCCCGCTCCGGCGCACCGCATTCCGGAGTCCGCACTTTGCCGCCATTTCTCCTCGCGGTAAATAAATACAAATAAACCATTATTTTTACAAGGTAGAACAATGGAAAAGTTTTTGAGGAAGACAAATAAAACTAAGGAATGTAAGTACATTTTTCTTTCATTCTATTTTTTACTGCTGAATTCACCGGCGTAGGTTAGGTTAACTTTAAGCGATAGTTAAAATAAAAAATAATGACAAGAATCAAGAATGACGTTTAAACAATAGGTTATCTGTCATTCTTGTCATTTAAATTGTTGCTTAAAGTTAACCAAGGCCGGTGCAATTGATCATTAGATTTGTTCAATATTGAATACTTACGAATAGCTCTGGTTTTTTTGTTGTATGTAACTGAAAGCTTTTGAAGTCAATTAACTAATTAATATCGTCTTCGTAGGTTCAGGTAGTGGTAGCAATGATCATAACTCGGATCATGAGCCATTAACATCAAGTCAACACCCAGCCAATAATCATCCCCATTCTGAGAATACGGATTCAGAGTCTGAAATTTCCGTCATTTCCGTTTCGTCACCCTCAATCTCGACCACCAATAAAAGGAAAAGACAGAAGATTTCCCGAGTTTGGCAGTATTTTAAAAGGTCAAGTGATCGGAAGTTAGCGAAATGTGTTACATGTGGTAAAGAATACAAAACCAGCGGAAACACCAGCAACTTAGCTGATCATTTAAAGAGATTTCACCCAATTGCTCCTCAAGCTGATGAGGAAGAAACACGTACTTCTCAAACTCTCACCACCACCAGTTCGAGCAGTGGCATAACTTCGGCAAGATCTTCCAGCAGATCCTTAAGTCCTTTTTTCAAGAGATCTCTTGAATATGAAAGCACATCGAAAAGAAAACAGGAGTTGGATCGCGCTCTTGCTTTTATGATTGCCAAAGATTTCCAACCCTTCAACATTGTAAACGATACTGGATTTAGAAAACTTGTTCATCTGCTTGACCCTCGATATGTAATTCCTAGCAAATTTACAATTCGGGAGACTCTGCTGAAGAAGCTTTACAACGAGTGTTCAGAGAAATTGAAAAAAATTCTTGGTGGCATAAAACATTTAGCAATAACTTGTGATATTTGGACGTCTTTATCTACAGAATCTTACTTAGCTGCAACCTGTCATTTTATATCGGATTTTAAATTGAAATCGGTTGTTCTGTCCGCAAAACTCTTAACCAAAAATCATACTTCCCAAAATATTGCAGGTGCCTTACAGGAAATATTTGATGAGTGGGGAATTGTTAATAAAATTGTTTGTATCGTTACTGACAACGCTGCCAATATGATCAAGACAGCAGAGCTTTTGAAAATTCGTCATCTTCCATGTTTTGCCCATTCTTTGAATTTATCTGTACAAGACAATCTCAGTAGTGAAGAAATTCGTCCAGTTTTAACCAAATGTAAGGAAATTGTTCGATTCTTCAAAAGTAGTACATCAGCGACAGATTTATTCAAAGAGGAACAACGCCAAATTCACGTTAATAAGGAACCGTTGAAATTAATCCAAGAAGTTTCTACACGGTGGAATAGTTCTTTCTATATGATACAAAGGATTATAACAACCAGCGAGCCTTTAAATAGAGCTCCATCTCCGTTAACCATTGATGAAATAGCAATCCTCAAAGATATAGAAGCCTGCCTATATTGTTTTGAAGAAGCCACTAGAAAAGTTTCGGGCTCAAATTATGTTACCCTTTCTTTAATAATTCCGCTAACATTTGGAATTTACAATTCTCTCTCTGAAACTCTAACAACTGTGGCCACGGCACAGGGACAGAAATTTTGTAATGGTCTGTTGGAATTGACGCGAAAAAGGCTATTTCCTTATGAATCCAGGTCAGTTACGAGAATAGGATCACTGCTGGATCCAAGATTTAAAAAGGAGGGCTTCAGGAATGAGGATAACGCAAACGAAGCTGCGAAATTTTTAGAACAAGAAATGATTCAAAATTTTCATAGGGCAGCTGTTGAGACGACAGAAAATGGAAACGAGGAGAGTCTAAAAAAAAAATCGTTGTTTTCATTTCTTTCTCAAAGAGCCGAAGAGAAATCTAAAAGTATTACCGGAGACATGATTATACGAAAGAGACAGTACTTAGAAAGAGAGAACGCTGCTGAAGAAATGGATCCATTATTATTTTGGAAAGTAAGGAAAAATTAATTTCTTATTGGTTAATGGTTAGTGTACTCAATTCGATATGTTTCATTTTCTGTTTTAGGTAAGTGGTCAAGAGCTCAGCCCTATTCCTGATCTGGCCCTAAAATATCTGTGTATTCCTGCTTCTTCTACCGATTCCGAAAGGGAATTCAGTGCAACGGGTCAAGTGATAACTGAAAGAAGGTCTCGTTTGAAGCCAAAAAACGTAAACATGCTAGTTTTTGTAAATAAATACCATTGGCTGGTAGAAATGAAAAACTAAACACCTAAAATAAAGTTCTTTAATATTTTTATTTTAATAATTTCGTTTTTTATGCAACTATCGAAAACTATCGATTGTTATCGATAGTTCATGTTTACTTTATCGATAATTATCGATAGTCACGACTATCGATATTTCTCCACCTCTACTCCGTCGGGGAAGGTGGGCCGAGTTTAACGCGCATCTTTCAACCGAGCCCAAGTTATATTTGGCAAATAGTATGTTATGATGTGATGACTATCATAACAGGCAGAGCTCGGATTTTAAGACATCTAAGTCTGTTATGATTCATAACATCCGAGGTTTGTTCAATAGTTTATCGGTTTAGGCAATTAAAGACGAATTTAATAAAATTTTACATGAATTCGTGTCATTTTGACAATCGAGATGACAGCATTTGAATGGGGTTATTGTTGTCATGAATGGTAAATGGGCTTGTTATTTAGAAACCATTAGATAACGTTATGATCTGCTTACCAGCCTATTTTTATGCATGTTAATAACGCTTTAATCGCCTGAAACCGGTAAATAAATTAATTCCACAATACCCTCAAAAATCTTAAGATGCAAAATTATTGTTTTTTCCTTCTAATCAGGCTAGATCCGACCATTATGCGGCCCCTCGGCCGGTTAGCGCCAAAATATTGTTTTTTGCTTCTAATTTAAATTTGAGAAGGACTATCAGCTTACAATTGCTATTTTACCTGCACATTTACTGCTGTAACACGTTGGTTAACAAATTATTGTTCTTCAAACTTGTACAACAATGTTGTTTTTTGGCGCGGGATCGGAAAATTCTACTTTGAAAAACTAGTGTAGTCTTAACAATAATTTATTAACCAACGTGTTACAGGAGTAAACGTGCAGGTAAAATAATAATTGTAAGCTGATAGTCATTCTCAAATTAACCAAAGCAAAAAAACCTATTTAAAGCAACAAAATTGGCAACCCATGACGTCCGTTATTTTCGTTGATTAGGGTATAGGTCGCGTCAGTTGGTGGTGGGGGAGGCGATGATTTATGATGGGTTTGGTACCCTACAATGCGCATGCGTTTACCTTAACATTGTCACCAATTGTCACATGTCACGCAAAAGGTTAGGGAGGTTAGAATCAACTGATGTTTATGTGTTCTTTTAGTCTAGTCGCAGATCCGTTGTTTTGTGTTTACTTCTAGTTTTTCCAGAAGTGTTGAAGTGCCTTGAAGTAGGTATATCATTAAAGTTAGTAATGGAAGATTCTGAATTAATGTAGATAATTTCAGATTTACTAAGCAAAAGATGCCTCGACGCTGCTTAGTCCCTGGGTGCTCCAATGTGAATGGATGTGTTGAAGGCTTGGGGTTTTTCAGATTGCCTTCTGGTAGGGATAACTCAGGGGAAATAAATGCCAGAAAATTGAAGAGACGAGATATGTGGTTGGAAGCCATGAGTTTAAAACTTGACACTCTAAGTAAGAGTGATATTGAACAAGCACGCGTTTGTGGTATACATTTTATTTCTGGTGAGATAATACTTATTCATTTTAAACATTGTTATTTATTGCATCTTTACAGGTAGAGCATCTAAGGTGTGCAACGAGAACGATCCCGATTGGGTTCCATCTCTACATTTGCCAATTATGCCACAAACACAGGAACTTCCCCCTGTCGTTCATAAGCAAAGAAGAGCTCTGAGTTTTGGAACTGAAAATACAAATAATGATGAAAATGTGCTTAATGGTCATTTGCAAAGTAAGTAATTAATGTCAGCAAATTGGGTTATAATGAAAGATGCTTGTTTTAGATCAGTATTACAGTTATAATGTGGAGGCAATGAAGTTAGAAATTGTGACGTTAAAACAAGATTTGGCCTTAAAGGACGAAATTATTGCTACCTTAGAGAGCAGAATCTCTAAATTGCAAGAAAATGAGGCTTCTTTAATAAATCAGATTATCACTAAAAATGAAGAACTTGACAGACTGAATGGGGTTATAAAGGAAGATATTCAGACAATTGGGACACTCAAACAGCAAATGAACAATTTTACATTTTCTAAGGAAAATTTGAAGGAGGACGAATCAAAGTGTAGATACTACACAGGCCTGGATTTTAAAGTTCTGGAATTTGTGCACGATTCAGTTCAGTCCTTCATTCCCATCACGGAAAGGAATGTCCTGACAAAATTTCAATCCTTAATTTTAACTCTTATGAAGTTGAGGAAAAATTTTGATTTTATTGAACTTGGCTACAAATTCAACATTGCTAGAAATACAGCTAGCAGTTACTTTTATAAGGTTCTGCACATTCTTTTTATGCGCCTAAGAGTTTATGTGTACTGGCCTGAACGAGATGAGCTCAGGAGAAACATTCCCGAAGAATTCCAAAAGGCCTTTCACAGTAAAGTTGCTGTAATAGTGGATTGCTTTGAAGTTTTCATTGCAAGAGCCTCCCAACTTCAAGCAGCAGCCCAGACGTTTTCCCATTATAAACATCATAACACGATAAAATTTTTAATTGGTTAGTTGAATAATAATTTAGGCTGTTGATTAATTATTCACTTTTACTTGTTCTGTATGTTTCATCAGTCTTTGGAAAATATAAAGGAGCTCAAGCAAAGGTACAAGGTCAGTGGGTTACCTACACCTGTTATCTTCTACTTTGTTTAATTTTTTTACATAATATGTACCTACATATTAGGTGCCTACTTAATTGCTTGGTGGATAGGTAGTATGTAAATGTGATGGGGAGGTGCAGAGGTGAAATTAAATGCTATCATGGAAATGTTGATATATTTCAGAATAATTTACATTTATATTTCAGGGATTACGCCCCAAGGAACAATATCGTTCATATCAGACGCATATGGAGGTCGAACCAGTGACAACTATATAATTCAAAATTCAGGATTCCTTGAGAAATTGAGCCCTGGGGATTTAATTTTAGCTGACAGGGGCTTTACGGTAACTGAAGAGGTGCACCTTTATTTAGCCGAAATAAAGACTCCTGCTTTTTTGAAAGGCCAAAAGCAACTCTCTCCAAGGGATGTCGAAGAAACAAGAAAAATCGCTCATCTCAGAATTCATGTAGAGAGACTTATTCGTTCTGTAAAGGGAAAATATAATATCCTTCAGAACAAGCTATGTTTCAATTTGTTGAATGATAATGACTGTACAGCTGTAGTGGACAAAATTGTAACAGTTTGTGCAGCTCTTGTTAATTTGTGCCCATCTGTCACAGCAGATTTTGACTTTTGTGGAGATTTGTAAATATGTTGTACATACATAGGTGCTAGAGGTAGTTAACAGTTTTGTTTATTAATATACGATTACAATGATATACAGGCTGGTCCAACACTAGTGTCCAGCGGCAAAACGACCTTTTACTTTGAGGCTAGAGTTTTGAATTTTTTACAGGGTGTATGGGTACTAAAAACCCTTCAGATGGCGTTAACATTTTTTTCATTGGACCAAAAATGTGACGTCACGAGATTTCAAATTGAGCTATTTTCATGGAATAAATAAATTTTGTCCATAGGTTGATTATTTTCGGCCTTAAGATTATGTTGACCAGATTTTTAATTTTTTTGAACGTCAGGTTAGCAAACTGCAGAAGGCAAAATAATCGTCATTTTATTTCATAAGGAGGCCGTGAAACAATATCGAAACGATGCGCCGTGTGTCCAACTTGAGTTCATCGGAGATTTAGAACTGTCAGTTGCTTGTCATGTTTTGACAGCGGCCATTGAGCCCCGGAATTATTAATTGATTGATTTATTCGAATAATCTAATATTTTTACAAAAAAATTATGTGAAAATCATCGAGTCTGCCCCGCGAAGTTTTAAACACGCGCGCAGACGCAAAGCGTGTTGTTTACATCCTCGACTCTCGGCAGTTGATGCCTGGAAGATGTGAAGATTAATGAACCTTTTAGCAGTTTATTTTCTTGCAAACGCTCTCCAAAGGTTTACCTCATTTAATTATCATTGAATAGAGTAAGTTTTTCAATTTTCTTTGTATTATTATAAGCAATACTGGGTAATTTAAGGTGTGAAGATTTGGACGACAGGATCATCACAATCTACAAGAAACAGTTGTTTACTACAATTACAAGATAAAGGAATAACGAAGGCAAGACTAGCAGAATTATTCGTCAGTGTTAGTAATGAGAACGAGAAACCAAAACCCTATCTGTCGAAGTGCCTGAACTTTGGTGAAATGCAGTGCGAATGAATCTGGGACTGGTTTCAAAATCATACGTATTGTCTTTGTAAAACAATCAGCAAAACAGTAACAATTTCTGTTGGATTAAATTATGAATAAAGCACCACTAAACTTATTTATTTTAAGTAAGGTACACACGCATCTTTATGAAATGGTCTGAATATTCACTTGGAACAAAATGCCCCAAGTTCCTAGCTAGTAATTTATTTCACATTACTAATTCAACAATGTAGTTTATTTAGTAAGGTTTCACTGCAATCTTGACACTAATCATCGCAGTCACTACACGAGTTCCTCAAACAGACACTGCTGCACAATATCCACACTTTTCCCTTGTAAAATGTAAACAGTCTTGGATCAGAACGTGATAATCATCAACAATTATTTGTAGTAGATGCCATAATCTTGTCGTTTAAATCCGAGTCCAAATCTTCAACATCACCTTCAATTAAACAGGGTTGTTTTTACAGATACAATAAAAGTTGAAAAACTTACCCAATTCATAGATAATTAAATGGGGTAAACCTCTGTACGAATTTGCAAGGAAATAAACTGCTAGAAAGGTTATTAATCGTGTCGGACTGCCGGCATCAGCTGTCGAGATGTAAACACGCATTGCGATTGCGCCTGCGCGTTCAAACACTTCGCCGTGAATATTCATGACTTTCGCATAAGTTTTTTGTAAAAATATCAGATTATTTCAATAAACCAATCAATTAATAATTCTGGAGTTCAATCACCCGTGTCAAAATATGACAAGCAACTGACAGTTCTAAATCTCCGATGAACTCAAGTTGGACACACGGCGCATCGTTTCGATATTGTTTCACGGCCTCCTTATGAAATAAAATGACGATTATTTTGCCTTCTGCAGTTTGCTAACCTGACGTTCAAAAAAATTGAAAATCTGGTCAACATAATCTTAAGGCCCAAAATAATCAACCTATGGACAAAAATTATTTATTCCATGAAAATAGCGCAATTTGGAACCTCGTGACGTCACATTTTTGGTCCAATCAAAAAAAATTTAAGGCCATCTGGAGGGTTTTTAGTACCCATACACCCTGTAAAAAATTCAAAACTCTAGCTTCAAAGGAAAAGGTCGTTTTGCCGCTGGACACTAGTGTTGGACCAGCCTGTATACATTATGTACAGTTCATTAATATCTACCTATTATACATTTGTGATGTTATTTGTACAAGGTTGTGCAATTTTAGATTTTGAGTTTGAAAAATACTTTCCCAAAAGCTCAGGCATGATAGCTTTGTAAAAAAAATCAGTAACCTTTTCCTGTGCAGAATTCCAAAACTCCTTGTCAAATTGTCCAAACAACAAAATCACTGTAACCCCGTTCTGTTACGGCCAACTGCATTTGAATCTGGAAATAGTAGGAATGGTTCTTTTTGAGAAACAGTTGCCCATTAATTTTTTGTAAACAAAACAAAGCAAGTTCCTCTAATATTTTTTGTTTGGCGCAATAGGGGCATTTAATTTCCAGACAGCCTAGTCCACAGCAGTCACAATTTAGAAGTGAGTCTGGAGTCGCCCCCATATGTGGCCACAAAGGATTAATTATAAACCCACATTTTGAAATGTCAAAATTTGTGTGCACTGAACTAATTCGATTTTTGTAATCATTGATGGCAGTTTGTTCATGTTCGCAACCATAGGTTGTATACTTTGATTTAAAAAACTTGTTGTGACAGATGCTACTAATTAAACTGTAGGATGGGTTACTAACATTTGTTCTAACGCAGGCTTTCAGTCTTGAAGCTGTTATCCTCCCAATTCTATACTGGAACCAGCATTTACTAGCAGCCTGCTGTTTTGTCTTTTGTTCAATTTCTTGACATTTACTCAAGTCTATTGATAAATCAACAGTTTTTCCAGCTATCTGTAGATATTCCAAGTCCATGTCTTCAAGTTCTTCATTAAACAGTTGGGAAAGAACCACAATTTGTTTATTACTGTCCTGGCCACCACACTTTTCTTTTAATTGGTCACAATAGGGGCTTACGACCAAGTGTAAAGCTGATATATAGTCTTTCTTAAATAAAATTTCTAAGGATTTCTTCATTTCAGCTGTACTCAATTGAGGAACCTCCAGAATTTCTGAATTCCTTCGGAACCCTTGCTCATTGAATTGTCCACTCTTTCTTTTTTTGTAAAGTTCTTTTGGACTTTTGTAGCAGATATCTCTACTTTTTGACATTTTGCCACAACTTATTGAAGGGGCCACCCAATATGCAGAGACATCGGTGACAGTTTTGTTTTGCAAACGATGAGTGACATCTTCAATCAGGAAACAAATTGCTCCAATATGCGAGCAAGCTTCGCCCAAACCAGCCACACAGTTGCAATGAGCACATAAGATAACGCCATCTGCTTTACACATCACCCAAGCAACAAGAGGTTTTTCTCTCAGCTTTTGTGAATGCACAACCTGCAACACAACATAATGTTTTACATCATTCAATTTAAAAAAAAATAATTGAGGATACCTTGCCAACAACCGTTGTAATTTCATTGCAACGATAGGATGCCACATGCTTTACCCAGCCGCAAACGAATTGATTGTAAGACTCCAGGCTCTTGTATGCCTTGAACTCTTCTTGGGTGTATGCACTTTTCTCGTACACGAAGTAGTTTGTAATATCTATTGAGGTAATCTTTGGTAACAAGGATACGTCTTGCGAAAGTTCTGCTTTCAGTACATAAGGGTCCACAGATATAGGTGCTATCTTCTCGATATAACGCTGCTTCGCTCATGTTCATGTTATGTTGGTTATGCATGCACACGTGTTTACTGTTTTGTTGTCGAATGTCATTCAAGTGTCAATTGTGTCATCATGCAACAATTGACAGCTTGGTCATTGGGTACCAAACATGGCGGCATGACCCTGATTGACGTCACGCTGACGGGACCTATTATTTAAATAGTCAATTCGATTATTACCAACACAAATAAATGAACAGTTAACATTAAAAATGCACTCACCCATAGGCGGCAGATCACAGGAAAAAGCACCTAGACGCAACCAGAGGCACCCGGGCCGGTTCGCCACCAAAATAGCACTGATTATCATTTATCAGTTTCATTTTGGCGGTGAATCTCATCCGCCAGCCGCCACCGAACTAGTTCTTTATTCTACGACAACGCACAAGTCTAATAACACTTTAAAATTATAATATAGATTATAGAATAAAAAATTCCGTTTATTAGATCGCAAAGTTATGAAGAAAGAACACAGCGAAAACAAACCACACGCGGCGCCCGGCGCATCATGCGGAGACATGAAGTACGATGTCAATCAATGATGTCGTAGTCATACCGAAACCGGACCGGGGGGCGCATCCAAAACGATCCATCCTTAATAACTTTTGCACTGATTAAGATATCGACTTGCGGCTTTTCTACAGGTTCCTTGGCTTTGAGGGTTACATGTTTCACCGTAATTTAGCCTTTGTTCAGATTGTACAGTTTGACCCCATCCATATCAAGATCAAAATCTTAAATGGCAGCATATCGAGTCGTAAGTCAAATTAAATCTCTTGAAAAAATGGCAGCCGAGAAGGTGGTTATTTGGTTAAACCAAATTTGACCGGCAATCAGGAATTAAATGGGTTTAATTTACATAAAGGCTATCTATCTACGCCCTTTAGAAGATTCTCTGTTACATTCTGAAGATGGTGATTCTCAGTCAGCCAATAATCCGACACCATTTGATTTAATAGAAGTGGAAAATAATGACAATCTACGTGCAAATCCAATCAGTGATTCATTAGATATAATGCACCAGAACAGTGACTCAAGTGCCTCAAGACTTATTTGATGAAGTAACATCAGTAAATGTCATATTGAACAAATTGCAAAATCAAATAAATGATGAAAACACCACATATTTTAACATATTTAGACGGGACATATTCGAATGCTGTATAGGTGCTCTCAATAGAAAAAGTTTTTCACCATGTAACAAAATGTCTGTTATTTGTTGACTCTGATGAGGCTACTTGTAGTTTTCATGATTCTGAACAAAAGTTATCATGGCGCCAACCTCCTGACATGGACAGTTTTGCTACTTAAAATCGCGAAGATAGAATTTTGCCATAAAGTTTATACCTCGGTTTATACACATTTCTGGGCCCGCCGTTTCCTACTCTTCCCGACATAACATTCAAATACGCCCAAAAGGCTTCCATATAGACGTATGTCACCAATATGGGTAAGAAAGGTGCCTCTGAACTTATCATGTAGAATTATGATGGCAAAACGGCCGATTCCGTTTTCGCTACATGTAGTTCTTATGGGAAAAGTTCTATCTTCTTTTTGTAGCAAAAAGTGTCCATGTCAGGACGTTGGCGCAATGATAACTTTTGTTCAGAATCATGAAAACTATCGGGTGTCCCAAAAAAAACCGGACAAGATAGCCTTTGAAATAAGTCAGCCATTTCTTAATCGATTTGGATAGATTTTGTCTTAAATTAAAGCTAAAGAATCAGGCTTTCGAACTTTGCAAGAAACGTCGACAGATGGCGCTGCTGTAGTAGCCTTATTGATACTTGTCTTTAGGGCTTATTTTAGGTGCGTGGGGATTGGTCGGGCAACAACCCATGGTTATGAGACCCAAATAGCCTTGAAGATCTTTCTTTTTTCTTCAAAAATCTTTTTTCATAAGTCCATTTGGCGTAAGCATTAATTTTCTGTGATTTTTCTAAAAAAAGTGTTTTTGCGTATTTTCATGCTTCCATAACCATGACTAAAGTAACATCGATGCACATAGGGCTTAATTTTCAATGATAACTGTTCAGTTGCCCCCCACTGACATCTGCGCCACTGTTTTCACCATATTCGTTCATTTATAACTGAAAATTAAGATTTATGTGCATTACTGTTCTTTGGTCATGGCCATTAATGCGTGAAAATACCTCAAAACAAATTTTTTTAAAAAATTACAGAAAATTAATGCTTAAGCCAAATCGACTTCTGAAAAAGGAATTTTGAACAAGAAAGAAAGATCTTCAAGGCTATTCGAGTGTCATACCGATTGGTCGTTGACTGACCAATCCCCATGCAGCTAAAATAAACCTTCAAAGCAAGTATCAATAGGACTACTACGGCAGCGCCATCCACCGTAGTTCCTCATACATTCGAAAGCCTGGTTCTTTGGCTTTAATTTAAGACCACGTTCATCCAAATCAGTTAAGAAATCGCAGACTTATTCCCAAAAATGTTTTGTCCGGTTTTTTTTGGGACACCCGATACATCATATCAAAAATTCAGACAATTTCACCGAAAGCCACTTTCCATAAGAATCGTGCCGGGGTCCTTTCAGAAGGACTATCAGCTTACAATTGCTATTTTACCTGCACGTTTACTGCTGTAACACGTTGGTTAACAAATTATTGTTAAAACTACATTGGTTTTTCAAATTTGTACAATAATGTTGTTTTTTGGCGCGGAATCGGAAAAATCTACTTTGAAAAGCTAGTGCAGTCTTAACAAACATTACAGGAGTAAACGTGCAGGTAAAATAATAATTGTAAGCTGAATTGAATTGAATTGAATAGTCCTTCTCAAATTAAATTCAGAAGCAAAAAAATCTATTTTGGTGGGAACCGGCCGAAGGGCCGCCTTAAACAACAAAATTACCAACCCCTGACGTCAGTGCCTGAGTTAACGACAATTTTCCAGCCACACAATGGCCGCCGGTTTCGTCGGAAATGTTCGGGAGGAAATAGCTGTGTGCTAAATCACTGAGCTTACTTGTCAGTTTACGAGTTCTGAAAACGTTTTAAATTCGAAGCACAAAAAAATAGTCGTCTTAAATATATTAATGTTGTTAACTAATTAATGCAATCCGTTGTTCACTCCTGGAATAAAGTGCTTCTGCTTGAGAAATCAAAGGGTTTTATATTTATATTATTTTACTTTTACGTTACGTTAACAGAAACGGCAGTCCTGTTAGGTTTTAGGTTAGAATGTCCAAAATCCTTTAAATATCGGTTCATGGTTTTCTCAAGCGGTTGTTGATTTATCTCAATTACTTTAATAATTCCTCTACACCTGAGGCTTCACTGAGCAAAAGGACAAAGTGCAACAAGAGCTGTAAGTGGTAGAAAAAAAAAACAACCTAACCTGACAGCTACACATTGCAGATTTACGATTTATTTTTGAACAACTTCCCAATCCTTGAATCCAACGTCAATTTGAGCAGTCACTCTTCTATACCAGAGGTGTAATTGACCAGGAGGGCAAAGTGCAACAAGAGCTGTAAGTGGTCGAAAAAAATTCAATCTAACCTGACACCTACACACTGCAGATTTACGACTTATTTTTGAACAACTTCCCGATCCTTGAATCCAACGCCAATTTGACCAGTCACTGTTCTATACCAGAGGTGTAATTGACCAGGAGGGCAAAGTGCAACAAGAGCTGTAAGTGGTCGAAAAAAAACAACCTAACCTGACACCTACACATTGCAGATTTACGATTTATTTCTGAACAACTTCCCAATTCTTGAATCCAACGCCAATTTGACCAGTCACTGTTCTATACCAGAGGTGTAATTGACCAGGAGGGCAAAGTGCAACAAGAGCTGTAAGTGGTCGAAAAAAATTCAATCTAACCTGACACCTACACACTGCAGATTTACGACTTATTTTTGAACAACTTCCCGATCCTTGAATCCAACGCCAATTTGACCAGTCACTGTTCTATACCAGAGGTGTAATTGACCAGGAGGACAAAGTGCAACAAGAGTTGTAAGTGGTCGAAAAAAATTTCCAAAATATTCTTCTTGAAAAAGTTTTTCATTTTATTCTACGTTGGAAAAGCACTGTGTGAATCTAGCACGTCTTCTCAACCAGACAAACCAGAGAAATTTGAACAATTTCTTTCTGAATCGGGGGTAGTTTAAACTTTCACTATTTCTCAGTACCTGGTTTTGACATTCTGAATATCAAATAAATAAAACGCGTTGTTGTATAGAGAAAAGAGTTCATCTAAATCCATCAACTGCTAAACGAGTTACGACATTTTGAATTTGACTCAAAATTCCGGGTGGACGAATTGAATTGTTGAGCAGTTTATTTCCAAAAATATTTCGACCGGTTTTTTTAGGACATATCGAAAATCTGTGTACGCCAATCGTTAGGGACTGAAAATGTGCATAATCTAAAATTACTATGAACTCACATGGGCGGCTCGTGTAGGGGGCAGCACAAAATTACATTTTGTTAAATGGAACACACCCCATATATCAATGCATTTTTGGTT
The DNA here is from genome assembly GCA_963924575.1 of Pycnomerus fuliginosus. NCBI lineage: Eukaryota > Metazoa > Arthropoda > Insecta > Coleoptera > Zopheridae > Pycnomerus > Pycnomerus fuliginosus. Next base: position 42,104,381 of record OZ004617.1, on the reverse strand, counting down.
TCTACGTGTCATTCTGTGCAACTTTTGTGAGGTGTGCCCCATACTTAAATTCAATCGTTTTTGAGTTATTTAATAAACTGTGTAGAATTTGGCGAAAATAAGACTTCAGTTAAAAATTAATATTTTCGAAGCCTTGAAGTTTTTTCCTTCCGAATTTATGGCACATCCTAAAGAAAGGTCAGGGCTACCCGGTGACACACTTCGATATCAAATTTCATGCACAGAGTGGCCCGGTAAAATTTAAAATTGACAGAAATTGAAAAGACAAAATCTCAAAAATTTCAAATGGAATGATCTTGAAATTTTTTCGCCGTCTAATACTTTCTTAACAAATCCCTATACCTAAATGGCATCCTTTCCGAGTTACTTAAAATTTTTGGGTTTATAGCTTAATCCGTCTGGAGTTAATAATAACCACCTTTAATTGAAATATCGATCTTATTGTCACTATCGCGGTTAGAAATGATTTTGTTAATTGACTTTGGTATTAACATCATTTTTGTTGACTTCAGAAAATATTGCCGAATTAATTACTGCTTTTCCCTATTGCAAATTGCTTCGCCCGGTTTTTGTTAAAAATATTTTGCAAACATCCGTTAACCGTATTATTTTGAATTATACGTTGTTATACGCAGTAGAGTTTATCATTTTAAAGACATTCACTTGTTCTGTTCCTCTTATCAGTAACTCGGAAACGAATAAAACCACAACAGAGACCTAAGACTAGTGATAATTTGAAAAACATGCTATTTAGGTATAGGTATTTGTTAAGAAAGTCGACCTAGAATTTACTTCTCTGAGGGAGAAAAAAATTCAAGGTCGTTTCATTTGAAATTTTAGAAATTTTCTTTTTCTAATTTCTGTTAATTTGAAAATTTACCGGGGACAAGCTGTATTCGACATTAAAGTGTGTCACCATGAAGTGGACCCAGTTATCTCGAGCCTTAGAGCGTTTATATTAAAATTCCTTTGCCAGAGTAGGTAGACAACCATTAAAACCTTGCATAGCTACCTCCCAAAACACATTGGCGCGAGTTTTTTCTTTCGAGTCCGCCATATTAGAAAAACTCAGAGTGTATTCTTTTCTGTACAACCTCAGGGCTGTAATTCTCGTAACTGGAAGGTTTCTAGAATCCGGCCTGGTGTATTAGGTAAGCTCAGTAAATTCCTTCCGCCTTCTGCCACTTTTTTGTATTAGATTAGGATTTTTACTCGAAACCTCGAACCCTGCCGCTTGGACATTTCCACGTTATACCAACCAATCTGCCTCCAATAAAGCTGTTTTTAACATCTCGAGAACCTTACTACCCCGTACCATTACAACTTGGCGTCCAACCTAGAGCCGAGAGTGAATAGCTTCAAGGGGGCATGACTACGGAACGAACACCACATGGCCGGGGGGTCCTTACAAGGAGCCAGGCAAGGCGTGCCAGTCAAGCAGAGGAAGAAAGGCTGGATGAAGCAGCTGGAGAAATTTCAGATGGAGAATCATCGACACAACCACCACCCCCATATCATCAGCTGATCGATGCAAATGATTATCGGGACTTCCTCGAGATAAGAACTAATAATGGTTCAGGTATGAGTCTTCCATTTAACATCCAGGGGGCACCCCCACTGAGAATCAGAACGGGACAACCAAAACCTACAGAATTAAATAAAGATGAATGTGTAAATCAGGATAGGGTAACGAACAAAAATTGTTGTGAGCCGGGAGGCAGGGGGCAGAGATCTCCTGTTTATGGTTCATGTTTTGCTCGGGATTTAGTTTATAATTTTCGAACGTCCGATGCTCGGGGCGGAAGGACTATAAACGATAGAGGTTTATTAAATAACAATAATTTTAACTTACCAAATGCACAGCAGGTACCGGTCCCACCGGTGTACCCCAATCAAAATAATAGGCCTCGCCCAGTATCACCTATGTATCTGGGGGCTCATAATATCAGTCCCGCTCCAGTTCAACCCATTTTAACTCCTGCAGTACAAGCAAGCAAGGTATTGCCGTGTTTCTCAGATGATGAGACACTGCATCCGGTTGAATTTATTAATTCTTTCCAAAGAATTGTGGAAATGTATCAAATTCCAGAATATATAATGACTACTTGGGCACATGAATTGTTCATTGGTCGCGCAAAACCCTGGGCCGACACAATACTGCCTCTTTGTCATTCACTAGTAGAGCTTAAAAACGCCTTTTTGGCACATTTTTGGAGTTTTGTCAGGCAGTCTAGGTGCCGTAAACAAATTGATTCAGGGCGGTTTGACATTAACTCTAAGTTAGGTTATGTGAACTACTTCTTAAGGCAAGTCGCTTTTGCGCGCTACTTACAACACCCCTATACCGAGGTCGAGCTGATCATTTTGGTCGCTGCGCATTTTCCCGAAAGAGTAGCTTCTGTTTTGATTGGTGCGAGAGATGTCGGTGAGGCTGTGGAGAGATTAAGAATGGCTGAATATTTACAGTTGGATTCAGGTCGCGGGAGATATTCGAATAACTCAGATAATTATGCGCGCGATCAGGGGCGAAATCAGCCGGTCAACAGAAATAATAATAATAACAGAGAATCCTACAACCAGCGTCAAGGTCAACAGGGACAGGGGGCTGCTCGCGGGGGTGAAGAAAATAGAAATAACAGAAAATTTAACATGAATTATATGTCTTTTGCTGCGCCTTGTGATATAGAGGAAAATAACGAAGTTACGGAGAATGATGAGGATGTTGCCCCATCGTCAAACTAACGACCTCGCACCGTGGTGGTCCACCGGTGGGGGGTATCTTGGAAAAGCGGGCCAATAAAAATTATTGTAGTTTTAGTTCGAGCATTCCTGGTATCACCAAAAAAAAAGCTTGTGTCATGTCTAGGGTGAAGTTACCTCAAAATAATCCTCGTGATGAACTTCTTCTTGAGGATGACTGCGAAGAGTTGCTGCTCGACACCAGTAACCCGGTCATACTCGTCCGAATTTTCGATTTTCAGTTTCCGGCGCTTGTCGATAGCGGGAGCGAGATGTCCGCTATTTCACAACAGGTTTTTGGTCTCGTTACAAATTGCGAAGGTATAACTGTGTTCCCCACTACGGGAGTGCGGGTTTCGGGTGCTTTTAGAGCCAAAAGTCGGAAAATTACCCATCAACTTTTGTTACAGTTTTCCCTGGAGGGGCAAACGTTTGAGCATGAGTTCTTATTGGTACCTGAGTTGGTATATCCGGTCATCCTAGGTTCAGATTGGCTTAGGCCTTACGGAGTTTGTCTAGATTTTAAGAACCGTTGTTTAGAGTTAGAGTCTAGGGGGCAGAAGCTTATCGTCCCGGAAACTACTTTGATGGACTGTGCGTTTATGGATGGTGATAGAGAGAGCTTAAAATTGCGTGCCACCAGCATTAAGAGGTGTTCAGAACTTAACCCCGTTAGTCTAGTTGATAACGACAGTGATACCGCAGATGTTACCGCACGTATGGTTCCTATTTTGGAGAATTTAAAGCAGACTCTCTCGGTTGGTCAGTTGGATCGGTTTGCATCAGTTATGCATGATTTTGCTAGCATTTTTTCCGATGTCCCTGGACGTACTTCCGAATATTATCACTCTATTAGTTTATCAGACAATACGCCATTTTTCAAACGGCCCATACCTATTCCGGTGGCACATAGGCCATCCGTGGATGCTCAAATAAAGGGAATGGAAGAGTGGGGAGTCATTGAAAGAGCAAATACACCTTACGTTAGCCCACTGGTCACGGATGTTAAAAGGGATGGAAGTGTTCGTGTTTGTCTCGATGCTCGCACTTTAAACAAAGTTATGTTGCCGGATTTTGAGATGCCGCGCCCGATTGAGGAAATACTTCGTACTTTACCCACCGGTGCATTCCGATCTGCCCTTGACTTGTCTGCAAGTTATTGGCAGATCCCTCTACGACCTGAGGACAAACAGTACACCGGCTTCATGTACGCAAATAAAACCTATCAGTTTCGAGTTCTACCTTTTGGTTTAAAAACCGCAGTTTCTAGCTTCACTAGGGCTATGGATATTATTTTGGGTGAATTTAAAGATTTTACTGTATGCTATGTAGATGATTTGTTGGTTATTTCAGAGAGTTTTGAGGAGCATATTCGTCATTTAAGTTTGATTTTCGATCGGTTGCGTCAGGCGGGGTTCACCTTGAAATTGAGTAAATGCAAGTTTCTCGTAAACGAGATTAACTTTCTGGGCTATGTTATAAACAACGATGGCGTCTCTCCGGACAGATCGCGTGTGCAGGCAGTTTGCGAGTTTCCTACCCCAGCAGATGTTAAGCGGCTTCAAGCATTTTTGGGCTTGGTCAATTTTGATCGTGGTTTCTGTGAACATTTTTCAACTGTGGCCGAACCTTTAACTGCCCTTCTACGTAGTAAGAGGAAGTGGACATGGGGAAGTCGTGAAGCGGATGCCTTTAAAGAGTTGAAACAACTTGTAGCTAATGGCACTTTATTATCTTATCCGTGTTTCCAGAGTCCATTTTACGTGCAGACCGACTCCAGTGATGTAGGGTTAGGGGCCCAACTTTTCCAGATGGACGGTGACCGAAGGAAAGTGGTAGCTTACGCTAGTCGGGTCCTTTTGGATCGTGAGAGACTATATACAGTCACCGAAAAGGAAGCTTTAGCCGTGGTCTGGGCCCTCCAAAAGTGGCGATGTTACTTGATCGGTCGGAAATTCTTTATCTACACTGACCACCGAGCTCTCATATATCTTCAGACCTGTCGCTTGCTATCACCTCGTATATCTCGATGGGCTTTGGCTTTGCAAGAGTTTGACTATGAGATTACTCATATTCCGGGCACGAAGAACATAGTACCGGATATTCTGAGTCGTCATCCACCACGTCGCCCTCCCGTTCCGTCCGACAAATGTTTTCGTCTTCTCAGCTCATTCCTTAAATTATCATCGAACTCCCATCAATATCTGAAAAAACCTCCCACAAGATCAAAGAGAAGACCCTAAGCTGAGTAAAGTTATCAAAGGACTCGAGTCTGGTGATGCCACTCTTGCATTGAAATTTGTTTTGAGAAATGATGTGCTTTTCCTGAGGCGTGCTGAAGACGAACGTTGTTTGGTGTGCGTGCCAGCAAACCGTAGAGTAGATTTCATACTAGCTTTCCATGAAGCAATTGGGCATTTTGGTTCTTTTAAAACTTGGTCAGCCCTCAAAAGGGAAGCTTGGTGGCAGAATATGAGTAGGGACATCAAAAGGGTCGTAAAGTGTTGCGAGACCTGTCAAAAAACCAAGGTCAGTCCTTCATGCAGACCTCCGTTGCAATCCATCATCCCCGAAGGACCAAACGACATCTGGTCTTTTGATCTATATGGCCCTTTACCACCCTCTCGAGGTGGTGTTTCCTATCTTTTGGTCTGTCTGGACGTGTTCAGCAAGTATGTCTCCCTGTATCCTCTGAGAAGGGCCACCACCCCAAATATCCTTCGTGTAGTGCAAAGGGACTTATTCAAAAACTTAGGGGTTCCTAAACGTATTTTGGCTGATCATGGCACTCAGTTCACTAGTAGTAGGTGGTCTGAAGCTTTGTTGAGGTCCGGAGTGGAATACGTGTCTCATTGTTCTGTTCGGCATCCTGAAGGTAACCCTGTGGAAAGGGTCATGAGAGAGCTGGGACGGCTCTTTAGAACTTTCTGCTCCGAGAAACATTCCAGCTGGGTTTTTGAATTGGAAAAATTCCAAGCCATCCTAAATGGAGTGGTGCATGAGTCTACCGGCTATACACCTTATGAACTACAAAAAGGAGCACCTACACCTTTGCTCCTTACAGACTTGATCGAGTTCCCAAATCCCCTTAGTAACGAGATGAATTCTCATGTGAAGGTTTTTCTCGCAAAAAGTACCCTAGAATCCAAGGCCGCCCGTAGGCGTGAGAGACATATCAGTCGCGATATTATTTTCCACGTTGGAGACCTGGTGCTGCTGCGTGCGAACCCTATCTCAAGCGCCTTGAATAAAGAAACAAAAAAATTTATGTTATTATATGAGGGGCCGTACCGCATCAAGTCTTCGGTGAGTGCTAGTACATATATTTTGGTATTCCCTCAGGAAATCAATAAAGAACGCGGTATGTTCCATGCGTCTTTACTTAAGAAGTATCTACGACCTGTTTCACTGTAGCTGGAAAATTGTTACCGTTTGTTTTGTTAAGTTTCGTGATATTTATGTTATTAACTTCATATATTGCCTTGATCAATTTGTTTATATTTACCTTTTGGTTTATTCGTCGTTTGCCATCAGCGCACGCCGTATAAAAGGGGGCAGTTGAAGTGGACCCAGTTATCTCGAGCCTTAGAGCGTTTATATTAAAATTCCTTTGCCAGAGTAGGTAGACAACCATTAAAACCTTGCATAGCTACCTCCCAAAACACATTGGCGCGAGTTTTTTCTTTCGAGTCCGCCATATTAGAAAAACTCAGAGTGTATTCTTTTCTGTACAACCTCAGGGCTGTAATTCTCGTAACTGGAAGGTTTCTAGAATCCGGCCTGGTGTATTAGGTAAGCTCAGTAAATTCCTTCCGCCTTCTGCCACTTTTTTGTATTAGATTAGGATTTTTACTCGAAACCTCGAACCCTGCCGCTTGGACATTTCCACGTTATACCAACCAATCTGCCTCCAATAAAGCTGTTTTTAACATCTCGAGAACCTTACTACCCCGTACCATTACAACCAGGTAGCCCTGACTTTTCTTTAAGATGTGCCATAAATTCGGAAGAGAAAAACTTCCAAGGCATCGAAAATATTAATTTTTAACTGAAGTCTTATTGAATTTAAGTATGGGCCACACCTCACAAAAGTTGCACAGAATGACACGTAGAAAGCAAAAATGCATTGATATATGGGGTGTGTCCCATTTAACAAAATGTAATTTTGTGCTGCCCCCCTACACGAGCCGCCCATGTGAGTACATAGTAATTTTAGATTATGCACATTTTCAGTCACTAACGATTGGCGTACACAGATTTTCGATATTATTAATGACGGGGACATAAATGGACTTTGTCTCACCGTTGGGACACCCAGTATGTTCAAGAAAAATTAGATTTATGAACTTACTTAACTAAAAGAATTCAAAACAAGACCAATGACAATTTATAGCAACAAGATTGTCTGGATTTTGGTTGTTATCCTCACCTTCCCTTTTGTTTGTATTTCAGTGAAAAATATGGCAGAGAGGCCTTTGAGGAGGCCGTTGGCGGCGATATTGAACAAAAACAGCTGGAGGCGGGGGACGTTCTGGTCGTGGAAAGTCCCCCACCCACGCAAAGAGCCGTCATCAACTTGGTGACCAAAGGCAAATACTGGGAACGCCCCCCCCTAAGCAATATGAAGATGGCCCTGATTAAGCTCAGGGACCTGTTGAAGGATGAGGGGCTGCCCCTAAAAATTGCCATGCCGTACTTGGGCTGTGGCTCAGACCGCCAACAATGGCATAAAGTGCTGGCGGTCTTAGCCACAACCATCGCAACCGTGGACGGCGTGGCGATGAGGGTGTACCACAACGAAAAGTAAGTTGGTATAATCACAAGGCGGCAGGATGGTTAATTTTTCGACGCTCAGTTATTGTTCACCATTTATCTGTAAAGAATTCTCGGATGTCTTGATTCGTTTCTAAGTTATCCAAAAAAATAGAAAAATTCCAATGTTTTAAAAAAATAGGTTAATAATAATAGATAGAGCAATTCGCGAAAAAAATCACTTTCTAGCAGTGCTCGTTTATTGGAGAAGGGGTTTTAGTTGTTCTCGTCCACAAAGCAGACACTACGAGTCACAACAATCACATTACTTCTACCCCGTAAATGTAGTTAAAGGTTCACCACCAGATGTCAGGCACTTTGACGAGGATCGCAAAAGAATCAGAAGTCGACTGTTGTTGCTCAAAATTTAAAGGCATAGAAAATTATTGTCAACGCCATTCAATTGAAAGCCACTTTCGTAGCTCGTTATGTAATATACTATTAATCATCGACGGCGGTAGGTCGTTTTTCCGGTTGAAGGTAATAAATTTGGAGATCGACTGCTTAGCCCGAGAATTGTATAATATTACTGGAAAACCGGTTGCACCCACCGCCCGTGGTGGCTTATTAAATTTTTTACACGATCATAGGAACAACGAACAGGGCCGGATTAACGAGTACTGGAGCCTGGGGGGTTAATTAACATATAAGGGGCTCTCCGGTTGGGCCACTGTCAGAGAGTCGGTTTCGGACCACTACTAGTAGGGGCCCGGGGGTTGCAGTCTTTCTAGATCCTCCCCTTAATCCGGACCTGACAAAGGAAAAACAAAAATTTCAAACATGCAAAATAACATCTATAAATGAAATAGGTGGACGCACCTGATCTCGTTTACACCCGATATATGGTATCACCGTGTAGGTCCTACCCAAGATCAGTAAATAATAATAATAATAGCACAATTAATACAACAGATTTGAAAACTGAAAATTCTAAACACTGCATGATGATTAATTAATATCAACATTACTTTTTAGAGGTGCAAGGTTCGGTGCAGAAACGAGCCATGGGCGGTGGGGGACCCAGCAACCCCAACAACCACGTGGGCGGTGGGAGCCCCAGCAACCCCAACAACCAAGTGCGCGGTGGGAGACCCTGCAACCAGGTGCGCGGTGGGAGCCCCAGCAAAAACAAGAATTACAGCAGCAAACTGAGAATAGGTAAGACATCGTGTTTAAGACGCGTCCATACCTGTAACATCTGGACACGTTTCTAATTGTTCGTTGAATTAGACTTCACGTCCTTTGTTATCCTCTATTTCAAATGGTGTGCGGACGACCTCACGTCAGGTATACCGAACCTGCTTTACCACAGGTATCTTACCTTTTTCAGACATAAACGTGCCCTTTTACCTGACGCTACAGTTATTTCTTACCACCAGTGTTTGCATTTATTTAGATAAGGTGGTATTTACTTTTATTTAGGAGAATAATAGTAATGGCTTTTATTTTTAAGAAAGGGCGATTTTTATTTTTGCCACAAACATTAATGCTGGAGGCCTATTTCAATACCAATAATAAATAATAAATACCAATAATAAATAGTTACATTTATTGTACCTAAGTATTGCATAAGTACTGCATACACGCTATAAAATAATGGTTCTAAGAGGTAAATTTCTTGATTGACGAGAATCCACGATTTCCGGAAGCAAGCATTTGTGATAAAACGATTTCAAGGGTGTTTCCATTTTATTTTTCCAAAAATTATCGTCCCTCTGTATGTACTCTATTTTAATATCTCCATGTCCAGTCCACACACCTAAAATACAAGTTTTCTTTTGGGTAATGTGAAGTTGTCCTTGAATTTGGTAATACCAATCATGATTGGTATTCAATATTACATCCCCTTTCTTGTCCACTTTCCAGATTGTAATGTGCTTCTTTTCAATGCCCTCATTGGGGCTTAATTTTCTTGTGTAGCAGCTGTACGGGCACTTTATTTCTACTATTTGGTCTTCATCAATCACACCATCCGGGGAAGCACCGAGGAAGTATAGTTCTTTGTCGACAAATAAGCCGCATCTATTTACTTTCACATTTTCTTTTTCTTCCAAAGCTTTTTTGGCAACTTCCTCGTAATTTTTGCCATGCTTTATAGATTTGACGTGTGCCAGGGAGGATTTATATAGCATCCTGTGCACCATTTTCGACGTGTCTCGATTCTTTCGCCGTTTGCAAACTTTTGCGAAATTAGATGCAGTCAATAATTTCCTCCTTTCTTCTAACCATTGTCCATTATCTGCTTGGTAGCGAGTTTGGATTTCCAATTCATCAGCCTCATCCTCGGTTCTGCGGATCGAGTCCAAAAATGCATCGCATGCCTCCTTGTATTCTTCTTCTGCTAAGTCCGGCTTTTGACATTCACTGCCATAGTCTTTATCAGGACAGCTCTTCAATTGTTTCTTTTCAAAAGTCTTCTTTTTTCTCAATACATTTTGACGAAAATTTTTGTTCATGCGCCTAACTTCAATGCGTCGAATAATTTTTCCTGCCTTATGCCCAGCACCTTTGGCTAAAGCTTCATATTTTGTGTGACCCATTTGCGAGTTGTGGGACACTACGGCAGCGGCGCACCTTGTGGCATACGAATTTTTCAAAGCATAATTGATTCGCTTTCCCCCAACAAACTTGGCAATTTTTGAGTTGTATTGCTCAACAATGTTGCTATCAACGTCGAAAAGCAAACTCCTAGCATGATTCGCTAAGGAGCGAGTGATTTCCAAGATCTTCCCTAAAAAGGTTTTCGATATTGCATTCAATAGATTTTCCTCACTATCAGTCTTGTCGCAAAAGTAGGCGGCGCAGGAATCATGTTGGCCCAAATAGTGGTACACGCCATTAGTGATATCTTTTTTTAAATCTTTGATGGCAATGCCTCGATTTTCATTTTTTTTGTGGTGACGTACAGCCCCCTTGATGCCCGAACGTAATTTACTCATTTTCCCTTCCAAAATCCTCCTTTCTCCAGTGGGAAACGTACGGTTTTCTGCTAATGCTTGCATTTTTTTTGAATAATTACGCATTAGATGATTGCGACACTCAATCTTTTCCACAGTCAAATTCGGGTAAGGTCTAGATTCGATGATTTTGTTGTACACGCTGCTATCACCATCACCTATCATTCTGTGATATTTTACACCATACATAGCAACACTGGATCTAAAACCTTGCACAAGAATATCCGATTCCATGGATGTTGAGCTACCCGTAAAATTTTTGGTGCAGGTATGTTCTTCCGCTGGAATTTGATTATTTCGTCTATCACAGTGGACACAATACTTGTTTCGAACACCGATATATAACACTTTTCCCGTATGACGTCCTACTATAGCAGCCACACCGGATAATGCATTGTAATTGGTCCGGTAGGATCGTTTTGACCAGGCTCCATCTACGACAACTTCCACTAATGGAACTCCGTCTTTGCCAATTGAACCGGTGTTGATCGCATTATCAATTTCTTCTTCGGCAGCTTCCTTCATCACACCTCTGGCAGTTTTTTGCCAAACATCAGAAACAATTTCATGCTTTTTCTGATATGTGCCTTCAGACATGCAAGGTACATCTAAGCAGCCTAAAAACTCTTCCAAGTTGTAAAATCCGCCTCCGATCGACATAATTCCTCTAACAGCAGAAGCATTTATATCCACTTCAGCAGATATGTCTGACGATTGAGTACTCAAATAAAATAAGCTGTTACACATCTCACATTTAACAAGGTATTTAGAACAAAGTCCCATTCGAACCTCCTTCTGGAATACTAGATTATTTAAATTGCATCCAAAGTTTTCTCCATGATTGCAGATTTCCTTTAATTGAGAAAAAAAATGCAATATGTTGACAACTCTGTTCCCTTCCATTGCGTTCGAAGTAGTCCCTGTAAAATAAAATAATTATACTTAGTATTGTATACGTATACAGTGTTTTAAAAAGTAAGGAACAAATGCAAAAACTTTTTCGAGAGGAAAATTTCGGAAATATACCCCTAGAGGTCAATAGTGTTGTAATCAGACATTTTTTTGCATTTCCGGTTTAACCGGAAATGACCCTCATTTTGATTTTTCAAATACTTTTTTCTCAACGGATTCGAAATTTACGATTTTGTCCGAGTCAGAAATATGGGTTGAATTGTTTAAAAAAAAACAAAGTAAATGTGTTCACTCTTTTCTTCGATGTTTTATAAAATCTACGGTGGCCGTAGCTGCACTTGAACTACTTACATCATTTTTTTGCCATCTCCTTGCAAGATTGGCTAGATTACCTTTGTGTTTTTTGGTCCTAGAAAGACGCTTTCTTTCCGCATTTCTTCTTGCCATTACGATACGAAGTTTGATGTTAAAATATGTAAAAATATCACTACCAACAAAATCACGCACACTGTAAGGGAGTAAACTCGAGAATGAAATCAATTAGCAATTTTTCGATTATTTATGCAGTTGAAGAATTTTAATCCCTTGCAGGGTTATTATTGGTTTTAGACAATAAAGACCAGAAATCATGAACAGTTCCTAGAAAAGGTAATAATATGTACTTAAATATCTCATTTTGCCTTTTATATAAATCCATGCCTAAGTAGGTAAGTCTTCAAGGAATACATTGAATAAACATATTTATGTATTCTTTATTTTGACGGTAATGATATTATTGAGGGTCATAAATAACCATGCCAATACGCTAGCTGCCCCTTGCAGACCCAAACGCACGTGTTTGCAGGTAGCTGAAGTTTGAACAAGGATACTCTGCCACAAGACAGAGACACGACGATTTTGTTGTCGAAATAATTGCGATTCAATTATCACAATACTAATGATCCAATTCAAGTGATTTTTTTTACAATCAGTTTATGATTGCAAACTCTACGATATGACTCGAAGAAAAATACCATAAATGCCATAAATTGAAAGTTCAATATCTACACTTCTTAATAGCTGGGTTGATTTAATTTTTAATTTCTTTATTGGAAATCTGATTGAGTCATTTTGTAGAGAAAAGTGCAAGGACTAAGATGCCGCAAGGAGCATTTAAATAAATTGAAAATTCGATGAGTTATGAGCCCGCAATTATACATTGAAACTTCCATAAGAGCGGGCAGTGAGGAGGCCTCTTAACCCATTCATTCCCACTGTTCCCAATTGGGGACAATCAGTATGACTTTTTTTTAAGCGAGATTGTCGCCACCTGTCATGAAGTAGGTGAACTAAAGCCTATTGGTGACATTCTGTAGACAGTTTACTGTCATGTAGTTGCACTTTTGATGATGTTTGCTACATTTTTTATTTCATGTCGCACGTGTTTTGTGAAGCTGCGTGCGCTGTTGAGAAAAATCTGTGAATTTACGCGCAGGTAAGTCTTTGGATATTTATTTTGGCCCTTTGGCTGGATTAATGTTTGTTTTCGAATCATAATTCGTAAAGTGAAGGTTTGATAGTGTTGTTTTTTGCTATTTTCCCTGACCTTATTGTTATTGTGGACGTCACAATTGTTGTTAAATTTTGGTGTACTCGTTTGGGGACACTGGGATCTGCGTCATTTAAAAATTATTATGGCGTCATTGTTGGATGGTAACGTATTTGTAATGTTTACAGCATTATTTCATTGCGATGGACGAAATAAACGAGATGGACTTTCACCCAATATCCACGTCCTGTTTTTATGGAAAACGTTATCAGAATCTGGATTCTGCTGCTGATGATTTGGCCTCTTCCAGTCCGCAGTATTGTGGATGTTGTGATAATTCCACCGGAAGTAGATGATGTGACGGATGAGGAAGATATAGATGAGGACAACATCCAGAACGCCGCATTCCCAAGTGATGTACCCGGTGAAGTGGAACTTCACTATCAAAGTGATGAAGAACGAGTTGGTATTGAAGCTGATGAGGATGCCAACGACGACATTGATGACCAAGAAAATTTGAACTCTAGTGATGATGAAGACAATGTACCACTGTCTGTCCGGCGACATAATCTGCTAATTATTGAAAACCAGAGAAAGAAAAGGAAGCGCAAACTTTCACCACAACCAGAACCAAACTGGACGAAAACCCAAAAGGAGGACATTTCCCATATAAGTTAGAAAAACAGTTGAGGTGTAAACATTGCCATAACAAGGCAAGATGGGCATGCAGAAAATGCCAGGTCACTCTTTGCTTGGAACGAGAATGTTATGAAGTGTTCCACTCACAATAATTCTATTGCTGTATTTCAGTACATAATTATAACCGTTTGACATGTATTAAAATAATAATACTTTCCTTGTCTTTTTGTGCCGATGGGCCCACTGTCCCCATTTAAGGACACAATTTTTTTTTGGTAGTTTTTGGAAATATCACATAACTTTCCTATTTCATTAAACTCAGAATAATGTACTGAATCCGAATATCCACTTTTTATTATCCAAATCAAAAAAAATTTCCGTGGGATCTAATGGGTTAAGACACCTACTTATAAAGACTGTTAATAAACCTCAAACAGATTTTTTCCGTTAGAGGTCGCCAAAATCGCGATTCTAAAGTCAGTTTAAAATATTTTGATGACCCATAGGTGACTCGCCATACGGGGGGGGCGCCAAAATCTTTTTTTTTTTAGATAAGTTGTATATTTTCTCTACTAAAAAAATCGCTCGGAATGACATTCATTTCACGTCAATATACAGGTTGTTCTTTTAAAGAAAAAATTGAATATTCAAAATTAAAAATGCTATATCGTTTGAAAAAAAAATCTGTTGTGTAAAATTCTAAAACTTCCTCGTTCACAGATTTTTATAAAAAGATTGGGGTTGCTTCACTTTCTACTCTCGCAACAAAATACATACTAAGGAACAATAGTATTGATTATTTTACACAGGATCAAAATGGGGTACTTACTTCTAATCAAAATAATTTAAGCAATTTTAAATCTTACGCATATAACATCCAAGTGTGCCGTAGGTACCTACTTTTGTCTTTTTAAAACACTGCGAGATTAGCCAATTCCATATCCGATATGCGACTCGCGGAGTCTATTAAAAACTACCTACCGTACAATATGATCTTGAAGGTTATTCTTACTATACTGAGCTTTCGCTATTTCCGTAAACGAGTCTTCGTCTTTATTAGATGGGCTTTAGGAATTTACCATTACCGCATTCTGGGGTCGCTTTTCAGATATGTGATTAGTAACGTTGCTTTTATTTCAGAGAGAAAAAAAAAAGGCGCAGGAACTGCAGCAGCAGCAGCAGCAGTACGACTAGCAGCAGCAGCAGCAGCAGCTCGACCTCTTCAGGGGAATTAAAAAAAATTGCGAATGTTGTGAAAAAAATTACAAAAAAAAAACAAAAAAGAAATGCACGAAAAAAGAAAAAAAATTGAAAAAATGTTTAGAAAGTAAATAGGTTTAAGATGCTAGGCTAGGTGTTTTAAGATAAAAGATAGTTGTCGCCAATCAGAATGTATCTCTTATTTAAACAGTAGGTGTTGTATAATGTAAGGAATACATAAGAAAAAATTAAAAGTTGAAAAATACCTAAGGAATCATACTGAAACCCACATTTCTCCTCAACTAATTTGGAATTTACAATTTCTTCTAAGAAAAATACACTTGATCGGAAATTAAATCACAGCCACCGTAGATTTTCAAAAATAGCCAAGAAATAAAAAAATATGTTATTAGACAGTCGAATTCACAAATCAAGTTGTCGTGTTTTTGCAATTTCAGAAAACTTTCATATTTCACGGGATTCCTTGGCTATTTTTGAAAATCTATGGTGGCTGTGACTTAATTTCCGATCAAGTGTATTTTTCTTAGAAGAAATTGTAAATTCCAAATTAGTTGAGGAAAAATGTGGGTTTCAGTATGATTCCTTGGGTATCTACATACCTGCATACAGACCGTCCGCCCGAAAACTTAGACCACAAATATCTCGTCAAAGAGATGAAATATTAAAATTCGATCGGACAGGTCGATTTCTATTTCGAGGGGGACACTTAAATCCGTGCTTGACTCACCACTTCCCCACTTCAAAATTTTAAATGGCAACCCCCCACTTGTGATACATGTAATGTTGAATATCTGCAATGTACACCTGTCCGATTTGATTGAAATTTTTAGCCTAGTAACAGGTCTTGTTATTAGTAACAGCCCATTTTATTTTCTATGTTGCATTTTAAAATGCGCATGTCAATTCGTGGAAATGTAGGTTACTAAACTTACAATATGTTGCAAATTAAAATAGTGACATTGTATACGTATTTAACAAGTAGAGAATCCGACAGGTTTCTTTGGACCTTACAATGTCTCCTTTTGCACAGCCATGCCCCTGGTATAGAAGAGTGACAGGTGAAATTGGTGTTGAATTCTTCAAATGGGAAGTTTTCGACCACTTACAGCTCTTGTTGCACATTGTCCTCCTGGTCAATTACACCTTCGATATAGAAGAATGACTGGTCAAATTGGCGTTGGATTCAAGGATTGGGAAGTTGTTCAAAAATAAATCGTAAATCTGCAATGTCTAGGTGTCAGGTTAGATTGAATTTTTTTCGATCACTTACAGCTCTTGTTGCACCTTGTCCTTTTGCTCAGTGAAGCCTCAGGTGTAGAGGAATTATTAAAGTAATTGAGATAAATGAACAACCGCCTTGAGAAAACCAAGAACCGATATTTAAAAGATTTTGGACATTCTAACCTAAAAACTAACAGGACTGACGTTTCTCTTTTCTCTTAACGTAACGTAACCGTAAAATAATATAAATATAAAACCCTTTGATTTCTGAAGCAGAAGCAATTTATTCCAGGAGTGAACAACGGATTGCATTAATTAGTTAACAACATTAATATATTTAAGACGACTATTTGTTTGTGCTTCGAATTTAAAACGTTTTTATAACTCCTGAACTGACAGGTAAGCTCAGATTTAGCACACAGCCATGTCCACCCGAACATTTCCGACGAAACCGGCGGCCATTGTGTCGCTGGAAAATTGTCGTTAACTTCAGGGCACTGCAGAGAAGGTGGTCATTTAGTTAAACCAAATTTGAGCGGCAATCAGGAATTAAATGGGTTTAATTTACATCAGCTCTTTGTGTCAAAGGCTATCTATCTACGCCCTTTAGAAGATTCTCTGTTACATTCTGAAGATGGTGATTCTCAGTCAGCCAATAATCCGACGCCATTTGATCTAATAGAAGTGGAAAATAATGACAATCTACGTGCAAATCCAGTCAGTGATTCATTAGATATAATGCACCAGAACAGTGACTCAAGTGCCTCAAGACTTATTTGATGAAGTAACATCAGTAAGTGTCATATTGAACAAATTGCTAAATCAAATGAATGATGAAAACACTACATATTTTAACATAAACTGGCGGCCAAATAAACCTTTCAGGCTGAAATTTTCCCGTCTGTTCAAATCACAATAACTTTTCACACAGCGCCGCAATTGTGAATCGCTTTCTTACGTTAGAAAGATCATATTATTGGCTTCATTCCAGTGTTACCATAAGTGTGTCGGTGTTTTCATCCATGGCTCGACATGGTTGTTTCCAAACAACTTGAAAAAATGTGAAGTTTTAGACCATCCCCAATTCCAAGAAAAATTTTTTTGAATTTTTTTAATGAGTGGAACAGGTGCCAAGGATCAATATCTCCAGACCCTTTTGTCGTTTTTTGCCGGTAACACTTCTTCCCCCAGGAATTAAAAAATAACTTTTTTTTATTAACTCCCTGATAACTTCTTCATTCATCAACCAATTTTCTAGGTCCTGGGCTCTTTGTAACCATAAAGGATTGGCTAAACAGAAATCCCTCAAAGAAGTCTCCTAGCACAAAAATGTAAAATGGTAGGAGGTAAAGAAATCACCATAAAATTTCAAACACATTTTATGTGGAACATTTACAACGAATCTTCATTCTCCCGTCTACAGCTAGAAAGGGCTTTCTCGAGGAGTATTTTGATGCGTCATTTGAGAATATTACGTTAAGACTTGGTCAAAAAAAACAAAAATTTTGATTCCCGTTCTGACAGATTCAAAAAATTCAAAAAAATTTTTCTTGGAATTGGGGATGGTCTAAAACTTTACATTTTTTCAAGTTGTTTGGAAACAACCATGTCGAGCCATGGATGAAAACACCAACACTTCTATGGTAACACTGGAACGAAGCCAATAAAATGATCTTTCTAACGTAAGAAAGCGATTCACAATTGCGGCGCTGTGTGAAAAGTTATTGTGATTTGAACAGACGGGAAAATTTTAGCCTGAAAGGTTCATTTGGCCGCCAGTTTATTTAGACGGGACATATACCTAATGGAAATGAAACTTTTGTCCTACGTCACAACTAAAATAATTGCTACCGCTAATACAATTAAATATCGGTTCATGGTTTTCTCAAGCGGTTGTTCATTTATTTCAATTACTTTAATAATTACTCTACACCTGAGGCTTCACTGAGCAAAAGGACAAAGTGCAACAAGAGCTGTAGGTGACCAAAAAAATTAAATCTAACCTGACACCTACACATTGCAGATTTACGATTTATTTTTGAATAACTTCCCAATCCTTGAATCCAACGCCAATTTGACCAGTCACTGTCCTATACCAGAGGTGTAATTGACCAGGAGGACAAAGTGCAACAAAAGCTGTAAGTGGTCGAAAAAAAAAACAACCTAACCTGACACCTACACATTGCAGATTTACGATTTATTTTTAAACAACTTCCCAATGCTTGAATACAACGCCAATTTGACCAGTCACTGTTCTATATCGGAGGTGTAATTGACCAGGTGGACAAAGTGCAACAAGAGCTGTAAGTCGTCGAAAAAAATTTCCAAAATAAAAGCACTGTGTGAATCTAACACGTCTTCTCAACCAGAGATCAAAAAAATTTGAACAATTTTTTCCTGAATCGGGGGTAGTTTAAACTTTCACTATTTTGCAGTACCTGGTTTTGACATTCTGTATATCAAATAAATAAAACGCGTGATATCCCTTGTTGTATAGGGAAAAGAGTTCATCCAAATCCATCAACTGCTAGAGGAGTTACGACATTTTGAATTTGACTCAAAATTCCGGGTGGACGAATTGAGTTGTTGAGCAGTTTATTTCCAAAAATATTTCGATCGGTTTTTTTAGGAGATCCGTTAGTTTAACGGTTATCGGCACCTACCTACAGGGTGTCCCAACTGTGAGACAAAGTCCATTTATGTCCCCGTCATTAATAATATCGAAAATCTGTGTACGCCAATCGTTAGGGACTGAAAATGTGCATAATCTAAAATTACTATGAACTCACATGGGCGGCTCGTGTAGGGGGCAGCACAAAACTACATTTTGTTAAATGGAACACACCCCATATATCAATGCATTTTTGGTTTCTACGATTCTGTGCAACTTTTGTGAGGTGTGCCCCATACTTAAATTCAATCGTTTTTGAGTAATTTAATAAAATGTGTAGAATTTGGCGAAAATAAGACTTCAGTTAAAAATTAATATTTTCGAAGCCTTGAAGTTTTTTCCTTCCGAATTTATGGCACATCCTAAAGAAAGGTCAGGGCTACCCGGTGACACACTTGGATATCAAATTTGATGCACAGAGTGTCCCCGGTAAAATTTAAAATTAACAGAAATTGAAAAGATAAAATCTAAAAAATTTCAAATGGAATGACCTTGAAATTTGTTCGCCGTCTAATACTTTCTTAACAAATCTCTACACCTAAATGGCATCCTTTCCGAGTTACTTAAAATTTTTGGCTTTATAGCTTAATCCGTCTGGAGTTAATAATAACCACCTTTAATTGAAACGTCGATCTTATTGTCACTATCGCGGTTAAAAATGATTTTGTTAATTGCTTTGGTATTAACATCATTTTTGTTGACTTCAGAAAATATTGCCGAATTAATCACTGCTTTTCCCTATTGCAAATTGCTTCGCCCGGTTTTTGTTAAAAATATTTTGCAAACATCCGTTAACCGTATTATTTTGAATTATACGTTGTTATACACCGTAGGGTTTATCGTTTTAAAGACATTCACTTGTTCTGTTACTCTTATCAGTAACTCGGAAACGAATAAAACCACAACACAGACCTAAAACTAGTGATAATTTCAAAAACATGCCACTTAGGTACTGTAACGAACCACAATCAATGGTGCCTGTGGTCGCACAAGAAATTATAGGTGGTTGTGTCGAGAATTTATGCACGGTTGGCTGGCACAATCCTATATTTAAAATAATAAGTACAATAATATTTACAGTTGAAGACAATTTGTTATGTACAGATGAATTCCAATTACTTATCTCAAGTGATGAAATCTCCCCAATGGGTGATTTGCAGCAAACGCTCCTCCTGCTGGTGACTCTGACCTTACATTTGACACGAGGAAATATTTTAATATTCGGAACAGCTGATGATCGGTGAAGTTGCTCACCCCAGGGAACTCAATTCCAATTCTTTATGAAACATGTTGTAACGTGTTCTCCATGACGTGATGAAACGACGTATACTCTGTCCGGGATCCACACGACCGAGATTCACCCGATTTCCATGGCGAATCATTGTTGTCAACAATCTCGGTCGTGTGGATCCCGGACAGACCCTAGTTTGTTTATGGGACCTCCGAAAAAATTGTGCGAAACAACTGCACTAGCGCCATCGTGGGAAAAAGTTGAAGTTAGGTTGTGATTAAAAAGTGTTAACTGTTTGAAGCTGAAGAAGTGCATCAAACCATACAAACGATACAAACTGAAATACAAATAAATAATGCCGGTTTGTTTTGTTCCGAGGTGTAAAACAAAGCTGAATTCTTCTGAAAATCGCACGATACTAATCATTAGCCAATAGAAAAATTGATTTCTGTGTGTTTACCATGGCAACTCGAGGATTTCCTGGAAATTTTTGATACCTACCTAGACCAACCTAAACGAAATTAATAAGTGGAAATTTTTATGTCAAATTAAATGTCAAAAATCATTTCTATTCAATTTCTGTGGCTGTATCGTTGCTATTTTCTTACCGAATCTGCATTCGAGCATTAATTCATTTCCTGGAAATTTTAGTCGTGCATCCCAACAACGTAATCGGGCCCTCGTGTTCCACTCGGGCCGATTAATACGTTGTTGGAATGCACTCCAAAAATTTCCGGAAAGAATTAATGCTCTTATGAGATTATAAGTGAAAATTACATCAACATAAGATGCAATCATGCTTCTCCATAATGACCCATTTTTACCAGTCTGTTAGTTGAATGAGGACAAATAAAAGTAAATACACAAGTGATTGTTTATAATTTATCTACAACATTCAATAAAGCTGCAAGCTGGGCTGTATTGCAAATTTTGATAAAAGAGTAAAGGAATTTCTTCGTTATCGATGACAGTTGAGATGTAAACATTACGGTGTATAATAATTAATAACCAGAGCAATAACTTTCTTCTTCATAGCACAATCAAATTTAAATTTGCCAAATCCACTTGTATAGGCGGTGACGGTAAGTCCAATTTGCGGATTTTTCGCTTCACAACACTAAATAAACGCTTGTGTAAACAGTTAGGTACACATAAATTGGCTTTCCACTTCTTTAAAGACATTTTTTCTGTCGGCACAGTGTAGCCCGTTAATAAACCTGGAAATGTAACATAACATTTGTTTCTAAAATTGAAATGTTTACCTTCTAATTCAACATTACAATGTTTAAATTACGCAAAATAAAATAGGGTTGACACCAAAAAAAATGACAGATTGAAAAGACAGTGTGGAATTGTCGATGTCTCAGTCGATATTATAGCCGTTTACGCTGAGTAACACGGTTAGTGTGACAATCTGTTGGTAGATTTCGCCACGGAAAGTATTGCACACTGTTAATAAACACGGTGTCAATTTTTAAATAGCGACAGCAATCCCGTTTCAACACCTAAGGTCACTAGATACGCACCGCTTCGCTTCTAAGGTAGCGTCATCCCATTCCGAAAAATTTTGTGCCAGAACTGTAAGAGAGGCCTAGACAAAGACCACAAATCTGGGGAATTCTATGGCTTATGGTTGCCGGTGTCTGTCAGTTTGGCACCTAATCTGTTTGACACTGTCAGGATCACATAACCCTGTCACGTGAAATTTTTTTTGATTTTTGATTTAATAGAGGCATAAATAACACTGAAATTGTGTGGCGGTGCCCCTTTCTTGTGTTTTCGTCACCGGTCACTTAAGTTGAGGACAGCCTCCACCCTGCAAGGGCAATCGGTTGCCTCGATTGATGCTTCAAGTCCATAATAAGAAGTTATGTTTTGTGCTGCAGCTTATTACTGGGACGCACCGACTGTCCGTCCGCTTGTTAACATTGGCACGAGTTAATTAAATTTTCTTGCCGACTCCTGCTAATGTAATCATGCTTCTCCATAATGACCCATTTTTACCAGTCTGTTAGTTGAATGAGGACAAATAAAAGTAAATACACAAGTGACTGTTTATAATTTATCTACAACATTCAATAAAGCTGCAAGCTGGGCTGTATTGCAAATTTTGATAAAAGAGTAAAGGAATTTCTTCGTTATCGATGACAGTTGAGATGTAAACATTACGGTGTATAATAATTAATAACCAGAGCAATAACTTTCTTCTTCATAGCACAATCAAATTTAAATTTGCCAAATCCACTTGTATAGGCGGTGACGGTAAGTCCAATTTGCGGATTTTTCGCTTCACAACACTAAATAAACGCTTGTGTAAACAGTTAGGTACACATAAAGTGGCTTTCCACTTCTTTAAAGACATTTTTTCTGTCGGCACAGTGTAGCCCGTTAATAAACCTGGAAATGTAACATAACATTTGTTTCTAAAATTGAAATGTTTACCTTCTAATTCAACATTACAATGTTTAAATTACGCAAAATAAAATAGGGTTGACACCAAAAAAATGACAGATTGAAAAGACAGTGTGGAATTGTCGATGTCTCAGTCGATATTATAGCCGTTTACGCTGAGTAACACGGTTAGTGTGACAATCTGTTGGTAGATTTCGCCACGGAAAGTATTGCACACTGTTAATAAACACGGTGTCAATTTTTAAATAGCGACAGCAATCCCGTTTCAACACCTAAGGTCACTAGATACGCACCGCTTCGCTTCTAAGGTAGCGTCATCCCATTCCGAAAAATTTTGTGCCAGAACTGTAAGAGAGGCCTAGACAAAGACCACAAATCTGGGGAATTCTATGGCTTATGGTTGCCGGTGTCTGTCAGTTTGGCACCTAATCTGTTTGACACTGTCAGGATCACATAACCCTGTCACGTGAAATTTTTTTTGATTTTGGATTTAATAGAGGCATAAATAACACTGAAATTGTGTGGCGGTGCCCCTTTCTTGTGTTTTCGTCACCGGTCACGTAAGTTGAGGACAGCCTCCACCCTGCAAGGGCAATCGGTTGCCTCGATTGATGCTTCAAGTCCATAATAAGAAGTTATGTTTTGTGCTGCAGCTTATTACTGGGACGCACCGACTGTCCGTCCGCTTGTTAACATTGGCACGAGTTAATTAAATTTTCTTGCCGACTCCTGCTAATGTAATCTCGCACCTGGAGACCCATGAAGCTATGGTTGTGAAAAATATAAAACAGTGACTGACCCCTGGACGTGAGAATATGGCATAAACTATTGAATGAATTGCAACTTATCAAGTAAGTATAAATAGAAATATTTATTTGCTTATGTTTCGTACATTTAAATACCACAAAACATTCATAATTCTCTCCATATATCTAGAGGTGTGGTAATACCGATACTTCCAGGTGCAGATCCTTCTTGACGCTGTGTTTGGAACCAACAAAGAAGTCACCCTGGCAAAAATGCTGCTGCAAGGAAGACGTTTAAGTGGAATGAACATAATCTCATTTTAACATCGTTTGCATCACATAAATAAATTCTTCTTTGATCACCCTCAGTTAATTTCAGAATTTTATTTCACCGCTCCTGCTTGTTATTATTGGAAATTCCTAAAACATTTGAGCCATATAAAAGGTACGTATGTAACCTTACTCTGAGGGGCTTCGAAAAAATTTACGCCTCTTTTTCTGGCCTTTTCGTCGGTCAGTGCAGGACTTTACAGTACATGCGAAACTCATCGTCAAAGAAAACGGAATATTGATGAATAAATTGTAGGTTAAACAAACCAAACAAGTAACTGCTTGACACTTCACAGACAAAATCGACAACTGTCAATAAATCACTATCCCAGAGGCTTTTTCCGTCACGTCACCGTGGATTACGTCAAACACTACTCATCTCTTTATTTCCATAGGTACTGTTAAGGTTGCGATTTATTACCACGCCACTGGTTATTACCCTGTATTACTTTCTGATTTAATTTTTACGCCACTGTTTGCCTGACCACGTGATTCATGTGTCAACGGTCGAGGCCTGCACAGGGGGTGCACTTCAATGGAGGGGAAAATGCAATGGATTTAGTTACGACCAGCCTAAGAGGTGGCGCTGTTAGCGTTGGTAAAACAGGGTTTGCTTTAACCAACCTCACGGATCCATTTTTGTTTTGATAAACAATGAGGTGACAATGACCCAATTTAACCGTCCGCGTCCTTGCAAGGTTCTTTCTTGTACCTGATCCGAAGGTGTAAGGACGTGGTAAGAGCTCTTGTTTTGTGTTAAATTTTGAATTTACATTCAATCATCTTACTGGGCTCTCAGTTTCTGTTTGAATTAAGATTAACGTGGATTATTAAGGTAAGGAGCATTCTCTTCTTTTCTGTTATATTATTCAAAAACGTGTTTTTATTATTGTGAATTATTTTTCCCACACCACGTGGGCACTTTTTTTACATTACATTGTGCATTGCATCAATAAAATTATTAGTTTATCAACATATTAGCTGTGATATTAATAAATGTTGTTATTGCAGCCCATTTTAATAGTTATGGGGAGGAACAGATATTGTGCTGTTAAAGATTGTTGGAATTCCACATCTCCTCTTCACCGTTTTCCAAACCCTACTAAGCATAAGGATTTGTTTAACTTATGGGTAGATAGGATGGGTGATAAGGACTTGCCTTCAGTGGATCCTGATCTGGTTTATCGCTCATACAGAGTATGTCATGTGCACTTTCGTCGCGAGGATATGGCTGCTAATGAGAAATTAAAACCAGGATCCGTGCCTATGTTACGTTTGCCTGATTCTACGTCATTTTCAGCAGGTAATAATAATATATTATCCATTGAGTGGGTAATGAACTTTATTACCATTACACACGAATAGAATACTATGCTTTATCCATGGCTTTTAAAGCAAAAAAAACCTCTCACCCATTGTGTAAAGAGTCCATTATGCAACACCCATGGATAAATTATTGTAAGAGTCATCAAGAACTTTTCTGCAATGAATTAGCCCTTGCCGTGGGAAACATAGCTTGTTTACGATAATGCAACTCGGATCACTAACCCAACTTTTTGATCCCTCAGTTCGTGCTCAGTTCTCAAGCACCGCGAGCCAGGACACCCTGATTCAATTCGATCAGTGATCTGTATCACTAATCCTGCATTTTCCAAAGCATTTTAGAATGGTCAGTTTGAAATTATCGGAGGCTAAAGCTAATCAAGTGGATCGGGTTGCATTATCATCAACATCCATAAAGCGTAGACTGCAGAAATTATATGTCACAGATTATTCATCAGTCAGCCTTACGTTTTCTAAGGCAAGGGCTACTTGATCAGAAATGTTCTTAAGATCACATGTTAGTTAATGTTAGTTGCATTTCTTAACACTTTGATTTTCAGATTCAACCCCTACAAGTGGAACTACTATTGAGGAGGCAGCAGAATTCTCATCATCTGTGCATAAATCTCTGGAAATCTTACCGCAGGATGAGATACCGTCTACATCAAAGGCTCCGGTAACGCCTGTGCAGAGGACTCTCACAATCTCACCTGAGGATGATATACCATCTACATCAAAGGCTTCAGAAACAACTGTGCGCAAATCTTTTGAAATTTTACCCCAAGATGATGTGCCATCTACATCGAAGGGTCGAACAACACGTAAGTTTCAAATTTGATATTGTCTTGTTTTTCAGACTTTTACTATAATTTTTATATTATGATAGAATAATTAAGTAGGTATTATTTTAACACTGTTTTCTTACTTTTTTATGTGATTTTAAACATACTATCGTATTCCACAGTGTAAAAGCAACAAAATCTGACCATAGTTACCCCCATGTTTTCACATCATAACCAAGGTCAAAATCTTTTGTAATTCTTGGTAAAATATGGCATATTTTTGTAGTATTTCCCAGTGAGTGTATGCTAAATTTTGTTCATGGTTACGTGGAAACACATGGTATATTTTTTATACATCCCTTTTTATACATTTTGCCTGATTTTGTCTCAGGTTTTATACTATTTTTTGTTCTTATTTTATACTTAATTTATTTTTTTAATTCTTATTTTACGTTTGATTTAGTATTTAAAACCTTATTTTATTTCGTATATTTTTTTTGTAATTTAATTTTAAAACACCTGCAGAGAGTTGATAATCAAGCCAGCTTTGGTACATCTCACCTTGTCAAGCCTTGTGTTATGGTTTGATTCAGTAGAATTATGAGCACTTTCTGAATAAAGTCATTTGAAAATGAAAAATGACTTCCTATGGTATCATTATTTAATTATTACAGGTGATTCTCATACCCCTCCACCATTAAAAACTGTGGATGTCAGGAGAGTGGAAGAACTCACACCAAGATGTCAAAAATTCTACACTCAAAATGTGAAAATGAGGAAATCCATACGCGGTTTGAAACAACGTCACAGACGACTGAACTTCAGTAAGGACGAAATGGTGGAACGAGTTACTGCTAAACTTGAACCATCCGTTGCTACTTTTGTTAAAGGACAAATAAGTGCAGCAAATAAACCAGCAAAGGGACGACGATACTCTTTGGATACCAAAGTAATGGGATTAATTCTCCACAAACAAAGTGGCAAAGGGTATCGCACATTATCAAAGCTCTTGGCCCTGCCTTCTAAGAAAACGTTGACCTCTCTTTTGGGGCGAATTCCCATTAACGCAGGCATTAACGAGCCAATTTTTGATAATATAAAAGCCAATGTAAAATCGTTAAACCCAAATGATCGATTGTGTACATTAATGTTTGATGAAGTCGCTCTCGAGCCTCATATCGACTTTAACAAAAATTCTGCGCAATTCGAAGGGTTTGAGGATGAAGGAGAAGGCTTGAAAGAAGTTATAGCCGATCATGCACTTGTATTTATGATCAAAGGGATTAAAACAAATTGGAAGCAAGGGATCAGAAACAATCTACTAAATGCCAATCTGGTATGGAAAAATGAGGGTACCACCAATATTGCCAAATGGGAGCATATTGAGCAGGCTTACCAAAAAGACAATTCTTCAGGAAGTTGGCGGAGCATGCCTAAGTTAACAGACCACCACGTAGTGCCCAATAAAGTAAAGAAAATGAAAGTGTCTGTGGCTGCTCAAGTGTTAAGCCATTCTGTGGCAGCTAATTTAAAACTTTTAACAAGAGGAACAGGTAATTTGTATTTAATTTTCTGTAATAGAATTTACTACTCATTTCTTGCAGAAGACGAAGAGCCACTGCCGAAAGACGCCATAGGAACAGCAAATGTGTTGCAGTTTTTCGACACCCTATTTGACAGCGTGAATGGGACAACACTGAAGCCCCAAGCTGGCAAGCAACTTAAATGTGCTGTGACAGCAACATCAGGGCACATTGAATTTTGGCGAGAGGCACGAAACAGTTTAAATAATATGCATTTTGTGAAGAAGGATGGGAGAGCTACTTTTATTCCACCTTCTTTAAAAAACTGGAATGCCACCTTGGCCGGGATGCATGAAATTTTTAATGTTCTACAAAAGAACAAAATTACATTCCTGAGGCCAAGGTACATTAATCAAGACCCGGTGGAAAAAATTTTTTGTCAAATACGACAGCATGGGGGTCGTAATTCTAATCCATCGGTCAGCCATTTCAAGAGGTTCTTCAAAACTCTTCTGGTCAATACATTTGCAACTCGGCATTCATTGGCAGCCAATTGTGAGGAAGATGAAGGCAAAAGCGACATTGTTGCTTCTGTCAGAAGATTCGTCACCCAGGGTGTCCCTGAGGAAGCCCTAGATACTACCGAAGAGGAAGTTAGAATTTTGCTTGAGGAGCTTGTTATTCCTCCTCACAATTATAATTATACGACGATAATTACGCTGGGATACGTCAGTGGTTTCATAACTAGAAAATTGAAATCACTGAAAACCTGTGCTGTGTGCAAATCCAATATTCTTTGTGAGGATAAAATTTCTCAGTGGCATGACTTGTGTGTGGCAAAAGAGTATGCTTCAGAGGTGCCTAATAAACTGAGGTACTGCGCCCCTGTATTCATAGATGTGATCTGCCAAATTGAGTCCATATTCAGAGCGGCTTTACCTCGTACTTTCACAAAAAAGGACTTCTACCATGTTATTGTAAAATTAATGAATTCCAAAGTTAATTTTAATGATTTCAATCATTGCGAGCATGTTGTTGAGGTCAAGAACAAAATCATTGATCACTTTACCTCATTGTGTTGTCATAATTGGGCCACTGGGCTAAATCGGGTATTGAGCGGAAAAGATACCAGGCCATTGTTCAATGATCCTGTTTATATGCAGGCGCATACAATTTATCAAAAACGTAGGAAGTGATGTATTTGTAAGTCAAGGCAAATTGTAATATAATGTGCACGTTTGAATATATGGTTTTATTTTTGTAGCAATGTTGTTGTATGATACTGTAGCGCGCGTTGCTCAGATGGGTGTTTGGGAGCGAGTCGTGGTTCGATAAAAAAATTGATTATTTGGGCGCCAGGTAACTTGGAGCGCACTACCAGTAGTTACCGACTGAGTTGACAAGCTTTGGCACCGGCGATGAAATTTACTGGACACTATCTTCAACGAAGGAGGAAGGGATGAAATACAAAACGAAGAAATTTAACAAAAAGTGTATTAAAAATTATTTACAAAAGTAAAAACACGAAGGGTAATTAAAAAAGGAACTTTGTCGAAAGGGGGTACCTTGAAACCCAGCGCATATAAAAAAAACTAAAAACCGCTGTTGCTGTATAGCTATACTCCGCAGCGTAATTATAAACAACAACCTATTGAAAATAAGCGCAAAACAAAAAGGAAAGCGAGTAACCCTGACAAAGTAACTTAAATGGAGATATATAGAAATGGTCAACCACTGAGGGCGGTTGAAGGCAAAACAAATTTGAAATAAAATCCAATAAAGGATCAAAGTTATCCTTGCAAAAATTAAGTACAGCGACTTATCGCTTGCTTTAAATAAAAAGAGAACTTAGGAAAATAATTATCTTTGCAAAAAATTAACTACAGCGACTTATCGCTTGCTTTAAATAATAAGAGAACTCAAGAAAATAATTATCTGGCCTGTTTCTTCGGTGTAGGTCTTCGGTGTAGTGGCAGTGATTTCTAATTGGATCGAAGATGTGGAAGGAGATTTCTGTTGCACAGCCCAACTGAAACTCTCGGGGCGATAAAAAGTCTCTCTTCCTTGGAGGGGTACAGGACATAGAATGCCGCCGTCAACGCAGAGGAACCAGGAACCTGACTTTCAGACTCCTCGATGAAGAACAAAAAAAAGGCATCCAACTTCAATCGACGAAAAATCGACGGTGGATGTTAAATCCAGAAAAACGACCCTGTATTAAACAGGAAATTACTCACTGCATGTGCCAAGAAATAAACAGACTCACCTCTTTTCTGGGGTCGTAATTTGGAAAACTCGAGGAAAATCTATCAGATCTAACCTCAAAAACACGTTTTCTTGATCCTGCTTGAAACCAAAAAAATGCCTTCAAAAAAAGTGGGACATCAATCCTCAAAACTAGTAGGACAAATCCGCACCCTCGGCACTACCGGATGGCTTCTCCAGGTCAAGAAATAACGGGATTCGGGAATTTTCAGCCCGTTACATTTTTCGTTACAACGGAGGCTTCCACACCGTCGGTAAAAGCGATCACGACCTCTCGTTTGTCAAACAGCTGGCGCCCTCTGTTGGTGCCACTATTTCCAGAAAAACTCGAGAAAACTCTGGTTAATTAAATTTCGTTTTAGGGAAAGCAAAAGGGGACTTCGGTGATGAAAAGAAAAATGTTCAGCTGCCTTGAGCTGGAAAAATTGAATACTGGTGAGCTGCAGATTAAAACTATCGGAGACTAGAAGGATGGTGGCTGGAAAGACGAGACGACATTTAAGGAATCAAAGTGCCGGGTTCATCAGAGGTAAATTTGCTAATTTGTACAAAATAAAGCAGTAAAACAAATAATGTTGTTATTTAAAGAAAACTCTCGTTTGTTTTCTTATTAGGCAACCAATTATATCCCTAGGGGTAGGAAGGGTGGCGGCTCAAAAACCAGAATGCTACACTGCCCCTCTCCTCAAAGAAAGAAAAACACCGGGGGTGATTTTCTACGATCAAGAAACGTTTGGTCAACAATTTTACGGACGGATAACTACGCGTATCATACGGCCTGGGGGCGACAATATTTGGGCAAGGGACAAAATCGGTAGGGGACCAAATCGATAGGGGACCACATCGAGAAAAGTTACGAATTGTCCATAAACATTGATGACGGGGAATGAAAGCTGCACCAGTACCTGATTGAGGATCTGTTTACACCGAATTATGAAAGACCAGGTTAAGGAAAACGAACAAAAAGCGAAGAAAAGAAAAGAAATAATTAGCCCACTGAAATATCTGAGTTTGAACCCACGTAGGGCTTAAGGTCCTTCACATGCCAACATCCTGCATCGGAATCATCTTTATTGGTCAAAAGGTACACCAGCTTGGAGATCTTCCTTTTTACGGTACCTAACACGTACCTTGGTGCCAGTTTGGCGGCATATTTCTGACCTTTGTCGGAGAGGGTTTTGTTCTTTCTCCAAACTAATTCGCCAAGGCGGTATGACACTTCTCGTTTACCCAGGTTGTACCTATCGGCATTCCTTTGGTAAGAAGAATGGAGTCTCCTTCGAACTGAATCGAAAAGGTCGGTTAATTGAACCATGCCTGCGGCATACTGTTCTCGATCGCCTGGTCGCAACTCAATGTCTCTGGTGCTGAGGACGGTACCATAAAACTTGCCACTGAGTGGGACGTGTCTACCAAAGTTTAGGTATTCTGGTGTACATCGGGTGACCTCGTGAACAGCAGAGTTCACGGCTTTTTGAATTTTAAAGACGTTCACATCCCAAAGGGGATGTTCTGTGACGTAGGAACGAATGGCTACACCAATTGTACGATTGTAGCGTTCTACATAATTGGTTTGGGGATGGTATTTTGCGTTGAACCATATTTTTTGTATCTCATACTGTTGACAGAGACGTTTAAACTCTCGACCGGCAAACTGCGTGCCGTTGTCTACGATCATAATCTGGGGTACACCCCATACGTGGAAGATGTCTTTCTCGAGTGCTCGAGCTACATTGACAGCAGAAGCCTTTTTAAGGGGCCACATAATTGTGTACTTGCTAAACCAATCTACCGCGACCAGCAAAAAACGGTTACCACTGTTCGATCTTGGGAAGGGTCCCATTAGATCTAGTGCAAGAATTTGCCACGGATGATTTACCCGTTTTTCTTTACCCATTAGGCCCGCGCGTCCTATTGGAGGAATTTTTTGCTCGCCACATACTATACAATTACGAACAACCCGAATTACATCTAACTTCATCCTTGGCCAATAGTAGAGCTCTTGGATTCGGTTCAAAGTTTTGAAAACGCCAAAATGCGCCATAGCAGGGGGTTCATGAAAGGAATTTATTATCTCTTGCTTTTGTGCATCAGGGACCAGAACTTTCCATTCATGTGCATTATTTTCGACCGGTAGCCTACTAGGTACAAATTTGTAAATCAGGCCTCCTTCAATTTTCCATTGGGGGTATTCATCGGGGTCCTTCCGGATCCTAGTTAACATGTCCGCGTACCACTCATCATTGTCATCGAGAACAATATCAATTAAGCTAAGTTCTACCAGGGGTGCTCTCGAAAGTGCATCCGGGACCGTGTGCTCACTGCCTTTTCGGTGGATTAGATCAAAAGAGAACTGTTGTAGTTTGACTGCCCATCGAGCGAGTCTGCCTGGGGGCTCTTTCATGCGCGAAAGCCACAACAGTGAATAGTGGTCGGTAATCACACTAAAATGCGCACCTTCCACATACGGACGGAAAGCCTGAATGCTTGTTAAAACTGCTAAGCATTCTCGTTCGGTAACCGAGTAATTACGCTCAGCCCTAGATAGTGTTTTGCTGGTATAAGCAATAACCCTTTCATCACCGTCTAACACTTGAGTCAGCACGCCTCCTAACCCTACGTTAGAAGCGTCGCAATGGATTGCAAAAGGCTTAGAAAAGTCTGGGCTATACAAAACTGGTGCTGATACAAGAGCCTGCTTAATACTAATAAAAGCCTTTTCAGCATCGTCGGTCCACGAGATATCGGACTTTTTACGCACCTTTCCCTTCAGAAGGTCATTTATAGGAGCTAAAAGGGTGGAAAAATCTTTGACAAATCTCCTATACCAAGAGACAAGGCCGATAAAACGCTTAATCTCGGTTGTGTTAGTGGGACGGGGATAGTCAATCATGCTAGAAACTTTATCAGGGTCCGTTCTCAATCCCAATTCGTCGATAACATAACCCAGGTATTTTAGATGGCTCCTACAAAATTGACATTTCTCTACGTTAATCGTAAGACCAGCTTTCTTTAAAATTTGTTGAACTTCTTTTAGCAGGTCGATATGGTGTTCGAAAGTAGGAGAGACTAGAACGATATCATCCAAGTACGTGAAGAGATGCGGCTCAAACTTAGGTCCAAATAAATGATCCATCAGCCTCTGTTGTATCTGAGCTGAGTTTTTGAGTCCAAAAGGAACAACGTTGAACTCGAAGAGGCCCTTACCGGGAACAGCGAAAGCAGTTTTCTCCTTGGACGAATTATCTAATGGTATTTGCCAGAAAGCCTTCCTTAGATCAATTGACGTAATATATCTAGCTCCTTTAAGCATGTTTAGAATTCTGTCAATGCGTGGAAGAGGGTAGGAGTCAGCTTTCGTGATTTTATTCAAGGTCCTCCCGTCAAAGCAGAGGCGGTATTCGCCAGACGGTTTCTTAACCATCAGGATCGGTGAAGACCACGGACTTTTAGAGGCTTGTATTACTCCTAATTTTATCATCTCATCGATTTCTTGGTGAAGGATTTGAAGTATATAGGGGGATAGGGGATATTGTCTCTGCTTGAACGGTAGGTTGTCTCCCGTATCGATAACCATTGAAGTGATATTAGTCCGACCCAGACGGTCTTGGGAAGACAGTTCCTTTATAAAGCATTCTTTCACCTTCTCTAACTCATTCTCCTGCTCTACTCTTAACGCGTGAAGGCCATTGCGGTTATCGGAGGAAGAATTATCGCTCGAAGATTCAAGCAGACAGATTTGGAAGACACCCTTTGGATCAGTCCACATGGCTAAATCGAAAAATTTCGCAAAGTCAGCGCCCATTACAAAAGCTGTCGATACATCAGGTACTGCTAACATTTTGAAACTTCTAACCCCCTCGGAAGTTGAAATCGGTAAGTCAATACTGCCTATGACCTTGAGCCGGGTATTGCCAGGTGTACCTATATTTCTAATAGGACTTGGGTATATTTTCAAATTCAATTCTCTTAACAAATCCAATCCCTTTTTCCCAACTACCGAGTGGGTAGCTCCCGAGTCCAAAAGTGCTGTTATAGTACGTCCTTCTACCGTTAACCGTGCATATTCCCGAAGGTCGGAGATATGTGAGACTTTACAGAGCGATATTTCTGGTTCGGTTTTCGATTTACAAAATAAATTAATTTTTTGCAACCAGTGCTGCCAGCCGGGATCTTCTTTTCTCTCCCGAAAATGGGAAGCATTGGTTGAACTACTACTACTACGTTGACAAGAAAAAGTTTTAACTGCTGGGGGCCTTAGTTGTTCACACCCGGCCCCTGTGATACGTTTTTTTTCTTGTGTTCACAACGGTCGGTTGAAACTCCTTTGTTTCCGCACTTACGACAAAAAATTGCCCTCTTGGCCATGCAATTATAATAGAGGTGATTTTCTAATCCACAGTTCCAACAGACAATTTTTTTGGAAGTTGATGTTCGTTCACTAGAGGTTGGGGGTATTTGAGGGGGGTTCTCCTTAGGAGTTGGGATGGCAGCATCAATTGAGAAGACTTTAGGTCGACTCGTAGGATTCGTATTAACATTACCTTTTTGGGTTTCGTAAGCGTTATCCAATTTTTTACATAACGACAACAGCGTACTAACTGAATCTATGTTTGAAAGAGCAAGTGGTTTTATGTAATAGCTGTGCAGATTTCTATAGAGGTAGTCCAGCTGGGTGTCATCAGAAACAGGTTTTTTTTAAGCTTGTTGAAAAGCACTTGCATTTCTGCCACAAAAATAGCTACCGATTCCGTGCGACCTTGCTTTCGTTTCGTTATCTGATCCCACACCTGGGCATCATTGTCTAT
Source organism: Pycnomerus fuliginosus (assembly GCA_963924575.1). Classification (NCBI taxonomy): domain Eukaryota; kingdom Metazoa; phylum Arthropoda; class Insecta; order Coleoptera; family Zopheridae; genus Pycnomerus; species Pycnomerus fuliginosus. The sequence goes on along the minus strand of OZ004617.1, from coordinate 42,070,261 downwards.
AGGCATAAAGCTTTGTTTCAATAACTGTACTAAGGATGGCCAGTCCCTAGCTCGGTGTTTATTCATTTGGAACCACGTGCTTGCAGGTTTCTTAAACAGATCGTATGCCGACTCAAAAAGTTCATAATCTGTTACGTGACGCGCTGTTTTAAGTTGATCTACCTCCCTCAAAAATTCAAGTAAGTCCGTCTGACCGTCATATTTTAAACCCCATTTATATACCGGTACACTTTTCGCTGTCGGTGTATAATTCAATTGACGACCTAAAGGATTTACTACTCTTGGCGTGGGTGTAAGTGTCTGATTGGCATCTAGGTTTAAGTTGATTGAAGACAGCCATTGCTCCTTGTCAATACTTAGCACTCCCGTCTTGATAAGTAAGTCTGTTTCCAGCTTTAAGCATAGCCCTATCATTTTCTTAACAAAGGGTGGGCCTTCGGCACCAGCAGTTTGATCAATATTCTTAACTCGGCCACCTAAGTGGGCCACTCTTGATTTTAATTCCAATACTCTGATTGCGTTGGTAGGGGACATATCCTCTAAAACTTTGATTTCCTCGTCTAAGTCGCTATAATACTCATTAATAGCAGTAATCTCTGTAGCCAAATCGAACTCTGCATCCTCATCAAGGCGCATCTTGACTTGCATAGCCCTATGTAAAACTTTAATTTTGTCCTCGACACTACCTGTAGGTGCAATGCCCCGAATTCCCAATTCATAATCAACAGCTATTTCATCTAACAGTTGGGGTATTACCTCAAAATGCTCCGCCATCTTATTTTGAAAGTACCAGATAATTATTACTATGTATTTTTTAAAAAAATTTTTTTCTTGTTTTGTATTCTCCCCTCTTCGAGATAGTGTCAGTGCCAAAGGATAATAAAAAAAGGCCCCACGTTGGGCGCCAAATTTGTGTAGCGCGCGTTGCTCAGATGGGTGTTTGGGAGCGAGTCGTGGTTCGATAAAAAAATTGATTATTTGGGCGCCAGGTAACTTGGAGCGCACTACCAGTAGTTACCGACTGAGTTGACAAGCTTTGGCACCGGCGATGAAATTTACTGGACACTATCTTCAACGAAGGAGGAAGGGATGAAATACAAAAAGAAGAAATTTAACAAAAAGTGTATTAAAAATTATTTACAAAAGTAAAAACACGAAGGGTAATTAAAAAAGGAACTTTGTCGAAAGGGGGTACCTTGAAACCCAGCGCATATAAAAAAAACTAAAAACCGCTGTTGCTGTATAGCTATACTCCGCAGCGTAATTATAAACAACAACCTATTGAAAATAAGCGCAAAACAAAAAGGAAAGCGAGTAACCCTGACAAAGTAACTTAAATGGAGATATATAGAAATGGTCAACCACTGAGGGCGGTTGAAGGCAAAACAAATTTGAAATAAAATCCAATAAAGGATCAAAGTTATCCTTGCAAAAATTAAGTACAGCGACTTATCGCTTGCTTTAAATAAAAAGAGAACTTAGGAAAATAATTATCTTTGCAAAAAATTAACTACAGCGACTTATCGCTTGCTTTAAATAATAAGAGAACTCAAGAAAATAATTATCTGGCCTGTTTCTTCGGTGTAGGTCTTCGGTGTAGTGGCAGTGATTTCTAATTGGATCGAAGATGTGGAAGGAGATTTCTGTTGCACAGCCCAACTGAAACTCTCGGGGCGATAAAAAGTCTCTCTTCCTTGGAGGGGTACAGGACATAGAATGCCGCCGTCAACGCAGAGGAACCAGGAACCTGACTTTCAGACTCCTCGATGAAGAACAAAAAAAAGGCATCCAACTTCAATCGACGAAAAATCGACGGTGGATGTTAAATCCAGAAAAACGACCCTGTATTAAACAGGAAATTACTCACTGCATGTGCCAAGAAATAAACAGACTCACCTCTTTTCTGGGGTCGTAATTTGGAAAACTCGAGGAAAATCTATCAGATCTAACCTCAAAAACACGTTTTCTTGATCCTGCTTGAAACCAAAAAAAATGCCTTCAAAAAAAGTGGGACATCAATCCTCAAAACTAGTAGGACAAATCCGCACCCTCGGCACTACCGGATGGCTTCTCCAGGTCAAGAAATAACGGGATTCGGGAATTTTCAGCCCGTTACATTTTTCGTTACAACGGAGGCTTCCACACCGTCGGTAAAAGCGATCACGACCTCTCGTTTGTCAAACAGCTGGCGCCCTCTGTTGGTGCCACTATTTCCAGAAAAACTCGAGAAAACTCTGGTTAATTAAATTTCGTTTTAGGGAAAGCAAAAGGGGACTTCGGTGATGAAAAGAAAAATGTTCAGCTGCCTTGAGCTGGAAAAATTGAATACTGGTGAGCTGCAGATTAAAACTATCGGAGACTAGAAGGATGGTGGCTGGAAAGACGAGACGACATTTAAGGAATCAAAGTGCCGGGTTCATCAGAGGTAAATTTGCTAATTTGTACAAAATAAAGCAGTAAAACAAATAATGTTGTTATTTAAAGAAAACTCTCGTTTGTTTTCTTATTAGGCAACCAATTATATCCCTAGGGGTAGGAAGGGTGGCGGCTCAAAAACCAGAATGCTACAATACAATAATGAGAATGTTAATTTTCATTATCAATTGATCACCATAAAACCAAGTTGTCATCGTGGTAATTAATTGATAATTAAAATTAACATTCTATTTAAATAAAAAAATTATACAATTATTTATAATTTAAGTGGAGGTTCGAATTTGGCGCCCTACGCCATTTAGTTACGACCAGCCCGATAGATGGCGCAGAACATCGTCAAATTAGTATACACGTGAGTTGCCTATCTCAACGTTTATCTCTGGAGGCCTGGTTTTCCAGCTCTTGCTCTCTGCTGCGGTCGGTCGTGGCGTGTGCATCGTCTCGTTTTGCTAAAGGTTAATTGGAAATAATTGACGAACGGTGGAATTATACCGGTTTTGTTCATATGGCTGTATGCCCAATAAATCCGATTAACTAAATGGTTCCAGTTTGAGGAACGTGGCTTAGGCCCAAGAAAATAGCTAACGAGCACATGTTCAAGATCTGCGACGTGAAATAAATTGTGAGTACAAGATGGCCGGTTGTTGCAATTCTAATTATTTCTTCCAGCTCTATCTTTCTGTACCTTCTGTACTGTCTGTACGAGAAGTAGGGTAATTGTGCCTAAAATGGGATAGTAAGGTAAAATGGGATACCACCAATTGCTAGTAAACTAATTGCAGCAGCGCCACGCCACCTGTCAAGAAATGACCACACTTGTCAGTTGGAGACACACGTCGTACTTAGTTAGTCATCAAATCGTCATTGGCAGAGTGTGTGTTATTTAAGTGATTTTGTGTCACCATGCTGTAATTTTAGTTCCCAACGAGGTAAGGTCCAGAATTTATTAAATGCGATAAACTATGCTTTCATTGCGTTTTTTGTGAACAACAAAGGCTTGGTGTAGATGTAATTTGGCCTCACTTCTTGCAGAGGTTATAGATTTTTTTTGCGGTAAATTTAAATATTAAATGCGAGTTACGGGTAAAACGGGAAATCGAGTCTGGGGGTAAAATGGGATATCCCGTTTTACCTCACTTGAATACTGGTATATCAGGCTTTCCTTTACTCGACTGTCATAACACTAATTCGATAAATTTATTAACTTCAGATTCCAAGTGAATATAAGCGCAAAACCGAGAGACAATCTTGGTCTGAAGAATCAATGATTGAGGCTTTAGAGGCACTCAGGAATGGAACTTGCGGATTTTTAAAAGCTGCAAAACAATTTGGAATTCCAAAGTCTACTTTGGAGCGAAGGTTTAAGGAGAAGAATAAAAATGCCACAGGACATTCCAAGGGGCTTGGCAGTAGGAAACTTACATTTCCAATTGAACTGGAACAACAATTAGTCGAATACGCTAAGAATATGGAAGGGATGTTATTTGGCTTAACAACCAAAAGCATTCGCAGTCTCGCTTATCAACTTGCCGAAAAAAATAATCTTGAACATCATTTTAATAAGGAATTAAAATTGGCTGGATGGCACTGGCTGCATTCGTTTCTTAAGAGGAACAAGTTGTCTCTTCGACTACCTGAGGCCACCTCTGCTGCTAGGGCAAGAGGTTTCAACAAAGAGGCCGTAATGTCCTTTTTCAATATTCTAGAACCCCTGCAAGAAAAATTTATTTTTTCACCGGATAGAGTGTTCAACGTAGATGAAACAGGCATTACCACGGTGCAGGGTCGTCCATCAAAGGTTGTAGCTGTTAGAGGTCGAAAACAAGTAGGCACTCTTACATCGGCCGAACGTGGTGAGCTGACCACAGCAGTGATTTGCATGAGTGCAAGTGGATTGTTTATTCCGCCCATGCTGATTATTCCTAGAGTGCGTATGAAGCCTCAATTCCTCGAAGGCTCTCCACCCGGTACTTTAACAGTTGCTCAAAAGTCAGGATGGATGCAGTTGGATCTATTCGAGAAATGGTTTGATCATTTTCTTGCTCATGCCAAACCGTCGAAAGAGAACCCTATATTGCTTATTTTGGATGGACATGAGACTCATACCCTAAATATTTCAATCATAGATAAGGCAAGAGAGAAAGGAGTAACAATCTTATGTCTACCTCCGCATTGCAGCCACCGAATGCAACCCTTGGATGTTTCATTCATGTTTCCTCTAAGCACTTTCTATACCCAAGAACTAGAAATTTGGTTGAGGAATCATCCTGGACGATGTGTAACGGTTACTGAAGTTCCATCTTTGTTTGGAAAAGCTTATCTCCGAGCATCTACACCTTTGAATGCGATCAACGGATTTGAAAAAACTGGATTATATCCGGTGAATCGTACAGTATTCACAGAAGAAATGTTTGCAGCAGCTTTGCCAACAGACAAGCCACAGGAACAGGTTAACGTGATGGATCCGGTACCCAATGAAGAAATTCCAGGACCAGAAGAGATTGATGATGATGACGTCCTTATTAGAGAATCTACTCCGGAAAATCAAATTATTCATGATCAATCGAAACAACCTGAAGAGACGAAAATAGATGATAATTTACCAACTCAGGATATCAATTTACCATCCACCAGCACTGGATTAACTTACTTCAGCCCCGAGCAGATTGCTCCTTATCCGAAAGTTTCGGGGAAACAACCTTCGAAAATTTTGAAAAGAAGAAGGGGCAAGGCGGCCAACCTCACAAGTACACCTTACAAACAGGAATTAGAAGAAAGAACAAGAAATGTGAAAGTTAAAATGGTAAATTCAAACACAAAAATTAAAGACTTAAAAGTCAAAAGCTCTACCAAAATTAAAAAGGGCAAGGGTAAAGCGAAAATGTCTAAAAAATCCAAGAGTAGCAGCGAATCATCAGGGAGTGAACAAGAAGACGATGCACGATGTTCTTATTGTAGGAAGAAGTATTCAAAAGATCGTCGTGGAGAAGGGTGGATTAAATGCCGTACCTGTGCTAACTGGGCCCATGATGGATGCGCAGGCGTTGTAAGCGATGACGAAGACGATATCTTCACCTGCGATACCTGCAGGGATTGCTGAATATTCATGTTTATTAATGTTTTACTTTTTCTAAAATAAATAGATTGTTCGTATGTTCAATCCATATCCCATTTTAACTCAGAGTGTTTCCCATTTTATCTGCACAGTTCGGGTAAAACGGGAAATTGCGGAAATTTTTTTAAATCCAGGTTCCACCACTTCATTTCTATTTTGTTGCAAGCTTGTTGCGTACAACTGTTACAGTAAGGACTAAAGTATGTTGCATTAAAATATTATCTCTTCGTCATGCTTATCTTAAGGTATACGAATTTTTTTACCTTAAGTATCCCATTTTAAGCCCACTTCCCCTACTAATTTCTTTAATTATTCATCATCGATAAATACGATCGATGTCGGGAATAACTTTCTCCTTGTAATCTGGAAACGGAAATTGACCTTGGAAGCCGAAATGAGGACATTGAGGAAATGCTGAGATCAACCATTACAAGTTCTGAAAGTTCTGAATAGTTCTGAATGAGTTCACCCCTAGTTTGGTATGAGAGCGCGAGCAACTCCAAATCCCTAGTTCGAAGGAGGAATCCAATCGAAGAGATCATCAACCTATTTACTGAAGATAAGTGTTTTGCTAATCATATGTTCATATAAATTTTAAATAATGAAGATATAACTCAACCTCCAATTTTTTAATATAAATTTTATGTGTCTAACGAAGACTGTTTTTAACAATTATAAATAGGAACCACCACTGTAAAACCGATGGCACGCAGTTCTTGTTAGCTTTTACTATTATTAATTTGTATAGAGCCTGTTGGACGAATTAAGGAGTTCCTGGGGAACGACAATCCAAATTCTGTACATATTGTGAATAAATTAGGTTTAGTTAACAGAACTACAGCTGTGTTTATGTAAATCCTCCAATACGCCTGTCCAAGAATAATTGTTACGAGTGGCTTTATCCAGTGTTAATTTGGAACGTAACAGTACCTTAGAAGCGAAGCGGTTCGAATTTAACATAAATGTTAAAAGTAAATGACTTTTAATACTGGTATCATAAAATGTCATTTTTAACAATTGTCAACAAACGTCAAAACAACTGTTTTTAATAGTGTTTTAATGAAAAAAGATTTTGGACATTCTAACCTAAAACCTAACAGGACTGACGTTTCTGTTAACGTAACGTAACCGTAAAATAATATAAATATAAAACCCTTTGATTTCTCAAGCAGAAGCACTTTATTCCAGGAGTGAACAACGGATTGCATTAATTAGTTAACAACATTAATCTATTTAACACGACTATTTGTTTGTGCTTCGAATTTAAAACGTTTTCAGAACTCGTGAAATGACAGGTAAGCTCAGTGATTTAACACACAGCCATTTCCACCCAAACATTTCCGACGAAACCGGCGGCCATTGTGTCGCTGGAAAATTGTCGTTAACTTCAGGGCACTCCTGACGTCCGTTATCTTCGTTGATTAGGGTATTATTAAAATAGTCAATTCGATTATTACAAACAAAATACAAAACCTTGGAGAGGACAGATACCCTAAGAAAGCCCTTAATCGACTTATTTGCTTGGACGCCGATCCAAGGAATAAAATACAATACAACTGGTTCTCCCAATTCAAAGATATATTGAAGAATTACGAAATAAAATTAGAAAATATAAAAGCTCTAAATATTAACGTCATCAATGATATCTTGAGTCAAGTCCAGAATAAATTATTTTATGAAGATTGGAATAAAATACTGTTAAGCACATTTTGCCCTGATTATAAATTCTTCTCCACAATCCTTCCCCACAATCAAAAAAGCCCGGAATTCTATCTTAGCGTAGATCTCAGTCTGAACGTAAAAAGATTTTTAGCAAATCTAAGAACACATAATGCCCATCAAATACAAATATTTGTAAACAGAATGTTTTATAAAATAAATCCACAGCAAATATGTAGTATATGCAACCCTCACGAAAAAGAAGGCCTAAACCACATATTCTTCCACTGCCCAATTTATAACGAATTTAGGCCTCTGGATCTACAAAATTGCATTATTAAAGATTCACATGAACTGATTAAAACAGTAAATACAGGTACAATAGTTAGGTACTGGTTTTTCCTCGGTAACTGTATGAAGCTCAGATCTTTTGTTTTAGCAGAATGAATAATTTATTCTGGAACGTCGCGTCGATGCTTGTGCGGATGAGTTTTCGTTTGTTTCTTTTCATTTTATTTTTGGGCCTCCTGTAAGTATAAATAACCACTAACCACACCTGTAGGTGCTACAATGCAGCTACATGGACGTTACTGGATGCTCAGTCCTTTTTTTGTTTTTTGGATCCGTTTTGATGTTAACGTTGGTTTTTCTATTTTGTTGTTTTTTACATTTTTATAGAATAGGGGAGAGGCTTGTACCTAGGACCCGCTTGTACCTTGGGCCACCCCCGCTATTTTGAATTCGGCGGTTTGAAATTTCAAAATTTCACGGTAGAGGGCTTCTTGCACGGTGGACAGTCAACTGTTACTCGATAAACGTGATCCCTGCAAGTTGGAGGTTACAGCGGAAATTTTGTGTTTGTTAGGGTGAAATCGACAGTATTTACGAGGTACGTAATTTTTTTCCCCCGTTTAATGGCAACAGATGCCGTTTTTTTTATTACATGGTAACTTCAAGCATGTCAGTAGCTAGTGAAGTCAGTAACTAGCAAGCGTTACAGAATCGCCTTTATAGGTTAGAATTATAATACTTTTGAAAAATGTCGGGTATTGTACCTTGGGCCAAAGTCACGTCTTGTACGTTGGACCATGGTCCAAGGTACAAGACCGTGGTCCAAGGTACATGTCTCAATAGGTGCGATTAATTATGCGTTCTTTGCAGATGCCTAGAAGTAAAACAGGCATAAAACGAACTCCGCCAAATATAAAAAACTTGCAGAAAGCGTATTCGGCCGTACGGGAAAACAATGTAGCCCTCCGAGCCGCAGCAAAAGAATTCCACGTGGCGAGGACGACACTTAGGAGGTTTTTGGCAACTGGTCCTGATAATTTCAAATCATTCGGCTCGTGTGCAGTTCGAAAAATATTTTCCAGTGAGGAAGAGAAGGAACTGTGTCGTTATTTAACCACAGCATGTCATATGCATTATGGGCTCACACGCCGTGGTCTGCGGACTCTAGCATTCGACTTTGCCAAAGCCAACAATAAGAGTTTCCCGGCATCATGGGAAAAGAATGGTTTTGCTGGAAAGCAGTGGTATGTTGACTTTATGAGTCGAAATAAGAACCTTAGCTTGAGAAAGCCACAAGCCACCAGCTTATCCCGAGGAACTAGTTTCAATAAACATAACGTTTCACTATTTTTCTCCAAGTTGAGAGAAGTTATGGACAAACATCCTTTCGGTCCTAGTAGGATATATAATGTTGATGAGAGTGGCAACACCAATGTTCATGTTCCTGGAAAAGTTGTGGCATGTAAAGGTATAAAACAAGTTGGAGCTGCTACGAGCGGAGAAAGAGGTGTTAACGTCACATTCATTGCAGCAGTTAGTGCTGCCGGAAATACTGTGCCGCCTATGTACATTTTTCCGCGAGTTAATTTCAAACATTTTATGCTGAAGGGTGCACCCACTGATTCGATTGGAGCTGCTCATCCCAGTGGCTGGTCTAATGCAGACATATTTTTACAATACATGCAGCATTTCATAGAAATCACTAAACCGACTGCTGATGATAAAGTGCTATTGATTTTAGACAACCATGATAGCCATATTACACAGGAGGTTATTAAGTTGGCGAAGGATAATGGAGTTGTCATGTTAACTCTACCCCCCCATACAAGCCATAAACTTCAACCGTTGGATAGGAGCGTTTTTGGTCCTTACAAGACCACAATGAACAATAACATTGTTCATTGCGTGATCTCGGTTCAGCCCTGTCACAGTTTAAATTTAAATTTACCGCCTTATAACCTGTCATTCGTAGTGTCTCTCCTCTTCTAAGATTTGCATCTCTTTTGCCATAAAATGCCGCCGTGATAACAACCTTCAGCGTTTCACGGTTTTAATCTTTAATAATCCAAATTAAAATGTAACGATCAACATGTAAGTTAACATCTAAATTCACTATTCTAATCCAGTTTTAATTTCTAGAAACTTTAATGTAAATTTTACTTCATATAACATGTAACATAACCTAAAACATAAGGTCGAGGTAAGAAATCTTTTGTAAAGTTGTAACCAACACCTAATTTTAGCCTGATGATGGTCTAGTAGACCGAAACATGTCGCCGTAATCAATTTAACTTCGTAATATATCAATTTGTGGCAAGACTTTGTTTACTACCTACTCATAAATATTACAAGCCACTTCGAGGATGGACCTTTTCTTTAAATTATTACAATAATGCTTGTACGGAGTGGATGAGAATGAACCCAGGAAAAACCATAACAATTTATGATGTCGCAGAACTCTCCGGTCAGGCTTATCAATTGGCTTTTAATCGTGCAAATATTGAATCTGGATTCAGAGTCTCGGGAATTTGGCCACTGAATGAGAATATTTTCCAAGATTATGAGTTTTACGGCTCCTCGGTTACTGATAGAGAAGACCCTGCTAACAATATTGAAAATGCGCCCCTCGGAGGTCTGGCTGACATTGAAAATATGCCCCAAGACGACGATAATGAAGTGTCCCAAGACGCCGGCAATAAAGACGTTACACTTCGGGAACTTGTGTCAGCACACAAATCTCCAGAGATCGTACGCCCTCTGCCGAAAGCACCACAGAGGAGCAAACAAACAAAGGGTCGAAAGAAAGGGAAATGCCGAATATTGACGGACACCCCGGAAAAAACAGAGATAGAAAGAGAGTTTGAAGAAATGAACAAGAAGAAAAGTAGCAAGATTGCGGGGGTGAAAAGAAAGGTCATGTGTGACTCATCTAGTTCAGAAAACAAGGGCGCAGGAGAGGGTACAAGTTTCGAGAATTGCTTACAAAAAAAGAAAAAACAAGTAAGAGTGCCTCCAGATATTGACGTCACTCTAGAAATAGACAGCTTCTATTTAACTAAGCTTGAAGGGAAGAAGAATAGGCATTATTATGTTGCCAAGCTAATATCAATAAAACCAGCTCTAACAGTACAATATCTGAAGAGAATCAGACTGTCCGACAAGTTTTCTCTTGAGAGAACGGAAACATATGAAATTGAGAAGGAGGACATCATTAAAAGGCTGAGAACAACATTTGAAGGCACCAAAAGACAACAAAATATGTATTCGTTCGATATTAATTTTGACCAATATTCCCTTAAATAAAAAATTTATTAAGAAAACTAAATTCTGTTATGTCTTACATTATTCTGTTTCATGGTCCAAGGTACAGTATCAGGTGGTCCAAGGTACAACCCTATCTTGTACCTTGGGCCATTTGCACTAGTTCGGTATTTGTTTGACCAAATTGATAAATAATTATAATAGGGTCATTTTATTTATAACAAATAATACTGTATAAGGGACCTCTCTAGTGCCCAAATTTTAAAACTATAGCTTCAAAATTGAAGTTTTTAGGGTTGCTTGAAAAAATCCTGTCCAAGGTACAAGCCTCTCCCCTACATTAAGCGATCTTAGGTCTCCTCCTTGCTCGTGTAATTTCTCTAAAGAGCAATAAAGCATATTATATTATATTATATTGTGTCGCTGAAAAATTGTCGTTAACTTCAGGGCACTCCTGACGTCCGTTATCTTCGTTGATTAGGGTATTATTAAAATAGTCAATTCGATTATTACAAACACAAATACATGAACAATTAACATTAAAAATGCACTCACCCATTGACGGCAGATCACAGGAAAAAGCACCCAGACGCAGCCAGAGACACCCGGGCCGGTTCGCCACCAAAATAGCACTGATTATCATTTATCAGTTTCATTTTGGCGATGAATCTCATCCACCAGTCGCCACCGAACTAGCTCTTTATTCTACGACAACGCACAAGTCTAATAACACTTTCAAATTATAATAAATATTATAGAATACAAAATTCCGTTTATTGGATCGCAAAGTTATGAAGAAAGGACACAGCGAAAACAAACCACAAGCGGCGCCCGGCGCATCATGCGGAGACACGAAGTACGATGTCAATTAGAGATGGGTACTCAGTTGGTGAGTCGACTCAAATGAGCCACTCATCACCGGCAATGAGTGATTCGACTCACTCGCAAGAAAAGAGTCGAGTCATCGATGAGTCGAATTTTCGCACGAGTCAGCACAAGGCACCCAGATCTAGTATTCAAATTCAACCGCAAACGCAGCGATCGAACTAATATTCATAAATGCCGGTGCCGCCTCAAGTCAACTAAATAAAATATGGTATAGTTTACACTTTTGCTTTATTCAGTTTCGCCAGGAGAGTAGTTTCGCTAAATATGAGTCGAATCACTGAATCGACTCACTGAGTCGACTAATCACTTGTGAGTGAGTTGACTGACTCGACTCGCTTAAATGAGTCGATCTGCCCATCTCTAATGTCAATCAATGATGTCGTAGTCGTACCGAAACCGAACCGGGTGGCGGATCCAAAACGATCCACCCTTAATAACTATTGCACTGATTAAGATATCGACTTGCGGCTTTTCTACAGGTTCCTTGGCTTTGAGGGTTACATGTTTCATCGTAATTTTGCCTTTGTTCAGATTGTGCAGTTTGACCCCACCCCTATCAAGATCAAAATCTTAAATGACAGCATCTCTCGAGTCATACGTCAAATTAAATCTCCTGCGCGACCGACGATTGTCATTTGTTTACTTTTTTTGTATACGGACTGGAAACTACGGCAGTTTGTATTCGCGAAAATCAGCTGCTAATAGATGGCATTGTTAAACCACAAAATGGCGATCTCACCCCACTGGGAGTCGGAGGTGAGAATTCTAGCGTGACGTGCCTGACAGTGTCAGTTGGTGACATCAGTGACATCGATATGTGGATTTTTTAAAAGCCAAGTTTTCCTGGATTTACAATGTTTCCACTTAAGTACCTACACAAAACGTAAAATTCCACAGAATTATTCCCAAAATTTCGAGTCAGCGAGAGGATGTCTCCGAACAAAACTACTACCTAACCTCGCAACTGACAACTGACTGACGTAAGCCGAAATTATAATGACAGACGTTTAAAAGTATTTCCGTATCCTGTCTCTCAGTGTAATTAAAGTATTGCCACCAGATGTCAGACACTTTGCTGATTTTAGCCCAGTCAAATTAGGCAAAAAAGTGGCGATCGAGTGAAAAAAATCCCGGAGTTTTGAAATTTGGCATGGTTGTTCGCTAGTATCTACAGAACATCATACCAAAAGTACCGGAGGGTGGGGGGTGAGCGCGAGGGCGAGCTGATTGAATGTGCGTTTTCTGCGATTTTCGTATATATCTCCGTAACTACCAATCCTAGCGAAAATTATTCTTTATACAAAATTAAAGCAGACTAAATTTCCTATCAAAACGGTCCTATCCGTTTTTGTGGTAGGATTCATATTTTAAATGTTATAAGCTTGACAAGTTCTCATATTTCTTTAGGATGGCTTATAGTCCAGGGGTTTAAGGTATTGACCTGCACAAAAATAAGGTAGGGCTGAGAATTGGTACTTATGCTGTACTGACGATCCTGAGTGACGTGTCAAAAGTCCCGGAGCCTGCAGTGCCGGCGTCCTATTTTTTTTGGTACCGGAAAGCCTTAAGTGATAGTCACACATGATTATTTATGAACCGATTTGATCGGGATTGGTCTCAAAATGACCACAACGACCTAATCAATACTGATACTACTGATAGACTCCTGAAATTTTGAGATGAAACATCCTTTTTTTTTTCTTGGAGAAATCGTGTTGCTTTTTTGCGGTTATTTCTCCAATGTGTGACGCGCTTCGCTCGGTGTGTCGACGGTTGCTCGGGCGCCAGATTTTTAGACTGGTTTACTCCAGTTGCTCGCGGGCTGCTTTTAGACAGTCGAGAAATAAGCCAGGTGTTCGAACGGCGGTGGCGAGAGTCAGACGGCACAGACAGAGATACTAGTTATGACGAAAGATGGACGGTACAGAAACGGCACAAGATAACGACACAGTCTACGGTTTCGGTGAACTCGCTCCCTCTCGCTCGGACGATTTAAAATGACAGAAGACGGCGGGACGCCTTTCGTACTACCCTGTTCGGAAGCTGAGAGGTTACCCCTCGCGCTCCCGGACAAGATGGCAGTCAGCGGGACTGTCGGCTCCGGTTTCTGTTCGCCTATCGAGGGAATCCCCTTCTCACGTTCGAACAAAACGCCGGGCCACGAGCTATCGGAGGGGAATCCCCTTCGCGATAACGGAGGCGGACAGCAATCCTTTCCTCCCGACTTTATGCGATTGTGGATGGGAACCCCTTCGCACGCTCAGATAAAATCAGTAGGAAATCCCAACTACACGTTAACGGAGGCGGTCAGCAAACCTTTCCTCCCGATTTTATGCGATTGTCGATGGGAACCCCTTCGGACGCTCAGATAAAATCGGTAGGAACTTCTAACTATAACAAGAATGACGCGGCAATCAAACTAACGGAAAGAGAGAGACAGAACACCTAATGAAACATTTATTCAGACACAACTAGTACAATAATTAACCCGGACGGTTACCTCGGTTTACAAAACTAAACGGCTGAATCAAAACTCAAGCTAAACAATACGGCTGATTTGACTCGGAGCGTTTGCTGAGTGAAGTCTCAAGCTAAACTAAACATAAACAATACGGAGCGCTCCTTATATAGATTTCCACTCCTGGCGGCTACGTGTGCGCGAGACGTCGAGTGGAGATGGTACGGCGGATAGGGAATTCGGTACTGCTCGCGCGGCCTCGGTGTCTTCCTCGGCGGTGGGGGAGCGCTCGATGTGGTGACATCTTTCTTCAGGGCTGTCGGCTGAAATATTCCTGAAATATTGAATTAAAATTAAAGGTTCCTGAAATCCAGCGATGGCGAAAGGAAATCCTGTGGCTTCGACGTTATTCTATTCCTTCCAGGCGATGAAATCACCACACGGCTCTTGAAGCTAGCAGAGCGGAGTGTCGGCGGCGTTGATAACGCGGTGTTTATCAGAACTCGGCGCGGCAGATTTAATAAATGCGGGGGCGGAGTACCGAAATTGGTAACGGAGAAATTCACTTCGTTACAAATGGCTTATCGGACGACAAAAATGTATTAGATCTTTTCGTTGCAAATTTTATCCTGAACATTTCAGCTCCTACACATTTTTGTCGTTAGATAAACCATTGAGGACATAATCGGAAAAAAGCAGCGCGAAGTTGGTACTGTACGATTTCTCCGAAAAAGGACTTCGCGCTGCTTTTTTCCGATTATCTCCTCAATAGTTTATCTAACGACAAAAATGTGTAGGAACTGAAATGTTCAGGATAAAATTTGCAACGGAAAGATCCTATACATTTTTGTCGTCCGATAAACCGTTGGAGAAATAATCGCAAAAAAGCAACACGAAGCCGATTCTGGAGCACGACATTTCTCCAAAAAAAAAAGGATGTTTCATCTCAAAAATTCAGGAGTCTATCAGTAGTATCAGTATTGATTAGGTCGTTGTGGTCATTTTGAGACCAATCCCGATCAAATCGGTTCATAAATAATCATGTTAGGTATGCGGAAAATAATGTATAGCTATCACTTAAGGCCTTCCGGTACCAAAAAATAGACGCCGGCACCGCAGGCTCCGGAACTTTTGACACGTCATTCAGGACTAGTGCTGTCAGACGATTCCGGGTACCCGGAACCGGGTAGAACCGGATTGGCAAGGACCCGAATACCCGGAACCGGGTACCCGGGTAATTTATTTCCGGGTACCCGGATTCCTTGGAACCGACTTTACCAGTCTCAAATTTCCGTTTTATTTTAATTGCGCATGATAAGATAAAGTTTTTCCGCTTTTGGCAGAGCAAGTTAGTTTTTATGTTTTTTTATACTTACTCTCAAATTTCGTCGACCAAAGCTAAACGCAAGAATAAATAACGGCCAACAGTCAAAACAAAACAGCACAATTTCTCATAGTTTTCGGACCGCAGTTCAATAAAATATCAACAAAACTAAGCGTGTTTTATTTTCATGGCATATTAGGTTGCAGAGCGGACGATAAACTGGAATGAAATAATGCATCTCAATTTTCAAGGGTAGAATATTAGGCCCTGCCAGAAATTAGTTTTCGCTCTTCCGCGTAGTTGAGTGGGTTTGTTAAAGTAATTTCGGTGAAGTCAATATTTAAAAAAAAACAATGAGTGATGTGTGGAATCATTTTAAAAAAGAAATATTTAAAAAATCTGCTACATGCAAACTTTGCAAAACTAATTTAAAATACAGTGGAGGATCAACAAGTAGTTTATGGAAACATCTAAAAAACATCTGATTTCGAAAAATCCAACAAGTAATGAAGGTGATGAGGAAGATAATCAAAGGTAAGCTTATAAAATTTAGATATTATAGTTCTGCTTTTTAAGGTGGTAGTTTTTGTTTTGCTGTTCAATGAAGATTAAACTTTTGAAATCAATGAAAATACAATAACCAATAATGTAAATGATTTCGTTTTTAATTGTTTATCATTAATTAAGTTTCACTTCTCCCTTATTATAGGGCATCTACATCGGGTTTGAAAACGCCATCAAAATCTTCGTCACCACTTCTGATCGCTTCGAAGACCCCGTCCTCGCCCTCTATTCCGACTATCGATATTGACACCGTGGATAGTGAGACTGACAACAACCCTGACGAATCAATGGAGCCTGAGAAAAAACAGCCCAGAATAACGAGCATGTTTTACACACAACGAGTTAACGCAAAAAGATCGGAACAAATAACTGGGGCTTTGACGAAAATGATAGTGCAGGTAGGGTTGCCAACCGTCCCGATTTAGGCGGGATTGTCCCGATTCCTTATAATGAGTCCCGCGTCCCGCCTAGTGCTGAATTTGTCCCGATTTTTGGACTCTTGCTTTCTGACGTTTCCCTTTCCCTTTATTTTCCTTAATTTTTATTGAAAACCAGGGTTTAAAACGCATGTCAAATGACAAATGAATTTACACTAACTTATTTGTAGTGTCTAGTGTCAGAACAGTCCTGCGAGTAGTGCCTTACCATTTGCCTTACAAAACGTCGGGTCCATTCTGTCAATCATCTTCCATCTTCGTTGCAAGCGTTAAAATCGCAAGGTAATCTTGTGTCTATCTCTTATTTCGGTGCACTGTCAGCGACAACCCAAGTGTTTTTTTTATTTCGCAATGAGAATGAAATGAATTGATTTTGATCTGAATTTGGACTGAAAATACTGAAAAACAGGTTTGAGAAGGGGGGGGCAAAAAATTTTCGCGGGGGGGGTGGCCCCCCGCACCCCCCATTTAAGCTGCGCCCTCCGCGCGCAGACACGCAAATTAAGTATTCTTCTCACTACTCCCCTGTCCCGCTTACTGTTTTGAAAAATATGGCAACCCTAAGTGCAGGATATGTTTGTTACCAATTTCGTTCGTCGATGGTGTTGGGTTCAAAAATTTTATCAAACAAATGGAACCGAATTATAGGTTGCCTTCAAGAAACACAGTATTAGCCAGAATAAATCTATTGTATAATGCACGAAAAAGCGAAATCCTGGAAATATTGGACAAAATTAATTATGTGGCTACTACAACAGATTGTTGGTCGTCTAGAACAACAGATTCGTATATAACTGTTACGGTACACTTTGTGAATGAACACTGGCAAATGCCAAATTTCACTTTGAGTACAAAACAATTATCAGTACGCCACACTTCTGAAAATTTAGAAGAAGCGTTATTTAACATAATATCTGAATGGCAACTAAACAACAAAGTGGTTGCGACTGTACATGACAATGCCGCTAATATTACAAAAACAATAAAAAATAATTCAGCAGAATTGGGAATAAGTGTGCCTTGTTTTGCACACAGTTTGCAATTAGCCCTAAATAAGGGATTGCACGAAAACAAAATTCGTGAAGTTACATCAAAATGCAGTGCAATAGTAGGTCACTTTAACCACTCAAATATTGCAAAAACAGCTCTGCAAAATGTACAAGATCAGTTAAAAATTGCATCGGCTAATTCAACATTGCAATACTCGATGGAACTCAACATATTACATGTATGCAAGACTTGTGGAGCAAAGGCAAGCAGTATTACATGTAATTAATGATAGATCTGTAACAAACAGATCCAAGGCAGCTTCTATGGAAATGCTGGAAGCTGATTGGAGTTTGGTCGAAAATTTGTGCAAGGTGTTGAAACCTTTTGAAACAGCTACAACATATATGCCATCCGAAACACATCCTTGCTTATCTATAGTCAACCCGTTAATTAGTTCCTTCGTGTCAAATTTTCTTAAAAGAGAAAACACTGATGACGAAATAATTAAGGCGTTCAAGAAAACCGTTAAAGAAGATGTGCAAAAAAGATTCAATGATAACATCGAATACGAAGACAATATGAGACCTAACATTGAAGATATCTGTCGTTTTCTGGATCCAAGATACAAAAGTTTTGAGGGGGACAGTAACAAACAGGAGCATGTAAAATTATATTTAAATTCCATGATTGAAATTATTAGAAACGATAATCCTGAACAACTGAGGACAACTGATGATAAAAGAAAGCAGTCAGCAATAGAGTCTTTGTTCCCACAGTTAAATGACGAAAAAAAGAATGTGTCAGAAATTGACGAGTATATGTTGGAAAGAGAAATTTCCCGCACAAGTAAGCCACTGGATTGGTGGAAGAACAATTGTGACAGAAATCCGACCATTGCCCAATTGGCTATGGTCTGTCCGGGATCCACACGACCGAGATTCACCCTATTTCCAAACAATGAATCGCCATGGAAATAGGGTGAATCTCGGTCGTGTGGATCCCGGACAGATTATAGAAAATATTTGTGCATACCTGCCACCTCAACCCCTTCAGAAAGGGTCTTTTCAGCTACAGGAAATATTGTCAGTGCAAAGAGGAATTGCCTGCTTCCAGAAAATGTAGATAAATTAGTGTTTTTGTACCAAAACTCAAAGGAGTAATAAATTGTAATAATACATCATTATTTATTGATTTATTAAATAAGTTGAGTGAAAGTTACTCCTCTGAGTTTTGATACAAAACACTAACTTATGCAAATTGCAAAGTTTTCGGTTTAATGTAGTTTTGTTTTTATTGTTTGCTTTGTTAAATCATTGAATTTTCAATTTTTTTTTTTTGGTAAGTACAGGGTAATATTACTAATATTAATAGTATTATTTTATTATTCATGTACCTATTAAAAATTAAAACTAATTTAAAAGATTTATAAACTTTACCAAAAGTATTTTTATTTTGCTTTGGGAAATCTAGGTGATTGCTAAAATTTGGGTTACCCGTTTCTCGTCGAAATCCGGGTTCGGGTAGTTATTTGAACGGGTCCTCGGTTCTAAACCCGGTTCCATACCCGGAACCGAACCTATTACCCGTTACCCGGGTAATACGGTTCCGGGTATTTATTTTAACGGGTCCTCGGTTCTAAAAAATCACGGTTCCTGACAGCACTATTCAGGACTGCCAGTAGAGCAGAATTGCCAATTTTCAGCACTACTTTATTTTTGTGCGGTTCAAAACCTTAAACTCCTTGGCTGGAGCCATCCCAAGAAAATATGAGAAATTGTCAAGCTTATAACATTTAAAGTATGAATCCTACGACAAAAACGAATAGAACCGTTTTGATTGGAAATTTAGTCTGCTTTAATTTTGTATATAGAATAATTTTCGCTAGGATTGGTATTTACGGAGATATATACGAAAAACGCAGAAAACGCACATTCAATCAGCCCCCCCCCTCGCCTCACCCCCCACCCTCCGGTACTTTTAGTATGATGTTCTGTAGATACTAGCGAACAACCATGCCAAATTTCAAACTCCGGGATTTTTTTCACTCGATTTGTCTAATTTGACTGGGCTAGTAGGCGATTTGTTTGGCTCCAAAATTTTTTCTTAGCAACTGGACAAAGGCCCTACCTCAACGTTGATATAGAAGATTCCTGTAACGTAATTTACTTATTTGGAGTATCGACAGACACCGCTCACCTTGAGTGCTTTATTCACTGTCAAAATTGAATTATTGGTTTCACTCTTAACTCTTTACACAGTGGGCGCGTCAAGTCAAGTGTACCCGAGAGTGTACCATACTGTCAGAGATAATTGGTTTTCAGTTCTGGACTTCGTTTCGTTGTGGTTGACACCACGCACGTAGTTCCTTAATAGGCCGTTTTTAGTGAGGGCGTATGTGATTTGTCCGGTACACCCCTTACTTCTCTCCCCCGCAAGTGTGAGCAAAAATGCACCATAGCAACCGGCCGAGTGGGACATCCGTATACGTAAAAGATAACAAATGACAGTAAATCTACATCCGTGATCTCTTGAAAAAATGGCAGCAGAGAAGCGGCTGGAACCCTCCCATCGCGTGGGTCTTTGATTTCCGTGTCTTTGTTTAAAATTTTCAAGCACCAAGTTTCAGCCAAATCGATCCAGTAGTTTCGGCTATAACGTGGTGTTAGTGTTATTACAAAATTTCGATTTTTCCACCCAAAGGGTTCTAAATGCGAATGAATTTGGTTTATTTAGACCCAGAATTTGAAGACCTTTCTGATCGTGACAATAAATCTTTCAAAAACTTGTTTTGGATGGTTAAATGAGATAATTTTTTTGGAAATTGGTGTACCAAAATGGCACTTTCCGTGGGTCGATTAAATCCAAAAAAAATTTCAACTCCCTTACGTGTTAAATGCAAACCCCCATTTTTCACGCCACCATAAGAAAGCCCTTCAAATTCTACTTATAAAAATGTATTCACTCTTAGTCTTAGTGCCTTTTTGACAAAAATTGAAATATTCGGGATTGTTTACGTACCTACTTTAAAAACACGATACAGCCGAAACCTCTGGACCGATTTGGCTGAATTTTTTTAAGTACAAGGCCTCCTCTTTTAAGTCGCCATTAGAAAGACGCTCAAATTCTGGTTCTAAAAGTGTTTTCACAGTTTCTGCCATTTCAGTGAAAAAAAATGCAGCAGAGAAGCGGCTGGAACCTCCCCATCGCGTGGATCTTTGTATTCTGTGTAGATAGTCAATTCAACAGATTTTTTTTTATCCTTATCGTCTGTGACTAATTTCGCAATTTTCTGACAAATACCGACATCACCTCGGACATCACCCATCACATTTGACAATATGTTCTTTTTAAGGTTAATCTTCTGCCACCTTTTTGACAATAACTGCCACTTTATGTCATCTACTGTCATCCCCACGAACGTCGATTGTCATTTGTTTACTTTTTTTGTATACGGACTGGAAACTACGGCAGTTTGTAGGCGATTCGTGTGGCTCCAGAAATTGTTCTTAGTTACCGGACAAAGGCCCTACCTCAACGTTGATATAGAAGATTCCTGTAACGTAATTTACTTTCGCATGCGGAGTATCGACAGACACCGCTCACCTTGAGTGCTTTATTCACTGTCAAAATTTAATTATTGGTTACACTTCTTACTTTTTACACCGTGTGTGCGTCAAGTTAAGTGTAACATACTGTCAGAGATAATTGTTTTCCAGTTCTGGACTTCGGACTTCGTTTCGTTGTGGCTGACACCACGCACGTAGTTCCTTAATAGGCCGTTTTTAGTGAGGGCCTATGTGATTTGTCCGGTACCCCCCTTACGTCTCACCCCCGCAAGTGTGAGCAAAAATGGACCATAGCAACCGGCCGAGTGGAACATCCGTATACGTAAAAAATAACAAATGGCAGTCAATCTACATCTGTGGTTAGCCCGCCCCCTTTTAATGAGATTTTTTTTTCTCTATTTTCCACTGAAATGGCAGAAACTGTGAATACATTTTTAGAACCAGAATTTCATCGTCTTTCTAATGGCGACATAAAAAAGAGGCCTCGTATTTAGAATTTTAAGTTGATATGCTTAAAAGGCACTTCCCGTGGACCAATTGCTTCCAAAAGCCTTTCAGGTCTTCAACGGGTCACCCTATCTCCATGTACCAAATTTCAGCCAAATCGATTCAGTAATTTGGGCTGCAATGGATTTTTAGTGTTATTATAAAATTTCGATTTTTTGAACCAAACAGCACTAAATGCGAATTAATTTTGTCTTATTTAAAACCAGAATTTGAAGACCTTTCTGATGGTGACAATAAATCTGCTGAATACGGCCCAATGTACCTAGGTATCTAATAATTACTGATGCCTTCATGTTCGATGAAGTTTTGCATGATTCATTCACTAAAAGTTGCTTCTTTGCTTATTTTTGGGTTCTCCTTGGGGCATCACCATGAAGTCATTGGATAACATCCTTTGAAGTTTTCCTGATGTCATTTCAAATCAAGAAAAGCCCCCCTTGCTGTCGCAAAGTAGGTAGGTAGGTACGTGGTAGGTACCTAGTTTTTGTAGAGCCTTATTAATTAAATTTACTTCGATGTGTTTTTTGACTTTTGGAATTACCAAATCTGATGTCCTCTCCTAAGAATTGATGGTAAAAATAATCACCACAAACAATACATCCTCTCTCTTCTCAGAAACCAGGTTTCTGCTTCTAGGTGGGAAGTTTGCGCACATGTCAGACAGATGCAGTACCTACATCCAAACTGTAGACCACTGTTTTCACTGCCACTGAGCAAGCCTAAACTGGGGCTACAACCATGCAGCTCAGCTGAAAGGCGTGCTGCAATCAGTGAGAATGCCATCTTAAAATTTTGCCCCCGTTCCAACTCCGCGTGCTCCAACCATATTAAAATTTTGCCCCTATTCCACCTCCATTCCTTCACTTGCTGTTAATTCTGATTCAGAATCATCGGCGGATAAGTCCGAAGATTCTGAATCAGAATCAGATTCTCCCAAGGAAATAATGAAAGGTGGAATATTTTCGAAAGAAGTGTTTCCCATATTTTTAGTCCAGTCTTCCGAAATTAACTTTTCACAACGATTACAAAAATTTTGCCACATGTCAGAAGAACATTTTGAAATGGCTTCATGTGCTTATTATAAAAGTTTTTACAGAATCCCCATGCCAATTCAATAAGATTATATTGACAATGGTATGGGGGTAATCTAAGAACGTCATAACCGTGAGCCCTCAAAAGTTCATCTATAACGTATCGTTTTTGTCCGTCTTTTCCAAAAGGCTTTATTAAATCCCATATTTGCTTTTTCGTGAAATTTTCTTTAAATTTTACATTGTGGTTAATCAACCATTCCTGCATTTGACCTTTATTTGAAGAAAATGTACGGAGCTTGTCCAAGTGCACCGAATGATACGGTGCATTGTCCATAACCACGATACATTTACCTTCAATTTTACTCAAAGCTGGAATTAACTGGTTTACCACCCAATTTTGAAAAAGATCACCGTTCATTGTTTGGTGATAGTCCCGATCATTATTCTTCGAATTTAATAAAAAATCGCAGCCTTCCAAAAATCCCGAATTAATATCTGTCCGGGATCCACACGACCGAGATTCACCCGATTTCCATGGCGATTCATTGTTGACAACAATGATTCACCATGGAAATAGGGTGAATCCCGGTCGTGTGGATCCCGGACAGACTATAGTTCAGTATGCAGAATGGTAAAACGTTTGCCTTCACTTTTAATTTTGCTCGGGTTACTTTTCAAGTCAGACTCATGCACCCAACGACGTACCTGAGACCCCTTTTGGTAGATCCAGGTCTCATCAAGGTACCTACACAAATCTAACGTCTTGACTAGAATTTTTAAACTGTAAAAAGTTACGAAGAAATTTAATTTTTGCTGCAACGACGTGTTTTTGTTCGCATAACAGCTTGCGCCCGTCCACTTCTTTGAACCGGTAACCCATTGACTTTAAAATTTTGAATAAAGTTGTTCGTTGCCCCTTGAATCCCAAATACTTTTTAGCGTCAAGCAAAAGCGTGTCGAGTGTAAAATACTCGTTTTTCAAATTGTATTGCCAAAGGGCCCTAGTCATTAGTGACTGCTTGGGAGAATTTTCTTTTTTTCTGTAGTTTTGGAAAGAGGAATGCTCAATTAATGAATCCTTGAAAAATAAAAGAAGAGTAATTTTTAGTTAAGAAAATATAAATTTTCAAAAATCAGTAATTTTAAGTATATTATCCTATGTAATTTGGTTCAAAACCAAGCTGATTTCTTGCCGTGTAGTACGAACAGATAACCATAATGTGAATTTGCAGATAATTCACATCATGCTATTTCATATATGACACATAACAACCTGATTTAAGCAACAATATAGGCCCATCCTGGATTCCTATTCATATTACATAATTTTGACATCGCCATCTTGAAATGCAGGTTCAATTTAAAGTGTGACTGCTTGGGCCAATTTTTTTGCGTTTAGTCTTAATCGATTCATGCTGTCACGTCCATTTTCGAGCTCCCGAGCTGTTCTACCTTCAAGGGTGGAGATTGCTCGTATTTCCTTCTCCGCTGCTATTTTGCATCATCGGTTATAATTTTCGGCCTCCCTCTGCAGGTTTTGGGGTGGTGGCGGCGGAAGATCGGTGTCTTTTGGGGGCGCTTCGGATGACGATTGTGCCTCAGAGTTTAGTGTCGATAAATAAGTCACATGGTAAAGAATTTCTTACCCGGTGATTTATTCGGGGTCCGTAACCCCGTTTCGGTAATTAAGGCTGGGTTTCACGGCCAATTTGGCAGAATTATCATTAATTTGCGGACTATCAACAACTGTCAGATTTCGAGGTTAAGTTTACATCTACAAACTAGGGAATCTGGGCTACCAACGTTATTCTGTCTGGGGGAATTTTAGTTCCGGAGGTTTCCGTCAAGCTGTCAGCCATTTTCTAAACTCTCTTCCTGCTCAGGCAATCGAAGCGTTAAGAGGTCATAGACGGCGTCCTGGTATTTGTGTAAATTCCCTCGGAAGATTGCAGGATTCCGCCCTCAGGTTGGTGAAGTGCCCTTGATTGGCGTCCCCAACACACCGTTTTTCGGGTTTTTGGCGACCTCGAAGCAGAATTCTTCGTCGGTTGTTTGACAGTTCACCCTCTAGCACGATGTAACGCCTTTATGAAATATTTCTTGTTCTAATATTTATTGTAGGGTTTTTGGGTAGGGCTTAAGTGCCTTAGTAATTTCGGTTGGGTTTGGAGTACCCTCCGTTACGTGTTTCGAGGGGTTGAGGACCACCCTGTGTTGGTTATTTATAGGGTTGGAAATTCTCCCCCCCATCTTCGTGTGATTCCGGTTAGAATCTTGTCGATTGTTGAACCACCAGTTCAGTACCTCCACTGTGGCGAAAGTAATCCTCAGCTTAAAACATCTAGCCGAAGGCATCGAGGGATCGAGGCCGAGTCAGCCACATTAGCTCGAAGCCACCTCCCAGGCAAGGGGGCGACGATCTTGGCTCAGCACAGCTGCTCGCTGCAGCCCCTGACTTCCTTCAGCGCTGTATTCGGTGAGTCCGCTCCTTTTTAACGCCGAAGGGCTCCGCCACATTTGGAACTGACCCTTCGACTTAGTGTTGAAGTGATTGAACACAATCTGCACCCCCTTCGAGTTATTTTGTATTGTGTATTTGGGCTTCACCCCCTTTAATTTGTGTTGTTTAGTACGAATTTGTCTTTTTCTGCTACATTATTTAAATTCTGCCATTTAATCGTAAATTCATATCCATTAATTGTTCTTGATTCGGCCTTCAGCCATTTAGTACCAAAAATATCCGTTCGTGGCGGTACTTAACGTGTGGCCGGTTTTGGCCTCCGCTTAATTCGACCCTTCACCAACTTGCGCGAACATTTGCGTCATCTTGCGGCTTAGTAGGTACCTGCGACCGCCAATTTGCGCTCGAGATATTACCGGTCGGTTAAGTTGGAGCTCCGTGAAGGCTCTGTTTCGTCCGGATTGCGGTACGTTTTGCTGTCATCATTTTAAGTTATGAAATTATATTGTCTATAACCTGTAAACGATTTATTGTATCAAACTGATATATATACATGTACATAGTTTTATTGTTTGTGTGTTATTGCTAAAGCTAGCCGCTCCCTTCAATTTATAGGAGATTTGTATTGTGATTTCTGGCTTTCGACGTCGTCGCATCAGGGTAAATAAAGCCAGTGGCGTCCTTAAGTACCAACTTCAAGTAGTAGCCTGCCTATTCGCTACCTACCTCCCGTACGGGAGAAGATCCACCGCCCTGGGATCGGGCTTGCGATTTATTTTCAACACTCCTTTTTTTGTGTGTATGCACTAGTCAGCTGTGGGTCCTCTTGACCAGTGGACCTACCCTACGCCCTGCGCGATCTAACTGTGACATTTGGCGCCCAACGTGGGGCCACTACATTCGAGGTCATTTAGTTTTGGACCTTTAAGTTCAAGGTCATCGGGGTTTTAGGGCATTGGATGAGGCCTTAGACCTTTTAGTTGGTTGGCTTTGGCAATAAAACACTTTTCGGTTATTTCAGTTTGAGATAAGCTATGTACATTTGTTTGACTTACCTTGAGAAATTTTAATAACTTAGGGAATTTAACCGGATCTTGTCGTTTGTGTTTATTTGTGGGTCCAGAATTAGGAATCGATACTGACATTTATTTAAGTGGAGTTTCGGTGCCTTTATTGAGATTTGTACCGAAGTTGAGTCTCCTACGTTTAGGTTTTGGGGTCGGTATCTTCCTGAATTCTATTTGTGTGTAATTAATTCACGATTGTGACAAAATGTCGTCGACGGGATTTGAAGTCGGCCGACTTCATAAACCGGAGTTGACATATGAGTTGACCATTAGGGGTCTCGGGGTGACGTCGACGGGTACGGTTGAGGATTTGCGGGCGGCTTTGAGGGGGGCTATTAAAACAGAGCAGGCAGGGAATTTCGGGCCTTGGCCCACCTATCCCTACGCCTATGGTGATGACGTTCCAGCAGTTCAAGCTCTTTTGAATAAACTCCAACCGGAGTTAGCGAATTTCGGTCCTGCTACCCCTCCTAGCGTAGTTAAGCGTTTGCGATCTGCCCTTTTGCATGCATATGGGCGTATTAGGCGTACACCGACGACGAAGCCGGACGAAGCGACTGAGGTCGCTAACATCAAAACGATTATTATGAGCCAAATACAGGCGCTTGACGCTAAACCGGCGCGGGTCACTCAGACAATTTTGCAAACCACGGTTTTGCCATTAGCTAGTCCGCTAGCGTCCAGTTCTCGTAGGAAATCATCGGATAGCGATAGTTCGGGTTCGGAAGATTTTAAAACTCGGCTTAGGCCGATCCATCCGAAGGAGTGGGGGTTGGTATTTTCGGCCAGCCCCAATGAAAAGTCGATCGTCGCTTTCCTTAGGGAGGTTAATTCTATGCGTATTAGGCGCCGTGTTAGTAAGGAGGATTTATTTCGCTCGGCTCAAGATCTATTTAAGGGACGCGCGGGTACATTCGTAGCGGCCAATATCGATTCATGGGGTACATGGGAGGACTTAGAGTCGGCTTTGAGGCGACAATATGCGGGAGTCAATTATGACTTTAATTTATTCGACGCTATTAGGTCACGGACACAGGGTAAGGACGAAACAATCGGAGATTATGTAGCCGTCATGAACTTAATGTTTGCACGTTTGGTAACACCGCTCGCGGATGAGTACAAACTGCAAACCATTCGAGCAAATCTCCATCCTTTTTATCAGGAGCGCCTGGCCTTTGTGACCGCGAATACGCTAGATGACTTGGTGGAGGCCTGTCAACGTATTGAGGCGAGTCGTGAGCGGGCCGCTGCTTATCGTCCCCCTCCCAAAAAGACCGATTTTATGGAACCGGATTTAGCATATCTGGGCGACGTGGTGTCGTCGGAGAACGCTTGCGCTATGGCATCGACGGCACCCAGGAATCCGGGAAATAAGGGTCCCTGCTGGTTATGCGATCAGTCGGGCCATTTTCGATCAGAGTGCCCTTTGCTGAAAGAGGGGCCGGTATGCTTCCGGTGTGGCCATCAGTAACTGTCCTAAGTGTGCAACGCACAAGTCGAGGAAAAACCCTAAGTCGGATTCGGGAAACGCCTAGCGGAGTCGAGCTCTCTCCTGGGTTCGACTCCGCCTTCTAGTCAAAATTTAGCTTCGGTGGACGCCGTTAAGGCCGTTATCAATTTCATTTTCGAATTTATGAAAGGTGATAATCGTCCTTACTTGCGGGCATCGATCTTGGGGCGTGTGGTGGTAGGGTTGTTGGACAGCGGCGCGAACAGTTCTTATGTAGGGGCGCGTGGGTGCGATATTTTGCGAGAATTAGGCTTTGGGGATCCAGACGCTTCGGAAGTCATGGAAGCGCAGACTGCGAATGGTAGCAGTTGTGGAACTTTGGGTGTATATAGGGTGCCGGTTTGTGTTGATGGCACAGTTAAATTATGTAAGTTCCACTACATGCCCAATCTCAATACTGCCTTCCTTTTCGGGTGTGACTTCTGGGTAGCGATGGGAATTATGCCTAGGCTGCAGGACATTGCTTTTGCTACCTCAGAACCGGTGGATGCGCAACAATTTATTCGGGCGCGTGAGACACTAACGACAGAACAACTTTCGGCGTTAGAGCAGGCAATTAAGTCAGGTTTTCAGTTAGTGGGTGAAGGTTTGGGACGTACTTCACTCGTAGAACATAAAATCGTCGCCTCCGCCGAACCGATTAAGCAAAAATTTTACCCGCTCTCGCCGAAAAGGCTGGATTTAGTCCAAGGTCAGCTGGACGAAATGTTAGACATGGGAGTTATAAGGCGCTCGGATAGTCCGTGGTCATCTCCGATCGTGCTCGTGCCCAAAAAGGACGGTTCCGTACGAATGTGCGTGGATTATAGGAAGTTAAATAGGGTAACTCGTAGGGACGCATACCCCATGCCGAATGTGACGCATATTCTTGATAAACTGCGCGATGCGACATATCTAACATCCTTGGATGTCAAGTCCGCGTATTGGCAAATTCCAGTCGCCGAAGACTCCATACCACTCACTGCTTTTACGGTGCCTCAACGAGGTTTGTTCGAGTTTACTCGTATGCCTTTTGGCCTCCATAATGCGCCCGCGACTTGGATGAGACTCATTGACAGGGTGATCACTCCTGACTTAGAGCCCTACGCTTTTGCATACCTTGATGACGTGGTGATTGTAACTTCTTCTTTTGAGAAACACCTTGAAGTTTTGGGCGAGGTATTCAAGCGTTTGGCTCGAGCCGGTTTGACCCTCAGTCGGAAGAAATGTCAGTTTTGTCGGGCTGAGCTTAGGTATTTAGGATATGTTGTGGATCAGAATGGCTTACATGTGGACCCTGATAAGGTCGCGGCCATATTGAATATACCTCAGCCGACAAAACAGGCGGAAATCCGGAGTCTCATTGGTACGGCGTCGTGGTACCGCCGTTTTATTCCTAACTTCGCGACGGTGATTGCGCCTCTCTCTCGGTTATTGCGCAAACACGTTCGGTTTCGGTGGGCGGAAGAGCAGGACATCGCCTTCCAGACCATTAAAAATTGTTTAGTGTCGGCACCGATACTCTCATGTCCCAATTTTGACCTCCCGTTTATTGTGCAGACAGATGCGAGCGCATATGGTTTAGGAGCCGTACTCTGCCAAGAATATCCCGAAGGGGAAAAGGTGATCGCGTATATTAGTAGGTCGCTAACGAGGGCGGAAAGAGCATACTCAGCGGTTGAGCGCGAATTATTGGCGGTGTTGTTTGCGGTGGAAAAATTGCGGCCATACGTTGAGGGGTCGCATTTTACGGTCATCACCGATTCGCACTCACTCCTCTGGCTTCATAATCTTAAAGACCCTACAGGTCGGTTGGCACGGTGGGCGGTACGGTTGCAACAGTTCGAATTTACAGTGATCCATCGTAATCCATGTAGTCCCCGACATGTTGTCCAGAGCGGTACCGGTAGCGGTAGATGCGGTTAATATACTCAGTGAGTTTCCATCTGCGGCTTGTGAAGCAGACGGTTGGTATGTCAAAATGCTCACTCGGGTGGAGCATGCGCCTTTGAGATACCCTATGTGGCGCGTGGCAGATGGCCAATTATTTAAGCGAGTAGCGAGCCCGTTCTGTTTTGAGGGCCTCTCCGAAGAGGTCGATGATTGGAAACTCGTGGTCCCTAAGTCGCTACGCCGACAGGTGATGCGTGAACACCACGATGCTCCAGTTGCCGGCCATGGGGGGGTGTACAAGACCTTTGGTCGGATTGTCCAGAAATTTTACTGGCCAATGATGCGGGCGGATATCGCGAACTACGTGCGCCGTTGTGACGTATGTGCTCGTTCAAAACCTTCGCAATTGCGTCCTGCAGGCCTAATGGTACCCCGTACTGTTCCTACTCGTCCGTGGCAGGTAGTTTCGTGTGACCTCATGGGGCCGTTCCCGAGATCTAACCGTGGTCATAAGTTTTTGCTGGTTTTGTTGGATACCTTCAGTAAATTTCCAATTTTAGTTCCGTTGCGGTCGGCCACGGCTAAACTGGTTTCGGAGGCGGTCGAAAACTACTTGTTCCTACTTTTCGGGGCGCCAGATCGGTTGATAATAGATAATGGAGTCCAGTTTCGATCTAAGTTATTTACGGGGCTGCTAGAGTCCTATAACGTTTCGCCTCAGTTTACAGCCTACTACCACCCTCAGGCGAATCCGACCGAAAGGTGTAATCGCGATATTTCAGTCAGGGTGCTTTGTGGAGCAACAGCATAAAACCTGGGATGTTAACCTGGTTAAGATCTCTTGTGCTTTGCGTACTCAGGTTTCGGTTGCGACGGGTTTTACGCCCTATTTTGTGAACTTCGGTCGTGAGATGGTTCTCTCGGGCAATTCGGTCATTCTCGCCCGGATTCGGTGGGGCGCGATGGGTCGGCGAAGGCTCAGTCTCCAACTTCGGCGGAAACTCGTGCGGCTGCGTTCGCGCGGTTGCATGAGGAAATCCGCATGCGTCTTTCCCGCGTAGCGGACAAGAACAAAAAGCGCTATGATCTACGTCGTCGTTCCACCGTCTATGCCGTAGAAGACCAAGTCTGGTGTCGTCATCGAGTCCTTTCAAACCAGGCCGAGGGCTTCATGGCCAAATTAGCGCCGAAGTATGACGGTCCTTTCGTTGTTTCTCGTCGGTTATCACCTTGGTCGTACGAACTCAGGTCCCCTCTCGGAGCTAAGCGTGGTATTTGGCATGCTAAGGACCTGAAACCGTTTTATGGTGAAATATCCGACTAACGTCGTAGTACCCTGTTGGTTGGGGTGGAAGAATACGCCATCGGTTAGCTCTGCCTGTCGTAAGAGGCGACTACAAGAACTCAGACGACTGTTACCATCAGTCAGACGTCAGTAGGTACCGTGGCTTCCGGTCACTTGGGACCTTTTGGGGATCTTGGGTGTGGTGCTGTGACTCAGCTGGGACCGCTAAGTTCGGTGTGTGGTTTGTGGATCCACGCGTAGGTTTTCGTTGGTTTGTGTCTTAGGGTTTCTAGCTGTTTCACCGTATCATCCCCTCGTTATCCTTCCCACGGCCTACTGACACTCGGCTTCGTTCTTCTTGGATTTGACGTCTTCAGGGCGCGGGTTGCGGCGTCCCTGTTGTTTTATATCGGATTTGTCTCCCTGTAGTTAGAGGGTGTGGCGCGAAACGCACTCTCTCTCTTCAGTTTTGTGTCGTGTTGTTGTCACGGATTTGAGCGACGAGGGTCTACCCACTTGGTGTGGACCGGGAGCGCGCAATTCCTTCCTTTTGGTGGAGGTCGGAGAGGAGTTGTGGTGGGAGTCGGGAACTGGGCACCTGGGCGAGTGTTGTTATGTGTTTTTGTGTTTGTGATGCCCCACTATAAGCTAGGGAGCTGCCGAACAATTCGGCGGGGAAGCGCGTTGAGGTAGTCCCGGGGCTTCGAGACGCATGGGCAGTAGTCCTGGGTAACGCCTCATTAAGGGTTCGCCGCGCGTGGTACCCCCTAGCACGTCTAGTGGAGGACGTGTGCGTCCACTTGGTTCCCGCCTGTAACACAACCCCTCCCCAAGGCACTTCGGTGCACTAGTGGGTTTGTAGGTTCCTAAGGAAGGTAGGTTTCGGGGTGCGGGACCGTTGGGAGGGTTTGGGTTCCGCTTCCGGCTGTGTTCTGTAGAGGGTTCGCTGCAGCCACGACGCGCCATTTCCAACCACGAGCGAGGCTGGCGTTCCCTGGAGCCCAGTCTGGGGTGGTTCCGGGGCTCTCTTGGGGGTTGTGCACTTCGGGACTGAAACTCCTTAGTTTTAGCGAGGAGCGGCTATACTGCCCACAAATTTTAGTGTTAACCGACTATACAGGTTTCTTTTCTTCTTGTTCCCTTCAGGTTCAGGGTTTGGTTTTCTTTTGTTTTTGTTCCATTTTTGAACTTTGCGCGACATTCGTCATTGGTTGTGCTACCCCGGCTCAGCGTGGACTGCGCTCAGTCTCTTAGTGTGAGAGTGTATATTATACCTACGTTTCCTGTTTGGGCGTGAGCCTTACTGCATCTCTAGGTCTATGTAGTCTCAGTATCTCGTAGGTTAGGGCGAGTTTAGATGCGGGTTGTATGGACGTTAGGTTCGAGTTCCGGTCGCTTAGTTAGCTGTGTTTCTGTCAGCAACCTTCGGTTGGTTAGTTCAGACCTGGTAACTCATACTCTCATGAGGAGGTTTTTACCTCTCACACTTCGGATCGGCGGCGGGAGCTTCCTCTGGTTAAAGGTTGGGTAACCTTTAATTTTGTGGGGAGGGAGTTTGTCACGTCCATTTTCGAGCTCCCGAGCTGTTCTACCTTCAAGGCTGGAGATTGCTCGTATTTCCTTCTCCGCTGCTATTTTGCATCATCGGTTATAATTTTCGGCCTCCCTCTGCAGGTTTTGGGGTGGTGGCGGCGGAAGATCGGTGTCTTTTGGGGGCGCTTCGGATGACGATTGTGCCTCAGAGTTTAGTGTCGATAAATAAGTCACATGGTAAAGAATTTCTTACCCGGTGATTTATTCGGGGTCCGTAACCCCGTTTCGGTAATTAAGGCTGGGTTTCACGGCCAATTTGGCAGAATTATCATTAATTTGCGGACTATCAACAACTGTCAGATTTCGAGGTTAAGTTTACATCTACAAACTAGGGAATCTGGGCTACCAACGTTATTCTGTCTGGGGGAATTTTAGTTCCGGAGGTTTCCGTCAAGCTGTCAGCCATTTTCTAAACTCTCTTCCTGCTCAGGCAATCGAAGCGTTAAGAGGTCATAGACGGCGTCCTGGTATTTGTGTAAATTCCCTCGGAAGATTGCAGGATTCCGCCCTCAGGTTGGTGAAGTGCCCTTGATTGGCGTCCCCAACACACCGTTTTTCGGGTTTTTGGCGACCTCGAAGCAGAATTCTTCGTCGGTTGTTTGACAGTTCACCCTCTAGCACGAGGTAACGCCTTTATGAAATATTTCTTGTTCTAATATTTATTGTAGGGTTTTTGGGTAGGGCTTAAGTGCCTTAGTAATTTCGGTTGGGTTTGGAGTACCCTCCGTTACGTGTTTCGAGGGGTTGAGGACCACCCTGTGTTGGTTATTTATAGGGTTGGAAATTCTCCCCCCCATCTTCGTGTGATTCCGGTTAGAATCTTGTCGATTGTTGAACCACCAGTTCAGTACCTCCACTGTGGCGAAAGTAATCCTCAGCTTAAAACATCTAGCCGAAGGCATCGAGGGATCGAGGCCGAGTCAGCCACATTAGCTCGAAGCCACCTCCCAAGCAAGGGGGCGACGATCTTGGCTCAGCACAGCTGCTCGCTGCAGCCCCTGACTTCCTTCAGCGCTGTATTCGGTGAGTCCGCTCCTTTTTAACGCCGAAGGGCTCCGCCACATTTGGAACTGACCCTTCGACTTAGTGTTGAAGTGATTGAACACAATCTGCACCCCCTTCGAGTTATTTTGTATTGTGTATTTGGGCTTCACCCCCTTTAATTTGTGTTGTTTAGTACGAATTTGTCTTTTTCTGCTACATTATTTAAATTCTGCCATTTAATCGTAAATTCATATCCATTAATTGTTCTTGATTCGGCCTTCAGCCATTTAGTACCAAAAATATCCGTTCGTGGCGGTACTTTGTCACGTTCAATTTCGAGCTCCCGAGCGGTTCTACCTTCAAGGGTGGAGATTGCTCGTATTTCCTTCTCCGCTGCTACTTTGCATCATCGGGTATAATTTTCGGCCTCCCTCTGCAGGCTTTGGGTGGTGGCGGCGGAAGATCGGTGTCTTTTGGGGGCGCTTCGGATGGCGGTTGTGCCTCAAAGTTTAGTGTCGATAAGTAAGTCACATGGTAAAGAATCTCTTACCTGGTGATTTAATGGGGATTCGTGACCCCGTTTCGGGAATTAAGGCTGGGTTTCACGGCCAATTTGGCAGAATTATCATTAATTTGCGGACTATCAACAACTGTCAGATTTCGAGGTTAAGTTGACATCTGCAACCTAGAGAATCGGGGCTACCAACGTTACTCTGTCTGGGGAATTTTAGTTCCTTAAAATGGCGAGCGAGGGCGCTGTGTCTCTCGTCGGGGTTCGGCCATTTTGCTAAGTCTCTTCCGGTGTAGTCAGCCATCGTGTTAAGAGGTCAGAGACGGCGTCCTGGTATTTGTGTAAATTCCCTCAGGAGATTGCAGG
Organism: Pycnomerus fuliginosus; assembly: GCA_963924575.1. Lineage (NCBI taxonomy): Eukaryota > Metazoa > Arthropoda > Insecta > Coleoptera > Zopheridae > Pycnomerus > Pycnomerus fuliginosus. The sequence continues at coordinate 42,036,082 of OZ004617.1, read as the reverse complement.
ATTCCGCCCCAGATTGGTGAAGTGCCCTTGATTGGCGTTCCCATCACACCGTTTATCGGGTTTTGACGACCTCGAAACCGAATTCCATCGTCGGTTGATTGATAGTACACCCTCTACACGAGGGTTTTCTGGTAGGGCTTAATTGCCTTAGTAATTTCGGTTGGGTTTGGAGTACCCTCCGTTACGTGTTTCGAGGGGTTGAAGACCACCCTGTGTTGGTGATTTATAGGGTTGGAAATTCTCCCCCCATCTTCGTGTGATTCCGGTTAGAATCTTGTCGATTGTTGAACCACCAGTTCAGTACCTCCACTGTGGCGAAAGTAATCCTCAGCTTAAAACACCTAGCCGAAGGCATCGAGGGATCGAGGCCGAGTCAGCCACATTTGCTCGTAGCCACCACCCAGGCAAGGGGGCGACGATCTTGGCTCAGCACAGCTGGTCACTGCAGTCCTCGACTCCCGCCCGCTCTGTATTTGGTGAGTCCGTCCCTTTTCACATCGAAGGGCTTCGCCACATTCGGATTGACCCTTCGATTTATTGTTGAAGTGATCGAACACAATCGACACCCCCTTGAGTTATGTTGTATTGTGTATTTGGGCTTCACCCCCTTTAATTTGTGTTATTTAGTACGAATTTGTCTTTTCTTACTACTTTATTTAAATTTTGCCATTTAATTGTAACTTCATAAACTTTAATTGTTATTAGTTTGGCCCTCAGCCATTTAGTACCAAAAATATCCGTTCGTGGCGGTACTTAACGTGTGGCCGGTTTTGGCCTCCGCTTAATTTCGACCCTTCACTGACTTGCGCGAATATTTGCGTCATCTTGCGGTTTAGTAGGTACCTGCGTCCGCCAATTTGCGCTCGAGATTTATCGGTCAATTAAGTTGGAGCTCCGTGAAGGCTCTGTTTCGTCCGGATTGCGGTACGTTTTGCTGTCATCATTTTTAATTGTGAAATTATCCGCTTAATAACTTGTAAACGAATTTTTGTATCAAACTGATATATATAAATGTACATAGTTTTAATGTTTGTGCGTTATTGCTAAAGTTAGCCACTCCCTTCAATTTATAGGAGATTTATATTGTGATTTCTGGCTTTCGACGTCATCGCATCAGGGTACATAAAGCCAGTGGCGTCCTTAAGTACCAACTTCAAGTAGTAGCCTGCCTATTTGCTACCTACCTCCTGTATAGGAGAAGATCCACCGCCCTGGGATCGGGCTTGCGATTTATTTTTCAGAACTCCTTTTTTTTTGTGTATGCACTAATCATTTGTGGGTCCTCTTGACCAGTGGACCTACCCCAACGCCCTGCGCGATCTGATTGTGTCAACTTAACGTGTGGCCGGTTTTGGCCTCCGCTTAATTCGACCCTTCACCAACTTGCGCGAACATTTGCGTCATCTTGCGGCTTAGTAGGTACCTGCGACCGCCAATTTGCGCTCGAGATATTACCGGTCGGTTAAGTTGGAGCTCCGTGAAGGCTCTGTTTCGTCCGGATTGCGGTACGTTTTGCTGTCATCATTTTAAGTTATGAAATTATATTGTCTATAACCTGTAAACGATTTATTGTATCAAACTGATATATATACATGTACATAGTTTTATTGTTTGTGTGTTATTGCTAAAGCTAGCCGCTCCCTTCAATTTATAGGAGATTTGTATTGTGATTTCTGGCTTTCGACGTCGTCGCATCAGGGTAAATAAAGCCAGTGGCGTCCTTAAGTACCAACTTTAAGTAGTAGCCTGCCTATTCGCTACCTACCTCCCACGGGAGAAGATCCACCGCCCTGGGATCGGGCTTGCGATTTATTTTCAACACTCCTTTTTTTTTGTGTATGCACTAGTCAGCTGTGGGTCCTCTTGACCAGTGGACCTACCCTACGCCCTGCGCGATCTAACTGTGACAATGCCCATAAAAAAAATTAATAAAGAGTAATTTTTCGTTTTCAAGATATACAGGTTTTTTTTTTAATCTTTGCTTCTTGAATATCTTCGGACGTAAAAAAGATATTGAAATGAAATAAACGCTGATCAGCTCCGCATGTACAGGGTGATACCTTCGCGCTTGTATTTTTGTAAAAACGATAGCTTCAAAATGAAGGGTCATGAATAGGGCTGTGCGATATCGGAATTTGAATATCGAATATCGATATTTAAAATTTAATCGATATACCGATATACCGGTTTATCGATATATCGATATACCGATACACCGATTTATCGATATATCGATATATCGATATACCGATATACCGATAACTAAATATACCGATTTATCGATATATCGCCTTATCGGTACTTATACTATTGTATCGATATCGTTACTGTGGTATCATATCTGTAATCGAGTAATCTTAGTTTTAAGAGCTAGATAGGTATGAATAGGTAATAGACCTTTTTCTGTAGTTTCTTGATGTTAGTTAGTTAATAATATTGAAATCAATTATTGATTGAATCGATTGGATTGGAGCGCTCAAGCATTATTGTTTACATTGTGCCCTGGAAAATAACGTAGGATTCAAAATAAACGATATTAGGGCCCAAGGGCGCTTTGAAAAACATCAGTTGCGTTGCGATGTCCAATTTTCTCCAAGTCGTTTAAATAAGTATAGTAGTTCCTACCATCACTTGTTTAAGTTGTTTATATACTAATTGTTTATACACTGCACGAAAATATTGATATCTCCAAGACGTATACGCAAATATTCTTCAATTTTCTCAATTCATTTCAATGTTAGCCAGTTGTCAACAAATGACTGAGTCAGGCCGAATACCTACTCCTACATTTAAAAGAAGTCAGAACTTCAGAAGTATCATTATATGTATCGATATACGGGACACCGGTTATCGATATACCGCTATATCGATATATCAATAACTTATCGATATATCGGTATATCGATATATTATCGATATGTTATCGATATATCGATATATCGATATTTCGGTATATCGATAACACACTTTTATCGATATATCGATATTAATATTATTATTATTATTGTTTATTCACCTTAGGGTACATAATTCCAAAAAAGAAACAAGAAAAAAATAACAAATTCATAGGTGAAATGGTCTATGTTCAGATCTCCCGCATAAAACGGGGTCTGTTCTTCCACATGGGGAATTGGGCGACTTGACTACAGTTTTGCGCTTCGAGGGTGAATAACTTGAAAACAGTTACACAGATTTTAATTAAAAAAATGGTAAACTATGCCAAATGACTCAGGGAATGTAATGATATAACATGAAGTATTTATGTTAATTAGAAATTAGCTTAAAAAAATAATATATGGACGTTTCAAGTCACCCATATGTTTGGGAGACTTGAAACACGCATTAAAATAGCATGCATTTTCGCATTTCTCGATTTCAAAAGGTGACTTGAAACAAAAATATTGTTTTTAAAAAAAAAAATTTTTATTTTCAATAAAAAAAACAAGAAAATACACAAATAAAAGGCAGATTCTATAAAAACTCTTATAAATTCTCCAAACAAATGAACTTACATACTAATTAAACTCTTTAGGAACAAGATAGGTTGGTATTTAGGTAGGAACCTTTTTAATTCACTGAATATTTCTCAGCAAGTAGAATTTCAAAAGTTAAGGCACCTCTTCTTAAGGCAACAGGCTCGGGAAGTAAAGCAACAATCTCTTTAAATTCAATATCACTTGTGTCAGGAATGTTTGGGTAAACAAAGGCATTATTTATCTTATTGTGTCTTTTCAGGAATGAACATTGCAACGGCTTATTTGATGTTATTTTCGCTAAATATCTTCGATTATTTCCCTTTTCAGATCTCAGTTCAATAACAACAAAACTCCCATTTTTTACGTCATCTGCTATGAATTCAGTCTCTTGAATAATCTCATTTACGTTGTCTTTGTCATCATCACTTGAGTTTTTTTGGTCAATTTCTTCACTAGAACTAGATGGGCTATTTTTGCTCTTTGGTAAGAGTTTCTTATCAATTGCTTTGTCTTTTTGGCTTGATTCTTCTTGGTCAATCTCATCACTGGAAATGTCATATTTGTTTGAAATTATTGAGTCTTCTTCAGTATCACTTGACAAAATATCACAGTCGGTAACTTTAGTTTTCTTTGGATTCTTCTTCTTCATTGGACGTTTATTTGCAACTTTTTCCTTTGAAGTTGATGGACCTGAGGTAGATAACAATGACTCAGCTGAAATACTTTGGCCAGCTTTGATATTAATCTTCTTGCGTTTACTGGCAGTTGTTAATTTTGGTGATCTCTGTTCTGCAAACATGTCCTTCAAAGTGCTAGCAATCACACTTGCATTTGGCGCTAAATCTTGCTTGGGAAGTCTTTTTAGAACACTTCGGCGATCTAATGGGACCAGGCCTGTGTTTTCGAATCCACTCTTTATATTGTCACTATTTCTGCTTTCAAGTTTTACCATTGTTGATTGCAACAGGTTTGGAAACATGTCTTTTCGCAGAGGACCAGCATTTCTTTTTTTCCATTGCTTAAGAATTCTCCTCCATGCCTCCTTAATAGGTCTGAAACAACAGACATCTAACGGCTGTGTTAAGTGCGTGCTATTGGGGGGTAGCAGAATAAATTTAATATTATTCGCTTCGCATTCCTGGATAACTTTCAACGAAATGTGGCTTGCCAAATTGTCCCCTATTAACGCTTTTGACCCAGGCAGGTTTTTTAAATATGGAAGAACAAGGGTCATGAACCAATCTTCGAACAACACCTGGTCAAACCAACCCGATTTACTACGATTGTATCTTGCTCCTGGTGGTCCTCGTTCAGTCCAGGTGGCCCACAGATGCTCAGATTTATAAACTATATAAAGTGGTAACATAGTACCTGAGGCACTCACTGCAAACATCACGGATGTGGCTGATTTTGAGTGATCAATAACCCTCTCTGAATGTTTAGATGTTCGTCTTACAACAACTTTTGAGCGTCCCGGGTCGTCACTGAAACAGGTCTCGTCGTAGTTTATTATATTTTCAGGTGGAATTCCTGCTAATGATGTTTCAAGTTGATCAAAATATTGATTAATTATGTCAACTGACACTTCAGCTCGGCTTCTTTTAATATTTTCAGTCAGACGGATTTTTAAATTTGGGTTTCGAGAGATAAAACGATAGTACCAACTGTCTCCTGGTCTGTTGTCTTTTAGTTGTTTGATCCTTTTTCCCTGCCTCTGTAGAAAATTGAAGACTAGGTCCTTAATCTCCTCTTTTTCCAAGGGAAATCCCCAATCAGCAGCACCCAAAATTGTTTGTGCAATCATGTCCTCTTCATGGCGTGACAACACTGTCTGTCCTCCAAATTTGTTGGGGTGTTTCTTCTTCAGCTTCCTCCAAAGGGTCGCCTTGGATATAGAAAAATATTGAGAAGCCTCCGATAGGGTCATGTGACCCTGCCTCAATTCAGACAATGCCCTTTCCAATTCTTCTTTGCAGAAATCGTGGTATTTTCGCTTCCCTAGGGTGCGCTTATATTTATTGGGCATGATTTTCGTTGTTTCAAGTCACCCAAAAACTGTAACCAAAAAATAAACGGCCTCAGAAAAAAATTTTAGAAGGTTTTTCCTAATTTTTAGGTTATGATACTGAGAGAGCACAGTCTGGGGATGAAATAAAAAAATTCTATAAAGGGGTATCCTTGACACACTGTCATGCATAATAAGAAGTAAATAAGGTTTAAAAAATGCCGTTTTCTCACCTTATTTTGATAAAATTTTTTTTGGAGCGAAAGCGGCACCATTGCACAATGCGGCTAGTGTAGGACCCTTCTGTCAACATTCGAGAAACTAACCCATTTTTTCCATAATTTATCTACTCACAGTTAGCTGGCAGCACCAACACATTTAAAAAAGAGCGCGTTCGTTTCAAGTCGCACCACGATTTCAAGTCGCCCAATTCCCCGGTACCTTAAAGAAATAAGAGAAAAAGAACATTAATTAATTAATTAAAAGTCGCAGGTCTAGTCATGAATACGTTGCACATCGGTGTTGGGGCACCCCGTATTGTTACTCTCGACTTATAATATTACTTTAGCAAACATCTGGTCCCACTTACACTAAAAAAAAATAATTTGGTCATTTTCGACTGGGCCGAGAATTCGCCCTTAACGTATAGGGTCCTTTGTCTTTGCAGATCTTTCCGAAACATGTAGGTAATTTAGAAAAATCTCAGTTTTTGGTCTTTTACCACCACTTGTCGGTTTCCAATTTTGCGGTCCTTGTCTTAAAATATTCATTATTAAAGTTTTCCCCACCTAAAAGAACTTCTGATTGAAATTGTTGTAAAAGTTTTATGTGTACAGTATGCGTAGGTGAAAATGCCCACCCGGGAAGGTGGGAGACAAACACTGCATGTCTGGTCCACTTCAGTTGCAAGTCGGAGTGGGAAATATCGATCGTTTCTTCAGGTAAGTACGAGCTTCCTGTTTAAGTAATTTAACCCGAGACAAGGCGCGTATTGAAATTTGCGTTCTTGATGGCCGCTTTTAGAAATCTGCCCTACGCGCATTTTTTTTTTAAACTTTCCCGCATCAATGATTTGTTATTAACTTTTCGTTACAATTTAACACGAGGGACGTAGGTACTGAAATAAATCTCAACATAAAGATCATTAGGTAATCGAGTCATTAATGTCTAAATCATGATTGCGATTAGTGATTTAAATCTAATCAGGCTTCAATGAAAGTTTTCCAATCGATTTAAATCGAGGTTAAGGCGTTGAATGCGATTGGTTCGTATCGATTGCAATCGATCGCCGCGTTGAACGGCCCTATTAATCTTCACAAATTAAAGGGAGGTTTTTACGAATAATATGTTAAAACTAGGAACGAATTTTTCGCTAAAATTAGCACCTCCATTATTAACGTCTGTTTAATTTAATTTCTACCATTTTCTTTATATTGAAACCATTAATGTGTTATATGGGTCGAAATTGTTTACCATGCATGAAAGGATGGAAAAATGGTATCACTCGTGTGTCATAATTCATAAACAAATTACCTGGAGGTGTTAGGTTAACCTCTGAGAATCACACACGTTTAAATAATTCATAATGTCAGGAAGGTTTTATAAAATACCTAGTTATTCTCAAAATCAGAAATCTTCAAATTATTAATAATTGAAAACGTCCGTGTAAATTCCCTGTAACTGAGGTATACCTACACTAAGGGCCGGTTTATCGATGCTCAGTCAAAACTGACTGTTATCTATCTGACAGTTTATTATAGCTGACAGATAAATCCGATTCACGTTTATCGACATCGACTTTGTCTGTCAGTTACGTGCCTGACAGTTTGAGTTGTGTTGGCAACATTTGGTGTAGCGGAAGTTGAATTCTATTGGACAGATTTAAATTTCGCGCTAATATAGTCGACTGTTTCTATAGCAACGCCTTACGGTCTTTGTTTACTGCAGCAGGTGCTGATGCAGTTGAAATTTGTATTGATGACAGATAAGAAACGAGGAGTAGACTTTTCTGCCTAAAATCCAGACGTGCTTTGAAAAGTAACCAGCAGGAGATGTAATTGAGGATAAGAAAACGGATGGTAGAAGCAGGAGGTTTGAAAGAAAGTTTAGGAAATCTTAAGTCTTAGCAAATTCCTCAAAATAGTTTCAGGTACATTCCTAAACTTTATATTAGCTAGATTCATGTTGAAGAAAACCAAAGATTCACCTTCTTCGTCATTTAAATGACTTTGGGCGATGCTAACCGTCGGTTTTCTGCCTTAGCTGACACTTCGAACTGTCAGTCAGTTTGCCCGGCACTTTAGCAAAGACTTTGCAGTCAACTTGCTGTCGATAAACAGTTTAACTATCGGATAACGTAAACTGTCAGATATTTTCATTTAACTGAGCATCGATAAACCGGCCCTTAGATCAGTATAAAACTTTAATAATAGATATTTATTTTATTAGGAGTTTAAGGGCCGCTTGCACCGCTGCTGCCTGATTAGCGCTAATCAGTGGCTAAACTGACATTAATGGATTGTTTCGACAATTGTAACCAGGATTTTAAACATGATTAGCATTAATCATCGGCGGTGCTATCGGGCATTAGTAAGACATACGAGTCACATAATGTCACTTAAACTCTGAATAAAATAGAATACTTAATTTTCAAACGCAGAGTTAACTTTGGGGGCCCTGGGCAAAGTTGCTTGAAGACCCATCACAGAACCGTATCTCTTTATATGCAGTCATTGTTGCTACAAATAAACTGTAAATTATCTTGAAACACTCAAAATTTAGCCGCTAGAAGTGACGGTCGTACCTTTCCAACACAGTCATTTAAGTAATTTATTGTTAAATGACGTTTGAAAATAATAGATATTTATTTAATTAGGAGTTTAAGTAGGACATTATGTGACGGAGTATGGAAGTTTAAGCGCCGAGCGGAGCGAGGCGAACTAAATCCATACGAGTTACATAATGTCACTTAAACTCCGAATAAAATACAATATTTTATTTTCAAACGAAAAAATTGAAAATTTTCTGCTCGCTTTTGTTGGGCGTCACTTTGGCATTTTGCAAAATTTCAAATAATGATGAACTTAAGCTCCTCTGGAGGCATAACACTCGACTCAAAATAGTGTCATATAAATGACGGTTATACCTTGTCAAGACCGTCTTAAATAATTATTGTTATGTAACGTTTGAAAATAAAGCATATTATAGTATACAGGGTGAGTCAACAAGGCGACGGCGGTCCATAACTTCTGAACCCTTCCAGATAGGAAATCAATTCAAACGCCATTATGTTCAACACCGCCAATTCTACATCCTAAAAATACTTTCAACTATACAGGGTGTCCCAAAACACTTGCAACGCATGGCAATTTAATTTTTTTAAATGGAACACCACCGTTTTGATGCCATGTTCTGGATCACCTATAACATAGCTTTACATCGACGTAAGAGATTCGATGTTTTAAGGCTCTGTTCTAAAGTAATTAATTCTTTTTGAAAAATTTTGATCATTGCGGGTGCTTCTTAAAAAAATTCCTGAGAACTCAATTTTGTATCTAGAGAGCTGAGATTCGGTACGATAATGAAGGAAGGTCTATTCTATCTATCTAACATGATAACTATCATTATCACTATACAGGGTGTTAAAAATTCTGTGTCAAGTTTGGAAATTTTCAAATATGCAAAACTCCATTTTTTCAAATGGCAACCCCTGTTATTATAGTGCCATGGGGCTCGGCTGTTGAATTACTTTATTTTTTATTAAGTATGTTCTATACCTAAAGTCAATACTTCAAAAGATATTCTTTGTCTTATTTATTTTATTGAAGATTATTACGATCTCAATTAAAGAATGCCATGGACTGTATGATATTTATGATTAACATTGTTTATTTACATAGTTACCAGACAGTTTGTCACATTTATTGACATACACAACCAGAAAGAATTCATTGACATGGTTTACTGCTGATGGTTGAAATTCATTGCGTATGTCAGTAAATATGACAAACTGTCTGGTAACCATGTAAATGAACCATGTTAATCATAACTGTCATACAGTCCATGGCATTCTTTAATTGAGATCGTAATAATCTTCAATAAAATAAACAAGACAAAGAATATCTTTTGAAGTATGTATTGACTTTAGGTATAGGACATACTTAATAAAAAATTAAGTAATTCAGCAGCCGAACCCCATGGCACAATAATAACAGATGGTGCCATTTGAAAAAATGGAGTTTTGCATATTTGAAATTTTCCAAACTTGACACAGAATTTTTAACACCCTGTATAGTGATAATGATAGTTATCATGTTAGATAGATAGAATAGACCTTCCTTCATTATCGTACCGAATCTCAGCTCTCTAGATACAAAATTGAGTTCACGGGAATTTTTTTAAGAAGCACCCGCAATGATCAAAATTTTTCAAAAAGAATTAATTACTTTAGAACAGAGCCTTAAAACATCGAAAGTCTTATGTCGATGTAAAGCTACGTTATAGGTGATCCAGAATATGGCATCAAAATGGTGGTGTTCCATTTAAAAAAATCAAGTTAACATGCGCTGCAAGTGTTTTGGGACACCCTGTATAGTTGAAAGTATTTTTAGGATGTAGAATTGGTGGTGTTGTACATAATGGCGTTTGAATTGATTTCCTATCTGGAAGGGTTCAGAAGTTATGGACCGCCGTCGCCTTGTTGACTCACCCTGTATATAGGTATATATCGATATACCGATATATCGATATACCGGTTTATCGATATATCGATATACCGAAACACCGATTTATCGATATATCGATATATCGATATATGTATGTCGAAGGGGCCTTCTGGGGAGTATAAGTATGCCCAAAGAGTAGTTTGGGGAGCCAGTGGACACTTTGGGGAGCTCCCCAAACGGGTCTTTGTTCAAGGGTCCCTTTGGGGAGTCAAATCCAAGCGCCGCCTACAGGTGACAGTTCCCAACTAAGTCGTACAGTTGGTATTACAGTTATCATAAATGTTGCGCCTTACGACGTAAAAATAGCAACCGCAAAAATTTACGTACTTTGAGGTTAAATGGATTGCATAAGCTACCGGCGTCGCTTTATTGACATTGTTGTATCAACGAAATGGTCCCTTTTGGGAGAGATTGGTGCTTTTAAGTTCCAAGTCAGCTGTTGAGTTTTTTGAAGATTTTATTCGAGGGGTGAGCCGCAGGGGAAATCTGGTGTACAGGTGCTAGGAAATCTTGGGGAAATCGGGGGAAATGTTCGGGAAATCTGAGAAAATCTGGGAAATCTGGAAAAATTGAGAAAACCTGGAGAAATTTGAGGAAATCTTGAGAAATCTTGGGAAATCTTTCCAAAAGGAAATCTAGTGTACAGGTGCTTGGAAATCTTGGGGTATTCCGAGAAAATCTGAGGAAGTCTTGGGGAAATCTTAGGAAATCTGGGGAAATCTCGGGGAAATCTTTTGAAATCTGACTAAATCTGGGCAAATGTTTCCAAAAGGAAATCTAGTGTACAGGTACCAGGAAATCTTGGGGAATTCCGTGGAAATCTGGGGAAATCTGAGGAAATCTCGGGGAAATCTTAGGATTTCTGGGGAAATCTGAGTAAATCTTGGGAAATTAGAGGAAATCTGGGGAAACCTGAGGAAATCTCGGGGAAATCTTTCCAAAAGAAAATCTAGTGTACAAATGCTAGAAAATGTTGGGGAAATCTGGGGAACGTCACAGCACCACCTCAAATGGGGGTGTTACAGTTTCCAAACCGACTCCCCTTTCCGTATGGTGAACCGGCCCGAGTCAGGAGTCCTTCTATTGTAACCTAAGTTACCTAAGCATAAAAAATTTATTTTCTCTAATATTTGAATTCCCCAAAGGGACCAATACATAAACAATAAGTGTCAAACGTGTATATGCAGCGGTCCCTATGGGGAAGTGTTCCCTAATATCAAAAAAAGCAAAATTTTCGAGGTTTCCTCACAGAAATCATTACAAAACCAGTTCAAATCACAGCATAGATGCCGCACGATGGTTTCTAAGCAAGTGACGTGCTCAAAAATAATCCGTTTCTACAAACAGGGTTGTTAGTCTCCAAATCGACTCCCCCTTCCATGTGGTGAACCTGGTCGAGCCAGGAGTCCTTCTAATGTAGAAAAAGTAGCCTAAGCCGAAAAAGGTTTTTTTCCAAAAATTTTAGTTCCCCAAAGAGATCAATGCATAGACGACAAGTGTCAATTGTGTATATGCAACGGTCCCTATGGGGAAGTGTTATCTGATAACGAGAGAACCAACCTTTTTGAGGTTTCTTAGCAGAAAACTTCACAAAACAATCTCAAATCACTGCATGCCTCACGAGGGTTCCTAAGTAAGTGACGCACTCAAAAGTAATCCCTTTTCATAAATAGGGGTGTTACAGTCTCCAAAGCGACTCCCCCTTCCGTGTGATGAACCTGGCCGAGTCAGGAGTCCTTCTATTGTAGAAAAAAGTAGCCTAAGCCCAAAAATATTTTTTTCTCCAAAAATGTTAGTTCCCCAAAGGGATCAATACATAGACAACAAATGTCATTAGTGTCTATGCAATGGTCCCTTTTGGGAAGCTTACAAAACATTTCTTTTTTTGTTTTGCAAGCAAATTTTCCCAAACTAGAGGTGGCGTGAAAATTTAATGGTTCAGAGGAGCCTCCAGCAGCTTTCAATTGTAATGTCCCATTAAAAGTAGTTTATAATGTGCCCAAATTAGTAGAAAATCCGCAGTATGGAAGTAGAGGATACAATGCGAACATTTTTGAGATTCGTGTATTTACTTTTGACACTGACCACTCCCAGGGACCCTACTTTTATACCACAGGACAAATCGAAGCTGCTATGGTACAATAAAGCTATAAAAAGGTTAAACTAAGCTTTTTTAGAAAATTGAGTATCCCAAAGGGACCAATACATAGACCGTAGTGTATATACAATGGTCCATTTGGGGAAGTGTTTTATATCGAGAAAGACAACCTTTTTGATATTTCTTTGAACAGAACCTTTCGGAACACTGCATAAATGCCTCACGGTGGTTCCTAAATAAGTGAGGTACTCAAAAGCAGTCCTTTTGCACAACTGGGGTGCTGCAGTCTCCAAATCGAGTTTTCCTTTCCGTGTGGTAAAGCGGGTCGTAAAAAACACCCTAAGCCCAAAAATGGTATTTTCTCAAAAATTTAAGTTCCCCAAAGGGACCAATGCCTAGACAACAAGTGTCAATTGTGTATATGCAATGGTCCCTTTGGGGAAGTGTTTCTTTTATATCGAGAAAGACAATCTTTTTGATTTTTCTTCGCATGAAACCTCACAGAACCACCTCTAATCACAAATATATAATATATTTAGTGATTGGAGGTGGCATATTATGCCTCGTGATGGTTCCTAAGCGAGTGACGTACTCAAAGCGAAAGTCATCCCACAAATGGGGGTGGTCCCATGCCAAGATCTAGTCCCTCATCCTTGCGGCGAACTGGGCCTCTTCAGGGGTCATTCTTATGTGAAGAAATGGAGCCTAACCTCAAAAATGTTATTATCTCAGAAACTTAGGTTCTCCAAAGGGACCAATACATATACAACAAATGTCAATAGTGTATATTCAACGGTCCCTATGGGGAAGTGTTCTCTGACAACGAGAAATCCAACATTTTTGAGGTTTCTTCGCAGAAAATTTCACAGAACTACCTCAAATCACTACATACATGCCTCACGAAGGCTCCTAAGTAGGTGACGCACTCAAAAGTAATCCCTTTTCATAAACAGGGGTGTTACAGTCTCCAAAGCAACTACCCCTTCCGTGTGATGTACCTGGCCGAGCCAGGAGTCCTTCTACTTTAGAGAAAAGTAGCCCAAGCCCAGAAATGTTTTTTACCACAAATTTTAGTTCCCCAAAGGGATCAATACATAGACAACAACTGTCATTAGTGTCTATGAAATGGTCCCTTTCGGGAAGCTTCAAAACTTTGCATTTTTGGTTTTGCAAACAAATTTTCCACAAACTAGAGGTGGAGTCAAAATTTAATGGTTCAGAGCAGCCTCCAGCAGCTGTCAATTGTAACATCCCATCCAAAGTAGCTTATAATGTGCCCAAATTAATAGAAAATCCGCAGCATGGAAGTAGAGGATACAATGCGAACATTTTTGAGATTCGTGTATTTATTTTTGATACTGACCACTCCCAGGGACCCTAGTTTTATACCACAGGACAAATCAAAGCTGCTATGGTACAATAAAGCTATAAAAAGGTTAAACTAAGCTTTTTTAGAAAATTGAGTATCCCAAAGGGACCAATACATAGACCGTAGTGTATATACAATGGTCCCTTTGGGGAAGTGTTTTATATCGAGAAAGACAACCTTTTTGATATTTCTTTGAACAGAACCTTTCGGAACACTGCATAAATGCCTCACGGTGGTTCCTAAATAAGTGAGGTACTCAAAAGCAGTCCTTTTGCACAACTGGGGGTGCTGCAGTCTCCAAATCGAGTTTTCCTTTCCGTGTGGTAAAGCGGGTCGTAAAAAACACCCTAAGCCCAAAAATGGTATTTTCTCAAAAATTTAAGTTCCCCAAAGGGACCAATGCCTAGACAACAAGTGTCAATTGTGTATATGCAATGGTCCCTTTGGGGAAGTGTTTCTTTTATATCGAGAAAGACAATCTTTTTGATTTTTCTTCGCATGAAACCTCACAGAACCACCTCTAATCACAAATATATAATATATTTAGTGATTGGAGGTGGCATATTATGCCTCGTGATGGTTCCTCAGCGAGTGACGTACTCAAAGCGAAAGTCATCCCACAAATGGGGGTGGTCCCATGCCAAGATCTAGTCCCTCATCCTTGCGGCGAACTGGGCCTCTTCAGGAGTCATTCTTATGTGAAGAAATGTAGCCTAACCTCAAAAATGTTATTATCTCAGAAATTTAGGTTCTCCAAAGGGACCAATACATATACAACAAATGTCAATAGTGTATATGCAACGGTCCCTATGGGGAAGTGTTCTCTGACAACGAGAAATCCAACATTCTTGAGGTTTCTTCGCAGAAAATTTCACAGAACTACCTCAAATCACTACATACATCCCTCACGAAGGCTCCTAAGTAGGTGACGCACTCAAAAGTAATCCCTTTTCATAAACAGGGGTGTTACAGTCTCCAAAGCAACTCCCCCTTCCGTGTGATGTACCTGGCCGAGCCAGGAGTCCTTCTATTTTAGAGAAAAGTAGCCCAAGCCCAAAAATGTTTTTTACCACAAATTTTAGTTCCCCAAAGGGATCAATACATAGACAACAACTGTCATTAGTGTCTATGAAATGGTCCCTTTCGGGAAGCTTCAAAACTTTGCATTTTTGGTTTTGCAAACAAATTTTCCACAAACTAGAGGTGGAGTGAAAATTTAATGGTTCAGAGCAGCCTCCAGCAGCTGTCAATTGTAACATCCCATCCAAAGTAGCTTATAATGTGCCCAAATTAATAGAAAATCCGCAGCATGGAAGTAGAGGATACAATGCGAACATTTTTGAGATTCGTGTATTTACTTTTGACACTGACCACTCCCAGGGACCCTACTTTTATACCACAGGACAAATCAAAGCTGCTATGGTACAATAAAGCTATAAAAAGGTTAAACTAAGCTTTTTTAGAAAATTGAGTATCCCAAAGGGACCAATACATAGACCGTAGTGTATATACAATGGTCCCTTTGGGGAAGTGTTTTATATCGAGAAAGACAACCTTTTTGATATTTCTTTGAACAGAACCTTTCGGAACACTGCATAAATGCCTCACGGTGGTTCCTAAATAAGTGAGGTACTCAAAAGCAGTCCTTTTGCACAACTGGGGTGCTGCAGTCTCCAAATCGAGTTTTCCTTTCCGTGTGGTAAAGCGGGTCGTAAAAAACACCCTAAGCCCAAAAATGGTATTTTCTCAAAAATTTAAGTTCCCCAAAGGGACCAATGCCTAGACAACAAGTGTCAATTGTGTATATGCAATGGTCCCTTTGGGGAAGTGTTTCTTTTATATCGAGAAAGACAATCTTTTTGATTTTTCTTCGCATGAAACCTCACAGAACCACCTCTAATCACAAATATATAATATATTTAGTGATTGGAGGTGGCATATTATGCCTCGTGATGGTTCCTAAGCGAGTGACGTACTCAAAGCGAAAGTCATCCCACAAATGGGGGTGGTCCCATGCCAAGATCTAGTCCCTCATCCTTGCGGCGAACTGGGCCTCTTCAGGGGTCATTCTTATGTGAAGAAATGTAGCCTAACCTCAAAAATGTTATTATCTCAGAAACTTAGGTTCGCCAAAGGGACCAATACATATACAACAAATGTCAATAGTGTATATTCAACGGTCCCTATGGGGAAGTGTTCTCTGACAACGAGAAATCCAACATTTTTGAGGTTTCTTCGCAGAAAATTTCACAGAACTACTTCAAATCACTACATACATGCCTCACGAAGGCTCCTAAGTAGGTGACGCACTCAAAAGTAATCCCTTTTCATAAACAGGGGTGTTACAGTCTCCAAAGCAACTCCCCCTTCCGTGTGATGTACCTGGCCGAGCCAGGAGTCCTTCTATTTTAGAGAAAAGTAGCCCAAGCCCAAAAATGTTTTTTACCACAAATTTTAGTTCCCCAAAGGGATCAATACATAGACAACAACTGTCATTAGTGTCTATGAAATGGTCCCTTTCGGGAAGCTTCAAAACTTTGCATTTTTGGTTTTGCAAACATATTTTCCACAAACTAGAGGTGGAGTGAAAATTTAATGGTTCAGAGCAGCCTCCAGCAGCTGTCAATTGTAACATCCCATCCAAAGTAGCTTATAATGTGCCCAAATTAATAGAAAATCCGCAGCATGGAAGTAGAGGATACAATGCGAACATTTTTGAGATTCGTGTATTTACTTTTGATACTGACCACTCCCAGGGACCCTAGTTTTATACCACAGGACAAATCAAAGCTGCTATGGTACAATAAAGCTATAAAAAGGTTAAACTAAGCTTTTTTAGAAAATTGAGTATCCCAAAGGGACCAATACATAGACCGTAGTGTATATACAATGGTCCCTTTGGGGAAGTGTTTTATATCGAGAAAGACAACCTTTTTGATATTTCTTTGAACAGAACCTTTCGGAACACTGCATAAATGCCTCACGGTGGTTCCTAAATAAGTGAGGTACTCAAAAGCAGTCCTTTTGCACAACTGGGGGTGCTGCAGTCTCCAAATCGAGTTCGCCTTTCCGTGTGGTAAAGCAGGTCGTAAAAAACACCCTAAGCCCAAAAATGGTATTTTCTCAAAAATTTAAGTTCCCCAAAGGGACCAATGCCTAGACAACAAGTGTCAATTGTGTATATGCAATGGTCCCTTTGGGGAAGTGTTTCTTTTATATCGAGAAAGACAATCTTTTTGATTTTTCTTCGCATGAAACCTTACAGAACCACCTCTAATCACAAATATATAATATATTTAGTGATTGGAGGTGGCATATTGTGCCTCGTGATGGTTCCTAAGCGAGTGACGTACTCAAAGCGAAAGTCATCCCACAAATGGGGGTGGTCCCATGCCAAGATCTAGTCCCTCATCCTTGCGGCGAACTGGGCCTCTTCAGGAGTCATTCTTATGTGAAGAAATGTAGCCTAACCTCAAAAATGTTATTATCTCAGAAATTTAGGTTCTCCAAAGGGACCAATACATATACAACAAATGTCAATAGTGTATATGCAACGGTCCCTATGGGGAAGTGTTCTCTGACAACGAGAAATCCAACATTTTTGAGGTTTCTTCGCAGAAAATTTCACAGAACTACTTCAAATCACTACATACATGCCTCACGAAGGCTCCTAAGTAGGTGACGCACTCAAAAGTAATCCCTTTTCATAAACAGGGGTGTTACAGTCTCCAAAGCAACTCCCCCTTCCGTGTGATGTACCTGGCCGAGCCAGGAGTCCTTCTATTTTAGAGAAAAGTAGCCCAAGCCCAAAAATGTTTTTTACCACAAATTTTAGTTCCCCAAAGGGATCAATACATAGACAACAACTGTCATTAGTGTCTATGAAATGGTCCCTTTCGGGAAGCTTCAAAACTTTGCATTTTTGGTTTTGCAAACAAATTTTCCACAAACTAGAGGTGGAGTGAAAATTTAATGGTTCAGAGCAGCCTCCAGCAGCTGTCAATTGTAACATCCCATCCAAAGTAGCTTATAATGTGCCCAAATTAATAGAAAATCTGCAGCATGGAAGTAGAGGATACAATGCGAACATTTTTGAGATTCGTGTATTTACTTTTGACACTGACCACTCCCAGGGACCCTACTTTTATACCACAGGACAAATCAAAGCTGCTATGGTACAATAAAGCTATAAAAAGGTTAAACTAAGCTTTTTTAGAAAATTGAGTATCCCAAAGGGACCAATACATAGACCGTAGTGTATATACAATGGTCCCTTTGGGGAAGTGTTTTATATCGAGAAAGACAACCTTTTTGATATTTCTTTGAACAGAACCTTTCGGAACACTGCATAAATGCCTCACGGTGGTTCCTAAATAAGTGAGGTACTCAAAAGCAGTCCTTTTGCACAACTGGGGGTGCTGCAGTCTCCAAATCGAGTTTTCCTTTCCGTGTGGTAAAGCGGGTCGTAAAAAACACCCTAAGCCCAAAAACGGTATTTTCTCAAAAATTTAAGTTCCCCAAAGGGACCAATGCCTAGACAACAAGTGTCAATTGTGTATATGCAATGGTCCCTTTGGGAAAGTGTTTCTTTTATATCGAGAAAGACAATCTTTTTGATTTTTCTTCGCATGAAACCTCACAGAACCACCTCTAATCACAAATATATAATATATTTAGTGATTGGAGGTGGCATATTATGCCTCGTGATGGTTCCTAAGCGAGTGACGTACTCAAAGCGAAAGTCATCCCACAAATGGGGGTGGTCCCATGCCAAGATCTAGTCCCTCATCCTTGCGGCAAACTGGGCCTCTTCAGGAGTCATTCTTATGTGAAGAAATGTAGCCTAACCTCAAAAATGTTATTATCTCAGAAATTTAGGTTCTCCAAAGGGACCAATACATATACAACAAATGTCAATAGTGTATATGCAACGGTCCCTATGGGGAAGTGTTCTCTGACAACGAGAAATCCAACATTTTTGAGGTTTCTTCGCAGAAAATTTCACAGAACTACCTCAAATCACTACATACATGCCTCACGAAGGCTCCTAAGTAGGTGACCCACTCAAAAGTAATCCCTTTTCATAAACAGGGGTGCTACAGTCTCCAAAGCAACTCCCCCTTCCGTGTGATGTACCTGGCCGAGCCAGGAGTCCTTCTATTTTAGAGAAAAGTAGCCCAAGCCCAAAAATGTTTTTTACCACAAATTTTAGTTCCCCAAAGGGATCAATACATAGACAACAACTGTCATTAGTGTCTATGAAATGGTCCCTTTCGGGAAGCTTCAAAACTTTGCATTTTTGGTTTTGCAAACAAATTTTCCACAAACTAGAGGTGGAGTGAAAATTTAATGGTTCAGAGCAGCCTCCAGCAGCTGTCAATTGTAACATCCCATCCAAAGTAGCTTATAATGTGCCCAAATTAATAGAAAATCCGCAGCATGGAAGTAGAGGATACAATGCGAACATTTTTGAGATTCGTGTATTTACTTTTGATACTGACCACTCCCAGGGACCCTAGTTTTATACCACAGGACAAATCAAAGCTGCTATGGTACAATAAAGCTATAAAAAGGTTAAACTAAGCTTTTTTAGAAAATTGAGTATCCCAAAGGGACCAATACATAGACCGTAGTGTATATACAATGGTCCCTTTGGGGAAGTGTTTTATATCGAGAAAGACAACCTTTTTGATATTTCTTTGAACAGAACCTTTCGGAACACTGCATAAATGCCTCACGGTGGTTCCTAAATAAGTGAGGTACTCAAAAGCAGTCCTTTTGCACAACTGGGGGTGCTGCAGTCAACAAATCGAATTTTCCTTTCCGTGTGGTAAAGCGGGTCGTAAAAAACACTCTAAGCCCAAAAATGGTATTTTCTCAAAAATTTAAGTTCCCCAAAGGGACCAATGCCTAGACAACAAGTGTCAATTGTGTATATGCAATGGTCCCTTTGGGGAAGTGTTTCTTTTATATCGAGAAAGACAATCTTTTTGATTTTTCTTCGCATGAAACCTCACAGAACCACCTCTAATCACAAATATATAATATATTTAGTGATTGGAGGTGGCATATTATGCCTCGTGATGGTTCCTAAGCGAGTGACGTACTCAAAGCGAAAGTCATCCCACAAATGGGGGTGGTCCCATGCCAAGATCTAGTCCCTCAGCCCTGCGGCGAACTGGGCCTCTTCAGGAGTCATTCTTATGTGAAGAAATGTAGCCTAACCTCAAAAATGGTATTATCTCAGAAATTTAGGTTCTCCAAAGGGACCAATACATATACAACAAATGTCAATAGTGTATATGCAACGGTCCCTATGGGGAAGTGTTCTCTGACAACGAGAAATCCAACATTTTTGAGGTTTCTTCGCAGAAAATTTCACAGAACTACCTCAAATCACTACATATACATGCCTCACGAAGGCTCCTAACTAGGTGACGCACTCAAAAGTAATCCCTTTTCATAAACAGGGGTGTTACAGTCTCCAAAGCAACTCCCCCTTCCGTGTGATGTACCTGGCCGAGCCAGGAGTCCTTCTATTTTAGAGAAAAGTAGCCCAAGCCCAAAATGTTTTTTACCACAAATTTTAGTTCCCCAAAGGGATCAATACATAGACAACAACTGTCATTAGTGTCTATGAAATGGTCCCTTTCGGGAAGCTTCAAAACTTTGCATTTTTGGTTTTGCAAACAAATTTTCCACAAACTAGAGGTGGAGTGAAAATTTAATGGTTCAGAGCAGCCTCCAGCAGCTGTCAATTGTAACATCCCATCCAAAGTAGCTTATAATGTGCCCAAATTAATAGAAAATCCGCAGCATGGAAGTAGAGGATACAATGCGAACATTTTTGAAATTCGTGTATTTACTTTTGATACTGACCACTCCCAGGGACCCTAGTTTTATACCACAGGACAAATCAAAGCTGCTATGGTACAATAAGGCTATAAAAAGGTTAAACTAAGCTTTTCTAGAAAATTGAGTATCCCAAAGGGACCAATACATAGACCGTAGTGTATATACAATGGTCCCTTTGGGGAAGTGTTTTATATCGAGAAAGACAACCTTTTTGATATTTCTTTGAACAGAACCTTTCGGAACACTGCATATATGCCTCACGGTGGTTCCTAAATAAGTGAGGTACTCAAAAGCAGTCCTTTTGCACAACTGGGGGTGCTGCAGTCTCCAAATCGAGTTTTCCTTTCCGTGTGGTAAAGCGGGTCGTAAAAAACACCCTAAGCCCAAAAATGGTATTTTCTCAAAAATTTAAGTTCCCCAAAGGGACCAATGCCTAGACAACAAGTGTCAATTGTGTATATGCAATGGTCCCTTTGGGGAAGTGTTTCTTTTATATCGAGAAAGACAATCTTTTTGATTTTTCTTCGCATGAAACCTCACAGAACCACCTCTAATCACAAATATATAATATATTTAGTGATTGGAGGTGGCATATTGTGCCTCGTGATGGTTCCTAAGCGAGTGACGTACTCAAAGCGAAAGTCATCTAGTCCCTCATCCTTGCGGCGAACTGGGCCTCTTCAGGAGTCATTCTTATGTGAAGAAATGTAGCCTAACCTCAAAAATGTTATTATCTCAGAAATTTAGGTTCTCCAAAGGGACCAATACATATACAACAAATGTCAATAGTGTATATGCAACGGTCCCTATGGGGAAGTGTTCTCTGACAACGAGAAATCCAACATTTTTGAGGTCTCTTCGCAGAAAATTTCACAGAACTACCTCAAATCACTACATACATGCCTCACGAAGGCTCCTAAGTAGGTGACGCACTCAAAAGTAATCCCTTTTCATAAACAGGGGTGTTACAGTCTCCGTGTGATGAGCCTGGCCGAGTCAGGAGTCCTGCTATTGTAGAAAAATGTAGCCTAAGACCAAAAACTTTTTCACAAAAATTTTAGTTCCCCAAGGGATCAATGGCGAAAGGGCCTTTGAATTTGAATTAATTCACTCAAAGTACACCTAATATGTACTTCAGTTACTGCTTGGTATTAATCGTAGTAATTCCACGTATTCGCATGTAATCCTGTTAATGCTAAAAGTGATCCGCTTAATCCTCTGGTAATTTGGTACTCCAGTAGTAATTTTAAATGTAATCCAAGTAATTCTGTACGTAATCCTAGTAATTCCAACAGTAATTCAGCCAGTTCTATTTTATAAACTGAATTAAGAATGGTGAATCAGATGGAACAGCTGATCGCGTTTGTAATGGTAATTTATGTAATTCATGTACTTCACGAGCGTAATCTAAATAATTCTAGTAATTCTGAATGTAATTTTTGTAATTCCACGGTAATCCTGACTCTAATTAGTGTTTAGATTACTAAAACCTTTTACTAACTCTAATCTTGGTAATCTTAACTTGTACACCTAAGCCTGGTAGTGAATTGCCCCTCAGAAGGAACTGTCTTGGATAAGCTCAATAATAATCTTAGGCAACCAAATATACTAATTTATCGTTCACGCAAGGGGCCGTTTGGGGAGGCCGATTTGGACCAATCCGGTGGTTAGCCGAGATCAGAACCATGTTCCTCCCCAAAGTGACCTTTGCATGCTTTTTTTAAATATCTCTCAAACGCAATGTCCTAAAATCATAAAAATTTGATCTACGGGATCAGCGCATAATCTTCTTTAATATCAGGCTAAAAAATAGCACCCCCAAAAACAGCTCCTCAAAGGGCCCTCTTGATATACATATATACCGATATACCGATAACTAAATATACCGATTTATCGATATATCGCCTTATCGGTACTTATACTATTGTATCGATATCGTTACTGTGGTATCATATCTGTAATCGAGTAATCTTAGTTTTAAGAGCTAGATAGGTATGAATAGGTAATAGACCTTTTTCTGTAGTTTCTTGATGTTAGTTAGTTAATAATATTGAAATCAATTATTGATTGAATCGATTGGATTGGAGCGCTCAAGCATTATTGTTTACATTGTGCCCTGGAAAATAACGTAGGATTCAAAATAAACGATATTAGGGCCCAAGGGCGCTTTGAAAAACATCAGTTGCGTTGCGAAGTCCAATTTTCTCCAAGTCGTTTAAATAAGTATAGTAGTTCCTACCATCACTTGTTTAAGTTGTTTATATACTAATTGTTTATACACTGCACGAAAATATTGATATCTCCAAGACGTATACGCAAATATTCTTCAATTTTGTCAATTCATTTCAATGTTAGCCAGTTGTCAACAAATGACTGAATCAGGCCGAATACCTACTCCTACATTTAAAAGAAGTCAGAACTTCAGAAGTATCATTATATGTATCGATATACGGGACACCGGTTATCGATATACCGCTATATCGATATATCAATAACTTATCTATGTTATCGATATATCGATATATCGATATTTCGGTATATCGATAACACACTTTTATCGATATATCGATATATCAATTAAAAGTCGCAGGCCTAGTCATGAATACGTTGCACATCGGTGTTGGGGCACCCTGTATTGTTACTCTCGACTTATAATATTACTTTAGCAAACATCTGGTCCCACTTACACTAAAAAAAAATAATTTGGTCATTTTCGACTGGGCCGAGAATTCGCCCTTAACGTATAGGGTCCTTTGTCTTTGCAGATCTTTCCGAAACATGTAGGTAATTTAGAAAAATCTCAGTTTTTGGTCTTTTACCACCACTTGTCGGTTTCAAATTTTGCGGTCCTTGTCTTAAAATATTCATTATTAAAGTTTTCCCCACCTAAAAGAACTTCTGATTGAAATTGTTGTAAAAGTTTTCTGTGTACCTATCCCAAATATATTCATGACCCGCCTATGTACCTCTCCATCAGTTAGATCAGGTCGATCTTGCTTTATTTGCCGAAAACACCTAATTATTGGTTTTTTCTGTTCAATGCTTATGAGCTTTGGCATTTTTAAGACAATAACAATTAGTTTGTCAAAATCAACAATTAAATGTAAATGTGACAACACAGTTATGAGGTTCCGGTGGATAACAGCCTGGTTACTAAATAGTGACCAACATGAAAAAACCATATCCTGGCCTACTGCCGTTTTAAGTCATGAATGGAATATAAGTAATTTTTTTTAGGGTCTTAAATGAATTTCTGTTGCAAGCTGACGTAACTCACTCGAGTGAGCCATTCACGCGATTCAGGAATAGCGGTCCTGATCTGTCTCTGTCTGGACGCTTAACTTTGAAACGGGGAGATCATCTCACCGGTGAGATTTAGGCAACACGTCGCTCTCAGCTGCATATTAGAGCTGCGGCAAACCTATGAGATTCAATCTCCCTTGGTTAACCCAAGCGAGATCGTCTCCCAGTTCCCAGGTTAGAATGCGCATGCGTGTGCAACAAGTTGCAACAAAATGCCAGTGGTATTTCGATGAAAATGAAGAACAGAGCATGATTCTATTGCAAATCAATATGTCGGAAGAGGAAATGTAGATTTATTGTCTGGGAGAGCCTTATTTAGACAAAATATTGTCCAAAATTATTTTGCGTAAGATTAGCAAATAAATTGATTGATATTCATTTTAATCGCAGAAAGGTTTGTATTTTTCACGCTTGATAGGAAAAATAAGGCGTTTGTAAGTGTTAATTTATATTATTGTACCTAAATAGAAAAAGTTCAGTCTTTATATGTATGTAAATTACTACATAAGTAATTATAAGACTGAATAATAAGTAACATAACTTTTTTAGGATCATATGAAAGCATGACAAACCTACAAACTGATGAAATTTTGAATAAGAAATATGAAAGTTAAATTAAAAATATCACAAATTAAATAACTTTTGAAACAATATTAACTTTAAACAAAGACGAAACTGATCAAAATTTAAGCAGCAATAAAAAAATTCCCATTTTAAAGACGCAAAAAAATTAACAAGAAACATTTCCCTCTTTATCTTACCCGCTTATTATTATTGCGGCTAACTGTACGTATTATGTAATATGTAAGTACAGTGTACACAAAAATTTAAAAAATTTAATTTGAAAAAAAAACTAATTCGTCACTTTAACTTTGAATATGGGATACACCTATACAATTAAACTAATAAAAAACAAACAAGAAAGTTAAATCGAAAACCGACAAATTAAATAATTTTTTAAACATTATTATAACTTTAAATAAATAAAATCACACGAGTAAAACCTCAAAAATTCGGGTTTATTTTATAAGTAGTTATTTTTGATTTTCGCCTCAATTGTCAACGTTCAATTCTTGTCATGCGCCAAAATCTCATTTATGTTCAAAAATAGGTTCGGTGAGACTTTGTGCTGAGATAAGTTGCATCTCCCCGGTGAGACCATCTCCCCGTTTCAAAGTTAAGCGTCCTGTAGTATGCAAGTAGAGGGGAGCAAGAACCTGGACAGAAAACAGAGGAATCGCAAGAAGGGAAACAAAAGACAAAGTGAAGAATAAAGAAGGAAGAATCCTAGAAGAACTGGTAGAAGAAAAGGGGTGGGAAGTGTTAAACGGAAATAAAGAAGGAGATGAAAAGGGGGAGTTTACATACGCAGCAACAAATGGAGAATCGGTAATAGACTACGTATTAGTAAACGAAGAAGCGTGGGAAGAAGTGGAAAAGTTCAGAATAGGGGAAAGGGTAGAATCAGACCACATGCCGTTGGAGGGGGAAATTAAAAGGGAGAAGAGAAAACGAAATACTGGAGACATAACGAAAAAGGTAATAAAGAAAGAAAGGTGGGATGAAGAGACTATCAACAAATACAGGCAAAAATTGGGAAAAGCAAAATTCGAAGCAAAGGGGGTGGAAGAAAAAATCAATGAGCTGGAGAAAATTATAAGAGGGGCAGTAAGAAGTGAGGAAATAATACTAAGGGGAAATAGTCAGGGAAATGGAAGGAGATGGTTCGACACAGAATGCAAGAAGGCAAAAAGAGAGACGAGAAGAGTACTAAGAAAATGGAAAAAAGGGAAAACGAAAAGGGAAGAATACTTAAAAGCCAAAGATAAATATAAGAAGAAATGCAGCGAAAGAAAGAAACAAATGAAGGAAGAAGAAGAACAAAAGATAAGAAGTATAAAAACAGAAAAAGAAGCGTGGAAATACATAAACCAAGAGAGGAGAGAAAGGGGAGAAGATGAAATGGGAAAGATAGAGATAGAAGAATGGAGAAGGCATTTCGTAGAGTTGTTAGAGGGAGAAGAAGAAAAAGAAGGGGTAGAAGAAGACAGAGAGAAGGAACATGACATAGAAAGTACCGAGATAACAAAAGAAGAAGTGAAGAGGCAGATAGAAAAACTGAAAAAAGAGAAAGCACCGGGAAGGGATGGGATAAGAAATGAAGCGTGGATTTACAGTACGGAAGAGGTGATAGACAGAGTAGTAGAGATTTTGAATGGAGTGTGGAAGGGAGGGGGATTTCCCCGGCAATGGAAAGAGGGCGTAATCTGTCCTATATACAAGAAAGGAGATGCAAAAGAAGTAAAGAATTACCGGGGAATAACCCTCCTGAATACATTATACAAATTGTATGCAATGATACTAGGGGACAGAATGAAAGGGGAATTAGAACGGATGAAGAGCTTGCCAGATGGCCAGGCAGGTTTCAGAATGGGGAGGGGTACCATGGACAACGTGTACATATTAAACCATATAGCAAGAAGAGAAATAAAAAAGAAGAACGGGAAGATGTACGCGTTGTTCGTGGACCTCAAAGCAGCGTTTGATAGTGTAGACAGGGGAAGATTGTGGGAGCACATGAGAGAAATAGGATTGAATGGGAACCTGGTAAGAAGTATAAAAGAAATATATAAGGAAACAAAGAATGTAGTTAGGGTGAATGGAATAGAGAGCGAATGTTTTTGGACGAGAAAAGGTGTAAGACAGGGGTGCCCACTCAGCCCAACGCTGTTTACCATTTTTATAAATGATATTGATGATGTGTTCCAAAAGGGGCAGGCAGGAGGGATTGTGGTGGGCAAAGAGAAAGTGTGGTGTTTGGCGTATGCGGATGACCTGGTGATTGTAGCGAATGACGAGAGAGGGATGAGAGAAATGATAAGAATTGCAGA
Source organism: Pycnomerus fuliginosus (assembly GCA_963924575.1). Classification (NCBI taxonomy): domain Eukaryota; kingdom Metazoa; phylum Arthropoda; class Insecta; order Coleoptera; family Zopheridae; genus Pycnomerus; species Pycnomerus fuliginosus. The sequence continues at coordinate 42,009,361 of OZ004617.1, read as the reverse complement.
GAAGTATATGAAGAGAAAAAAGTTGGAAGTAAATGTGGAAAAAACCAAGATAATGGTTTTCAGGAAAAGAAGAGGGAAGGCAAAAGAAAGTGAATGGAAGTGGAACGGGAGCATAATAGAGCAAGAAAGAGAATTCAAATATTTAGGGTATGTATTTAATGAAAGAAACACAACGAGAGCGCATGTAACAGAACTGGTTAAAAAAGCAAATAAGGTGGTACGAATGGTCTGGGGAATAGGAGAGCGAAAGTTTGGGCATGATTTTAAGAGGAGGGGAATGATGTTTGATAGTTTAGTGAAGAGTATGTTGATGAATGGGGCAGAAATATGGGAGTGGGAAGAACAAGAGGAAGTGGAGAGAGTACAGGAAAAGTATTTCAAGTGGGTGCTGGGCGTGGATAGAGAGACACCGGGGTATATAATAAGAGAAGAAACGAAAAGGAGCAAGTTGAGAGTGGAGACTGGTAAAAGGGCGGTGAAATTTGAGGACAGAATGGGAGAAAGATTGGACTGCATGATATTATAGGAGTGTTGGAAGGAGAAAAGGAGAGAAAAAGAAGAATGGAAAGAAAGACAAAAATACTATGAGAGAAATGGGTACGCATGGGAAGACATAGAACGACGCAGAGAACAAGGGAGATGGATGAATGGAGCGATGTGCGAGAGAGATAGAGATATAGATATACAAGAGAGAAAAGCACGGATAAAGAATCAAGGTATAATGCAAAGTATAAGGATATCATATGTGCGGGGCTACCAAGTTATTTGAACAGAGTGAGTGCGAAAGAAAAAAGAATGATAGCGAGATTTAGATGCGGGAATGAGGAGAGAGAAAACAGATTCTGGTTGGAAGAGGAAGGGAGAGTATGCAGAGTATGTGGAGAGGCAAGAGAGACGATAGAACATATGTTGAGAGAGTGCGAGGGGATGAGAGAAGAGGAACGGGAAAGAAAATGGATATTGAACGAAAGGGGAACAGGACTAGAATGGATGAGGGAAGTAGAGAGGCAGAGGGAAATAAGGAGAGGGGAGGGAAGAGAAGACAAAAGTGGAAGATTAAAAAGAGAAGAAGGATCTTAATTTCATTTTAAATATTTTTGTATATATAATTATATTGTAAGGGCAGGGCTCATTACAAGCCGAAAGGCAAAGTAATAAAGTATTCTAACTCTAGTATGCAAGTAACACTTTGCTCGAGAACCGATAGATGTCGCACGATATATCGATAGTCGCTATCGATAGTTTTAGACCTCTGTCATTTTCTTTGCACTTTCCACTAATTCCACTCATTCTTTACCTATTTACTTAGGTGTTACACGAAAAATTGTGCAAATTGTTAAGCATTGCCTTTCAAATTATCGAAAACTGGCGATAGTTCATCATCGATATATTTCTGTAGTCAAAACTATCGATATTTATTTTATCGATAGTGATGTCGATAGTTGTTCTCCATAACCACAAACGTCATCTGTCATTGTTGTCACCGATCAAAACAATTGTTTTTCTTATTTTTGACTAAATATTTTCGTAGAAACAGAAACTATCCACCATTAAGTAAGGCCCTTATCCCATTTCAAAAGTTTTCACGTAATTTCCGTAGACGAAAAATGGCCCACTACAAGGGTGCAGCCAGTGAGGCAGGCCGAGCCATGCAGCTCATGAAAAAGCGAGAAAAGGAAATGCAGGACCTGGAGCTTCGTAAGAAACGAATTGAAGAAGACCTGAAGATTAACAACATCGAGAACAAGTTTGCCACCCACTACGATGCCGTAGAGCAGCAATTGAAGGCAAGACTCGCAAAATCAAATCGGTTACTATTTTTTTCTTATAGAGCTCCACTATCGGTTTAGTCACATTGGACGAGATGAAAGCAAAACAGGAAAACATAGTCAAAGAAAGGGAAAAGAAGCTGGCGCAGAAACAAGCGGAGAAGGAAAGGGAGAAGCAAAGACAACTCGAAGCCAAGCTCGCTGAGAAGAATAAACAGAAAAAGCAGGTACAGTGCTATTCAGAAAATATGCGATGACGGGCGGCTATGGAAACAAAAGAAGTTTGCGCATGACATGTCAAAATGTTATCTGTCATTTTATTTTCCGGTTACCAGAGCCGATTTTTGGCGAAGGCGAAAATTAAAACTTGACGTAACGTTTGACGTTTCTCAAGCATAAATTTGACATTTGATTTCGTTTGTCGCGAAAAGGGCTATTATCTAAGGGGAAATGGGAAATTTGTTCAAACAGCTTTCTTTACCCGACTCCAATTTTATTAAAAACCCAACGTAAGATGTATATCAATGCGATGTGTATTCCTGTAGATGTTTATTCACCGTGAGTGATTCATATATTGAGGTGGGCTTGGTGGTTTTGGGCGCAGATTTAATCTGCACCTAGTAGTAGTGCCGAAGCCAGAGCTGGGAGTATTAACTAAGTTACTTGGTAACTAGTTACTTTTTTTCTCCCTGCGAAAAGTAACTATAATCCATTCATGACGTTTTAAAACGGCAGTAGGCTATGATATGGTTTTTTCATGTTGGTCACTATATAGTAACCAGGCTGTTATCCGCCGGAACCTCATAGCTGTGTTGTCACATTTACATTTAATTGTTGATTTTGACAAGCTAATTGTTATTGTCTTAAAAATGCCAAAGCTCATAAGCATTGAACAGAAAAAGCAAATAATTAGGTGTTTTCGTCAAATTAAGCAAGATCGACCTGATCTAACTGATGGCGAGGTACATAGGCGGGTCATGAATATATTTGGGGTAGGTACACAAAACTGTTATGCTGTTATGCGAACAAAAACACGTCGTTGCAGCAAAAATATTTCTTCGTAACTTTGATAGGGAATATGCACGATTCCAATTTCCTTCCATCGATCTGAAATGTTGTTTCACTACGAAGTGGTACCTTTCTTAGAATGGGAACTTATATTTATTTGAAGTCAAAGGCAATTCATCCATGAAGATTCAGGAATAACGACTCCAGCTCACTTTACACTTGTATCAGTGTATAGATTTAATATTTAACCGTTTCAATCCGTGAAAATCAGCTTTCTGTAAACAGTCTTGTAGGTTATCTGACACCCAAAGAGCGGACTCTTCAAATCTCTGACTTAAAATTTCCAAAATGCTTACGTTTACCATGCCTTGCCCTGCTTAACAACAGAAATCATTGTGTCTTCAGTAAAAGCAGAATCCTTATTAGTTCTTGATAGTTTAGTTTGTGGCGTTTGTGGAAATTTGTTGACATTTATGTTCTGCTATTTGGCAACAAAGGACAATAATTTTGAGTACAAAGAACATGACGTACAATTTGACAAATGTCATGAGTACTATACCCAGTGAATTCTGTCACCCCAACACAGCCTACTGCCGTTTTTAAACGTCGTGAATAGAGAATATATCTAGTTCCTTTATATACTTCAAAAAGTATCTAGTTACTTTTTTATGTGTTTGAATAGTTTCTCAAAGTAACTAGTTACTTTTTATGCTATTATTCATAATCTAGTAAACTCCATTCAATTTCTATTGAAGATCTAAAATTTTTTTGGAAATGTACAACGCTAATTTGTAAGAGCCTGTACTTTTGACAATTTGATAGAAATTTAGCGGGAAAGCAAAAACATTGCATAACCCAAATCTTCTAGTGTTTATTTTTATTGTTAGAAGCAGGGTCACAGATAAACGTACCTGAGGCTTTTTCGTGAATATTTTTCTTTGCACTTTACTCAAAACTGCAAAAGGCCATTTTGGGCCAATTCAGAGCAATTGCAAAATTTTGACATTTGTCATGTTTTCTGACGTATCGCATTGAAATCGCTTTATCAACTCACCTGTTAGTAAAATTCCTTGCAAAATTTTCTCATACCAACTTAAAATTGAAATTTTGACGTTCTGTCACTTCAACAGAAAATGAATGGAGAGTAGGCACCCCGATTTTAAAAATAAATCTTTCTAAATTGGGGTACGTACCTACTAGTACTAAAATTGTACATTTTCCAATTCCCATCATTCCTCTAATAAATATGCTTTTGAAGTACAACTTACAAATATAGTGCAAACACAAATGTTTTGATAGCATAGGTAAATTTTCAGCTATGTTTGACTTTTTCATATAGTAATAGTAATACCTACCGTAGGTACCTACCCCATGTGCCTGCACAGTGCAACTGCAGCATGAAATCGGCATAAATTACGTTAAAAGTAACTAAAAGACTGTATTTAGTTACTTACAGAAGAATTTAGTTACTCTCTCAAAGTATCTAGTTACTAAAAATAACTTAGTTACTCTGAAAGTAACTAAGATACTATATCTAGTTACTTTTCATAAGTATCTTGTAACTAAGTTCTTTTTTCAGTGAAGTATCTAGTTACTCCAGTTACTTAAGTTATTTTTATGAAAAGTAACTTGCAAAGTAACTTTCCCAGCTCTGGCCGAAGCACATGCTTCATGATAAAGGAATCGTGGGGGGGGGGTGTCAATTTCAGGTGATTAAATTAATTATTTTTCGGGTTTAGTGGTTGAAGGTGGTGGTTTTTGGGGGTGCAATTTTTTGCGTTCAATTAGTTCCTTCGTTAATAAGTGGTCCAAGGGTTAAATTTCGTCAAAGAAATTTTTTGTATTTTTATATTGAAGAGGGTGTTTTAGGGGTGCAATTTTTTCTCTAAATTCAACTCTTCCAGTTGTAGGTGGCCCAAGGGTTAAGTATCCTATAAGTCAAGTTTTTGTGTTTGGGGGTGGAAAGGGGCGACTTTCAGTGGTGCAAATTTTTGGGTTCAATTAGTATCCTGCGGTAAGAGGTGGTCCAAAGATTAAATTTTCTCCCTGTCAATTTTTTTGCGATCGAGGGTTTCGGGGGACAATTTTAAGAAGTAAAGGGGGTGAAAATTAACCCTGGTTAAGTAGAATTTCAGAAAATAACACCAAAATATACCAATTGCACAAATTAAGCTTTTGGGTGGTTGAAATATTGCGAAAGGGTTGAAACATTACAAAAGGGGTTGAAAAGAGCAAAAAAATCCAAATGAGTTTAATTTATTGCCGAAGAAAAACGAAATTATGCGAATTTACCAAAACAGGCATCATTTTGACGTGAAAAACTTTATACGTTCTGATTCAAATTTGAGAAAAAACTACTTACAGAAATGTTTGAGCAAAGTTAGTACTAACCCCCCCCCCCCCTTATGATCGAATCTTTAAAATTTTTACCACGGTAATAAATTCAGCATCAAAGACTTACTAAAAATGCCCAATTTCACATTGTTACCTTTAAATGTTTTGAAGAAATTTAGAAAAAAAACTCTTTCAAAGTGGCCCCTTTAAGGGGCCCTAGCTCCCTTCTGAGGCTTTTTTCGGCCCATGTTTATTAAAACTTTTCTTCATCTTTTTGATCGTAGAATGCCCCCTTAAGATATTATCTTCTAATTTCGGGACAGCCTATATGTAACAAGATGTGTCAATTTCTGTCTTATTCTATTTTTGATTTCATTTAACGACATATTTTTTTGGTAATTCTAACAGAAAAATAATATTTTTCGAAATTAAATTAACAAGTTGTAACAAGTGATTATTTAAAGGATCCCTAAAGCTTCAACTGTTTTATTTGGGTCAATCTTTTTTGCTTTATAGATAAGTTTGTAGAGCATTTCCGCAATCTGCAATTTTACAGATGTATACAAAACTATATGAAGTCTTGATTAAGCCTCCTCGGTCCTGATTGGTTAAAAAACCACAAACATATACTACTAAGACAACAAAGTTTCCTGTAATCCGTGTTGTAAGCTAAAGGATGCAGATACAGGGTGGGCTCGTAAACGTTGGAACAAACTGTGGCTGCTAATAAAATTTTTATTTATAATCCGATTTCATCGAAGATTTGTGAGGTTGTTAAGTCAACCTTTCTACGTCGAGGTCACTCATTTAATACACCAACATTCATTTAGTTTCTGAAATATTCTTCAGTAAATGAAGCGGTAACATTTAGGGTCGCTGCAAAATGAAACCAACGGTGATGGTCTGCTTCTCTATATCTTAGAATCATATTTGAAGTTTTCTGAGCAGAGTAACAACAAAAAATTAAGACATTTTTTGTTCTTTTACTCAAAAATTAATTAATATCTGCAGTTTCGCGAAAAACTCGAAGTTGTAAGTCAAGTTGCCTTTTGGAATTCACTTCTGTCACATTGTCAAGCAAATTAATCTGTTTAACATGGCTCGATTATTACTAGAAGATAAAATTTTAATCTCCACCAGCTCCACCAGCGTAATTTTGGAACCAGAAGAATCTAGTGCATTACTGCAACTTTTCTGAAGGCTCCAATATTACGCTCTTGGCGCGTTTTGATTAAAATTTATCTTCTAGCGATAATCGAGCCATCTTAAACTAATTAAAATTTGCTTGTCAATGTGACAAAAGTAAATTCCAAGGGCAACTTGACTTGCAATTTCAGGTTTCTCGCGAAACATTGCACATTTTAGTTAAATTAGTTTTTGAGCAAGAGAACAAAAAATGTCTTAGTTTTTCGGTGTTACTTCGCTCAGATAGATAAAGAAGAGCAGCCCATCACCGTTGATACGATTTTGCAGCGACCCTAAACGTCACCTCTCCATTTACTGAAGAATATTTCAAAAACTAGACGAGTGTTGGTACAATAAATGAGTGGCCTCGACGTAGAAAGGTTGTTGAGTTAACAACCTCACAAAATTTCATCAAAATCGGATTATAAATAAAAATTTTATTAACGTACAAAGTTTGTTCCCTGTACCACCCCCGCGATGCCAAAAATCGGCCCGGGCCCGTGACATCTGTCATTTTATCTGGGGACAATGCGAACTAACTTTAGACAAGCGTCCTTTCGACAGATTGCGATTCACTTGCTTCCATAGCCTACCGTTATCACTTAATTCCTAAATAGCACGTCACAAGGAAATTTTAACGGATGATAAGTTTCGTTAGTTCTATTTCAGATTCAAGCATTATCGTTTAATTTAGACGAGGATGGTAATGAGGAAGAGGAGAATAAAACTTGGAAAAGAAAATCCGAAGACAAGAGTGTTAAAGCTAAAAAAATCAAAAAGGATCCAACAGTTGATACAAGTTTTCTACCCGATCGCGAGAGAGAGGAGGAAGAGAATCGATTACGGGAAGAGCTTCGACAGCAATGGGCGGAGCAGCAACAGAAGCTAAAAGAAGAAGAAATCGACATCACTTTCAGCTATTGGGATGGATCGGGCCATCGAAGGACAGTTCGAGTTAAAAAAGGAAATTCCATTTATCAGTTTTTGCAAAAGGTGTTGGAACTCTTACGGAGGGAATTCTCCGAACTGAAGACTGTCATGGCCGATCAGCTCATGTACGTCAAGGAAGACTTGATTTTGCCTCACCACTACACTTTCTACGATTTCATTGTCACTAAGGTTGGCGGCAAGTAGGGCCAAAACAAATAATTTTCAATTGTTTCTAGGCTAGAGGCAAGAGCGGTCCGTTGTTTCAGTTCGATGTTCATGATGACGTAAGACTTGTAAGTGATGCTTCTATAGAAAAAGAAGAGTCTCATGCTGGAAAGGTGCTGCTGAGGGGGTGGTACGAGAGAAATAAACACATCTTTCCGGCTAGTCGATGGGAACCTTATGATCCGACTAAAATGTACGATAAATATACCGTCTCGGATAAGAATAAAAAACTGTAATTTGCACTATTTTTTAATAAACTATCCTAAAGCGAGAACGTCTCGAGGCTTCGTCCAGTATTCTTCTTCGTAAGGTAATCGATCTTTGATGTCGGTGCTCCAATGTCGAACGTAGCATTTCACATCCACATTTTCAGTTTTGTTTATCTGAAACAATAACCTGTTAATGATTTGTTCCAATCTAAATTAGGGAATATAAAATGTTTCGATTAATGAAATTGTCTAAAAAATGTTTGGTCTAAACTGCGTTCCACGAGACTTACAGCGGTAGTCACCTTTGGAATTTCATCTAATACCTAAATACTTTCCCCCTTACAGAAAACTGAAATATTTATAGGGCCCACCAGCGTAGCTTCACCCGACGGCTGTGAAGGTTGGACCAACCACAGGTCGAGAAACGGTTCCGCGCGGGCGAACACGTTTAAACGAGTACCTACCCATAGTAGCGTAAACAGGGGGGAATATGAGATGGGACCTGCGTCACCGTTCATAAGCTTATCTCTAGACTTATAAATGACGATATTCTCCATTGCGTCCAGCATCTGCACCTTGTTCACACTACAAACTTGGTCATGCTTAAACTGTTATTAGTGAGATGTCATTCGGCATCAGTAAAGTTTAGACATGCCGTTCAACTTTCACGGACTTCGTTCTAAATTTTGGTTGTAGTAGGTATGGTACAATGATAAATATTTTTTACAGTTCGCGAAAAATGTGATCTTAATTAATTTTTTTGAAAAAATTCGTTTTCTTGGCTAACATATGGGACGACTTGCCAAAATACACCGAACGATATTTTTGAACTATACAGAGTGAGTCTGAAAGATTCCACATCCTTTATACCACAGAGTCTACTGTTCAAATGATGAAACTTGGTGCAAAAATTATTGGTCAGTTGTGATTCCTCTTGATGTTATAAGCCGCCAAAAATCTTCATTTTTAAACGTTCTTTTTAAATATCTTTCGAAAGGTGTATCGTAGGATTATGAATTTTTGCACAGCATTGTTACAGACCAAGATGCAACTACTGATGGTACTTAAGACATTATCCAAAAAGCGGATCCCTGTTATACAGGTTGGCCCCGATGTTATTTGCCCTTGAACGTTTTTAAGTTTGAAAATATTGCTAATTTGGCTATGCGGCCGTATTCCCCGTTCGATTCTAAAACTTTTTTGGCTCTTCAAATTTTTCGAAAAAACTAACCACTCACGAGGAAAATTGAAAAAACCGAAAACATGATCATCGTGATAAACCTACAATTTCAATAAAAATCAAAGTGTACGTTGACACGCATCACATTTCAACTGTTTTTTAACCTCCCCAACACCATCATAATTTAAAAAAAATGGGAGGTTACTGCAATCACTAAAATTTTCGAATTTGAGATAGCACCAGATCTTCACGTTTTGAGGTCTCAGGAACCCAAAAAAGGGGTTTTTAAAATGTGTCTGTGTGTATGTACGTACGTACGTTCGTTTGTAATCACGCCACAGCCAAAACTACTAGACCGATTTGGCTGAAATTTGGAACTTAGGCATCTCGTAACCTAACTTAGATCTGAAAAGCTTTTGGAGCCAATCGTGCAACCGGAAATGCCATTTTGGCACATCAACTTTTAAATTTTAAATGCAAACCCCCATTTTTCACGTCACCATAAGGAAGACCTTCAAATTCTGCTTCTAAAAGTGTATTCATTCTTAGTGCCCTTTTGACCAAAAATTTAAAAAAAATTGATTTTTATCGGACTTTAAAATCGCGGTACAGCCCGAGCCCCTGAACCGATTTGGCTGAAATTTTGCACATGGTGATTGTATTATACGTCGAAGAGCTGAACAAATTTTGAATTCAATCGACTCACGGAAAGTGCCGTTTTGCCACACAAATTTCGAAATTTAAAATTATTCTCTCATTTGACCATTAAAAACAAGTTGTTGAAAGATTTATTGTCACCATCAGAAAGGTCTTCAAATTCCGGTTTTAAATAGGACAAAATTAATTCGCATTTAGCGCTGTTTGGTTGAAAAAATCGAAATTTTATCATAACAGTAAAAATACATTATAGCCCAAATTACTGAATCGATTTGGCTGAAATTTGGTACCTGGAGATTAGGTGACCCGTTGAAGACTTGAAAGGCTTTTGGAAGCAATTCGTCCAAAGGAAGTGCCATTTAAGCATATCAACTTTAAATTTTGAACACAAGGCCTCCTTTTTTATGTCGCCATTAGAAAGGCGATCAAATTCTGGTTCTAAAAAATGTGTTCACAGTTTCTGCCATTTTAGTGGAAAATAGAGAAAAAATTCTTTCTCATTAAAAGGGAGCGGACTGACAGTGGATGACATAAAGTGGCAGTTATTGTGAAAAAGGTGTCAAAAGATTAACCTTAAAAAGAACATATTGTCAAACGTGATGGGTGATGTCCGAGGTGACGTCGGTATTTGTCAGAAAATTGCGAAATTAGTCAAGGATTAAAAAAATTCTGTTGAATTGACTACTATCTACACAGAATACAAAGATCCACGCGATGGGGAGGTTCCAGCCGCTTCTCTGCTGCATTTTTTTTGCATTGAAAGTGTTGTCCTACATCTGTGCCCAGAACCATTGCTCACAACTGAAGAAAAAACATTGATGGTAATTTCACTTTTTTATGAGGTAGACTCACGATTGGTTTTGAGGACCTGATCATGTTTTCGGTTTTTTCAATTTTTCTCGAGTGGTTAGTTTTTTCGAAAAATTTTAAGAGCTAAAAAAGTTTTAGCACTGAACGAGAAATACGGCCGCATATACAAATTAGCAATATTTTCAAACATAAAAAAGTTCAAGGGCAAATAACAGAGATCCCCTTTTTGGATAATGTCTTAAACAAAGTATAAAATAAAAGATACAAACCAAGTACCATCAGCAGTTGCTTCTTGGTCTGTAACAATGCTGTGCAAAAATTCAAAATTTTACGATACACCTTTCGAAAGATATTTAAAAAAAATGTTTAAAAATGAAGATCTTTGGCGGCTTATAACATCAAGAGGAATCACAATTGACCAATAATTTTTGCACCAAGCTTCATCATTTGAACAGTAGATTCTGTGGTATAAAGGATGTGGAGTCTTTCAGACTCACCCTGTAGATCTCAACTATGAAATATTACAAAAACTTTCGTCAAATGTTACAAAAGTTTCGTGAAATATTACAAAAACTTTCGTCAAATATTACAAAAGTTTCGTGAGATACTATAGAAAAGTTTAAGTACAAATTCTTTCATCTTCAGTGTTGTGCCCTGTTTCAGGGTTACTCTAAATAATTGTTGTTATTGTTACAATTGAAAACAAGAGCAGCTTTGAAGTGGCTGGAACCTCCCTACTCATCTGCGTTGAAAAAACAAATGCACAGTAGAAATATTTTAAGGTTAGTTTATAGACGAAGATAAAGAGTAAGAGCTAACGCCTAAGCAATAGCGCCTAAAGCATAACTATTGTATGTGTTTATAAAGCAGAATGCTTTTTAAATGTAGCCAATGAAATTGCAAAGTTCTTCCTTGGCACGCATGTGCAAATGGTTGACAGATTTTCAGTTGTCAGTTAAAGTGTCATTTTTGCTGGTTTTTGTAGGTTATCTACTTAGATAACTGTAATAAAAACTGCTCAAATAAACGATCACTACATTTGAAAGTTTAAGAGGCAACTAAATATTTTATGGACCTCTGTTTTTGACGTTTCACCACTTGCGCGTGCGCGCGTATGAATACCGCCTAAAAGTTAAATGTTAAGCAACTTTTGTTATCTTAGGCCTTACGCCTTATTTGATATTCCGTGCATAAATGAGTATGCTGAATTTGTAAATACGAACTTTTGTCTTAATCGTTATGCCTTAGACTTTATTCCCCATAATTTACCAACTCCTAGTTTTTCATTTTCCCTTTTATATCGCGATTTTTTGTAAAATTTTGGGCGAGGTTAAAAAATCCCATTGAAAAATTATTCGTCGACGGAAGCTTGCTATGCGAAATAAGCAGTTTTTATACCGGGTGTATCATTTTCCGCGCCGTATAGGAGATTAACATGGGAAAACGAATTTTATTTTTTCCTTGCTCCAGGAACAGATTTAAATCAATGGTAGCTTATCCAGTGGATAGACCCGGCTGGCCGGTATCCTGAAAAAAAAGATTGCCTGCTAGTGCCCTTTGGTTACTTAGCAGGAATTTTTGAAAAATTGGATTTTAAAACGACGCGCGCATTACTTCGTGTACTTTCGGTGTCCTTCGAAGCTTTACGTAAATTGTCAGCCAGGGCCGAATCTGCGATTTTTGACCTAATTGTTGACATTAAGAAAGCCGTGGCTTGAAATTATTGTTTTAAATCTGGAGCAAATCGTTCTTTTTTACCTTCTTGCTGACGCAGAATTAGTGTACCTACCAGCGGCGACAAGCGGCAGCCGACAAGGGTTCGGTCAGACTTGGTTGACCTAACCTCAAAATTTTACTTGGTCAAGTAAATTACTTTGAATTGCAATTATGAGGTAAGCTCTTACTCGGTGTTAGCGTTTAATTAATCAATTATTCTACTTTAGGTGGCAATATTGTTAGTGGTAGTTCGAACAAGGATCAGAAGGCATTCTCGGGTTTGGCAATGACCTCCCATCGTAAACTGTCTTTATCTTTTACATGACCTATTTGTGTTAAAAGGTTTTGTAAGTGAAGACACAAGTAGGAGTTACATGTTTTCGTGGAGAGAACATTTTGTATTCCCTTAATTAGTTGTAGATAGTTAGAAGATGTTTGGTAATGTTTAAGAACCCTGTTTGGAAAAGCAGCTGCTGACAACATCGGTACTGGTAATTAAATTGGAACTTGAGACATCATGTTGTATTTACCTAATAAAATGCTTTTTGAACTTATTTCCAAATTTTTCAGTTCAAAAGAATCAAATTTTGTCCATTATTGGCTGGCACAATTTCATTTTTGTATCTTTACATCAATCCTGACTAAATTGTAGCAATATCACAAACCACCACTACTTTTAATAACACTCCGCCATGCAGTGCATAAAGAATTAAATAACAATTAGTAACTTTCCAGTATAATTCTTCTTGCTCAATTTTTCAATGGGAATGAGTAAACAGATGAATTTTTCCCCTGGTCCAGGGCAGTAAGATGGCATGGCATCCTGAAATAAAAATGTGATCACTGTTTATTTATTATGAGGGAGGTACCTATCCCTATCACAAAAAATATCCATTGTACCTACCTAATCAATTTAACTTGTTGGCAATCCACGATATCACAGTAAGGCTCATCCGAAGGGTTATTGGTAAATGGGTTGTTGGCCTGGGACAAGGGTTTTCTCTGGAATAAGCCGTTGTGTCCAACCAAAAGCTGTGTCAAAAGTCTTGTTGTCACCTGTCAATCCTGTCAATCTAATTTCCATTCAGTCGACATATGTTTTTTCGCGCTAACGTTACCAGTCAACCTGGTCGCCTACTTGGTCATGTTTTTGTCTTTTGTTTGTAGCATACATAAGAAAGAGCGCGACAACATTAGTGTTCACGTTACCAGGGGTCCAATTCTCGAATCGTACGAACTGTTTCGTATACGGAATCACTAAGGTACGCGGAATGTGATTGGCGGCTGCTTAGCAACATCGCATACGAAACAGATTCGAACGATTCGAGAATTGGGCCCCTGGTCAACGTGGTCTGCGCAGTGACGCGTTGACGTTAGGCGCTTTCCTTTTACACATTTACCTGAGAAGCCTCAGTTAATCTCAGCAATTTGATTGGTTCATTTGTAATTGACCAATCAAATAGCTGAGTTTTCTCAGACAAATGTGTAAACGGAAAGCAGCTATTGTTGACACTGTGTAAGTACTACAACGCCAATTTACCCACCCAGCAGCACTACTTAACTGAACGCACCCCGCACGGTGTCAACAACCAGGCTGACTGGTAACCTTAGCGCGAAAAAACATACGTCGCCAAAATGGAAATTAGATTGACAGGTGACAACAAGACTTTTGACACAGCTTTTGGTTGGATTGTTGTGATTATGAAATTAACATCGACGAAACAACAACGGCTTATTCCAGAGAAAACCCTTGTCCCAGGCCAACAACCCATTTACCAATAACCCTTCGGATGAGCGGATAAGTTAAATTGATTAGGTAGGTACAATGAATATTTTTTGTGATAGGGATAGGTACCTCCCTCATAATAAATAAACAGTGATCACATTTATTTCAGGATGCCATGCCATCTTACTGCCCTGGACCAGGGGAAAAATTCATCCGTTTACTCATTCCCATTGAAAAATTGAGCAAGAAGAATTACACTGGAAAGTTACTAATTGTTATTTAATTCTTTATGCACTGCATGGCGGAGTGTTATTAAAAGTAGTGGTGGTTTGTGATATTGCTACAATTTAGTCAGGATTGATGTGAAGATACAAAAATGGAATTGTGCCAGCTGTCGATGTTTTAAAAAACTATTATTAATAAAGAATTTTAAACGCGTTCTTGGCTTCTTCCATTACTCAGTTTTAACAATCTATTCTTTAGTGCCACTCTGCTAGTGATTAATATTCAATAACAATTTAGCCAATAATGGACAAAATTTGATTCTTTTGAACTGAAAAATTTGGAAATAAGTTCAAAAAGCATTTTATTAGGTAAATACAACATGATGTCTCAAGTTCCAATTTAATTACCAGTACCGATGTTATCAGCAGCTGCTTTTCCAAACAGGGTTCTTAAACATTACCAAACAACTTCTAACTATCTACAACTAATTAAAGGAATACAAAATGTTCTCTACACGAATACATGTAACTCCTACTTGTGTCTTCACTTACAAAACCTTTTAACACAAATAGGTAACGTAAAAGATAAAGACAGTTTACGATGGGAGGTCATTGCCAAACCCGAGAATGCCTTCTGATCCTTGTTCGAACTACCACTAACAATATTGCCACCTAAAGTAGAATAATTGATTAATTAAACGCTAACACCGAGTAAGAGCTTACCTCATAATTGCAATTCAAAGTAATTTACTTGACCAAGTAAATTTTTGAGGTTAGGTCAACCAAATCTGACCGAACCCTTGTCGGCTGCCGCTTGTCGCCGCTGGTAGGTACACTAATTCTGCGTCAGCAAGAAGGTAAAAAAGAACGATTTGCTCCAGATTTAAAACAATAATTTCAAGCCACGGCTTTCTTAATGTCAACAATTAGGTCAAAAATCGCAGATTCGGCCCTGGCTGACAATTTACGTAAAGCTTCGAAGGACACCGAAAGTACACGAAGTAATGCGCGCGTCGTTTTAAAATCCAATTTTTCAAAAATTCCTGCTAAGTAACCAAAGGGCACTAGCAGGCAATCTTTTTTTTCAGGATACCGGCCAGCCGGGTCTATCCACTGGATAAGCTACCATTGATTTAAATCTGTTCCTGGAGCAAGGAAAAAATAAAATTCGTTTTCCCATGTTAATCTCCTATACGGCGCGGAAAATGATACACCCGGTATGAACCTAAGACGAGGTTAATAACTTACTTATTCGTATCAGCATAAAATGATTACTCTTGTGTCTTGTGTGAATTTTTATAAAACGTAGTATTTTGAACCTACGATTTACAAATTTATTATCAATAAGATTATTATCTTATAAGCCTTAAAGTCTTCACCCTTAAGAAATTTAATATTAACTTGTTTAACTTTGATTCATTTTACTGCCGTTACCTTTTTGGACTGTTTCATGGGTCGAACCGTAAGGATGGAAAACCTGCTACGCACTTTGGACAGGACAGAATCGTATTTTGGATCCTCGCTTTGGATCCAAACGCAGCATCAGCCGAAACGTTCAATTATGTGATTGGAAAAAACCGCACCCTCAAGTCCCAAGTAAAATTTTGTCTTCCCCGACCTTGAAGAAAAGGTTCCCATGTCCCAAGACAAAATGTATTGAGAGGAGCCGTTAATAATTCCGATCATCTTCCCAAGCTAAATGAAGAGCTGATATTGATGTTTTTTGCGATATGCGCAATAATTTGCAAAGGACCGTGTTTCCCCCGTGGTTTTCCCAGAAGATGGAAAATTGTATTATATGTAAGACGTCCTTATACCTACTTTGAGCTGAACGTTTGTCCAAATGTCTGTACCTGCCTATCTTTTTTGTGTAGCTACCTTATTTTGTTTAATAAGATCCTTAATTAAGAGCCCATGAATCAAAATGTATTGTATTTATCGATTTTGTGCAAAATTTGTAAGGCCAAATTTTGCTTTCCACCGAAAAATGTTTCACTTTCTTTAACCACTTTTTGTTTGGAAAAAAGCAAAATTTAGTTTTTTTTTCTAATGTTAGAACCGGGGGCCGGTTCTTGTCGGCGAGGGGGTGATGTTACATAGTGGAGTTTTGTGCTTATTCAACAATAAATGTGTCATCGCTTCCTTCGAGGTACATCACGTACAACTCGGGAGTCGGTGGCCTGCCAAGCCACTGGCCGGTTGTGCGTGGGGTATCTCCCCTTAGGGTAAGTACTATGTCCTTTTGATAATAATAATTTGTCAATAATTATTTGTCCCGTTTAAACTTTTGCTATTCTTCCCTTAAACTAATTAAACCGTTTTGATTTTTATCACGTCTTTTGGGGATGTCCTTTTAGTCCTCTCCCATTTTCCCCCCATACAACCCGGTACCAGCTCTGGACCCAAAGGGCCAGATGCGACAATATTCAATTACCTGAAGTTTCTATTTACAAGTGATATGGTGCTATCAGCGTTTTATCGGCGAAAAACTCGATAGAAAACAATAATTTACTATTTCTTTGTTTTAGGGGTAGGGGGTCGCTTTCACCCCGCTGTGTCATACATTGCTGGAATCGCTATTAAATTCTCTAAAAATTTTAATTTGGGGGTTCAGGGTAGTTTTCACACCTGTTTTGTAATATTTCATGAAGCTTTTGTCGTATTTCACGAAAGTTTTCTGAAGGAGCGACCTTAGAAGACTGGAATGGACACACAAATAAAAGGAAAATGTATACCATGAAAATATTTCCACCTCAAAGTAAAACCTACCGTAACATTAACTAAGAATATCTTTCCTTCGATCATCATATCCGGACCTTTGATTGGCTTTTCCGGAAGCTTAATTGCATACTCCGGAACAACTATCCCACTTTTCCTAAACGAAGTCCGGATGTGCCAGGGTTTGATCTCCCACGGCTCGTCCTTGTTCATCACAACAGCCAAGTTGTACTTCTCCAATGTTTCCAGCATCTGAAACTCCATGATAAACTCAAGCGAGATCATTTTTACGAACCTTCGGAACATAGGGAGAACTGTACCGAACAAATTCCTCACTTTTGTCCTCCGTGAATTGTAATCGCTCCATATTCTCGGGGGTGGCATAAACCGCCAATCCTGGCAGCAAGAGGCTCTCGTAGGCGCGTAAGGGATTAACAGAAACCCTGTCTCCGGCATTGCCTAAGCCCTTTACGAAAGAAGTCAGAATGACATCGATGTCCGGCTTCTTATCGACATTTGTGTCTTTTACCAATTCGTAGATGTAATGACTTGCCTTTAGTTTCTTAGGTGCACCCCCTTTTTTGTGCAGCAACGGAGGGTTGCGCCGTTTTAGGATAAAAGTCGTCTGAAATGAAAAATCAGTGAAAATTTTTAATTTTGAAATTTTACTCGAATGGACTGTTGCAGGACGTTGTCCACGAAGAGAAAATTCTGGGGGGTGAAAAACGAGGCGGTTTTTGTTAGCGATTTCCACATTTTTTGGATACAATGTTTTTAAGCGTGTAACATAACCTCAAACTTAGACGTTTGACGTTTTGTTTAGGGATTTGTGGTTTTGCCACCAACTGTTAGAAAAAAATTCTATTTTCTCAAACTCAAGGGCTTTAATCCTGGTAAAGTGGTAAACAATTAATAATTTTGTAACAGATCGATTTGTGTCCATGAAATTGTTGATTTTATGTTTTCTACTTATTGCAGATTCCTGTAAGAAAACTGCTTCGCTGAAAGCTTCTGAAAGGTGTCGCCCTCTGGCAGGAACACCGGAAAAGTATTCTGCGCGGGATGATTTGAAAAAAAAATTGTTTTCAATCTAATGGAGAAAATTTCCGCCGTTACATGCCAGATATCGCCAACTTTACCAACAAAATGCAGCCCTCTTCATTTGAATAGGCAGCAAAAAAAAATGATCACAGTTAGATATAGCCCCATCTTCTTAATTAGCAATTTTTCACAAAAATTGTTATGAAATCATGTTCAATGAGTTAAGGCGAGGCATAAAAGTCGGTTTTGAAACATAAGATTCGCTTGCAGCAGGTTGCGAACAAAACTGATCTTAATTTTGCACCTTAGTTATAGATGGGGCACAGGATGGGGTTGCGATTAGCAATGATGCCGCGCCGGGCTTTCTAAAAATAGAATTGATCGGAAAGAGGGAGGTCCGAGATTTTCTGACGAAATTTCGTTCCGTAAAGGCGAGTCGGATAATAAATAGTTAATAAGGGTGGCGTAACATAAATCCACAAAAATTAGAGTATGGAGTCGCTCTTTATTAGTGCCGTAGCAGAATGCGGAGGTACTCTTGTCTTAGCTTATTCGCTCGCTCGCTCGCTCGATCGCTCGATCGCTCGATCGCTCCTCAGTCTGTCCGTCGGATAACTTGAGAACGGATTGAGATATCGAGCTGAAACTTGGTAGGCAGCTTCGTCTCCCGAAAAGTAAGGCGGGGATTGCTTTTGGGCCATATCGGACCAAGGGGGTGGGAGCTAGGGGTGAAAAACTGAAAAACTACTAATTGCAATAACTCGAGAACTAGTGGAGATATCTTGCTGAAAATTAGTATGCACGTTCGACCTTCAAGTCTGTTGAAAGTGAGGGGGTGCCAATTTCGGGGGATGAAATTTAGGGGATGAAAACCACAAAAAATATGATAACTCCGCAAGGGTTGCACGCAGCTGTCGGAAACTCAACGTACACACATATATCGGTGAAATCTTGTGGGGGATGCGTTTTTTCGTAAAATCGAACAAATGGGGTGGAAATTAGGGGTAGCAACTCGAAATTCCGCTTAATAAGTACTAGTCGAAATTGGCGTCATTCGATAGCTTTCCATTAATTATTCAAAAAAGGTGTCATTCATATTTTGCGAAAAACCACCCTTATAGGCGCTACAACCCCTAACATGCAGAAACACAAAAATACGAGAACTCAAAAACTACTCAACGTATCAAGGCAGAATTTGGTTTGTGAATTTCCAGTGACATTATAGGTGGATGGACAAATTTTCAAAAATATCTAACAAAGGGGATGAAATTTAAGGGTTGAAACTTGAAATTTCTTCAAGTAAATGGTAGCCTAAAATTACGGGGTTCGATAGATTTCGGTCAACTATTGAAAAAAGGTCTTATGAGTTTTCAATCTAAAACCAACCCCTGGGCCATTAACCACCCCTAACTCTTTGCAAGTCGATAATTATATTTTATTTATTTTTTCTGAAACCCTATTGGTTTATTTATGAACAACTGAAGTCAGTAAATACGCAAGGAGTTATGTCACACCGGAAAAATAAACTCACCCCTGTAAATCATAAAGGGGTGAAATCATGAGGTGTTGAAAACATGAATCTACAAATTACCTTAATTTTTAAACGAATTGGGTTAGGGTGGTGAAATTGAAAACACAACTTCCTTTAGGGCATGTGGGGGTGGTGAAATAGGGGGTTGGAGTTTAGGGGTTGAAACGTCCATAAAGCCCTGTAATTTGACACAGAGAAGCAATATCTTCTGCGAAACTGTGACATCTTACACACTGCATCTTCGAGAAGGGAAGATCGAATTTTAGGAGAAAATTATCGAAGGGGATGAAAGTTAGGGGTGGAAACTCGAATTTTCAATGAAGAATGTATAGTTGAAAATATTACCATTCGATAGCTTTCTATTGATGGTACAAAAAAGGTCTTATTCATCATTCGCGAAAAACGACCCTTAAAAGCGGTACAACCCCCTAACATGCCGAAACAAAAAAATGCGAGAACTCAAAAACTGCTCAACGTATCAGGGCTAAATTTGATGTGGTAATTTACAGCGCCACTGTAGGCGGATGGGCAAATTTTCATTAATATCTAACAAGGGGGATGAAATTTAAGGGTTGAAACTGGAAATTTTTTCATGTAAGTGGTGGAATAAAATTATGGGGTTCAATAGATTTCGGTCAACCATTGAAAAAAGTCTTATGAGTCTTCGTCCTAAAACCAACCCCTACGCTACTAACAACCCCTAAGTCCTAGCAAGCGGAGTAAATATATTTCATTTATTTTTTTTTTGCTTTCTTCTAATTTGTTATTAATTTAAAGTGATTTTCATTAATTTTTGACCCATCCACAATTTTTCAACCCCTTTCTGTAATTCTGCTTAATTACGATTAATTCTCATCCACTTTGACGTTTCATCCCCCTTTACAATTTTTCAACCCCCTAGGTGTTAGTTTTGCCAAATTCGGATATTTTCGTTTTTCTTCTGTAATAAATTGAACCCATTTGGATGATGATTAAATTTTTCACTTTTTTCATCCCCCTTCGCAATGTTTCAAGTCTTCAAATGCTAAATTTACATAATTGGGTTAATTTGGTGTTATTTTCCGTAATTTTACTTAGCCACGGTTAATCCTGATACCTTTTGATTTTTCATCCACCTTTACGATTTTTCAACCCCCTAAGTGCTAATTTTGCAAAATTCGCATAATTTCGTTTTTCGACGGTTATAAAATTGAACGCATTTGGGATTCAGTTTACCTTTTACAATTTTTCAGTTTCCTTCGCAATAGGTAGGTATAAGTGCTTATTTCAACCCCCACAAAAGTTTTAATTGCATAATTTGGTTATTTTAGTGTTTTATTTCGTAATTCTACTTAATCCACACTTCATTTTTATTCCTCATGACTTTTAGCACCACTGTGCGTCTGCGGAGGCACTACTACTAGGTGCAGATTTATAAAATCTGCACCCGACTCCACCAGTAAATTCAGCTCGCCACTACATACACATTAACAAGGTAAACATCTACAGGGACACACATCGCATTGATACACATCTTTCGTTGGCTTTTAGTGCCGTAGCAGAATGCGGAGGTACTCTTGTCTTTGCTTATTCGCTCGCTCGCTCGCTCGCTCGCTCGTCGTATCGATCGCTCCTCACTCTGTCCGTCGGATAACTTGAGAACGGATTGAGGTATCGAGCTGAAATTTGCTATACGGAATCTTGCCCAAAAAAGTAAGGCGGGGATTGCTTTTGGGCTATATCGGACCAAGGGGGTGGAAATTAGGGGTTGTAACTCAAAATTCCGCCTTATAAGTATTGGTCGAAATTAACGCCATTCGATACCCTTCCATTAATGATTCAAAAAGGTGTTATTCATGTTTTACAAAAAACCACCCTTAAAGGCTCTACAACCCCTAACATGAAGAAATACATAACGTCGGATAACTTGAGAACAGAGTGAGGTGTCGAGCTCAAATTTACTATACGGCTTTATACACTAAAAAGTAAAGCGGAGATTGCTTTTGGGTCATATCGGACCAAGGGGGTGGAAATTAGGGGTTGTAACTCAAAATTCCGCTTAATAAGTACTAGTCGAAATTGGCGTCATTCGATAGCTTTCCATTAATTATTCAAAAAAGGTGTCATTCATATTTTGCGAAAAACCACCCTTATAGGCGCTACAACCCCTAACATGCAGAAACACAAAAATACGAGAACTCAAAAACTACTCAACGTATCAAGGCAGAATTTGGTTTGTGAATTTCCAGTGACATTATAGGTGGATGGACAAATTTTCAAAAATATCTAACAAAGGGGATGAAATTTAAGGGTTGAAACTTGAAATTTCTTCAAGTAAATGGTAGCCGAAAATTACGGGGTTCGATAGATTTCGGTCAACTATTGAAAAAAGGTCTTATGAGTTTTCAATCTAAAACCAACCCCTGGGCCATTAACCACCCCTAACTCTTTGCAAGTCGATAATAATTACATTTTATTTATTTTTTCTGAAACCCTATTGGTTTATTTATGAACAACTGAAGTCAGTAAATACGCAAGGAGTTATGTCACACCGGAAAAATAAACTCACCCCTGTAAATCATAAAGGGGTGAAATCATGAGGTGTTGAAGACATGAATCTACAAATCACCTTAATTTTTCAACGAATTGGATTAGGGTGGTGAAATTGAAAACACAACTTCCTTTAGGGCATGTGGGGGTGGTGAAATAGGGGGTTGGAGTTTAGGGGTTGAAACGTCCATAAAGCCCTGTAATTTGACACAGAGAAGCAATATCTTCTGCGAAACTGTGACATCTTACACACTGCATCTTCGAGAAGGGAAGAGCGAATTTTAGGAGAAAATTATCGAAGGGGATGAAAGTTAGGGGTGGAAACTCGAATTTTCAATGAAGAATGTATAGTTGAAAATAATACCATTCGATAGCTTTCTATTGATGGTACAAAAAAGGTATTATTCATCATTCGCGAAAAACGACCCTTAAAGGCGATACAACCCCCTAACATGCCGAAACACAAAAATGCGAGAACTCAAAAACTGCTCAACGTATCAGGGTTAAATTTGATGTGGTAATTTACAGCGCCACTGTAGGCGGATGGGCAAATTTTCATTAATATCTAACAAGGGGGATGAAATTTAAGGGTTGAAACTGGAAATTTTTTCAAGTAAATGGTGGAATAAAATTATGGGGTTCGATAGACTTCGGTCAACCATTGAAAAAAGTCTTATGAGTCTTCAACCTAAAACCAACCCCTACGCTACTAACAACCCTTAAGCCCTAGCAAGCGGAGTAAACACATTTTATTTTTTTTTTTGCTTTCTTCTGATTTGTTAATAATTCAACGTCATTTTCATTAATTTTTAACCCATCCACAATTTTTCAACCCCTTTCATGATATGTGTACCCTCAAAGAGCAAAATTTACCCACACCGCTTCTTTTTCGTGTGATTTTCGCTAGTTCTACTTAACTACAGTACATTTTCATCTCTTTTGAGTTTTCATCCCCCTTAACGATTTTTCTCCCCCCCGAGCGTTAATTTTGTAAAATTCGCGCAGTTTTGCCTTTTTTCGGTAATAAATTTTACCGAATTTTACTCGTATGAATTGTTACTGAGTTTTTCACTTTTTCGACCCCTTCGCAATGTTTCAACCCCCAAAAGTCAAATTTGCATAATTGGCTTATTTTCGTGTTATTTTCTGTAATTCTACTTAATTACGATTAATTTTCATCCCTTTTAACTTTTCATCCCCCTGTACAATTTTTCAACCCCCTAAGTGTTTATTTTGCAAAATTTACGCAATTTAGTTTTCCTTCGGTAATAAATTAAACTCATTTGGATTATGTTTATCTTTTTCACTTTTCCAACCCCCTTCGCAACATTTCAACCCCCAAAAGCTAAATTTGCATAATTGGTTTACTTTCGTGTTATTTTCTGTAATTCTGCTTAATTACGATTAATTCTCATCCACTTTGACGTTTCATCCCCCTTTACAATGTTTCAACCCCCTAGGTGTTAATTTTGCCAAATTCGGATATTTTCGTTTTTCCTCGGTAATAAATTGAACCCATTTGGATGATGATTAAACTTTTCACTTTTTTCATCCCCCTTCGCAATGTTTCAAGTCTTCAAATGCAAAATTTACATAATTGGGTTAATTTGGTGTTATTTTCCGTAATTTTACTTAGCCACGGTTAATCCTCATACCTTTTGATTTTTTCATCCACCTTTACGATTTTTCAACCCCCTAAGTGCTAATTTTGCAAAATTCGCATAATTTCGTTTTTCGTCGGTCATAAAATTGAACGCATTTGGGATTCAGTTTACCTTTTACAATTTTTCAGTTTCCTTCTGTAATTCTACTTAACTTGGGTTAATTTTCATCCTCTTTGACTTTTCATCCCCCTTTACAATTTTTCAACCCCCTAAGCACCCATTTTACTAAATTCAATATTTCAACCCTCCAAGGGCTAAATTTGCATAATTGTCTTATTTTTGTATTATTTTCTGTAATTCTACTTAACTTGGGTTAATTTTCACCCTCTTTGACTTTTCATCCCTCTTTTTTTCATAATTTCGTCTTTTTAACACCACTGTGCGTCTGCGGAGGCACTACTACTAGGTGCAGATTTATAAAATCTGCACCCGACTCCACCAGTAAATTCAGCTCGCCCCTACATACACATTAACAAGGTAAACATCTACAGGGACACACATCGCATTGATATACATCTTTCGTTGGCTTTTAATACGCAACCTGATTTGTCTTTGATTATTCACTCGCTCGTCGAGTCTGTCCGTCGCATAATTTGAGAACGCATTGAGATATCGAGCTAAAATTTGGAATGCAGCTTTGGCTCCCGAAAAGAAAGGCGGGGATTGCTCTTGGGCCATATCGGACCCAGGGGGTGGGAGTTGGGGGGAAAAACCGAAAAACTATTAATTGCAATAACTCGAGAACAAGTGGAGGCATCCTTCTGAAACTTGGTATGCACGTTCGACTTTCAAGTCTGTTGAAGATGAAGCGGTGTCAATTTCGGGGGATGAAATCAACAAAAAATATAATAACTCCGCAAGGGTTGCACGCAGCTATTTGAAACCCAACTCACACATATTTCGATGAAGTCTTGTATGGGGTATGCATTTTCTCCAAACTCGGACATATGGGAATTATGGGATGAAAATTAGGGGTTGCAACTCGAAATTCCTTTTAATAAGTACTAGTCGATATTGGCGTCGTTCGCTAGCTTTCCATTATAAAGGGGTCATTCATATTTTGCGAAAAGCCACCCTTAAAGGCGCTACAACCCTTAACATGTAGAAGCACAAAAATACAAGAACTCAAAAACTACTCAACATATCAAGGCAGAATTTGGTGTGGTAATTTCCAGTGACATTGTAGACGGATGGACAAAATTTCGCTGAGATTTCACAAAGGGGATGAAATTTAAGGGTTGAAATTGGAAATTTCTTCAAGTACCTAAATGGTGGCATAAAACTACGGGGGTTCGATAGGTTTCGGTAAACCATTAAAAAAAGTCTTATGAGTCTTCAATTTAAAACCAAAACCTAGGCCACTAATAACCCCTAACCGTTAGCTAGCGGATAAATAGATACATTTTATTTTTATTTTTTCTGAGATCCTATTGATTTATCTATGAACAACCGAAGTCAGTAAATCAGCAAGGACTTATGTATAACACCGGAGAAATAAACTCATCCCTGTAAACCATAAGAAATAAATCGCCGCAATTTTTTAACGAAATGGATCTATGGGTGGTCAAATTGAAAACACAAGTCTCTTTAAAGCATGTGGGGGTGGCGAAATAGGGGGTTGGAGTTTAGGGGTTGAAACTTTCATGAAGCCCTGTAATTTAACACCCCCAAAAGCCAAATTTGCATAATTGGCTTATTTCGTGTCATTTACTGTAATTCTGCTTAATTACGATAAATTTTCATTCTCTTGGATTTTTCGTCCCCCTTTACGATCTTTTAACCCCCTAAGTGTTAATTTGGCACAATTTGCGTAATTTTGTTTTTCTTCGTTATAATAATTTGAAATCATTTAGATTCAAACACTAAAGGATCCTATACGATAGTGGCCCAGGAAATAAATTGAAAATCAGGATCTAGGCGACACTAAACTTTGATTTTTAGCGTGGAGGTACCTATGTATTTAATAAAGTGTTCTTACAAGATTGAATACAAATAAACTGCCCAACAATTTAATTGGTCCACCCGGAAATTTGAGTCGAATTTAAAATGCCGTAACTCCTCAAAGAGTTGATCGATTTGAAGGAGCCTTTTTTCCACGGAAAGCCCATTTCATTGGCGTTTTAAGCAGGTCCCCCTTATTTGATATACAGGGCGTCAGAGTCGGGTACTGCAAAGTGGCGAAAATTTAAACCACCCCCGATTCACTATAAAAACACTGGACAACTTCGGTGGAAAAATGCACTATCACTAGTGATAGAGATAGTGCACCCCCGATTCTTAAAAAAAAATTTCTAAATTTTTTTGGTTGCTCAAGTTCGCCTAAAATCACATTTTGAACCACCCCTTCTGCCTCCCTCCCGGCCATCATTAGACGAAAAATTATTTATGGCATATACCGGGTGTATCACAGACCCCGCCGTATAGGGAATTAACATGGGAAAATGAATTTTATTTTTTTCCTGCTCCGGAGGATTTTCTCGAAAAGTTTTATCGTGTTTGGAGGATAGTCCATACTAGTCTGTACCTCTTGAGTTTTTTTTTCGTTCGTCAGCTCCTCTTAGGTACTTAACAATGATTTTTTGAAAATTGAATTTTCGACGAAAACGAAAAAATTTTTCGTGCCCAATCGACCCGCTTCGAATGTTTACTTAGTTTGCTGCCTTTGTGGATTGCAACACAACGCAAAATAAATGGATACTTCGAAACGGGTCGATTATGTGCACGAAAAAATGTTGCGTCTTGCTTCTACGGAACATTTTTTCGTGCACAATCGACCCGTTTCGAAGCATCCATTTATTTCGTATTGTGTTGCTATCCACAAAGGCAGCAAACTAAGTAAACATTCGAAGCGGGTCGATTGGGCACGAAAAATTTTTTCGTTTTCGTCGAAATTTCAATTTTCAAAAAATCATTGTTAAGTACCTAACAGGAGCTGACGAACGAAAAAAATCTCAAGAGGTATCAGACTAGTATGGACTATCCTCCAAACACGATAAAACTTTTCGAGAAAATAATCCGGAGCAGGAAAAAAATAAAATTCATTTTCCCATGTTAATTCCCTATACGGCGGGGTCTGTGATACACCCGGTATCACATTATGATGTGGCATAATAGTCTTACTGTTTGATCTTATTCTTACGTGCCGCCTGAGGAAAGCCGCCACTGCATCGCCGCACCCCTTGAGAAAATAAAATATATTGCAGTTATTTATCGCCATTGTTTAATAATATGCCTTTATCTTTAATTTAAGTGCTATAATTCTCATCAATAATCAATAATGATTTGGAGAATAAAAAAAACAAAAAAATTATAGGTCAATTTTCAAGATTTGAACCCATGTACGAAAGTCGAAGAATGGGAGAAAAACAAATTTGCCGCTCAGCTACGGTTTATATCTTTCATTGTATACAGATGTTGATCTCGAGAAACAGCAACAACAAAATTTCGAAGACGTGCACCTCAAATTATTTCTTCCACGATATTTATTAAGCGGAAATCTAATTAAATGGCGAGTTGACATTTATATTTCAAGATAAATCAAATAAACTACAATTTGGGCACTGTCATCTGCATTGCAGAGGCTGAACTAACGGACAAAATTTAAATGCCAAATTTCTGAGTGTAGGCAGCATAATTTACAAATGGATTCCAATGTCAGAACATTAAATTAATTTTTGTCTTGGTAAGTTGGTGTTTCTTTATAAAGCAATTGACCTCATGTTGCGCAGAATGTAATTCTGGATATGCCACAAAAATTTCAGATCGTATCGTAAAACAATAAAGCCTGTAGTCAAGTTTCCGTAAAAAGTGTATGTAAAGTTGCCTAAAACCGTTTCGTGCCTCCCCTTAAACTAAGCAAGCATTTATCGTCGGAAAACCAGTTTTATTTTGATTTATTGTATAATTCGCTGATATTTTTGTTGAGGCTATATCTAACAATTAAGTAGGAGGGAGTAACAGTTAGATATAGCCCCATCTTCTCATAATTATTAATTTTTTGCAGAAATTGTTATGCAATCGTGTTAAATAAGTTAAACTAAGCAAGAATTTATCGTCGGAGGACCACTTTTATTTCGATTTTTTGTATAATTCATGATTTTTCGTTGGATTTATTTTTAACATAGTATAGGTACAGTGAGATTCAAAACGTTTGTAATTAGGGTTGGCTTTGGAAGCAAAAGATTCGAAAAACGTTTGTCCAAAATTAATCTCACTGTCCCCAAAGAAAATCACTAAACTAAAATGGCAGATGTGAATTCTTTAAATTTATTCGTTTTGCAAATTATTTAGAATAAATATCGACCTCTCCACTTCCTCGATCAAAGGCGCCCTTCCGTAATCAATCCCAGTGCCACTGCAACCAACAAAACTTGGTGGAAGAAGTTAGGTTTGGTCTGTTGGTGGTCCCCATGGAAGTTTAAAAAGCTGTTATTTGAGTCTGGCTGTAACCTCTGTTTCGCGTGCACGTCGAGCCATGTGCTCTGCGTTTTTCCTTCCTGTTACAGGCGACCTACCCTCTGGATTATCATCGCTTCATCCCCAGGGGGTATTTAAGTGCCGGCCAACTCCTCCATTTAGTTTTTAAGTTTGTGCGGAACAGATCATCGTTTTTTTGTGAAGTGTGTTTTTTTCTCTCGTGGTTTTAAAACCGAATAACTTTTCTGATACCGATCTTATATGTTTGTGAACTGTCTCCGGGTTGTTAGCATTCACGCCGGTAACCAGGCCGGATGTGCTCGGATAGCACGTGTTAGCCGCAGAGCTGGGAGTAACTTTAGAAAAAAGTTACTTTTATGTAACTAGTTACAAAAAGTAACTAAGTTACTTAGTAACTAGTTACTTTTTTTCTCCCTGCGAAAAGTAACTATATCTAGTTACTTTACTGAAGTAACTTGTAACTAGTTACTTTTGGTAAGTATCTAAAGACATAAAAAAGTAACTAGTTACTTTTCATGTATCTAGTTACTTTTCATGTATTTAGTTACTTTCCAACGTAACTAGTTAATTTTTATGCAATAAGATACTTTTGCAATAATATCAACAATTTTCAGAAAAGTTGTATTTCTACAGGCTGGGTAAAACAGAATTTTTTGATGCCATAATTCATCTGCCCATTGACATTTTCTTTTTATTTACTTTTGAGATTTTGACAGATTGTGAGGTACGAGAAAATTTGATAGAAATGAGAAATCAAAAAATGAAATTGCTCAGGTAAATTTGCATCAAAACAACTAACTTTTGTGGTGTTTTTGCGTTTTTCGAAAATCTCAATATTTCACCGATTTCTTCGATATTTTTGAAAATCTAGGGTGGCTGTGACTGCACTTCCGATCAAGTATGATACATGTTTCTAACTCAGAAAAAAATTGTACATTCCGAATCCGTTGAGAAAAAGGTGTCATTCCATTTGAAAAAACAAAGTTAAGATCATTTCCGGTTGAACCGGAAGTGGAAAAAATTCCCTTAATATACGCGCAAGTGTCCCCCTCCGTGCGGGATTGGCCAGCTTTTATTTCAATTCAATATTTAACTTTCTTTATTACATCCAAAGATATTCAAGAGATGGGAAGTTTTAAAAAACCCTGTATGGGCTGTATGTACATACCATGATCATCAATAATTTTAGTGGACCATGATATTTATTCTTTAATAGGTAATAATCCATCGTCTCAAAGTGGCATCAAAAGTTTATTTGGAATGAGAACTCTAAGTCTTGCCACCAAAAATTATATTGAAGTCTTTGGTTAGTAACGCAACGCAATGAAACTGGCTTGCTCTAATTTATCATAAATCTAGATGCACCTATTTGTACAAAAGAATTTTAATGGTACAACATACAAAGCGCAAAATGAGTAGCTATTAGCTAGCTACAGATTTAAAAAAATTATCCTCCGAAATTGTCGAGGTATTTAATTAAATTTAAACTCAATCCCAACCGTTTCTATAACATTAATGAAAGTAACTAAATTACGCCAAAAGTAACTAAAATACTGTATCTAGTTACTTACAGAAGTATTTAGTTACTTTTTAAAAGTATCTAGATACCAAAAGTAACTAAGTTACTTCAAAAGTAACTAAGATACTATATCTAGTTACTTTTCATAAGTAACTTGTAACTAAGTTCTTTTTTCAGTAAAGTATCTAGTTACTTTAGTAACTTAAGTTACTTTTATGAAAAGTAACTTGAAAAGTATCTAGTTACTTTTTCAAAGTAACTTTCCCAGCTCTGGTTAGCCGCCCCTCTGATATCGCCCTATATTTTTTGAAAAATTTAAATTTAATCTTTTCAACGGTAAAAGTGTGATGACCTTGAGTCAGACCCGTTTCTCTTCGACGGACATGCTTTTTTCCTGAACTCTTATCTATGTTTGGGTATCTTTACCATTGGCCGAATAGCCTTTGCAGCTGTGGCCATTAAACGCAATTGAAGAAGAAGAAGAAAGCTGTTATTTCTTGAATTTCTTCATAAATCTTGAATTTTTGAGCAAGCATTTTGAAGCACTAGTCAAAAACAGCATTGGAGGCCAGTTCTCCATCTGGTTGAGTAGAATCGAAAGGTAATTTGTTAAAATCAACAACCTGCTAATTTGTAATTTGTAAACCGTTTCAGAAACAAATATTTGGAGAGTGCAGACTCCAATTGGCCCGATTCCCTGTTTTTTTGTTTTTGAGTATTCTTTCACAACACAAAACAGCTGATTTTGTCTGCAAGGAAAGCATTTTGGTAAAAATTAACGAAAGGAACTTATTGAATTATAATTTATCTCTCTTACACATCAGGTGCACCCTCAGATAAAATAAAACAATGTGTCTGTGATTCCGAGAAGTTACAAATGTGAATAACGTGCATAAGATTGTATGTGCATTAGGCAATTTTTCCAGCGAAATTTTTAATCCAATTAACATGACATACGGATGATCCTGACTTGGCCCCCTGCTTTAAGACATGGTCTGAACTGCAGCACAGAAGTAGAAGATCAATCAAGTTGCTTTTAATTTACTTGCTATAATCTGTCCGGGATCCACACGACCGAGATTCACCCGATTTCCATGGCGATTCATTGTTGACAACAATGGAAATAGGGTGAATCCCGGTCGTGTGGATCCCGGACAGACCATACATCAATTTGTGGGGCCAGCAATTTTTGTTCGCCATCTCAAAATCGGAACACTTTTTCATAATCTAAAGTAAAGTTTTGTTCTCACTGTGTCGTGTGTTATTTGCAATTGAAAAATAAAATCATTAAAACTTGTTTTATGAATTTACTATACTCTTTTTGATAAAAATTAGGTGGATGTTAATTTTAAAATCCGTGTAAATAGTACATTGCACTCTGTTCATTTGGTGCTTTTTTTTTAAAAAAGCAGCCCCCGGACCAGGATGAATGTTCGATGGATATTGAAGGCATCGCTGGCCTCTAGAACTTGTTATGATCCAAATTTACTCGCCAGTATTTGTTTCTGAAACGGTTTTCAAATGAGCAAGTTGGGTTTAATAAACAAATCACCTTTCGATTCGACCTGGCCTCCAAGACTGTTTTTGAGGAATGCTTGAAGATGCTTGTTCAAAAATTTTATGGGGATCACTAACATAACCTAACTTTTTCCAGTTTTCTTGGTTGCACTGGGAGTGGTCACGGAAGGGCGCCAAAGACGCTGGAAGTGGAGAGGTCGATATTTTTTCGAAATAATTTGCATTAATAAATGCAAAAGAAATAAATTTTAAAAATTCGGATCTGTCAATTTTAGTTTAGTGAATTTCTTTGCGGACAGTGTGATTAATTTTGGACAAACGTCTTTTGAAACTTTTGTCTCCAAAGCCAACCCTAATTACAAACGTTTTGAATCTCACTGTACCTATCTCTAAAAAACAGACTTTACCTGACAAAAACCTGAACCGTCATTTAAATACACGCAGATACGCCTTTTCGCGTTGTTTTAAAAGGAAAATACCTGATCTGAGAAAATCCTTGAGGAGGGTGAATAGTTGACAAATGTTTGTTATTAGAGAGAAACCTTACCTGACTGCCTGATTTACCCTACTAGAAAAAAACATTTAGAGGAAGGGTAGGGTAGACTGGGGGAATGACGGCCACTGAGGTAATATCGGACAGCTAATCCTGAATAATTGCGCAATTTTTAGACCTTCCAACAGTCACACCATCTAGCGACAGTATGAAGGAGTGCCCTTATGTAAATACAGCTCTCTACCGGCAGTTTCTTGATGACAGTTGACAACTTTGTGTTTTACATGTTCTTCTTATAAGAGTGCTGCGATTTGAAGGACGGTTTCAAAACCTTTAATTTCTTCTTAAAATAAATGTAACTACTTTGGTATAATCTACATTTTTTGCTCGTTCGATGATAGTGACTAAAATTAACATAATTTAACGTTTGTCTAGCATAAAAAAATTAAACACACATGTTACATTTGGGGTAACGCCGGACAGTTGAAATGGGGGAATACCGGCCTAAACAGTAAATATACAGCATACGACGGAATCGAGTCCTGTGATAGAGATGAAGAATTTGGGTTTAAGAGTGAAGAAAATAAACCCAAAACGACGATATTTAGTTAATCTGTGGAGAATATTGTAAAAATAACGAAACTGTCAATCAAATGCCGTTCCTTTGGAGAATGAGCACCCAAAACCCGTACAAATTATAAGGCTAAGCTTTAATTTAAATTTTTGGCAATAGAACTTCTGGTTACATCGCAATACGGCAATATTCAGCGTACAGTTAAAGTTACAGGGACAAAATACATATGGCCGCTATTACCCCAACAGCTAGGGTAATACCGGACGTGTAAGCCTTTTGTAAATAATTTTTTTCTTCGTTCGTTTATGTTTTGTGATTTTTAATGTGTCGTCATTCGGTTAAGAACACTCTGGGCTTAATTCTGATACCTCAATCATTTTATGAAAGTGAACCGTTTTTGCACAGCATCAATGAATCCTTAACGTGCCGTCATTCCCCCAGTCTCCCCTAAATAGTTGAAAAACGTTTGTTATTAGAGAATGACCTTACCTGACCTTTTGAGACCTGAATGGAAAAGTGAGAAAACGACTGATTCTGCTAAAACAAATCCTTGAGGAAGAGTGTGAATAGTTAAGAAACGTTTGTTATTAGATAAAGACCTTATCTGACCTTTTGAGAACTGAATTGAAAAGTGAGAAAACAACTGATTCTGCTAGAAAAAATCCTATCTAATAATTACCCAAAGAATGGCAGCAAAGAAGCGGCTGGAACCTCCACTTTGATTTCTGTGATTTTGTGTTTAAGATTTTAATGTTGATATGCCTAAATGGAACCTCCCGTGGACCAATTGTTCCCAAAAGCCTTTCAGCTCTTTAACGGGTCACCTAACCGCCATGTACCAAATTTGGTGCAGTAGTTTGGGCTATAACGTGATTTCAGTGTTAGGTATTACAAAATTTTGATTTTTCTACCCAAAGGGTACTAAATGCGAATAAATTTTATCCAGAACAAATGTATACAATACATGAAAAAAAAAAGTGTAAAATGTTGAAATACGTTGCTGGCAAATCTCAAGGGCTGTGTTCAGCCCATACGAGACGGGGACTGTTCTTCCACACAGCCCTTGCCAAAACATAAATAACTAAATATAGCAAGACGGGAGAACACGTTCGGCAAAGTGGAACAAAAATATCAAGAAATTTGAAAAAATGAAGCGCTACTTTACAGAAATAAACATCAAAATACTGTAATGACTTAAGAGTATATTAATCTTAATTTTACTTAAATAGAAATAGCTGAAGATTGCACTGAGAGTAAATAATCTGACATGTACTTTTTAAAGAGAGAGATGGACATGTTACGAAAGGGAGCAGGAATTTTGTTCATTATATGAGCGATAGGTAGGTACTGTACGAAAATGAGCGTTTGAAAAATTGTGAATTGTGCAGTGGAATTTCTAAAGTATCTCTTCTTCTGATATTAATATTATGTATATCACTCATGTACACTATTTTTCGAGATAGATATACTTAGGAATGCAGTTAACAATGATTTTATGATACAAACATGATGCATGTAAGAATCTGCGGTTATTCATATTCAACCAGGATAATTCTTTCAATTTATGAGAAACATGGTGGAATTTAGAAAGCCCAAAAATAAATCGAATGCAAGAATTTTGAACAACTTGCAATCCTCTTTGATCTACAGCATCAAGACATGATCCATTCACCACGTCACAATAATAAAGGTGAGAGAGTACGAAGGATTCACAAAGGATTGTCTTTAATTTTCTATCTAGAAAGGATTTGTTTGCATACAGCATTCGCAAATTAGCATGCGCTCTACGCTTACAAACAGAAGTATGGGTTTTAAATTTTAAAAACGAATCAAGTGTAACTGCTAAATTAACAGCTTCATCTAGCAGGGCAATTGGAGTACCATTAACGGTTACTGATAAATTTGGCATAACAGTCAATCGGTCAATTTTCTTACCAAAAAGCAGCATTCTTTTGCTTGGGATTTGAAGGTGATGAATTTTGGGGGTGCATTTTTTGCGTTCAATTAGTCTTCTCTGGTTGTAGGTAGTCCAAGTGATAAATTTCCTGTGGGTAAATTTTCTGAGTTTTAGGAGTTTTGGGGTTGAAATCTTTTGCGCTCTATTAGTCACTCCTATGATTGTAGGTGGTTCAAGGGTAAAATTTTGTCCAGGTCCGTCTTGTGTGTTTGGGGGTTGAAGGGGAGTTTTGGGGGTGCAATTTTTGGGCTCAATTAGTCTCCTCTGATGATTGTAGGTGGCCAAGGGTAGAAGTTTAATCAGGTCCATCTTTTGTGTTTGACGGTTGAGGCGGGTGCAATTTTTGCGTTCAATTAGTCTTCCCTGGCTTTACGTGGTCCAAGGGTAAAATTTTCTCCATGTTCATTTTTTGTGTTTCGAGGTTGAAGGGAGTGATTTTGTGGTGGTGCAATTTTTTTGCACCATTCAATATAGGCATTAGTTTCCTGTAGTTGTAGGTGGTGCAAGGGAAAAAATTTTTCCACGCCAATTTTTTCTAGTATGTTGAAATTATATTTATTGGCTTACAAGATCTTGGGGGATGTTAACGGCACAGGGGTTGATTATAAGCTGAAAATGTGTAATACCTTTTCTCAGGGCCGGTTTATCGATGCTCAGTCAAAACTGACTGTTATCTATCTGGCAGTTAATTATAGCTGACAGATAAATCCGATTCACGTTTATCGATATCGACTTTGTCTGTCAGTTATACGTGCCTGACAGTTTGAGTTGTGTTGGCAACATTTGGGGTAGCGGAAGTTGAATTCTATTGGACAGATTTAAATTACGCGTTAATATAGTCGACTGTTTCTATAGCAACGCCTTACGGTATTTGTTTACTGCGGCAGGTGCTGATGCAGTTGAAATTTGTATTGGTGACAGATAAGAAACGATGAGTAAACTTTTCTGCCTATGATCCAGACGTGCTTTGAAAAGTAACTAGCAGGAGATATAATTGAGGATAAGAAAACGGATGGTAGAAGCAGGAGGTCTGAAAGAAAGTTGAGGAAATCTTAAGTAGTGGCAAATTCCTCAAAATAGTTTCAGGTACATTCCTAAACTTTATATATTGGCTAGATTCATGTGGGAGAAAACCAAAGATTCACATTCTTCGTCATTTAAATGACTCTGGGCGATGCTAACATTGCTAACCGTCGGTTTTCTGGTCTAGCTGGCACTTCGAACTGTCAGTCAGTTTGCCTGGCACTTTAGCAAAAACTTTGCAGTCAACTCGCTATTGATAATAGCTATTAACATACCTAGGTATGTTATGACTATCATAACAGACGCAGATGTCAATTGAAATCCGAGCTCGTAGAGCGAGGATTTTAAGACATCTAAGTCTGTTATGATAGTCATAACATCCGAGGTTTGTTCAATAGTTTATCGGTTTAGGCGATTAAAGCCAAAATTAATTGAAAAATTTGCACAAATTCGTGGCACTTTAAAAATCGAGACGATCGCGTTTGCATGGGGTTGTTGTTGTCATGGCTCGTTGTTTAGAAACAAAAGTCAGATCAGAAAATCAGAAAAATGGATTCGGACGTCGTTTCTGTGGGCGTCGTTGAATTGCCTCAAAACATTCTGGACGAAGCAGGGGAAGCCTTGCACAGCTTAATACCGAAAAAATCGAAAGCCAGGTATGAAAAAGTGTATGATGCATTCAAGCAATGGCAGTGTGTGAATAATGTTCAAATTGTCAACGAAAGTGTTCTTCTGGCCTACTTTCACGAGCTGGTAAGTTCATGTTCGTTTAATTTAACTTATCAAGGTTTTTTTTATCTAGTCGAAGAAGCATAGTCCTTCATCATTGTGGGTTTACTATTCCATGTTGCGGAGTACCATCAGTGTCAATGAAAATGTGGACATAAAAGTATTTCAGAAGTTGTATGCATTTGTGAAAAGGCAGAATGTAGGCAACGTAGTGAAGAAAGCGAAAGTTTTGACTGATGACGAACTCAAGAAATTTCTGATTGAGGCCATAGACGAACAATATTTGTTGTGCAAGGTACCTATGTCAATTCTGTATTATTCTGCTTATGGAATTTGAACATTTTAGGTTGTTACTATTTTTGGATTATTCGGCGCTTGTCGATGCGACGAAATATATAATCTGTCAGTGAATGACGTCAAAATTGAGGGCTCCATTTTAATCGTGACAATCAATCAGTCCAAGACTTACAAGCCAAGATTTTTTACTGTTGTTTCGGATGGTGCTGTAAATCAAGTGGAGATTGTGAAAAAGTACATGAGACTGCGACCAAAACACGCGAAACATGATCATTTCTTTGTTTTCTTCAATGGGGGAAAATGTAGCACACAACGAGTAGGCATTCACAAGATTGCGGCAGTTCCCAAATTGATAGCTACCTTCCTCGGACTTCCGAACGCTGAGCAATACACCGGCCATTGCCTACGACGAAGCTCTGCTACAATCCTGGCAAACACTGGCGCTAATGTAACTGATTTGAAGAGGCTTGGTGGATGGAAAAGCTCTACCGTCGCTGAAGCATATATTGAAGAATCAGTGCAGAACAAGATCAAAGTAGCTAGAAGAATGGTTGGCAGTGATGAATCTAGTACTTCCACTTCATTAACCCTTCAAGACGATGTTACATGCAGAAAGACAACAGAAATAGTGCCCAGTACTTCACAACATGTAAAATCTTCCGAGATATTCCTGCCAGAAGCTACCTTTTCAGGCTGCACCATTAATGTGTATTATGGCAAGAAGGAGTAGCAACCGAGGGAGCAGCGTTTGCTAATTTAAATTGTCTGTTGTAATAAAAATTGCGTTGATTAGAGAGACACATTTATTTCTTTTTCTTATCTTTTACTTGTACGGTAAAATTACCGTACAGAATATGGTTATGATCTGCTTACCAGCCGATTTTTATGCATGTTAACAGGGCTTTAATCGCCAAAAACCGATAAACAATTTAACTGCCAGATAACGCTAACTGTCAGATATTTTCATTTAACTGAGCATCGATAAACCGGCCCTCAATGTTTAACTGAAGCCGAATCATTTTTAAACCATAATTTTTTTAGAAAAAATTTCAAGCTTCAGCCTTCAGATTTCATCCCACTTGTTAAACCTTAGTGACAGTTTTTCCATCTTTCTACAACGTAATTGAAGGGTTCACTGCTAAAGCCTTTAAGGGTGGTTTTTCGCCGATGATGATTAAGACCTATTTTGTACCATCAATAGGAAGCTATCGAACGGTATACTAATTTCAAGCCTACTACATTAGGTATTTAGTAAAAAATCGAATTTCCACCCCTAAATTCTAAATTCCCTTCATCCCTTCATCATTTCACTCTTTATGATTTACAGGGGTGAGTTTATTTCTACGGTGTTACATAACTTTTAACTTCTTGCGTATTTTGGTACTTACTTAGGTTGTTCATGAATAAATTAACAGGATTTTAGTAGAAATAAATAAAATGTATTTAATAATAATAATAATAATAACAATGAGTTTATTTTCCACTTATTATTTTACCGGCTTACAAAGTATTAGGGGTTGTTAGTAGCCTAGGGGTTGCTTTTAGGTTGAGAATTCATAATGGTTGACCGCAATCTGTCGAATCCCTTAATTTTATACCACCATTTAGGACTTGAAGGAATTTCAAGTTTCAACCCTTAAATTTCATCCCCCTTGTTGGATAACAATGAAAATTTGCCCATCTGCCTACAGTGTCACTGTAAATTGACACCAAATTCAGTCTTAATTCGTTGAGCAGTTTTTGAGTTGTCTTATTTTTGTGTTTCAGCATGTTAGTTGTAGTCATTAACGGAAAGCTATCGAATGACGTCAGTTTCAACCAATACTTATTAAGCGGAATTTCGAGTTGTAACCCCTAATTTCCACCCCATATGTCCGATTTTGCGGAAAAAGCATCCCTCGCTAAGCTTCAACGGAGTTTTCATATTTTTTGTGGTTTTCATCTTCTGAATTTCATCCCCCGAAATTGACACCCCTCACCTTCTACATACTTGAAGGTCGAACGTGCATACCAAGCTTCAGCAAGATACCTACACTAGTTCTTGAGTTATTGCAATTAAAAATTTTTCGGTTTTAACATTCATTTTAGTGATTTTACGAATCCAAAATTGCAAAAAGTTTGAATGACTTAGAATTTTCGTATTTTAAAGTAATATTTCAATTAATTTCATAATTTATCAATGTACAGAAGACATCAGAAAATTCACTAGGTATGGTATCTGTTCGAAAGACGATTTCGTTAACTCAACCGAAGTGCTAAGGGTACCTACCCTTTGAAATTGTCCTCAAGAACAAATTAAATTTATCATAGACCAAAATGGAAGATATTCTGAACATTATTGTATTATTAGTCTAATTACAATAAGAAAATTTGTGTTATTTGCGAATAACTCGAAACGGATGAAAATAACCGACATGTTTGTATTACAAGAAATACTTCTTCTGTTATAAATTCAACCTGACTAAAAATATACAGGGTGTTACCGTGTTACTTTTTAAATAACTGAAAAAAACTGCTTTAAAGTTTTGTTAATTAGTTTTGAACAAGCTGTACTTAAAAAGACAACTAAAATAGGGTCAGAGGTTCCTTAAAGCCTATACAACAAGGTCTTCATCTTACTTTCTCATAAAAACTGCACCCGCGTAAATGGCGAATTTTTAAATAGAGTGATGTAAATTCCAATTTTTTTCAAAAATAATTTTTTGCTAGCAAAGGTCAGTAATATTTTCGGTATGAACAAAGGCTTCTAAAGGAGTTCCGAATATGCTACTATCTACTTTGATTTCACTAAATTGAATTACACAATTTTTGAAATGCAAGCGTATAACTGGCTGCCTAGCTCGTCACCCACATCCACACCAATTCACATGCTTCCACATGCCCAGTTTCAATTTATAATTCCGACAATTAGTTTCCAAAATCTACACCTAATTAACGACCAGAGAATAAATTACCGTATCAAATTCCTTCCAATTTCCCACACTAAAGCCCAGCAGGAGACACGATGTCAACTTTCAACAAACTGGTAGCTACTTAAAAAAATAATTAACCCATAGATGGCTACCTACCGAAATTAATTCAAAAACAAGTGTCAGTGATAGATCTGGTACACCATCGACTTTCACTCCTTTTAGACAACACTCAAACTTTATCTATCCATGATCTAAGCGGGGCTCAGAATTCAGGCTCCATCAAGCATTTTAACGTACAACAGGTGATGGATGTTATATTTACAGCTTTCCATAAGTATTCATAAATATTCTGATTTTATGGTCAATAATATACGTTTACCGTAGGTAGGGACAATTTTAAAGGCATTTTGTCGTAATAAATGTCCGATAGTACATTGAGTGAATATGTGCAGAATATTGGCACCTTTTTCGTCATGATTCGCTCACATAAGCCCAGCCATCGTGAATCTAGGTAAGTATGGGAAAGTGGTCTAAAATGATCCCACCCTTTAAAATAGTTATGAGTGGTTCCATCTCACAAAACTGTCGCAAGAGTAGTTCTAGGTCGGTAAAGTGACTTACTAAGTATGGCTGAATATGCGCGCAATTGTTTTTGGC
This sequence comes from Pycnomerus fuliginosus, assembly GCA_963924575.1. Lineage (NCBI taxonomy): Eukaryota > Metazoa > Arthropoda > Insecta > Coleoptera > Zopheridae > Pycnomerus > Pycnomerus fuliginosus. Next base: position 41,969,789 of record OZ004617.1, on the reverse strand, counting down.
AGAAGCATTATTATTTTTTTAAATTCTGTCTGATCTACGGCAAGCGCTACTTTATCTTGTTGTAGATATTTTATTTAACATTTGCATTTTTTCCCAATGTAATGCTGTAGGTGTTGTGTACGCACTTGGGGTAAAACGATCCCTAAATATTGGGATAAACATGCTGGGATCATTTTACCCTCGCTGTAAATTTTTCTTGCTCTTTATACAATTATATAATTTTAAAGCGTCTACGATTAGAAAATACGTAATTACATAAATGTTCTTTAAGTTTATAATGCATTGTGTATATTATAAAATACAGGGATCCCAAGCCCCGTGGGTAAAATGATCCCTTTACACATTATGTTATTTGTCAAAATTTAATTCAAATAAAAATCGTATATTCTATCAAGGGTTGCACCTTCCTTCTAAAAAAATCAGCGCTCAACTTTACTTTAGCGGAAACCTTGTATGTACTGAAACTGCACATATTCCCGTTCAGAATGATGAGCTGAGTACAACGGTACCCTTTTTTTCTTGCCGAAACGTACCGTTGCCAAGTCACAGGTTTCCGCTAAAGTAAAGTTTATACAGGGTCCTGCAACAGTGCGTCGGGCTTCCATAGCGCCTAAACCATCCAAGTTAGGAATTTCGTTCAGGTACATACTTAAACTATTAATGAAGGCGCATTTCAGGAAAATGTTTTTAATTATACAGGGTGGTCCGAAAAATTTTGAGGAGGAAAAGTCGTCTTTTTTTAAATGGAATGCCCGGTATATTTTAGTATATTTGCAACCCTCTTAGGAGCCTTTATTCATCCCTAAAATATTGCGGCTTTTGAACTTCTGGTTTGGGAGCAAAAAAATATTTTCATAAAAATCTGAGTTTACATCATTCTGCTTAAAAATTCCCCATTTTCGCAGGTACAGTTTTTATAAGAAAATAAGACGAGGACCTTGTTGTAGAGGCTCGAAGAAAGCTCTGATTCAATTTTAGTTGTCACCCTATGTACAGGGTGTACAAAATTAATTTTCAAAATTTGGGAATTTTTAAGTTGTTTTTCCCAACTTTTTCAAATGGAACACCCTGTATATTTTTAGCTAGTGTAATGTAGAATGAATAAGCGAATATTTTTTGTTATGAAAACATGTTGGTTATTTTCATCCGTTTTCGAGTTATTCCGAAAAATTACAAGGTTTCTTGTATGCAGACAATTTTAACTTCTAAAATTGCAACATAAGCACTCAGGCTAATACTGTATAGTACCATGAACAATTTAATTTGTTCATGAAGATATTTCCACTATCCTTCCTTAACAACTTCATTTGAAATTTTGGTATTTTTGTTTGTAGGAGTACAGGCAAATTATTTTTATACTAAATGTTAAAGGTAATAGAAATGTCTTTTCAAGAACCAATTAAATGGTTCACGAACCAATATAGAGAACATTTTGAACATTTATTTTTTTTGTAAGTAAGTACTTAACAATTTTTCACGTTTTCGTTTTATTTGATCGGCCAAATTATGTGAGCCTTTTCAACATTTTATACATTAAGAATTAGCTTTTTCCATCCGCCTGAAGATGGTCTCACTTGTTATGTAGACCGAAACATGTAGCAACAATTTTTTCACATTTTATTAATATAAGCTTTAAACACTCTTTGATTGGTATTTGACTACAAGAAACACAACCTGAAGTGATTTTACTTAACAATTGTCTGCAAGCAAGAAAATTTGTAATATTTGCGAATGACTCGAAAACGGATGAAAATAACCAATATGTTTGTAGGACAAAAAACGTTCCTTTATGAATTCTACTTTACGCTAGCTACAAATATATAGGGTGTTCCATTTGAAAAAGTTGAGAAAAATGGCTTCAAAATTCTCAAATTTTGAAAATAAATTTTGAGCACCCTGTACATAGCGTAACAACTAAAATTGAATCAGAGCTGTTTTCAAGCCTCTGCAATAAGGTCTTCAACTTATTTTCTTAATGGCGAATTTTTAAGCAGAATGATGTAAACTTCCACTTTTTTTGAAAATATTTTTTTATTCCCAAAGTAGAGGTTCAAAAGGCGTAATATTTTAGGGATGAATAAAGGCTCGTAAGGGGGTTGCAAATATGCTAAAATATACCAGGCATTCCATTTAAAATAAGACGACTTTTCCTCCTCAAAATTTTTCGGAGTTTACCCTGTATAATTTAAAATATTTTCCTGAGATGCGCCTTCATTAATAGTTTAAGTATGTAGGTACCTGAACGAAATTCCTAACCCGACGCACTGTTGCAGGACCCTATATAGGTACTTTACTTTAGGCGGAAACCACGTACACGTTAAAACTTTATTATGTTTTGGTTCAGAATGACGAGCTGATTCAACGGCGCGTCATTTTTCTTGCAGATCCTCTTCCCGACCCTATGACACAGATCAATGAGTGCTTAGTATTACGCATCGCTCAGCCTAATATCGATATTGTAAAAATTTTATTTAGGTTTAGCTGACAAGGAGATGGCTTTTCATGTGGTTTCACCAAACGTATCAATTTTTATATGGAGCGACTGAGTGACAGTAAATGATTTTTTTACCTCGTCTTCACATTGCTTTTTTTTTAACTAGCGATATTAGGCTAAACGATAAGTAGGTAATAAAGACTACTTATTGACCTGTGTTTTAGGGTCGGGAAGAGGATTTGAGGCTCTATATAAAAATGGATACGTTTAGTGAAACCATATGGAAAGCCATCTCCTTTTACAATATCGATATTCAGCTGAGCGATACGAAACACTACTCATTGATTTGTTTTATAGGGTCGGGAAGAGGATCTGCACGTATTTTCGTGTTGTTTCGTTCCCAGATATACTGCATGGTTTTCGCTAAAGTAGGTACATAAGAACTTCATAAAATTAGGCGAAACGTGGCCACAGTGCGGTTGCGCAAGAAAAATGACTTGCCGTTGAAATCAGCTCGTCATTCTCAACCGGAATATGTAAAGTTTTAGGCTGCGTGAACAAGGCGAACGAGTTAAAGCACTAATGGTACAACACCTCTCCATCATTAGTGCTTCGTTAGTGCTTCTTAGTGCTCCAACCCCAACACCAGCGGACCAACCCTTTCAGAATTATTAACACTTCTTTTTCGTCCGGCAACTTCACGCTTAGCGAACGAAGTGAAGTTGGCGGACGAAAAAGAAGTGTTAATAGCTTTGAAAGGGTTGGTCCGCTGGAGTTGGGGTTGAAGCACTAAGAAGCACTAACGAAGCACTAAAGATGAAGGGGTGTGAAAGCTTTAGTGCTTCAAGTCGTTCGCTAAGTGTGAAGTTGGCGGACGAAAAAGAAGTGTTAATAACTCTGAAGGATTGATCGGCTGGGGTTGGGGTAGAAGCACTAAGAGGCACAAACGAAGCACTAAAGATGGAAGGGTGTGAAAACATTAGTGCTTCAAGTCGTTCGCTAAGTGTGAAGTTGGCGGACGAAAAAGAAGTGTTAATAACTCTGAAAGGGTTGGCCCGCTGGGGTTGGGGTTGAAGCACTAAGAAGCACTAATGAAGCACTAAAGATGGAGTGGTGTGAAAACATTAGTGCTTCAAGTCGTCCGCTAACTTCCAGTGATCCAAAGTTTTAACGTGTACGTGGTTTCCGCTAAACTAAAGTCCCTATAGACTTTAGTTTAGCGGAAACCTGCAACTTAGCAACGTTGCGTTTGCGCAAGAAAAATCGGGTACCGTTGTACTCAGCTCATCATTCTTAACGGAAATATATGCAGTTTTAGTTCATACAAGGTTTCCGCTAAAGTAAAGTTTACTGAAAATCAGGTTACAAGAAGCATTTTGCACCACTCTCCCCTACTTAGAAACTTAGAAATATTGTATCTTGATAAGTTGATGTTGCCAATAATGCCAATATTCCAATATTAATTTTATTTATTTTGTTGGTTGTTCCATGGGACACCCACAACCATTTACGATGTTGGCCTGCGAAGCCTTCGAGGAGGCGTGCGTTCAAGAATGCACAGCGGGGGTCCGTCCAGCACTCTCGAAAAAATCCTTGTGGGCCGACCCGGCCCAAAATCCATTAGTCCCGAAAAAACAGGACAATTAAGAAACAGATGGACTTAATTAGAAATGTTCAAATCCTCGAATAATTGAAAGCCGAAAATGTAGATTCGAGGCGGAGGTATATAGCCGGGCATTCCTCAGAACTCCGCATCCCGCGTCATATAAAGAATATTATTTATTGGCAGAGAATACAATAACGCAGTAATGGGAAGAGTGGACCAGTTGTCGGGGGTCCGGATCGGCGCTGGCGGTGTTGCCCGCTGCTCGCTTGGATGGATGTACTAAGATACAGACCGAGACATACGGGCCTTAATGCGCTGCTCAACAATATTCTGTATAACTAGCTCTCAGTAGAGAGGCATATTTCAGGCGAACACAAAGAGAGCCGACTAAATTAAAATTTAAACTTTATACAATCGATGCGACGCATATTTATGCAGTAATTAGTGAGGTGGTGTTCGAGTGCCGTCCGAGGCTCATTCGCTCATTAACATAGAGAGTCGGTACTTACTTCATTTCCATACCTACATATAGGTTCAAGTTCAAGCTAGCGTTTCAGATTTTGGGACGCATAGGGAAATAACATGGAAAAATGAATTTAACTTTTTTCCTGCTCCCGAGAATTCACTACAAAAGTTTTAGGATAGTGTACCTACTAAAAAAAAATTCCACTTCTGGTTAAAATTCAATTTTTAAAATTAATTTTTAAGTACCTAAGAAGAGCTAAAGAACGAAGAAATTCTCAAGTACAGACTAGCATGGACTATCGTCCACATACGCTAAAACTTTTACGGTAAATTCTGGGGAGCAGACAAAAAAATAAATTAATTTTCCCATGTTATTTCCCTATGCGTTCCAAGATCTGAAACGCACGGTACAATACAATTTTGATAATCAGGGCTTATAATTTTATATTGTACGTGAAGAGGAAGAGATTAGTGCAGTCTTAGGTATAATATGAAATGATATATTCAGCAGTGGTGGGGTTAATAAATAACTTCTACTTTTAGTGCCGTAGCAGTGTGCGGAGGTACTCTTGTCTTTGATTATTATTCGCTCGCTCGCTCGTTCTGTCGTTCGCTCGTCTAGTCTGTCCGTCGAATAACTTGAGAACGAAAGCAGATATAGAGCTGCAATCTTGTACACAGGTGTATACCCGGAAATTAGTGGAGGTATCTTGCTGAAACTTGGTGTGCACGTTCGAACTTCAAAAGTGTCAATTTCGGGGAATTAAATTTTAGGGATGAAAACCATAAAAAATATGATAACTCTGCAAGGGTTGAACGTAGCTAAACACATCTTCCGATAAAATCTTGCGGGGGATGCTTTTTTCGCAAACTCGGATAGAGGAGTTGGAAAATAGGGGCTGTAACTCAAAATTCCGCTTAATAAGTATTGGTCGAAATTGGCGTCAGTCGATAGCTTTCCGTTAGTGATTCAAAAAAATGCAGCAGTGAAGCGGCTGGAACCTCCCCATCGCGTGGATCTTTGACTTGGGTTTCTAGTCGAATTAGCAAAGAAAATGTATGACTGGTTTCCATTATGGTTTTAGAACTTTTTTAGAACACACAAATTGAAATATTCATCAGAGAAAAGTAGGTATAAGTAAGTCCTTTTTTGGCAGGACCCCCAAAGTTCTAAAACCGTCGTTGAAACCATAGTCTTATACAATTTCTGTGCTAATTCGGCTAGAAACACAAGTCAAAGATCCACGCGATGGGGAGGTTCCAGCCGCTTCACTGCTGCATTTTTTTTAAACCAGAATTTGAAGACCTTTCTGATGGTGACAATAAATCTTTCAAAAACTTGTTTTGGATGGTTAAATAAGTGAATAATTTAAAGTTGGACATTGGTGTGCCAAAACGGCACTTTCCGTGGGCCGATGGAATCCAAAATTTGTTCAGCTCTTCGACGTGCAATACAATCCCCATGTGCAAAATTTCAGCTAAATCGGTTCAGGGGTTTGGGCTGTACCGTGATTTTAAAGTCCGATAAAAATCAATTTTTTTTTTATTTTTGGTCAAAAGGGCACTGAGAGTGAATACATTTTTAGAAGCAGAATTTGAAAGCCTTTCCTATCGTGACGTGAAAAATGGGGGTTTGCATTTAAAATTTAAAAGTTGATGTGCCAAAATGGCATTTCTAGTTGCGCGATTGGCTCCAAAAGCTTTTCAGATCTAAGTTGGGTTATGAGATGCCTACGCACCAAATTCCAGCTAAATCGGTCTAGTAGTTTTGGCTGTGGCGTGTTTACAAACGTACGTACACACACACAGACACATTTTGAAAACCGCTTTTTTGGGTTTCTGAGACCCCAAAACGTGAAGATCTGGTGCTATCTCAAATTCAAAAATTTTAGTGATTGCAGTAACCTCCCATTTTTTTAAAATTGTGATGGAGTTGGGGAGGTTAAAAGATGTTATTCATATTTTGCGAATAAACACCCTTAAAGGCGCTACAACCCCTAACATGCAGGAGCACAAAAATACGAGAACTCAAAAACCGCTCAGCGTGTCAAGGCAGAATTTGGTGTGGTAAATTTTAGTAGCACTAACATCTAACATCCAAGTAATTGATGGTGGTATAAAATTACGGGATTCGATAGATTTTGATCAACCATTGAAAAAAGGTCTTAGAAGTTTTCAATCCAAAACCAACCCCTAGGCTGTTAACAGCCCCTAACGCTTTGTAATTTGTCAAATATGTTTTATTTATTTTTCTGAAATTCTATTGATTTATTTATGAACAACCGAAGTAAACAAATAAGGAGTTATGTATGTAATACTGGAGAAATAAACTCACCCCTGTAGCTCGAAAAGGGGGGAAATCATAAAGGGTTAAAAACATGAATTTCTAAATAGCCGCAATTTCTTAACGTATTAGATTAGGGTGGTGAAACTGAGAACACAACTTTCTTTACAGCATGTGGGGGTGGTGAAATGGGGGGTTGGAGTGTAGGGGATGAAACGTCCATGAAGCCCTGTAATTTGACACAGAGAAGTAATATCTTTGTTAAACTGTGAGGTCTTACACATTACACTTTGCATTTTCGGGAAAGGAGAAGTGAATTTTAGGACAAAATTGTCGAAGGGGATGAAACTTGTATTTATTACCATTCGATAGCTCTCTATTGATGGTACAAAAAAAATTTTAATCATCATTTGTTAAAAAACACGTATCATAGCTAGATGAGGTGTCTTAATTTACAGCGATACTGTAGGCGAATGGGCAGATTTTCATTATGATCTAACAAGGGGGATAAAATTTGAGGGTTAAATTTTTTCATGTAAGTGGTGGAATAAAATTATGGGCTTCAATAGATTTCGGTCAACCATTGAAAAAAAGTCTGAGTTTTCAACCTAAAACCAATCCCTAGACTACTAACATTTTTTCATGTAAGTGGTGGAATAAAATTGTGTGGTGTTCCATAGAGTCTTCAACCTAAAACCAACCCCTAAGGCTACTAACGAACCCTAAGCCCAGTCTAGCGAATTAAATACATTTTATTTATTGTTTCGATCTTTTTTGTGATACATCCACAATTTTTCAACCCCTTTCATGATATGTGAACCTTCAAAAAGCAAAATTTAGACAGACCGCTTGTTTTTCGTGTAATTTTGGCCACTTATACTTGACTACAGTTCATTTTCACCCCTCTTGACTTTTCATCCCCATTAACAATTTTTCAATTTTGCCTTTTTCGCGGTAATACATTTTACTCATATGGATTATGTTTGTCTTCTTCACTCTTCGACCCCCCTCGCAAAATGTCAATCCCCACAAGCAAATTTGCATAATTGACTTGTTTTCGTGTTATTTTCTGTAATTCAACTTTAATTACGATTAATTCTCATCCCTTTTGACTTTTCATCCCACTTTACAATTTTTCAACCCCCTAAGTGTTAATTTGGCAAAATTCGCGTAATTTCGCTTTCTTCGGGTCATTTGGGTTATGTTTAAATTTTTCAGTTTTTCAACCCCCATCGCAATATTTCAACTCCCCAGAAGCTAAATTTGCATAATTGACTTATTTTCGTGTTATTTTCTGTAATCCTGTTTAATTACGATTAATTCTCATCCCATTTGACGTTTCATCCCCCTTTACAATTTTTCAACCCCTTGAGAGTAAATTTTTCAAAATTCGCCAATTTTTTTTTAAATTCTGGCAATTCTTTTCATTTACTCATTTATGGTTTATATTGTCAACCTCAACACATTCCGCATATATTGTCATTATTTTTACTTTTCAAAACTCTAAATTTTTGTTTTTTCTCAACATTTTCTACTTTTTAATTCTGTAACAACTTTTCGCCTTTTTGACACATCTGTGCGTCTGCGGAGGCACTACTACTAGGTGCACCCGATTCAACCAGTAAGACCAGCTGCCCCTACATATACTCATAAACGGTAACAAAGCTTTTGCTTATAGTTCCATCCTTTTCTCGTGCACGAGAAAATTGTATTTGCATCCTTTATTAATGCAAGTATATGAGCATCTTGTAACACTTTAAGTATTCATACCAGCCATTAACGTGATAAACATCTACAGGGATACACATCGCATGGATGTACATCTTTAGGTGGGTTTTTTTTAAGCAACACGGCTAGCTTGTTGACGTGTATTCGCCATCTTGAAAATTATTGTTTTTTGACCATTTTTTTCGATATTTTTGAAAATTTAGGGTGGCCGTAACTTCACATTTGGGCAACTATCATGCACGTTTTTGTCTCAGAAAATCCGTTGAGAAAAAAGTATGATTTCATTTGAAAAAACAAAATTAGGGTCATCATATGTTTGTATTGTTTTGTTATTCCTTAGTGGGACAGCCTATAGTAGGTATACAGGATTGTATTTTTAAAGTGTGCCTTGTTTGACCTTTTATAACTGTGTATTTAACAATTTTTCGGTCTCTCGAATAGTAATGGAGATATCGACCAAATTGGGACACCCTGATCGGTGAAATTTTGCGGGGATGCGTTTTTCGTAAACTCGAACAGACGGGGTGGAAATTAGGGGTTGCGACTCGAAATTCCGCTTAATGACTATAGGTCGAATTTGGCGTCATTCGATAGCTCGGATAAATTTTGTTTATTTTTTCTGAAACCCTATTGATTTATTTACGAACAACTGAAGTCAGTAAATACGCAAGGAGTTATGTAACACCGGAAAAATAAACTCACTCCTGTAAATCATAAAGCGGTGAAATCATGAGGGGTTGAAAACATGAATTTACAAATCACCGTAATTTTTCAACGAATTGGATTAAGGCGGTGAAACTGAAAACACAACTTCCTTTAGGGCATATGTGGGGGTGGTGACATAGGGGGTTGGAGTTTAGGGGTTGAAACGTCCATGAAGTCCTGTAATTTGACACAGACAAGCAATATCTTCTGCGAAACTGTGAGATCTTACACACTGCATCTTCGAGAAAGGAAGAGTGACTTTTATGCGAAATTTATCGAAGGGGATGAAAGTTAGGGGTGGAAACTCGAATTTTCACTGAATAATGTATAGGGTTGAAATTAATACCGTTCGATAGCTTTCTATTGATGGTACAAAAAAGGTCTTATTTACCATTTTTTTACGGTTAAAGTTAATTGCTACAATTACAAATTCTGTGAAAAGTTTGTTCCGTCCCCGAGACTGAAATTTTTAAATAATACAATCCGTTGTAAATTACGCTTTCTGACTTAAAGCTGTTGCAAAGTCTCAGCCCTTGTGTGAAGTCACCTCCCAAGACGTGTCTTTCCCATAACAGGTTCACGGAATATTGCGATCTCGAAGCATCCGCCAGGCAATTAGAAGAGGAATGCGGCACCGGGGATGTCGGAAATAGCGTCCAGAAACAGCAACAAAGCCCCATGGTGTGCTGCTGGCACCATATCTCGTATGCACTGTCGGTGTGAATTCAGGGCGTGTAAGGAATATCCGTGGGAGCCTCGGGGGTGGGAAGGCGCCCCGTCCCCAGGCACGTAGTGCCGTCGCCGGAGGCGGCTGGATGATAAACGACGCATGTGTTTCCTAGGTAATGAGGAAGCGGCGCAATTGTCACCGACTTTATTAACGCGCAATAACTCCATTGAAGATGTTTTTCCGAAACGCCGCTCCGCGAATTAAGCCGTCCCATGCATGCAGATAGAGTTTTATGGCCACTGCATTACGGCATTAGCATTTCCCATTTCCTCTATAGCCTTTCCACATATACATACGTGCAATTTAAGATTGCATCGTTAGTTACACTCCTCCATCACGGGGGTGCGCCGCTTCCATTTTCAAAGGCCATCGGGGTGAAAAGTTGCTCAGCGGGGACGCGGACTTTTAAATAGAGTTTTGGGTCAGCTCCGACCACCCTCGAGTTGCAAGGAAAACATCCAATAACTCTCTGCGGAGTTATGACCCTGTTTTGACATAGGACGTTTGTCGATTTTAATTTACGGCGACGAAATCTTCGAGCGGAAGTCGGGACGGGGGTGGCTCACCTACACCCCTGCATTTCCGGCGCGAGTAAACTACAGATAACGCTGTTTTCGTTTCACATAGCCTGCATAATGCGCTCTTTGAGCCTATGCAAACTACATGCATTCACTCACTTCTATGAATTCATTATGTATGAAAGATGGCCGTGTTTTGCCCTGAATAACGACCTTTTTACTGCCTCTTTGTTTATTTTGATTTGTTTCATTTGGGCGCTATAAATTTCTTCATGCTCCAATTAAAAGGACGTTAAACGATCTGTCATCGGAGCTATATCTTTTTTTTTCTAAAACACTGGGTCAAAACTAGATCCTTGTGGAAAAACTGTAAGTGAATTGTTAAGAATAATTAAGCTACAAAAAGTCAACAGAAAAGCCAGTATTTATTTATTTAATAACGATGGTAAATTACCGTTTCCGTCAAATACCTTGCATTTTTGGTAAAATACGCCGTATTTTACAATGTATTTTGCTGAACAAAAAATACGATTTGAACAACAAAATTTGAAATCAATCTCTTGAGCGGTGAAATTATGGCACGTCGGGACTGATACTTACTGATACTCTCTGATGAGTAGTATCTATGTTTATGTAGTATCCGAGTTATACTTCGGTATTTGAACACAGTATCCGATTATTCTTTTATTGAATCCGAAGACTGTATTCAAATATATTTTAAATTTTCTATCCGTTATCCGTTTTCAGCCAAACATTTACAAAATATTTTGTAAGAGTATTAAAACAAATTAACAATCTTGGAGATGGTAGAAACTTTTACTTTTTCACAGAATTTGTAAAATTTGTAAAAAATAGCAAGAAAATAAAACGTGAAGATTTGATGCTTTTGGCTATTCGATTTTAGGATCTGTTCCACGAGCGTATTAAAAGTAAAAATTCAAAAAAAAGCCTCTTCCAGATTTGAACTCGGGTCCAAAACACACCGCTTTTCCCAGGTAGCGCGTCCGACCAGGCACAACCAGCGATCCTTTGGTGAAACGCATGTGAAAGAGCTACTTGAATACGTCCTACTCCCTTTATGGAATTTACCTGAATTTACTGACTGGATATAGCCAGTTTTTACCGGTCGTCTAGCCACAATGTTAAATTTAAATACTTACAACATAATAAAAAATAATACTAAGGGGAAATAGTCAGGGAAATGGAAGGAGATGGTTCGACACAGAATGCAAGAAGGCAAAAAGAGAGACGAGAAGAGTACTAAGAAAATGGAAAAAAGGGAAAACGAAAAGGGAAGAATACTTAAAAGCCAAAGATAAATATAAGAAGAAATGCAGCGAAAGAAAGAAACAAATGAAGGAAGAAGAAGAACAAAAGATAAGATGTATAAAAACAGAAAAAGAAGCGTGGAAATACATAAACCAAGAGAGGAGAGAAAGGGGAGAAGATGAAATGGGAAAGATAGAGATAGAAGAATGGAGAAGGCATTTCGTAGAGTTGTTAGAGGGAGAAGAAGAAAAAGGAGGGGTAGAAGAAGACAGAGAGAAGGAACATGACATAGAAAGTACCGAGATAACAAAAGAAGAAGTGAAGAGGCAGATAGAAAAACTGAAAAAAGAGAAAGCACCGGGAAGGGATGGGATAAGAAATGAAGCGTGGATTTACAGTACGGAAGAGGTGATAGACAGAGTAGTAGAGATTTTGAATGGAGTGTGGAAGGGAGGGGGATTTCCCCGGCAATGGAAAGAGGGCGTAATCTGTCCTATATACAAGAAAGGAGATGCAAAAGAAGTAAAGAATTACCGGGGAATAACCCTCCTGAATACATTATACAAATTGTATGCAATGATACTAGGGGACAGAATGAAAGGGGAATTAGAACGGATGAAGAGCTTGCCAGATGGCCAGGCAGGTTTCAGAATGGGGAGGGGTACCATGGACAACGTGTACATATTAAACCATATAGCAAGAAGAGAAATAAAAAAGAAGAACGGGAAGATGTACGCGTTGTTCGTGGACCTCAAAGCAGCGTTTGATAGTGTAGACAGGGGAAGATTGTGGGAGCACATGAGAGAAATAGGATTGAATGGGAACCTGGTAAGAAGTATAAAAGAAATATATAAGGAAACAAAGAATGTAGTTAGAGTGAATGGAATAGAGAGCGAATGTTTTTGGACGAGAAAAGGTGTAAGACAGGGGTGCCCACTCAGCCCAACGCTGTTTACCATTTTTATAAATGATATTGATGATGTGTTCCAAAAGGGGCAGGCAGGAGGGATTGTGGTGGGCAAAGAGAAAGTGTGGTGTTTGGCGTATGCGGATGACCTGGTGATTGTAGCGAATGACGAGAGAGGGATGAGAGAAATGATAAGAATGGCAGAGAAGTATATGAAGAGAAAAAAGTTGGAAGTAAATGTGGAAAAAACCAAGATAATGGTTTTCAGGAAAAGAAGAGGGAAGGCAAAAGAAAGTGAATGGAAGTGGAACGGGAGCATAATAGAGCAAGAAAGAGAATTCAAATATTTAGGGTATGTATTTAATGAAAGAACCACAACGAGAGCGCATGTAACAGAACTGGTTAAAAAAGCAAATAAGGTGGTACGAATGGTCTGGGGAATAGGAGAGCGAAAGTTTGGGCATGATTTTAAGAGGAGGGGAATGATGTTTGATAGTTTAGTGAAGAGTATGTTGATGAATGGGGCAGAAATATGGGGGTGGGAAGAACAAGAGGAAGTGGAGAGAGTACAGGAAAAGTATTTCAAGTGGGTGCTGGGCGTGGATAGAGAGACACCGGGGTATATAATAAGAGAAGAAACGAAAAGGAGCAAGTTGAGAGTGGAGACTGGTAAAAGGGCGGTGAAATTTGAGGACAGAATGGGAGAAAGATTGGACTGCATGATATTACAGGAGTGTTGGAAGGAGAAAAGGAGAGAAAAAGAAGAATGGAAAGAAAGACAAAAATACTATGAGAGAAATGGGTACGCATGGGAAGACATAGAACGACGCAGAGAACAAGGGAGATGGATGAATGGAGCGATGTGCGAGAGAGATAGAGATATAGATATACAAGAGAGAAGAGCACGGATAAAAGAATCAAGGTATAATGCAAAGTATAAGGATATCATATGTGCGGGGCTACCAAGTTATTTGAACAGAGTGAGTGCGAAAGAAAAAAGAATGATAGCGAGATTTAGATGCGGGAATGAGGAGAGAGAAAACAGATTCTGGTTGGAAGAGGAAGGGAGAGTATGCAGAGTATGTGGAGAGGCAAGAGAGACGATAGAACATATGTTGAGAGAGTGCGAGGGGATGAGAGAAGAGGAACGGGAAAGAAAATGGATATTGAACGAAAGGGGAACAGGACTAGAATGGATGAGGGAAGTAGAGAGGCAGAGGGAAATAAGGAGAGGGGAGGGAAGAGAAGACAAAAGTGGAAGATTAAAAAGAGAAGAAGGATCTTAATTTCATTTTAAATATTTTTGTATATATAATTATATTGTAAGGGCAGGGCTCATTACAAGCCGAAAGGCAAAGTAATAAAGTATTCTATCTACTTGAATACGTCCTACTCCCTTTATGGAATTTACCTGAATTTACTGACTGGATATAGCCAGTTTTTACCGGTCGTCTAGCCACAATATTAAATTTAAATACTTACAACATAATAAAAATCAACAACTCACCCTATTCAGATCGTCTCAAGTTAATCGTCGCGTGCAAGTCCGCGAAAAACGGCGCTTTAGAAATTTAAAACGTGAACGTAAACGGTTGAAGATATAACAAAATTATAGAGAGAAGAATTGTTGGCTAAGAAAAGATCTACCGAAAAGTCCGCGACATCATATTCGTATCAGGAATAGCTCACAACGAACACTCAAACCAATTTTCGCAATAAATTAAAACACAAGAACAACTATTTTATATCCGAAAAAACTGTTTCACGATCACGACGCTCCTGTGTAAATTGTTTTTCTACTTTGACATTACAAAATTAGGATAAATTCAATTAATAAAATAACGGTCAATTCGTCGACAAAAAAATATTTTGCCTCAACTCGCTTTGCTCGTCTCACAAATTCCAGGCTCGTCCAACAAAGTCGTTCTTTCGGACCTTGATACACAAATAACTATTGTAAGCTACCTATCATAGACACATAGCTATGCTGTCGCGGACTTTTTCGTAGATCTATTTGTTTGCAAAAAAAGAAGAACACTTTTTCTCCGAATTTATTAGAGATGCTCCCTCCCTATGTAAACGTATAGGAGGCGCCATATAGACGTATAAATCTGGATATAATGTAACTGACCGATTTGCCCCAAAATCGCATCATCACTGAACGTGTGCGTAAAATTTCATTTCGAATTCTTCAGTAGGTTCGGCTGTGCGTCATCTTAGTGCCGTAACAGTATGCGAGGCACTCTTGTTTTAGCTTATTTGCTCGCTCGCTCGTCGTATCGATCGTTCCTCATGTTTGTCCGTCGGATAATCTGAGAACGGATTGAGATATCGGGCTGAAACTTGGTATACGGCTTTGTCTCCCGAAAAAGATTCTTACTAAAACTTGGTATGCGCACGTTCGACTTTCAGGTCCGTTGAAAGCACGGAGGTAGATTATTAGGAGCGCTTGCCGCGTATCCATTTTCAATAAAATAGAACAGATGGGGTAGAAATTAGGGGTTTTAACTCAAAATTCCGCTTAATAAGTATTGGTCGAAAATAGCGTCATTCGATAGCTTTTCGTTGATTCAAAAAAAGTGATTTCATATTTTGCGAAAAACCACCCTTCCTTAGACGCTACAACTCCTAACATGCAGAATCACAAAAACACGAGAACTCAAAAACTACTTAGCGTGTCAACGCAGAATTTGATTATAAGGTAATTTCCATCAGTGACACTGGTAGGCGGATAAACAAATTTTCACTAAGATTTAACCAAGGGGATGAAATTTAAGGGATGAAACTGGAAATTTCTTGAATTAAATGGTGGTATATTGAAAAAAGCTTTATGAGGTTTCAACCAAGAACCAAACCCTACCCTAGGCTACTAACAACCCCTAAAGCTTTTATGTTATTTATTTATTTCTTTTCAAATCCTGTTCAATTATTTATGAACAACCGAAGTAAATAAATACGCAAGAATTTATATAACACCATATAAATAAAGTCACCCCTGATGTAAACATAAAAGAGTGAAATTAGTAGAAGTTGAAAACATGAATCTATAAATCGTCTCAATTTTGTAACGAATTGGATTACGGCGGTGAAATTGAAAATATAGCTTTCTTTTAGAGCCTCTTGTGGGGGTGGTGAAATAGGGGGTTGGAGTTTAGGGGTTGAAACGTTCATGAAGCCCTGTAATTTGACGCAGAGAAGCAATATCTTTCGTGAAATTGTCAGGTCTTACATTTTGCATCTTCGCGAAAGGAGGAGTGAATTTTAGGAGAAATTGATCGAAGGGGATGAAAGTTAGCTAGAGGTAGAAACTCGAATTTTCACTGAATAATGTAGGGTTTAAATTAATACCATTCGATAGCTTTCTATTGATGGGTACAAAAAAGGTCTTGATTATCGTTTGCTAAAAACCACCCTTAAAGGCGCTACAACTCCTAATCTGCAGAAACACAAAAACACAGGAGCTCAAAAACTACTCAACGTTATCAAGGTAGGATTTGGTGTGTCAGTTTTCAGTGAAGCTGTAGCCGGATAGACACATTTTCACTAAGATCTAACAAGGGGGATGAATTTTAAGGGTTGAAACTGGAAACAAATAAATCGTGGTATAAAATTACGGGGTTCGATAATTTTTGGTTAACCATTGAAAAAACGCCTTATGAATCTTCAACCTAAAACCAATCCTTAGGCTACTAACAACCCCTAACCCATAGCAAGCGCAGTAAATACATTTTATTTATTTTTTCGGACTTTTTGTGATTTTTGAAGTCATTTTCATTAATTCTAACCCATCCACAATTTTTCAACCCCTTTCATGATATGTGAACCCTCAAAAAACAAAATTTACGCAGACCGCTTCTTTTTCGTGTAATTTTCGCTAGTTGTACTTAAGTATACAGTTCATTTTCACCCCTCTTCATAATTGTTCAACTCCCGAGCGTTAATTTAGTAAAATTCGCCCAATTTTGCATCTTTTCGGTAATAAATTTCAATCACATGGATTCTGTTTGCCTTTTTCACTTTTTCGACAAGATTTCAACCACCAAAGAACAAGTTTGCATAATTGGCTTATTTTCGTGTTATTTTCTGTAATTCTACTTAAATACGATTAATTGTCATCCCTCTAAGTGCTAATTTTGCAAAAATTCTCATAATTAGTTTTTCGTCTATAATAAAATTGAACTCATTTGGGATCCAGTTTACCTTTTACAATTTTCCATTTTCGTTCGTGACAGGTAGGTATACCTAAATAAGTATGTATTTCAAACTCCACAAAATTTCACTTAACTTTTATTCCTCTTGATTTTTCATCCCCTTTCGCAATTTTTCAGCCACCTGAGTGTCGTGTCAATTTATCAAAATTCACCAAATTTTGTTTTAATTCCGGCAATTCTTTTCATTTACTCATTTGGTTTAGGTATATTGTCATTCTATTTCTTTTCAACCTTCAAAATTTTTGTTTTTTCTCTTCACTTTCTACTTTTTAATTTCGTAACAACAATTTTTTGACACATCTGTGCGTTTGCGGAGGCACTATGCCCGGTTGCACCGCATTATCTTTAAACAATTATTAGCTAATACAATATTAAAGTTAATCATTAATTAAAATCAAATCACTTGCACTGCCGAAGCATAAACGTTTATTAGTAAAATAACGAATTAAATGGTAGCACACTGTGGCAATGCAGCATAATCTGAAAAAGTGCGTCAAATGTTTTGCCGACACTTGCTTTCAGTTCTTAGAAATTTTTCTATTTTGGGTTATGGCGTAAAGTATTACTAGTTAGAACAGTTTTTGGGCTAACAGCATGTTTTTAGTTCAGTATTAAAAGTTAGGAGTCTATGGAAATGGAACACCATAATGAAAAGAGGGAACCCAGCCCCAACTATTCGCCCCAGAAAAAACCCTTCCAACATCCAAAAGTACGTTCAATCACATTTTGGGTTCTAAAGTGAGATTCATTGAAAAGTTTCTCAGCTCTTGTCGTAGGATTTGTTAGGGAGGTAAAAAAATACCTATGGGCGAATTGGATATCCACTATTACCTGTAAACATTTATCTCATAAGTACCTACCTACAAGGTAAAGGCGTACATACAACTAATTTACCCAAAAGTAAACAATTAGGAAACTCTCCACTCTCAAATCTTGCCCTAATTCTACTGCTGTTGTAAATTGTTGCGTCGTGTACTGAGCCTGGCCATCGAGAAACTAGGTCTATTATTCTCATTTTTGAATCGCAAAATGCTTGCACGTTTAAGGAGAAATAAGATTTTCGGTTTCGGAAAACCTCAGCATGGTCACCACCCGGTGATTGGATTTTAATATGCGTACAGTCCACTGCAGCCACTCTAGGGAATCTTGCCATCTCATAGAATACGTTTTGATAACTTTGAATCTCTTCTTAGTTCGGGCATCTTCACGAATCGTTGGAACAGTTTATCAACTATGGCCTCTGAAACTCTCAGAATAATTCTATAGAGACTGTTGAAATGTGCATTCCCATATCATCTGCTACAGACGCTAAATGCCCAGCACCATGGGCGTCGTTACATTGTTTTGTAGGGGGGGGCAAGACCATATGGGATATGATAGGCATGGGGAGGTAGCCACGGGAAAGGGGGGGGTAAATCAAGTATTTTGCGCAAATTCTTGAAGATGGTTAAAATCAGGTCCCATGACGTTTATTGTCAATTTGACATAGCAACGAGAATGGAACGACAGATTACAAATTGGATATAATACTTATTTATTAGGTATGAAACAAGAAACAATATTAAGAAAATCAACATTATAACATTAACAGAAATTACAAGTACCTATAAACATATTTTTTCTGGCAGGGCAAATGCCAGGGGGGGGCAAGTGCCCCCCCTTGCCCCCCCCAAACGACGCCCATGCCCAGCACTAGCATAAAATCGCAAAGCAGTAAGCAGCTGGTTCATCGGAGAAACGTTATCATTGCTAAAATAATTGGAGAAGAAAACATCTGGATTAAGCTTGAGATTACACGTACTTATTTGGGATTCAAGCCGTTCTTCAATTAGAACCAGAAAATGTAGCGCTGATTGTTTTGTTAGTCGAAATCGGGAATAAAATGTAAATTCATCGAAATCATGAAATTTATCTGAACGTGCATATCTCAATCTCGAAAATCCGTGATCAATAATTTTCAGTACCTATATCCAGATCATCCCTGATCGACTAAAAATCCAAAAACACTCCAGAAAGGCACAAGACTTGAAAAGTTCTGAAAAGAGGATCTCAAAATGACGTCTCAGTGACATTACCTAAAATTTTAATCAAAGAAAATTCGCTATTTAGTTAAAATCTGATTAACATGTGATTAAAGTGCGATGCAACATAATTTTTGAAGTTAAGTAAAGATTAACGCTAATCATCTCATAAACTCCGCGGTGCAACTCGGCATAAGTGCAGATTGATAAAATCTGCACCCGATTTAAGACCAGCCGCCCCTACATACACATTAACGTGATGAACATTTACAAGGATACACATCGCATTGATGTACATCTTCCGGGGGCTTTTCATTTGAATGTAGTCAATGTAGTCAAATAAAAAAGTTGTGTTATAGAGTTGAGGGAGGACTTATTCTCTGCATTTCAAATCTAAATTTTAGAGGTTCGTGAGTCGTTGATCGTACGGATATTTTCCCAGAAATAACCTTTGAATTTTTCACAATAAAAGGAATAAAGAACAGAAGTTCAGTAAATAATCTGCTTCAACTTTTAGAATTAAGACTTCTCAACTTATTTCCGAGCAAATCAGAAATAATAAATTTTAACCTCCCCAACCCCATCACAATTTAAAAAAAATGGGAGGTTACTGCAATCACTAAAATTTTCGAATTTGAGATAGCACCAGATCTTCACGTTTTGAGGTCTCAGGAACCCAAAAAAGGGGTTTTTAAAATGTGTCTGTGTGTATGTACGTACGTACGTACGTTCGTTTGTAATCACGCCACAGCCAAAACTACTAGACCGATTTAGTTGAAATTTGGAACATAGGCATCTCGTAACCTAACTTAGATCTGAAAAGCTTTTGGAGCCAATCGTGCAACCGGAAATGCCATTTTGGCACATCAACTTTTAAATTTTAAATGCAAACCCCCATTTTTCACTTCACCATAAGGAAGACCTTCAAATTCTGCTTCTAAAAGTGTATTCATTCTTAGTGCCCTTTTGACCAAAAATAAAAAAAAAATTGATTTTTATCGGACTTTAAAATCGCGGTACAGCCCAAGCCCCTGAACCGATTTGGCTGAAATTTTGCACATGGGGATTGCATTACACGTCGAAGAGCTGAACAAATTTTGAATTCAATCGACTCACGGAAAGTGCCGTTTTGGCACACCAATTTCCAAATTTAAAATTATTTTTTCATTTGACCATTAAAAACAAGTTTTTGAAAGATTTATTGTCACTATCAGAAAGGTCTTCAAATTCTGGTTTTAAATAGGACAAAATTAATTCGCATTTAGCGCTGTTTGGCTCAAAAAAGCGAAATTTTATAATAACAGTAAAAATACATTATAGCCCAAATTACTGAATCGATTTGGCTGAAATTTGGTGCATGGAGATCGGGTGACCCGTTGAAGACCTGAAAGGCTTTTGAAAGCAATTGGCCCACGGGAAGTCCCATTTAAACATATCAACTTAAAATTTTAAATACAAGACCTCATTTTTTATGTCGCCATTAGAAAGGCGATCAAATTCTGGTTCTAAAAATGTGTTCACAGTTTCGGCCATTTCAGTAGAAAATAGAGAAAAAATTCTTTCTCAATAAAAGGGAGCGGGCTGACAGTGGATGACATAAAGTGGCAGTTATTGTCAAAAAGGTGACAAAAGATTAACCTTAAAAGGAACATATTGTCAAATGTGATGGGTGATGTCCGAGGTGATGTCGGTATTTGTCAGAAAATTGCGAAATTAGTCAAGGATTAAAAAAATTCTGTTGAATTGACTACTATCTACACAGAATACAAAGATCCACGTGATGGGGAGGTTCCAGCCGCTTCTCTGCTGCATTTTTTCAATAGTAATACGACGAGTAGTCTCTTGATTGCCGCGGGTTTTGACGTCCGAATGGTTGTCAACTACGAATCGTATTTTGCAGATTATTTTATAAATTAAAGTATTGAATAAGTAGTGTCAAGTTGACGTTGTAGTATCAGTAATCAGGATTTGAATGGTTACTGGTATACTAAATGCTGGTTTGGATTGGTTCAATACTTATTAATGTATAAAATAATCTATACAATATGAAACCTCAGAGCCTTCTTTATTCTCCTGTGAACATAGTTTCAAAGGGAAGTTTTGGAGTTGGAGCTGAATGGAACATTGGAAAAAAAATTTGAGGTACCTGCATAGGTACGGGCATTTTTTACGCTTTGAAAGGCCTAAAAATCATTTGTGGAGCCTTAAAGCCTAGGTACTTACTTTTAGCTTTGAATGAGAATGAAAACAATTTATACAGTGGTGATAAGACTTTGAGAATTAGATCTGGGAATAAAACCTTTTCAATGTTTATTCAAATATTTATAAAATGAACAAGCTCTCATACCGCGATAAGAACGAGTAACTCCGCCGTCAACCGCGATAAGGCCGCTCTCGGTAATTTGTCTCGCGGCATAGGAGACATCCAACCCTTGGCCACCCCGAAATTGTTAATTTCGCGTTCAGAACGTATTTAAGATTTGCATAAATACGCCGTTACGTATGCGTCCCGCAAAGAGATTTAATTGCCTAACGGCGAGTTAAGACTGCGCTAGCTGATACTCATACCGAGGGCTAATTAAATAAGGCTCAGCGGCGATTTTTCGTGATTTTTCCACCGGGCTTTCATTACATCGCCGCCGTAAATTCCCGATTTAATTCTAGTTTGCGAAAAACAGGCCGAGAAAATACTCAATTTCAGGTTCTAACTCCAACCCAAAACGAATAAATTAGCTAGTTTATTGAGAGCATTAATTAGAACTTCAAAGCTGAATCTAAAACAGCTGTCATTACACCTTCTTATCAGTGGAATTATTTATGGAAACCTGGAAGACGAGTGGACAAGCGATAAAAAGTAGACAAGAAGACTAATTAGCGGAGCAATAAAGATTTCATCGGCTGATATTTTGACACCAAGCGATCTGCCCAGTGGGTTGATTGTCCAAAGATGACATTCAAGTTGAATTGATCTCGGGCAGCGTTAAATCGACTCCCGGTGGTAGCAGAACCGCGTGGTGCCGTCAGACGTACACAAGAAGCTGGTTATCATTATTTTACCGACTATCATTGATTTCTCTCTTTCGATTGGAATAATGACGCGACAAGACGTAAAAATCTTTACTAATTACTTAAACATCTGTCCGTTTATTAACTCGTCGCAGAAGTGCTGAGTAAGGATGGCGTGAGTGACAACCGCGGAAAATTAAACGGCCGACTAAATAGACACATCCCGATTATTGACAGGTCGGTAATGCTTTCTTTACCGTTTAATAACAGGGATGGGGAGCCCTCGGCTGTTCTCACTGTTTTTGGCGAATCATCTTCGTTATGTAAGTCGGTTTTTTGTTGCAACCGACCAACCAAGTTAACGGTTCAATGTTCTGGTAGAAAGGAGACCGAAGGAACGTCTTGTCTGAAAATAATTTTCTATTTGTTATAATAAGTTATACAAAAAAGAGTGTTTTATTGAAAAGTCAACGGATGTATGTTATGGTGTTCCTTATTTAGCAAAAGTTTAAATTTTGTTTGTCTCAATTTTTTTAAAAAGTTTTTACTAAGAAAAGACAGCTTTCCGAATCTTTTCATTAAAATTTGTTACGATATTTTTTTATCAAGTCATGCTACGAAAACCAAAACATCCATTTTCCCCCATTAAAACACAACGCTAAATTTGAGGGCCTTTGAGGCACGGGGTAATATTATTCAATCGAACTGAAATTTTAAAAAGCTTATTTTTTGATTTTTTTGGACTATTGAAAGCAGTTGAGGGGGTGAGGCAAATAAAACTTTAATTGTTCCTAAATAAGGACTACCCTAATGTATAGGTACAGGGTTCGAGATTAAAACTCCAGAACGCTATAACTTTGTTATTTGCGGTCCGATTTTAGTGAACCAAAAACCAAATGAAATTGCTAATAAAACACTACAAACTGAAGATGGTTCTGATTTTTATCAACTTTAATTTCAACGTCAACTGGATGTCAACTTTTCGTTTTCAAATGGACACACCAAATTTTTTTTACTCAGTCTAATAGCTAATTTTTTTCTGCATCTAACGGGACACCCGGTATATTCTTACACGGATCGATAGAGAATTTTCTTCTGATTCCATTTATATATGGTAGTTGATATCAATGATATCTGGGGTGATAGTTTTCGAGAAAAAAATTCGTGAAAATAAAATACAGAAAACAGCTGGAACAAGTAAAGTTTGAGGCAAAGAGTGTGGAAGATAAAATAAGAGAGCTGGAGGATGCAATAAGGGGGGCAGTAAGAGAGGAAATAATAGTAGGGGAAGGGAATAGAGGAAACGGGAGGGGATGGTTCGATAAAGAATGCAAAAAAGCAAAAAGGGAAACGAGAAGAGAGTTACGAAAATGGAAAAAAGGACAAACGAAAAGGGAAGAATACATAAAAGCCAAAGGAAGATACAAGAAGAAATGCATGGAAAGGAAAAAGCAAATGAAAGAGGAAGAAGAACAAAAAATTAAGAGAATAAGTACAGAAAAAGAAGCGTGGAAATACATAAACCAAGAGAGGAGAAAAGGGAAAGAAGTAAACAAGAGAAAGATAGAGATGGAGGAATGGAGAAGACACTTCATAGAGCTATTAGAGGGAGAAGAGCGATGGGAGGAGAAAGAAAATGAAGAAGAAAAGAAACGGCAATACATGGTAAAGAACGAAATAACAAAAGAAGAAGTGAAGAACCAGATAGCAAAAATGAAAAAAGGGAAAGCACCGGGAAGGGATGGGATAAGAAATGAAGCGTGGATGTATTGTACGGAAGAGATGACAGACAGGTTGGTGGAGGTATTTAATGAAGTGTGGAAGGGAGAGGGGTTCCCCCGGAAATGGCGGGAGGGGGTAATCTGCCCGATACATAAAAAGGGGGATGCAAATGAAGTAAAAAATTACCGGGGGATAACCCTCCTAAATACAGCGTATAAATTGTATGCCATGGTGTTAGGAGAGAGATTGAGGGAAGAAATAGAGAGGAAGGATATCTTGCCGGACGGCCAGGCAGGTTTTAGAAAGGGGAGGGGTACGGCGGACAACGTGTACATACTAAATCATTTAGTGGAAAGAGAAATAAAAAAGAAAAGTGGGAAGATGTACGCGTTGTTCGTGGACCTGAAAGCTGCGTTTGATAGTGTGGATAGAGAAAGGTTGTGGGAGGACATGAGAGTGAAAGGAGTGAATGAGAATTTAGTAAGAAATATAAAAGAGATATACAAAGAAACAAAGAATGTAGTGGCCATAAATGGAAAAGAGAGTGAGTGCTTTTGGACAAAAAAAGGGGTAAGACAGGGATGTCCACTCAGCCCAACACTGTTTACGATTTACATAAGCGATATAGAGGAGATGCTCAAAAAGGCTCAAGCAGGAGGGGTTGTGGTGGGCAAGGAGAAAGTGTGGTGTTTAGCATATGCGGATGATTTGGTAATGGTAGCGAACGAGGAAAGGGGAATGAGAGAAATGATAAGAAATTCAGAGAAATATATGAAGAGAAAGAGGCTGGAAGTAAATGTGGACAAAACTAAAATGATGATATTCAGGAAAGGGAGGGGAAGGGCAAAAGAAAGTGAGTGGAAGTGGAATGAGAGGAGTATTGGACAAGAAAGAGAATTCAAATATTTAGGATACGTATTTAATGAGAGGAACACATGGAGGGCACATATCAGAGAATTGGTTAAAAAAGCCAATAAGGCGGTACGGATGGTATGGGGAATAGGAGAGAGGAAGTTTGGACACGATTTTAAACGGAGATTAATGATGTTTGACAGCTTAGTGAAAAGTATGCTGATGAATGGAGCGGAAGTCTGGGGATGGGAGGAGCAGGAGGAAGTAGAGAGAGTGCAAGATAAGTATTTAAAGTGGGTCCTAGGAGTGGAAAGAGAAACACCGGGTTATATTATAAGAGAAGAAACGAAAAGGAGTAAGTTGAGAGTAGAAGCAGGAAAAAGGGCGGTGAAATATGAGGATAGAATGAGGGGAAGAGGGAGCTGCAAAATATTACAGCAGTGTTTTAAAGAAAAGGGAAAGGAAAGACAAAAATATTATGAAAGGAACGGGTATGCAAGAGAAGAAATAGAAAAGAGCAGAGAACAAGGGATATGGATGAACGTAGAACTGAGAGAGAGAGACAGAGACATAGATAAGCAGGAGAGAAGAACAAGAATTAAAGACTCAAGGTATAATAAAAAATATGAGCTCATATTAACCGAGGGATTACCAAGATATCTAGAGAAGGAGAGTGTGCAAGAGAAAAGAATGATAGCGAGGTTCAGATGTGGGAATGAAGAGAAAGAAAATAAGTTCTGGCTGGAGGAGGAAAGAAGAAAATGTAGAGCATGTGGGGAGGCAAGAGAAACAATAGAGCATCTACTTAGGGAGTGTGAAGAAATGAGAGAGGAGGAAAGAGAGAGAAAGAATATATTGAATGAAAAAGGAGAGGGAATAGAATGGATGAGAGAGGTGGAGAGGGCGAGGAAAAGAAGAGGAGGGGAGGGAGGAGAAGGAAGAGAAGAAGGAAGAAGGGAAGATTGAGTTAAAAGAATTTTCACGGTTGATTTAACTATGTATATATATTTTTATTTAATGTTAATTATTATTGTTAACAAAAGGATGTCAGGATCCATTACAAGCCCAAGGGCAGTAATAAAATTGGTACTACTACTACTAAATTGTTTTTATATGTATAACATATGGCTATGTAGTGAAAGTCTGAGTATTCTAAGAAAATTGTAACCTTTTTAGTATCATAGTAACAAGGTAGGTAACTGACTTATTCACCTTAAAACATTACAAATTAAAAATTTCAAAATGATTGCCATTTTCATTTAGACATTGTCGTAAATTCTAATGGTCCGATTATTTCAAATTTAATTTTTTTTCTCGAAAATTATCAACCCCAGATGTCAACTACCATATATCAATGAAATCAGAAGAAAAAAATTCACTATGGATCCGTGCAAGAATATACCGGGCGTCCCATTTAAAAAAAAGCAAGTTGCATCTTTGCATCCACAGCGCTTAAGATCCAACGGTGATCGCTGAGAGTAAACTCAAGAACAAAACCTGTTTTTATTTCAGGCAAATAGCTCAAGTAATAAAGGAGATATTCCAACTTAAAAGTGGGACACTAATAAAAAAAGACCCTGTACAATAAGTTGAGTTTGGTTCATAATAAATCTTAAAAATAATTAAAATTATTGTCAAAGTTTCAATCTTTTTATGCTAAATTTTCAAGCGTGCCGCAAAAAAAATTCTCAAAATGCATTTAACATGCTAGAAAATAGCATATTTTAAATGTTTTGTTAAGTTTCTATCAGATCCACAGCACATTCGAAAATTTTTAGTAAAAAATATCGTAATTTTGACAAAAATTTATAATTATTTTCAGAAGTAATTATATAACTTATTGTACATCAGAAGAAGCAGAAAATAGTTAGCTGTTAGACTAAGTAAAAAAAATGGGGTATATCTATTTAAAAATGAAAAGTTGACATCAAGTTGAAGTTGATAAAAATCAAAACCATCTTGAGTTTGTAGTGTTTTATGAACAATTTCATTTTATTTTTTGTTCACTAAAATCGGATCACAAATAACAAAGTTATAGCGTTTTGGAGTTTTACTCTCGCACCCTGTATGCAGGTATACTATACATCATACAGGGTGATTCTTAAATATTGGCAGAAAATTCAAGGGGTAATTCCTCAAACTATTCTAAGAAGAAAAGTTCCTATGGACATCTTATGTCCGAAAATGCTTCATAAGGGAGCTAAGCCCCTTCAAAGGGGTACTCGAAAAGTTAGTTTTCTTGAAAAATTAATGACAGAATTTTGAAATTTGGAGCATAGGTTAATAGGTATATACCACAATTTGGATTTGAACTGTGAAAATACCGAAAACCTCCTCTTGCCACAGTGGGGGAGGGGGCTATCTACCCCCGCACCCTCTATTCGTTTGCTGTTCGATTGGAAATTGGATCGTTTTGATTTGTCAAATTTTGATGCACCCCCACAAGTCACATAGGGAGCTACTGCCCTGTATGTACTTATAACTGAAAACAATTTGAAATCGGGGTTGGAGGTATACAAATAGACTTCTTCGCCCCCCCCCCCCCCATTGTTACAGTCAAAGAGCATTGCTCTGGCGTTGCTGGTCATTAAAACCAAAATTTTAGGATTAATTAATTAGTTTTCTTAATCCCTATACGACTTAAACTTAAACAATGTGTTCCAGCCTTTAAGAATGAATTTAGCTGCATCATATAGTTTTTTCAACAATCGAAAATGTTCTTATAAAAGGCCATGATTTTTGACTCACACTTTCTGACTTTTTCTTGAGTTTCAACCCCTAACCTCAACCCACCCCACGCATTTCAAAGGCGTCAATCCATAGTCTCGAAGTGTTTTGGGAGTTTTTCAAAATTTAAATTTTTTACTGCCAAAAGGGCACTAAGTTTTGGAAATTTGAAGACCTTTCAGAAGACCTGACAAAACAAATGGTGGTCGTCTTTCAAATTTTATAGGCGCCATGCCAAAAAGGCACTTGTACATCTAAAACTCTTTAAAGCGTTTTCTGGGATTTTAAAAAATTTTACGATTTTTTGCCAAAAGAGCGCTAAGTTTCAATAAGTAAATTTTTTGGACATGACACTTGAAGGCATTTATTTCATGAGCTGACAAAGAAAATTTCGAGTTTATTATTCAAATTTCAAAGTTGATATGCCAAAATGGCACTTGCCGTTGGCCGATTGCCAATAAAATTAAGTCAGCTCTTAGGCGGGTACTGGAGTCTTTACCTACCAAACTTCACCCAAATTGATCCAGTAGTTTGGACTGTAGCGTGTTGTTTATTGTTGCTTTGAAATTTTTAATTTTTTGATTTTGTGCCAAAAAGGCGCAAAGTATGAATACACTCTTAGACACAGAATTTGAAGACGTTTTATATGCCGATAAGAAAAATTGGTGTTCTTTAGTCAAATTTCATAGTTGATACCCCGAATAGGCACTTGGCATTTGTGGATCGGCAACAAAATTAACTGGGCTCACCAGAAGGCCAAGATTAACCCCCATTCCAAATTTTATTAAAATCCGTTCGGCAGTTTTGGAGAAATCTTGATCACATACGCACATACGCACGCAGTACATACACACACAGACATTTTCTAAAAACCAATTTTTCGTGATCTTGGGACCTCAAAACATGGGGAGGTTAACAAATGACAATGGCGGCCACCAAAAGTTTGTTAATAATAACAAAAATTTTGATAGGTTCTGGCCGGAAGTTGCTGTTCTCCCATCAACCAGACCTAGAAAATGTAGTGAGTCGATAGTTATACTGGAATCTCACAATTAATTTTTGAGGTTATTAGGTGGAATTTGAAAAAAGCGGAACGAAGACTTTGATAAGACACAAATTTGGATCCAATAATGTAAGTACCAACGTTAATTGAATGGAGCAGATGTTAAATTGTACTTTCGTCCACTTCAAAATGTAAATAAGAATGGACGAAATAAACATTTTAACATTAAGTAGTAGACAAAGTGAACACATTTTAGAATCAACTGTAGATTAAAGTAGGTAACTTAAGTTCTCAAATTGAAATAGGTATGTACGTCGCCACCGACAACAATTTTCTCCGATAGAAAGAGAAATTAATTCAGAATCGAACCCACAACAAAAAATTATATTTAACATTTAGAAGAAAAGAGGCTTTATCAACTCGTGAAACTAGTGACACATAGCTCACTCGCTCCTTCGTCGCTCGTGACCCTACACCTTTCACCCGTCGATATAACTCGATAAAGATCCTTTTTGCCGTCTCGTATAATAAATAACTAGGTACCTGTCTGAATTTTTGGTAGGCGAAAATGTGCACCAAATTTCAGTTCGATAAAGCGACAAATCAAACTGTACAGTACCTTTGCCAATTCTCGCACAAAAAGTGTAAATTATAGGAGTGCTTATCGGGCACCTCCACTCCGCCTCAAAATCTAAAAAAGATTATTTTAGGAAAATGTGTGAATGTGACTGTCTATGGCCAAGCTACTGAAGATATCGGAATGAAATTTAGGCTGGATTGTTATTAATTTCTATCCAAGTTAAAAAAAGAGCCGCTGTATTATCGAGCAAGGGTTGAAAACCACTGGTGCTATATTTTTTTCGAAATATGTATGTCATTTGAGGTCTATAACAATATTCAATATTGATCATCAATATAGCACGTGCCCCTTGTCGAGCTGTTTTAAGTTTTCAAATAAAATTGTATAACCATCGTTCTCCATCCAGAGATAAAGAAATTAGCTTTACATGATCGAGGAAACAACCTGAATCACCCACCTGCTCTTTAACAAATTAATTTATAGAACCGATGCGAGATTCGATCGAACGGGCCATCTCATGTATATTTATTGCTTTTGTAAGGCATACGTTTCGGTTTGGACATTTTATTTCCGATCCAATGATTCCCCGACAGCCTGAGAAATTGATGTTAGTTATATGCAAGCCGATAGTGCCGCCGCTGTTCGATCTGCCCTCGTACACGGGATTTTTACGAAACACTGCTTCTGGGTAATAAAAATGTGTGTTTTAGATGCATGGAAATGGGTGTGGATGGATTTGGGGATTGAGGTGATGCCGGTGATTCAATTGAAGGGATAGGGGCGTCGCATGGAATCGAAATTATTGTCATTATCTGGAAGAATTGCACTCTAAGTTTATTTATTGTATTTAGAGCTGGGTCGAATACTGCGAAAAAGTATTCGAATACTAAATACTAACTTTTTGTGCTTCAACTAAATACTTCGAATACTAAATAACTCAGGCAAAAAGTATCTTAAATATCGAACACCAAATACTCCTTTAAAAAAGTATTCGAATACTCTGACCGAATACTCTAATGGAAAAGTTGAAAAAAAAAATGCAGCAGAGAAGCGGCTGGAACCTCCCCATCGCGTGGATCTTTGTATTCTGTGTAGATAGTAGTCAATTCAACAGATTTTTTTTTATCCTTATCGTCTGACGTCTGTGACTAATTTCGCAATTTTCTGACAAATACCGACATCACCTCGTACATCACCCATCACATTTGACAATATGTTCCTTTTAAGGTTAATCTTTTGCCAACTTTTTGACAATAACTGCCACTTTATGTCATCCACTGTCAGCCTGCTCCCTTTTAATGAGAAAGAATTTTTTCAATATTTTCCACTGAAATGGCAGAAACTGTGAATACATTTTTAGAACCAGAATTTGATCGTCTTTCTAATGGCGACATAAAAAAGAGGCCTTGTATTTAAAATTTTAAGTTGATATGCTTAAATGGCAGTTCGCGTGGGCCAATTGCGCCTTTCAGGTCTTCAACGGGTCACCTAATCTCCATGTACCAAATTTCAGCCAAATCGATTCAGTAATTTGGGCTATAATGTGTTTTTACTGTTATTATAAAATTTCGATTTTTTGAACCAAACAGCGCTAAATGCGAATTAATTTTGTCCTATTTAAAACCAAGATTTGAAGACCCTTCTGATGGTGACAATAAATCTTTCAAAAACTTGTTTTTAATGGTTTAATGATTGAATAATTTTAAATTTGGAAATTGGTGTGCCAAAAGGACACTTTCCGTGAGTCGATGGAATTCAAAATTTGTTCAGCTTTTCGAGGTGTAATACAATCCCTATGTGCAAAATTTCAGCCAAATCGATTCAGGGGCTTGGGCTGTACCGCGATCTTAAAGTTTGATAAAAATCAATTTTTTTTTAAATTTTTGGTCAAAAGGGCACTAAGAATGAATACATTTTTAGAAGCAGAATTTGAAGGTCTTTCTTATGGTGACGTGAAAAATGGGGGTTTGCATTTAAAATTTAAAAGTTGATGTGCCAAAATGGCATTTCCGGTTGCACGATTGGCTCCAGATCTAAGTTGGGTTATGAGATGCCTACGTACCAAATTGCAGCCAAATCGGCCCAGTAGTTTTGGCTGTGGCGTGTTTACAAACGTACGTACGTACGAACGTACGTACGAACATACACACAGACACATTTTATAAACCACTTTTCTGGGTTCCTGAGACCTCAAAACGTGGAGATCTGGTGCTATCTCAAATTCGAAAATTTTAGTGATTGCAGTAACCTCCCATTTTTTTAAAATTGTGATGGGGTTGGGGAGGTTAATAAAAGCAATGTTAGTGACAAAAATTATATTTTCAAAAACTCATTTCAATAATTGCTAAAAGTCCGGGCGGCAGTGAACATTTTAACCTCCCCAAACCCATCACAATTTTAAAAAAATGGGAGGTTACTGCAATCACTAAAATTTTCGAATTTGAGATAGCACCAGATCTCCACGTTTTGAGGTCTCAGGAACCCAGAAAAGTGGTTTTTAAAATGTGTCTGTGTGTATGTTCGTACGTACGTACGTTCGTACGTACGTTCGTACGTACGTTTGTAAACACGCCACAGCCAAAACTACTGGGCCGATTTGGCTGCAATTTGGTACGTAGGCATCTCATAACCCAACTTAGATCTGAAAAGCTTTTGGAGCCAATCGTGCAACCGGAAATGCCATTTTGGCACATCAACTTTTAAATTTTAAATGCAAACCCCCATTTTTCACGTCACCATAAGAAAGACCTTCAAATTCTGCTTCTAAAAATGTATTCATTCTTAGTGCCCTTTTGACCAAAAATTAAAAAAAAATTGATTTTTATCAGACTTTAAAATCGCGGTACAGCCCAAGCCCCTGAATCGATTTGACTGAAATTTTGCACATAGGGATTGTATTACACCTCGAAAAGCTGAACAAATTTTGAATTCCATCGACTCACGGAAAGTGTCCTTTTGGCACACCAATTTCCAAATTTAAAATTACTCAATCATTTAACCATTAAAAACAAGTTTTTGAAAGATTTATTGTCACCATCAGAAGGGTCTTCAAATTTTGGTTTTAAATAGGACAAAATTAATTCGCATTTAGCGCTGTTTGGTTCAAAAAATCGAAATTTTATAATAACAGTAAAAACACATTATAGCCCAAATTACTGAATCGATTTGGCTGAAATTTGGTACATGGAGATTAGGTGACCCGTTGAAGACCTGAAAGGCTTTTGGGAGCAATTGGCCCACGGGAACTGCCATTTAAGCATATCAACTTAAAATTTTAAATACAAGGCCTCCTTTTTTATGTCGCCTTTAGAAAGACGATCAAATTCTGGTTCTAAAAATGTACTTACAATTTCTGCCATTTCAATGGAAAATAGAGAAAAAATTCTTTCTCATTAAAAGGGAGCAGGCTGACAGTGGATGACATAAAGTGGCAGTTATTGTCAAAAATTTGGCAAAAGATTAACCTTAAAAGGAACATATTGTCAAATGTGATGGGTGATGTACGAGGTGATGTCGGTATTTGTCAGAAAATTGCGAAATTACAGACGATAAGGATAAAAAAAATTCTGTTGAATTGACTACTATCTACACAGAATACAAAGATCCACGCGATGGGGAGGTTCCAGCCGCTTCTCTGCTGCATTTTTTTGATATATAATTTCAGCGAGTATGGTTTAGCACTTTTATAGTTATTTTCATGCTGGAGATTACTAAAACGGAAGTCTGCCATATATCTTGTGGGAGAGGGGCTAATGGCGCCCATCTAAATTTTTCAAGAATTGACATCTCGAAAACGGTAACAGGTACGAAATTTTATTGAATTAAAAAAAGTTTTATTTTTCATTGTAGATTAAGAATCCGAAAAGAAATCTAAGATATCTAGATTGGTAACTGAAATGTACTGAAAAGACTGAAAATTGACAACGTGTTATAACTTGGTTATTAATCGGTAGATCATTATGAAATTTGCTTCAATTACATTACCTCGCACGATTCTAGATTAAAATATAACATTTTTCAGTTTTTTTCAGTATATTTCAGGAACAAAACCAGATAGCTTCAATTTCTTTCCAGATTGTTAATATACACTAAAAAACACAACTTTTTTCTAATTTAATAAAATTTCGTATCTTTGTTGTTGTCAATTTTTGAGAAATTAAAATGGCTGTCATTAGTCCCTGTCCCGCAAGATTTACGGCAGACTTCTGTTTTAGTAATCTGCAGCATGGAAATAACTAGAAAATAGCTAAATCGAGTTCGCTGAAATGAACATACCAAAAATGTTCACTGCCTTCAGATTGACGCCTTACATTACAAATAATGGGAATTTTCAATTTCATTTAATTTTTCTACTAGAAAACTAGAATATATCACAAACACAAATTATCTTATTATCTATGTCGATTACAATACACACCATCACCATCACTACCTTCACGCAATGCCGATGGCTGGGCCAATGCTCACATCATGTGACTCACATGTTCGTTCACGATCTTAAACCGAATGATTGGCGCGAAATTCAAATATAAGTATTCGAACAATTATTTTCGAATATTTTTTTCGAATTTACTCTGGTATTCGAAGAATTCCTGCCGAAAAAAAATATTCGAATACTAATTACTTTCATGAAAAAAGTATTAAAATAAGTATTTAACTGCTAAGAAGTCCAAATACTACCCAGCTCTGATTGTATTGTTTATTACGAACAACAGTGGATCCAAAGTAGTTTCTTGCGTCGCTCCCAGTAAGAAAAATTTGATAGTAATTTCCAGACTTAGGTGGTTTAATCGCGTCGGACGTAATTAAGAGAACGGCGGGTCGTAATGGCATCGTCAATGCAGATAGCCGAGGGCGAATGCATATTTCATCTCGGCATAATGCTTGGCTATATCGACTGGTCGGTTGATTATTATTTTTTGCCTTAACGATTAGTTTTGTATTCATTAAACCGCGCCGGACTGCGAGCAATGAGAGAATACGAACGAAACGCTCTGACCCTGCCTCTAATTATAGGTAGGAATATTGTATAGGTAGGAAATAAAAAAGGCTACTACTGCCTTGTAAGCTGCAACTCGTTCTCTGTCCGTCACCTCTCCCCGGCGCGTCTAGCCCGCCATTAATTACACAGAACCAATTAAAATCGGTCATGTTATGAATATATCATCTTCATAAATATGTATCGACTTTGATTCTTAGTCATTTTTCGGTCGGGTTACTTTTACCCGGGCTTGTCGCTTCGATGAGCGGGGACGACGTGACGCGAAGATACCATCCACCCTTCGACTTCGAGAACACAAAAACACAATCACTGTCGAACAATGAGGACGCCGAAGGGAAAAATTATTCCCCCCGGTGGCGGCGCGAGCCGACGAATGTTCTTTTAGTTTTTTATTATTTGAATGGCGAGACTGCTGTTTGCTATTACGAGTCATTAATTTCAGCTACAATGGACACTAATATCTTTATTATTATCTTCATCACAAACTTGATTTACTCGCAACAATTATTGGATCTTAGACCTAGACTTAAGGTTTCAGGTTTGTACAAATACAAAGCTACAAAAAGCTTCATCACACTTAAATGATGTGTAAACTCAAGCTAATAGACAGCGGATTAGCGACAATTTTCATATGATTTGCTCCACCATAATAACAGATATTTATTATAGCTTTAGTTAATATAAACCCGAAAATTCACGAATCATGCTCGCTTGTGGCTGCGTTTTCAACTGAGGGGCTAAATATGTAAAAGAACGGAGGTCCAATAAGAATGGCACATACATGTAACAAAAAAACGTTTGGCAGACGTCCAGACCTGTAAGGGTGATTGACTGATTGTAATAACATGTACGTAAATGAAGTTGTACCAAGTCATTTACTCCTCTTTGAGACCAAGTTTATTCTGTTCATCATGACATGATCTTCTGAACACGAAAGTACCAAAAGCAGACGTATACAGAGCGTTCCAATGAAAAGGAGCCACCCCAAATACTTAACTCCAACTTGGCGAAATTTCAAAACTCGTCCCCTATCCCCCAGCTACACCTCCTTTAAAATTTTAAATGGCAACCTCCCACTTGTGATACATTATTTGAAAGCTAATTTAATTGTCAATTGAACACCAGAACACTAATATTTTTTGATATTTATTCAACTCCAGCGCCCTCATCTTTGGTCAAATTTTAAATTAGATTGTGATACATCATCAAAGTGTTTGAAATTTTCTGTAAACCAAAGCAAGAATTTTTTTAATCCATCCACTCGTTCAAAAGTTACATTGAAAAACATGAGCTGGTTCTGGGCCTAGAAATCCTTCGAGTTTAGGCTGTAACTCTTGAACTAATTGATGGATTTAAGAAACTTTTGCATTAGTTTACAGATAATTTCAAACCCTTTCAAATGATGTATCACAAAGGGCCCTAATGTAATTTAAAATTTGACCAAAGAGAGCGCTGCAGTTAACAAATATCAAAAATTATTTCAGTGTTGGATTGGCAATAAAATTAGCTTTCAAATGATGTATCACAAGTGGAACGTTGCCATTTCAAATTATGAAGTGGGGGTAGTTGGGGGTCAGGGGGTAAGTTTTGAAATTTCTCCAAGTAGGTATGGATTTAAATGGCCCCCTCCAAATAAAAATAGACCTGTGCGAGCGAATTTTCATATTTTATTTGTTTGCGAAATATTTAGGGTGGCTCCTTTTCATTGGAAATTGGAACGCTGTGTGTGTGTTTGTGACTGAGCTTTTAGCCCCCCCACTCCACTTCAGCACTTAAAAAAATGGCAGTCTCGGAGACGGTAAAACTTCTACTTTTTCACAGAATTTGTAAATGTAGCAATTAATTTTAACCAAGTCAGAATCGGTAAGTCTGCCTCGGCGCGTGGGCCGGGTGTCGACCGCTGATGCTGTGTTGCGCATTGTGCGCGGCCCACGTTCATTTACTAAAATTTAAAATACCAATGTTTTTCACCCCTGAAATGACATTTTTCAAAAAATTGTCAGAAATTTTCAATCCGGCAATGCAACCTCTATCGAATTAGATAATAATAATATGCCCTTTCCCTAAAAAACGGGAACTTTTGCCCCTAAAATGTCAATTTTCTAAAAAATGGCACGAAGGTTTTTGATCCATCAATGCAAGAGCTATCGAATCCGATAGTAAGAAAATGCGTTTTGCTAAGAAAAATTCAAAAAGTACCTTTTTGCCACTAAAACTACAGACTTCGAAAAAATGGCACAAAGGTTTTCGGGGTTAAGAAAAATCAGCTATCAAATCCTGTGATAAAAGTATACAGTTATACATAGGTTTTTTTTCCACGGCACCGATTTTTGACCAAAAGGGCACCAAGTGTGAATACATTTTTAGAAGCACAATTCTAAGAGCTTTCACATGAGGATGCGAAAAATAGGGATTTGCATTTAAATTTTTAAAGTTGATACCCCCATATTGTACCTGAGTGACGCGGGGCCCACGCCACCGGGGGGCCCACAAAGCCTGGGCATTTTTTATTATTTACCTATCCCTATAGTTGGTTGCAAATTATAGTTTATAAAATAAAAGTGCAACTGTCCCAATATATAAATTCGGCAATCTAGTAAAGTACATGAATTAAAAGTTTAGTAAATTACTTAATATGAACACGGTCATTGCAAAGTGCAGCACTGCAGCCAACATCTTGCATAAACTTTTTATGTTTTTGGGTCTTATCTTATTGTAAAAAGGTATTTTAGACTAGAGTGATCGTAAATGATGTTGAATTTTCCTGTCTGTGCCCCGTGCGGTAAAATTTTTAAAAAGAGGTACAAATCTGGGGCCGAAAAACG
Source organism: Pycnomerus fuliginosus (assembly GCA_963924575.1). Taxonomy (NCBI): domain Eukaryota; kingdom Metazoa; phylum Arthropoda; class Insecta; order Coleoptera; family Zopheridae; genus Pycnomerus; species Pycnomerus fuliginosus. The sequence goes on along the minus strand of OZ004617.1, from coordinate 41,933,194 downwards.
AAAAATTCGTCAGGAAAAACACTGGAAGAAATAACCAAATTTTTTCGATCGCGGCGAGGGGGTTAAAAAAATTTCGCTTGCGGAGGCTGTCGCCCGCCCCCCTCCCCCGGGATTATTCTGATGGGCTCTTGTACCTCACAGGGCCCAAAATTTCATGTGGGGGACTGTTCTTGTGGGCTGATTTATTCCAAAGCCTTTTCAGCTCCTCCGAAATCCGAACGGAAAGTGTCATTTTGGCAAATCAAATAAAAAAATTTAACGTTTTTTTGACGTCACCATAAGAAAGGCCTTCAAATTCTGCTTCTAAGGATGCCCTTTTGGACAAAAATCGGTGGCGTGAAAAAATCTATACATATACAGGGTGTTATTTTTAAAACTTCCCACCTTGAATATCTTTGGATGTAATAAAGATATTGAATTGAAATAAAAGCTGGCCAATTCCGCACGGAAGTCAGGGCCACTTGCGCGTAAATTGAGGGAATTTTTTTCACTTCCGGTTTAACCGGAAATGGCCTTAACTCTGTTTTTTTCTGTTTTTTTGGAATGACACCTTTTTCTCAACGGATTCAGAATCGACGATTTTTTCTGAGTTAGAAACATGTATCATACTTAACCGGAAGTGCAGTCACGGCCGCCCTTCAAAAACATCGAAGAAATCGGTGAAATATTGAGATTTTCGAAAAACGCAAAAACACGTCAAGTCAGTTTCTTTGATGCAAATTTACCTGAGCAATTTCATTTTTTAATTGCTCTTATTTCTATCAAATTTTCTCTTACTTCACAATCTGTCAAAGTATCAAAAGTAAATAAAAGGATAATTTCAATGGGCAGATGAATTTGCATCAAAAAATTAAAGTAGACGTGTTTTTGCGTTTTTCGAAAATCTCAATTTTTCACTGATTTCTTCGATGTTTTTGAAAATCTAGGGTGGCCGTGGCTTCACTTTCGGTCAAGTATGATACATGTGTCTAATTCAGAAAAAATCGTAGATTCCGAATCCGTTGAGAAAAAGGTGTCATTCTATTTGAAAAAACAAAGTTAAGGTAATTTCCGGTTAAACCGGAAGTGGAAAAAATTCCCTCTATATACGCGCAAGTGTCCCCCTCCGTGCGGGATTGGCCAGCGTTTATTTCAATTCAATATCTTAATTACATCTAAAGATATTCAAGGTGGGAAGTTTTAAAAATAACACCCTGTATAAGTTGTTACCGAATTTCATAGCCGATATCTTGCCGCGTCGAAAACCTTTGTGCCATTTTTTTCTAAAAATGTCATTTTAGTGTCAGTTTAGGCCAATGGGGTTTCGTTACCCATTGACATATGACAATGGTGTTTAGACAGTATTGAAACCCGTCTTTTTCTTTTTCCAAAACGATTTTCAGAGAAGAAAATTCACAAAAAAATGTGGGATATATTAATTTTCGTTTTAAATGACATTTTGGAAAGAGCAAAACACTGGCTTCAATCCTCTCTAAATACCACTGTCACATGTCAGTGTGTAATGAAACCCCATTGGTCTAAATGGGGGTGATCTGAAAGACTTATGCCCGTTTCGGGACTTCCCGTTTCGGGATGCAGACAAATTTTACCTGTTTTTTTCCCGTTTCGAGACATCAAATATAAAATCTTTGCTTATAGTCGCGTTTCGGGACGCCAGTAACAGAAACCTATTAGTACTTGTTTAGAGACGTCTGGCTACCCGTGGTAACAAATAATTCTTCGCAATTATCTTTAGATCTTTAGATGCGCTTCATTATGGCTTTATGAAGCAAAGAGCGATCTACATTTGGTACCGCAAAAGAGGAGAAAAGTCAATATTGTTTTGGACGTCGCAAATCGCAATTAAAGGAATTATTGTCCATGACTTCGATATGAACAAAATTTCTATCGGTGAGTGTCTAGAAAAACTTAAATATGTGGTAAAACTTGAATATAACTTTTAGGTACTGTTTTACTTTTTTAATCTGTTCTGTACCTATGGCCAACTAAATACATAAGTTGGTAAATAAACGTGTCACGAAACGGGACGAATAAAACGGTGCACTATTACTTGCGTCCCGAAACGGGAACTTTTTGGGTCATGTCTCGAAACGCGAAGTCTCGAAAAGGGAAGATACCGATCTGAAATTTAATGGGAGGCATCGAGAGCCCCAACCCTTAGCTAGTTACATCTTGTATAAAACTGAAAATTATCGAACAAAAACTAACAAAGATTAGAATTCGATAAGCTGTTGTATTGCCGTTTTTTTCGAGAATTGTCATTTTAGAGGTGAAAAACATTTTTAACTCTGCGTTGTTTTGTATTTGCTGCCTCATTTGCTATTTGTTGCTCATCTCCCACTCCCACTAAGCGGAGAGCGGTCAGTTTGCTTTTGTGCAGTTTCAACCTGCTATAATTCTTGGAAGGGTCAGTTTAGGGGCGAAAAGCCCATTTTCAAATTTATGTTAATAATTAATTTTTTGTTTATAATTGTTATAATAGCTGGCTAAACGGTTAAAGTTAATTGCTACAATTGCTGACTGCCAATTTTTGATTTATGATTTCAATGGTCTGAACGTTATTTTACCGCTGATTGGTTTAACTAGAATCAGGCTGTATACAGGTAATTATACGATTCAATTTCGATTCGTGTAGCTCGGGGGTGGGAGTCTTGAGACGTTGCAGAACAACCCTGCAGGGGGTTATAGCTTGTATAAATTACAAGTCGGGTGCTAATTGCCACATAAATCCAGGGAGCTCCGTTCCACCTTTGCTAGTTTTAATTAGTTAGACGAAGTACTCGCGAAGTTGGTTGATTATTTTTCGGAAATCAGAGACATGTGTGGCCGGAGCGTGGAATTTAAAATTTCCCAAATCTCATTATGTATCGCATTAAATTTCCAGCCGTAAAGTTAATTTATACGCTGGCTTCGAAACGGAGATTATTAAAGATATTAAGCGGGGCCGACTCCCATTGGACGGTGTCCTGATAGGTTTCCTAAACATTCGGGGAGCACAAACCTGTTATTATAACTCAAAACAGTGCGGACAAAAAACCAGACTGCTGCCGAGCGAGGGCTGAAGACCGAGGACGCCTCGGGGTCAGCTGAGGAAACATGGCCGACCCACCCACCGAGGTACCATCGGCTCACTTTCACTATGACAAATGAAGTGTCACCCGACGAGGATTATCGCCACGGAGGATCGCAAACTGAGGGACTCCCAAATTTACGAACATTTACATAATGTCCGAACGGTAACACACCATCGACATACAGGGCGATTCTACATAATCAGACCAAATAGGCTAAAGCGCACTCACTGATGCTTAGCGTTTGAATAAGTGAAATTTTAGCTTCAACATGTATCGTATTGTAACTGAACAAGTATCCTCCGTATGGGCCACAAAACATAAATTAAACAAAATAACACAAATGGAAGTTAGGTATGAAAAAGAACACAAAGAAGAAATCAAGAAAAAAAGATAAAATATAAATTAATTAACATAAAAACAGTTAAGTAAGTATTTGGACCTGAAGCATCGTAATAAATTCTGATTGACAATTTAGGGTTCAAAAGGGTGTCTCATCTAACATCTAAGCTTGATTTCAAGACGAGAAATGAGAAATATTTAAAAAAATATTTATTTTCCTGCACGAAATTCATGCCCATGACACTCTCACTGTTACTTTGTGAAAAAACGGGCTTACAGAAAAAAATATTCAGGAAATGCTAAAGCCCCTCCCATAAAACGCACGCCTCTGATTAAATGAAAAACCTGAAAAAAAATCGCAATAAAACCGATTATGATAGGAAACTACGTTGCAAATTTCAAAATCAGATCTGCAATAGTTTTTGAGTAAACTTAAAAAAACTGATTTTTGGGAAACCTACGCTTTTGTGAAGGACTGAAGGCGTATAATAGACGTTTTCAGTTTTACTTGAGCGGCACACGCATGATGTTGGTTCTCTAGCATGCTGAAGGGGGGGCAATATTTTCCGTTCAATTATTATCTTCAGCGGTTGAAGGGGGTGGGTTTCGGGGGCGCTTACTTGGTACCTATCCTTTAAAATAACAGTGGTCCAAATCTTAAATTCATTTGCGCTCAATTGGTATCTTCCAGTAACAAGTAGTCTAAGGGTTAAATTTCCACCGAGTCAATTATTTATGTTTGTCAATTTTTCGTATCTGGGGGTTGAAGGGGGTGGCTTTCGGGGTTATAACTTTTTGCGTTCAGTTAGTCGATTTCTGTTGTAGATAGTCCAAGGGCTCTATTTCGTCCAAGTCAATTATTTGTGTTCGAGGGTTGAAGACAGTGGGTTATGGGGGTACAATTTTTTGCGTTCAAAATAGTCTCCTGGGATAATGAGTGGTAAAAGGATTAAATTCCGCCCAAGTCATTTTTTTGTGTTGCGGGGTTGAAGGGGGTGAATTTTAGGGGCGTAGTTTTTTTGTTCAATTCAACTCTTTCGGTTGTAGGCGGTGTAAGGGTTAAATTTCCTCCAAGTCACGTTTTTGTGGTTGGGGGTTGAAGGTGGCGAGTTTCAGGGGTGCAATTTTTTGTGTTCAATTAGTTTCCCCCGGTAATAGATGGTCCAAGGGTTACATTTCCTCTAACTGAATTTTTTGTTTCAAGGTTGAAGGGGTTGAGTTTTAGAGGTGCAATTTTCTTCTCTTTCTGTCGTAGGTGGTCTAAGGGTCTAAGGACTAAATATATGCTCAAAACTTTTTGTGGACCATTGATTAAAAGTTATCGAATTGCTTGAATTTCAAGCAACACTCATGTGAAATTTCGAGTTTCAACCCCTAATTTGCACCCCTTTCTGTTTCATCTTGTAGAAAAAAACCATGTAGTTTCAGACCTCCATGTGCAAAATATTTGAGAAGTTTTCGTATTTTTGTGATTTTCAACTCTTAAATTTCATCCCCCAAAATTGACACCCCCTCACCTTCAACAGACTTGTACGTCACAAACGCATATCAAGTTTCAGTAAAATATCTCTGCTGGTTCTCGAGTTATTACAATTAATAGTCTTTCGGTCCCGAAAAAAACCTCGCAAGCTCGCGCTTTTACTGCGAAGTGCGAACGCTACCTAAACGCTTGAAGATGGATTAAAATCGTATAAGGGAGAAATGTCGGCAACGAATAGACCTACAAAAAGTCCGCGGCAGCATATAAATATCTATTACGGATAGCTGACAATAAGCCACTTAAGGTATTTTCGTCAAAAATTAAAACACAAAAACGATGTCGGTGGGCTACTCATCGTAGATACCTATATGCCGTCGGGGACTTTTTTGTAGATCTTTTTATTGCCGACAATTCCTCCTCACAAACTTTTGCTCTAGCTTCAAGCGTTGAGGCAGCGTTCGCGATCCAACGTCGAAAATAACTTCTTTCCTAACTCCCAGCCCCTGGTCCGATATGGCCCAATTCCGCCGAGATTTTCGGGGTATCCACATGTGTACAAAATTTCAGCTCGATATCTGCTTTCGTTCTCAGGTTATGTGATGGACAGAGTAGACGGACGGATGGCCGAGTGCCGAGTGAGCGAGCGAGCGAATTAACTAAAACTACAGTGCCTGCGTATATGCTTCGGCAATAAAATGGGAGGTTACTGCAACCACCCCAAAATTCGAAGTTGAGATAACACCAGATCTTTACGTTTCAAGGTCCCAGGATCACAAAAAAGTGGTTTTTAAAAATGTCTGTGTGTATGTGAGCAAGATTCTTCAAAAACTACCGAACAGATTTTTATGAAATTTGGTATGGAAGTTAGTGTTGGCCTTCTCGTGAGCCCAGTTAATTTTGTTGCCAATGTACAAGCGTCAAGTGCTTTTTGGCGTATCTACTAAGAAATTTGACTAATGAACACCTATTTTTCTTAACAGCATATGAAAGATCTTCAAATTCTGTGTCTAAAAATGTATTCACACTTAGCGCCTTTTTGGCATAAAATCAAAAAATTCGAAATTTCGAAGCAACATTAGATAATACAGTACAGCACAAACTGCTTAATCGATTTGGCTGAAATTTGGTAGGTAGGGATACCAGTAATCGCCTAAGAGCTGATTTAATTTTGGCTCCCATCGGCTAACGGCAAGTGCCATTTCGGCATATCAATTTTGAAATTTGACTAATAAACTCTCATTTTTTCTATCAGAACATGAAATGTCTTCAAATGTCGTTTCCAAAAATGTCCTCAAACTTAGTGCTCTTTTGTCAAAAAGTCGTAAAATTTTGAAAAATCCCAATTTTGGTGGCAAACGATTAATAAGAAGTGCCTTTTTGCCTTTGAAAAGTCTTCGAATTTTGTTTTCAAAAATTCAATTTTTAGTGCCCTTTTAGCAATAAGAAATAAAAATTTGGAAAAACTACCAAAACACTTAGGTAGAGACTGGAATGAAATTTATGGGTGGTAGGATTGGATCATTCACCAAGTGGGGAGGTTCTAACCGCTTCCATAGCTGCCCATGTTTTTTACTCAGACACCTAAGCTATTAACCGAAGCAACTAATGAGTAAAGTTAAGTAATTACTTTTGCTATCCTTTTCCTCTGAAGATGCAAGAGACGTTTGTATTCTTATCGCTTACTAATTCAAGCAAAGGCTTTTGCTAAAACATTACTCAGCAATAGGCCCAACGAGCAAATGCTTTTGCTATAGCTTTATACTTTTCCTTTGCAAGAGAAGTTTGTATATTTTTATCACTTACTATTATCAAGCATGCCAGTAGGCCATGAAACTTATTTTCTCTATTGGCAGTACTTATTTGTCAAACTGACGGGAGAAAATTTTTTGAACTCCCAAGCTAGTGGTGTGCTAGAAGATCCATGCTGTTCCAGTTATACTTTAATAAAATCCAATTAGGGTAAGTCTGCCTTTGATTTGAGTCGATTTGGTGTGATGTTTAAAAAAAAATTAGTTTGACAAGAACTTCAACCTAAAATTTAAATTAATCAATAATAATGTCAGGGATATTTTGCTGCAACTATCTTGTTGCCACCATATATCACCAGATTTTCATGGCCTACTGGCATGTAGAATTTTTAAGTTTGAATTTATAATAGAATATGACATCACTTTGTAGAATCACACTGTATATATTTATGCGGGCCAGATAATCGACCGGAACCGCTTGGATCTTATCCAGTATCACTTTTATTACACCTGGTCATAACGAGGGAATTATCTGATCTGGTGTTGAATTCCTTTTCGATTCTGCATCGTCGGATGGTAACTAATGACTTGCGTTTTTGGTGTTGCGAGAAATATAGCTGCAAGACTGGAGTGTCCTACCACCGGGGGTACCATTCAGAAAGGTGCCCATTATCCCGCTTAGCAGAGGGTGAAGAATCGTGTAATGTTATAGCATTGGAACAGCGTTTAATTTTCGTGTGAAATGGGCCGTCGAGAGTAATAGCAGGCTTTGTTGGACAAATAAATAAGAAGTTGATGGTTCGATCAAAGCCTGCGCACCATATTTCTGACGTTCGGTGAGCTTGAACGTTTAATTTCCGAATGGCAGGAATAATGTCAGTAATAATATTCTATTAATGTATAATTTTGTGGAAACCGATAATTGTAGGTTCGGCGTAGCCGAGAGCTGTCACTCTGACAGCCCATCAGGTAGAAAAGGCAGCCCGTGAATTATAACCGGAGACCCATTTTTAGTAACCTCAGGAACTGTTTTCCTTATTTACCTGTCCGTTTGTTCTGCGGTCGTAGACTTATTTCTTTAATTTATCGCGACGTTTCGCTATTTATTACATTGTTGAGGTTGGTCCCACCACCGCTGACAGTTATTCACCTGAAATGCCCCCAACTACATGGAGGAAAAAATGATGAGTAGTTGGTATTGCTTGTAAACCGCCGCATTAGACAACAATGGCGTGTTAATTTTGACGTATTACCCATTAGGCGAACGTGTGGCCAGAACGGACCTCGAAACAATGATATATCCCGATGCTTAATAATAAATTATGAGGGACTCGTCACGCGGATGAAGATTGGATTAACGGCGCCTGCACTTTTCCCCGTGACATCGGTTTTTGCAAATTCGCCTCATCACTGACCATTCACCAGCCGTCAACGTCAATGCGAACCACTGTTTCATGGAGAGTTATGCGATCATTTGAAATAAAAATGGAAACTAAATAATGGAACCCAAAATAGGTACGTAGTAATTACTATGGCATCATAACGTCAAAAATTAGGTTATTTTTCCTTTATTAGGAGTTCATTAATTGGGCGTGTGATTAAAAAGTTTTCCGAGATAACAACCCAGGCCTTGCCTTTTTATATAAATCGGAAGAGCTTGATCGCACTTTACATACACAACAAAACAGTGTTTTAAGGTGTCAGGACTTGCCCCTTGCCCTCAATTCCATAATCAAAATTAAATCTTACTTTAAATATTTTGCTTAGCAACATTTGAAAATGGCGCTACCGATTGGTTAAAACCCTTTTTTCTATTTCGGTTTCCTAATGAACACTTTATAGCACCCAAACGCGTTCTCTAATGGGCTTTTGTTTACATCGTAACCTAGACAACGATTGTGTCCAACAATCGCCAACTGTCAAGCGAACATTGAATGTCTTTGAAAATGGAAAACCAATTTTTTTCTAATAAATTGAGTAACCGAAATAGAAAAAATTGTATAAAAAACGTGTTTCATAAGGCTCTTATCGCACTCGGATTTTGTAAAACTCGGGCTTTTCGCCCTCGTTGTCCAAACATCCTCGTGCGATAATAATTGGCCTTATGAAACGGGTTTTTTAATATACTATTTAAGGTCGGCTTTACCTTTAAAGTTTTTATTATGGAATCAGGAGTAGTGATGGGCACGGGAATTTTCTCAGAGGAGGAAAAATATATTTTTGGGAAAAAACCGGGAATTTTCCACAAAAATAAATTCCTTCCCAAAAATTGGGAAAATATTCTTTCTACTACGACTTTTTGGTTTGCTCAGGACTTAAATTTAAGCAGTTTCACAATTTTTACACAATAATTGTCATTAAACGGTACCTTTCAACTAAAGTGTGTCCCAGAAAAAACCCAACGATTTATTTTCGGCTATAGCTTTGTTATGGTCTCTACTGTTGGGCAAATAAACTATATTATTATTATTATTATTATTATTGAACCGATTTTGCCCAATTTTGTACCGGATGTAGTCAAAAGATGAGGCTTATAGAGTCAGCCGTCATTTTCCAGATGGCACCACCAACAATTTTTTTGTTGGTATTTATTAAAAAGCCATTTTTTGATTGGCTGGAGCTGAAGTATCTGTGAGCCGTTCAAAATAAAAATAGTGTAAGGTTAAAGCTGATGCTTTTCTCTTCCAAAGCAACTTTACAAAATTTTATTCTGAATGTTCTTGATTAATTTACAATTTTTTTGTAATGCTCTAAAACATGGATTTTTCAAATTTATTATTTATTTCTCGACCGATCTTGGCAAAAATTTTCAGGATCTTAAGTGATACGGTGATGTAGGTATTTCAGTTTCTCGTGATCCCCGAGATGTGCAATATGCGAGGGCGAGCCCAGTCCATGCAGCTTACGAGAAATTGAAATGCCTCTACTATAAATATTTCATAAAATAACATTGCTTTACAGGATTTTAACTCAAGTGCTGTAGTTACAAAGTATTAAAAATAACTTTTTTCCAAGATTGGTAGCAACATAACATTAACAGTACCGCAAAAAAAATTGTAAAAAAATAAAGAACGCCCAGAATAAGATTTTATAAAGTTCTTTTGGAAGAGGAAATCATTGGCTTTCATCCTACACAAATTTCATTTTGATTGGTACACAAATGATTGAACTCCAGCCAATCAAAAAATGGGTTCGAAAGAAACAGCAAAAATAAATTTATTAGTGGCGCCATGTGGAAAATGATTGCCAATTCAAAAAGCCTTAACTCTTGGCTACGTCCTGTGCAAAATTTGGGAAAATCGGTAAAATAGTAATATAGTTAGGTATAACCGAAAACAAATCGTTCGGTTTTTTTTGGGACACCCGTAATTACGTCAGGATTGACAAGTGTCATTTGCGTTGATTTAGAAGTTTAGACATCTTGATTTAGGCTATAAATGTATGTGATATTGACGACAAACTGTGGAATAATAGAAAAAATAGAATTCCCATCACAATTAAAAAAAAATTGGTAGTCTCAGAGACGGTAGAAACTTCTACTTTTTCATAGAATTTGAAAATGTAACAGTAGGAATAAATTAACTTGTGTCGATATTTTTCAGTTTTCACCCCTAAAATGACATTTTTTGAAAAAATGGCATTAGGGTTTTTGATCCGACAATGCAACAGCTATCGAACTCAATAACAATAATATGCCCTTTTTCTAAGAAAAATTCAAAAAGGGGCAGTTTTGCCTCTAAAATGTCAATTTTCAAAAAAATGGTACTAAGGTTTTTGATTCGTCAATGCAATTCAAATCATGTAGTAAGATAATATAATTTTGCTAAAAGAAATTCAAAAAAAAATGGCAGCAGAAGAGCGGCTGGAACCTCCCCATAGCGTATGTTTTTGAATTCCGTGCCCTGTGTTTAAAGTTGATATGCCTAAATGGCACTTCCCGTGGACCAATTGCTCCCAAAAGCCATTCCGCTCTTCAACGGGTCACCTAATCTCCATGTAACAAGTTTCAGCCAAATCGATCCACTAGTTTGGGCTATAACGTGGTTTTAGTGTTATCACAAAATTTCGATTTTTCAACCCAAAGCGTTCTAATAATTGTCAATAAATTTTGTCTTATTTAAAATCAGAATTTGAAGGCCTTTCTGATGGTGACAGTAAATCTTTCAAAAACTTGTTTTGGATGGTTAAATGAGGATAATTTTAAATTTGAAAATTGGTGTGCCAAAACGGCACTTCACGTGGGTCGAATGAATCCAAAGATTTTTCAGCTCTTCGACGTGTAATACAACCCCCACGTGCAAAATTTCAGCTAAATCGGTTCAGGTGCTTAGGCTGTACCGCGATTTTAAAGTCCGAAAAAATCTCGAATTTTTTAGTTTTTGGTCAAAAGGGCACTAAGAGTGAATAAATCTTTGGAAGCAGAATTTGAAGGCTTTTCTGATGGTGACGTGAAAAATGGAGGTTTGCATTTAAAATTGAATTGCCAAAATGGCATTTCCGGTTGCACGATCAGCTCCAAAAAGCTTTTCAGAAATTTCAGATCTAAGTTAGGTACTTTTCAGCCAAATCGGTCGAGTAGTTTGGGCTGTGGCGTGTTTACGAACGAACGTACGTACGTACGTACATACATACAGACACATTTTAAAAACCATTTTGTTGGGTTGCCAAGACCTCACTGGAATAGCTAACATATTAGAAAATAAAACAACTATAGAAAGCGGCCCTTATATGGGTAAGGAAGTAGATTATGTTATCAGAAGAAGTCGCCTAGGGTATCCGATAGCACCTTGTTAGAAGAGTTCACCTTAGAAGACTTTTTAGCCTCCCTACAACCAGTATAAAATGATAGGTTGCTGATCTTGACATGATCACGAAAACGTGGTGGTTTTTAAAAAATGTTTGTACGTGTGTAAGCAAGATTCCGACGAAACTACTCAACGAATTTTCACGTGCTGGCAAGAGAGTTAGAATTGACCCGTAGGTGGAATTGTTATAGATTTTGGTGGCAATTGGCTGACGATAAGTGCATTTTTAGCATTTGGTACAGAATAAGGATGTCATTACCCGCCGAAGAGGCGATTTAATTTTGGCGGCAATCACGAAAGTCTTTTGGGCAAATCCACTTTGAGGTAAGTATATGAACGATAAACTACCACATGAAAGACCTTCAAATTCTGTTTCCAAAAATGTATTTTACTTAGTGCCCTTTTGGCAAAACATCGTAACTATTTCACTTTTTACACAATCATGTTGTTTTTATCATTTGTATCCCTCCACGTGCTCTCTATATCAAACGCGGTGCCAAATGATGGCAACTATATTGAATGGAAACAGTTTCCACTACTCACTGTTTTTGAAGTCAAGTAAAGTATTAAGGACCCCTACTGAAGCTTGAAAGGATATTTCACGCCAAGTAATGCAACGGTTCATACTGGTCAAGGTGTTTAAAATTACCTTTCCAGTTGCATAAAAAATGGGAACCTGGATAACTGCACTTGAAACTTGAAACCAGCCTGAAGTCACGTCAAGTAAATTTACAGTTCATATTGGTCAAGCGGTTTCAAGAAATTTGAATTCAAGCGACTTGATTCAAGTTACTTGACTAATGTGAACGAGGGTTTAGTGTACCCCTAACTATTGAAAATAAAAAAGGATCTCTAAGCAAACTTGGTGGATGCGCGGCGTCTGATGTGAGGAAATGAATTAAGCTATAAAAATAGGCAACAGGCGGATGATTTTCAAAAGTTGACTTGGCTTCTTTTCTTATTGAGTTCCTACTCTATGGAATTTGGAAGTGGCTGAAGGCTGAATGCCCTTTGTCCTAAATTTCCAAGGGCAACCGTGGTGGACAATATGTATCGGTACCTGAGCAATTGTCCGGTTTCTCAAAGCCCGTACCAATTCTGAACGTTTACTAAAATTCGACTTCAATAACGTTTTGTTTGGACAAGTCGAATGTCTGGTTAACATCACATGTCAAGTAGTACCTACCACATCTCTGGTGATTTATTGCGAGACTGAAATTTGTCGTTCCACCCATATTTTGACAACCACAATAGTTTGATATTTATTTCTTTTTCCATCAGAACAACAAAATAATTGCAAATTCGACCTTTGCCACTGGGCCGTGATTTACGGCACAAATTTTTCGAGTATCTCCGCAGCGATCTCCGTGGGCGCACTCGGCACAGATCCGTACAGGTCTGGGGCCTGGGGCGCCCCGGTGTGGGTGGGTACATTGCAATTACCGTGTTTACAATCCGCAACCAATGGCGAAGACCAACATGGCAGGCCCGCTCCCTCCTATTGCTTATTTACACTCCGCGCTACTTAACTGCATGTAAGCACAACACCATGACGTAACAGTATCCTAAAAGACGATTTGTCAATGATAACGCGATGAGTGATTTACCGCGACTGCCATAAGTCCACACGTGTGTTAATGAATTTCAGAAATCTCTATTTTAACTCATTTTCTGGCTGGAATTTCTGACGATAAATCTTTGATGTTCGAAAAATTTGCAAGTTAAATGCCTCATTAAAAGGGTTGTCGAGGAAATTGAGATCTGTTGTGGCTTTGCAGTGTCTTGGTTGCTCATAAAAACTAGTTTAATCACAACATGCAAATGAGACTAAGTCAATTTGTTGCCGTCGGTTCAAGTAATAAGGCAAAAAGAATAAGTGAAATCCGACTTAAGTAACTATACAATATCTATATACAATGGAATCTTGAAAATTTGCAAAGTTGAATACCTAAGGCTGTGTTGTATAAGCGTAGTAGATCACCCATGAGAAAAAAATTAAGATCTTTTCTTGAAGAGACTTGCGCAGGATGTCTTACACAAGGTATAGCTCAAGCCGTTAGGTTTACCTACAGGATGTTCCCTAAGCTACGCATATAGAGTATAACCCCCAAGCTTCAGATGGTGAATCTTCACTTCATATTACGTAATCAAGGCGAAAACTTCCTATAAACATACAAATTTTAATTTTTCGTTTTGTTCACTTTTTATTTCTTTATGCAAGTCCTTGAACTATATAGGTTCTTATGTAAGTACAATAACTAAGTTTTCAACATAAATATTAAGCTTGTTTGTAGACCGGCTGCGAACAATTTGAAACCGTCAGGCGTCAGGTCAGTTTGATATTTAAGCTATGCATTTATTAAAGCGTATAGGTAATATAGTTAAATTTAATTTTAACTTCTAGGTACGCTTCAGCGCAGCAAGTAAATAAAATCGATCAAACAATAGAATCGCCAAAAACATTTTAGGGTCCTGGGAATTCGAGAAAAAGGTTTTTGAAAAATGTCTGTCTGTGTTTCTGTGTCTGTCTGTGGGCACTGGTCAAACTACAGCTCAAGCTATTGAACGTACCGAGATGAAATTTGGCACACATATTTTGTGGACAATTTGTAGGTGCTGACTATATTTTAAGTCACAACGGTTAATGGAAGTGCCTTTTTGGCACATCAACTTTAAAAAATTAAACGCAAACTCCCATTTTTCGCATTACTATATGAAAACTCTTCGAATTCTGTTTCTAAAAATGTATTCATTCTTGGTGCCCTTTTGGCCAAAAATCGGTGCCGTGAAAAAACCTATGTATAACCGTATATTTTTATTGCCGGACAGGATAGCTGATTTTTTCGAAAACCTTAGTCCCATTTTTTCGAAAAATGTCATTTTAGTGGCAAAAAGGCTCTTTTTTGGATTTCTCTTAGCAAAATTGTATTTTCTTACAAGAGGATTTGATGGCCATTGCATTGACGGATCAAAAACCTTAGTATATGTACTATTTTTTTGAAAATTGACACAACCCTGTTGTGACTTTATTTACTTATCGTTTCATTCAATGGTGTTCTAATGCTTATAGCGCATTATTTTTTGACTATATAAAAAATTTAGCACATTAACAAACGACCTAACGTTGTTACAAAAAAGTGCATTTGAAATAAATAAGTAACCTTGACCACAGAAATTCACACTGTACTCCATTTTAGGTGATTTTACGTCGCTTTTAGGTTATGTACGACGCACATTTGCCAGCAGAGTCAAGTGCAAAATCATAAGCCAGTCACAGCAGTGTAAACACATTTATGCAAACCGCATGACTTTTCGCATTTTGTATTATTACCAAATGATTTATCAAAGCGAAAATCATATGAAAAATCATGTAGTGTAAACACACTTTAAAAAGCATCTTTGAGATATTAGCAAAAACATTACTGGAATCGATCGAAAAATTGAATCGCCAAAAACATGAAATCTTTACATTTTAGGATCCTGGGAATCCGAAAAAGTGTGTGTCTGCTGAGCTGTCCTGTCTCTCTGGTGTGTCTGTCTGTGATGATTACGCTGCTTTTCAAACTATTGAACGTATCGAGATGAAATTTGGCACACATAGGTATTCAGTAGGCACTTTTTAGGAGCTGACTAGATTTTGGGCCATATCGGTTCAAGGAAAGTGCCTTTTTGGCAAACAACTTTAAAAGTTTAAATGCAAACACCCATTGTTTCTAAATTTCAACACAAACGTAAATATAGTGCCTTTGTTCAATTATTAACCAAACATTTTACCTTTCAGTGTTTCATAATGTCTTAATTTCAATTTAACCGCAAAAATGTTTTACAAAAATTAACTTCTTTAATGTGGTGTGATTACTTCTTCCTCTCTTATACTCTTATTTTCAACAAATAATGTTTTAGATTGTACCTGATGGAGGCTGCACGTAGCCGAAACGTAGCACTAATAATTTTTTAAGTTTAATATACCTACCTAATATTGGTGACAAGGCTTCGAGTTCATTAACCCTAATTTAATTGTTTTTTAACCTCCCCAATCCACTTCACCACTTATAAAAAAGGGAGGTTACTGCAATCACTAAAATTTTCGAATTTGAGATAGCACCAGATCTTCACGTTTCGAGGTCTCAGGAACCCAAAAAAGTGGTTTTAAATATGTGTCTGTGTGTATGTGCGTACGTACGTACGTTTGTAAACACGCCACAGCCAAAACTACTACACCGATTTGGCTGAAATTTGGTACGTGTGCATGTGATAACCCAACTTAGATCTGAAAAGCTTTTGGAGCCAATCGTGCAACTAGAAATGCCATTTTGGCACATCAACTTTTAAATTTTAAATGCAAACCCCCATTTTTCACGTCACGATAGGAAAGGCCTGCAAATTCTGCTTCTAAAAATGCATTCATTCTTAGTGCCCTTTTGACCAAAAATAAAAAAAAAATTAATTTTTATCGGACTTTAAAATCGCGGTACAGGCCAAGCCCCTGAATCGATTTGGCTGAAATTTTGCACATGGGGATTGTATTACACGTCGAAAAGCTGAACAAATTTTGAATTTCATCGACTCACGGAAAGTGTCCTTTTGGCACACCAATTTCTAAATTTAAAATTATTCACTCATTTAACCATCCAAAACAAGTTTTTGAAAGATTTATTGTCACCATTAGAAAGGTCTTCAAATTTTGGTTTTAAATAGGACAAAATTCGTTCGCATTTACTGCTCTTTGGGTTAAAAAATCGAAATTTTGTAACAACACTAAAAATCCATTATAGTCCAAATTACTGAATCGATTTGGCTGAAATTTGCTACATGGAGATTGGGTGACCCGTTGAAAGGCTTTTGGAAGCAATTGGTCCACGGGAAGTGCCATTTAAGCATATCAACTTTAAATTTTAAATACAAGGCCTCCTTTTTTATGTCGCCACGATCAAATTCTGGTTCTAAAAATGTATTCACAGTTTCTGCCATTTCAGTGGAAAATAGAGAAAAAATTCTTTTTCATTAAAAGGGAGCAGGCTGACAGTGGATGACATAAAGTATCAGTTATTGTCAAAAGGGTGGCAAACTGTTAACCTTAAAAGGAATATATTGTCAAATGTGTGTGTATTTGTCAGAAAATTGCAAAATTAGTCACAGATGATAAGCACAAAAAAAAATGTTGAATTGACTACCATCTACACAGAATACAAAGATCCACGCGATGGGGAGGTTCCAGCCGCTTCTCTGCTGCATTTTTTGTTTTAATTTTTTTGTGAAAATCGGTTCTGAGTGTTTGTTGTTGGCTATTCTTCATATAGATACGTATATGCTTTCGCGGAATTTTTGGTAGATCTTTTCTTAGCCAGCAATTCTTATATGCACGCGCCGAATAACTGTGACGGTTTAAATAGGGTGGGAGGTTGACTTTTATTTAACTTTTTTCTAGTTCAACATTGTGGTTAGAGGACCGATAAGCACTGGCTTTATCCAACCAGTAAATTCGGGTAAATTCCACGAAGGGGGTACGACGCATTTGAGTATAGCTCTTTCAGATGCGTTTCACCAAAGGATCGCTGGCTGTGTCTGATGAAGGGCGCTAACTGGAAAAAGCGGTGTTTTTGACTCGAGTTCAAATCTAGACGAGGCTTATTTTTTTAAAATTAAACAGATAGGTCTGAAATCGATCAAAAAATCGAATCACACAAAAACATCAAATCTTTCCGTTTTATTTTATTACATTTTTATACAGGATGTTCCTAAATTCATAGTCCTAACTCCGGGAGGTTATTCCTTACATCATTCGGTTTTATTATGGCGGATTTCCATAATTGTAAAGTTTAGAATATCTGAAAATTCACTATAATTTGTTACAACAATGAGCATTACTATATGGTTTCAACAGAACTATGACCTTGTTACAATATTGAATACCACCATAATAGGCGTGATTGTCTGGGAATGCTTTATGGGGGGAGCAAAACATGTGTGGCCCCCTCAAGAATGCGCTCTTCCGATTTTATTAAGAATCTGAAAAAAAATCAAAAGAAAGTCCTTTATACTATAGCCACTAACCACTGCTCCACATTTTAAAATTCTATTACTTGTATTTTTCGAGTAATTTTAATAAAAATGACTTTTTGAGTACCCCCTTGAAGGGGCGTAGTTCCCTTATGAGGTATTTACGGACGTTTGCCTATAGAAGCTTTCATTTGCTGTTCATTTGAAAACTTTCCACTCTGAATATCTCGTAAACGAAATGAGGCATGATGAAAATTCGCTCGGACAGGTCGATTTTTATTTCGATGGGGGCACTTAAATCGGTGCGTAGTGATGTAGATAACGCACCCCCAACCCCTAGCAACTCTAACTTTTAAATTTCAAATGGCAACCACCCATGCACTTGTGATACATGATTTAAAAGCTAATTTCATTACAAATTCAACGATGCAAAGATTTTTTATTTTCGACCACCTCCAGCGCCTTCTACGGTCTACGGAAATTGCGGGATGCATGATGCATTATTTTAAAGCACAAGAAATCCTCTATAAACTGATGCAAGAATTTTTGAAAACAATAATGATTTGCAGGTACAAAACCCATTTATATTCTTCAGTGGAACTTTTGACTGAGTGGATGGACATTACAGTACCGACTGTACATTACTGTACAGTTACAGAGGACTTTTTGTGCTTTAAAATGAGGCATCACAAAGGGCCTCCACGCAAACTAAAATTTGACCATTGGAGGTGACCGAATAGAAAGAAGCTTTAAATCGTTGAATTTGTAATGAAATTTGCTTTCAAATCATGTATCACAAGTTGGGGGTTGCCTTTTGAAATTTCAAAGTTGGGGTTGCTGGTAACTTTCTAGAAAGTTCAAAACCAAAGCTCCGTGATATGTCACTACTTTAACTTTCCTGGAAATACTTCGACGACCAATACCAAGACTGATCAAGACCAAAACCGCCCTAAATCTTGTCTTGGTCTTGACTTTCAATACCAATATAGTATTGGTAAGACCAACACCAAAACTCATCAAAGTCTCTTTTTGTCTTGGTCTGGCGACTCCCTAGAAGAAAGAGTGCAGACAGGAAGAGGAAATGAAGTAGGTACTTGAGAGCGGTGAATGGCATTACAAGAAGAGATCTAATGAGAAACGCTCAAGTAAGAGAACAGTTAGAAGAGATTCCATCCTAGACTGAAGAGAATAAGCAGTTAGGATGGTGTGGACTGTGGTCATCTATAAAGACCATAGAAGACAACAAATCTTTGAAGCAGATTGGTAAGCCATGGTATATAACAAAAGATTGAAAGGCAGGCGAAAGGGTAAGGGAAAATCCTAAATAAGGAAAAATAAGCTGGCAAGAAGCAAAACGACAACTATAGGTAACAGGAAACAAAATAGAATGACACAAGTTGGTGCAACGTGAAAGTGAAATCCCTACTCCCCTACGCTACGGTAAAAAGGATTTTGACTACATATGTGTATAGAGATGGAAATTCACTGTTTGGAAATTTATTGGTTTTTGTTGTTCTAAACTTCTAAAGTGAACGTGTCGAGAACAGCTGATTTTATAAAGAAAATCTGACGTGCCTGTATTGTTTCCTTACGAAAATTTACATTTTTATGAGAATCCTGCTGAGCTAGTGGAAATTTAGTACTAGATTAGTGAATGTGTTGAGTGTTGATTCATAATGAAGCAGTTTCATGCAAATTCACCTTTGTGCCTTACAATGCGACGTATTTTGCAACATCAGAATTTTTTGCTATTATAACGTAATTGGAAATTTGCGTGGGGTTTTCTGATGCAGGAGTGGAAATTCAATAAGTGGAAATTAAAAGTTCTAGAAGTTCAGTAGGCAAATAAATATAAAGAGAATCTGATATTTTACTAGATAAACAATTGAATTTTCGATGAATTTCGCATTATTCTGATTACCTACTTAGATTTGACGTCGAAACTGTCTGTAAAAGAGAAACCAGAGTTCCATTTACACAATAACTTTGTAGGACTGATTAAGAAATCGATTCCTTCTAGTAATTCCATTGTCTGTAACAGAGCATTGTTATGCGTCCATAATTTCCATTGGCCATTAGGATCGTTTTGTCGAAACATTGACGTCTTCATAAATATCAAACGGAGAAACGTTGAGAAACCCAAACAATACTGCATGAGAACTAATTAATAGCGCGGTAGCAACTAGACGACATGACGTCCTCAATAAACAAGCTCCCAAGTGCGGGGGAGCTTAGAGCTTATTCCTTCTGCTGCGCGTTCAAGTCACATAAGATAGGACTCGGTGTGTGGTCGAGACAATGGGCGAGTATTTATATTCGGCGCGTATTTATAATCGCCAATTTGGATGAGTTATGCCGGCAAACAGTCCGACTTTTTCCGTTCTAAATTATTCATAACACATAAATTTCTATTTACACGCAGCTCGTCCTGTATTTAGATTGTTAACATAAAGCTGTCAATGGTTAAAATCGCATTAATTACCTATCCAGCCGAACAGTTAGTTATTATCCTGGACGAAAAAATTGCTTCTGGACGTTAATTTCCATCATGACGGACCCACCGCACATAATTAAGACCACCGAGTGTCCCTCAAAGACGATTTTGTTTTTTATAATAAATTGAAAAGCGAAAAGCTCCCTAGTGAAGCTCCCGCAATACGGGGAGTTTATCGCCCGCCTCTTGTATATTTCATCCACTTTTGCATTATCATTTAAACTGGACTTGTAAATAATTCAGTCCTGTCTAACAATCCACCGGTTGACCAACAGCCAGCGCGTCTTCCTGAAACTCAATTTGCACATAAAATATTCACCTAAATACACATCTAAACGGCGCGGGTTAGTTAAAAGCGTCTAGACGCCCACCGGATCATACATGTTTAATGGTACAGGGGGGACCATGAAAGCTTTACGGCGCCATTTATATAAAGTGCGCAATTAAAAGGAAATTTTGCCGGTAAACACCGAAACTATTAACTTTTCGTTCATTATATAGTCGGAATCAAAAACAGGTTGCAGCCCCTTGATTGCCTCAAGGTCTCCACCGTCATCAATCATAAAATTGTTTTACCTAACATTAAATGTGCACCTACCATGCCTCTAATTATACTTTTGTGTCCGTTATTCATTCTCGCATCCAATTGGATGGTTCTTGATACCTAATTACATTGTGTTGGTAGATATTAAGCGAAAATGCCGAGGGCCCATGGATCTGCTTTGGCTTCGGTTTCGATCAACGGCCATTCTTCACGACCCATTATTCCGGCTTTATATTGACCCAGTTAATCCGAGATAACTCGCATCCAGTCGTTATACATATAATATTATAAGGTAGCAGGTACCTACTGCTAGGGATTCCACTAAATTCCATTAAGTTAGGTAGATCTTGTAGTTGTAAATTTACACTAGGTACCTACACGAAAACCCCTAACCCCTTCACATAGGTATGTGTTTCATTTCGCTATAGGTACAGTCAAGAAAGTAAGTCATGCACTCGGGTCTTGAGCGTTACGCACAGAATTTGAGACAACTCCATCGATAGTGGTGATTTCTATCTGATATTAGGACCGGCACCAGTTGGGGGTTGTGTTGATAGGTCAAGGAACTTCGGACCGTGCGTAGATAAAGAGTTATCCGGCCAACAGATCAACAAAAAGTGCCTAGGTTTAAAATCTTTAAAAAGAATTTGGCGCACCCGCAGTATAGAATCATTAATACATTAACATTAGTCAACGATAAAATCCCATTAGAATTATAAAACTTTTAAATAGACAATTTCCACACATCCATCAGTGTAGAATCCTGTATCACAACTCCGATTTATTATCTGCCAACATAATCGGCCCTGTCTGTAATTTGTTGACTTAAGTTAACAATGAAATCAGCTGGCTTTTTGAAGATTGATATCAAGATTAAAATCTAATACGTAAATAGAATGCTGAAGCCGTCCAATAATTTCCCTCAATTGATTTGAATATTGCCTAAAGTCAACAATTTACAGTATAGGTATAACATGCATATTCATCACACTATTGTGTATCAACGATTTCCATTGAAATTCCACTATTCTAGTTGTCAATGATTCAGCTCAATTTGTAATTATTTTCTATTTAGCAATATTGTACTAAATTTCTAGTTCAACACAAAATGAGTTGTCACCACGTAGTGAATATAGAGTATTTGCAAATAGTTTGGGGATTTTTTCATTTTTACAATTTATGAATTATCAGTATTCCTTTTTGCCTTTACGTCACGGTGGCAGGTACTTCGCTACCATTTTAACTTCAAAAAACAAAAAACATGTTTTAACTTTTTAACTTTTTATGTAAAGTTTTGTGACATTCACTTTTCATTTAATGTAATTTTGACCCAGAGGATGATTTCTGCCTGCTCGGTAAAGAAACCTTGTGATACATTTTAGGTAACCTTTCACTTTATATTTTTGATGGAACTGTTCTTTTTACTTCAGTCACTGATGATGATGGCGTGAAGCCCACGAAACAATTGTCTGAATTAAACAATTTTTTACACTTCGAATTATTTACTTCCCTAAAGTTTATTAAGATAGACTCCACTTTGGCGAATTTCCACAGATACCTAAATATTAACTCAATTTAGTGAGTAGCTTCAAATTAATTTATGAGTAAATATCTACTATCTAGGGCGTAAATTATAACTCAATAATGGTTATTTAACACCCTATTTCTTTTATTTCTAAGTTTTGACCTACTATTGAATTACTATTGTATAATCAATTTCGTATCAGGAAAATTGTTCGAAAAGCAATTGTTTGAAAGGTAAATTGTTCGGAAATAAGATGAATGTCAAATTAAGTCAAATTATGCCCATTGAAAGTGCAATGTGAGCTTTCGGCAAAGTCAAAGCCGAGATCCGAGAACTCGTCAAAATATCGGTCTTGTAGTGCGAGAAGCTAGGGCAGTTCAGGTCTATGTCAGGTTTATTTCATTTCAATTTTTTTTTTATTTTATATTTTTTCTCCAATTCTGCCCTTTGAAAGTTTACTGCGAGCTTTCAGCGAAGTCGAAAGCGAGGACTCGTTAAAATATCGGTCTTGCAGTGCGAGAAGCTAGGGCAGTTCAGGTCTATGTCAGGTCATTTTTTTTTATTTTATATTTTTCTCAAATTTTGCCCTTTGAAAGTTTAGCGCTAGTTTACAGCGAAGCCGAAAGCGAAAACTCTTTGAAATATCGGTTTTGTCTTTCGAACAATTGTATTCGAATAATTTGTTTTCGAACAAATGCATTCGAACAATTTTACGTAACTCATTCAATTTTGATTTAATTTTTACCTAATTGCGTTTTGAAAAAGTTGGATGTTACGCAATTAGGTAATAGTTATTTTTGGCCTCCTGACATCTAGATGACAGTTTTACACTCTACTGACGTCCACGGTAACTTCGATTTTACGGTTACGTCATCACTTTACAACACCACGGTGCGGTAAAATTTCGAAAAAACACTGGCTCACGGGCAAACTCAAAAATTAAAGTAACGCTACAGCAATAAATCTCATTTATAGAAATTTCACTTTACTTAATATTGGAACTGATTAATATCGTTTAAATATTTAAAATTTAGGTTTTTATTCCAATTGCCGGTACGCCATCTTTCGCCAGTTGACATTATTTTGACTTTTGGCATGTAGCTTTTCACCATCTTATTACGAACAGCTGCGCAAGTTAAACAGAAGACACACTTTGGGCCACCTCCCTTAATTCTGGTGGTGTGCATAAAAATCACTTTCACTATCAGACACTTTGAAATCTAAATAATTTGACATTTGTTATCAGTGGCTACTTTGATCGGTGGTAATTACTGTGTTCGCATTTAAACGCCAAAATTTTCAAAATATTGCAACGTACTGCGTGGCGTCGGCCAAAAAGTTCAATACTAATCTCGTGCGGTAAGCATTTTACAGCGTTCGGTTAATTAAAGCACTCCGCTGCGCTTCGTGCTTCAAAAAAACCTCGCGCTGTAAAATGCAATTTACCGCACTAATATTGTAAATAACTATTACGTAATTAGTTATGAAAAAGCCTTGTTTGCCAAAACGAGCGATAGCGAGTTTTGCGATATTAGGCGAGTCAAACAATGTAGGCTTTTTATAACGTATTTCGTACAACATTTTACCTAATTGTGTAAAATCCAACATTTCAAAACGCAATTAGGTATAATGTTGTACGTAATACGTTATAAAAAGCCCAAATTGTTTGACTCGCATAATTTTGCAAAACTTCATAAATCATAACTAATTAGATAAACAACTAAATTACTCTCCTATTCAATATTGGTTTAATAGTGTACCTAATCATAGAGACTTAGGTCGTTAAAAATTCGAAATAGATATGTCTAAAATTGGTCGGGAAAACAAGTCAAATAGGTTACAAAATTTTTTGGGACGTTTCATTTTGAATTAGGCCATTACTTAAGCAAGTACCTACTTACATTAAGTACATTTTATTGAAAAATAAAATAAGATATTTTTACCTAATTGCGTTTTGAAAAGTTACATTTTACACTATTAGGTAAAATGTTGTACGGAATACGTTATGAAAAGCCTAAATTGTTTGACTCGCATAATGTTGCAAAACTGGCTACGCTCGTTTTGGCAAATATTACGACTCGTCATTCGTCAAACAATATAGGACTTTTCATAGCTAATTACGTAAATAACTATTTTCAAATTGACCTGAAAATTTTAGAGACAATATACATTTCACAAGTTTTTCGCAAGCTTTTTCACAATTCTTTTCGGAATTTTGTCGGAATGTGGAAATTAAGAAAACAAAAACAAATAAAAATTGATGTAACTGAAATTAAGAAAGCAAAAACAAATAAAAGGAAATGTAATTGCACAGTTGAATTTGCTTCGAAAAAATTAAGTAGATACCTCAAATTTTCGCCGATTTCTTCAATGTTTTTGAAAAACTATGGTGGGCCGTGACCTAAGAGTCGGTTAATGACACAAGTTTTCAACCTAAAGAAAATCAAAGTTTCAGAATTTACGGCTAACAGAAGTGCAAAAAAAATCGAATGATTTTTTTGAATTCTTTACCTTCAAGCCAAAATCGAAAGGCGGTTTACTCACTGAAATGTGTACACCTACTTTGAGTACTTCGACAAGTACTTCGAAGGCTTCGTCAAGTAAATACTTCGACAAGTACTACTAGTGCTTCGGCAAGTCCTTCGAGTACTTCGAATGCTTTATCAGAAACTTCGAGTGCTTCGAAAAGTATTTCGAGTACTTCGATGACTATTTCGAGTACTTCGAATGCGCAAGTATTCTAATTAGCTATTTGGGGGATCCAATTATCAAATTATCAAATTGCCAACAAGTTTCGTCATTTTATTTTAGCACTGCGACAATTACTTTGAGTAGGTACTTCGAACAGTACTACTTACTTCGAGCAGTGAACAGTTCCTCGGCCGAGATCTAAACCTGAATGAAATAAATAGTGTGTAATAAATAAACAGTATAAATTTTCATAATGTATTCCGAATCAGTTATATTAAAACCATCACACGTTGTATAAGGTGAAAATAAATTGTTTTAAATTTTGAAGTTCCTGATGTCAATGATTTCTACAGAATTAAAGACGATACTTGTTGTCATCATCGATCATTGTTGCCAGGAAAATAATCGGTTTGGATTTCTGCGAAGAAATCATAGATCTTTCCAATTTCAATTTTACTGTACTAAAAGTCTCAAATTGCGGCCATTCAGTTTCATTCAAGCTTTCGCTTTCAGTGACATTCAGCCCTGCCATAACATTCTTTAGTAAAAATTGTGAAAAACTAAAACTATATAAAAATGTATGAAACTATGTGCTAATTCCTCAGCTGCACCTGTTCTCGCTCCCAGCTGGTGCGCTATCCCAACCACCGGCCACAGGCCCTCTTAAAATTATTGGCAGCAAAATGTGTTTTGAAAAATAAGGGCTGGTCCCTTTTAGCGAGTACAATAATTCTGGCTTTGTCCGGTATTGTTTCAAGCCGGCTCTTTCAGCGCCGTATTGAAATGGAATTACGCTTTCAATTCCAGTGCGAATGCACATGGTGTCCGATGGGCCTCCGCTACAATGAATATAGCTTAATTACTTTTTTGCAGGCCGGATGATTAATGACGGCACATGTGCTCTCGTTGCAATTATAATCCTCCGGCTCCCTCTGTTTGCCCGTCTTAATACTTGTTTTCACTATTTGAATCGCTCAAAGGGTTAAGTAGTCATAAATTTAAAACGGCATTTTTTCACAGGGCCATAACTACTGAAAAGGGCAATAAATAACGGGGATTCTAAGGAGAAAGTCCAACACGCCATAAATCATAATCGTTTGACGAAAATGAAGAGATTCCCAGATTACATACCTGAAATGGTCCTTCCTGGTAGGATTCATTGTCCTTCCCAGCTGGCGACGGATCCTAATCCTCTCTCCAAAGTTAATTGTTTCATCGCAAAACCATTTTTGATAAAATTCTCGTTTATTTATTACTGGGGGTGAATACCCCGAGGAGACGGGGCTCCTCCGTGCAGAGGATTTTTAAAATTTATGGCGTCAGCGGGGCCCGCCTGCAATAACGTTAAGTGTTATTTGCAATTACGGCCACGTGAAAAGTCCATTTCAATATGTTTTATTTTGGAATTCCACCCTTTGATTTTTAATTGATCTGCACAATGGAATTACAATGTTTCAGCCCGTGCTGTACACGGATATTGTGTTGCATCCGCTACTTCCATAAATGTTATTCACGACCTCCACATGCGTTCCTACTACATTATTTCTTCTCTTTCATATTTATTGTGTATTATCCGCGCTTTAACGAGGTTCTTAACTTATGTCTATATTAACGAGGAAGGCCAATAAAATTATTGATGCAATGCCGTTCAGTTAATGGTTAGTGATTAAAAAGCTAAATTGTCCTGGAAAGTGATTTAACTTGGAAAATATAACAAGAATACCTGATAATACCGACGGTTCCTCTTGTACTTTGCATCTTGTTCTCCTTGAGGCATTTCTTTTGCTCAAACTAGGTGTAGTCAGCACTTTTAACTCCCTGAACACATTATGAGAAAATTTGGAGGTTACTTTCATCTCCAGATTTAACGTACAGGATGTCCCAGAAAAAGGCGAACGATTTATTTTTGGCTATGGCTTGTGCCCAATTTCAAGATGGCGCCACCAACAAATTTTTTGTTGGTATTTATTACAAGGCCATTTCTTGATTGGCTCATGGTGTTGAAGCATCTGTGAACCGTTCAAAATAAAAATATTGTAAGGTAAAACTGATGCTTTTCTCTTCCAAAGCAACTTTACAAAATTTTTTTTGTCAAAATTTGAATATTTTTCAGTCAAAATTGAATGTGCTGTGGATTTGGTAGAAACTTCGCAAAACGATTAAAATGTGATATTTTCTAATCCGCAAAATGCATATCAAGAATTTTTTTCACGACCCACTCGAAGATTTAGCATTAAAAGATTGAAATGTTGACAATAATTTTGATTATTTTCAAAATTTATTATAAATCAAAAAAAATTCAAGTTGAAGTTGACGAAACTCAAAACTACTTTGGATTTGTAGTGTTTTATGAGCAATTTCATTTTGTTTTTGGTTCACTAAAATCAGACCATAAATAACAAAGTTATAGCGATCTGGAATTCTAATCTCGCACCCTATATCAGGTTGGTTAATTTTTCGATGCTCACCATTGGAATCTCCTCTAATCGGTAAAATATACGTGGTCGGCTAAGCTAGAGAAAAGTTGCGCTATTTCTTAGTGCTTAAGAATCTGAAAAGAATTCTTCGATATCTCGATTCGAAACTTGGGACCTTTATATTTTTGAACTTCCAGATTTTGAGCAACGGCAGTCAATTTGTCTTTTTCTTTGGGCCACCATATTTAATTTTGACACTCTTAGATACACAAAAAAAGTAGCTTTACAGAAATGTAAGCAAAATCAGCCTAAACTTAACTGAAAAAAAGTTTCAAAAAAGTTCCGCGACTTTTTAAATCTCTTGACATGTGAAAACAATTGAATTCAGCCGTAAACAAATAGACATCATGGCGTCGTGTGACTCTAGCTTCGACATAGTTTTTCAAAAAAAATCCATATTCTTGCATTTTTGAGAAGATAATTTTTTGTGTTGACTCTTGTTGCTTAAAATCTAGTGGGCCTAGAAAATTTATGTCGACGGCATTCAACCGGCTGACAAAAATACAAAAGTTCCAATTTTCATTCAAACGACATTAGTCGTAAGAAAGTTATGAATTTTTCTTTAAAAACGCAATTTTCAGATTTCACGAACTTCAGGAACGAATCAAGATATCTGAGAATTCTCTTCAAATTCGTAATCGCCAAGAAATAACATAACTTTTCTCTAATTTAAGGCAATTGTTCGAAAATCAGAAATAAAAAAAACCTGACTTGACATAGACCTTGAAGTACTGGACCGATTTTGCTGAAATTTGGAACATAGGCATTTCGTAACCTAACTTAGATCCAATCGTGCAACCGGAAATGCCATTTTGCCACATCAACTTTTAAATTTTAAACGTAAACTCCAATTTTCCACGTCTTCAAATTCTGCTTCTAAAAATGTGTTCATTCGTAATGCCATTTTGACCGAAACTAAAAAAAAAAAGATTTTTATCGGACTTTAAAATCGCGGTACAGCCCAAGCCCCTGAACCGATTTGGCTGAAACTCTGCACATGTGAATTGTATTAGGTACACGTTGAAGAGCTGAACAAACTTTGGATTCAATCGGCCTACGGAAAGTGCCGTTTTTGCACACCAATTTTTAAATATAAAATTATTCTCTAATTAACCATTAAAAACGAGTTTTTGAAAGTTTTATTGTCAACATCAGAAAGGTCTTCAAATTGTGGTTTTAAATAAGACAAAATTAATTCGCATTTGGTGCTGTTTGGTTCCAGCCGCTTCTCTGCTGCATTTTTTTTTTATTTTCTTGCAAATCTCTGTTCATTAAATTTCAATTTATGATCTATATAATAATTCCAAAGATATTTTATAGTTTAGCATCAGTTTTTATAATTTGGCATTAGTTTCAAAACGAATTTCACTTAAGTCTATTTATTGTGCTATTGGTAATTATCATTACTTAAGTTTTTTTAACATTTTTAACTTATTATATCAAACCATTTTTTCAAATTTTCTGTCATTTACACATTTATTACTGCTGTATTAGTGTCTTTGTGACTTGAAAATATTAACGTATATCGTCTGCAAAGAAATAAAATTGACATTTATTTACTACTTTATCCAGATCATTAATGTAGGTACAAGATAAAGAGCAGTGGGCCTACCCCAGGGGCGTGTTTAACGTAGGTTGGATCGGTGCATCGCACCGGGCCCCCAAGCAGATTCTGATCACTTGGGCCCCTAAGCTGATTTCGATAACAATATTTTATTACGAATAAAACTTAAAATTCAGTCAGTGTCCCTCCAAACATCTTCATTTTCTAGCGTTGAGGGCTGGGGTTGGGGGCCTTATTTGGCTTGGCATCTTGAGTTCCAGGCACAGAAATCTAAAGAGTAGACCGATGAAAAGACCCTTCAGGTTTCAGGAATTAACAATAAGATCGAGACGTATGGCGCATTTTCAAAGTGAATATCCCATAATGCACACATCTTTTCTTAACACTCCCCATAGGGTCATGCAGCCCAGAACGAGCATTTAGTGTTCTAAGAAGAATGAAAACGTATTCGAGAAGTACTATGGGACAAAGAAGGACGTCCGACTTAGCTCTTTTAACAATTGAGCGAGACACACTCGACGAGATAAGTTTAGAAAACGTTATTTCAAAATTTTTGGCCAAAAAGGCAAGAAGAGGGGTGAGGATGTGAATTTGGAAAAATAAAATTGTATTTAACGTTTGTGATTGTCAAAAATTTTTTCTCGTGCTAATAAACACCGCGGGGGGGGGCAAAAAAATTTTCGGGGGCTACCGCCCCCCCCCATTGGGCCCCTTCGGGGGCTCTGCACCGGGCCCTTCCACTCCTTAAACACGCCCCTGGCCTACCCTCAGGTAAGCCTAACTGTACTACCCCTTTTTTGATCAATTATATCCACATTTAACCCTCTGATAGGTACCTGTTATTTAAGCAGTTACTCAACCTCAACCATTGAGGAACTATACCACTGAATCCATATTTTTTTAGTCGATTTACAAGTATTTTCAAGTCAATTGTTTCAAAAGCTCTTTTAAGGTCTAAAAATACTGCAGATACACTTTCACTCAGAGATAACTGTTTGCACTGTAGTTTCACAACTATGTTGATTTTTGGTTTCTGAACCCAGACTGCTCCCTGATCAATCAGGATATTATTGTTATCATTTATATAAACTGTATAGTTTGATTATAAATTATTTTCTCCAAAACTTTTTCTATCGTCGGGAGTATATTGACAGGCCTGAACTTATTATAATTAACAGTATGGACTTAACTTTATTTATAGGAATTATTGTGGATATTTTGTGATCATGAGGCGTTGTGCTCGCCAACAAGGATGAGTTAATTAAATTTTGATATATAGGTACTATAAATACCTATTGTCTATAAATATTTCTTAAAGTTATTTGCAATAGGTATCACCTTCATTACTGGCGGGCTTCTCCTTCTCCATTAAAGATTACTATAGTTTAATTGTCTCATTTTGGTCCTTACTGGTTAGGATTTTTACTTTTTAGAGTCTTCCACATTAATTTTGTGTTGACCTTGTTGTCATCAATTGCCTGCTTATAATATTTGTGTCTCTATTTCTGTTATTTTTTTTATAACTGATTTAGTCATTATTATCTTTAGTTAATATTGCTTTTCGATAGGACCTATCTGTCTGTAATACATTCTAGCGTTTTTTGTCAAACCACGGATTCTTATGATTCCTTAATGAAATGCTCGATCCTCAGTGGAGCAAGAATAATAGAATTATTCTTGTTCCATAGATAGAAGATTCAGTAATTTGAAACATCAACTTTGAAGCTGCCTGATTATTTTTGGATCATATTGTGGAAATTAAATTCAGCTCATCCAATGGAATTAGTTTTGAAGCACTTTGCCCCCACCAGGCTTAAAAAATAATTTTAAACTCGGAGACTTGCAACAGCTGAATCTCTCGCCAACAGATGTCGCCCTCAGTCCGTATCTCCACTCTCGCATTAATTCCGATTTTGAGCCTTTGATGCAAAACCTAATTAAAGCGGCCACGGGGTATCGATCGCGATCTGGCCGGCAATAATTCACGATTCGGTGACGGCCTTCGGGGTATCTCGATCCTTGCATCTTTTGCTTTTATTTCTAATTTGGCCGAGAGAGGATGAAACGCGGACGGTCGTCCCGAGATCAATCCTCCGATATTATTTACTTTGTGGTGGAAGGCAATCAGCCGCGACCGAACAGAATCGATTTTAATTGTACTGGACGTCACTCAAGACGGAATTGTTCATTAACCTCGAGAGAATTTTTTTTCGTTTCTGGTGGGGTGATTGTCATCGCGGGCACAAAGGACCCAGTTGTCAGCACCGCGGTCTTCGGGCATTGTATGTAAATCCGGGGCTCTCATCCCATAAGAGGACTTTCATGCCCGCCGTTTTGAATATGTATGCGATTCTTATCTTCGCTGACCGTTATGGGCAAAAAATTGACGACTCGATTAAATCCCTTCTGTTGACACTTTACTTCTATTGGAAAGTGAATTTTTTAGAATTTTAATAACGTAGGATAAAACACCTAAACGTTGGCACCCTTCTAATTATAGGCACTCTTAACAATTTTAGCGCCTTTCCTTAAGTTTGTCGCCGTTTTGTTTTCTACGGTTGAGTTTTTACAAAACTGGCAAGAGAATCATAATAAACATCGTTTTATCCTAATTTTTTTGCAACAAATATGATTTTGTTGTTTTGTCGTCATATTGTAGAAATCTAATTAAGGGTGCCAACGTTTAGGTGTTTTACCCTATGTTTCATTTGGCGGAATCTTTATGTTTTCGGTTAATAAATTTTATACTACATATCGTATGACCCTCTGCAAAGATAAAATGAAATATACCTTATTCTTCTATCCGTTCATGTTTAATGTTATTTCTTTAAACTGCCAATAAATGGTGTTTTACCCTATTCCTCTATGAATTTCATTTTTTTTCTCAAAATTTCGGGTATTTTTTAACGTTACAATCTTTTACCATTTCGACTGACCGTCATAGACGAATCGTTTAAATCCCTCCTGAGTTTTATTGAGCAATTTCGGAAAACGCGGGATTTAGGCTACATATCAGCTGAGAGGTAAACAGTGGTATCTCTCGAGACGGAATTCGGTAGCCTGGCCGGCGATAACGCTAATTCCGACCGACTTTACCGTGTTTGCTTACGCTGGCGCCTTTATTGCCCCTTATAAAACAATAAACACTAAATTACCGAAAGCGCACACAATGCCGTATATGACACATGTTGATTTTATCGCCGTGTTTGACATCGTTCCAACGGCCAAATCGGCCGAATGGAACACTTGGCTAATGCTTCTGCATTTCAGCGCATTTCCCGGACGATTCTAGCAGGTGTGAATGCCTTCTGACCTGCTTTTTCGACTTTTACTATCGCCGGGGAGTGAGAATCGGTCGGTTGTTAATTAAAACGGTAGATCAAATGATTAATAGAACCATTGTAGGTATACCTGTAAAACTCTTAAATTGTTCCCTTCAAATTCTAACTGAAATAACTGTTCGTCCAATGTTGTATTTATATTCAGCAGTTCACAAATTCAATCTCCATCAACATTTTCTAAAATGTAATAATTTTCAAGGCTGATATAGAAATTTTCTATCATTATAATGTTTTAATAGGCACAAACCGCGCCTAGAGATTGCAAAAAATATGGGAACCAGTTTCAATAATAATAATAAGTTTCATTTCTTCTAAGAACTTCATAAATCCATTTTACATGGTGGATTGGTCCATAATTTTCCTCGTGTCTTACATTTGTCTTCGCCTTGTCAAATATTTTTCTCCATTTTTTTCTATCTGCAATCTGTTTTCTCCATCTTTCTACCTTAAATACTTTTATGTCCTCTTCTACTTGGTCCTGCCGCACTTGGATCTTTTCTCTGATGTGGAGTCTTTCATTATTTCTATTTATCCCAGCTCCTAAGGTATCTAAATGTTTTTTCCAACGACCGTACCAGAAAGTGATGGTTTTCATCCCTTTTTAGGGAGGAAAGTAGTCATTTCCCTCCATAGGGAGGAAAGTGGTTATTTTCCTCCCCTTTCCTTGGCAAGCCTCTAGCAGCAGCGGGAGGAAACTATGCCCTTTCCACCCTTGTAATACAACTATTTCCTGCGACCCTATCAGAAAGTGAACGTTTCTGCCTCTTTTCTGTGGTGCCAATTCCCTCCATAGGGAGAAAAGTGACAAGGAAAGTGGTCTCTTTCCGCCCTTTCTAAGGAGGAGAGTGATCCGGACAGGGCCAAAGGGCCAAAGGGCCAAAGGGCTGAGAGTTTATATAAAGAATCATTTCCCCTTTTA
This sequence comes from Pycnomerus fuliginosus, assembly GCA_963924575.1. Taxonomy (NCBI): domain Eukaryota; kingdom Metazoa; phylum Arthropoda; class Insecta; order Coleoptera; family Zopheridae; genus Pycnomerus; species Pycnomerus fuliginosus. The sequence goes on along the minus strand of OZ004617.1, from coordinate 41,900,193 downwards.
TCTCAAATTGGATATTCATTATAAGCCAATATAATCGTCTACTGCCATCTAGGGGTGAATAATCGAGAATTGATATAATTCCCTATTTCCATGGATATTTAACAACAATAAATTATATTACTAAACATCCTCTCTTATTTAAACAAATAATCAGTGAATAATCGATATTCTTATTCCTGCAAGCCTGTTTCAGTCCTTGGAGATAGTATCGTGACATTTCGAGTAAAAGAGCAGTGAAGCTTCTTTGGACTTGCCTCGAGGCTTTCACCATTCGTCTTTGGGCTTCTCCCAGTCCATGAGACCTTCTTAAGTTACGAAAAGACTCTCGGGTTCTTGGTTGAGTATTGATGATTTCAATAATTCCAGTGCATGAAGGGATTCAGTCTACGCAGTAGGTAAAACAGAGAGGCTGTATTATCGGCTTTTCCAGTTTTGAGATTACTGTGACACAAGAATAACCTCGAGAATAACAAATAACGACGAAATAAATAATTTGTCACAAAATGTCATAAGATGAAAGCGCCCAAAAGCACCATTTCTAGTGCATTAAACACCAAAATTGGCAACCCTTAAACTGACATTCGTTAATTTCATTTAACCACGTTGATACGAGTAAGTATTCATAGATGTCCTTCTTTTATTAAAATCATCAATAGACATGGTTAGTCACTCCGCACATTTTGGTAGTCACTGTATCCGTCAAAATGACGTCACGCTATGTAAAATTATATGGGGCGAAATATCCTTTTTTAGGCGCTCGACCGGAAAGTTAACCTTTCCGGTCGATTTTAGGACCGGAAAGTGGCCTTTCCCGGACTAGTCCGGGAAAGTGAAAAATTAATTTTCCCGGTCAATTTTAGGACCGGAAAATCAACTTTCCCGGACTAGTCCGGGAAAGTCGAAGTCCGGGAAAGTGACATTTCACCGGAATATTTTAGAAAGTGAAATTTCACCGGTGTGTTATGGATTACGATATCGTGTTAATTTTTGTTAGGCTCCTCACATTTTTCAGTTTAGATAATTTGAATTAAAATATTTAATTTCACACCAGAAAATATGTTGCGAGCACCTAAAAAATTTAATACGTAACTCACATGTAAAGTGTCTTTCCTGGACTCGCAGGCTTTCAGGCTTCCGCCTACGGCGTCAGCCTGAAATCTGCCTATTCGTCCAGGAAAGATCACTTTCCATACTCTTTACGTAAATAACTATTTTGACATGTTTACAAGTCTTCAAAATGTTTTTGCTCAGGGTTGGTCCCTGGGAATGTCTGACCATGTCTATACTAAACCAAGTTCGGGATGGTAGTACCCTCACTGAAACATGTTCTGATGGAATTGTATAGATTACTTTAGTCGAAGTGCTTTCTAGGTTCTTGGCTTGGCCTTCGTGAAGAAAGCTTGAAGATTGTCAATTTGTGACGAGGTGAAAGACGATCATTATCTCCCAACAAAACACTCAAATTTTGAACCTCTTTCCATAAAGACATGCAGTTGTTGAATGTCGCTAAGATATACCGTTTTCGAAAAAAATTACCATAATTGGATGAAAGTCCGAAAATTTGTTAGAGAAGAATTTGCTTAATCTGCTTAATTTTCGAAAATATGTACAGGGCATGACTTCTTGCATCATTTTAAGAAGAAAAGTTCATATGTACGTATGGCGGAAAATCCTTCTTAAGGGAGCTTACAGCCCTGCGATTGGCGTCTGGGAAAACATCATCTTCGAAGGGCCATAACTCCCTTATTCGGAAGGATTTTTTGTCGTATGTTCATATGAACTTTTCTTCCTAAAATGATGCAAGGAATCATCCCCTGTACTTATTTCTAACAATTGAGCAGATGAAACAAAATCTTCTCACAAATTTTAGCAATTTAATCCATTTAGGGCAATTTTATTCAAAAGCGTTGCGCCCTAGCAACGTCCAACAAAAGCATCTTTTTTATGTAGAATAGATCACAGATTGATTATTAATCGTGAGAAAAACGCCCATAACAGAAAAATATGCAAAACATCAACAAAGACCGTGTAAGAATGTTCGCCTATGATGTTACTAAAAATCCGAAAAAAAAATAATAGGAGGTCCTTTATAACACTAACCATTGCTCAAAATTTTCAAAACCGTATCATTTATATTTTTTGGATAATTTGAAAAAAAACTCAATTTTTGTGGACCCCTTTGAGGGGGCATAACTCCATTACCTGCATTACCCTGCATTAAAACATTTTAAAAAAATTTTAGTGTGCGTAATTATCGAGGCTATACAGGGTGCCTCAGAACTCCCGTATAAACCGGTAATAGCAGATTTCTGGACTCAATCTAAGACGAATTTTCTTTTGCAAAAATTGCCAGGGTACAACAGTTTTCAAATGGGAAGCAGTCAGAATAATGTATCATTTAATTAAATGGTATAAGGTAAAATAGGGATGTGCAGGCTGTTACTGGGGTACACAAAAAGTTGTTGATGCCTTATTTTTTGTGCCATTATTATTTTTTTGTGTATCTCAGCAACATGTTGCACATCCTTATTTTGCCTTACTATCCAATTCCGAGATTCATTGTGATTGGCAGACTTTAATTGCTTCCGATTTGAAAACTATTGGAGCGTCGAAATTTTTGCAAAGTAAAATTCGTCTAAGACACCCTGTATATTCTTTTTCACTTCTTTTAATTGGGGGTTCGAGTGCGGAGGTTCAATCGAAATTCCACCTATAAGTGAAAATTCTGAAAACTAGATGCGGGGCAGGAAGGGACAAAACATTTTGGCGGGGGGGGGGGCTACCGCCCCACACGCCCCCTATGGCCTAGCAACTGTTAATCCACACCACCCTCTGAAATTCACAAAGCACCCTCTAAAATTTTATTCCGGCTAGAGGCTTGGGATTTGAGGACAATTCTGATGCGATTTAGTTTTCGGTCCCGGCGCATCCACCATTTTCGCACAACGTTCAGTCATTTACATTTCTTTTACTTAGAAACCTGTTATTAATAATTGATCGTAAAGACTCATCCCGCATTTTGATGCCAAGACAAATTAATTAAAATTTTAATCGACTTAAAGAAGAGCTCGTAATCAGATTACGTATAAACATGCAGTTTATAAAAAGAGCTATTAAAGCTCTCTATTTGTAATACTAACCAGGCATTACGGGAATAATCACAAATCAAGATTATCATGTTTCTGGTGTACATAATCCTGAATCTATGTCTCCTGGATGTTTCACTTTTTATTTCCCCAGACGGCGAATCGATAGAGTTTCGAGATAAGGATCTCGCGGTGGATTATCGCAGCATTTCTAATCGTAAAAATGGTCTTGGCCCCGTTTTTTGCGTGGAAGCGGCCGTAATTCAGGTCCGTCCGGAGATTAATTGATGGCGGTGTTTGTTTAGCGAATGCTAATGCCTCCGCCGGCAAATGTACTATGTAAATAGGTTTAATGAATACATTTAGCAGTGTGCTCTGCTCATATCAATCCTTTCTTCGTTTTACAGCTGTTTGAATAATTCTGGTTCGGGCGGGCGAACGCATTGTCTACCGCCGCCGTCGATTTGAATAATGGAATAATTCCGTCGTTATTTGTCTGCCAAAAGGCGATCGCGCTATAAACATGTCGTTTTGGTAAAAATGCCTCTTTTTGAGTCCGCGATTAGGTAAATAGTGTACGCGAGCGGGTCATAAAAGTCCTGCTCTGTAAATACATCATCTCGCGCCCCGATAAAAACTTAATTCGTGTTTTATGGGCCCCTCCCCGCACTTAATGGATACTAGACAATGAAGTCGCTTTTATTCAACGTGGAGCTAGTATTTATGAGCCGAACCGCATTTCTATGCGTGTTCTATGCCCACCTATCAGCTCGTCCATCTATTGATCCTTTCAATCATCGCCACTGATAAATTATAGCCTTCCACGGACACGGCGATGGTTCCAGAACACGTTTTTGGATCCTGATTGCACAACACAGAAATTAAAAGATTTCTGGACTGCGTGGTAATTTTTTTAATCTTCAGTCTTCCTTCGGAATTTGATCAAATTTATTTTATAATTGGAATTTTCTGCAAAACTTGTCTTTCAAATACATACTTGTAGCTTTTGCTTTTGGAAAATCATCACTGGCTGAAGCTTCTCATTTATTTGATTCGCAAATGTTGAAACCATTAGTTCCTATACAGGATGTTTCAAAAACATGGTGCCAACACTTAACCACAGGTTCCTGAGGCGAAAATAAGGCGAACAGTGGAAAACACTTTTTGTTATAAAATGGATTCTCTGGGAGTTACGTCCCCACAAAATGGTAAGTACCCCAAAAATCAGTTTTTTCAACTTTACTTAAAAACTGTTGCAGATTTGATTTTTGCAACGTAGCTTCCTATCATAACCGGTTTTATTGTGATTTTTTTCAGGTTTTTCATTTAATTTCAATTAATGGAGGGGCTTTATAACATTTTCTGCTTATTTTTGTCTGTAGCCCGTTTTTTCAGAAAGTAGTGATACCAAAATGTACCTTTGTTGAATTTCGCTAAGATGCATGGTTTTTGAGTTAAACGCTTCTAATTAGTTTAGTGCAAGAAAATAAATAATTTTTTTTGTTTGTTATTTCTCGACTTGAAATCAAGCTTAGATGAGGTGATATACTCTTTGGTACCTTAAGCTGTCACACTTAACTGTTTTTAAGTTTGTTAAAATGAAACAAAACTTGAGTTATTCCTAACTCTATAAGATGTCGCTTAAGAAGTTATAATGACTTTATTATAAATTTTAACGTGGAGAAATAATAATCATGAATTCCATTTGTATATTGAAATTTCTTGCACTAATGAACAAAATTTAACTCGAAAATCAAGTAACTTAGCAAAATTCAACGCGAATACTTTCCAAATTTCCAAAGTTCAAAGTCGTACTTGTGGTAGTTTTTGATCAAATTCTAAGAAACTTGTGGGGCGTAGCTCAGAGACTCCTGTTTAGGACAAAAACTTAGGTATAGGTATTTACTTTTCCTTTTATTTTCACCTATGTGACTAAGTGCTGGCACCATGTTTTTGAAACACCCTGTATACCTATGACAATCCAACAAAAGAATATTTAGTCTTGACAATGGAAACAATTGAAGTTGCCAAAACATTAGACGTTTCATTTGTCAGAATTTTTTAACCTCCCCACTCCACTTCACCACTTAAAAAAGGGAGGTTACTGTATAATCACCAAAATTTTCGAATTTGAGATATAATAGTTATTTATGTACCAAGGGTGTTATAAAGATGATAACGCCCGGAGGGCGACGATGATCCAGCCCGAGGGCCTTTGGCCCGAGGGATGGATGTCGCCCGATGGGCGTTATCATCTAGTAACACCCGTGGTGCATACATAATTTTATTTTTCACAGTAATATGTAGAATTGGTTTTAATTCGCAATAATATTTGTGATCAAAGTAAAAGCAAGCTCTGATCGTTGCTAAGGACCTTGCTTATTTATTTTAAAATTTTGAGCTGTGCGAATTGAAGGTGCGAAATTTCGGAAGAAGTTTGACTATTGTCGGGCAGATATTTTGGTTATATCGAAGAAGACTGCTGAAAATTTGTTATCTACGACATCGAGGGCGAGTTATGAATAAGAATACATAATATCTGTCAACTTTGGAAGTTGGAATGTTGGTTGTGAACGATACGGTGATTATGTTGGTGTACTTTTAGGAATTGGTATGTTTTCTACCTACTCGAGTTTTACTAATTTTATTCCTTTTTTACAGTTTGAGACTTTTGGTAGGTACCAACTCGTTTGAGATGAGATCCATTCTGATTGTTAATAATGAAGACTACGTTGACATTTTCCGTTAGAGCATCCGATTGTTTGGTGATGTCATTTATGAAACAAAGGTCCAAAAAGGAGTCAAAAGTTTTGACAGGAAGCTATGCTTTGGCATTTATGAAATATATTCCTAAAGGAACTTTATCTGCTGATGCATAAATGAGGTAAAATGCTGGTATTCATTTACGTTAGGTACATTACATAAATGTTTACAGGCTTCTCTGATTATGGATGTTTTGGTGCTTTGATAGCAAGATTTGCAAGCTCGATCTGTGGGAGAAACTGAAGAACAGGAAAGAACCATCAAGGTCCAGATTTCCGTTTAATATTGGAAGATGGTACAATGGAAAATCCTAGTAAACTGTGCGTGAAGAATATAAGAGCACTAGTTAGAAGTTCACCAGGAGTAATTTTTATGTATTCCGTTTTTAATTGTAACAATAATTACTTATAAATAAAAATCAGTAATAAGCGGGCGTTATGAATTATAACGCCCTCTTATAATACCCCGGGTGTTATGGTCTTGTTTATATGCTTCGTATCCTAGGTATTATCAACATATAATAGGCAAGTGAAAAATAAATAATTTTCAGACAGAAAAAATGCAGCAGAGAAGCGGCTGGAACCTCCCCATCGCGTGGATCTTTGTATTCTGTGTAGATAGTAGTCAATTCAACAGAATTTGTCATCCACTGTCAGCCCGCTCCCTTTCAATGAGAAAGAATTTTTTCTCTATTTTCCACTGAAATGGTAGAAACTGTGAATATATTTTTAGAACCAGAATTTGATCGTCTTTCTAATGGCGACATAAAAAAGGAGGCCTTGCTTTAAAATTTAAAGTTGATATGCTTAAATGGCACTTCCCGTGGACCAATTGCTTCCAAAAGCCTTTCAGGTCTTCAACGGGTCACCCAATCTCCATGTAGCAAATTTCAGCAAAATCGATTCACTAATCTGGGCTATAGTGTATTTTTAGTGGTACTACAAAATTTCGATTTTTTGACCCAAAGAGCACTAAATGCGAACGAATTTTGTCTTATTTAAAACCAGAATTTGAAGACCTTTCTGATTGTGACAATAAATCTTTCAAAAACTTGTTTTGGATGGTTAAATGAGTGAATAATTTTAAAGTTGGAAATTGGTGTGCCAAAACGGCACTTTCCGTGGGCCGATTGAATCCAAAATTTGTTCGGCTCTTCGACGTGCAATACAATGCCCATGTGCAAAATTTCAGAAAAATCGGTTCAGGGGCTTGGGCTGTACCGCGATTTAAAAGTCCGATAAAAATCTTTTTTTTTTAAATTTTTGGTCAAAAGGGCACTAAGAATGAATGCATTTTTAGAAGCAGAATTTGAAGGCCTGTCCTATCGTGACGTGAAAAATGGGGGTTTGCATTTAAAATTTAAAAGTTGATGTGCCAAAATGGCATTTCTAGTTGCACGATTGGCTCCAAAAGCTTTTCAGATCTAAGTTGGGTTATGAGATGCCTACGCACCAAATTTCAGACAAATCGGTTTAGTAGTTTTGGCTGTGGTGTGTTTACAAACGTACGTACGTACACACACAGACACATTTTGAAAACCGCTTTTTTGGGTTCCTGAGACCTCAAAACGTGAAGATCTGGTGCTATCTCGAATTCGAAAATTTTAGTGATTGCAGTAACCTCCCATTTTTTTAAAATTTTGTTGGAGTTGGGGAGGTTAAAATGTAAATTATTCTTTAACGCAGCGCTGAACAGGTCTGCCTCGTGTATTTTCATGGATTATATGACCAAGTAAACACGTTGAAGCAAAAGGCAGACCGGGCAAAACACTTAATGGACATCCATTTTTTAACAAGTTTGAAGGACTGTCGATTGAAGGGTTGGTAGACGCACTGATTATGATTCGTCATGATAATGATCACAATCATCAAAGTCTGCCAGAGGAGCAGGTCATTTAAAAAAATTTGTTACTAGTTCGCTGACTATGGCTGCTCTCTGGGAGAAACAGCAGGTTTCAATTTGTGATTGCTTTCTTTCTAACTTATTTTGTTCCAGTGGTGACCACCACAATTTCTGTTTGAAAAACCGTGGCACAGTGGTGCAGTTAAATTTAGGTCGAGGTCGTCGGAGTAGACAGCTCCTGAGCCGAACTTTTTTTGCTCTGTCACAGCATCATAGAGAGCTGAGAACATTTCAGGATTTTCAGGATCCTGGACTAAAAGAGGCAAAGAATATCTTGAAGGAGATTTCGCGCTTGTATATTCTATCTAAATTATAATTATTATAATATAGAATAAACCTTCTCGCTTCAATAAAAAGACGACAATAAAGTTGAATAGACGTCATTAAGATTGAAGGTAGCAGAAATAAAGCAATAAACGGCTATTTTAAGCAAAATCTGCCAATCTTATCTCACGTTCCAGAAAATAATTATTTTATTGAAAATTATGGTCTAGCAATAAATAAAGCCGAACTGGAATTGCCCCAATCTTGCAGATCTCTTTATTTGCGGTGATTTATTATTTTATTATTTCACATATTTATCCGAGGGAGAGATAAAGCTATTCAAACAGCAATATAATCGATCCGCCTGTGGAAATCATGCATGGGTTATGTGAGTCGAAGGCCTCCAACATCTTATCGGGATCGGTTGTGCGGAAAAATTCTTGTTCTCCGTTTGCCATTAACATAATTTACTTCGGCAACAAACAAAACGTTTGTCACGTCTCATACGTAGATTGTTGTTGCTCGACGCTATACTTTCTAATGAATGTTCTTAGAGCGGAATGGAGGCATGACGGGAATAGGTAGGTATTCTCGTCGTGGTGAAAATGATCACCGAGATAGGATCTTACAAAATACTTTGAAGATTCAGAAAATCATAAAACCAACGAAAAAGTTTAGACAGCTTTGCCCGGCGCATCCACCAATTTTAATGAAATTTAAAAAATGGTTCTGAAATGCTTCGCATCTACATACATACTTATAATTCTATAGATATAAGCTCAGATGGTCGGCGCATTTGTCTAAGCGAGGGGGGTTATTAAATTAATGCTGATTTCAATTGCAGGTAGTGTATACCGAAAATGTGTAAGACTGTATCTCAATGGCTGATTTAGCGCTTTGGAGGCCCTGTCGACGTGTCGTGACACTTGTTTGAGACAAGGAGTAATATCAAATTGGCTACTCACTACCTACTTATACTGCTTTTCACTGCTTTTCTCCAAAGAATTAATGAATATGTTGCAAAAAAATGCTTATTTTCGTGGCTCCAAGACTGTCAGCGCCAATAATTATCGACGGCAGCTTTTTTGATGTACCTAATCTTGGAAAATTCACAAACAATAAAATTATTTCTTTCGTTTTCGTTTTCTACTATATTGTTCGAAGCAGAATTAAAAGACTTTTAAATCTGATGTCCGGAAATGGTACTTCCGGTGGCACTAAAGTAGTAGCTAGGGAGGGATTGCCAAAAAGACTATTATTGTTGCGACATGTAAGTACCAAACTTCAGCTAAATTGGTCCAGTAGCTTAAGTTGTAGCGAGCTTTTTAATGTTTTAGTGCCGTAACAGATCGCGGAGGTACTCTTGTCTTCGATTATTCTCTCGCTCGCTCGCTCGCTCGTCTCGTCTCGTCACTCTCCTCTGTCCGTCAAATAATTTGAGAACGAATTGAGATATCGACCTGAAACTTCGACCTTCAAGTCTGTTGAAGGGGAAAGGTGTCAATGCGCTTAAACCCCTAACATGCAGTACACAAAAATACGAGAACTTAAAAACCACTCAGCGCATCAAGACAGAATTTGATATTTTTTTTTTTTATTTTTTTTTTTTTATTAAACAATAGCGTTTATAACATTAAAACTGGTCTGTTAGACCAACCATTAATTTTATTTTAATATTTCTTAACCTAAATTGTTTAACCTAATGTTCACCCAGTGGCGTCCAGAAGTTTCCTTTGTTTGCGCACACGCACTCACAAGCACTGTGCTCTGCTTTTTGTTCTTATTCTTACGCTCACAACTTAAGTCACCAACTCGAAAGGCTTCTTCCTCTTGAGCCTTCTTGTCAGGTTTTCATTATTTAGAAGCTGGATTGCTTCCACATTATTGGTGTGTTGGTGTAGACGTAATTCGTGTTTAGCTGCGAATTTTTTTATCTCACTAGTGATATCTGGTATTCCAAGGTCTCGATGCAGGTCACTGTTACGTATGTACCACGGGGCGTCTACTATATTTCGCAGTACTTTATTCTGGAATCTTTGGATGCATTTAATATGACAATCACTGGCACAACCCCACAGTTGAATGCCGTATGTCCAGACTGGCTTCAGGATCTGATTATATATCTGTATTTTATTATGAATTGACAATTGTGATTTACGTCCTAAGAGCCAGTACAGTTGTCTATATCTAATGTCGAGTTCGGCTCTTTTCTTCTTTATATGTTCTTTCCATTTTAGTTTAACATCCAAGGTCATACCAAGATATTTTGCAGTGTTTTCATAAGGAATGATATTTTCGTTGAGTCTAATTGGAAAATACTCAGTTTGTCTGTTTGTGAAATTTATATGCGTTGACTTTCGTTCATTTAACTTGATTTTCCATTTTCTCGTCCAATTACAAAATTGGTTAGTTGTTTCTTGAAGTTTACTGGTAGTTTCTTGTATGTCCGAACCAACAGCCATAACTGCAGTGTCGTCCGCAAATTTGGCGATGGTTACGTTTTCTAGTTGTGGTATGTCACACGTATATAATAGATATAGGATAGGTCCAAGAACACTGCCTTGCGGAACCCCTGCTGATATGTTCTTTAATTCAGAGTACTCATCCTCTTGCTTTATGCGAAAAAGTCTGTCAGAGAGATACGATTGCAGAAGGTCTGCGAACTGCCTTGGTAGCATTTTCTTTACTTTGTGCATTAAGCCTTCATGCCAGACCTTATCAAAGGCCTGAGCCACGTCTAGGAAGATGGTTGTGCACATTTTCTTGCCTTCCAAGGCTTTCTCTATAATATCCGCGATCCGATAGTTGAGTGTTTTTCTCTAAAGCCAAATTGGTGGTTAGGGATTAATGCTTTTCTTTCTATTATTGGTTTTAACCTCTTAATTTGATATGGTGTGCTAATTTTCAGTGACACTGTATGTGGATGGACTAATTTTCAGTAAGATCTAACAAAATGGATGAAATGTAAGGGTTGCAACTGAAATTTTTTAAATGGTGATGGTATAAAATTGCACGGTTCGATGGATTTCGGTCAATCATTGAAAAAAGTTCTCGTGAGTTTTCAACCTAGGCTACTAACAACCCCTAAACCCTAGCAAGCGGAGTAAATACTAACAACCTTTAACGCTGTGCATGCAAGCGAATAAATAGGTATTATTTATTTTTCCTGAAATCCTTTTGATCTACCTTCTGAATAACCGAAGTAAGTAAATACGCAAAAAGTTATGTAACGCCGAAGAGATAAACTCACTCTTGAAATCATAAAAGGGTGAAATCATGAGAGGTTGAAAACGTGAATCTCTAAATTGCCGCAATTTTTCAACGAATTGGATTAGGGTGGTTAAATTGAAAGCACAACTTTCTTTAGAGCATATGGGGGCGGTGAAATAGGGGGTTGGGATTTAGGGGGTGAAACGTTCATAAAGCTTTATAATTTTACACGTTCATAAAGGTTCATGAAACGTTCATAAAGCCCCGTAATTTGAAGCAATATTATGCTGTAAAACTGTAAGGTTTTACACATTACATCTTCGAGAAAGGAGGAGTAAATTTTAGGAGAAATTTATCGAAGGGGATGAAATCGAGGATGAAATTTACGAGTGGAAACTCCAATTTTTTCTGAATAGTGCAGGGTTGAAACTCGGGTTGAAATTAATACAATTCGATAACTTTCCATTGACGGTACAAAAAAAGACGTAATCATCATTCCCGAAAAACCACAATTAATTAAAGGCGCTACAACCCCAAAAATGCAAAAACATAAAAATTCGAGAACTCAAAAACTGCTCAACGCATCAAAGCTGAATTTAATATGACAATTTAACGTGACACTGGTAGACCGACGTGCAATTTTCATTATGATCTAACAAGGGAGATGAAATTTAATTGTTGAAACTGTAAATTTTTTCAGGTAAATGGTGGAATAAAATTATGGAGTTCGATAGATTTCGGTCAACCATTGACCATTGGCTTCAAAATAAAACCAACCCCTAGGTGGCTAATAACAAATCACTAGAAAGCGGAGAAAATATTTGCATAATTGCCTTATTTTCGTGTTATTTTCTGTAATTCTACTTAACCACAATTAATTGTTATCCCCTTGGACTTTTCATCCCCCTTTACAATTTTTCAACCCCCTAAGTGTTAATTTCGCAGAATTCGCGTAATTTCATTTTTCTTTGGTAATAAATGTTTACTGTTTACTTTCTACAATTTTTCAGCTTCCCTTGCAATATGTAAGTATAAGTAGGTATTTGAACCCCCCAAAAAGCTAGATTCGCACAATTGTCTTATTTTCTGTAATTTTTCTTCATTATGATTGATTCACATCCCCCCCTTTAACTTTTCATCTCCTTGAATTTTTCAGTCTCCTGAGTGTTAATTTAAGAAAACTTGCGTATTTTCCTTTTTTTTTCGGTAATATACTGAACTCATTTGGATTCAGTTTAAGTTTCACAATAATTTAACCCCCTTTGCAATGGGTAAAGTATTTCAACAGCCCAAAAGTCTCAATTACATATAATTGGTTTATTTTCGTGTTATATTTTAATTCTACTTAATCACAGTTAATCTTCACACCTCTTGACTTTTCATCCGTCTTCTCAATTTTCCAATTCCGGTAATCCTACTCATATATTCAATTGGATTATATTTTCACTCTTTTTAACTTTCAACCCCCAGTATTTCAACCCCTCTAAAACATACTATATACACTATACAGGGTGGTGAATTTTTCGTTGCCCACCATTGGGAACTGTAGTATAGTAATCAATTAGTAGTGGGGATTAGAATCTAATAAGGATTAGGTGATAGACAATTAGAATAAGTAGTCTAATAAGCACAACGGATCATAACCGACACTGTATTGCTTAAGACATAATAAATATATAGTGTAAGGTTTACGGCGTTTCACTGCCCTTGATAACTACCCGAACTCCTAATAATACATGGCGACCCTGCCAGGAATCCGTGAAATATGATGGAGATATCGTAAATTAGAAAAAAGTTGTGCTTTTTCAAGGTGATTTAGATTCTGTATAAAATTCTCCTTTATCTTTATTCGTTTCTGAGTTATCCCGAAAAAATGAAAAGTTGCGATTTTAAAGAAAAATTCTTATCTTTTTAACGATTGGTGGTTATTAGATGAAACTGGAATTTAGAATTCTTATATTTTTGTCAGATGTGAACCCAATAGCATAGACAGACACTTTTTAGGCCTTCTAAATTTTGAGCAATGACAGTCAATTTTTCTTTTCCTTATGGCCTCCATATTGGAAATTAACACCATTGGGTGCACAAAAAGATTAGCTTTTCAAAAATGTAACCAACAAGAACTTTTTTGACAGATCGTGAAAATTTGAAAATTGGTATGAGTAATTTTGTAAAATTAGTCTAAATTTAAATGAAAACAATTGTTTTGCAATTGCAAAATGGTACATCGACTCTTTCAATATTTTTTAACATGCGAAAACAATTGAATTCGGTAATTAAATTCGTCTTGGCATCGTGTGACTCAAGCTTTGAGATATTTTTTCAAAAAAGTCCATATTTATTACATTTTTGAATGGTGTTAATCCAATGGTGTTAAAATCCAATCTCGCGGCCATAAGAAAAAGAAAAATTGGCTGTCGTTTCTCAAAATCTGGAAGGCCTAGAAAGTTTCTGTCAATGCCATTGAATTGACAGATGTCAAAAATATAAAAGTTACAAGTTTCATTTGAATACTATCAATTGTTAGAAATATAAATTTTTCAATAGTAATACGACTCTTGATTGCCGCGGGTTTTGACGTCCAAATGGTTGTCAACTACGAGTCAAAATGGTAGATTTGTTTAGGCTAAAAAGAGGACGAGAGCTTGCTCCATGAGGACTCAACAAAGCAACCAAGAGACTACGAGTCGTATTTGCAGATTATTCTATAAATTAAAGTATTGAGTAAGTAGTGTCAAGTTGACGTTGTAGTATTATCACTGTAATCAGGATTTGATTGGTTACTGGTTTACTAAATGCTGCTTTGGATTGGTTCAATACTTAATGTATAAAATAATCTCTATAATCACGATTTTCAGTTTTTTCAGGAACGGATCAAGAAATCGGGAAATTCTTTAGACATTTTTAATCGCCCCGAAAAAGTTACAACTTTTCTCTAATTTGCTCTTGATCTCTTATGGTTTCCGAGCCCCCAATGGTGGGCAACAAAAAATTCACCACCCTGTATAGGACTATCTCATGTTTTCCATCCCAATTCACAATTTTACAACAATTTGCCTTTTTTCCGGTGCTTTTTTGTTGATCTGAATTAATACATCCTTGTAAGCATTATTTCAGGGCCCTTTTTTAAGGTGTCATCAAAAATGGAGGTTGGCGACCTTGCATTTTTTTAAGGCGGTGGGTAGAGGAGAGGTTATAAATAATTGGGGAATATTGGTTCCGCTGATAAGTCATTTGGAAAATAGAATTTTTTCCTGGATATAGTGTGTATGCTAGTGGGTTCTCGTTTTTTGTGCCTTTCTTTAATGTTTGGACATCTTTCGATAAATTTACGATGCGATACTTAAAGCAGTTATTTTTGTTTGACTCAAACTTTTTTACTTATTTTCAGGCAACTGTTTAATATTTTGTGTTAATTTATTTTCTGAATTTGCCCAGGCAGCGTAACAAAATACCAGTTCCTCTTTGTAAACGGACCTTGCTTTCAATGAAAATAATTAATCACAGGCATTATTAGGACCGATTAGGAGAAAACAACTATTAGTAATTTGAGTTTGAAATGGTTTTTACCTCGCTTTTTGCTGAATATAATTTCTCTCAATTATCAGATAAATAAATGAATTGTTTGAATTATCCAATTACAGCAATTCTAGTAGTGTAGAATGGAATACTTTTTGGACGCATCAAGGCAAGAAACAGGCCACATCGCGCTCGCAATTCCAGAAGTAAGATTAAAAATTGGCAATAAAATTATGCCATTTCCCGGCTGTTATCGCCCGGCCGGGGGTGGTGTCGACACACGTAACGAAAGGACGGAATTGGGCTCCGCCATGCAATTCTCTAATAAGGCGCATTTTCATTGTTCTTCCTGCACGTTACACAGTTGACATTCTCTAATTTGAATGGAATTACGGCTCGGAGAGATCGAGGCACGATATCCAGAAATTACCTCGTCGGCGTTCTTGCAATAGATATCCAATCCCTGCATTAGCGCACTCCATTACCGATCTTCATTAATATTTATATCGATTACTCAAAGAGGCTCGATTTACATACGCCGTAATCTTATCGGGTCCGGTAGCTCCGTATTGACAATATCCATCATCCGAGCAACAACATCGAGAAGCCGCATGCCCGTCAAACTGGCCGATTGCGTCCTCTAATTTATAACCGTGCGGGGTACTACGTTATCGAACGAGACGCGGGGTGCAGGTGGTCCATCTGCTGGACATCGTCGCGATATCGCATGCAGGTATATTAAATTTACTTCGCATACCATCACACTTTCCTGTATTAAGCTGTAATGTTGGCTATACTTCATGTTGCCGAGTAGTCGGTGGTGTTGCTAGCCCCAATTCCCTAACCTTATATTTAGCCATTTTCAAATTATTGACATTAGGATAGGTCGTTACCGGAGTCCAACCGCAAATTATACACCCGAGCTAAGTGATAGATGTTGGGGTTTTGACGTATTACACCATTCACTTAAAGTATGGAATTATAGTGGCCAGGTGGGTGATGCTGCTCTACCTTGAATTTATAAGAAGAAAAATCTGATTTATCGGCTCTGAGAAGGCGATTATAACATGCCGAAAGGAAGCTGACAAGACTTCGCACTCCGTTCAAGGGCGGTCCTAACGGTAATTACCTCCCCCCAGTACAGAGCAATACAGTAAAAAAGTATATACGTCTGAAAGTGTACGACTTCTTAGTCTTTGTTCCTGGCTGTGACTCCAACATTTGTAAAACTAATTAATATTCACTCTTGTAAGGAATAAGAAAGGAAATAATTTCATCCTTACATTGACATTCTGAAGTATTCCCACAAGATTCTGACTTAGGACCGCTCGCCCTTGACTCCATTGAGATCTAGCTGGAAGATACTCACAGTCCTGAGCAAGACCGTGAACCCCATGGATCAATATTGGTTTTCTGTAGATTGCCTTTGATATCCTTTGGGCAACTTCAAATCTCAAATAACCTAATTGTTAAAAGGTTCAATGAAACCTTAATTCAAATGAATTATCTGAATATATGAGTAACATTCAAATTAAAAGCAAAGTTAAATATAAAGTTGTCTCAAACACTTGGTTGTCTCTGGTAATATGACCCTAAACTCTCTGATTTAGGTGTAGAGTGCGGTCCAGCCAATGCTCTTTCAACCAATTGACGTTCACTGAGAGCATCTGACCAAAAAGATTATTTTTCGTCTTAAAATTTGAACTAAAGTTGCAAGCTCTCTTAATTTCTAGACTCCTGGGTTAAATGTCTCTTAACCTCGAGACCCAGCTAAAGCTCTCTAAATTTTGAGACTATAGACCCAAAACTCTCTGTCGAACTAAAAAGCCCTTATAGTTTTTGCACGGTCAGGCTGTTGAACTCTCTATAACCATCGATCCAAAACACCGCCAAGCTAAGGTGGTAGTCCGAGGGTAATTGACGTTCACTGAGGGCATCTGAGGTTGTCCTGACCAAAAAGATTATATTTCGTCTGAAAATTTGACCTAAAACTGCAAGCTCTCCTAATTTCTAGACTCCTAGGGTAAATCACCCTTAATCTCGAGACCCGGCTAAAGCTCTCCAAATTTTGAGATTATAGACCCAAAGTCAGACTGCAGAACTCTCTACAACTATCGATCCAAAACACTGCCCAGCTAGGTTGGTAATGTTAAAATCATATTGTTCATTATTATTATTGTTCAGATTTTGTCATGGAAACGTGAATAAGAACACGAAAGATTAATTCAAACAATCTGTGGTTTCTGTAGGGCAATTGACTTTCACTGAGGGATCCTGAGGTTGCCTTGACCAAGAAGATTATTTTTCTTCTTAAAGCTGCAAGCTTTATTAATTTCTAGGCTCCTGGGTTAAATGTCCCTTAATCTGAAGACCCAGCTCTCCAAATTCTGGTATTATACATAGAATCAAAACCCTCTGATACGGTTCAACCATAATGCTCTTGCAAACTTGACATTCAAACTAAAGCTCTGTCGAGCTAAACACCTTACAGTTTTTAGACTGTCAGACTGTAGAACTCTCAATAACTATCTATACAAACCACCGTCCGGCTCAGGTGGAAACTTGAGGGTAATTGACGTTTACTAAGGGCATCTGAGGTTTTTTTCGTCTTCAAATTTGACCCAAAGCTGCAAGCCCTCCTAATTTATAGACTCCTAGATTAAATGTCCTTTAACCTCGAGACCCAGCTAAAGTTCTCCAAATTTTGAGACCATAGACCCAATACTCCCTTATTTATAGGATGCGTGCCAGCCAACGTTCTTTCACCCTTGACACTTTAGCTCTGTCGAGCTAAAGCTCTTACAGTTTATACACCGTCAGACCGTTGAACTCTCTAGAACTATCGATCCAAAACACCGCCGAACTAAGGTAATTATTGACGTTCACTGAGGACATTTGAGGTTGTCCTGACCAAAAAGATTATTTTTCGTCTTAAAATTTGACCTAAAGCTGAAAGCTCTCCTAATTTATAGACTCCTGGGTTAAATGTCCCTTAACCTCGAGAGGCCGTTAAAGTTCTCCAAATTTTGAGACCATAGACCCAAAACCCTCTGATTTATAGGATGAGGTCCAGCCAATGCTATTTCAAACAAATTGACAATCAAGCTAAAGCTCTGTCGAACTAAAGTCCTTTCAGTTTTTGCACGGTCAGACTGCAGAACTCTCTACAACTATCGATCCAAAACACTGCCGAGCTAAGTTGGTAGTCTGAGGGTAATTGACTTTAACTGAGGGATCTTGAGGTTGTCTTGACCAAAAAGATTATTTTTCTTCTTAAATTTGACCTAAAGCTGCAAGCTCTATTAATTTCTAGACTCCTGGGTTAAATGTCCCTTAATCTGGAGACCCAGCTAATACTCCTCAAATTCTGGGACTATACATAGACCCAAAACCCTCTGATTTATAGGATAAAGTCCAGCCTTGACACTCAAGCTAAAGCTCTGCCGAGTTAAAGAATTACAGTTTTTTGACCGCCAGATTGCATAACTCTACAGGGTGTTCCTTAAGTACACCGTCAAACTTCAGGGGCTGATTCTTCACATTATTCTAAGACCAAAACTTCCTATTGACATACGTCCTGTTAGTTTCCAAGTCACACGGTGTCTAAATTCTAAAAACAAAATTAGTTTTTTGCTAATATTTCAAAAACGCTTTAAGATATTTTGTTGAAGCTTGGTATACATTTATACCACTTAAGAGACAATCTGCATAGTATACGGAAATTTTTTTACCAATTCCAGGGGCGTAGGTGCAGGTAATCAGGTGCCTACTTTTTCCCGTCAAGTAGAGCACGCCACTGTTGTTTTGTAAAAATGAGTCGTATTTATTATCGACTGTTTAAAACTGCACAAAATCGTCCTCTCTCATTGTTTCTTTATGATCAGCCGTTTTTGAGAAAACAGGAAAAACCTAATCGCTTTAATTTAATTAATCCACATTTTAAATATCAGACGACCAATACGCTGAAAAGCTTAATGGGTTTAAGGACTTTCATGGAAAAATAAAAAAGGCAGAAAATCTAATTGTGCACACTTAAAAATTTGCACACCCTGTATCTTGGAAACTAAGCACTTTAGGACATATGTCCATAGGAGGTTTTCGTCTTAGAATAATCTGAAGAATCACTCCCTGCCAGTTTGGCGGTGTACTTATGGAACAGCCTGTACCTACAGGGTGAGTCTGAAAGACACCGCGTCCTTTAAACCACAGAATCTGCTGTTCAAATGATGAGGCTTGGTGCAAAAATTATTGGTCAGTTGTGATTCCTCTTGATGTTATGAGACGACAAAAATCTTCATTTTAAAATATTTTTATTTAATATCTTCCGAATGGTCTATCGCAGGAGTTTGAATTTTTGCACAGCATTGTTACCGACCAAGGGGCAACTGCTGAGGGTACCTTGGACATTATCCAAAAATCACAACCTTGTTATACAGGACGCTCCTAAAGTTATTTGTCCTTGAACTTTCTTATGTTCGAAAATATTGCTAATTTGCATATGCGGCATTACACGCTTGATACTTTCAAACCTCCCCACAACAAGTGCAAAAATGAAAAATCGGCATGAAATTCGAGTTTCGGCGGGGCCGAAAGCGAGCAGCCGCCAGATAGCAAGTCCGTTTTGGAGTGGTAACTTTTTCTACAGATTACTAATTACCATAATGTAATAATGTTAGTTGGTTATTGAGACGGCTGGGATCAAGGGTCTGGAATCAGTTGTCGCCTATTAATAGTCTTTTTTTGACTTGAGAAGAAAAAGCATGTTCGGCTCGTTTGCACTCTTTGCAAATTTTTCTTTCTAAAAACCTCAACCTTGCATAAATCGTTCTGAAGACGAATTAAAAACGACAAATTAACGTTGGTATTTGCGTTCTATAAAAGTTTTTGTTCCGCATTATTCAAATTCCACCTAATAACCTCAATTGTGAGGGATTCCAGTATTCGAACTATCGACTTACTGCATTTTTTTATAGCCAGGTTGATGAGAAAACAGCAACTTCCGGCCAAAACCTATCACTATTTTATTAAATTAATGGAAAAAATAAGAAAAACAAACCTTTTGGTGGCTGCACTTGGCACTTTTTAAACGCCTTTATTGATGTTGTCGGCAACACCACAATCCAACCTTCGCGTGCATGGACCCTCGATGTTTTTGTCAATTTTACCGTCGACGAAGAATCCTTACCACTTCCTAACACCATTCCAAAAGTTCTTCAAACTCTTCTTTTATATTTTTTTGCATGTTTTTTTCTCGACAATCGACATCACTAAGTATTCGAAAATAATGTGATGTGTTCGAGGTTTGAAATTGCGGAATAAGAATTAATTTAAACGAGATAAATAATAAATAAGACAAATTTATTTTTCGCAAGCAGGCGGTCAAACAACCCCGAATAATGCGAATGCTTATATGATCCTGTCGGAATATTTGGCAAAAGTGCTTGTCGAGCCCTACTCCAGCAACCTTCTAAATTGTAGGAAAATGGGAGAGCATCAGTAGTGATGCGAGAACGTGTGCCTCCTGTCGCCATAAATTAATCCGGATCCACGTTCAGCAATTAAGCAGCGTAAACGTAATTCGCAAACTTCATAAAATTAAGTATTATGAACAAACATCGCATGATTGCGATTAAAATAAGCGATGTGGGTTTTCTGGAAGCCGGTCGTAAAACATGGAGTAAATAAACGAGGAGTGGATGCGTCGTCTCGCCTGGGTTACAGTTGTTGTTTCCGTTACTTAATTAAATGGATCTCCATCAAATAACGTCTCCACTACCTGGCGCAGAGAGCGCACCTCTAATTTATTTCAATGTATCTTTTAAACACATTGTTATAACAAAAAGGTATATTAAATTCGGAATGGAGCACTAAAACAACGGCCATAAAATGTTTTACGTTTATTTTTATGTTTAGAAATTTAAGAATGACAATTTAAAAGCCGTAAAATTAAACACTAACTCCGATGTGTATTGAGATAAGGAGGAGAATAGGGAAGGAAGCACTTAAACCGGAGGACGGTCGAAATCTGGCTTTTATTGCGGTCATAATTAATTTCCAACTTTTTTATAATAACCCTCGATATGCACTATTTTTAAGGCGTCGTTACACTGACGTTTATCTTTCCACACAATTGGAATATTTACTGCACGTTATTGACCCAACCTGCTCCCTCTTTGCTCGTATTTTATCGGGGCCTTAAATGCCATCGCTGCACAATGAGGATTAAACACTAGATGATGTCACAGATTTGGATAAATCCGACTGGAAGTTGTTTTATGACGGGTACACGGCTCAAGAATTTCTTGATTCTCGCCTTCACCGGAACGTGGGAGGAATTAACCGTCAATCATCTGGATATTTCGAGTGGGTCAAAGGAAAGAACTGCAAGAACAAGCGAACAGTCAGGTTTTCGCATTACCAATTTTTTCGTGTCTAAACACCCATTGGCCTATAGCGGTTCTTTTAGGCCAATTAATTATCAGATAATTAGAAAAACAATAGTAAAGGTATTTTTTGAATCCAGAGCCATCGGAAGATGTGCGTCAAAGCGCGTGTATCCCTTTAGATGTTTATCACATTGATGGGTGTGGAGATGCATTTTATTTATTTTATCAATTCTATCAATCTGCACCTAGTAGTAGTGCCTCCCCAGACCCACAGATGTGTCTAAAAGACAAATTGTTGAAAATCTGTTTACGGTATTTACGGTATAACAGTGTTTACGGAATTGCGACGAAAAACCTGAGATGGTGCTTTGCAATGTTTGCAGTAGAAAAAAAAAATTAACAAAAAAACACAAAAACTTGCGGAGTCTGTAGAATTAGCACTCCAGGGGGATTGAAAAATATTGGAGGGGACGAAAAATCAAGAGGGGTGAATATTAACAACTGTGGTTAAGTAGAAATACAAAACACAGAGTGTTCATTTGAAAACTATCCACCCCGAATATCTCGTAAACGAATTGAGAGATGAAAATTCGCTCGGACAAGTCGATTTTTATTTCGAGGGGGACACTTAAATCCGTGCAACCCTAGCAACCTCAACTTTGAAATTTTAAATGGAAACCTTCCACTTGTGATACATCATTAGAAAGCTAATTTTATTACAAATCCAATGATGTATCACAAGTGGGGGATGACCATTTGAACTTTCAAAGTTGTGGTTGCTGGGGGTTAGGGGGTGTGTTGTGAAATATCACCAGGCACAGATTTATAAGTATCCCCCTCGAAATAAAAATCGACCTGTCCGAGTGAATTTTCACGTCTCATTTCGCTTACGAGACGAGGGGTGGATAGTTTTGAAATGAGCACCCTGTAATCACAAAAATAAGCAAATTATGTAAATTAGACTTTTTTACGGGAGGTGGAAATTCTTGTACATATTGCGAAGGCGGTTGAAAAATTGTAAAAAGTAAACTGAATATAAATGAGTTTTCAGAAGAAAAATAAAATTACGCGAATTTTGCAAAATTAAATAGTAACCCTGGAAAAATTTTAGTCACCACAAATGTTGTAAACGTCAAATTCTTTTTTTGCCTTTCATGGCTGTCTTTACCAATTTCCATTAAATTGTAATAAAACCGATTTTTTTTTCGATTTTTTTGTTTTTAATTTTCCTCATTTATTAGTCCCAATTTCAAAATAAGCACATGGATAGATTCCTTATTGATTGTACAGTGTCTTTTTTTATTATTATCCCACTTTTAAATTGTCATATCTCCTTTATTACTTGAGATATTCGTCTGAAATAAAAACAGGATGATAGACCGTACTCCCAGGTTTTGTTCTGGACCTTACTCCCAGCGATCACCGTCGGATCTTAAGCGCTGTGGATGCAACTTGCTATTTTTAAACGGGACACCCGGTATATTCTTACGCGGATCGATAGAGAATTTTCTTCTGATTTCATTTATACAGGGTATCCCTCGACGAGCGTCAGTTAGCCGTATCTGGAGAACTGTTTTTAGCATCGTCATGAAAATTTGTACACAGGGGTTTCAAGTAATTTTGAATCGACGTAAAATATTTTCATCAATGGCGCGCTTCCGGTTATACCGGAAATAGGTACTAACTTTCTTATTTTAAATGGAACAGCCTATATATTATGATATTTTTGGATTCTACGTTTAATTATAGGTGAACTGTTACTAAGAATTGCTATGCCAAAAATCAACCGTTTTTGAGAAAATCAAGAATTTCGCTTTTTTATGTCAAGTGCAGGCCTAACTTCAAAAAGCTGTAACATCCTTACAGTATGAAATGAGGAAACGATATTAATTTAGCATGAAGATTAATGTAGGGTGTATCCGCCCGTGCACTCAAATTGGGTCAAATACATACAGAGTGTTCTCTGCAAATTTTTAAACATCATCAACTTCATTGGTCAAAAAGTCAATTTTTTCAAATGGAATGCCTCAACTATTTTATGGCACCTCGTTGCAGAATTTAATTGTCTATCATTTTAGTCTACATGTTTGCCATATTTAAAAAAAAGTTTTTGTGATATTTCAAAGTATTTGGAATTTGAACAAAATTTCATATTTAGCACGATTTAATAACCAAAGTTAGCTATGATTTTAGGAGCCTCTAGAGTTCCTTAAGGCTCCTCAAACGAAAATTGAAGCCCATTTTAATCCTGTTTTAAAATATGAAATTTTGGTCAAATTCCAAATACTTAGAAATATCACAAAAACTGTTTATTTAAATATGGCAAACATTTAGACTAAACTGATAGACAATTAAATTCTGCATCGATGTGCCATAAAATAGTTGGGGCATTGCATTTGAAAAAATTGTCTATTTGACCAATGAAGTTGATGAAGTTTAAAAAGTTGCAGAGAACACTCGATGTATTTCAACCAATTTGACTCCAGGGGCGGACACACCCTACATTAATCTTCATGCACAATTAATATTGTTTTCTCATGTCATACTGAAAGGATGTTACAGCTTTTTGAAGTTAGGCCTGTACTTGGCATAAAAAAGCGAAATTCTTGATTTCCTCAAAAATGGTTGATTTTTGGCATAGCAATTCTTAGTAAAAATTTGCCTAGAATGAAACGTAGAATCCAAAAATATCATAATATACAGGGCGTTCTATTTAAAATAAGGAAGTTAGTATCTATTTCCGGTATAACCGGAAGTGCGCCATTGATGAAAATATTTTACGTCGATTCAAAATTAAGTGAAACCCCTGTGCACAAATTTTCAAGACGATGCTAAAAACAGTTCTCCAGATACGGCTAACTGACGCTCGTCGAGGGATACCCTGTATAGGGTAGCTGATATCTGGGTCTGTATTTTTGAAACGTGGGAGCTTCTCCCCGGGGAGAATACAACCGTAGGCTCTCAAATGGCGCTCCCCCTCCATTCGTTTTTCGTAGTGGTGGCGAAAGGCTACGATTTCACGTGGTGCCCAACATGTGAGAACCGATCTCCACCGATTTTCGACAACCAATTACCACGATTGTATGGCGTGTAATCGTCATTTCTCATGGGAATTGCTTTCACATGGTTCAAAAATAGGGCCCCTAGAGTTGATAGTTTTCGAGAAAAAAATTCGTGAAAAAAATTGTCTTTATAACTTATAACTAAACTTGCGGCCAAATGAACCTTTCAGGCTAAAATTCTTCCGTCTGTTCAAATCACAATATTTTTTCACACAGCGCCGCAATTCTGAATCGCCTTCTTATGTTAGAAAGATCATTTTATTGGCTTCATTCCAGTGTTACCATAAGAGTGTTGGTGTTTTCATCCATGGCTCGACATGGTTGTTTCCAAACAACTTGCAAAAATGAGAAGTTTTAGACCATCCCCAATTCCAAGAAATTTTTTTTTGAATTTTTTTAATGAGTGGAACAGGTGCCCAGGATCAATATCTCGAGACCCTTTTGTCGTTTTTTGCCGATAACACTTCTTCCCCCAGGAATTAAAAAATAACTTTCTTTTCATTAACTCCCTGATAACTTCTTCATTCATCAACCAATTTTCAAGGTCGTGGGCTCTTTGTAACCATAAAGGATTGGCTAAACAAAAAAAACCCCAAGAAGTCTCGTAGCACAAAAATGCAAAATGGTAGGAGGTAAAGAAATCACCATAAAATATTAAACACATTTTATGTGGATGCGCCATTTGAGAATGTTACGTTAAAACTTGGTCAAAAAGAACAAAAATTTTGATTCCCAAAAGGGTCTCGAGATATTGACTCTGGGCACCTGTTCCACTCATTAAAAAAATTCAAAAAATTTTTTCTTGGGATTGGGGATGGTCTAAAACTTCACATTTTTGCAAGTTGTTTGGACACAATCATGCCGAGCCATGGATGAAAACCCCAACACTCTTATGATAACAATGGAATGAAGCCAATAAAACGATCTTTCTAACGTAAAAAAGCGATTGACAACTGCGGCGCTGTGGAAAAAGTTATAGTCATTTGAACAGACACGAGAATTTTAGACTGAAAGGTTCATTTGGCCGCCAGTTTATGTAGTGAAGGTCTGAGTATTCTAAGAAAATTGTGACCTTCTTTAGTATCATAGTAACAAAGTAGGTAACTGATTTATTCACCTTAAAACATTACGAATTAAAAATTTCAAAATGATTGCCATTTTCATTTAGACATTCTCGTAGATTCTAATGGTCCGATTGTTTCAAATTTGATTTTTTTTCTCGAAAATTATCAACCCTAGATATCAACTACCCTATATCAATGAAATCAGAAGAAAATTCACTATCGATGAGTGCAAAAATATACCGGATGTCCCATTAAAAAAAAAGCAAGTTGTATCCACAGCGCTTCAGATCCAGAACAAAACTTGGGAGTATCATCCTGTTTTTATTTCAGGCGAATAGCTCAAGTAATAAAGGATATATTCCAATTTAAAAGTGGGACAATAATAAAAAAAGACCCTGTACTGTCCAATGGTATATCGGTACCATTATGGTACCATTTGAAAAAAATGAAGCTTTTATTAAAAAACTGTTTTGGCAAACTTAATCATTTCATAAATCAAAAAATGTAAGGTTTTTTGTGTTACTATGGTCCATTAGAATAACAATGGAGGGGTCACAACCCTCGAGATAGAAAGATAAAATGAACCCCAAAAATTGTTTTGACACTTGAAATGGCATTTATGTGGCTTAATTGGATTCAGAAAAATAAGTAGTCCAAAAATATATTGATGTGCAGGGTGTTCTATTTGAAAATAAAAAGTTTATGTAACCGGAAATGAAAAAAATTTGGTTAATATGTCAGAAAGTGGCATTTGCTAAGTACATTCGATGCTCCAAGTTTCAAAAATGTATTCAGACAAAAAACTTTACCTGACGTAGGCCTGGATGGAAGTTGAAAATACGAGCGACTTTGAGAAATAGTTTGAAATCAAACACAGGCTTTAAAACCTGGCGTAGAGTTTGAGGAATACATTTTAAAAACTCGTCCATATTTAAACCCGGGTCCAAAACAAACTGCATGCCCCCAACTTAGAAACCTTTTGCTTGTATCTATAGGAAAGGACTGCTTCAACGATGAGATACATCTACGTTACGATTTATCACTTGATGGAGTTTATCAGCTGGCTATAGCCGAACGTTACCGGTCGTCTAGTCACAGTGTTAATGGTAATGCTCTTGAATTATTGAAAAATCACAAAAGTGTCGGGAAAAATAAATAAAATGTACCTAATTACTCCGCTTGCCAGTTGATAGGGGTTGTTAGTAGCCTAGGGGTTGGCTTTAGGTTGAAGATTAATACGACTTTTCTTAATGGTTGACCGAAATCTATCGAACCCCGTAATTTTATTCTAAGATTTACCTGAAGAAATTTCCAAATTCAACCTTTAAATGTCATGCTTGTTAGATTATAATAAAAATGTACCTATCCTGTAGAGTCACTGTAACTTGACATACCAAATTCTGCCTTGATACGTTGAGCAGTTTTCGAGTTCTCGTACTCTTGTGATTCTGCATGAAGGTGTTGTAGCGCCTGTAAAGGTGGTTTTTAGCGATTGATGATTAAGACCTTTTTTGTACCATCAATGGAAAGATATTGAAAATTTGCCGATCTACCTACGTCACTGTAAGGTAAGACACCAAGGTCTGCTTTAATACTCTGAGTATAGTTTTTGAGTTTTCGGATATTTGTTTGTGCATGTTAGGGATTGTATAGGTGATATTAATGGAAAGCTATCGAATGACGCGAATTTCGATCAATACACTATATGTATAGGTATTACATACTTATTATATATTATACCGGGTGATTCAGTTTGGTATTCGCCCCCCTGTAACTTTTTTATTTCAACAGAAAAATTTATGAAACCATATATATTTGTTAATCGCATGACAAACTCTATTAAATGACGTAATTAAATCTTCAATATGATGGCATATGTCAAAATGACGATAGTCAATTTTTTTTCTCCAAATGACAAGCTGTATATTTCTTAGCGGATTCTTGTAGACATTTGTTTTCTACATTCAATTATGTAAAAAAAGTCTACACTTTTACTAGAAAAATTCCGAAAAAAAAATTGATTTGATTAGGCATAATTTGAAAGTATCTTGTCAATAAAAGTAGTTAGCCATGGAAAAAATTGAATTATAGTTTAGTCTAAGTCACTCACATCGCAAGGACCGTAGTTTCTCAAAGAATTATTATTACTTACCCTTTTAATAACAATAATACCCCATTTACCTTATAACTAGTGAATAACAATAACATTACATTATTAACGATTTAACAGGTAAATCAATTATAATTTTTGAAAAACAGGACCCTTCGTGTGAGGGCGACATTAGGCAACACCATAATTAAATTTTTTCCACGGCTCACTACGTTTATTGACAAGAAACTTTCAAATTATGCCTAATAAAATAAATTATTTTTCGGAATTTTTCTAGTGAAACTGTGAACTTTTTTTACATAATTAAATGTAGAAAAAAAACGTCTACAAGAATCCGCTAAGACATATACAGCATGTCATTTGAAGAAAAAAAGTTGACAATCGTCATTTTGACATAATGTCATCATATTGACGATTTATTGACGTCACTTCATGGAGTTTGTCATGCAATTTACAAATATATATGGTTTTATATATTTTCCTGTTGCAATAAAATAGTTACAGGGGGGCGAATACCAAATTGAATCACCCGGTATACTTATTATACAGGGTGAGTCTGAAAGACTCCACATCCTTTATACCACAGAATCTACTGTTCAAATGATGAAGCCTGGTGCAAAAACTATTGGTCAATTGTGATTCCTCTTGATGTTATAAGCCGCCAAAGATCTTTATTTTTAAACGTTTTTTTTAAATATCTTTCGAAAGGTGTATCGTAGGATTTTGAATTTTTGCACAGCATTGTTACAGAGCAAGATGCAACTACTGATGGTACTTAAGACATTATCCAAACAGCGGATCCCTGTTATACAGGGTGGCCTCGATGTTATTTGCCATTGAACTTTTTTATGTTTAAAAAAATTGCTAATTTGCCTATGCGGCCGTATTCCCCGTTCAATTCTAAAACTGTTTTGGCTCTTAAAATTTTTCGAGAAAACTAACCACTCACGAGAAAAATTGAAAAAACCTAAAACATGATGCAGGTAATCACCTTAAAACCAATGATGAGTCTGCCTCATAAGAAATTGAAATTACCATCAATGTTTTTTCTTCAGTTGTGAGCAACGGTTCTGAGCACAGATGTAGGACAACACCTTCAATGCAAAAAAACAGTTGAAATGTGATGCGTGTCAACGTACACTTTGATTTTTATTGAAATTGTAGGTTTATCACGATGATCATGTTTTCGGTTTTTTCAATTTTCCTCGTGAGTGGTTAGTTTTTTCGAAAAAATTTAAGAGCCAAAAAAGTTGTAGAATTGAACGGGAAATACGGCCGCATAGGCAAATTAGCAATATTTTCTAACATAAAAAGGTTCAAGGGCAAATAAAATAACATCGTGGCCACCCTGTATAACAGGGATCCGCTTTTTGGATAATATCTTAAGTACCATCAGTAGTTGCATCTTGGTCTGTAACAATGATGTGCAAAAATTCAAAATCCTACGATACACCTTTCTAAAGATATTAAAAAAAAACGTTTAAAAATAAAGATCTTTGGCGGCTTATAACATCAAGAGGAATCACAATTGACCAATAATTTTTGCACCAGGCTTCATCATTTGAACAGTAGATTATGTGGTATAAAGGATGTGGAGTCTTTCAGACTCACCCTGTATCTGTCTGATTTTGCGGAAAAGCATCCCGCGCAAGATTTCATCGAAATATGTGTGTACGTTGAGTATCAAATAGTTGCGTGCAACTGTTGCGGAGTCATCATATTTTTTGTGGTTCTCCTCACCTAAATTTCATCTTCCAAAATTGACACCCCCTCACTTTCAATAAACTTGAATGCCGAACGTGCGTACCAAGTTTCAGCAAGATATCTCCACTATTTCTCGAGTTATTGCAATTTCTCACTCCTAACTCCCTCCCCCTTGGCCCGTTATGGCTCAAAAGCAATCCCCGTCGAGTATTTAGGGGAAAATAGCATGATAGTGTTAAAATTAAGAAAGTTTTGTCTTGATAGTCTGAAGATTGAGAGAGCTTTAGGTTGCTAGTCTGTATATTGGCAAAGTATTCGTTTTACAGTCTTCAGTTCGACACCCTTAGGCCCTTAGGTTTGAGAAAGATGATATTAAATACTTTCAAAAGGTGATATGCCGAGTATCTCTACGATTTGAAGACTGTTATTTCTGGACCGTTTTAAGATTTCGGAAGATCTTTTTTGGTGAGGTTTTTAAAGAAATAAAATATTTGTAGCAAGCAGCAGGTCATCGGTCATCGGCCTTCATTAATGTTGTTCATCGCTATCTTTATTCATTTTTTTGTCAAAGTATTTCATGTCTTTGTTATGCGCTTGTAGGAGGGGTCGCTTTCTATACGGTTTCCTTGGCTTGTTTTTGTGCCTCTTCGCTCCATTAATTTATTTTTTACTGCCAGATTAGTAACACAAATTTTTGAGGTGGCGCAACTGATCAAAAACAAATCAAAATTTTATTCTCTTAGATTCTGTTGATCTAAATTTGGATTTAAAAAATAGTGGCAGCAATGGGTTGATTTACACCGCGTCCGATGGCCCGGATTACCGCAGAGGCGTGTGTCCAGCAAGTCGATATAAATATTCATCGAGGGTGTGGGGAGGGGGCGCGGGGGAAAGTTTCAGGGCGGGTCTCGTCCATAACACATGCAACCTGCACATTAATTACGAGCTGTCAGGACCCCCGCGGCAGGGCAAGGGCCATGCTGAGAGCCCCCGTCGACTGACTTCCCTTCGATACCAAAAAGAAGGAAATTGTGAAAAATGGGTGGCCCCGCTATTTCGGCCGACCCATAGGTGCGACATCTCCATCACGAACTTTAATTAACTCGCAATTAAACGATTGTTGGCCGCGTGACTGACGACCCCAGATAACGTGAATTAGTCGACACAAGAACGACCTGGCACCGATATCACACCCATCTTATCCACACGCGCGACTCATTCACCATTTCGAAGTATTGCACAAGTTTTTCGACGGCAATTAGCACAAGTGACTGTTCGTTAGAGGGGCTAATTATTTCTGATTAATTACGTGCATGTTATACCAGGATTGCTGTGCCAGAAATAGCAACGACTCATTTATCCTGAAGCTTCTAAATTCACTTACAACGTTATCTCAAACAGTTGATGAAGTGTCGATTTGGCGCATCCACCATTTTCACGATCCGATCTGCTGCATCTAGTGCATTTCGTCCATATCAGGCGCATCAGTATTTTTCATCTTCCTATCTGCATGATTCAATAGCATTTCCTTTTTTTTGCCTAGCGTATCCCCCATTTTTACGGCCTTTTTGTTGCTTTTATTTTCAAATAATTTAAACGTGGCATTTTAGAGATTTTTCATTCTCCCTCTACTGTAAATCAACTTTACTATGTTGTCAATAAGAGGATCGAAAGCGAAAGCGAGATGATCGAGGTCCCGGTTGTGAAAGTGTTACTTTCGGTGCATGGACAAAAAAGTGGATAAAAATTTCAAATTTCTTAAAAATACAAGCAAACACCTAACTATTTACTAAAATTCAATGTGAAATAACAATTTGTATAAGAAACGTTTATCGGACAACTTTTAGTGGTTGTTTTTTCGTAGGTAATATAACAAAACCTCGATTTTTTATCAAATTTTGTCAATTTTTACGAAAATTCTTTGTCAATTTTACGAGTTGAATTTGGGAATTTATGTTCTGATTAGAGCCCAACAGCTTTACCTGGAGGGCTTTAATCTTTGAACATCAATCCCCAAATTTCACCTAGTAAAATTGTCCTAAACAAAAAAGTTTAAGTAAAAATTGGGAAAGGTCGATAAGAAATCGATGGTCGCATTATATTTGATAGGAGTATTTCCGGAACGATATTTACTTGGGTTTGTAAGACTATTATCTTCAAATCAACAAATGGAAATTAGGTATACAGGGTGGGTAATTTTTCGATCTCACCATTGGGATGTCCTAAACGGTAAAAGGTACGGGGTCTTGTCGATTAAAGTTCTGAAGAGAATTCCTTGATATTTTGATTCGTTCCTGGGCTATCTCGAAAAATCTGAAAATTGCAATTTTAAAGATAAATTAATATCGTCCTAACGATTGAATGGCATTGACAGAAATTTTATAGGCGTAGATTTTGAATAAAGAATCAACTTTTCTATTGCTTACTTAACACCGCCGTATACATACATAAAAATTAGCTTCTCAAAAATGTAACCAACATGGACGTTTTTAAAAAAATATGTGAAAGCCCGAGTCACACGACCGCAAGACGTATTTTATTACTGTTGAATTCAATTGTTTTCACGTGTTATTAGAGATTGAAAAAGTCGGCGTAATTTTTTGCAATTGTTTTTCATCTAAGTTTAGGCTGATTTTGCAAATTATTCCTACCAATTTTCAAATTCTGACATCTGTCAAAAAAATTCATGTTGACTACATTTTTGAAAAGTCAATTTTTTTGTGTATTTGATGGTGTCAAAATTCAATATGGCGGCCATAAAAGAATCAAAAGTTGACTGTCGTTATTCAAAATCTAGAAGGTCTACAAAAATTTTGTAGATGCCATTTAATTGACAGCTGTCAAAATTATAAAAGTTCCAAATTTCATTTAAATAACATCAATCGTTAGGAAGATATTATTTTTTCTTTAAATTGGGAATTTTCAGATTTTTTGTGATAACTCATAATTCAGATTCTTCATCACCAACAAATAGAACAACTTTTCTCCGATTTAAACTACTCTCCATCTACTATAGTTTCCGAGACACTAATGGTGAGCATCGAGAAATTAACCACCCTGTATTATCGCTCTCCGTACACGCGGCAAATTGTTGGTGTTATTGTAGTCCAGTCAAGGAAGGCCAAAGGGCAAATGCTTGAACAAAATCGGAAAGTTTTGAAACTTTGCAGCATTGTTTGGGAAGGTCTAGTAATGAACATACTAAAAGTCCTGACACCTAGAGGGTGAGCGCGAGGGGGGAGACCTCAAAATAGGTCCCTCTTTTTGGTTTTTCGTTAATATCTCCGAAACTATAGGTCCTACGAAAAAAATGTTTTATACGAAGAATAAAGAGGACGAAATTTCCCACAAAAACGATTCTATAAATTTTTTGAGTAGAGTTGGCAGTTTACGAGATAATTGCGTTCGAAAATTGTAAGATTTGTCAATTGTCAGAGACGCTCCTCGGACAAGTCAAACAGCTCTTACTAAATTAGATAGATGGGGGTGAGTTTGATGAAATAATGAACAATTATTATAAGAAAAAAGACGTATAATGCAATTTGTAGTGAATAGATAATAAATCAAATTACAAAAAAGGTTATCGAAGTAGTGGAATAATAAAAATGAAGATTTCCGAATAGTATACCGCACTGAATAATAGTTCTAATTCTAAATCAGGTCGAAGTCCAACGCCTCCTCCTCCTCAATAATAGGTGGTGTACTATTCATACAATCTCCGTGGCAGTTGTTGCAGATCCCCAATCCACACTTGGCTCCACACCCTTTGGTGCATCTACAAAAGATGAGGTTGAGGACAGCCTCAGGGGCAACAGAATGTTTGGTTGTGATAGGCACTAGATTAACATTCGCTCTGCGTTCCCAACCCCAAAGTTGAGGTGGCAGCTCATTTCCCAGCCACGGAAGATAGTAGTAATACTTTTTGATCATGCAGTCACAGGTTCTGACACTACATCAGTTACATATAGAAAGGGAAAAGTAGCGGGCTGCAAATTATTGATACAACGTGAGGCATTGCGATCAGTAGCAGAAGTTTTTAACAACCCGAATTCGACGCATCAGCAGGTAGCAGAGGCAGGGCACAAATTCTTCTTGAATCTGTATGGAGCTCCTGCTACTACAAGGTCCCTCAACTTGCATAGGTTCCATGCCTTCACAAAGTCTGCTTCCAACATGAAACCGGAGTTACCATCCCTCCCTCCCACAGAAAGGGCAACACAGCACTCATTTCGGATTTTCCACCAGGTGCAACTGTGGCTGGGAAATGGGCTGCCACCTCAACTTTGGGGTTGGGAACGCAGAGCGAATGGTAACCTAGTGCCTATAACAACCAAATATTCTGTTGCCCCTGAGGCTGTCCTCAACCTCATCTTTTGTAGAGGCACCAAAAGTTGTGGAGGCAAGTGTGGATGCAGGAAAATAGGCATCAGTTATTGCACTGCCATCTGCAACAACTGCCACAGAGATTGCATAAATAGTACACCACCTATTGAGGAGGATATCCACGAGGAGGACGAGGCGTTGGGCTTCGACCTGATGGAGAATTAGAACTATTATTCAGTGCGGTATACTATTCGGAAATCTTCATTTTTATTATTTCACTACTTCGATAACATTTTTTGTAATTTGATTTATTATCAATTCACTACAATAGTTATTTACGTAATTAGTTATGAAAAGTCCTATATTGTCTGACGAGTCGCAATATTTGCCAAAACGAGCGATAGCGAGTTTTGCAAAATTACGCGAGTCAAACAATTTAGGCTTTTCATAACGTATTAAGTACAACATTTTACCTAATTGCGTAAAATCATCAAACTCACCCCCACACTAATTTAGTAAGTAGCTGTTAGACTTGTCCGAGGAGCGTCTCTGACAATTGACAAATCTTACAATCTTCGAACGCAATTATCTCGTAAATTACCAACTCTACTCAAAAAATGTATAGAATCGTTTTTGTAGGAAATTCAGTCCTCTTTATTTTTCGTATAAAACATTTTTTCGTAGGGCCTATAGTTTGGGAGATATTAACGAAAAACCAAAAAGAGGGACCTATTTTGAGGTCTCCCCCCTCGCGCTCACCCTCTAGGTGTCAGGACTTTTAGTATGTTCATTACTAGATCCTCCCAAACAATGCTGCAAAGTTTCAAAACTTTCCGATTTTGTTCAAGCATTTTTCCTATTTTGACTGGACTATTGTCCTTTGAACGATCCTAAAAAGGTGCCACATCACAAGATTAGGCATTATTCTACCCGAAAGAGAATAATAATCCCGAAATAGTTTTTTAAATAATGGAAATTGAACGTACCTCCCCATTCTAACCTACAAATGTCAAGTTTGAGTTTTGACAATAGATAGACGTAGTTAGAGAAAAATTAATCGCGATAAACATTTCCTATTGGCTGAACTTTTGCCTTACAATTGGTTGAGTGGATGACTTTGACAGGTGATGGAAATAATCTACCGAAGAACTTACAATCACAGATGGTTTATACTTAATTTTCACTGTCTACCACATCCATATCAGTGGTCGGAACATTACTTTTAAAAAGTAATTCATTAATCATTACCATTACACATTACTTCGTCGAAATCGTAATGCATTACAATTACTCATTACTTTTTTCAAAAAGTAATGCATTACAATTACAATTACTTAATAAATGTAATGCATTACTTTATACATTACTTTTAACGTGACATTTCTTAAATTTCTAATTGTAGCTGACAGATTTTGAGATCTGCAGTAAATTGAAACATATACGTCATTCCAGACACGGCCAACTCTAATTGGAATTTTAAAAAATGCCACGTTATAAAAAAACTGTGGGTGTATTATTTTAAAACAGTAAATTTATTATTTAATTTTAATTTGATTTGAATAACAATTGCGTTTCAAAATTTACCACTGCTTGAGATGGCTAAAGTTAGTTTTATTTTCTTCAGCTAGGAAATTATTTCAATTCTGTAGAAATATTTAATCCTTGAGTAATTGCAGAGAATATCGCTACTAAAAATAGCAGGAAACCCAGGTGGCACATTATGTTGGTTGTAAAGGGGTGTTATATATCACCTATATATGTATAACGTTTCTATATAGACAATGTCTACTCGATATTGGTACGACATCGAATACAAAATTATGTAACTATATATTTTTCCCATTATAACTCCGATATAGGTGCTAAGTAGAAAAAACTACATTGATTCTTTGTTATTGGCCCAATAAAGGTTAGACATTTATAAATCTATGTTGATTATATCAATATGAGACCCATATCTATGAACTAGATACAATCAACATTAGCATTTCTCAGATTGATTCTATATAGAATAGACATGAACACTTTTATATTGATTTGGCCTGTATCATGCCTATAAATACAATCTATATCGATGGTAATATATAGGATCAATATCAAAATGTTCGAGGTATTTTATATAGGCTAGATCGGGGGCTATTTTATGGACAATTTAATATTGTACCATTGTCTCAATATATTTGGAATCGCCATGGAAAATTCCAGGATGGTGCTACATAGAATCAACTTGGAACTTATACCTATACTACAAGATATGAGTTTCTTGCCTGAACAAGTTAATTTTGCAAGAGATTGAAATATGTACAAGTGTCTCGAATGGGACTGTGGATAAACATTTGCCAGGTATTGGTGGAATAGTTTTCAAAGTTTCAAGCAAAAAAGTTCGGTACTACTTTTTCGGCGAAGGAACGCCATTGTGCCGTGCGCTGTGCGGTTGTCACTTGTTATTCCTACGCAGTACGTTTTCGCATCCCAAATAATCACGTTCCTTGAAGTACCGATTTCAAGAGAAAACTAAACTTGCAATAGTATCTGGAAATGTAAGAATAATATTCATTTTGAGAGTATAGGATCAGACATGCCATCACTTTCAAAGTTTCGAGCCAAAAATTTCGGCACTACTTTTTCAGCGAAGGGATGCCATTGTGGTTGCCGCTTGGTGTTCCTACGCTCCCTACGCGTCCCTGTGTTACCCTCTACTCAATTGCCTCGTCTTGTCGTCTTGATCAGAACGCGTTGTGCTATCTGGTGTGTGTTAATAAAATAAAATCAAATTTGTATTTTGGTTGGAGCTAGTCTAGTGTGGTGTTCTTTTCCGGCGTCCCTGTTACCTACCCTCTAGTCAATTGCCTTGTCTTGACTTGATTGAACTAGAGAAAAACGCATTGTACGGTCGTCTGGTGTGTGGTGTTAATAAAATCAAATCAAATTTGGATTTTGGAGCTAGTGTGGTGTTGTTTTATTTAATTGTACAAACAAAATAAATTAAATATTGATTCAATAAAAAGATTTAAGGTTAACAAGTATATATGTATTTTGCCCTATATCGGTCCTCTCTAGATTAAAATATAAATTCCATATTGATATCCACATTTACCCTATGTATTTTGCAATATGTTGCTTATATTGGTTTTCACATGGAAATGAGATAGATTCTACATGCATTCTATATAGAAGCCTATATGCATTCCATCTCTCAAAGCGTTAACATTTTATATCGATTTTATATTAAATAAATATATGGAATCTACATTTAATCAGTTTATAACCTACATCGGTTCTACATGGTGTGCTACCTGGGAAACCTCTTCAGAATGCATCAATATTTGCTTGGTAGGCGGTAGGTAAACAACCCCGCTGGGTTAGGGTTAACTCTGATACCAGTAGTACCTAGCTACTTCCTGTGGTGGTTATTTCATTTCACAGAATTACATTTTTCACAAAAGTTTTATTTTTGCGTTTATCAATTAAGGGTAAAAAAAGTAATGGAAAAAGTAATGGTTTTCTATTACAATTACTAAACAAATTTAATGCATTACAATTACCCATTACTATTTAAAAAAAGTAATGCATTACAATTACTCATTACCAGCTAAAGTAATTTCATTACAGTAATGCATTACTTCCGACCACTGATCCATATACAGTGTGTCTCATTTTAACTGGAACTTCCCAAATATTTCGGTTAATATTGAGCAAATTAATTCGCTTTTTACTCTACATGTAGAGCTTCAAAATTTGCATCTGCGTGATGCTTCACCTTTTTTTTTATCCCGAAAACTTGGCCCACTGCGATTAATTAAAGAGGACAAAAACAGCGAAATCGTATTAGGCATTTTTTTATCGAAAAATTTTATGAAGAAAAGTTGCTCAGGATGACCCCAGTTGGGTAAGTGCGGAGCTTCAAACCAAAATAAAAATGTTGAATTTCTGGAGAAGAAAATTAAAAATATCGAAAACTTCATTATTTTTACAACAAAACGATTGCGGTGTGATTAAAAACAATTGAAATGAGTGTTTTAACACTTGCTGTTAGTTATGGCTGGGCAAAATTTAACAATCGCAGAAAAAGTTGGAATTATTAAGATTATTATTTATTAGCTTATAATTTCAACTTTTTCTGCGATTGTTAAATTTTGCCCAGCTATAGCTAACAACAAATGTCAAACAAACCTATTTCAATTGTTTTTTTATTCGCAGCAACCCTTTTGTTGCAAAAATATTGGAAGTTTTCGATATTTTTGATTCTTTCTTCCAGAAATTCAACATTTTCATTTTGGCCTGAAAGTTCGGATTTACCCATTTGGAGTCATCCTGAACAACTTTTCTTACTAAACTTTTTCGATAAAAAATGCCTAATACGATTTCGCTATTTTTGGCCTTTTTAATTAATCGCAGTGGGCTGAGATTTCGCGATAACAAAAAGGTGAAGTATTACGCAGATGCAGATTCTGGAGCTTCATATCTGCAAAAAAAGAGCAAGAGTTGATTTGCTCAATATTAACCGAAATATTTGGGTGGTTCCAGCTAAAATGAGACACTGTATAACAGCGGTTTCGGCTTTGAATTTGGATGGAATTTTGTTGCTATGTAACCTTTTGCCATGGTAGTTGATTTCCAGCTCCCATGTCGCTTTAAATCCAAAGTGTTTGTCCCAGGTGCATTTGCCAAAAGTGTGGACGATGTCTTTCGAAAGGAATGGCCAGTGTATTGCTTTGCGTTTGGTAGATTTAGAAACGTTGCTATATCAAAGGGGATTTTGGAGATTGTGTGTTTTCGATAGAAAAGACGATCATCATGAACACTTCTGGGTCGAAGTTCCGTATAATGTTTAACCACTTTTATCCAGTTTTCTTCATCTTCTCCTTTGCTTAATACAAATTTTCTTGGCACATTGGTTTTTGTCTCCAGAATCTGAACAACGAGGATGCCACCCTTGTTTTCTACGTCCCGCACCTTCATTCTGTAACGCTCTTCAGATCGGCGCCCTCCAGCTATTTCGTCAGTAGCTTTTACCAAAAATGTTGCTATTTCTTGTTTTTTGAATACTTGCTACTTCCGGGGTAGATATCCACCATTTTTCTTCTTGAGAAACGCGTTAGACACTCGAACTTGGATATATCTTGATTTTTATTTACAGAACTTGTTAATTTCACAATGGAATATTTCGAAAATAGACTACTTGGAGATTTGAGTAACTGCGAATTTTGCAAAAAGTAAGCCAGTAAAACGTTTTCACTGATGTAGGTAGCATTTATCGTCGCGCACCATTTCATAAAAGTTTTCAAAGCCTTGATTATATCGTTCCTTTGATTTTTCCGGCAACAATAAAGCACAACACAAGCGATGGATGCAGCAGTTTCTACATCATCAGTACTCGTTTTTAATGATGAGAACGATTTTCACAGAAGCCGTCCAAAAATTTGTGCAAAAACCACTGTTATTTACCGGTCGTTAGGTGGTTGCTAACGAGATCGGCGATCATGGCCGCCCCTTAATATTACCCTTAGTTACAGTTTTTTTAACCTCCCCAACCCCATCACAATTTAAAAAAAATGGGAGGTTACTGCAATCACTAAAATTTTCGAATTTGAGATAGCACCAGATCTTCACGTTTTGAGGTCTCAGGAACTCAAAAAAGGGGTTTTTAAAATGTGTCTGTGTGTATATACGTACGTTCGTTTGTAATCACGCCACAGCCAAAACTACTAGACCGATTTGGCTGAAATTTGGAACATAGGCATCTCGAGCCAATCGTGCAACCGGAAATGCCATTTTGGCACATCAACTTTTAAATTTTAAATACAAACCCCCATTTTTCACGTCACCATAAGGAAGACCTTCAAATTCTGCTTCTAAAAATGTATTCATTCTTAGTGAACTTTTGACCAAAAATTTAAAAAAAATTGATTTTTATCGGACTTTATAATCGCGGTACAGCCCAAGCCCCTGAACCGATTTGGCTGAAATTCTGCACATGGGGATTGTATTACACGTCGAAGAGCTGAACAAATTTTGGATTCAATCGGCCCACGGAAAGTGCCGTTTTGGCACACCAATTTCCAAATTTAAAATTATTCTCTCATTTGACCATCCAAAACAAGTTTTTGAAAGATTTATTGTCACCATCAGAAAGGTCTTCAAATTCTGGTTTTAAATAAGACAAAATTCGTTCGCATTTAGTGCTCTTTGGGTCAAAAAATCCAAATATTTTAATAACACTAGAAATACATTATAGCCCAAATTAGTGAATCGATTTGGCTGAAATTTGGTACATGGAGATTGGGCGACCCGTTGAAGACCTGAAAGGCTTTTTGAAGCAATTGGTGCACGGGAAGTGCCATTTAAGCATATCAACTTTAAATTTTAAATACAAGGCCTCCTTTTTTATGTCGTCATTAGAAAGACGATCAAATTCTGGTTCTAAAAATGTATTCACAGTTTCTGCCATTTCAGTGGAAAATAGAGAAAAAATTATTTTTCATTAAAAGGGAGCGGGCTGACAGTGGATGACATAAAGTATCAGTTATTGTCAAAAGGGTGGCAAACTATTAACCTTAAAAGGAACATATTGTCAAATGTGATGGGTGATGTCGGTATTTGTCAGAAAATTTCGAAATTAGTCACAGTCGATAAGCATAAAAAAATTCTGTTGAATTGACTACTATCTACACAGAATACCAAGATCCACGCGAGGGGGAGGTTCCAGCCGCTTCTCTGCTGCATTTTTTTACTTTCTTTTAATTTGAGTTTGTAATTGTTGGGGGAGAATGAAAGATTTAATACAATACACAGCAATTAAGCTATTTTTTGACCTCGGAGGTCGGCGGACCTCTTCGATAAAAAAAGCGCTTTACTTTTGCCTGGCATTGTAAATAACTGCACAGGGAGCAACAGCGAATTCAGCATGTTAAAAGAAGGTAACACCAACGTTCTTCAACAAAGAGAATTAGAAAAAAAAAATACAATTATTTTTAAAAACATCAGGCAGCACACCAGAGGCCTTCTGTCGCAGTTCGCAAGAGTGACTTCAGGCAAAGTAATGTTGTAATGTTTACTGATGTAAATCTACATACAGGGTGTCCTAACGTTGCTTCCGAGTCCATTTATGTCCACGTCATTAATAATATCGAAAATCTGTGTATTTCAACCGTTAGTGACTGAAAATATGCATAATCTAAAATTACAGTGAACTCACATGGGCGGCTCGTGTAGGTGAGGCAACGCAAAATTACATTTTGTTAAATGGAACACCCCATATATC
The DNA here is from genome assembly GCA_963924575.1 of Pycnomerus fuliginosus. Taxonomy (NCBI): domain Eukaryota; kingdom Metazoa; phylum Arthropoda; class Insecta; order Coleoptera; family Zopheridae; genus Pycnomerus; species Pycnomerus fuliginosus. The sequence goes on along the minus strand of OZ004617.1, from coordinate 41,859,536 downwards.
AATGCACTTTTGGTTTATACGTGCCATTTTCTGCAACTTTTGTCAGGTGTGCCCCATTCTTAAATTCAATAGTTTTTGAGTTATTTTATAATTTTGCGAAAAAAAGACTTCAGTGCCTCCGGCAAATTTTCAAATTAACAAAAATTAAAAAGACAACATCTCTAAAATTTCAAATGGAATGACTTTGAGATTATTTCTTTGTTAAAAATATTTTGCAACTTCCGTTAACCGTATTATTTTGAATTATAAGTTATTATATCACTGATGTAGAATTTCTCGTTTTAGAGACATTCACTTGCATAAAATTACAACGCGAACCTAAAACTGTTAAGAAAGTCGATCAAGAATTTACTTCTCTATTAGATGGGCAAAAAATTTCAAGTTTATTCCCTTTGAAATTTTAGAGATTTTGTCTATTTACTGATGATTTTGCGAGTTGAATTGGGCATTTATATTATTAATTATTGCCCAAGAACTTTTGCTCGAGGGCTTTAATCTCTGAATATAAATGTCCAAATTCAACGAGCAAAATTATCTGAAACGGAAGTTTAGAGTCTGACTTTGGAAAACTTTGCCTTTTAAAAATCAATGGTCGCGTTATATTTGCTAAGATTATTTGCAGAATCCCGTTTGTTTTTTTCTTCATTTTGACATTGTACATTTAGCTGCTCAATATGCATAATATAATCGTATAGTTACCTAATTTGATAATTTTTAACGGTTTGAGTTTATTTATATTATATATAGATATCCATATGACTTTCAGTCTCCCAAAAAACCGACCGCCGGAATTCAAATTAATGATGGTTGTTAAAAATTAAGTAAATTCACAAAAAAATTATTTATGAATAATTAAATGACAAATTAATTTATTACAGGTCTTTTTTGTTTATATAACAATTTTTGAAAACACAATTTTTAAACACAATTGTTGCATTATACATATTGTTCAGTCCTGGAGTCAACTTCTGTTTGGTCTTCCATCATATTTATTGTGGAAGTGGCAGAGTAGTTTTCAAAGCTGTTTGTACCATTGCCCCTAATCTTACTTAAGATGTTGGTGAGACGGTATGACGACCCCATAGGACAATAAAATTTATCCGAGATAAACCTCGTTCATTGGTTAAGATTTTGCATTTGATTGGTTGTTTATGTACATTTGACAGATGATGGAAATAATCAATAGTAATACGACGAGTAGTTTCTTGAATCTTGATTGCCGCGGGTTTTGACGTCCGAATGGCTGTCAACTACGAGTCAAAATGGTACATTTTTTTAGGCTGAAAAGATGACGAGAGCTCGCTCGAGTCCTCTTTGGCCGAAAAAAATCTACCATTTGACAAGTAGTGCATCCATGAGGACTCAACAAGGCAACCATTATAAATTAAAGTATTGAGTAAGTAGTGTTAAGTTGACGTTGTAGTCTTATCACTGTAATCAGGATTACTGGTATGCTAAATGCTCCTTTGGATTGGTTCAATACTTAATGAATAAAATAATCTATAGAATTTTTCTCTTTTCTTACAGAGTTCTTTTTCTGTCGATTCAAAAATGCCGATGCAAAAATTTCATGTGCACCGTTTTCATTTTTTCTAAAAAAAAAAGAATGTCATCTCAAGCGTCTCTACCAAAAAATAGATTAAATACTGACTACAAGAAACATAATGGTTTATTAATAACTTATATTAACGTTTGATATGAAAAAATGATGAATAACTATCATGAAAAAAAACATTCCAAGAAAAATGTCTTCGGTCGCGAGTTAGTTTGGATCACCCTTTACGTCTTCCGCTGGCTTTTTATTTCTTCACGAAAAAATTTTTTTAGAGAGCTGTCTTTTTGTTTCTTCATTAATATGTTAACTTCTTGTGTCCAAAAATATGTCTTTTTAACTTCTAAGCTCGAGGAGCAGTTACTAAAATCGACCGCAAAATCGAAATTTTTACGTTTTAGGGTTCTGGGTACTCAAAAAAGCGGTTTTTAAAGAATGTCTCCCTGTCTATTCGACTGTGGACACGATACAGCCCAAACCACTGGACCAATCTGGTTGAAATTTGGAACGTGGACATCATGTGGTCTTCGGAATAGCTGGTTAGGTTTTTGACTAAACCGGTCAATACGAAGTGCCTTTTATCATCAACTTTAAAATTTCAAATCCAATCCAAACCCCCATTCACAATGGGAAGCCTCAAATTCTGCTTCTAAAAATAGAGTCACACTTAGTGTATATTTTAATTATTAGATTTGATGGCTGATGTTTTCCCTGGTCGAGAACCTTAGTGCCTTCTTCATATTTATTAATTTTAGTAATAGTAGGGTGCTCGCGAGGAGAAAAGTCGCTTAGTTTAGGAATTATGGGGCATTTGCGAGTGAAAATGTATGGAGTATAAATTTTGGTTTCTAATGCCCTCGGTATGCTACTGTCAAATTCGTCCAAGGGTCGTCCTGTGACAAAGGGCACAAATCAAAATTTTCCAACTAACGCCGCCACGTGAAAGTTCATGTGGAGAAGTACCTTTCCTGAAAAATTCATGGTGATGTCTGTGCGGATTGTGTTTTTTATTTATTTTGAAAGAAAAATATCTCCATTGAACCATACGGGGCCACGGACCTTTGGAGGCGATTATCTCGGTTCGAGCATCGGCAAAAACGCATCATTTTTAGGGGCATATTTCCTTTCCAACACGATTACTCCAAATCGGGGCGGTTAATCGAAATTAATTATTCTTAATAAAAGATGTGCTATTTTATTTTGTTGACGATCGTCTTTACAGAATATTTTTAGCGCAATCAATAAAGGAGATAATTGTTTAAATCTGAGAGGAAGTAAAGAATTCATGCCATTGTAACGCTCGGATCTCCGCGCCCCCACCACGACTTTCGCTGCGTCCCGCCACTCCGCAACCCCTTGAGACGTCCACATCTACAATCTTAGAGAATATCCTGTATTCCTGAAAATAATGGAAATAAGACTTGGAACTCTTGAAAAGCGCTTTTTATTTCATGTAGGTAAGAAAAACAATAATTTTTAATATGAAAATTCTTCGTCGTCCTTCTCGTTGATCGGGGAACCTCCGTGATCGGGGGTCTTCCCTCATTTGAATTTCCTTCATGTTATTTTTACAGGATCGGTTTTCCCATACCATGGCATGAAAAAATGCAGGAAACCTTATTTTTATTGCAAATGTAACTCTTGCTTATGCAGTCTTTAAAAATAATTTTTGGACGAATTAGGACAATAATATCTGAAATGGTTTTATGGGACAGCGGGTTATGTTTGAAGAGCTGGCCCAAGACTGTCACCCACGTCGTTTTTCCCATCTATAACCTTCAGGTGACGGAAAATTACGTCGAGAATTTAATTAATTCAACCAAATTTCGGTCTGAAAGAATAGAACTCTCAAGCAATGCTGCTTCAAACTGCATGCAAGTTCAACTCTTGCTTATGCAGTCTTTAAAAATAATCTATGAACAAATTAATACAATAATAGATGTATCTGAAACGGTTTTATGTTTCCTCAAATCCCACCACCGACTGTTAAGTAGGTAATTCACGGAAGTACCTATTGGTAAATTTTCCAGCCCAGCAAGTTAACTTTCCAAAACCGCTTAGTAGTTTTTCTTTCAAATTAATTTGATGGACTGTGGGTTAAACGGGAATGTATCTTTACTATTTCCAGTTCTTATTCAAACCTCTGGAGTATTCTGGAGATATTCTTTAAAATGCATGAGAATAACTGGCAAGTCTGTATCAGTATCTCGAGTCGACAGAGAATTTATATACAGAGATTTGGATGAGAACTGGAAATAGTAAAGAAACATTCCGGAAGCAAAACTTCCAAAAAATGTATATTTCATGCCCTAACAGAATTTGATGCTACAAGCTAGTTCAGCGGTGTTGGGACGCTAAATTGATGGAAAATTTACAAAAACTTATGTGAATTACTTGGCGATGTAGGATTTGACGAAAAGTTAGACCAAGAGTTGGACAACATTAAATTCAAAAACTCGTTCAAAAATATGGAAACTTTTGTGTTGAACCAACAACGATGAAGTAATTATATGTATCAACGATTTAACGGGCCCTACTTGCGTTAACTAAGTCGCTAGAAAAACTGCCTCCAACCGAAGGCAGTTTGAAGCAGCATTGCTTGAGAGTTCTATTCTTTCAGACCAAAATTTGGTGGAATTAATTAAATTCTCGACCTAATTTTCCGTCACCTGAAGGTTATAGATGGGAAAAACGACGTAGGTGACAGTCTTGGGCCAGCTCTTCAAACATAACCCGCCGTCCCATAAAACCATTTCAGATATTATTGTCCTAATTTGTCCAAAAATTATTTTTAAAGACTGCATAAGCAAGAGTTACATTTGCAATAAAAATAAGGTTGCCTGCATTTTTTCATGCCACGGTATGGGAAAACCGATCTTGTAAAAATAACATGAAGGAAATTCAAATGAGGGAAGACCCCCGATCACGGAGGTTCCCCGATCAACGAGAAGGACGACGAAGAATTTTCAAATTAAAAATTATTGTTTTTCTTACCTACATGAAATAAAAAGTGCTTTTCGAGAGTTCCAAATCTTATTTCCATTATTTTCAGGAATACAGGATATTCTCTAAGATTGTAGATGTGGACGTCTCAAGGGGTTGCGGAGTGGCGGGACGCAGCGAAAGTCGTGGTGGGGGCGCGGAGATCCGAGCGTTACAATGGCATGAATTCTTTACTTCCTCTCAGATTTAAACAATTATCTCCTTTATTGATTGCTCTAAAAATATTCTGTAAAGACGATCGTCAACAAAATAAAATAGCACATCTTTTATTAAGAATAATTAATTTCGATTAACCGCCCCGATTTGGAGTAATCGTGTTGGAAAGGAAATATGCCCCTAAAAATGATGCGTTTTTGCCGATGCTCGAACCGAGATAATCGCCTCCAAAGGTCCGTGGCCCCGTATGGTTCAATGGTGATATTTTTCTTTCAAAATTAATAAAAAATACAATCCGCACAGACATCACCATGAATTTTTCAGGAAAGGTACTTCTCCACATGAACTTTCACGTGGCGGCGTTAGTTGGAAAATTTTGATTTGTGCCCTTTGTCACAGGACGACCCTTGGACGAATTTAACAGTAGCATACCGAGGGCATTAGAAACCAAAATTTATACTCCATACATTTTCACTCGTAAGTGCCCCTTGGTTGAAAGATAAAGTCTAGCGAGCACCCTACTACTAATATCGATTCTACTGTAATTCTGCTTGTAAGCTGCTGCATTTTCTGCTTTAGAATGCTGCTATTGTTTCACAATTCCTACCCTCTTTGAAAGCTGCTTATTGCGAAATCCTTTTTTTCTCAAATGTTGCATTTTCTACTGATTTCCATAATGCAGATGCATGCAACAAAGTATGAGAGTCGATTTTTACGAGTGTGGGGGCGCCCTGGCAGTATAAACAGCAATCTTATCATGTGAAAATTGAGTCCAGGCCGTCGTTATTAAGAATTGACGTGTCGCCGATGTTTAATGCTTTGATACTGGGGCAAGTATAATCACCCAATAAAGTTTTAATTAAGAATAAAAGCAATTTAAAAAGCATGTGAGTGGTGTATAATGTGCGATAGGGGAATGTCGGAGTCGTTATTTTTCATGAGGCCATAAAACGTCTTCCATGCCTATTTGAATAAAACTCTTATCTCATCTTTTTATTGCTACAGAGGAAGCGTTTAATTATTGAAAAAATTCGAAACGGCGAGGTGAGCAGTCGGTCTTTGTGTCAGGGCTGATTATTTGGACGTGGCAGAATGACAGACAGGCGCGGCGCTAGCCCTCGCGGTCGGAGGCATGACAGCAGCAAGAACAGTCACTCAAGCAGTAACCAGCCGGAGATTGATAGTCCGAATCAGGGCTAATTGAGTGCTGAAACCGTGATTGATGTAAAAATAATATGTGAAAATCACGGTGACTGGAAACAAATTGTAGAGCGCACGACTCTACCTGCACCGGAGGATTTATGTGGAGCGCTCTGGGCCATCCGCGGCCGGTGATGAGCCGGGGCCATTGTGTCTCGTTAATGGCGATGGCCCTATCTCCAGGTACCATCGACTTCGAAAACGAGCTTCGCGATCCGGCCTGATAAATCAAACGCCGGGATAAAATCAACAGGCCACGCAATTATCGAACACCGGAGGCCTCGTCGATGCCATTGCGCGCATCCATCCAACCACCCTGCCATTTTTTGCAAAACAACTAACCAGCTAAATCACCCGACTGGATAATAAGCTCGGCCACGGCCAAAACGAACCGTGTCCATGCAAAATAGTATATTATGTATATATCAAGGGACTGAAGCGAATCATTTAATCACGAGATGGATTAAATGATACTTCACTCCTATATTGTATGTATACGCTATTTTTTGCACAATTTTTATAACGTGACAACTTCCTAGTATCAAATCAAAATCAAAACATGCACAAATATACCAGGTGAAAGATCGAGAATAGATTATATCTTAGTCGAAAGAAAAAACAGAAAGGCGCTGAATTACGTAAGAGTAAAAAGAGTGCCCAGAAATTGTAACATAGCGGAAATCAAACAAGAACTACAAGGCAAAACCGAAGACAAGCAAACAAGTAAAACAGTGGAGTTCCAAGAAATAAAAGCATACAAACTGAGAAACAAGGAAGTCCAAGTCAAATATAAAGAAAAAATTAAAAGTAACAGTGAAAAAATAAGCATGAAAGAAGAAGTGACAGCCGAGCAATTATGGCAAACCTTTATAAAGATATAATTTTTGAAACACTGGGCATGATTAGACACATGGGAGAAACGGAAAAGAAATGTTACTAAGGATATACAGGGTTAGTACAAAGTCCAGGGACGGTCATTTATCTCCGTTATTTCTTAAGATTTTACTTTGAAAGTTGGTGCCCAGGTACAATGAAATACAGGAAATTCAAAACTGTTTTTAAAAATTTTCTTGGACTTCCGGTTAAACCGGAAGTGACCCTAAAAATAGTTTTTTTAAATAGAATCATACCTTTTTCTCAACGGATTCGGAAACTACGAATTTTTTAAAGTTAAAAACGTTTACCATAATTGACCAGAAGTCAAGTCGCGCCACCCTGGATTTTCAAAAACTTCGAAGAAATCGGTCAAAAAGCAAGATTTTTCAAAACCGCAAGCACACGTCAACTTTATTTTTTTTAAAGCAAATTCAACCGGCCAATTACATTTTTAAGAATTGCTTTTTCTATTTTGGCTGAGTGTGAACATTTAATAAATTTCAAAAAAGCAAACACAAATAAAGGGAAATGTAATTGCGCAGTTGAATCTGTATTAAAAAAATAAGGTTGACATGTTCTTGCGGTTTTGAAAAATTTTGCTTTTTGACCGATTTCTTTGATGTTTTTGAAAATCCAGGGTGGCGGCGCGGTCTAGGACGTTTTGGCGCGGCCGTTTTGGCGCGGCCATTTCGGCGCCGCCGTTTTGGCGCGGGCCAGTTTGTCGCCGACCCGTTTCGGCGCCAACCTGTTTTGGCGCGGGCCAGTTTGGCGCCGACCAGTTTCGGCGCGGGCCAGTTTGGCGCTGGGCGTTTTGGCACCAAAAAGTTACACTTTATTCGCGGAACATAGACCGGATTTTTCTTAGCAAAAGGACAAATTATTATTATTGAGTTCGATAGCTGTTGCATTCCCGGATCGAAAAGCCTAGTGCCATTTTTTCGAAAAATGTAATTTTATGATTTTATGATAATTCTTTGACATGTTCAAGAACAATAATTTACAAATTACTTACTAGTAAGAAAAAACAACATTTAAGCCGTCTTACACATGTATATTATTAACTATATTAAAAACTGCAGATATTTCACAAATTAAAATAAAAAATTAATAATAATTAGTACAATTAGTACATAATTGTGGGATAGATCCCTTAGGTAGTCTCTTATACCCCTGTTGTTGTATTCTTCCACAATTCGCCGAATCCTTTCATCGGCCATGATATACTTCTTCAGTTTTTAATACATCCTGCCCTTCTTCTTGGAAACCAAATCGCCATTCTCCAACAAATATTCTAGTTTCTTCTGTTCTAGGGTGAAACCCGCAATATCTATTACATTTTCAATTTTAATTTGAGACTGCAATCAGTAAATTTAGTTTTTTGAACAGAATAAACAGAAAGTCTTTTGCTATTTACAGGGATATTTATTTATACCTTTAAAAATGGGTAGGGATGTATCAGCGACTAATAAACAAGTCATTAAGCCCAGGTACCTATATTTCAAGAAGTGATTATTACAGCCAAACTTTTAGTTTAAAAGATAACATCAACTTTTATTGTAAGAAACCATAATCCCATAATCCATAATGGTTAATTGATATAAATGAATTTCAAGGTAGAGCGCACATTGCAGAACTCAGATACCTACATATACTTACCTGTAGAGCACGCTTAATGTCTAGAGGTCATACTACAGTAGCACCGACTATTTTAGCCCTCCCATCTTGTTACAGTCTTGTCGACAGTTCTTATCTACCTTGGTCAATAATATAAGTACTATTATTAGTTTATTAGGTAGATATACTTCTTCAATATTTAAGAGGGTACCGATAAACAAAATCAAATTCATTCAATGATTGGCGCCAAAATGTCCCGGCGCCCAAACCGCCAGCGCCAAAACGACCCGGCGCCCAAACGGCCAGCGCCAAAACGTCCGCGCGCCAAAGCGGCCCGGCGCCGGAACCGCTAGCGCCAAAACGGCGGCGCCGAAACGGCCGCGCCAAAATGTCCCATTCCGTGGCGGCGACCTGACTTCTGGTCAAGTATGATACATGTTTTTAACTTTAAAAAATTCCTTTAACCGGAAGTCCAAGAAAATTTTTAAGGGCAGTTGTCAATTCCCTGTATTTAATTGTGCCTGGGTACCAAGTTTCAGAGTAAAATTTTAAGAAATAACGGAGATAACTGACCGTCCCTGGACTTTGTCCTAACCCTGTATAACCAAGTCTGGGAAGAAGAGAAAATACCAAGAGTGGTAAATAGGAATGATAGTACCTATATTTAAAAAAATGCAGCAGAGAAGCGGCTGGAACCTCCCCAACTTGTTTTTTTGATGCAAATTTACCTGAGCAATTTAATTTTTTGGTTTCTCTTATTTCTATCAAATTTTCTCTTACCTCATAATGAGTCAAAATCTCAAAAGTAAATAAAAAAATGCAGCAGAGAAGCGGCTGGAACCTCCCCATCGCGTGGATCTTTGTATTCTGTGTAGATAGTAGTTAATTCAACAGAATTTTTTTAATCCTTGACTAATTTCGCAATTTTCTGACAAATACCGACGTCATAGACCAGGCTAGTTTTGAGTTTCGCGACTTGTTAGAAGCAAATCGGATAACATTTTGACCACAAGTGTTTCTAGACTAATTGGACCCTGCTGAATCCGAAAATCACTGTCGACACTTCGAAATCTTAACCGGAAGTCCGTAATTCTAGATGGCGCTCAAGACAAATCGTTATATCCAAAATATCATGAAAATTATACAGTTTTCGACTAAAGACGTGGTATACAAAATTGAAGATAGCTTCATTCTCTACAAGAAAGGTCCTAATGATTTTTTTCGTACAGGCGACGGTTTACCATGATTTACCCCTAGCGCGGGCAAGAAAGTTGCGCTCGCCGCGCGGCTTACGCGCTCAACGATTATTTTATCAAAACACTTGTTTCTTAATTTTTATGGAGTTTTTCAATATATTTCACCAATATCCACCTAAATACATGGGATTAGTAAGATATTCACAATTCACTTCCCTTTTTTCAATGTGCAAACGCCGTTTTCTATTTTGACTCTAGGTTGCTTTTGAGGTGCGTATTTTACAAGGGTCGTATCGGATAACATTTTGACAACAAGTATTTTTTGATTAATTGAACCCTGCTGAGTCCGAAAATCACTGTTTTGACTTCGAAATCTTGACCGGAAATGTCTTATTCAATATGGCACCATTCAAAATACCATCCAATGGGAAAATATCTTTCAGCCAATTTGGCTGAAATTTTGATATGTTGTAAATCTCGACTTCCTGATCGAAAGTTATCATTGACACAAAGCAATCGTATGGACGGTTCTTGCTACAGAGGCCTGAAAATAAAATAGAAACTATATCTGAGCTTGAAAGCCACCTTAACTAGCGTACATCCTCTCAAGATTTTGAAATTTAAACAGTGATTTAAGGATTCAGCAGGGTTCAATTATTCAAATAGTGCTTGTTGTCAAAATGTTATCCGATCTGCTTTTTGCTGTAGCGCAGCTCAAAAGAAACCTACAGTGAAAGACAGCAAACGGCGTTTGCACATTGAAAAAGCGGAAATAAAATGAGAATATCTTACGATCCCATGTATTTAGGTGGATATTGGTGAAATATATTGAAAAATTCCATAAAAATTAAGAAACAAGCTTTTTGATTAAATAATAGTGGAGCGCGTAAGCCGCGCGGCGAGCGCAACTTTCTTGCCCGCTCTAGGGGTAAACCGTTGCCTGTACGAAAAAAATCATTAGGGCCTTTCTTGTAAAGAATGAAGATATCTTTAATTTTGTGTACCACGTCTTTCGTCGAAAAGTGTATAATTTTCATGCTATTTTGGATATGACGATCTGCCTTGAGCGCCATCTAGAATTACGGACTTCCGGTTAAGATTTCGAATTGCCGACAGTGATTTTCGTATTCAGCAGGGTCCAATTAGTCTAGAAACACTTGTCGTCAAAATGTTATCCGATTTGCTTCTAGCATACTATAGAAAGGGTTTTTTGAAATTCTAGCCTTGTCTATCACCTCGGACATCACCCATCACGTTTGACAATATGTTTCTTTTAAGGTTCATCTTTTGCCACCTTTTTGACAATAACTGCCACTTTATGTCATCCACTGTCAGCCCGCACCCTTTTAATGAGAAAGAATTTTTTCTGTATTTTCCACTGAAATGGCAGAAACTATGAACACATTTTTAGAACCAGAATTTGATCGCCTTTCTAATGGCGACATAAAAAAGGAGGTCTTGTATTTAAAATTTTAAGTTGATATGCTTAAATGGGACTTCCCGTTGGGCAATTGCTTTCAAAAGCCTTTCAGGTCTTCAACGGGTCACCCGATCTCCATGTACCAAATTTCAGCCAAATCGATTCAGAAATTTGGGCTATAATGTATTGTCACGTTCATTTTCGAGCTCCCGAGCTGTTCCACTTTCGAGGGTGGATATTGCTCGGTTTCTCCTTCTCCGCTGCTATTTTGGATCATCGGTTATAATTCTCGGCCTCCCTCTGCAGGGGTCGGGTGGTGGCAGCGGAAGATCGGCGTCTTTTGGGGGCGCTTCGGATGACGTTTGTGTCTCAAAGTTTAGTGTCGATAAATAAGTCACATGGTAAAGAATTACTTACCTGGTGGTTTATTAGGGATCCGTAACCCCGTTTCGGTAATTAAGTCTGGGTTTCACGGCCAATTTGGCCGAATCATCATTAAATTGCGGAATATCAACAACTGTCAGATTTTGAGGTTAAGTTAGTTTTATTTACGAGCTAGGGGAATTGCCTGTCAATGTCAATCTGTCTGGGGGAATTCTGGTTCCGGAAGGGGCCAGAGAGGGCGCTGTGTCTTCCGTCAGGCTGCCGGCCATTTTCTGACCTTCTTTCCGGTCAGGCAATGGACGTAACAAGAGGTCGTAGACGGCGTCCTGGTATTTGTGTGAATTCCTTCGGGAGATTGCAGGATTCCGCCCCAGGTTGGTGAAGTGCCCTTGATCGGTGCCCCAACATACCGTTTGTCGGGTTTTGTTGACCTCAAAGCAGAATTTCTTCGTCGGTTGTTTGACAGTACGCCCTCTACCACGAGGTAAAACTTTAATGAAAGATTTCTTGTTCTAATATTTATTTTAGGGTTCTTAGGTAGGGCTTGAATGCCCCCATTTTCGGATAGGGCTTGAACGCTCCTATTTTGTTTGGGTAGGGCTTAAGGGCCTTAGCATTTTTCGGTTGGGAATTGGAGTACCCTTCCTTCAGTGTTTTCCGTGGGGTTTGAAGACCACCCTGTGTTGGTTATATTTATAGGGTTGGAGATTCTCCCCCCATCTTCGTGTTGTTCCGGTTAGAATATTGTGGATTGTCGAAGCACTCGTTCAGTCCAACCACTGTGGCGGATATTTTCCTTCCCCGGCTGGAGGTATCGAGAGATTGAGACAGAACCGGCCATATCTGCTCGAGGCCACCCCCAGGCTAGGGGGCGACGATCTTGGCTCAGCACAGCTGTTCGCGTCAGTCCTTGCCTTCCTTCGGGGCTGTATTCGGTGAGTCCGTTCCATATTTTCACCGAATGGCTTCGCCACATTCGGAACTGTCCCTCCGACTCAGGGCTGGAGGGTGTGAACACAATCTGCACCCCCTTGAGTTATTTCGAATTGTTTATTTGGGCTTCACCCCCCCTTTAAGTTGTGTTATTCAGTACGAATTTGTCTTTTTCTGCTACATTACTTAAATTTTGCCACTTAATTGTAAACTCATAATCTATAATTGTTGTTAATTTGGGCCTTCAGCCACTTAGTACCAAAAATATCCGTTCGTGGCGGTACTTTACGTGTGGCCGTTAAGGCCTCCGCTTAATTCGACCCTTCACTAACTTGCGCGATCATTTGCGTCATTTTGCGGATTAGTAGGTACCTGCGGCCGTCCAATTTGCGCTCGAAATTTACCGGTCAATTAAGTTGGAGCTCCGTTAAGGCTCTGTTTCGTCCGGATTGCGGTACGATTTTGCTGTCAGCATTTTAAGTTATGAAATTATCACCAGTATAACTTGTAAACGAATTTTTGTATCAAACTGATATATATAAATGTACATAGTTTTTATGTTTGTGTGTTATTGCTAAAGCTAGCCACTCCCCTCAGTTTATAGGAGATTTATCTTGTGATTTCTGGCTTTCGACGTCGTCGCATCAGGGTAAATAAAGCCAGTCCTTAATTACCAACTTCAATTAGTAGCCTGCCTATTCGCTACCTACCTCCCGTACGGGAGAAGATCCACCGCCCTGGGATCGGGCTTGCGTTTTTATTTTTCAGAACTCCTTTCTTTGAGTGCACACCTGTCAGCTGTGGGCCCTCTTGACCAGTGGGCCTACCCTACTCCCTGCGAGAACTGACTGTGACAGTATTTTTACTGTTATTATAAAATTTCGATTTTTTGAACCAAACAGCGCTAAATGCGAATTAATTTTGCCCTATTTAGAACCAGAATTTGAAGACCTTTCTGATGGTGACAATAAATCTTTCAAAAACTTGTTTTTAATGGTCAAATGAGAGAATAATTTTAAATTTGGAAATTGGTGTGCCAAAACGGCACTTTCCGTGAGTCGATTGAATTCAAAATTTGTTCAGCTCTTCGACGTGTAATACAATCCCCATGTGCAAAATTTCAGCCAAATCGGTTCAGGGGCTTGGGCTGTACCGCGATTTTAAAGTCCGATAAAAATCAATTTTTTTTTTATTTTTGGTCAGAAGGACACTAAGAATGAATACACTTTTGGAAGCAGAATTTGAAGGTCTTCCTTATGGTGAAGTGAAAAATGGGGGTTTGCATTTAAAATTTAAAAGTTGATGTCCCAAAATGGCATTTCCGGTTGCACGATTGGCTCCAAAAGCTTTTCAGATCTAAGTTAGGTTACGAGATGCCTATGTTCCAAATTTCACCCAAATCAGTCTAGTAGTTTTGGCTGTGGCGTGATTACAAACGAACGTACGTACAAACGTACGTACGTACGTACATACACACAGACACATTTTTAAAACCCCTTTTTTGGGTTCCTGAGACCTCAAAACGTGAAGATCTGGTGCTATCTCAAATTCGAAAATTTTAGTGATTGCAGTAACCTCCCATTTTTTTAAAATTGTGATGGGGTTGGGGAGGTTAAAAGAAAATGTCAATGGGCAGATGAATTTGTATCAAATAATTAAAGTAGACGTGTTTTTGCGTTTTTCGAAAATCTCAATTTTTCACCGATTTCTTCGATATTTTTGAAAATCTAGGGTGGCCGTATGATACATGTTTCTAACTCAGAAAAAATCGTACATTCCGAATCCGTTGAGAAAAAGGTGTCATTCCATTTGAAAAAACAAAGTTAAGGTCATTTCCGGTTAAACCGGAAGTGGAAAAAATTCCTTCAATATATACGCAAGTGTCCCCCTCCGTGCGGAATTGGCCAGCTTTTATTTCAATTCAATATCTTTACTACATGCAAAGACATTCAAGGTGGGAAGTTTTAAAAATAACACCCTGTATGTATAAGTATGGCATCTTAATTGTAGATCTACCCTTCTTAAATCCTCGTTGATAGCCTCCAAGTGCTTTCTCTGTATATCTCTTTGTGCTTTTAAAAATCTGCTGCATTTAGTAAGAAGATTCTTCTATAACTAGAACATCTCACGTGTTCGCCTTTTTTCGAACATAGAAACTATGCATCCTCTGCTCCATTCTTTGAGCATTACTTCTTTTTACCATATTTGAGTAATCAGGATGCACCTATATTCCTTTCCTCGGTTCATTCCCTCGTCGTATTCTTCTTCTTTTGGCACATTTTGCTCTTGTTGTCCCCTTGTTTGTTCTCCTATCTCCTCTTCGTCAGTTTTTTTCTTATTAGAAAAAACCTTTTTTTTAGACTGTTTCCTTATCCTTTGGTATAATTTGGTGTTGTATTTATTTTTATTTTTGTATTTCATACACATATTTTAATCATACACTTATGTCTTTCCACCTCATCCAATTATCTTCTCTGACCATTGCTCTTTCTTCACTCTTAGTGTTTTCGTACATTCTCTTCTTGTTTCCTTCTCTTCTTTTTCTTCCTAACGTTTTCTCCGTTGTTTCTATTATCGTTGTTCCTTTCGTCTTTTATACTTTCATCCTTCTGCTTTTTTATTAGTTGTTCGTCCATTTCTTTTTCATATTTCCTTCTAACTTCTTCTATTCCCAGATCTTCTTATTTAAATTTGTTTTTCAGCAATATTCTCAAATTTATCTTTCCAATCGCTGCGTAGTCTTCGGAGTAGATAGACGTTTGCCCCGTTTGTATGATCTCACGTCCAGTATCATTCTCTCCCTCTGCCTTGATATATGATCTATTTGATTTATCCGTTGTGCTGCTTGGCATCATGCAGATGACCTTGTGCTCTATTTTATGTTTGCATTTCGTGCTTGCTGTCATTATATTTGTTTCCTCCACAGAAAATAAAGGACTAAGTACCATAACGCTAATTGATCGTTTTTAATAAGTTTTCCAAAACGATTTTTGCAGATTGAAGTTTTTAGAACAAAAAATTTTTCATGGAAAGTTTGCCAAAGAGCCGAGCAGATATAACAAAAGGTGATAGGAGATAGTGTACATTTCAACATTTCGGTATTTTAAAAATAAATAAATGTAGTAACCAATAATTTTAGATTTAATTCCTTCCTAATTCAGTCCCTAAAAAAAGTCAGTAAAGTAGTACTTTTAAAGGCGGGAGTGCAAGAAGCAATAAATAATGAAGACTAAGATTTTAATGCTAGCGCGGTTTTTTACAAAACCATTGGTGACCTCTTAGGCGAAGTATGCAAGGCCACGCATGACATATGGTGGACGTGGATTCGATTTTATTCGGATATCGGGATTCCACGGTGCTGGAATGCATAGCTAATTACTTTCACTTTTACGCGACTATTAAATTTATGTCACTAACGGAATTACGTTCGTTTCTTTTCCGATGATGAACGCCCCTTCAGACAGTTTCTTTATGTACCGTTGTCGCGGTTTTTCGAGTTATTTAAAAATTTTATACTTTCTCCGGTGTTTGCAGGAGGAGGCTGAAGGGATAGAAAAGTCTCCTGGGAAACCCAAACAGCAATGGAAATGTTGAAATATAATGCAGACACTAAAAAATGAGACTTCCAGGGTTCTTGCGCGTTTTTGTTGTGTTGTTTTAATATAAAATTGAAAACCGGCTTCCACCAAAGTTTTTCCTTTATATCTCGAAAACCGTAGATTCTACGCAAATTTTTCTAATGACTAAACTAAAAAAATATAAAACTTGTAATATCGGGTGTTCCTAAATTCATAGTCTTCTATACAGTGCGAGTGTAAAGTATGGAATAAAATTCCTTAAATTTTTGTCCTTGATTTGTGGCAAAAATTCTCGGACAGGTCAATGTTATTTTTGTAATGCGGACTTGATGGAGGGGACAGTTATTTTCTCACACTTCTGGTTTAACCGGAAATGGCCTTAACTTAGTTTTCTCAAATAGAATGACACTTTTTTCTCAACAGATTTGGAATCTACGATTTTTTCTGAGTTAGAAACATGTGTCACACTTTACCGGATGTACAGTCACGGCCACCCCAGATTTTCAAAAACATCGAAGAAATCGGTCAAAAACCAAGATTTTTGAAAATCGCAAATACACGTCAACCTTATTTTTTTGATACAAATTCAACTGCGCAATTTCATTTCCTTTTATTTGTCTTTGTTTTTTAAAATTTTTTCACTTTTCACAATCTGCCAAAATAGTAAAAAGATTTTTTTATAAATGTAACCTCCCCAATCCTATCGTTTATAAATTTCGAACTGTTCCTGGAGTTTTCCAAAATTTTTATGTTTTATTGCCAAAATGTCACTAAATTTGATTGCATTTTTGGAAACAGAATTTGAAGACCTTTCATGTGCTGAAAAAAACAAATGGTGGTCATCTTTCAAATTTCGTAGATAACATGCCAAAAAGGCACTTGTAATAATTGGTCGATGGCCACCAAAATTAAGTAAATTTTCCTACTTGCTAATATCTGATATTTACTCCACCATACTTAGAGCGTTTTCTGTGTTTTTTTTAATTCTACGATTTTTTGCCAATAGGGCACTAAGTTTGAATACATTTTTGGAAATGACATTTGAAGGCATTTCATGTGCTGATAGAGAAAGTTTGAGTTTATTATTCAAATTTCAAAGTTGATATGCTAAAATGGCACTTGCCGTTGGCCGTTTGCCACCAAAATTAAATCAGCTGTTCGGCGGGTATTGGTATCTCTACCCATAAAAATTTCAGCCAAATTGATCCAGTAGTTTTTGCTGTAACGTGTTATTTCATGTTGCTTCAAAAGTTCGAATTTTTTGATTTCATGCCAAAAAAGGCACTAAGTGTATATACATTTTTGGACACATAATTTGAAGACCTGTCGTATGCTTATAAGAAAAATTGGTGTTCATCGGTCAAAATTCATAGTTGATTCGCCAAAAAGCACTTGGCGTTTGCGGTTCGGCAAAATTAACCTCACAAGAAGGCCAACACTAATCTCTATATCGAATTTCACTAAAATCCGTTCGGTACGTACATACGTACACACAGACATACATTTTTTTTAAACACCTTTTTTTGATGCTGGGACCTTGAAACGTAAGGATCTGGTGTTATCTCAATTTCAAATTTTGGAGTGATTACAGTACCTACCTAACCTCCCATTTTTTAAATTGGCTGTAGGGAGGTTAAAATCAGTCACATATCTGCCTTTGATACTTTCCTGTTCAGAAGATCATGATTAACTTGGTCTCAAAGAGGAACAAATGACTTAGTACAGCTTTATTTTCGAACATGTTTACAACCACCCTCACCGAAAACGCAGCGGTCTGGACGTCTGCCAAAGGTTTTTTTGTTACATGTGCCATCTTATTTACACGAAAAATTGGCGGGCTGACGGGAGCAAATTATATAATAGATCCCCATTTCAGTTGAAAACGCACCCACACACGAGCATGATTCGTGAATTTTCTAATTTATATCGACTAAACTATAATACCTATCTGTTATTATGGTGGAGCAGATCATACATATATCAAAATTGTCGCTAGAAGCTGTCTAATGAATTTGCTTCCTAATAAAACTTGATTCGATATTGAAAAAACCTATAAAAATTATGAAAAAATCTGAAACCATTCTTTTTGGATTCCTGTAGGTAATCTCAATCTCAATCTCAAAAAGAAAAATATATGGTAAAAGCTTTGATGTTTATCCGCCTGAAGGAGCTTAATCACAAACAGTAAGGACACCGCCAAACGTCGCAAATACATGCGTCATGAATCTTAATCTTATTAAACAAAGTAGAGCGTCCGGAGCCCCGGATTTGGCGTTTGAGGGTGCTTGATGGTGTGCAATTTCAATAATCGAGCCGTTTCGCCACGAGGCGCTCGTTGAGCTAACAGTAACGAGTGGCTAAGTGCTCTCCGCCGTGTTTTATGCCGGTTTTAGTGGTGTTTTATGTCGAGGGGACCAGCGTGACGGGACCAGATCGGATCTCTTCTGCAGGTTGTCACGGTTGAAAAATCGAAACTCGTCTTACTCGCAGATCCTCCGGGCCGATAGACGGGGGCTAAATCGCAATCCCTATCCCAAAGAGCCACTCTCGCCATTTCTTGCATTGTTATGACCGCCACTCGTTGATTGTTATTCTATGGTCCTCACTGCATTTACTTTATTGTCCTCTCTACAGCCATTACGGAATCTCGGATAAGCCCCCAAAAATTACTTCCTTTCCATAGTGGTATGCGAGAATTCCCGACGCTGGCAAAAATAATGAACGCGAAGGAATCTCGGATTGCCAGCAGAAATCTAACATTGCTTCCTGTCTATTTAATTTTTGCACATTTACATACATTTACATATCCGCAATTTACGTGCCGGGCAAATTAAATTCCAGGTTTTATTTTTAGGCAGGTTTGATTGAAACGCCTTCATGTTTAAGGATTGCGTGTTTTGGGGAGCAGTATCATCATCAAATGGGATGGCCATTAATACCGGCTACCCACTACCAGTAAATTAGGCAATTTATAGTGCGCCGATGGAAAGCTGTAACGCCGGAAGTGTGACTCGATTTTCGCTGATAATGGACTTTTCAACACGACTATGTCTTATGGGGTTTTCCCATTTAATTTGTGGATGTATAACTGATTTACGAAATGATGTAGGTAACGGTTAACCCACGAAGATATAAAACAGTAGAAAATTCATCAACAGTAACATGATAAGTCGTATCTGGATTACCGCGAGTTTTGACGTCCGAATTGTTGAACTACGAGCCAAAATGGTAGAAAAAAAATGCAGCAGAGAAGCGGCTGGAACCTCCCCATCGCGTGGATCTTTGTATTCTGTGTAGATAGTAGTCAATTCTACAGAATTTTTTTTATGCTTATTGTCTGTGACTAATTTCGCAATTTTCTGACAAATACCGACATCACCTCGGACATCACCCATCACAATTGACAATATGTTCCTTTTAAGGTTAACAGTTTGCCACCCGTTTGACAATAACTGATACTTTATGTTATCCACTGTCAGCCTGCTCCCTTTTAATGAAAAATATTTTTTTCTCTATTTTTCACTGAAATGGCAGAAACTGTTTTTGTCTTACTTAAAACCAGAATTCGAAGACCTTTCTGATGGTGTCAATAAATCTTTCAAAAACTTGTTTTGGATGGTTAAATGAGTGAACAATTTTAAAGTTACAAATTGGTGTGCCAAAACGGCAGTTTCCGTGGGCCGATTGAATCCAAAATTTGTTCAGCTCTTCGACGTGCAATACAATCTCCGTGAGCAAAATTTCAGCCAAATCGGTTCAGGGGCTTGGGCTGTACCGCGATTTTAAAGTCGGATAAAAATCATTTTTTTTAAATTTTTGATCAAAAGGGCACTAAGAATGAATACATTTTTAGAAGCAGAATTTGAAGGCCTTTTCTATCGTGAGGTGAAAATGGGAGTTTGCATTTAAAATTTAAAAGTTGATGTGCCAAAATGGCATTTCTAGTTGCACGATTGGCTCCAAAAGCTTTTCAGATCTAAGTTGGGTTATCACATGCACACGTACCAAATTTCAGCTAAATCTGTCGAGTAGTTTGGGCTGTGGCGTGTTTACGAACGTACGTACAAACGTACGAACGTACGAACGTACATAGGTACATACAGACACATTTTAAAAACCACTTTTTTGGGCTCCTGAGACCTCAAAACGTATAGATCCGGTCTTATCTCGAATTCGAAAATTTTAGTGATTGCAGTAACCTCCCTTTTTTTTTAAATGGTGAAGTGGAGTGGGGAGGTTAAAAGACGACGAGAGATTGCTCGATTTCAAGTTCGAGTGCCTTCAATTGCTCGCCGGCAATTGTTCGCCACTACCAATTTATAGTACCTTCAATTGTTCGTCGACAATATTATTGTACAAAAACGAATTTGAAGCAGCAATTTACATGGCGAAAACCTAACCTTATTGAACGCCAACAATTTCACTGCTACAACCCCCACAACAAAAAATTGGCAAGAAGAAAATTTAAACCTGTAATTATGTACCTAAAACTTCAAGAAATTAATTGGACTTCAAGAACATCGCCCATAACTTGCCTGCCCTTTTCAACTCCTTAAATACAAAAAATTGTGCACAAAACATTTTTTCTAATTTTATATTTTGTTCTAATTTTAAGTAGAAATAACCGAATACAAATTTTTAAAACTTGTTGATAAACACATCATCTTCCGTTTGGCTGTTATTTGGATATTGTATCTGTGGAGGCCTACTTATAAACGAACCTAAACTAACAATATTAGTGGCGAACAATTAGTGGCGAACAATTACTGGCGAAAAATTGCTGGCGGAAAATTGCTGGGGAACAATTGCTGGCGAGCAATTTTCCGTATCCCATTATTGAGTATACGTATCATATATTTTATGTATATTCAAGTTAACGTTCATAGAACGTTAAATGTTGTTCCGTTGGTACTGATCCGGTGCTGTCACCTGACATGTCAAAATTAGATATTTATGATTCGCGAAAATCAGCTGCTAATAGATGGCATTGCTAAACCATAAAATGGCGGTCTCACCCCATTGGGGAGCCGGAAGTGAGAATTCTAGCGTGACGTGCCTGACAGTATCAGTTGGTGACATCAGTGACATCGATACGTGGATTTTTTAAAAGCCAAGTTTTCCTGGATTTACAATGTTCCACTTAAGTACACAAAACGTAAAATTCCACAGAATTATTCACAAAATTTCGAGTCAGCGAGAGGATGTCTCCTAACAAAACTACTACCTAACCTCGCAACTGACAACTGACTGACTGACTGACTGACGTGAGCCGAAATTATGATGACGGGCGTTTAAAAGTATTTCCGTATCCTGTCTCTCAGTGTAGTTAAAGTATTGCCACCAGATGTCAGACACTTTGCTGATTTTCGCGAATAAAGTGTTAAAAGTGGTTTTTTATTTTGTGAGAAGGAAAGTTTGGAACACGACGAAATAAAATCACGCTTAAAAGTTAAAACGCATATCATACACAATTTTTTCTACAAACACTATTAAAAGCAAAAGTCTTAAACTAATGTTAAGTTTGAACATCAAATTATTAATTGAAAACGTCCATGAAATTCGCTGTAACTAAGGTAGAATGACAATTTGTTACCGAGGCTTGTTTAATTGTTGTTGCATTGTCACTTTTAACACCAGTGTTTGTAATAACACTAAAAGCACACTATAGCCCAAACTATTTTATCGATTTTGCTGAAAATTGGTACATGGGGATTGGGTGACCCGTTGAAGACGGGAAGTGCTATTTAGGCATATCAGGCACTTCAGTGGAAAATAGAGAAAAAATTCTTTCTCATTAAAAGGGAGCGGACTGACAGTGGATGACGCAAAGTTATTGTCAAAACAGTGGCAATAAAATGTTAACCTTAAAAACAACATGTCAAATGTGATGAGTGATGGCCGAGATGATGTCGTTATTTGTCAGATAATACACGTCTTCAGTTTATAAGATAAAGACGATGCTAACACAGCGTCTAATGTGTTAACATGAATAAGAATATAATACACAAGTTACCGTCGAAACACACAGGTAAAAATGATCTCATTGGGTAAAAATCAACTCTGACAGACCTCCAGCCAGAGTGAGCACGCAAGGAAACCAACATGCGCGCGCCGTTCTGGTAAAACTGAAAACGTTTATTGCAAAATTAGTCACAGAGGAGCAGCATAATAAATTTTCTGTTAAATTGATTACTATCTACACAGAAATCAAATATCCACGCAATGGAGAGGTTCCAACCGCTTCTCTGTTGCATTTCTTTGGATTGATTTTTGGGCTCATTTTTATGTTGGTTGTGAAGAGGTTTAACCCATCAATAGATGTTCCAGGTCTGATGCTAGACTTCTTTTAAGTCATAAGGGATTTAAGTGTACCAATCAGATTTTGGCGCTTAATTAGTTCTTGAAGAAACTTAATGTTGGATATACTTACCTAAGTACAAAAATAAGTAATTCAGAGCTAAAATCCGACAATTCGAGCTAACAAGTTTTGAAAAACACTTCAGAATTCTATGCCGAATATTCCGATAAAATTACCTAAAAGCGGCTGCGGCTGAGTATAAGATACAAGAAACATTTTTAGTCTCCGTCATCTAATAGACTGTTTTATCATGTATCAAAGAATCATATTTTTACATTAAATTTAATAGTTTCTGAATTTCTAATCATTATTCATTTAGATAAATAAACATTTCTCCTCCTGATTATCAAACTACGTTTCCAATATTTTCCCATACTTTCCTTTTCGAGAAACTTTTAAGTCCCCAAAATCAATTTTAGCGTAATTTAATTACAGATGGAGATGTAGTGGTGGTTTATCCATTCCCATTAATCAGCCCGACGGAATCGAGAGGAAAAAGGGGTAGTAACAATCCTCAACTTATGCAAATCCACTTAATTCTTAAATGCAGATTAACTTTGTTGTCCGTCACTCCCTCACTTATCTCCCAACCCCTTTCATTAGAGCTTGTGATATTAATTTTTATGGTTGTCGGAGCATCAGACAGTCGTTAGGTGAGCATTTCGTCACCTGCCACAGTAACATCACATGTAATACTTGCAGACGTTAAGTAATTCAATTAAGAGAAGGATTGCTGACAGGCAGTACCGGCAAAAAATCCTGCGCTAATTAGGTAATTGCAGCGAATTAAGTCTGCATCTCGGAAAATTTATGATAATTATGATAATCTAAGCGTTTCATTAACAGAAGATTGAATCTTTGAGAGATTTTTGGGTAGAATTTGGAGTAAATGGAGCGGCGGCTAATTACCGTCCCCAGTTTCAGACAATTAGTGGCGTTTACATGTGTAAAGGAGCCCGAATGTGAGGCATAAATAATAGCCAGAGGACAATAGACGACATTCTCCAAGTGTACGGTAGATCTCATTAACTCCCCCGATTATTGGGGTCCGGACACAATAGAGCGGACAAACAGTGATCTCAAGTGCCGCCTCATTGTGATCCCACCACCTCGTTGACTCTCTTTGCAAAGGGTTGTAAACACGTTGTTTTTAATAACCCGATGGATTGAAAAAAAAACGTTCATTGTGATCCATTTAAGGAGCTGAAAGACCATTGTTTTGCATAAGACGGCTTTAATTCCCCGAAAGAGTGAAGCTTTTTAGGTCTACTTTATTGCTTCATCTCCACGATCGCGTATTTTTTGCTAGTTGTTAGCGCGAATGCCACCGAGTCAAGTTTGTGGCATTTCTGTCGGTGTACATTTTCTGAAAGCAAGCATTTACTTCTTTTTTCACCTACTACAGCCTATAAAGAGCTGCTACACCGGCCATTTTTCTTGCGTCCAACATAAACGAGTCGGATTTGCAACTCGCCGAGCTAAAAAACGACCTTTAATTTCTGCAAACCTTAGAGGATGCCACAACGATGTGTCATCAATCCCGCGATCTCGTCTCAAAAAACGAAGCAAAAAATTCTCGTACAATTTCATACCGTTTTATTGCCACTTAAAAAACGTATTAAATGGCAGCTTGATCTCATCTTTCTCATTAAAATACTTATTTTTTATAAAGCTATCTGTGAAAAAAGTCCACCGGGACAAGCTAGTTCGAGGAATGATGCGTTTGTGGTTGCCTGAAAGTGCGGTTTTTGGTTTTACATGACCCCTGATGGTCGTGGGATCGTGATAAAGATTTGTTTCCATTGTTCCATTGTTTTTGTGAATCAATCTTACTACTCTTGAAA
This sequence comes from Pycnomerus fuliginosus, assembly GCA_963924575.1. Taxonomy (NCBI): domain Eukaryota; kingdom Metazoa; phylum Arthropoda; class Insecta; order Coleoptera; family Zopheridae; genus Pycnomerus; species Pycnomerus fuliginosus. The sequence goes on along the minus strand of OZ004617.1, from coordinate 41,835,422 downwards.
CTTTCTATGATGCGGAAGGTAGAAAAACCGGATCCTGATAAAAACTAAATTAAAGAGATTTATTTGATTAATATCTACGAACGCGGCAGTTGCTGTTGCTGTAATCTTTTCTCAGGATTCCAGTGCAATTTTTTTGCTAACATTATTTTAGTCATTGCACTGTACCGAACTGTACCTAGATAGTTTCCTTCTATAATTCTACTCTACAACAGATTGATTGATTGCCAGCCCTAAATCTGCTCTGATAGCCCAGTCAACGAAGTGAAAATAAAAACAAATGCATCACTTAAATAGTCCCAGTCAATGAACTAAAGACCTGAATTTTAACAAATAGATACATGCACAAGTTATTGCTGTTCTGGAAATTAGCCGAAGTTGCAGCTTGAACGATTTTATTGAACATACCGAAAGTCCGCAAGGATGGGGTGTCAGGTACAGCCATACACAGTCATACAGGGTGCGAGATTAAAATTCCAGAGCGCTATAACTTTGTTATTTGTTTTCCGATTTTAGTGAACTAAAAACCAAATGAAATTGCTCATAAAACACTACAAACTCAAGATGGTTTTGATTTTTATCAACTTATCAGCCTAATAGCTAATTTTTTTCTGCGTTTTTGATGTACAATAAGTTATGTTTGCTTTATAATTAGTTCTGAAAATAATTATAAATTTTTCTCAAAATTAGAATACTACTACTACTAAAAATTTTCGAATGTGCTGTGGATCTGATAGAAACTTAACAAAACATTTAAAATATGTTATTTTCTAACATGTAAAATGTATTTCGAGAATTTTTTTGGCGACACTATTGAAAAGTTGGCATAAAAAGATTGAAATGTTGATAATAATTTTAATTATTTTCAAAATTTATTACCAACTCAACTTATTGTACATCAGAAGACGCAGAAAAATATCAGCTATTAGATTGAGTAAAAAAAATTGGGTTCAAAATGACAAGTTGACATTAAATTTGAAGTTGATAAATACCAAAACCATCTTTGTTTAGTAGTTTTATGAGCAATTTTATTTGGTTTTTAGTTCACTAAAATCGGACCACAAATAACAAAGTTATAGCATTCTGGAGTTTTAATCTCGCACCCTGTCCTGTATACCAAATTGAAGAGGACTTTGGGCCAAATGGGCCACGGGAACTTGCCATTTTGGAACATCAACTGTAAAAATTTGAATGGAAACCGCCCCATTTTTCATGTTACCATATGAGAGCTCTTCAAAATGTATTCTCACTCGGTGCCCTTTTGGCCAAAGATCGGTGCGGTGAAAAAAAATCTATGTACCTTCAGCTGTATACATATGTACTTTTATTATGGAATTTGAAAGCCGATATTGTACTTACTATCGAGTTCGATAGGTTTTTCATGGCCCGATCAAAAACCTGAGTGCCATTTTTTACCATTTTATGGGCAAAAACAGCCATATAATGCTGCTGGAGTGCTGGCCTTAGCTATTGTCTTGTAGATTTTTATTTTGGCACTTCTCGACAGTTGTTTCGCTCTAATTAGATGGTTCATCGCTCCGACGCATCTATTTACTTTTCTTAATCTCGCCTCAATCTCTTTTTCTTCTTCACATCTGCTTGTTATTCTTGCTCCTCAAAATTGACACCCCTCACCTTCAACTGGCATATGAGACTCCACTGGTTCTCAAGTTATTGCAATGAATAGTTTTTAGGTCTTCAACCCCTAACTCCCACTCTCGTAGTCTGATATGACCCAAAAACAGTCCCCGCCGAGATTTTCTGGTCTACATCGGTGTACAAAATTTCAACTCGATATCTGCTTGCGTTCTCAACAACTATGCGATGGACAGAGTAGGTGGAGGAGCGAGAGATGCCAATCTATGCTTAGACACTAAAAATCTAATTTTTTCTGCCAGAGTCTATCATGTTTCTGCAACATGTATGAATATAGAAGTTCCTACCTTGTTGAAGACTTGCACTCTTGTCTCTTTTAGTATTTCCTGACTAAGTACCACAAGGAAAGTACAAAGTACATAGAAAGTTCTGTCCTTATCCTAGGCAAGACAAACTTGTCCAGCGATGTGGGGTGGGGTTAACTGCTCAAAATCAGCAATCTCAAACTGATATTAATTTATTTAAATGCTACCTGTTTCGGCCATTTTAGGCCATCCTCAGGCAACTGATGATGGTGTACAACACACAAATTTGGAAGGAGAGACCACCATTTAATGGATAGAGTACTTTGTTGGATGAGATATGAGATACTGGCTCAAAAGAGGAATTGAATGATTTCACTCGCTGGCTGAATTCATTGAACGGGAACATCAAATTTACATCGGAAGATGAATCGCAAAATTCACTTAATTGTCTTGACTTTTCATTAACAATACAAAATGATCACGTAGAACTTGGTATATTCAGGAAACCGCATGCGCCGGACATAGTCATCCACTCAACATCTAATCACCGTATGACACAAACTAGCAAGTTTCAATGCCTATATCCATAGAATTCTGCAAGTACCCTTAAGTTCTGATAATTTCCTTAAAGAACTAAATATTATTAAACAACTGAATCAATGGGATTAATGGAACTGGGTTTTAAATGAGCGCTTAGATTTAGATTTTTCAGCTCTCTATGAATCTCTTTTTTGAATCATTTGTGTTTTTTAGTTTTTAATTTAATTTTAAACTTTCAAAATGTTGACTGTAATGTTTCGTTACTTGTTATTTTCACTACACAAGGGTTGACTAAGCAAATCTTGAAGCTCAAAACAGTTCCTGTATTTGCAGTTTTCATAACTTTACTTAGTCGACCTGACCTTTATTTTATTTTGGAAACATTTTCTCTTCCTGTATTTTTGAATTGTATAATCACGAAATCATTAAGGTGAGCCCACCTCTGGCAACTTATGAGTTGGTTTTTTTTTGGAAGGCCAGGTTGTTAGGGAACATTGAACTTCTCAGTTGTCAACTTATGTCACTTGTCATTTTCATTCTTGCAAATGTCGCCTCCAAAAAAATTGTTTAAAAATTTCACAAAATTATCAATAACATCTGGCCATAATACTAAGGTAACCTGTTTTTTCAAGTTTCCAACTTACCTTATAACAGTTTTGTTACACAATATAGGTACTTTCTCCTGAAAGACTCTGAAACGAAGATTCGTCTCTCCTTCCAAATTTATGTGTTGTTCATAAGTTGCCTGAGGATGGCCTAAAATGGCCGAAACCGGTAGCATTTAAATGAATTAATATCAGTTTGAGATTGTTGGCTTGGAGCAGTTAACCCCACCCCACATCGCTGAATTTCTACAAGCCAGTAGAACAGGTCCAAAAAACCTTTTTAACAAATTTGTCCATTCTTTTTTACAAATGGAAGTTTAAGCATCTTGTGTCACTTTGTTAATTCCGCCCATGGTTTCACTTTTCTTTCTGCCTTCTTAAGTGCCATTCCGTCCAAAACCTAGTTTCGTCGCACGATCGTTGCATAATCATGACCTAGTCGAGGGATGCTGTAAGTCGTGACTTGCAGTTCGCGGGGTCGCCTGACATACGGTCCCACCTGTGCGTTATAAATGAGGGTCGCAGTGGTGTCCGTGTTGAAGCGATTGTCGGGTCTGTACATCTCGCTGTGACGGTGTCAAATGTATGACGGCGGACCCGTTCGGTGACAGCTCGATTAAGGAGCGATCGTTGTGAGCTACGGCCACAGCCCTCCAGATGCACGTTTGTTTCGGATCCTCGTCCATGTCAATGTCAACGATCAATCTGTTGTCATCCGTCATGTTGTACCTGTCCGGCCGGAATGCCGGATATCTCTTCTGCTCATCATTCATTCAAAAGGGACCAAGAAGGCCAATCCACTTTCGATATAACTACACTCACTTTCACGACACATCGATTGCTGCCTTTGTTGCTCTTTTTCTAATCAAAATCAATTACTTATTAGAGCATTAATTTAATTGCTTGCTGGCTGCCGCCGGGTAATGACACAAAATCGTGCTCCTTGAGAATGAAAGTAATGGCTCTCGGTTATTGCAGGAAATTATCGTCTATTCAGCATGAATGAAAAATTCTTGAGTGTATTTGTTATTATAGCCGACAAACTGAGAGACACTAGGTAGTTATTTAACTATAAAAGTTTACTTCAACAGCGCCAGTTGTCTTAAAGTTATGGTGACAATTGACACCTCTGCATGTCTCACTTGGATATTTTTTTTTAAAGAATTTCCACAATGGGTTGATTTTGGGTACTACTACTTGAGTCAAAACTAAAATTTCAGTTTAATTGTAACTCGACTTAAAGTTATGATTTATGGATTATGAGTTCGATAGTGCACATATGGTTTATAGATCTTGAAAAAGAATTCGATCGAATAAGACGAGAGGACATACGGAGTGCGACAAGGATGTGTGCTGAGCCCACTACAACTGTTCTCACTTGTACTAGATGAAGCGATTAAAGAGGCAAAGAAAAGAATGAGAGGCGTAGAACTGGGACACCGGAAGAAGAAACGATTACAGTTAGTGGAATTAACATTTGCGTATGATATTAATTAGCTAAGATAAATATGAAGATCAATACAGGAAAAACAAAAAGTACAGGGAGATCAGAATATTGACCAAGTGAAAAATTACAAATAACCTGGGAACGATAATAGAGAACAATGGCCAAGCAGATAGGAAAATAAGTGATAGAATAGGAAAAACGGGAAAAATATTTAATATAATATAAAAAAAATGTACGAAAAGCGAGTGCCGGGCAAAAACAGAAAGGGAAGACCAAGGAGGCTTAGGAGGATGGAATCAGAGAGGAATCTCTTGAAATTTTTCTTGATTTTGAATTTTTCGCCTTTGATCGGTGAAAAGATTTGTGAAAATCTTATGCTCCCAATAAAGTTAAGAACAGTCAACATCTCTACTGCTAAAAACACCTAAATGTTCGGAGTTTCACTCCGCTTCTAATGACGCACAACCAACAATTAAACTAAATGCTTTATTTTATTCTTTCAAAATTGGCTCAGTTTTCGTTTGACCAGCTAAGTGGTAACAATATGAACGAGAAAACCTTGTCGGCAAAGTATAATAAATAATACGGCCACAAGCTATTTGGGTACTTAAATGACGATGCCATCAGGAGTCAGTTTTGCCTAAATCCTTGAATCAAGTATTGTGAAATTTTGATGTTAAATTCACGAGATTTCTGAGTTTCAGGTATTCCCCTGTGGAAAATTCAAGAAAATTCAAAAAATCTTGATTCTTGAGTTTTGCTCTCGTCTTGTCAAGATTTTTGGACATTTTCTCTGATGGTCTTGATTTCTCTGGAATTCAAGAAAAAATCATGACAAAATCTTGTGACGATTTCTTGATCTCGTGAACCACTATTCAAAACAGAAAGAGATGGCGAGAACTATGGAAAAGACCAGCCCGAGATTCATTTGTACGTAATAGTATATTACCGACCAAAATCTAGGAATTTTTTACAATTTCATAACTTCATAATTTTTTGAAGTTTCATTGGCACAAAACCCTGAGAACTCGGTGACACTTGGAAAAGTGAACCCTATGCTGTTACACTGTATACTTAATAATCAAGGGCGAAATGACCTAATTTATATGTTCGTCATTTTTAGTGAGGTCTTTAGGAAACGTCTAGTGGTCTCAACTACAGGGTGGGTAATTTTTCGATGCTCACCATTAGTACCTATCTCGGAAACCATAATAGATGGGAGAGTAGTTGAAATTGGAGATAAGTTTTGCTAGTTATTGGTGGTTAAGAAGATTCTGAAGAGAATTTCCCGATATTTTGATTCGTTCCTGAGTTATCACAAAAAATCTGAAAATTAACAATATACATTTATACATACAATTAATATCTTCCTAACGTTTGATGTTATTTAAATGAAATTTGAAACTTTTAAATTTTTACCCATAAGCAACACCCTCTTTTCGAAGGAAGTTTTTAAATTTTTGTCAATTGAATGGCATTGACAGAAATTTTGTAACCCTTCTAGATTTTGAATAACAACAGTCAACTTTTGATTCTTTCATGGCCGCCAAACTGAATTTTAACACCATCAAAATTGGCGTTTCAAAAATGTAGTCAACTATGAACTTTTTTGAGAGACGTCAGAATTTGAAAATTGGTATGAATAATTTGTAAAATCATCCTAAACTTAGATTAAAAACAATTGCAAAAAAGATCGCCGACTTCTTCAATCTCTTATAGCATGCGAGAACAATTGAATTAAACAGTAATAAATTACGTCTTGCTGTCGTGTGAGAAGCTAATTTTTCTGGGTATCCTGCGTTGTTAAAATTCATGAAAAAAAGAAAAGTTGACCGTCTTTATTCAAAATTTAGAAGGCCTAGAAAATTAATTAGGTATTAATGTTTCTTTAAATTGGCAATTTTCAGATTTTTTGTGATAACTCAGGAACGAATCAAAATATCGGGAAACTCTCTTCAGATCCTTAATAGCCAAGAAATAGAGCAACTTTTCTCTAATTTAACCGACCCCGAACCTTTTACCGTTTAGAAGATCCCAATGGTGAGCATCGAAAAATTACCCACCCTGCATATGTTTTAAGAGAACGAAATTAGAAATGAAAACTTTACTAGAGACTGGATCATCATATTAATAAATGCCAGTCATGCTAATGCTATAAATTTGTATTGTATTAGGAGTAGAAAAGTAGGATTATATACTAAATATCGTTCAGTCTACCAATAATATTAGCAAAAACAAAATAATTTATAATTTAATTAATAATTTAATAATTTATTATAGAATTTACCTATATTTTTAAATTGATAGCACTACTTTTACTAATAAGTACTAGGGAAGCTGCTTTAAATAACATTAAGTTTGCTCGCCGTTCAAAAAATTAAAAACGTATCATTAGCCGCCCAGAAATGACCTACCTTTCATAACAATCTCTTTTAATTGTAGCGAGAGAATGTTTTCTATGTGAACGGCGCCTAGAAGATCCTTGGAATCCCCATTGAAAGCGGCAATTAGTCGGGCAAAAACCCGCCGAACTCTTTCTGTCTCGCTTTCTAAGCGCTCCGAACTTGAACAGCGCACCATGAAATTTATGTGGAGCGATGACATTTATATGAAAGTGAAAACACGTTCATGTCTCCGATTAATTTTAGAAGAAACTTAATTCGTTTTATTGTGTAGAAAGCCGGGAGATGGCTTTTATTAATCTTTGGCAAAAACCGTCATTATCTAGATTTGATACCTACCTTTCTCTTGAAAATCCTATGACCCGCTTTAGCTAATAACTGGGTGAAAGTAAAAGTCGGGTCAAGAAAAGACGAAACTCTCAATCAAGTTTTATGAAAAAGTAAAAAACAATAAAATTAGTCAACAGAATAACAAGGAGATTTGGTTTTAACGCGTTTACGATTTCCATTCTTCGTGTCCACCACCGCCACCGCCGCCGTGTTTTGGGACGTGGTGATAGACGTGTTTGTAGACAGGAACGTGGACGGGGTATGGCTTGGAGATGTAGACTGGATGATGCTTTTCAATCTCGATTTTGTAGGGTTTCTTGATGTAGACTGGGACGAGTTTCTCAACTGTAATCGGGACTTTCTTCTCGATTTCTTGTGGGACGAGCTTGTAGATTGGGACTGCTATTGGTTTTGGTACTGGGATTCGAACTGCGTAAGGCTGCGGTACTGGGACCTTGATCACTTGCGGGACTGGTACTCCCACAGGGTGAGGTACTGGGACCCCGATCTTCTTCACAATATGAATTGGGACTGGTTTTGTATGTTCGATCGTTTTCGTAGGAATGTTGACATGTTCGCTGCCCCCATCGTGGCTTCCAAAATCAATTCCTTTCCATCCTTCGCCTCCGCCGCCACCGCCTAAATCCCAGCCCTGACCTCCGCCGTAACCTCCGCCGTAACCACCGCCGTAACCTCCGCCAAGATCATGGCCACCACCGCCACCTCCAAGTTCAAGTCCGTGCTCTGATCCTCCCTCATGTCCTCCAGACTCCTCCAAGTATCCTGCCCGGACCCCCACAGCTAAAGCCAGGATTAGACTAGCGCCCTGCAATAACAAATAACAAATAATTAAGATAAAATAAATTGTTTGAAAATCTTACGAGAAATCTCATAGTTGTACACTTGGAGACGAGTAGACAGAAACTGATGATGGGATTTGGGATCCGCGGGACTTATATACAATCTCCAAAGTGGGGTGTTGTCTTGTGAATGTAACTTTTTAGAACAATTTGCATTCCGGAGAAGGTCGCACTACAATAAAACAAAAATTAGGTGAAAGTACTGCAAAATTTTTGAGTTCACTGAAGATCCATGCCGCTGAATCCTCAAATTGGCTTATTGCGATCCTTAACCGTGAAGATTCCTCCAATGTCATTAACACCAATTGCATAAGCGTCTTTATTAGTGAAATTGGAAAGGCAGACCTGACGGGAATTTTCCGTTGGACCAATTCCCATTTTTTCAAATTGCCAGCAACGGTTAAATTAATTTTAAGAATAACCGACAATGGGTGTTCGCATGGTGTGAAAGTGCTAATTCATTCATTCCGCGACATCTGCATTTAGAAGGTGCTTGCCATTCATTACTAAGTCATGTGTGACAAGAAATGTCTGTGTGTGTAACATTTCCTCGCGATTTGATGTGCTTCATTAGATGCGATAAATCCTGATGGCGTCGCACTGTCACTTCGGTTTCAAGTTCAATTCCGCGTCGCCTCATTTCTACGTTTTAAAAGTCGAAATTAATAAGCGATCCCATTAACGCTTGAATAGATAGAGAAGACCTATGAAGGTGGTCGTAAATCGCTGCTAACCTTATCTTGTTTTTCATTAACGTACTTTTACTTTGGAGCCTGCTGTGCCTGTTTTGCTTTCATTTTGATGCCTATGAAAGGGAAAATTATTTTTCGAGATGAAATGTTATTTTTAGGAATTAAATTTTTTTCACCGCGGTCACGATGGGGATCAGAATTTGGTTCAGGAAGCCTATCGCTGTGGAACCTGATGGATCCAAATTAAATCAAGTTTGGAACTATAGCATCTTGGTTACTACTTAACAAATAAAATCAAAAAATCTATCTTGAAGTGGCTTGTATGTTTCAGGTAGTAACAAAAAGACCTGGACCTTTAACCCACCAACACGTTCGTAGCTGCTCGTCCTGAAGAAGAAGACAGATAATAAACCTTCGAAACGTCGACCAGCAACTTTTTGTGGTTTCATTGTAACCCTTGATACTCCGATAACAAGTCCCAGCATTGAAATTATGATGGATAATGATGTACATATACAATACAACTGCGTTAAACATTTATTTGTTACACGATCTCACGCTTTGTAAAAAATTGCAAAAAAAGCCCAAACAATCTTTTTCAACATAGGTATAAAATTCATAAGCACGTTCAAGTGACCTATTAAAATATATTAGTTTTTCATTAATGACGCGTAAACGTGGAGACTGTTTAGGTCAGAATATCTCCTAGATTACTTGGTGTAGCACTGCCAAATTAAAAATTATAAAGATGATTAAATTTTTTTTTACATTTTTGCTGTACTAATCTGAGATGCAAAACAGAACGTAATACAAAAGTTTTAATTCTTTTAGCTTCCAAGCCCACGGAGCAGTTACTACAATCGATTGTCCTGGAAAACCTAAAAAGTGGTTTTCGAAAAAATGTCTGTTCTGTGTGTGCCTGTGATCACGCTGCAGCTCAAACTGTTGAACGCATTGAGATGAAGTTTGGCACACACATTCTGTAGGCACTTTATAGGTGCCGATTGTATTTTGGACCACATCGGTCCACGGAAAGTGCCTTTTTGGAACATCAACTTTAAAATTTTTAGAATAAACCCTAATTTTCCGCATTACCTTAGGAAAGTTCTTCAAATTCTGCTTCTAAAAATATATTCATACTTGGTACCCTTTTGGCAAAAAATCAGTGCCGTGAAGAAAACATATACAGGGTGTCCCAATTGTCTGTATTCGGTCGATAATTGCATTACCATTAGAGACAGCGGAAAATTGTTAGATCCAAAGTTGTAGAGGATCAAACAAGGCACATATTTAAAATATATTAATGTGTACAGGGTCTTTCCCTAAGGAGTAACGACACAAACATAGGTTCTTTAAATGGCACACCATGAATGTACATTTTTTTTTGGATTCTACTATGAATTTTAAGTGACATTCACCAATCATATTTTCCTCTGAAGTGAGTAGTTTGAAAGACATTGGCAATTTTATAGGAAAAATTACTTTTGCGGTACTTGTTTTAAAAAATCACCCAACAAGCAATTTTCAACCTTCACTTTTGGAAATTCTGCATGTTATTAAGGAAGGTTTGGTCTACCCTTCATGCTCTTGCAAACAGTCCTAGCTTGCTAAGCTCGTATCCAGTAACGTTATGAACTTTGGAATGTTTAGACGTTAAAATCTTGATATTTTCAAATGGCACCACTATTAAATGTTATAACCATCAGTTGTAAAATTAAATTTGCTTTCATCTGATATAACATATCCCTATATCCAAGCCTCGTATTTTTCGTTTTATTCGTTAAAATACAATTTTCATAATTTTTCACTGTCTTCGTGATATTTTTAGAGGGTGGCTATGACCACATACGTCTGACAGAACTTCGGGCACTTACTATGGCGTGTCCAAGCCACCTTTTAAAAAAACATTAAGCAAATAATACAAATTTCGAAGAATCATATTTTATTGAATGAGACGAAAAATGCAAAACGTCAATATAGGGATATGATATATCAGATGAAAGCTAATTTAATTTTACAACTGACGGCTATAACATTTGACGGTAGTGCCATTTGAAAATTTTGAGATTTTGGGGTCTGAATATTCCAAAGCTCATAATATTGCAGGAAAGAAACTTAGCAAGCTAGGGCAGTTTCTAAAAGCTCGAATGGTAGGCAAAACCTTCCTTAAGGTCAAGCAGAATTTCCAAAGTTAAAGGTTGAAAATTGGTTGTAGGGTGATTTTTTAAAACAAGTACTGCAAAAGTAATTTTTCCCACGAAATTGCCAATATCTACCAAACTTCACTTCAGATGAAAACATGATTAGTAAATGTCACTTGGAATTCTTCGAAGAATAAAAAAAAAATTGATACACAGGGTGTGCCATTTAAAAAAACCTATGTTTGTGTCGTTACTCCTTAGGCAAACACCCTGTATACATAAATGTATTTTAAAAATGTGCTTTGTTTGATTCTCTACAACTTTAGATTTAACAGTTTTTCGCTCTCTCTAATGATAATGGAGATATCGACCGAATACAGACAATTGGGACAGCCTGTATATAATAGATATTTTTATTACCACATTTGATAACTGATATTTTTCAGGCCGAAAACTTTAGTGCCATTTTCTCGAAAAATTTAATTTTTAGGCGCTCGACCGGAAAGTTAACCTTGCCGGTCAATTTTAGAACCGGAAAGTGGCTTTTCCTGGACTAGTCCGGGAAAGTGAAAAATTAATTTTCCCGGTCAATTTTGGGACCGGGAAAGTGAAATTTCACCGAAATATTCTAGAAAGTGAAATTTCACCGGAATATTATGGATTTTGTTATCGTGTTAATTTTTACTAGGCTCCTCACATTTTTCAGTGTAGATAATTTGAATTAAAATATTTAATTTCACACAGAAAATATGTTGCGAGCACCTAAAAAATTTAATACGTAACTCACATGTAAAGTGTCTTTCCTGGACTCGCAGGCTTTCAGGCTTCCGCCTACGGCGTCAGCCTGAAATCTGCCTATTCGTCCAGGAAAGATCACTTTCCATACTCTTTACGTAAATAACTATTTTTAGGCGCTCGACCGGAAAGTTAACCTTTCCGCTCAATTTTAGGACCGGAAAGTAGCCTTTCCCGGAATAAGTCCGGAAAAGTGAAATTTCACCGGAATATTCTGGAAAGTGAAATTTCACCGGAATGTTATGGATTTTTTTATCGTGTTAATTTTTACTAGGCTCCTCACACGGCGTCAGCCTGAAATCTGCCAGTTCGTCCAGGAAAGATCACTTTCCATAATCTTTACGTAAATAACTATTTTGGCAAGAAATCGTAAAGGAAAGCCCAATTACTGAAAATATTAAAATTAAATTTGGCGCTTTGTAGATGCTCATTAAATTTTGAGCCAAATAAGGGAAGTAATTCGAAAAAAAAACAACATGTATAACTATAACTGTAAATTTTTATTATTGAATTCGATAGCTGTTATTTTTCATGGTCGAAAACGTCAGTACCTACCATTTTTTCGAAAAATGTTGTTTTAATGGCGAAAAACCTTTTTCTGTTGCGATTTGAATTTGAAATTCGCGCCTTGAACGTTAGCGATAACCTGATCATGGTAAGTTCACGTTTTGTACATTTACAAGTTCTGTGAAAAATAAGTTTCTACCCTTCCTGAGGTTGTCAATTGTCAATTTTAAGTATTTATATACATATAAACAACCTAGTTTATATAATTTATAATTTATTGGGAATGAACTAATTTTCAGCCCTTCATGACGATAAAAAATTGTAAGTTTTTAACTTATGCGCTTCGCGGAGCAGTTACGAAAATCGATCGAAAAATCGAAACGCCAAAACAAAATATTTATGTCTGCTGTGTGCCTGCGTGTCTGTAAAAACACGCTACAGCCCAAACTACTGGACCAATCTGGCCAAAATTTGGTATGTGCAGTTTGCATGAGAAAAGAAAGAACCGATTGGACTTTGGGTCAAATCGACCCACGGAGAGTGTCATATTTGGTACATCAACTTATGTAAGACTATGTTTTTATTGACTAGTTTGATAGCCGATATTTTATGGCGTCGAAAACGTTAGTGGCATTTTTTCGAAAAATATAATTTTAGTGGCAAAAGGCCATTTTCTGAATTTATTGTATGTATTGAATTGGCAGATCAAAAACCTCAGTGACATTTTTTCGAAAATTGCCATTTTAGGGGCCAGAAGGCCCATTTTTGGATTTTTCTTATCAAAAGAACATATTATTATTATTATTATTACAGAATTCGATAGCTGTTGTATTGCTGGATCGAAAACTTTAGTGCCATTTTTTCGAAAAATTTCATTTTGGGGGTGAAAAATGTTTTTAACTCTTTGTGTTGTTTTGTATGTGCATATCCCAGTTCCACAAAGCGGGCGGAGAGCAGTCAGTTTGCATTTGTGCAGCTTGCACTGCACATTGCACGTGTTATCATAATTCTCCGACCCGTTCACCCTGCTGTAAGTCTTTGAGAAGTGTCATTTTGTGGGCGAAAACACCCTTCTCAATTTTCTATACAGTTTCCGAGACTGCCAATTTTTTCGATTAATGTCTATTTAACAGCAGTTATTTAAAAAGTTTCAAAATTTTAGTCAAGGTTGAGAAAAACTGATCCACTGTGCACCATGAGTAAAAAAAGTTAGCTTCGAGCACTCGTTTCACAATATCCGATTTTGCGCTCAAAATCCCTTCAAAATCGTTACTCTGACATAACTCTACGAGAAAAATTGGCTCTTTATTAACGGTTCGACATACATTCTGTTCTTTTTCTATGTAACTACCAGTGTGTAACTCTACCAGTAAATGACTGAGAATTTATTAATCATTTCTGAGCCCAATTTGGACTCAACATTACACATCTTTCCAATTTTTTCACCTAAATAATAAGTGAAGTGTATATTTAAAGCTGCTCAAGTTTCGACTTGCTCCAGATAAAAAACAACCGTTGAACGTTTACTTCAGAGTACTTACTCCAACTAAATCCAATAAGCTAAATAGGTATACCTTCACCGATAGTGCGCCTATTATACCGCCGCCGCCGTCCCACGCAAGAGCACCTTTAGGTGACGTCAGAGAGTACTCAAGAAGATAAGGTGTTCTTACTTATTGAGACTTCAAACATTTTTATATTACTCTATAAAAATCACTCGATCAGGGTAATAAATTTGGCTGCAAATTAACCACCAGAACGTTAGCACATTTGACCTAACTCTAAATTTACTGGCTGTTCGATTTCTACATATAACAGCCTGAGCAAGACTATCTTTTTCTTGCAAAAATTTTATACAATGTGGATGTATATATCGGGTGTCCCAAAAAAACCGGACAAAGTAATCTTTGAAATTAGTCAGCCATTTCTTAACCGATTTGGATAGACTTGGTCTTAAATTAAAGCTAAAGAATCGTGCTTTCGAACTTTGCAAGAAACGTCGACAGATGGCGCTGCTGTAGTAGCCTTATTGATACTTGTCTTTAAGGCTTATTTTAGGTGCGTGGGGATTGGTCGGGCAACAACCAATGGTTATGAGACCCAAATAGCCTTGAAGATCTTTCTTTTTTCTTCAAAAATCTTTTTTCAGAAGTTCATTTGGTGTAAGCACTAATTTTCTGTGATTTTTCTAAAAAAAGTGTTTTTGCGTATTTTCATGATTCCATAACCATGACTAAAGTAACATTGATGCACATAGGGCTTAATTTTCAATGATTACTGTTCAGTTGCCCCCCACTGGCATCTGCGCCACTGTTTTCACCATATTCGCTCATTTATAACTGAAAATTAAGATTTAATTGCATTACTGTTCTTTGGTCATGGCCATTAATGCGTGAAAATACTCAAAAACACATTTTTTAAAAAAATTACAGAAAATTAATGCTTAAGCCAAATCGACTTCTGAAAAAGGATTTTTGAACAAGAAAGAAAGATCTTCAAGGCTATTCGAGTGTCATACCGATTGGTCGTTGACTGACCAATCCCCATGCAGCTAAAATAAACCTTCAAAGCAAGTATCAAAAGGACTACTACGCCAGCGCCATCTGCCGTAGTTTCTCATACAGTCGAAAGCCTGGATCTTTGGCTTTAATTTAAGACCACGCTCATCCAAATCGGTTAAGAAATGGCAGACTTATTCCCAAAAATATTTTGTCCGGTTTTTTTGGGACACCCGATACTAATCCCACTTTGAACTTTGATTCTACACCAATAATTTATAAGGCACTCCAGATCTACTTTGACCTCAGCCTTATTATACCTATTATATTGTATTGGCTTTGTAGCTACTCAAAAGCTGTGACAACCTGAGCCTATTCCGGTTCTACCTTAATATGACCTAAGTCTAGTCTATTGTAGAGTGACTGTCATTCGCAAAAATTAATTTTCAGTACTTCCTATTTTGTATAATAATTGTTCATTTAATTGGCAAGTATTCGGCTTCAACTCCAAGAAATTATACCTCGCCTGCATGCCCATGCTTACTGCATCGAATAATTTATTTTGTAAAAATTTTTATGAAATGAAAACACTACCAGCAGCTATAAACTTGTACCTATTCGAGGTGACAGTCAAGAGGACTTCGAGCAATAAAACAGCAACGACCGATGGACATTCTCATTCGTTTTTCCCGGAGATGTGAGCGTGACAATAAAACGAACCACTTTGCCTGGCAATTAAAAAAGTAATAGGTACCGCTTTCATTTCCGCAATACTCTTAATTGGTTTAATTTGGCTTTTATTAAAAATAAACAACAACACAACAGTAACAAAAATAATGGCGATGAAGACTTAATTAATGAGCAATGGCGATGAGTGATGATCGAGGTGATTATTGCCAGCCGTGTCCTCCGCCTCCGCCTCCGTGTTTCGAAGTGTGGTGGAAGACATGTCTGTAAACAGGGACATGCACTGGGTAGGGTTTGGAAACGTACACGGGGTGATGTTTCTCGATTTCGATCTTGTACGGTTTCTCAACTGTTACTGTTACTAATTTTTCAACGGTGATGGGTACCTTCTTCTCAATCTCTTGCGGTACCAGTTTGTAGATTGGGATAGCGATGGGATGTGGTACTGGGATGTGAACTGCGTAGGGCTGAGGTACTGGGACTTTGATGACTTGAGGTACGGGTATTCCTACAGGGTGAGGTACTGGGACTCCTGTCTTTTTCACGATATGGATTGGCACGGGTTGGGTGTGTTCGATTGTTTTGGTGGGGATGTGGACGTGTTCCTCGCCCCCTTCTTGGGCCTCGAAACCGTGGCCGCCGCCACCTTCAAATTCCAGACCGTGACCTCCACCAAAGTCAAACCCTTGACCTCCTAGGTCATGACCACCACCACCTAACTCAAATCCTTGACCTCCTAGGTCATGACCACTACCACCAAACTCTTGACCTCCTAGTTCATGACCACTTCCACCCAACTCTTGACCTCCTAGGTCATGACCACCTCCACCCAACTCTTGACCTCCTAGGTCATGCCCACCTCCACCCAATTCTTGACCTCCTAAGTCGTGTCCACCAAGGTCCTGACCTCCCTGTTCTATCTGCTGATGTTCGCCCTCACCTCCCCCATGGCTAACCTCCTGGGAACCCCCCTCAGCACCACCCTCGTAACCTCCACCTTCCGCCGAACCATGGTCAAGGCTGCCCGCGAATCCAGCATGCGCTACACCTAAAGCCAATGCGAAGAGGATGCTGGCACCCTTAAAACAAAACACTCAGTAAAAACCAATCAACAGGCGACACTCACAAAGAATCTCATGTTTCTGTGTGATGAAGAAAGTGGAAACTAATGATGATATTAGTCGGAAATGCTCTTTTATAGCCTGTCAGAGGTGGGGTCGGTGAAAGCTCCCGTTGCAGGGGCACAAAATCAACGAAAATTTTTCTAAAACCGTCTCGCACCCTTTCGATGACTTACCAAAACCACTGAAGCGGCACTGAGAGACACAATTTTTTCTAGTGAAAGCATGACGCAACCGATTGTTTCCGATGGGTGTGTCATTTCACTCTCGTTATCCGTACTTTCGTTACGCCGTCACTTTCCTTCTCGTTGAGCGACCGTGAAAGGAGACACAATAATCCGAAAATGAGTGGAGAGAGGAAGCGTGCAAGTCTTTCACCGGCGGTGAAGGTCAGTTACTGTTGAGGTTATCGGGCCGAAATGTTAGTGCCGCTCTTGCGGGTTATGTGCGCGAAATTCGAGTAATTAAACAATTAACATGGCTAATTGGTGCTTCCGCTGCAATAAACAATTATCCGGCTGCATAATTAATACGGAGTTTAATGGTGCATTGTGCTAGGAAAATTTGCAATTCCGTGTTCATCCATAATAACGGAGGAAATGAACTCTCGGGGGGCATGTTTAGAGACTTATCTCTGGAGCGTCGCGACGCTCTCCGAAAGTGAATTATTAATAAAAGCGAGATATTCACCTACATTTTCTTCGAAATAGAACTTTCTCTGGTTTATTAATGAATTTCTATAGGAAGTGACATTGATTTCCTGCTTTACTTTGCGCCATTTTCAAGTCGTAACACCTGAATTTTCACCCTTTTGCCTTTAGGAGTCAGAGCTTACACTCGATTGTTTCATTACTCGTTCTTGTATTGAGGAGTTGCTTTTACAAAAGAAAAAGTTAAAATTCATTGGGTGAAACCGACACTCTTTTAGAAAGACACCAAATCCATTTATCCTCTTTTCATTATTTCAATTTTTGTATTTTTTTTTGTGTTTTGTTATTACTTACCGACTGTTCCCCCAGCACCAAATTTTCTCTAATATTTTGTTGGGATCATTTCGAATTATGATGCATCGCGCATCGCCCTATAGTTTTTGTAACTTTAAATTAACAATTATGTATCTACTTGTACTTGTACAAGATATTAATAGGTATAGCCTGAGTTACTCAAGAAATAGTTAACTTTTACTTTAATAACAATTTTATCTATTATATTCGAAGTTCAATTTTTTTTATTTCGAATTTAATTAATTTAAAATCTCTTTAAATACGCTTATGTAGACTTCCGTCAACAACGGCGACGTAACATTTCTCATGTCCGGTGTAGGAAAGCTGAAACGACCGTTATTTTTCGCTACAATTTCGGAAAATCTAATTTTACAGTACGAGTGAGATGTTCAAGAAGTGTTTCAAAGTGTCAGCTCAAAATTATAAAAAAGGCAAAGAATAAGTTGATTTTCCGTCTACCGGAAGATGCGGCACAATTTTTTTAATTCTCACCAAAAAATACAGGCAGTATGAACCTTGTTTTTTAGTTGCGAATTTTTTCGCTTATAATACCACAAGTGCATGCTATTTAATCGGTTAAATTTTGAAAATGGTTACGAAAGCTTGTTGCCGGTGGTAAAACAATGAGAACTAAATTGCTATTTATTATCTGATTAAAGCCCGAGAGCTTTAGCTCGAGGGCTTTAATCTCTGATAATAAATGGCAATTTAGTTCGAATTGTTTTACCTAAACGACAACAAAGCTTGAGTAATTATTTCTAAAATTTAACCGATTACAATAGCGATGCACGAGTGGTATTCGGTAAGATTATTTCGCAAATTAAACTCTTCATTTTGTTAAAAGAGTGATTTTTTAAACCGGGGTTGCCTATATTCAAGAGCCCAATAGGATGTTGTGAACGAGCCTTTATAATTCATTGACGTTTGAGGTTAGGAAACGTGCAAACAAAATGTCATTGAATTTTGAGATTATATCCAGAAGAAATCAGAGTCCTTTATGTCCAAAAACACTTAAAATATGGTTTGTGGAAGGAAGACTTTAAATACGTGTAGGATATGTGCCTGGTGGTCATATTTATGGACCTTTATTTCTCTTAACTGATTTTACGTGGTACGTAGTTATTTTCAGCAGTGAAAAAATTGTGTTCAAAATCAAGTAGTCAAGAAAACGATTAAATGACTCGTGCATTAATCACCCTTAAATGAATTCGATTGGATAGAAATTTCAAAATGTGTCTGATTGATTGGTTTAAAAGGTAATTTGGAAATAATCGATATTATTCCGAATTCAGCACCCAACAAACACAGAGTATCGCAATTTCAGAATTTTCGCCTTTGGGGTATTTGGCCCCACTGTGAGAGGGTATCTAACAGGTATTCTGAGGTTCACTAGAAGATAACTCGTTCCTGAGTTAGGTACTCCGAAACAGAATTTCCATTCTTAGGGTCGTTATTATTATTATTTCACCTCCAGATAATAAAATAAGAAACTGCGAATTAGCCATAATTTACAGATAAAACTGTGAGTTAGTCATAATCAGGGACGTAACTAACGATGTTTCAGGTATATCAAAGAAATAGAGGGATATGGTTCAAAAAATTGCGTACAATTATTTCCAAAAAGGAAGTAATTCCAGTGAATTCCAATTTAATTCCAGTAATTTCTATCCAGTCCCAATTTGATTCCGTTGAAAATGAATTATTGGAAATAATTGGAATTAGTTGGAATTAATTGAAATTATATGCAATTAGCAGAAATTATTGGAATTAGTATGCAATTATTGGAATTAGTTGAAGCTTATATGGAATTATTTGGAATTGACTAGAATTAATGTTTCGAAATAAATTATAATTGAGCTTTCTGCGGTTGATATTTAAATGCGTTGGTTAATGTTGCATAAATATTCAACAATTAATTTCATTAATTCCAACAAATTCCACGTCAATTCCAAATAATTCTATATTAATCCTACCTAATTGCAACTAACTCCATCTAATTCCAAATAATTCGTTTTCAGTTCCGTCAGTTCCAAAATGTAATTCCCAGTTAATTAAGCAATTAAGGAATTAATTGCAAGTTCGATGTACAACTAATTCCCCATGTGATCAGGCCCCTACCCAAAAACCCCAATTTCCGTCGGTGAAATTAATCTTCATATTAAGCTCCTACATTTTTTTTTGCCTTTTTACCCATTTTTACCCTATGAGAAGTTTTGCTTTTTTTTCATAATATCATGAAATTTTACCGCTGCAAAGGAAAGTTATTAGGCGATATATTTAACTTTTGAACAGTTCATTTTCATAATGAGGCAAAATATTGCTGAAAATCTTAAAATATTGAGCAGGAACTTTTCCTTTTCTCCGAGTGTTGCTTCTGTCTCCAGGAGGGGGCCACCAGCAGGAGGGGGGGAAGTGGCAGGGGGGGGGCCACCAACCATAGGGCCTACCCAAGACTAGTTACGCCACTGGTCATAATTCACAGATTTTTAATTAGCCATAATTAACAGAAAAAACTGTGAATCATCATAGATAACTGTCAATTGGTCATAATTCACTAAATAACTGAATTACTCAGAAAGAACTTTGTATACCTAACTGTGAATTATCCATAATTCAGTTTCTTCTGTCTTAAAGTCATAATTCATAGAAAAAACTATGAATTACCTATAATAGGTAATTCACAGAAAAGACTGTGACTTATTCATATAATTTACAGCTACTACTGTGAATTAGCTGTAATTCACAGATAAAACTATATGATTTAACTATAATAGACATTATAGATAATTCACAGTTACGTTTCATTTTATAATTCACAGAAGAAACTGTAAATTATGAATAACTCAGTTTTATGGTTAATTCACAATTTCTTCTGTGAATTATAAAATAAAAAGGTATGTGGCTCTTTAACTCTTTCGTATATTTGTGAACTCATCAGCAATTTATATACAGTGCCGCCATAAAGTCCGCCCCCCATCCCTGTATATCGGGAACCGCTGGAGCTATTCGCGAAAATCAGCAAAGTGTCTGACATCTGGTGGCAATACTTTAATTACACTGAGAGACAGGATTCGGAAATACTTTTAAACGTCCGTCATCATAATTTCGGCTTACGTCAGTCAGTTGTCAGTTGCGAGGTTAGGTAGTAGTTTTGTTCGGAGACATCCTCTCGCTGACTCGAAATTTTGGGAATAATTCTGAGGAATTTTACGTTTTGTGAACTTAAGTGAAACATTGTAAATGCAGGAAAACTTGGCCTTTAAAAAATCCACGTATCGATGTCACTGATGTCACCAACTGACACTGTCAGGCACGTCACGCTAGAATTCTCACTTCCGACTCCCCAGTGGGGTGAGATCGCCATTTTGTGGTTTAGCAATGCCATCTATTAGCAGCTGATTTTCGCGAATAAGTTTGAAATTTGGAACGTAGTTATGAATGATTAAATGAGGTCAATTGCCGTTTACATAATGCACCGTGACCTTGAAATGTCAAAGATGACATACAAGTCAAGAATTTTATTAGATGGCAAGAGGGTCGAGTGATCCCTCATTCAAAAGCTCATTTCATCCTGCATACAATCCGATTTAGAATGACAAAACTTTTAAAAATGTGCTACGTATTTGGTCTATTTTCATAGCAAACAATGCTTTTAACGATAAATTATGAACAATTCAATGTTTTTTGTGCAAGAGTGTGTTGTCCGAGTCAAATTTTATTGATATTTTGCAAATCTAAGCTTTCATTTTAAATATATTTCCATCAAGACAAATTTTAATTTAACTTTGTTTTTTTTGACTTCAATCTTCTCCAGACTTTCACTTCGTATAGAGAATCAATTTGGCTTTCAAATGAGGGTTCACGTGACCCCTAGTGCCATTTAAGATTTTTGACTCGTATGTCATTTCTTTGACATTTCAAGGTCACGATGCATCATGTAAACGGCAATCGACGTCATTTGCTCACTCATTACCATACGTTCCAAATTTCAAACTTCTAGCTTAAGCGGTTCCCGAGATACACTTTTTGTGAATTGATTTATTGTGAAAATCGGTTTGTGTGTTTGTTGTGGGCTATTCCTCATAGATACGTATATGCTGCCGCGGACTTTTTGGTAGATCTTTCCTTAGCCAACAATTCTTACATTTATGATTTTGTTATGCGGACTTGCATGTGTTACGTCAACCCAGCTGAACAACCCCATTGTTCATAATGAATACCCTATTGTTTTAATATTGTTAATCTCAGCTCTTAGAAACTTATTTATATTAGTGCATTATTATTCATTGCCACTAGTCAGTCTGTAACCACTTCAATTATTACTTGCCAGTCTGTTAGTCTTAGAGTTAGCGTTTGCATCCCTTTATTATCGTTTATTTATCGTTCCGTGGTTCATCGGTAAATTAATTTTGTTTTTAAAAAGTATTTGGGTTAATCCCCCAAATATAATTCATGCGACGAACGACTGAGACGGTCTAAATAGGGTGACTGGTTTACTTTTATTCTATTTTATTATAAATTTTACATTGTGGCTAGACGACCGATAAAAACTGGCTGTATCCAGCCAGTAAATTGGCGTAAATTCCATGAAAGGAGTAGGACGTAATCAGGTAGCTCTTTCTTGCGTTTCACCAAAGGATGGTTGGTTGTGTCTGGTGGAGCGCGCTAACTGGGCCAGGCGGTGTGTTTTGGACCCGAGCTCAAATCTGGACGAGGCTTATTTTTTGAATTGACCAGATAGAACTGAAATCGATCGAAAAATCGAATTGCCAAAAACATCAAATCTTTACGTTTTGTTTTTATATTTACAAACTCTGTGAAAAAGTAGTTTCTACCATCCCGGAGATTTCCAATCTTTTTCTTTAATTTCACTTCTTCACCGTAAGTTTCCACGAAGATAAGATTGCAAATTCTCACTAAAATTGAAATTTGTTGCTTTCCAGTTACGAATGGGGAATTCTCATTAGATTCATCTGGCAATGCAGTTTATTTATTTATTCGTTGCGTCTATTTGCGTTCGCTTTGGAAAAGCGTTTGTTATTATTATGAGTCGTCAAGTTTTTGCGCCGCCCCCGCAGCAGCCCCCAAATTAATCCCCGAAGAATGTTGTTGGAATTTAGTTAGTGGCACAAGTTTGCTGTTTTAGTTAATAAGAGAACGGGGGATTTCCGAGTCGGAGGTGTACGCACACCACCTGTGACTGATGCGCGCCGTATCCGCAACCCCATCGGCGGGAGTAATTAGAGTGCGCGGGGGGCGGCCCGGGGACGGCTTAAGTTCGTAATTAGTCCCATCTGGCGGCAGCTCCGGCAGCGGCCAAGTAATCGACGAGTGGCGCCCTCACACATGAGACTTTCGTAATGCACTCCGCCTAATTGCTCATCTCAATAAACCCCGGATTACATTCGTACTCGAACCGGAGGCGGGCCCCACCCCCGCCGCCCCCAGCGATAACGGCCTCACTCCTTTCATATTAATGTCGTTATCTGGACGCTCGCGACGACGCTGCGCCCCAGCAGATTACGGATTTAAAATTGCCCCATTTAAATATGTAAATTGGGGGCCATTTGGAGTTTTCTTAACGATTTTTTACCGAAATTAAAAGCAAAAACAATTTTATTCAATTTCACCAAAGAGGGTTAGGTGGGTACCTACAGGAAAAATCCACGCCTTGACTAAACCAACTTATTTCCAGTGGGCGAACTGTCACCACGTCTTAGATGGACAAGATTGATACTATTTGTAACCAACAGTAATGTTAGTGGCCAGTAGTGCCAACGTTAATGTTTGTGCAACAGCCCACTCTAATTGCTTGAATTTATTATCACGGCGTATATTTGCATTTAGATATTGCACCTGTGTAAGAACTGCACTCGTAAGAAGCCTAGTTACCATATTAATTATTTCCAGTTAATTTACAGTTTTCGAAATGAAATCGAAACAATTTGCGATTAATTGTGTTAAGTGTTAAGTGTTTCAACGTGGAACGGAATTTGTTTTTTTATTGTTTTGATAGTTGGTTGCTGAGTTTTAAGCTTTCTTTTTGTTGCAGGTTTCATCATTTTGGTGGTCAAAATATGGCGATAACCTGCAGGACCACCGAACATATACCTAGATGAAAAGAGAATTAATGTCTGTGATAATAGCGACAAGGCAATAAAAAATGGTTAACGTTCTTAAGTACCTAAACAATAGCAAAAGGCATTTTTCGAATGTATGATTTGTTGCTTTTATAAATTTTTGCTAAATTTTAAATCGAAGAAGGAAATTATATAAAATCAAACTCAAAGTTTAAATATAAACCATTTTTCACATCACCATACGAAAGCTCTTCAAATTCTGCTTCTTAAAGTATATTCACACTCGGTGCCCTTTTGGCAAAAACTCGGTGGCGTGAAGAGAATAGGGTGTTCCTAAATTTCGTGCAGATATTTCAGAGTGGGATTGCTCGGTTTATTTTAAGTCAAAAAGTTCCAATTCACGTATAACCGAAAACTTTTCAAAGGGATATACCTAGCTCACACCACCACACTCACAAAAAAAATGTACCACGGACTAGGCCGGACTATTAAAGGACTTGTAGGACTAAATAGACTAAATTGGACTAGACTGAACTTAATTGAACTAAAGCTGACTAGACCGGACTAATAAAGTAGGCTAAAGCGGACTATATTGAACTAAATTGGACTAAAGTGAACTTAACTGGACTAAATTGCCTCATGCGGCGTCTAAAATGTGTACCCTACCGCGTCCAAATTTCAGAGACGGGTGCGGTTTAGTTCAATTTAGTCCAATTTCGTTCGGTTTAGTTCAATTTGTCCCAGGCTAGCCCGCTTTAGTTCAGTCTAGTCTGCTTTACTCCAGCCTAGTTTGCTTTATTCCAGTTTAGTCCGCTTTAGTCCAGTCTAGTCCGCTTTGGTAAAGTCTAGTCCAGTTTAGACCATTTCGTCCTGCTAGTTCTATAATAGTCCAGCCTAGTCCTAGTCCGTTCTTATATAGGTAGTGGAAACAGAAGCTTTTTGATCCTCAATTTTCCAGTAATTGATTACGAAAACGTTTATGCTAGAGGCCAGAGGAATGTTCGCCGTATGCTACAATATTCTAAGATGCCAAATAATGAAAACCAAAATTTTACTGAGCGCCCACTAACAAATTTTAGAAAGTGGTCAATCTCACACCGAAGGGCACTTTCACTTTATAGTTCCTAAAAGATTTTCCTAATTTCCCAATATTGTTTTTCCTCACAAAATGTAGACGCTCGCTAATAAACAAATTATCAAGAGTTGCCTACTGCTTCAAATGATTTTTTTAATTTTCAGCAATTTTACCTAATCTAGCACTAAACTATGTCGGACTAACGCAAAATAAATCGGACTAAACTGGACTGAATTCACTAAGCTCTTGACTAAATCGAAATAAACTGGACTAAGTCGGACTAAACTGGACTAAATGAGACTAAATAGGACTGAATCGGACTAACGGACTAAAAGCGGACTAAATCGAACTAAAAGCGGACTAAATCCAAGGGACAAACGCAGTAGTTGCCCCCTCGGTGAATGACAAGATTTTGAAATTTGGATCAATGGTTAGGATTTTCGGGTTTTTACCTCACATTAGAGACGTATACATTCTTGGAGGGAACCTTCTCGTTTTTTGCAACTTTTTGCAATTGCTGGCATTTTCCACAGTAAATGGCAACAAAGTCGTAATCTTTGGTCTTTTATCTGCATCAAAAGGAGCTCTTGTTCAATGTCGCTAGGACGCACCGTTTTCGTATAAAATGACTCTCGCATTGGTTCAGAGGGTGAAAATTTGTGAAGTAAAGTTTTGCTTAAATGTCCGAAATTGTAATTTTGGCTACACTGCTTTTTGAGGTTTCATTTCTGTAAACACGGCTACTCATGAAAATTATCAAACGTGTCAAACCCCAAAACAAATCGGTGTGTGGCGTATTGAGCGTGGGCACTTCGCCTGCAATGTATGTAAGCGACGTTTCGGTCTCATTTAGACCTTTATCAAGCTTTTACGAGATAATACTAGGAGTCGTGTGGACAAGTCTGTGAACCACCATGACCGCCATGGCCATGGCAATAATTTTCATCCCCCTTGTTAGATCATAATGAAAATTAGCCCATACGCCTACAGTGTCGCTGTAAATTAACACACCAAATCTAGCCCTGATACGTTGAGCAGTTTTTGACTCCTCGCATTTCTGTGTTTCGGCATGTTAGGGGTTGTATTGTAACGCCTCTAAGGGCCGAAGCCACCTACCAAGTTCAGTTGAGCTCGATATCTCGATCCATTCTCAAGTTATGCGAGGGACAGACTGAGGAGCGAGCGAGCGAATAAGCTAAAACAACAGCGCCTCGCATTCTGCTACGGCACTTAAAGATATTTAGCATAATCCAGCTCATGTCTGAATTGTCTTCGAGTTACACCTGCGCTGAATTGTCCGCTTAGTCAACTGAGAGGGTGCGAATCGTCCTGACATCGTGTTATTTCTATATCTGCAGCCCCTAACGATTTCTCTCCTCCACTTACCTACCCCACGACGATACCAGATCCATCATAATCAAAACCCGGCCATCTTTTCCGCCTTAATCGCCCATTACGCCAGAATTAATCAAGATCGAGGTATGGCGCGAATCGTGATATTCCGGTAATGATGATGGGTACTTCTCGCGTTTCTCCTGGTGCGAATGCCATTTAATAAGATGGGAACGGGTGAATAGTAATAAATCTAAATCCGCACATGCTGTTACCGGCATCTCACGGAGATGAAGGGCGCGGGAGTGATTCTTGGGTCGGTTCGGCTGGTATTTGTGATCAACATGGATGGTTGGAATACCGGCATACCGCTTCGGCCGTTATCAGCCGGGGAGGATCTGGTAACAGACAGTCCTCGCCTCAGCTATGTGCTCCCCGACATTTACGATTCATTAAAATTAGATTGCTGATAAGATATCGCGCCGGTCATATCACTACTCTATTTATGCACTTCACTTGCTACTACCCCTAAAGTTCACTCTCGCCAAATCGTCTTGCAGTCCGACCCAAGGGTGTTCAAGGGCGCAGGATGTAATGATCCGGATCGACTCCGAGAAAGCAATTTAAATTATAAAAGTCCGGAGCATCGTGGAACGAGAGAGAATATTGAAGCATGGATTTGGATCTCCCCCAGAGCAGCCGCCTCCGCAGACGACCCTTCATTTGAACTAAACAAATCCGGGCCGCCAATAAATCACCGGCGGGCCTTTCCACCGGGGAAAAGCTGGAGCTGCAGCTTTCATAAAACTCACTCGAAATAACTCCGATTGAAAATTACTGCCTCTGCAGGTATAAAGGGATGTTATTATGGAATTCTTGGCTGCGGGCGCAGTGCTACCGAAGAATTATTTTCATTATGACTGTTATCAAGGGTAATAGACGAATCGAGTATTTTTCTCGGGTCGACCCACCTCCTTAGCGATGGTATAGTTAGGAGCGACCCGACTCAACCGCAATACCATTATCAGGTCCATAATTTTATACCTGGGTGACTTTATTACTGGTTTTTACTACTGCAGTCAACCACTTTGATAAATGGCTGGGCTCTGATACATACTTAAATCGAAATTTGCTTGCAGCCATCGTCATCAAGGGAGTACTCACTGAAAGCAATGTGTGGGGTAATGCATTCAAATAAAATATCTGCAGTCAGTATAGTAATACTCCGTTTTACACCCGCAGGAGAACAACACAATCATCCTTTCAATCCAAGAATGACATTTTGTGAACAATATCTCTCGTGATGGTCCTCACAATGAACTGAGAATATAATAAAATGGAAATATAGGGTGCCCCAAAAAAACGGTCAAAATATTTTTGGGAAGAAGTCATCCATTTCTTAACCGATTCTGAAGAAACGTGGTCTTAAATTAAAGCTCACTAATGCATCATGCTTTCGAACTTTGCAAAAGACTGCGACAGATGGCGCTGCCGTAGTAGCCCTATTCATACTTATCTTTATTTTACTTTAGATGCGGGAGGATTGGTCAGACAACAACCAATCGGTATGAAAATTAAATACTCCTGCCTAGCCTTGAAGACCACCTTTCTTTTGTCATTAAGAATCTTTCTTTAAAAGTCAATTTGGTTTAAGCATTAATTTTCTGCGAATTTTTAAAAAAATTACGTTTTTGCGTCTTAATAACTATGAGTAAAGAAGGGTGATGCACAAACAGCTTAATGTTCAATTATATGAATGATCGAATTTGATGAAAACAGCAGCGGTAGGTATCTGTTGCAATTTATTGCACAGTTCAAAAGCCTGATTTTTTAGCTAAAAGGGGGGGGTGACCTGTTCTACTGGTTTGCAGAAATTCAGCGATGTGAGGTGGGGTTGGCTGCTCAAAACCAGCAATCTCAAACTGATGTTATTTATTCAATTGGTACCGGTTTCGGCCATGTTAGGCCATCCTCAGGCAACTTATGCGGTGTATAACACGCAAATTTGAAAGAAGAGAGATGAAATCTTCGTTTCAGAGTCTTCAAGGAGAAAGTAGGTACCTTAATATTATGGCAAGACATCTTGATGTTAATAATATTGAGAATTTTTGTGAAATTTAAAACGAATTTTTGTAGGCGATATGTGAAAAAACTAAATTACTTGTCATTTTCACTTTTGCAAATGTCGCCTACAAAAATTCGTTTTTTTCACAAAAATTCTCAATAATATTAACTATGCAAATTGTAACTGTTCTTGAAGATGGGGACCATCAGGTCATAAATGAAGTACTGGGGGTGGTTCAGTCGACGTTTCGCTTTTAATTAAAACTTCTTCAGGACTTCCCACTCAGTCTACCCCACTTGCGACATCCGTTGGGTAGAAAGTTTTGTAATAACAATAAAACCACGTTATAGCCCAAACTACCGGATCGATTTGGCTGAAATTTGGTACATGGAGATTAGATGACCCGCTGAAAGGCTTTTGGGAGCAATTGGTCCACGGGAAGTGCCATTGAGGCATATCAACTTAAAAATTTTAAACACAAGACGCGAAGATCAAAGATCCACGCAATGGGGAGGTTCCAGTCGCTTCTCTGCTGGCAATTTTTTTAAACCGAACAGATAAAGTTTATCGAAAAAATAAAATCATTACCATAAATTATTATTAATTGTTTATTGTCAAATTATGCGTTAAAACAGGCGGTTCCAAATTGCGATAAAATGAAGGTAAGGTATGTAAGTAATTTATTTCTAGTATGACACGGATTTTTTATTTCCTTCATTTACCTCATGGCTTGACAGTGAGAGCCGTATTTTAATATATTTGGACCACCCTGTATACATCACAGCGATAATAATAAACCACACTATAAGTATGTAACTATATATATTTAGATAACAAGGTTATAAATTTTGTAACTGAAAAATAAGGTAAACCTTTATAGTATACGGCCATAAAGTCCGGCATCCCCCCCTGTTTCTCAAGAACCCCTTGAGCTAGAAGTTTGAAATTTGGAACGTGGTTTTGAATGAGTAAATAAAGCCGATTGCCGTTTACATAATGCATCGTTACCTTGAAATGTCAAAGATATGACATTCCTACAAGTTAAAAATTTTAAGTGACACGAGGGGTCACGCGACCCCTCATTTGAAAGTCAACTTAATTCTCTCTATGACGTGAAAGTTTGGAGAAGATTGAAGTTTAAAAAAATCTAAGTTAAGTTAAAATTTGTCTTGATGAAAATAACGGGAACGGGTAGGCCAAAAAGAACCCTATATCTTTGTTAGTTTTTGTGCCATATTTTTCAGTTTTCTATAGGGCGTAGCTGAGGGTTATAACTCTCTGGATGCTACCCATCTGAGATCGCATCATCCTTGTCCTTCCTTAGAACTTTTTTTTAACACCTTTATTTAGGCCAATGGAGTTTCGCTACCCATTGACAATTTGACATGTGACAGTAGCTTTTTGACAGCATTGAAGGCCGACATTTTCTCTTTCCAAAATGATTCAATGTAAAAATTAATTCATCCCTCAACTTTTTGTAAATTTTCTTCCAACACAATAAATCGCATAATTTACAACTAAAAGCAGATAAAAGATGGGAACTACGTAGGCAATCTAAGGTGGTAAACTGCTCAATTTACAACTTAAATCAGACTTGAGAGAGTATAGGCTTGCATAATTTACAACTTAAACAAAAAATCCGATCGACTTTCCATCGTCTCTCTGCTTTTAGTTATATAAATTTAAAAAAAAATGAGGAATTGAATAATTTTCATTTTCAAGGTCATTCTTGAAAGAGATATGGTCGGCCTTCAATCCTGTCGAAACGCCATTGTAATATGTCAGTGGATAACGAGACCCTATTAGCTTAAATAATGGTGTTAAATACAAGTTCTTAAGAAGTACAAGGATAGTGATGCTCCCTAAAAATCTAATGGGTGGTATCGAAAGTCTCAATCGTCAGCTACGGCCTATATAAAATTCAAAAATATGATGGTTCTAAAATTAACGAAGATGCGTAGGAAATTAAAATGAATGTCTTTTTTTGACCCACCAGTTATATTTTTAGCTTAAATTTGCAAAATCAATAAAAAGCATTTTTTGCTATGAAAATAAGACCAGAGGTTTGCCAAGTCCAAGATATCATGATATCTCGCGTTCCAGATTGAGACCCCCCCCTGAATTCATTGTAAATGGGACAGTCAAACAACAAGTGAATAAGACTTTCGAATGCCTGAAGATTGCGAACACTGCACAGGATTTTCGTGTCCAATACATAGGCGGTAATCCCCTTGAATGTTATCTTCAGTGTTCGATCAAAATAATGTAGTTCTGAGTTGCAGACTAAACCTCTTTAGAAACATGGGCATATCTTCCGTAGCTCTTCGACGTGTAATACAATCCCCTTGTGCAAAATTTCAGCCAAATCGGTTCAGGAGCTTGGGCTGTACAGCGATTTTAAAGTTCGATAAAAATCTCGAATTTTTTTAGTTTTTGGTCAAAAGGGCACTGAGAGTGAATGCATCCCTGGAAGCAGAATTTGAAGCCCTTTCTTATGGTAACGTGAAAAATGGGGGTTTGCATTTAAAATTTAAAAACTGAAGTGCCAAAAAGACATTCCTGGCTGTAAAAGCTTTTCAGCTCTAAGTTGGGTTATGAAATGCCTACGCACCAAATTTCAGCCAAATCGGTCTAGTAGTTTTGGCTGTGGCGTGTTTGCAAACGTAAGTACGAACATACGTACATACACACAGACACATTTTTAAAATCACTTTTTTGGGTTCCTGAGACCTCAAAACATCAAGATCTGGTGTCAGCTCAGATTCGAAAATTTTAGTGATTGCGGTAATCTCCCTCTTTTAACTTCCCCACTTCATTTCACTACTTAAAAAAAGGGAGGTTACTGCATGCAATCACTAAAATTTTCGAATTTGAGATAACACCAGATCTTCACGTTTTGAGGTCTAAGGAATCCGAAAAAGTGGTTTTAAAAATGTGTCTCAGCACAGCGTGTATCCGTGTGTACGTTTGTAAACACGCCACAGCCAAAACTACCAGACCGATTTGGCTGAAATTTGGTACGTGGCGATTGTATTGCACGTCGAACAGCTGAACAAATTTTGGATTCAATCGGCCCACAGAAAGTGCTGCTTTGACACACCAATCTATAAATTTAGAATTATTCTCTCATTTAACCATTCAAAACAAGTTTTTGAAAGTTTTATTGTCACCAACAGAAAAGTCTTCAAATTCTGGTTTTAAATAAGACAAAATTCATTCGCATTTAGTACCCTTTGCGTAGAAAAATCGAGATTTTGTAATGACACTAAGACCACGTTATAGTGCAAACTTCTGGATCGATCTGGCTGAAATTTGGGACATTAGGTGACCCGTTGACGTGCTGAAAGGCTGTTGGGAGCAATTGGTCCACGGGAAGTGCCATTTAGGCATATCAACTTTAAAATTTTAAACACAAGACACGAAAATCAAAGACCCACGCCATGGGGAGGTTCCAGCCGCTTCTCTGTGGCCAATTTTTTTTAAGTGTAACTAAGTACGTGACCTTCCACAATTACGTCCTTAACCTTTCCTTAGCGTCAAGAATCGATATTTATTCTCATCAGAAAGCAAGATATACTTCGAGAAAATGTAGTTAACCTAATTGAAAGCAGGATAAATCATTACGATTACAATTTTCCTTACAATAATAGTCATTCCGGTATTATTTGTGGAACTAATTGCAATAAATTCGTAGTAATAACAGTAATTACATCGGCCGGCGATTTCCATTTTCTATTTTCCTTAGGTCATGGTAATGCATCTCTTTTATGAGAAAAAGGTCAAGAATCGATATTTATTCTGAGTAAGCAAGTACTTAAGCTTCAGTAAACACAATTACTTAAACTTAACGTACCTACCTATCTGAAAATCGCTTATAAATCATTATACAATTACAATAATTGTCTCCATACAGTTAGCTATTCAGCGAATATTTGTGACGGGACTAATAATTGCAATAAATTCGTAGTAGAGGCATACCTAGTAGTTGGCAGTAATAGCATCGCTTGGTTATTTCAATTTTTCATTTTCCTCGCGATGTTTTTAGGCGAGTAAGGTCAATACACAGTATAAAATTTTTGAGTGAAATTATCTATTCCCATATATAAGCTGATTATTGTCTAAATAATATCTAAAAATGTAGCTTTATCTAAATTCATTTTAGACAAAAACGATTAACTAATGCAACCGAATTTTTGAGAAAAATTTTAGATAAAAGAATTTTTACTTCGCTTAAACGACAATTCGCCTTTGTTTTTAGAAAATAGGTTTAACAACAATATAAATACTATATGAATATTTTTATGAGACAATTTATCTAAAATACTTTCTGAACGTTTCTTTACAATGGTAAATTTTATCTACTTTAAAAAGTGAGTAATGGCTACTTAAAAGAGATTTCATCTTGCACTTGTGAATTACTGTCTTTTATAATAAGAAAAACTGGATTATCGTATGCAGTCGCTTTGGGGCGAATACATCCGACACTTGATACCCTACGTTAATCGTTATTGTTATGCACGATCTGTGTTTTATGTTCATTTTGCATTAGAAAATTTTGTTAACTGTGTGATGTGATGTGAAGATGTGGGTTTCTTTGACTTTCGGGTCTGATGATGCTTGCCGAATAGTGGAACGGAGTTAGGTGCAAGATAAGGGTACCTATACAGTGGAGGGATGCAGACGACGTAACAATTGTAGCACGAGACAAAAGGGATCTGCGAAAAATGTTTCAAGAAATGGAGTCTGAAGCAAAACAAAGGGGTTTAGAGATAAATAAAGAGAAGACAAAATATATGCAATGCAGCAGAAACAAGAAGACACAATTAGCAGGAATGGAGAGTAATGGATATCTTTTTGAAGAAGTTGAAGCGTTTAAGTACCTCGGAGTGTTTATTAGTAGAACAAACGAAAGGATAGAGTGCAAGCAGAGACTACAAGCCGGAAATAGAGCCTTCCATAGAAACAAAAAATTGCTTAAAGACAAAAAATTCAGCAGAACCACCAAGATGAAGATCTATATAACAACTATAAGGCCCGTTGTAATGTACGCAGCAGAAACGATGTGTTTGACAAAAAAAGAAGAGGAACAACTAAAAATTTTTGAGAGAAAAATAGTTAGAAGTATAGTAGGACCGACGGTTGAAAATGGAAATGAGATAAGGAGCTGGATGAACCATGAAATAGAAAAATGGATGAAGAACGATAACATAGTGAGAGCAATAAAAGCACAGCGTATAAGATGGTACAGGCACATAGGAAGGAGAGACAAAGAAAACCCAGTAAGAGTGATGACAGATTGGACTCCCGCAGAGCCCAGAGCGCGAGGAAGACCGAAAATAGGATGGAAAGAACAAGTTGAAAATGATATAAGAGCGATGAAAATAGAAAACTGGAGACGGAAAATAGAAGACAGAAAAATTTGGAGGAACATAGTGGAAATAGCTAAAACGCACCAAAAGTTATAGAGGGAAGAGGCACAAGCAGAAAATATGGACTGATCCGCCATGTGATAACACGATTTAAAAAAGTGTAAAAACGCTGTAAACTTCTTCGGGAGTGTAAAGCTTTATAATAAAATACAGTGGAGGGAGAACCGGGGGCACCATCAGAGTGAATAATGTTCGAATGAGAAGATAGTGTCCAATGTGAATGTGTGTGTATTTTTTATTTTTAACTTTTTGCAATCGTTTTAGTTAGTTGATGTTTTAACCAAATTTTTTTTGTAAAGGTTGCGAATTTGTTGTAAGGCTGTTTCCAAACTATACCTATGTTATGTACAATTGTATATTTTTAACGAATATTTAGATGTTACTGTGACTAGATCACTTCTATGTACAGGATTTTAGCATATAAAACAAAGTTTATTGTTGAAATAAATATGTAAGTAGGTATATAAGCTTTTACTTTATTTAGAAGATTTTACTAATTGGTGTAGGAAAACAATCTTGAATATATAGAAATATTATCTAAAAAGTCTTATTTCTCTTGACTACATAGAAAAATAATCTTAATTAGTACTGGAGATATTTCTTAGATTCAGAAAAATTGTCTAAAATTAATGAAAAACGGGTCTAAATTTTTGAGACGGAATATCTAATTTATTAGAAAATAAGTGATATTTTCTTAGACAAATCTACTAACAACAGACTACTTAGTGTAAGTGAAAAATTCTGTATATTAGCAAGACAATTTATTAAAATTATTTAGAGGAAATATTATCTAAGCATCAAGTAAATTATTTCTTAAATTCGAATAGATAATTTCTTCTATAAAAATTTCTAGAGGACCTAAGTATATGTGCTCAAAATTTATACGAACTTTAGACAAAATTTTTTACTGTGTAATCGGGAGTCTGGAAGGGTTGAGTGGATCGATCGGGGAGAGGTAATTGAAAAAGAAGCAACCCTTGCATTAGTCTCATAATAAGAAAATATCAAATAATTGCGGCGAAAATTACAAGAGGGAAACAAACAATCTACTTCCCGGGAGCGTGGGGGAGATAAAGGAATTTGCCGGGGGGATCCCCGGGGAGCAGGCCGGTGGGCCGGGATTTAGACGAACAGAAGTCAGATCATTTGGAGTTGTACGGAGCCTCACTAAACATGATGGATGCCGAGGGGTTACATTCAATCAAATCTCCCGAAATAATCTCCGGCCTGATTTGATGGCGGACGGATAGCAAGAAATGAACAACGATATATCCAATCCTGTTAGCTTAATGAAACTTACGTGTTGTTTTATTCAGAGGATCGGCCGCGATAATCCAACGCGCCACTTAGCCCACTGATAATGATTTATGGTAAGATGCTGTCTCGCTAATTAGATCGTGGATTCGTTGCTTTTATCTCGAATTGAGATGTTCCCACTGACACACTACCGGAATGGACTAATGCGACCGAGATAAGATGCTGACATCTACGCGCCTTCTTTTAATCGGACACATTAGCGATAAGGACCGTGCTAATTTCCACTGGTACTTATTAATACGAGTAATCGACCTCGATTAACTTAATGCACCGCAATTTGCTGATGGACCCACATGGACAGCTGGAACGTGCTCCTTCATTAGGACTTTTCGACAAGAAACTTCTCATGTTTGCAAAATGGACAGAACATTTCAGGACAAACATGTTTGAGCCATGCACTCGTGAATTCTTATGCGAAATAATATTAGGTGTTTTAAAAACGATAATAGGTAGGTAAATACATTTTCAGAATAGAGGAAGAGAGGGTTTCTGTTTTTAAAGTTTCATCAGAATTGGAGTTATTCCGAAGAATTTGAAAATTGAGATTTTAAATTAAAATTAATCTCCCTAACTAGTGATGCAATTTAAATGAAGTTTGGAAATTTTATAATTTTGACAACTATCAATCAATTGGCATCGACAGAAATTTTCTAGACCTTCTAGATTTTGAGCAATGACCAACAACTTTTGATTTTCTTGTGGCTGCCATTTTGAATTTTGGCACCATCCGACACTCAAAAAAATTAGTTTTTCAAAAACGTAACCAGGAAGAACTTTTTTGGAAAAATATTTTAAAGTTTGAGTCAGACGACTTTACAATCTATTTTATTGAATTTTCAATTCAATTGTACTAGACGATAAAAGGTATTAAAAAGGTTGGTGTATTATTTTATACTTTAATTCAAAAAGTTTTATACTGATTTTACAAATTAATCATACAAATTTTAGATTGTTTTAAGGATTTTGAAAAGCTATTTTTTTTCTGTATCGCATGGTGTCAAAATTCAATATGGCGGCCATCAGAGAACCAGGAGTTGACTGTCATTGCTCTAAATCTAGAAGCCCTAGAAAGTTTCCGTGGATGCCATTCTACTGACAACTGTCAAAAATATAAAAGTTCCCAGTTTCATTTAAATAGCATCAATCGTTAGGGTGATATTAATTTTTGTTTGGAATCGCAATTTTCAGTTTTTGTATCCCCAGTATCAAGATGTTGGGAATTCTCTTCAGGTTCTTAATCACAAAGAAATAGCGCAACTTTTCCCTAATTTAACCAACTCCGTATCTCTTACCGTTTAGGAGATGCCAATGGTGAGCAGTGAAAAAGGAACTAACCTGTATGTTACGCCCCTTCAAAGGGTACCCAAAATTTCAGTTTTCTTTAAATTACTGGAAAAGTACGAATGATGGAATTTTTAAATTTGCACCAATAGCTAGTGTCATAATGGGCTTGCTTTTGAATTTTTTCGCGATTCTTCTTAACGTCAGAAGCGTACGTTCTTGAAGGGGGTCTTCATATATTTTGCAATTTCTTGCAGTTGCAGACACTCTCCACACTAACAAGATCGTCATTTTTGGTCTATTCCGCATAAAAGAGGTAGTCTTGTTAAATGTCGCTAGGGCGGACGGTTTTCGAATAAAATGATTTCCAATAATTGAGAGCGAGAAAATTTCTGACGTCAAATAATTAATCGACCAAATTTGTTAGAATTAAGACAGGTAATGAAAGTATAACTGAAAAATTTATAAAAAACTGAAATTTTGAGTACCTACCCCTTTGAAGCGCCGCCAACAGTGATGGGCGCGTAGACAATTAAACTGTAGACAATTAATTGTCTACACGTAGACAATTCGAATTGTCTACGCAAGATTTGTCTACAATTGTCTACATTTTATTTTCTATTTTTAAAAATGATTGTCATGTCACACAACGTCTTTACCAGTTTTTAAATATTACGATAAGAATAAATTTTAACTTACCTGTGTATCTTTAGGCGTTCGGCAGATGTATTTGCAAGGGATTTACGGCAAATCTTGCAATACGCCACATACCGCCCTTTTTCATTCGAGATGCCATTATTTTGCTTTATACTACTGTAGGACAACTTTTAATTTTTTTTTAAACATTTCAAAATTTCACGAAAAGTTTCAACAAATGTACTTTTCGTGAAAACTAACATCTCTAGTAAGTATACATTAAAAAACTAACATTAATTTTTGGCATTTGTTAAAACATACAAAAATACTAAAAACTACCTACTTACGAACATTTATTCATAAATTACAGGAACTAATAGTAGTTACTTCTTTTGACTGCAGCCTTGAATCTGTTGAGTACTTTTACTTCCTGTATCCTGTATGTAGTACAGCAATTGATTAAATAATTGCAAACCCTTGAAAAATATAGGCCTATTTGTAGACCTAATTTTCAATTAAAAATTATTACATTTTATGGTCGTATATGAAATGCACATCGTTAGCTTTGATTAAATTCTTTGCCAGATGAGATGGCACCATTATATTTTTAATTTTGAAAATAAAACAGATAACGTGAGCTTTATCCTATCTTCCATCTTCAGCCACAGTAGGGCGTCTATCATTTCTGAATTTTTGTAAATCTGTTACATCTCAATAAAACGCGCATTGCTCTATTTCGTAACTTTTTCAGTCTCTCTAACTTATTTTCATTTAATAAAAAAAGAATAGTTGGATAATAAGAAAAGTGAGGTAAAATTATGGTATTATACACTTGCAAACTGCTATAAAATGTAATGTCTTTAGAAAACCTCCTTTTTTTTGCCTTATTCACTAAATTTCAATTTATGATCTATAATAATTCCAAGATATTTTACAGTTTTCACAACTTCTATAATTTCGGCATTAATTTCAAAACTAATTTCACTTAGGTAAGTCTATTGTGCAATTATCATTGCTTTAGTTTTTTAACATCTAAAACCATTCTACTCATTTTCATTTTTTACTGCTATATTAGGATCTTTACGACTTGAAAATATCAACGTATCATCTGCAAACAAATGAAATTGCCGTTTATTTACTACTTTATCCAGATCATTAATGTATAACATAAAGAGCAGTGGGCCTAGTACGCTACCCTGAGGTACACCTACTCCTAACTGTAGGTACTATTCGCTTGGTTGATAAGGGCGTATTCTACTATCAAAAACATGAAGAAAAGTTTTAATAAACATGGGTCAAAAAATGTCTTCCAAGTGAGCCCTCAAAAGGGGTTCAAAGGGTTTAACAAAAAATGTTTTTTATTAAATTTCTGATTAACGCCTTACGGTAGGATCACGAAATTTTGAATTTTGTTGTTATACATTTTTGTGCTGAATGAGCCTGATGCAATGGTTTCGTTCAAATAAAAAATTGCATGCCTGCCTGCGTTGCTAAAAATCAAATTTCTCGAAAACTGCTTGAGCTATCGAGTTTCAACAGGAACACCTTTTTACGTAAAAATGTACAAGGTATACTCAAGTTTGTGTTCGTAATTGATCCAGAATGTCGAATATACTCACAAGAGGGATTAAATGATACTTCAGTTCCGGTGGTATATACGCTATTTTTTTTTCACTCCTTTATAGTTAACTGATAATTCAATTTATAAAGGCATCAAAATTAAAATCCAATTTCGTATAGTTTCTGGTGGTGACAAAAATATTCGTTACCCAGGTGAATTATCAACAACGATCGCAGTTTTTCAGAAAAAGTCATTTCTGAAATAATTATTTTGTAAAAACGACGTAGAAACGCGACGTCTTGAGCAAATCCCTAAGTGTTGTCGAGTAAAACTGAAGAGTGAGTTGGTAAGGTAATGACAAAACTATTTTATATACTTACCAACAAATGCAAGGAGAATATAATAATAATAATAATATAAAATTTATTTCCAAATGGCAATGAATACACTGCGTGGAAAAGGTCAGTTTGTATACAGTTTGTATAAAATAAAAACAGAAAGTTAAAAATTAACAAGAAACATCACATTTGAAGGTACTCCTTTAAGGAGTAGAAACACTTAGTAATAAGAAAAGTTTTCAATTTTCTTTTAAATACAAGGATATTGCTACTGTTCTTTATATCAAGAGGTAGTTTGTTAAATAACTCCAGTCCAAGGGAGTATACGGAGTTTTTACATACATTAAGTCTACAATAAGGCAAGCGGAAATCGGCTTTATTTCTAACATTAGCAGCATGTATATCTCTATTTCTATTAAAGCTCGCCCTATTTAGGAACACGAAAACACAGCACTCGTAAATATAAAGGCAAGGCATCATCATAAACCTTAGATCTTTAAATAATTCTCTGCAGGAGTCCCTTTGAGATCTGACCTAACAATTCGCTTCTGAAACAGGAACACATCCTGAGCCATGGTGCTCGCTCCCCAAAAACAAATACTATAGCTAAGTCTAGACTGCACGTGCCCAAAATAAAACATCCTGAGATGTTCTAAGTTTAACACAGACTTAAGGTTTCTTATCATGTAGCAGGCCCTGGAGAGACTACTGATTAATTTTTCGCAATGAGGCTTCCAACTCAATTTGTCGTCAAGAAGAACACCTAAAAAAGAAACGCAATCCACCCTCTCGATCTCTGCTCCGTTGACATTTAAATTAAGGTCCTTTTCGACTCTAGAATTGGGCTGATGGAACCTCATGTATTTAGTTTTGTCTTTGTTTAAGTAAAGAGAATTCGCGGAGAACCATTTTACCAGTGACTCCAGATTCTGACTACAGTTCTCGCGAAGAGAGTGCGTATCATCGCCCCTGACGATAAGAGACGTATCGTCCGCGTACAAGGTGGTTACAATATTCGGATCAAGAGCATTGCACATATCGTTTACGTACAGTATAAATAATGTGGGGCCAAGGATTGACCCCTGCGGAACCCCAATGTCAACCTGAACCCTACTGGACTCAACATGTCCCACAGCACAGGTCCCAGCAACGTGCCTGAGAGATACGTACTGTTGACGATTTCTAAGAAAAGTCTCCAGCCACATCAAGGGCAACCCGCGGACACCATAATCCCACAACTTGCCTAGAAGTATATTGTGGTTGATGCAGTCGAATGCCCTGCTTAAATCGCAAAAGATCCCAGCAGGACACCCACCCTCATCAATTAATTTTAAAAGCTGTTTATAGAAAAAATTGATAGCTGAGTTAGTAGAACTACCGTTCCTGAAACCAAACTGATTCTGAACAAGTACACTGTTACGTCCGAGATGTTCTTCGAGACGGTGTAAAAAACAGTATTCAAAAATCTTTGAAAATCCGGTCGGTAGTTACCTAGGGAATGTGTGTCGCCCTTTTTATGTATAGGGACCACCTTATTCATTTTGAGGCCCTCCGGAAAAACCCCGCTCGTGAATGAAAGATTTATAATGTACACGAGATGATCAATAACAATCGGAAGAGACCTTTTTATTAGAAAAATTGGAACGTCGTCAGGTCCACTAGAACGCTTCGACTGAAGCTTACTATTTAG
The DNA here is from genome assembly GCA_963924575.1 of Pycnomerus fuliginosus. Classification (NCBI taxonomy): domain Eukaryota; kingdom Metazoa; phylum Arthropoda; class Insecta; order Coleoptera; family Zopheridae; genus Pycnomerus; species Pycnomerus fuliginosus. The sequence continues at coordinate 41,795,091 of OZ004617.1, read as the reverse complement.
TAAATTTAACATTTCCGATCTGTGAAAAGGCATTAAAAATAGGTTAGAGAAGTTTTTGTTAGAATTTGCAGGTGGAACCGGAGAAGAATTAGGTATTTTATTTACTATATTGCGAACCTCCTCCTTGAAGAAGGTATTAAAAGCATTAGCTACTGTACTTGGTTGCTCTATGCAGACGTCACCGTCTTCGAGAACAATATTTTTGTCAAAACGCGTTTTGTTATTTAACTGATATACGAGGAAGAGTTTGACAAATTTCTGAAGTGGTGTAAGGAGGTGGTTAAGAATTCTTCGTGAACCGTAAAATTGTCTAAACATCGAGGGTACACGCGAAGTTCGGATTGTTGTGTGTAAATGTAAAAATGTAAAATGTAAAATGATTGTGTGTAAATAAGGCATTCAAAAAGTGCATTGCGTCAATCGCAGCCACCAAAAGGTGAAGAACTATTCAGTGATTTTTTTGGTAAATGACAAAAATAAAAAAACAGTTTGAAGATTTCTTCACAAATTGTCAAAAATTTCAGTTTATTAAGCTAGTTTTGTTCCTCCCTGAATCTCTGATGTTGATCTGAAACTTGTTTTTGCAAAATTTTTAAGACGGTACTGTATATATGTATAGCAGTAAAAAACGACCGCCCTCCTTGTTACCTCGTCACATAAACACATCTAGAGCATGTTTAGAGAGTATAAAACGCATTTAACTGCAGTTAAGCTGTAACATCTGTTTAGGTACTTAATTTTTTCAAGCAAATTATAGGCATAAAAATAACCGCAATTTCATAAACATCACGAGTACACTCGCGGCTATTAATAACCCCAGTAAACATGGAATTATTGAAACACTAATCCAATGCAGGTCGTAACAGTTGTGGTGTTTGTAAACATTTCCGAACGATTAAACAAACCTTAATAATCGACATTTACACAACGCCCTTTAATGTTAATGTTAGATGTCCCGAAATTGATGAGAATTGATCGTCGCCGACAATCGTAAATTAACAAAACGGCGATGAAGTTGTAAACGTAAAGAAGTTATATCAATAAATCGGGTTTATTGTTTATTATGTGTCAAACGTTATTTACACTCCATCACATATCGATTTAATTATAATTAATTAAAATTTATGGTGAATAAAACAATCGGACGGTTCGTTTGGGGATCGCTGGATTGTTTCAACGGCAAACAGCATTATATCTGTTCACAGTATATTTCAAAATGTCACGCTTTCGGCTCCCGATTTATTTATATTTTTTGGATTAAACAAGCTCGTACGGTTTCCGGATTGTTTGGGCCGCCGGTGATGATGGAGGTATGAAATGTAACGAAACAAAGGCTAACTGGTGATTATTTTGACTTGAAAAAAAGCAGCGCGAAAATATTCCGCGTACTTTTCTATTTCTATTATGTTATCCCAGTCATCAATCTCTTGTAATCCTCGACTTCATCCCTCAGTTGGGGTTTGGGACGCGCCGGCGCTTCGCGCATGAGATAGTAACCGGGCAATTAACGGATTAATATTTATGATAGGTGCGTGAACATTGCGAGTTAAGTAGGCAACATAACGAATGCTCGATGCGTCTTCATTAGCACACCGAATGCGATTTCGATATTGATGAGCGGCCGGCACGGCATTCCGCATGAAATATTAATCGGCGTCAACGCCAATCTCGACTTTTTCTGTTTACCTATTACTTGTCGCCTGTCCCAATGTTTCTCTTTTTATTGTTTTATAGTCATTTTTTCCACTTATAGTTAACGTTTTGATTATAGTCAGCGGGCTAGCGACGATTTTGATATATATGATTTGCTCCACCATAATAACGGATAGGTATTATAGTTTTAACTGTTAGTTAATATAAACCAGGAAATTCACGAATCATGCTCGCGTGTGGCTTCGTTTTCAATTGAGGGGGCTCCAAATTTGTACAAAAATGGAGTTCCATTATTCCTTTGCTCCCGTCTGCCTGTCAATTTTTCGTGTAAATAAGATGGCATATGTAACAAAAAGGCGTTTGGCAGACGTTTCGGTGAGGGTGTACGAAAATGAAGCTGTACTAAGTCATTTGCTCCTCTTTAATTGGCTTCTTTGAGACCAAGTTTATTCTGTTCATCATGATCTTCTGAACACGAAAGTACCAAGAGGATTATTTAAAATTTGTTAAGTGGGCATTTTTTAATAAAAATTGACAGCAGAAATGTTGTGGCTGGAACCCCCCATCATCGTGTGGGTCTTTGATTTCCGTGTCTTGTGTTTGAAATTTTAAATCTGACATGCCTAAACGGCACTTCCCGTGGACCAATTGCTCCCAAAAGCCTCTCAGTTCTTCAACGGGCCATCTAATCTCCATGTACCAAATTTCAGCCAAATCGATCCAGTAGTTTGGGTTATAACGTGATTTTAGTGTTATTACTAAATTTCGATTTGTCTACACAAAGAGTACTAAATGCGAATGAATTTTGTCTTATTTAAAACCAGAATTTGAAGACCTTGATGATGGTGACAATAAATCTTTCAAAAACTTGTTCTGGATGGTTAAATGAGAGAATAATTTTAAATTTATAAATTGGTGTTCCAAAGCAGCACTTTCCGTGGGCCGATTGAATCCAAAATTTGTTCAGCTGTTCGACGTGCAATACAATCGCCACGTACCAAATGTCAGCCAAATCGGTCTGGTAGTTTTGGCTGTGGCGTGTTTACCAACGTACGCACGGATACACGCTGTGCTGAGACACATTTTTAAAACCACTTTTTTGGATTCCTTAGACCTCAAAACGTGAAGATGCCTCGTTTTTACATTTTTCTATCGACTTGGCTTTGAAAACATAAGAAGTACGAATGAAGGACTGTGTATAATTTAACAATTAGTTTTTATTCTATATACTTAGAACTTAGAACATTTATCAAGGAGTATGGTAATTTAAGGGGTGCATTGTAAAATTTCCCTAACACTAATTTAAGTGCCCTCCTTGGCATAAAAATTGAGCGAAGCATATTTCATTCAGTTTAACAGATTTTCGTGGTGGAGAATTTGTATCATTTACAAAATAATCGTCTGCCTCTGCAAAATAAGCGCTCACGACGTCTGCCTGGGGGATTTTCTGAATCACTATAACGAACCTGAACATTAGCCAGAGAGGCAGACGGGAGCAAATGATATAGTACCTTCACTTTTTTTACAATTTTGAAACGTTGGCAATTGATAACGCAGTCTTAAAATAAATGCAGGCGTGGTGTTTATCCTTTCTTAAGACCTACTAAATGAACTAATTATCGTCTTCCAGATGAGCACATCATTCATTTTCAGCCAGAAAAATGTAAATTATTCTTTAACGCAGGGCTGAGCACGTCAGTCTTGTATGTTTTCATAGATTATATGACCTAATAAACACGTTGAAACAAAACGCAGAAGGGGGCAAATGATATTATGGGCCTCCATCTCTTAACAAATTTGTAGGCCTGTCAATTGAAAACGCACCCATGAAGGGTTGGAAGACGCGCTGATTGTTGTTCCTCGTGATAAAATTGTCCATTATTGTGCAATTCTATACTCTGTCCGGGATCCACACGACCGAGATTCACCCGATTTCCATGGCGATTCATTGTTGACAACAATGATTCACCATGGAAATAAGGTGAATCCCGGTCGTGTGGATCCCGGACAGACCATAGAAAAACATTTTTCTAAGAACATTTTATTCCCCATTATATTAGGTAAGTATTATTGCTTTTTCACGTAAAATCGAAGGTACGTTTGTTGCTTTGACGGGTGACTCGTAGGTAGAGAAATCCAGGGTAAGCGTACAACACGGGTAAGTTACAACTTCTCTGAGTTCTAGCCGCAAATATGTCTTAAAATTAGTGCGAAGTCTCTCACGCATGGGGCCCACTTGGTAAATAATCCAATGTCCTACTTCCTATAAAGGACCCCTCACCATCCTTATGTTCTGTGGATTTGGCTGAAATTTTGGTATGATGTAGACTTCGACCTCCTAATCAAATGTTACCATTGTCCGAAAGAAATCGTACGGGCAGTTTTTGACATACAGCCTGCTTAAAATAAACTTATGCACGTAAATCCCTATGACCACCTCACCGAGTAAGCATACTGTCTAAGAGCTTATTCACAACCACTTTACGTACGTAACGTAACAAACTTTAACAATGGTCAACAATTGTTCATGACAGCTTCTGACTTTTCTAGTAATTGTTGACGATTGTTAAACTTTGTTATGTCACGTACGTAAAGTGGTTGTGAATGAGGTTTAATGTACAGAGCGTTCCAACAGGTCGATTTTTATTTGGAGAGGGACACTTAAATCCATGCTTGGGAAAATTTCAAAACTCACCCCCTAACCACCTACTCCCACTTCAAAACTTTTTGAACGAATGGATGGTAAAAAAATTCCTGGATCTGTTTACAGATAGTTTCAAACCCTTTCAAATGGAACTTCACAAAGGGCCCTAATGTAATTTAAAATTTCACCAAAGAGCTGGAGTTGAACAAATATCAAAAATTATTACAGCATTGGATTGGCAATGAAATTAGCTTTCAAATGATTTATCACAAGTGGGAGGTTGCCATTTAAAATTTTGAAGTGGGGGTAGTTTTGAAATTTCGCCAAGCATGGATTTAAGTGTCCTCCAAATAAAAATCGACCTGGCCGAGCAAATTTTCATATTTTATTTGGTTTACGAAATATTTGGGGTGGCTCGTTTTCATTTGAACGCTGTGTATACATACAGGGTGAGTCTGAAAGACTCCACATCCTTTATACCGCAAAATCTACTGTTCAAATGATGAAGCTTGGTGCAAAAATTATTGGTCAATTGTAATTCCTCTTGATGTTATTTATAGGCCACCAAAGATCTTAATTTTTAAACGGTCTTTTAAAATATCTTTCGAAAGGTGTATCGTAAGATTTTGAATTTTTACAAAGCATTGTTACAGACCAAGAAACAACTGCTGATGGTACTTAAGACATTATCCAAAAAGCGGATCTCTGTTATACAGGGTGGCCCCGATGTTATTTGCCCTTGAACTTTTTTATGTTTGAAAATATTGCTAATTTGCCTATGTGGCCGTATTGCCCGTTCAATTCTAAAACTTTTTTGGCTCTTAAAATTTTCCGAAAAAACTAACCAGTCACGAGCAAAATTGAAAAAACCGAAAACATGATGCAGGTAATCACCTTAAAACCAATGATAAAAAAGTGAAATTCCCATCAATGTTTCTTCTTCAGTTGTGAGCAATGGTTCTGGGCACAGATGTAGGACAACACCTTCAATGCAAAAAAACAGCTGAAATGTGATGCGTGTCAACGTACACTTTGATTTTTATTGAAATTGTAGGTTTATCACGATGATCATATTTTCGGTTTTTTCAATTTTCCTCGTGAGTGGTTAGTTTTTTCGAAAAATTTTAAGAGCCAAAAAAGTTTTAGAATTGAACGGGAAATACGGCCGCATTAGCAATATCTTCGAACATAAAAAAGTTCAAGGGCAAATAACATCGGGGCCACCCTGTATAACAGGGATCCGCTTTTTGGATAATGTCTTAAGTACCATCAGTAATTGCATCTTAGTCTGTAACAATGCTATGCAAAAATTCAAAATCCTATACACCTTTCGAAAGATATTTAAAAAGAACGTTTAAAAATGAATTTCTTTGGCGGCTTATAACATCAAGAGGAATCACAATTGACCTATAATTTTTGCACAAAGCTTCATCATTTGAACAGTAGATTCTGTGGTATAAAGGATGTGGAATCTTTCAGACTCACCCTGTATATACGTGGTCTCGAAATATCTAGCAAAACCATTGGCAATATCCAAGTCATTGGTAAAGTGATGCCCACCATCACACATTACACATTACAGGGGGCACTGTTGAAGACTTAGTTTTTGATCTGTAAAATTTCCAAAATTTAGAGCTGTCATTAATTATGTTGTTAAGTTTGTTAAGGTCACGATGCATTATGTAAACGGCAATCGGCCTCATTAACTCATTCAAACTACGTTCCGAATTTGAAACTTTTAGCTCAAGCGGTTCCGATACAGGGGAGGCCGGACTTTATGGAGAAGTCAGGGCCGTAGCAAGGGTGATGGGCTACCCCGAGTACCAAATTTTCATTGGGCACCAGGCACTGATCACTGATCTACCTTGCTACGGCACTGGGAGAAGTATTGGCAAGAATTATGATGCCAATATTTCGCAGCACTTGAAGGGTAATTTAGGTAAGCCACGAAATGAGCATGTGCAATCAGCACAAGCGATCCGAGATTATGCACTTTTAATTGTGGAAATTAGCCAAGGCGCTAATGGAGCAATAATGGCAATTCCAGAGCGAGGAGAGGCTGCACACCTGCCTTCTCGGACACGACATACCACTTAGCCGCCCCCGATACAGTTCGCGATAGTGCCAATCTTATTGCACGTTAATGCTATCGCACATCTGCCATCCCGACGACGACACTCCGGTCGCCGAGAGGTAATTAAAGTGTGATTGAGGGGGCGTATTCTCAGATATGTAAATCTAAATATAATTCGGACTGCATATATACCCGCCAACCGATTTATTGAAACGATCTCGGTGAAAAGTAAACTGCCGCCGGTGGTTCTACAAATAAATACAGATCGAGGCGATGCTCTACACGATGCATGCACGCGTCGATTTCTGTTTGTTACACGACGTCTCATTGTGTAACAATCAGCGATGCTCAAACGGCGGCGATGCCTCCACCTTCACCCACTTTCGGGATGATACCTAACATGTGCCTCTGATTAATGGACTTTTAAATACGTTACCGTACCTCCTTGCTCTGAACAGGTGGATGTGTCATTAATCCTCGTGAATTTACTACTGTAGCGATCGTATTTTATGCTTAGAATAAATTTTCATTAGCTATCGTCTCATAATCTCCGTACATCATTAATTTTGAAAGGGGGACGGAAGTGGACAAGACTGGCATTATTGCAATGTGCAACAGCCACCTACCATTTATTACACGAGTAAGGAAGCATATGGGCGTTATATTGCACCTTACCTTAGTATTAGCTGAAAATGAAATCATGGACAATTAAGTATTACCCGCAAAAAAATATGCTCATTGCCTTTCGCATCATTTGTCGTAACTTTGAAATGCAAAATTAAACTAATTATAAAGGCCTGACCTCTTTTTAGAAAGTCAATTACATACACCCTGCAAAGGAGTATATCGAAAAATTTGGAAATCTCTTTTACTTTTCACAGAATTTGTGAATGTACAGCAAGATAAGGTTATGGCTCAAAATAAATACTCGATTCAAGGCGCTTTACCACTTTTAAATAGGTAACTACTTACTCTAAACGCAAATTTTCCACAAGTTGCCTTTTTGACACGTCTGTGCAAATGCAGAGGCACTACCACTAGGTGCAGATTGATAAAATCTGCCCCCGATTCCACCATTAAATCCAGTAGGCCTCTACAGGCACTTCAACTTGATAAACGTACTTCCGACATTAAAAGAGCTACTGTTTTTAAAGAGGGAATCCCAAGGGATTAAATGTAAAATTATAAAATTTTACCATAGTTACTATAAAATGTATTTAATATTAAAATACACATTTGTTGAAATACATTTGCAGGCACGCTGCCTCAGGGTCGGCAGAGTCTACTTTTTGTTAGATCTGGGCAGATTGATGCTCAAAAAAACGCTAGTCCCATCTCGGCTGATTGAGCTCTCTTCTCGGTTCAATGGCAAACTTTCCATGAAAAATGTTCCTTTTCAATCTGCAAAAATCGTATTGAAAACGAATTTAAAACCATCAACTGACGTTGGTACCTACTTACATTACCGGACCTAGATTTGCATTTTATAAAAGTCCTTGTTCTGCATTTTTCAAATTCCACTTAACCTCAATTGTGAGAAATTTCAGTATTCCAACTATCGACTCACTGCATTTTCTTGCCCAAAACCAATTAATTTAATAGCAAGAAATGAGAAAAATAAACCTTTTGGTGGCCGGGATTGACACTAGTTGTCCCTTTTAGAACGCGTTTATTGTTGTCGTCAACCCAACTCGATGTTTTTGTCAATTTTACCGCCGTCGAAAAATCCTTAACTTAAGCAACAACGGCCAATCTCTCCAGTGCATCAGTGGTGGATTCAGAAGACAATTGAACCAGCTGGAGAGCCAGAGATGACAGACGAATGTTATGAAATGTACGAAGTTTAAGTTCCGAGAATTTGTGACAAATTCGGCACGAATCTCTGCCACTTTACCCGTTATCAACAAACTCATCAATTTTACTCGACATCACTATAAGGGTCGATTCTACAATCGATGGTATGTTTGTTATCCAATCAGATACGTACATTTTAAAATTTTGGATGATTTGATAACATAACCGCTGGTTAACCATCGATTAGTTCAAGACTTTTTGGGGTTTTTAGTCGTTTTTAAAAAATAATTATTTGAAAAATAAGTTTTTTGGAAAATTGTGTTTGTTGTTTGTAATTCATCTAGGTAACAAATATTTTTCTCACCACCAGAAACTATACTATTTTAATTTTGATGCTTTTTGCAAATAAAGGTGTCGCATCATCTCATCCCAATGACCATTAATGACAATTAATCGCAGACCGCAGCTCATCTCAACAATCAACTCATCCTACATCACATTTCATCCCAGGTCTCAATTCATCTCAAAAGACAGCTCATCCCAGGCGACAATTCGTTGTAGACCAAATCATTCGAAAACACAAATCATTCAAGTGTAGCTCATCTTAAACCAACAGCCAAAACCAACATCATAAATTCTATTATTTCTCAAGTTCTTTTTTTTTCAACTTTTATTCATGTCTGTCAGGAAAAGTATATTGATGATGAGTTGTCAGCTGGGATGAGTTGTCCGTTGGGATAAGTTGTCCGCTGGGATGAGTAGTTGTTCGTTGGGATGAGGTATCCGTTGGGATGAGTTGTCTGTTGGGATAAGTTGGGCTGGATGAAATGTCTGTTGGAATTCTTTGGTCTCGGATGAATTGAGTTTTGGGATGACTCGGTTTGGGATGAGCTGTCTTTTGGGACGAAATGTGAATAGGGATGAAATGTCACGTGGGATGAGTTGGTTATTGGGATGAGTTGTCGCTTGGGAGGAGTTGTGACCTGGGATAAATTGGTAATTGGTATGAGATGATATACTAACCCATTTCACACTCGTGATTAAATTATTCAGTTCACTTCAGTCCTTCGATATACAACATACTATTACATCCCCCTCAGCAATTTTTCAAAGTCTCAAGCTTAATTTTGCAAAATTCGGTATATTTTTGTATCTTCAGCCAATCCCACTCACTTTTATTTCTCCAGTTTTTACCCTTAAGCTTTCTGCCCCTTTCTAAGTTTTCCCAAACTTTCAAGCATAGTAGGTGGAAGGGAAGGCCTGTGTAGCTTTTTTCCTAAAGTCCATTGGCAGGCGAGCTTAAACTTGACTAATACGCGAGTTTCAATAACTCGACTATAGTTTAAACTCGGCTAACAGGCGAGTTTAAGTGCAGAGGTTTAGGGACATAGTACTCCCTCTCTCTCGAGGTTTCGGGACCTCTCGAAACCTGTTGGGCTAAGTCCGAAAGCTGGGGGGGGAGTAGGTCAGCATTACCCTACCATAAAATCTGGAAAAGATAAATTGTTGGGTTATCTTGTTTGTTAGCCGAATTCATCGTCGACAATGATCTAGCGTTCATTTTTAAAGAACACACAAGTTAGCTACTTTCTCGCATTTACAATTATAATTTTTCAAACACAGGAAATCCAAAAATAATTACCCCACTGTGAAATCAGGGCCGATTTCATAAGTTTCTCTCTAATGACGCATTAACTAATGATGCGCATAATTTAATGTCAACATTAACAACTCTGTTAACCAATTATATTTCATAATGCTATTTCGACATTGCCTTAATTAATTATTCAATTAGATGAAAATTAATACCTCTCGCACCTATATTTTGGCAGTTGATGTCTTTGGTTGGTGTATTTTACGGACAAAAATAGGAGTTTTGTCTAGTTTTGAGGGAGTAACCTCTTCTAAAGGATGACTGAGTACTTGCTGATGGTTGCAGTTGATTGTTTTGAACGGTAGGTAGGTAGTAGTGGTTTAAATTTTTAAGCTGCAGTAGTGAAGAAACGATTTCTTTCTCTCGACCCTTCTTCAGGAGGCAAACAATAACCTACACAGAAATGCGTCTTTGCGAAATGGGCGATGACGATAGTAGTTAATTTTTTGAGGTAGTAGTGGTTTTGGGGGTGACAGTAATGAAAAAGCGATTTCTTTCTATTCTTTACCATTGCTTATAGGTTCTGGGCTTAGGTCTCAAACAACAGAGTATACCTATCGGATAACACAAAAATTGGCTCTGGGTCAGTAAATTAGATTTTCCTCAATTTTGACTTTCATTCTCGCGAACTGAGGAATGACTACCTACGCGTATTTTGCTCATTTCTGCTTTTTAAGGTTTGTACCACATTTCCAAACTGACACTGACGTTCATTAGATAATTGGAGAATTAGCAGGTTAACAAATGTGGAATCTGTGTGAGTTGCCCTCCACGAAAATAATTAAGCGGAGGTTTTACCTCTGCAAGTAAAACCGAAATACGGGTGAATCTTGGACGGGGCGCATCGACAAAATAGCCCATGACAAAATGGCCTCGAAAAAATAGCCCCCGACAAAATAGCCTCGTCAAAATAGCCCCCGGACAACAAAAGTGGAATCCAGAATAAAGCGGATTTAGCCTGACACATTTATGGGTCATTTTTTTAACCTCCCCAACTCCAACAAAATTTTAAAAAAATGGGAGGTTACTGCAATCACTAAAATTTTCGAATTCGAGATAGCACCAGATCTTCACGTTTTGAGGTCTCAGGAACCCAAAAAAGCGGTTTTCAAAATGTGTCTGTGTGTGTGTACGTACGTATGTACGTACGTATATATATAGTGCGATACCTTCAGCCTCAAATATAGAAGTGCTGCGGTACCTTTGGGCTCGAAAAGACCTTCTGCCTCCGGAGATCGAAAGCTCTTTTTATGAAAGTGTACCTTCCGCCTCTTTTTAACTGATTTATAGCTCCCAATGGCTCCTCCCCCTTCCGAAGTTTGAATCGCTCTGTACATCCGGTTCTAGCCTGGACTATTCTAGCATTGCTAGTTGCCTAGACTTACAATTTGAAAGAAATATTACTGGCTGCCTATCTTGGACGATGAGGGGGTGTAATTATTGTCATGTACACGTCTGGGTGTTTAATTCACAAGCACCATTGTACTAAGACTGCGCATGGTTAATAATTAATTAATCAGCGGATGATGAAATGAGCATCATTCTAAAACTATTGCAAATATCAGTTGACTCTTGAAATTAAAGGGCTTGCCTTCTTATGAATGAGCTGCGTAATTATTATACAGAAAGAAAATGCATTGCACCCTTCAATTTGCAATAATTCCTTAAAAAATAAAATGGGGGCTACCTAATTGACGAAATTGAAAGATGCAATCAGAAAACCGGTGGTAAGCGGCCTGAAGAAAGAGGAGGTGGATTTTGGGAATGCTTTCTCAGGTAGTTAGGCAAACAGACTTTAAATAAAATTTGCGTAATCACAGCCGGGGGGTTAACTAGTACGTTAAAGTTAACAGAATTCACTGAAATAAAGGTTACTCATCATTTTCCGAAATCCGATCGACATATCTGTAAATCACAGCTGTAAATTGTAAGAAAAGGAGTAAAATTAGAATTTAAAGAATGAAAAGGCACTTGCTTTGTTTCACTAGATTTATTTCGTTTCCGACAATATTGTTTCGGTCAAACGACCATTCTCAAGGAGTATATAAAAATAACTAAACTACGAGTAAAAATGCTTTAAAATCGAATCTGGGTTCGGGTAGAGGGACAGTGAAAATTGGTTTATTACAGGATGTTCCAAGAAAAGGACTGAATTTAGTTTAGTTTAGTTATTTTTATATACTCCTTGAGAATGGTCGTTTGACCGAAACAATATTGTCGGAAACGAAATAAATCTAGTGAAACAAAGCAAGTGCCTTTTCATTCTTTAAATTCTATTTAACGATGTTTCACACTGAGACCACCTTAAATTCTATCAACATGAGTAAAATTAATTTGACGTTTCTAGATACACGCATTTCAACCGTCGGCCTCCTGCGCCAATTTTTTCATAAATCGATTTCGGGGGTGCCATGGGTTGGCTGTCGACCAATTTCTGAATACATTGATTTCGGGGATTAATCGCAGATAAAGAGCTAATTAATCTAATTGCGCTAGAATTGACGGAATTCGCTGAAAGAAGGGCCATCCATCGTTTTCCAAAATTTAATCGACAAATCTAAGTGAACCGTCGGCCTCCATCGCCCCTCGCCAACTACTTAGCACCTGAAACTAATTCCGACCTCCTAAATGAACAGAAATAGTGAGAAACCCTTCCTTTTGTCTTCCCGTTGACCTTCAAGCGGTAAAAGGGCTTAAATTGTATGAAAAGTGGTAAAATTAGTTTGACGTTTCTAGATACACGCATTTTAACCGTCGGCCTCCGGCACCAATTTCTGCCTACATTGATTTAGGGGATTCATCGCAGAGAAAGGGCTAATTAATCTAATCGCGTTAGAACTGACGGAATTCGCTGAAAGAAGGGCCATCCAGCGTTTTCCAAAATTTCCTCGACTAATCTTAGTGAACCTTCGGCCCCCGTCGCCCTACGCCAACTACTTAGCACTTGAAACTAATTCCGGCCTCCTAAATTAACAGGAATAGGGAAAAACCCTTCCTTTTTTCTTCCCGTTGACTTTCAAGCGGTAAAAGGGCTTAAACTGTATGAAAAGTGGTAAAATTTATTTGACGTTTCTAGATACACGCATTTTAACCGTCGGCCTCCGGCACCAATTTCTACATAAATTCATTTCGGGGACTAATCACAGATAAAGGGCTAATTAATCTAATTGCGTTAGAATTGACGGAATTCGCTTAAAGAAGGGCCTTCCATCGTTTCCCAAAATTTAATTGACAAATCTAAGTGAACCGTCGGCCTCCATCGCCCCTCGTCAACTACTTAGCACCTGAAACTAATTCCGACCTCCTAAATGAACAGAAATAATGAAAAACCCTTCCTTTTGTCTTCCCGTTGACTTTCAAGCGGTAAAAGGGCTTAAATTGTATGAAAAGTGGTAAAATTTATTTGACGTTTCTAGATACACGCATGTTAACTGTCGGCCTCCGGCACCAATGTCTTCATAAATCGATTTCGGGGATGATAAAGCGATACCTAAAGACGGAATTGGGGATGCGAACTCGATTTAACACCCTTTATTGAATTCTGCTCATTTTCGCTCTCTCGATCTCAAAATTTCAGAAAGTAAGAGACTGCCTTGCCCTGGGTTGAGCAGGAAACGCAGAGTACCATTATTTTGTATTAATTTTCAAAAAACAATAGAATGTGGACTAATTGAGGCAATTGAACGACGTAATGCATCTAAAAACAAGCACTAAGTGGCCCGAAGAAGAGTACCTTTGATTTTCGGTAGTCCCCCTCAATTAAATAAAATTGGACTAAAATTTGACTAGTCCCAGATAACGGGTTAATTACTCTAATTGCGTTAAAATTGACGGAATTCGCTGAAAGAAGGGCCATCCATCGTTTTCCAAAATTTCCTCGACTAATCTTAGTGAACCTTCGGCCTCCGTCGCTTTACGCAAACTACTTAGCACTTGAAACTAATTCCGGCCTCCTAGATTAACGGGAATAGGGAAAAACCCTTCCTTTTGTCTTCCCGTTGACTTTCAAGCGGTAAAAGGGCTTATATTGTATGAAAAGTGGTGAAATTTATTTGACGTTTCTAGATACACGCATCTTAACCGTCGGCCTCCGGCACCAATTTCTACATAAATTCATTTCGGGGACTAATCACAGATAAAGGGCTAATTAATCTAATTGCGCTAGAATTGACGGAATTCGCTGAAAGAAGGGCCTTCCATCGTTTCCCAAAATTTAATTGACAAATCTAAGTGAACCGTCGGCCTCCATCGCCCTTCGCCAACTACTTAGCACTTGAAACTAATTCCGGCCTCCTAAATTAACGGGAATAGGGAAAAACCCTTCCTTTTGTCTTCCCGTTGACTTTCAAGCGGTAAAAGGGCTTAAATTGTATGAAAAGTGGTAAAATTTATTTGGCGTTTCTAGATACACGCATTTTAACCGTCGGCCTCCGGCACCAATTTCTGCATAAATTCATTTCGGGTACTAATCACAGATAAAGGGCTAATTAATCTAATTGCGTTAGAATTGACGGAATTCGCTGAAAGAAGGGCCTTCCATCGTTTCCCAAAATTTAATTGACAAATCTAAGTGAACCGTCGGCCTCCATCGCCCCTCGCCAACTACTTAGCACCTGAAACTAATTCCGACCTCCTAAATGAACAGAAATAATGAAAAACCCTTCCTTTTGACTTCCCGTTGACTTTCAAGCGGTAAAAGGGCTTAAATTGTATGAAAAGTGGTAAAATTTATTTGACGCTTCTAGATACACGCATGTTAACCGTCGGCCTCCGGCACCAATGTCTTCATAAATCGATTTCGGGGATGATAAAGCGATACCTAAAGACGGAATTGGGGATGCGAACTCGATTTAACACCCTTTATTGAATTCTGCTCATTTTCGCTCTCTCGATCTCAAAATTTCAGAAAGTAAGAGACTGCCTTGCCCTGGGTTGAGCAGGAAACGCAGAGTACCATTATTTTGTATTAATTTTCAAAAAACAATAGAATGTGGACTAATTGAGGCAATTGAACGACGTAATGCACCTAAAAACAAGCACTAAGTGGCCCGAAGAAGAATACCTTTGATTTTCGGTAGTCCCCCTCAATTAAATAAAATTGGACTAAAATTTGACTAGTCGCAGATAACGGGTTAATTACTCTAATTGCGTTAAAATTGACGGAATTCGCTGAAAGAAGGGCCATCCATCGTTTTCCAAAATTTCCTCGACTAATCTTAGTGAACCTTCGGCCTCCGTCGCTTTACGCAAACTACTTAGCACTTGAAACTAATTCCGGCCTCCTAGATTAACGGGAATAGGGAAAAACCCTTCCTTTTGTCTTCCCGTTGACTTTCAAGCGGTAAAAGGGCTTATATTGTATGAAAAGTGGTAAAATTTATTTGACGTTTCTAGATACACGCATCTTAACCGTCGGCCTCCGGCACCAATTTCTACATAAATTCATTTCGGGGACTAATCACAGATAAAGGGCTAATTAATCTAATTGCGTTAGAATTGACGGAATTCGCTGAAAGAAGGGCCTTCCATCGTTTCCCAAAATTTAATTGACAAATCTAAGTGAACCGTCGGCCTCCATCGCCCTTCGCCAACTACTTAGCACTTGAAACTAATTCCGGCCTCCTAAATTAACGGGAATAGGGAAAAACCCTTCCTTTTGTCTTCCCGTTGACTTTCAAGCGGTAAAAGGGCTTAAATTGTATGAAAAGTGGTAAAATTTATTTGACGTTTCTAGATACACGCATTTTAACCGTCGGCCTCCGGCACCAATTTCTGCATAAATTCATTTCGGGGACTAATCACAGATCTTAGGGCTAATTAATCTAATTGCGTTAGAATTGACGGAATTCGCTGAAAGAAGGGCCTTCCATCGTTTCCCAAAATTTAATTGACATTCTAAGTGAACCGTCGGCCTCCATCGCCCCTCGCCAACTACTTAGCACCTGAAACTAATTCCGACCTCCTAAATGAACAGAAATAATGAAAAACCCTTCCTTTTGACTTCCCGTTGACTTTCAAGCGGTAAAAGGGCTTAAATTGTATGAAAAGTGGTAAAATTTATTTGACGTTTCTAGATACACGCATGTTAACCGTCGGCCTCCGGCACCAATGTCTTCATAAATCGATTTCGGGGATGATAAAGCGATACCTAAAGACGGAATTGGGGATGCGAACTCGATTTAACACCCTTTATTGAATTCTGCTCATTTTCGTTCTCTCGATCTCAAAATTTCGGGAAGTAAGAGACTGCTTTGCCCTGGGTTGAGCAGGAAACGCAGAGTACCATTATTTTGTATTAATTTTCAAAAAACAATAGAATGTGGACTAATTGAAGCAATTGAACGATGTAATGCATCTAAAAACAAGCACTAAGTGGCCCGAAGAAGAATACCTTTGATTTTCGGTAGTCCCCCTCAATTAAATAAAATTGGACTAAAATTTGACTAGTCCCAGATAACGGGTTAATTACTCTAATTGCGTTAAAATTGACGGAATTCGCTGAAAGAAGGGCCATCCATCGTTTTCCAGAATTTCCTCGACTAATCTTAGTGAACCTTCGGCTTCCGTCGCCGTACGCAAACTACTTAGCACTTGAAACTAATTCCGGCCTCCTAGATTAACGGGAATAGGGAAAAACCCTTCCTTTTGTCTTCCCGTTGACTTTCAAGCGGTAAAAGGGCTTATATTGTATGAAAAGTGGTAAAATTTATTTGACGTTTCTAGATACACGCATCTTAACCGTCGGCCTCCGGCACCAATTTCTACATAAATTCATTTCGGGGACTAATCACAGATAAAGTTCTAATTAATCTAATTGCGTTAGAATTGACGGAATTCGCTGAAAGAAGGGCCTTCCATCGTTTCCCAAAATTTAACTGACAAATCTAAGTGAACCGTCGGCCTCCATCGCCCTTCGCCAACTACTTAGCACTTGAAACTAATTCCGGCCTCCTAAATTAACGGGAATAGGGAAAAACCCTTCCTTTTGTCTTCCCGTTGACTTTCAAGCGGTAAAAGGGCTTAAATTGTATGAAAAGTGGTAAAATTTATTTGACGTTTCTAGATACACGCATTTTAACCGTCGGCCTCCGGCACCAATTTCTGCATAAATTCATTTCGGGGACTAATCACAGATAAAGGGCTAATTAATCTAATTGCGTTAGAATTGACGGAATTCGCTGAAAGAAGGGCCTTCCATCGTTTCCCAAAATTTAATTGACATTCTAAGTGAACCGTCGGCCTCCATCGCCCCTCGCCAACTACTTAGCACCTGAAACTAATTCCGACCTCCTAAATGAACAGAAATAATGAAAAACCCTTCCTTTTGACTTCCCGTTGACTTTCAAGCGGTAAAAGGGCTTAAATTGTATGAAAAGTGGTAAAATTTATTTGACGTTTCTAGATACACGCATGTTAACTGTCGGCCTCCGGCACCAATGTCTTCATAAATCGATTTCGGGGATGATAAAGCGATACCTAAAGACGGAATTGGGGATGCGAACTCGATTTAACACCCTTTATTGAATTCTGCTCATTTTCGCTCTCTCGATCTCAAAATTTCAGAAAGTAAGAGACTGCCTTGCCCTGGGTTGAGCAGGAAACGCAGAGTACCATTATTTTGTATTAATTTTCAAAAAACAATAGAATGTGGACTAATTGAGGCAATTGAACGACGTAATGCATCTAAAAACAAGCACTAAGTGGCCCGAAGAAGAGTACCTTTGATTTTCGGTAGTCCCCCTCAATTAAATAAAATTGGACTAAAATTTGACTAGTCCCAGATAACGGGTTAATTACTCTAATTGCGTTAAAATTGACGGAATTCGCTGAAAGAAGGGCCATCCATCGTTTTCCAAAATTTCCTCGACTAATCTTAGTGAACCTTCGGCCTCCGTCGCTTTACGCAAACTACTTAGCACTTGAAACTAATTCCGGCCTCCTAGATTAACGGGAATAGGGAAAAACCCTTCCTTTTGTCTTCCCGTTGACTTTCAAGCGGTAAAAGGGCTTATATTGTATGAAAAGTGGTGAAATTTATTTGACGTTTCTAGATACACGCATCTTAACCGTCGGCCTCCGGCACCAATTTCTACATAAATTCATTTCGGGGACTAATCACAGATAAAGGGCTAATTAATCTAATTGCGCTAGAATTGACGGAATTCGCTGAAAGAAGGGCCTTCCATCGTTTCCCAAAATTTAATTGACAAATCTAAGTGAACCGTCGGCCTCCATCGCCCTTCGCCAACTACTTAGCACTTGAAACTAATTCCGGCCTCCTAAATTAACGGGAATAGGGAAAAACCCTTCCTTTTGTCTTCCCGTTGACTTTCAAGCGGTAAAAGGGCTTAAATTGTATGAAAAGTGGTAAAATTTATTTGGCGTTTCTAGATACACGCATTTTAACCGTCGGCCTCCGGCACCAATTTCTGCATAAATTCATTTCGGGTACTAATCACAGATAAAGGGCTAATTAATCTAATTGCGTTAGAATTGACGGAATTCGCTGAAAGAAGGGCCTTCCATCGTTTCCCAAAATTTAATTGACAAATCTAAGTGAACCGTCGGCCTCCATCGCCCCTCGCCAACTACTTAGCACCTGAAACTAATTCCGACCTCCTAAATGAACAGAAATAATGAAAAACCCTTCCTTTTGACTTCCCGTTGACTTTCAAGCGGTAAAAGGGCTTAAATTGTATGAAAAGTGGTAAAATTTATTTGACGCTTCTAGATACACGCATCTTAACCGTCGGCCTCCGGCACCAATTTCTACATAAATTCATTTCGGGGACTAATCACAGATAAAGTTCTAATTAATCTAATTGCGTTAGAATTGACGGAATTCGCTGAAAGAAGGGCCTTCCATCGTTTCCCAAAATTTAACTGACAAATCTAAGTGAACCGTCGGCCTCCATCGCCCTTCGCCAACTACTTAGCACTTGAAACTAATTCCGGCCTCCTAAATTAACGGGAATAGGGAAAAACCCTTCCTTTTGTCTTCCCGTTGACTTTCAAGCGGTAAAAGGGCTTAAATTGTATGAAAAGTGGTAAAATTTATTTGACGTTTCTAGATACACGCATTTTAACCGTCGGCCTCCGGCACCAATTTCTGCATAAATTCATTTCGGGGACTAATCACAGATAAAGGGCTAATTAATCTAATTGCGTTAGAATTGACGGAATTCGCTGAAAGAAGGGCCTTCCATCGTTTCCCAAAATTTAATTGACATTCTAAGTGAACCGTCGGCCTCCATCGCCCCTCGCCAACTACTTAGCACCTGAAACTAATTCCGACCTCCTAAATGAACAGAAATAATGAAAAACCCTTCCTTTTGACTTCCCGTTGACTTTCAAGCGGTAAAAGGGCTTAAATTGTATGAAAAGTGGTAAAATTTATTTGACGTTTCTAGATACACGCATGTTAACCGTCGGCCTCCGGCACCAATGTCTTCATAAATCGATTTCGGGGATGATAAAGCGATACCTAAAGACGGAATTGGGGATGCGAACTCGATTTAACACCCTTTATTGAATTCTGCTCATTTTCGCTCTCTCGATCTCAAAATTTCGGGAAGTAAGAGACTGCTTTGCCCTGGGTTGAGCAGGAAACGCAGAGTACCATTATTTTGTATTAATTTTCAAAAAACAATAGAATGTGGACTAATTGAAGCAATTGAACGATGTAATGCATCTAAAAACAAGCACTAAGTGGCCCGAAGAAGAATACCTTTGATTTTCGGTAGTCCCCCTCAATTAAATAAAATTGGACTAAAATTTGACTAGTCCCAGATAACGGGTTAATTACTCTAATTGCGTTAAAATTGACGGAATTCGCTGAAAGAAGGGCCATCCATCGTTTTCCAGAATTTCCTCGACTAATCTTAGTGAACCTTCGGCTTCCGTCGCCGTACGCAAACTACTTAGCACTTGAAACTAATTCCGGCCTCCTAGATTAACGGGAATAGGGAAAAACCCTTCCTTTTGTCTTCCCGTTGACTTTCAAGCGGTAAAAGGGCTTATATTGTATGAAAAGTGGTAAAATTTATTTGACGTTTCTAGATACACGCATCTTAACCGTCGGCCTCCGGCACCAATTTCTACATAAATTCATTTCGGGGACTAATCACAGATAAAGGGCTAATTAATCTAATTGCGTTAGAATTGACGGAATTCGCTGAAAGAAGGGCCTTCCATCGTTTCCCAAAATTTAATTGACAAATCTAAGTGAACCGTCGGCCTCCATCGCCCTTCGCCAACTACTTAGCACTTGAAACTAATTCCGGCCTCCTAAATTAACGGGAATAGGGAAAAACCCTTCCTTTTGTCTTCCCGTTGACTTTCAAGCGGTAAAAGGGCTTAAATTGTATGAAAAGTGGTAAAATTTATTTGACGTTTCTAGATACACGCATGTTAACCGTCGGCCTCCGGCACCAATTTCTACATAAATTAATTTCGGGGACTAATCACAGATAAAGGGCTAATTAATCTAATTGCGTTAGAATTGACGGAATTCGCTGAAAGAAGGGCCTTCCATCATCGTTTCCCGAAATTTAATTGACAAATCTAAGTGAACCGTCGGCCTCCATCGCCCTTCGCCAACTACTTAGCACCTGAAACTAATTCCGACCTCCTAAATGAACAGAAATAATGAAAAACCCTTCCTTTTGACTTCCCGTTGACTTTCAAGCGGTAAAAGGGCTTAAATTGTATGAAAAGTGGTAAAATTTATTTGACGTTTCTAGATACACGCATGTTAACCGTCGGCCTCCGGCACCAATGTCTTCATAAATCGATTTCGGGGATGATAAAGCGATACCTAAAGACGGAATTGGGGATGCGAACTCGATTTAACACCCTTTATTGAATTCTGCTCATTTTCGCTCTCTCGATCTCAAAATTTCAGAAAGTAAGAGACTGCCTTGCCCTGGGTTGAGCAGGAAACGCAGAGTACCATTATTTTGTATTAATTTTCAAAAAACAATAGAATGTGGACTAATTGAGGCAATTGAACGACGTAATGCATCTAAAAACAAGCACTAAGTGGCCCGAAGAAGAATACCTTTGATTTTCGGTAGTCCCCCTCAATTAAATAAAATTGGACTAAAATTTGACTAGTCCCAGATAACGGGTTAATTACTCTAATTGCGTTAAAATTGACGGAATTCGCTGAAAGAAGGGCCATCCATCGTTTTCCAGAATTTCCTCGACTAATCTTAGTGAACCTTCGGCTTCCGTCGCCGTACGCAAACTACTTAGCACTTGAAACTAATTCCGGCCTCCTAGATTAACGGGAATAGGGAAAAACCCTTCCTTTTGTCTTCCCGTTGACTTTCAAGCGGTAAAAGGGCTTATATTGTATGAAAAGTGGTAAAATTTATTTGACGTTTCTAGATACACGCATCTTAACCGTCGGCCTCCGGCACCAATTTCTACATAAATTCATTTCGGGGACTAATCACAGATAAAGGGCTAATTAATCTAATTGCGTTAGAATTGACGGAATTCGCTGAAAGAAGGGCCTTCCATCGTTTCTCAAAATTTAATTGACAAATCTAAGTGAACCGTCGGCCTCCATCGCCCCTCGCCAACTACTTAGCACCTGAAACTAATTCCGACCTCCTAAATGAACAGAAATAATGAAAAACCCTTCCTTTTGTCTTCCCGTTGACTTTCAAGCGGTAAAAGGGCTTAAATTGTATGAAAAGTGGTAAAATTTATTTGACGTTTCTAGATACACGCATTTTAACCGTCGGCCTCCGGCACCAATTTCTGCATAAATTGATTTCGGGGACTAATCACAGATAAAGGGCTAATTAATCTAATTGCGTTAGAATTGACGGAATTCGCTGAAAGAAGGGCCTTCCATCGTTTTCCAAAATTTCCTCGACTAATCTTAGTGAACCTTCGGCCTCCGTCGCCCTACGCCAACTACTTAGCACCTGAAACTAATTCCGACCTCCTAAATGAACAGAAATAATGAAAAACCCTTCCTTTTGTCTTCCCGTTGACTTTCAAGCGGTAAAAGGGCTTAAATTGTATGAAAAGTGGTAAAATTTATTTGACGTTTCTAGATACACGCATTTTAACCGTCGGCCTCCGGCACCAATTTCTGCATAAATTGATTTCGGGGACTAATCACAGATAAAGGGCTAATTAATCTAATTGCGTTAGAATTGACGGAATTCGCTGAAAGAAGGGCCTTCCATCGTTTTCCAAAATTTCCTCGACTAATCTTAGTGAACCTTCGGCCTCCGTCGCCCTACGCCAACTACTTAGCACCTGAAACTAATTCCGACCTCCTAAATGAACAGAAATAATGAAAAACCCTTCCTTTTGTCTTCCCGTTGACTTTCAAGCGGTAAAAGGGCTTAAATTGTATGAAAAGTGGTAAAATTTATTTGACGTTTCTAGATACACGCATTTTAACCGTCGGCCTCCGGCACCAATTTCTGCATAAATTCATTTCGGGGACGAATCACAGACAAAGGGCTAATTAATCTAATTACGTTAGAATTGACGGAATTCGCTGAAAGAAGGGCCTTCCATCGTTTCCCAAAATTTAATTGACAAATCTAAGTGAACCGTTGGCCTCCATCGCCCTTCGCCAACTACTTAGCACTTGAAACTAATTCCGACCTCCTAAATGAACAGAAATAATGAAAAACCCTTCCTTTTGTCTTCCCGTTGACTTTCAAGCGGTAAAAGGGCTTAAATCGTATGTAAAGTGGTAAAATTTATTTGACGCTTCTAGATACACGCATTTTAACCGTCGGCCTCCGGCACCAATGTCTTCATAAATCGATTTCGGGGATGATAAAGCGATACCTAAAGACGGAATTGGGGATGCGAACTTGATTTAACACCCTTTATTGAATTCTGCTCATTTTCGCTCTCTCGATCTCAAAATTTCAGAAAGTAAGAGACTGCTTTGCCCTGGGTTGAGCAGGAAACGCAGAGTACCATTATTTTGTATTAATTTTCAAAAAACAATAGAATGTGGACTAATTGAGGCAATTGAACGATGTAATGCATCTAAAAACAAGCACTAAGTGGCCCGAAGAAGAATACCTTTGATTTTCGGTAGTCCCCTTCAATAAAATAAAATTGGACTAAAATTTGACTAGTCCCAGATAACGGGTTAATTACTCTAATTGCGTTAAAATTGACGGAATTCGCTGAAAGAAGGGCCATCCATCGTTTTCCAAAATTTCCTCGACTAATCTTAGTGAACCTTCGGCCTCCGTCGCCGTACGCAAACTACTTAGCACTTGAAACTAATTCCGGCCTCCTAGATTAACGGGAATAGGGAAAAACCCTTCCTTTTGTCTTCTCGTTGACTTTCAAGCGGTAAAAGGGCTTATATTGTATGAAAAGTGGTAAAATTTATTTGACGTTTCTAGATACAAGCATTTTAACCGTCGGCCTCCGGCACCAATTTCTACATAAATTCATTTCGGGGACTAATCACAGATAAAGGGCTAATTAATCTAATTGCGTTAGAATTGACGGAATTCGCTGAAAGAAGGGCCTTCCATCGTTTCCCAAAATTTAATTGACAAATCTAAGTGAACCGTCGGCCTCCATCGCCCCTCGCCAACTACTTAGCACCTGAAACTAATTCCGACCTCCTAAATGAACAGAAATAATGAAAAACCCTTCCTTTTGTCTTCCCGTTGACTTTCAAGCGGTAAAAGGGCTTAAATTGTATGAAAAGTGGTAAAATTTATTTGACGTTTCTAGATACACGCATTTTAACCGTCGGCCTCCGGCACCAATTTCTGCATAAATTGATTTCGGGGACTAATCACAGATAAAGGGCTAATTAATCTAATTGCGTTAGAATTGACGGAATTCGCTGAAAGAAGGGCCTTCCATCGTTTTCCAAAATTTCCTCGACTAATCTTAGTGAACCTTCGGCCTCCGTCGCCCTACGCCAACTACTTAGCACCTGAAACTAATTCCGACCTCCTAAATGAACAGAAATAATGAAAAACCCTTCCTTTTGTCTTCCCGTTGACTTTCAAGCGGTAAAAGGGCTTAAATTGTATGAAAAGTGGTAAAATTTATTTGACGTTTCTAGATACACGCATTTTAACCGTCGGCCTCCGGCACCAATTTCTGCATAAATTTATTTCGGGGACGAATCACAGATAAAGGGCTAATTAATCTAATTACGTTAGAATTGACGGAATTCGCTGAAAGAAGGGCCTTCCATCGTTTCCCAAAATTTAATTGACAAATCTAAGTGAACCGTTTGCCTCCATCGCCCTTCGCCAACTACTTAGCACCTGAAACTAATTCCGACCTCCTAAATGAACAGAAATAATGAAAAACCCTTCCTTTTGTCTTCCCGTTGACTTTCAAGCGGTAAAAGGGCTTAAATCGTATGTAAAGTGGTAAAATTTATTTGACGCTTCTAGATACACGCATTTTAACCGTCGGCCTCCGGCACCAATGTCTTCATAAATCGATTTCGGGGATGATAAAGCGATACCTAAAGACGGAATTGGGGATGCGAACTTGATTTAACACCCTTTATTGAATTCTGCTCATTTTCGCTCTCTCGATCTCAAAATTTCAGAAAGTAAGAGACTGCTTTGCCCTGGGTTGAGCAGGAAACGCAGAGTACCATTATTTTGTATTAATTTTCAAAAAACAATAGAATGTGGACTAATTGAGGCAATTGAACGATGTAATGCATCTAAAAACAAGCACTAAGTGGCCCGAAGAAGAATACCTTTGATTTTCGGTAGTCCCCTTCAATTAAATAAAATTGGACTAAAATTTGACTAGTCCCAGATAACGGGTTAATTACTCTAATTGCGTTAAAATTGAAGGAATTCGCTGAAAGAAGGGCCATCTATCGTTTTCCAAAATTTCCTCGACTAATCTTAGTAAACCTTCGGCCTCCGTCGCCCTACGCCAACTACTTAGCACTTGAAACTAATTCCGTCCTCCTAAATTAACAGGAATAGGAAAAAACCCTTCCTTTTGTCTTCCCGTTGACTTTCAAGTGGTAAAACGGATTAAATTGTATGAAAAGTGGTAAAATTTATTTGACGTTTCTAGATACACGCATGTTAACCGTCGGCCTCCGGCACCAATTTCTGCATAAATTCATTTCGGGGACTAATCACAGATAAAGGGCTAATTAATCTAATTGCGTTAGAATTGACGGAATTCGCTGAAAGAAGGGCCTTCCATCGTTTTCCAAAATTTCCTCGACTAATCTTAGTGAACCTTCGGCCTCCGTCGCCCTACGCCAACTACTTAGCACCTGAAACTAATTCCGACCTCCTAAATGAACAGAAATAATGAAAAACCCTTCCTTTTGTCTTCCCGTTGACTTTCAAGTGGTAAAACGGATTAAATTGTATGAAAAGTGGTAAAATTTATTTGACGTTTCTAGATACACGCATGTTAACCGTCGGCCTCCGGCACCAATTTCTACATAAATTAATTTCGGGGACTAATCACCGATAAAGGGCTAATTAATCTAATTGCGTTAGAATTGACGGAATTCGCTGAAAGAAGGGCCTTCCATCATCGTTTCCCGAAATTTAATTGACAAATCTAAGTGAACCGTCGGCCTCCATCGCCCTTCGCCAACTACTTAGCACCTGAAACTAATTCCGACCTCCTAAATGAACAGAAATAAAGAAAAACCCTTCCTTTTGTCTTCTCGTTGACTTTCAAGCGGTAAAAGGGCTTAAATTGTATGAAAAGTGGTAAAATTTATTTGACGTTTCTAGATACACGCATTTTAACCGTCGGCCTCCGGCACCAATGTCTTCATAAATCGATTTCGGGGATGATAAAGCGATACCTAAAGACGGAATTGGGGATGCGAACTCGATTTAACACCCTTTATTGAATTCTGCTGATTTTCGCTCTCTCGACCTCAAAATTTCGGGAAGTAAGAGACTGCTTTGCCCTGGGTTGAGCAGGAAACGCAGAGTACCGTTATTTTGTATTAATTTTCAAAAAACAATAGAATGTGGACTAATTGAGGCAATTGAACGATGTAATGCATCTAAAAACAAGCACTAAGTGGCCCGAAGAAGAATACCTTTGATTTTCGGTAGTCCCCTTCAATTAAATAAAATTGGACTAAAATTTGACTAGTCCCAGATAACGGGTTAATTACTCTAATTGCGTTAAAATTGACGGAATTCGCTGAAAGAAGGGCCATCTATCGTTTTCCAAAATTTCCTCGACTAATCTTAGTAAACCTTCGGCCTCCGTCGCCCTACGCCAACTACTTAGCACTTGAAACTAATTCCGTCCTCCTAAATTAACAGGAATAGGGAAAAACCCTTCCTTTTGTCTTCCCGTTGACTTTCAAGTGGTAAAACGGATTAAATTGTATGAAAAGTGGTAAAATTTATTTGACGTTTCTAGATACACGCATGTTAACCGTCGGCCTCCGGCACCAATTTCTGCATAAATTCATTTCGGGGACTAATCACAGATAAAGGGCTAATTAATCAAATTGCGTTAGAATTGACGGAATTCGCTGAAAGAAGGGCCTTCCATCGTTTTCCAAAATTTCCTCGACTAATCTTAGTGAACCTTCGGCCTCCGTCGCCCTACGCCAACTACTTAGCACCTGAAACTAATTCCGACCTCCTAAATGAACAGAGATAATGAAAAACCCTTCCTTTTGTCTTCCCGTTGAATTTCAAGCGGTAAAAGGGCTTAAATTGTATGAAAAGTGGTAAAATTTATTTGACGTTTCTAGATACACGCATTTTAACCGTCGGCCTCCGGCACCAATGTCTTCATAAATCGATTTCGGGGATGATAAAGCGATACCTAAAGACGGAATTGGGGATGCGAACTTGATTTAACACCCTTTATTGAATTCTGCTCATTTTCGCTCTCTCGATCTCAAAATTTCAGAAAGTAAGAGACTGCTTTGCCCTGGGTTGAGCAGGAAACGCAGAGTACCATTATTTTGTATTAATTTTCAAAAAACAATAGAATGTGGACTAATTGAGGCAATTGAACGATGTAATGCATCTAAAAACAAGCACTAAGTGGCCCGAAGAAGAATACCTTTAATTTTCGGTAGTCCCCCTCAATTAAATAACATTGGACTAAAATTAGACTAGTCCTAGATAACGGGTTAATTACTCTAATTGCGTTAAAATTGACGGAATTCGCTGAAAGAAGGGCCATCCATCGTTTTCCAAAATTTCCTCGACTAATCTTAGTGAACCTTCGGCCTCCGTCGCCGTACGCAAACTACTTAGCACTTGAAACTAATTCCGGCCTCCTAGATTAACGGGAATTGGGAAAAACCCTTCCTTTTGTCTTCCCGTTGAGTTTCAAGCGGTAAAAGGGCTTAAATTGTATGAAAAGTGGTAAAATTTATTTGACGTTTCTAGATACACGCATTTTAACTGTCGGCCTCCGGCACCAATGTCTTCATAAATCGATTTCGGGGATGATAAAGCGATACCTAAAGACGGAATTGGGGATGCGAACTCGATTTAACACCCTTTATTGAATTCTGCTCATTTTCGCTCTCTCGATCTCAAAATTTCGGGAAGTAAGAGACTGCTTTGCCCTGGGTTGAGCAGGAAACGCAGAGTACCATTATTTTGTATTAATTTTCAAAAAACAATAGAATGTGGACCAATTGAGGCAATTGAACGATGTAATGCATCTAAAAACAAGCACTAAGTGGCCCGAAGAAGAATACCTTTGATTTTCGGTAGTCCCCTTCAATAAAATAAAATTGGACTAAAATTTGACTAGTCCCAGATAACGGGTTAATTACTCTAATTGCGTTAAAATTGACGGAATTCGCTGAAAGAAGGGCCATCCATCGTTTTCCAAAATTTCCTCGACTAATCTTAGTGAACCTTCGGCCTCCGTCGCCGTACGCAAACTACTTAGCACTTGAAACTAATTCCGGCCTCCTAGATTAACGGGAATAGGGAAAAACCCTTCCTTTTGTCTTCTCGTTGACTTTCAAGCGGTAAAAGGGCTTATATTGTATGAAAAGTGGTAAAATTTATTTGACGTTTCTAGATACACGCATTTTAACCGTCGGCCTCCGGCACCAATGTCTTCATAAATCGATTTCGGGGATGATAAAGCGATACCTAAAGACGGAATTGGGGATGCGAA
Source organism: Pycnomerus fuliginosus (assembly GCA_963924575.1). NCBI lineage: Eukaryota > Metazoa > Arthropoda > Insecta > Coleoptera > Zopheridae > Pycnomerus > Pycnomerus fuliginosus. The sequence continues at coordinate 41,767,134 of OZ004617.1, read as the reverse complement.
CTCGATTTAACACCCTTTATTGAATTCTGCTCATTTTCGCTCTCTCGATCTCAAAATTTCGGGAAGTAAGAGACTGCTTTGCCCTGGGTTGAGCAGGAAACGCAGAGTACCATTATTTTGTATTAATTTTCAAAAAACAATAGAATGTGGACTAATTGAAGCAATTGAACGATGTAATGCATCTAAAAACAAGCACTAAGTGGCCCGAAGAAGAATACCTTTGATTTTCGGTAGTCCCCTTCAATTAAATAAAATTGGACTAAAATTTGACTAGTCCCAGATAACGGGTTAATTACTCTAATTGCGTTAAAATTGACGTAATTCGCTGAAAGAAGGGCCATCCATCGTTTTCCAAAATTTCCTCGACTAATCTTAGTAAACCTTCGGCCTCCGTCGCCCTACGCCAACTACTTAGCACTTGAAACTAATTCCGTCCTCCTAAATTAACAGGAATAGGGAAAAACCTTTCCTTTTGTCTTCCCGTTGACTTTCAAGTGGTAAAGCGGATTAAATTGTATGAAAAGTGGTAAAATTTATTTGACGTTTCTAGATACACGCATGTTAACCGTCGGCCTCCGGCACCAATTTCTGCATAAATTCATTTCGGGGACTAATCACAGATAAATGGCTAATTAATCTAATTGCGTTAGAATTGACGGAATTCGCTGAAAGAAGGGCCTTCCATCGTTTTCCAAAATTTCCTCGACTAATCTTAGTGAACCTTCGGCCTCCGTCGCCCTACGCCAACTACTTAGCACCTGAAACTAATTCCGACCTACTAAATGAACAGAAATAATGAAAAACCCTTCCTTTTGTCTTCCCGTTAACTTTCAAGCGGTAAAAGGGCTTAAATTGTATGAAAAGTGGTAAAATTTATTTGACGTTTCTAGATACACGCATTTTAACCGTCGGCCTCCGGCACCAATTTCTGCATAAATTCATTTCGGGGACGAATCACAGATAAAGGGCTGATTAATCTAATTACGTTAGAATTGACGGAATTCGCTGAAAGAAGGGCCTTCCATCGTTTCCCAAAATTTAATTGACAAATCTAAGTGAACCGTTGGCCTCCATCGCCCTTCGCCAACTACTTAGCACCTGAAACTAATTCCGACCTCCTAAATGAACAGAAATAATGAAAAACCCTTCCTTTTGTCTTCCCGTTGACTTTCAAGCGGTAAAAGGGCTTAAATTGTATGAAAAGTGGTAAAATTTATTTGACGTTTCTAGATACACGCATTTTAACCGTCGGCCTCCGGCACCAATTTCGGCATAAATCCATTTCGGGGACTAATCACAGATAAAGGGCTAATTAATCTAATTACGTTAGAATTGACGGAATTCGCTGAAAGAAGGGCCTTCCATCGTTTCCCAAAATTTAATTGACAAATCTAAGTGAACTGTTGGCCTCCATCGCCCTTCGCCAACTACTTAGCACCTGAAACTAATTCCGACCTCCTAAATGAACAGAAATAATGAAAAACCCTTCCTTTTGTCTTCCCGTTGACTTTCAAGCGGTAAAAGGGCTTAAATTGTATGAAGAGTGGTAAAATTTATTTGACGTTTCTAGATACACGCATTTTAACCGTCGGCCTCCGGCACCAATGTCTTCATAAATCGATTTCGGGGATGATAAAGCGATACCTAAAGACGGGATTGGGAATGCGAACTCGATTTAACACCCTTTATTGAATTCTGCTCATTTTCGCTCTCTCGATCTCAAAATTTCAGAAAGTAAGAGACTGCTTTGCCCTGGGTTGAGCAGGAAACGCAGAGTACCATTATTTTGTATTAATTTTCAAAAAACAATAGAATGTGGACTAATTGAGGCAATTGAACGATCTAAAAACAAGCACTAAGTGGCCCGAAGAAGAATACCTTTGATTTTCGGTAGTCCCCTTCAATTAAATAAAATTGGACTAAAATTTGACTAGTCCCAGATAACGGGTTAATTACTCTAATTGCGTTAAAATTGACGGAATTCGCTGAAAGAAGGGCCATCCATCGTTTTCCAAAATTTCCTCGACTAATCTTAGTGAACCTTCGGCCTCCGTCGCCCTACGCCAACTGCTTTACACTTGAAACTAATTCCGGCCTCCTAAATTAACGGGAATAGGGAAAAACTCTTCCTTTTGTCTTCCCGTTGACTTTCAAGCGGTAAAAGGGCTTAAATTGTATGAAAAGTGGTAAAATTTATTTGACGTTTCTAGATACACGCATTTTAACCGTCGGGTTCCGGTACCAATCTCTGCCTACATTGATTTCGGGGATTAATCGCAGAGAAAGGGCTAATTAATCTAATCGCGTTAGAACTGACGGAATTCGCTGAAAGAAGGGCCATCCATCGTTTTCCAAAATCTCCTCGACTAATCTTAGTGAACCTTCGGCCTCCGTCGCCCTACGCCAACTACTTAGCACTTGAAACTAATTCTGTCCTCCTAAATTAACAGGAATGGGGAAAAACCCTTCATTTTGTCTTCCCGTTGACTTTCAAGCGGTAAAACGGCTTAAATTGTATGAAAAGTGGTATAATTTATTTGACGTTTCTAGATACACGCATGTTAACCGTCGGCCTCCGGCACCAATTTCTGCATAAATTCATTTCGGGGACTAATCACAGATAAAGGGCTAATTAATCTAACTGCGTTAGAATTGACGGAATTCGCTGAAAGAAGGGCCTTCCATCGTTTCCCAAAATTTAATTCACAAATCTAAGTGAACCGTCGGCCTCCATCGCCCCTCGCCAACTACTTAGCACCTGAAACTAATTCCGACCTCCTAAATGAACAGAAATAATGAAAAACCCTTCTTTTGTCTTCCCGTTGACTTTCAAGCGGCAAAAGGGCTTAAATTGTATGAAAAGTGGTAAAATTTATTTGACGTTTCTAGGTACACGCATTTTAACCGTCGGCCTCCGGTACCAATCTCTGCCTACATTGATTTCGGGGATTAATCGCAGAGAAAGGCCTAGTTAATCTAATCGCGTTAGAACTGACGGAATTCGCTGAAAGAAGGGCCATCCATCGTTTTCCAAAATTTCCTCGACTAATCTTAGTGAACCTTCGGCCTCCGTCGCCCTACGCCAACTACTTAGCACTTGAAACTAATTCCGTCCTCCTAAATTAACAGGAATAGGGAAAACCCCTTCCTTTTGTCTTCCCGTTGAATTTCAAGCGGTAAAACGGCTTAAATTGTATGAAAAGTGGTAAAATTTATTTGACGTTTCTAGATACACACATTTTAACCGTCGGCCTCCGGCACCAATTTCTTCATAAATCGATTTCGGGGATACTAAAGCGATACCTAAAGACGGAATTGGGGATGCGAACTCAATTTAACACCTTTTATTGAATTCTGTTCATTTTCGCTCTCTTGATCTAAAAATTTCGGAAAGTAAGAGACAGCTTTGCCCTGGGTTGAACAGGAAACGCAGAGTCCCATTATTTTGTATTAATTTTCAAAAAACAATAGAATGTGGTCCAATTGAGGCAATTGAACGATGAAATGCATCTAAAAACAAGCACTAAGTGGCCCGAAGAAGAATACCTTTGATTTTCGGTAGTCCCACCTCAGTTTTTATTTGACTAAAATTTGACTAATCCCAAATAACGGATTAATTACTCTATTTGCTTTAAAATTGACGGAATTCGCTGAAAGAAAGGCCATCCGTCGTTTTCCAAAATTTCCTCGACTAATCTTAGTGAACCTTCGGCCTCCGTCGCCCTAACCCAACTACTTAGCACTTGAAACTAATTCCGGCCTCCTAAATTAACAGGAATAGGGAAAACCCCTTCCTTTTGTCTTCTCGTTGACTTTCAAGCGGTAAAAGGGCTTAAATTGTATGAAAAGTGGTAAAATTTATTTGACGTTTCTAAATATACGCATTTTAACCGTCATCCTCCGGCACCAATTTCTGCATAAATTCATTTCAGGGATCAATCGCAGAGAAAGGGCTAATTAATCTAATCGCGTTAGAACTGACGGAATTTGCTGAAAGAAGGGCCTTTCATCATTTACGAAAATTTCCTCGACAAATCTAAGTGAACCTTCGGCCTCAATCGCCCTTCGTTAACCACTTAGCACTTGAAACTAATTCCGGCTTCCTAAATTCACAGGACTAAGGAAAAACCCTTCCTTTTGTCTCCCCGTTGACTGTCAAGCGGTAAAAGGGCTTAAATTGTATGAAAAGTGGTAAAATTTATTTGACGTTTCTAGATACACGCACACCGTCGGCCTCCGGCACCAAATTCACCAAAAATCGATTTCGGGGATTAATCGCAGATAAAGGACTAATTCATCTAATTGCGTTAAAATTGACGGTATTCGCTGAAAGAAGGGCCATCCATCGTTTTCCAAAATTTCCTCGACTAATCTAAATGAACCGTCGGCCTCCGTCGCCCATTCACCAACTACTTACCACTTGAAACTAATTCCGGCCTCCTAAATGAAAAGGAATAGGGAAAACCCTTCCTTTTGTCTCGCCGTTGACTTTCAAGCAGTAAAAAGGGCTTAAATTGTATCAAAAATTGGTAAAATTAATTTGACGTTTCTAGATACACGCATTCTGACCGTCAGCCTCCGGCACCAATTTCTTCATGAATTGTTTTCGGGGATGCTAAAGCAATACCTAAAGATGGAATTGGGGATGCGAACTCGATTTAACACCTTTTATTGAATTCTGCTCACTTTTGCTATCTTAAATGCCAAATTTCGGAAACAACGGATTCTTCATAAACGGATTTGAAACGGACTTGAAAAAACTTCAAAAATTTAAGGCATTTTTTTGACATAATTCAAAACAAATTCGAAGTCTTATCGCATTGAATTGAAGTCGTAATAAATTGAGAGAAAATAACAAAAATTAGTTGAAATGAAAAAGACGTTTTTAAGCACACGCATCTTAACTTTTGGCCTCCGAGCGCCTATACCACAATAAATATTAGACAGTAAAAATTCAGAAATTTTAAATGTATTTACTTACAGTAGATTTAAACTTACAGTAAAAAATTACTATTAAATACACCTGATGATTAAATATTGTCACACATAACTATCACCATCAAACTATCACTTCCTGATGAGTAGGTCTGCTTTGATCATTGATTTATCTTCCTCTATCATCTTAAATTCATATCCACCAGAACAAATTTGTAACAGTTGAAACACGAGACTCAAGAAATGTGCCAGACGTAGAGCCAAGGATCCAAACTCTCAATTTTGACTTCACCCCTTCACCCTCCATTTCAAAGACTTCGTTGGCTTCCGCTAAATAATCGAGACAACATAAATTAATTTTTACATTTTTCACCGTTGATTTAAATGTACTTACGCCTTTGTTAATTGAAACGAAATGCCCGTCGAAAGAGAAAATCCTAAAAAGCACTGCCTCACGTCTCACAACTACCGCAAGCTACTGCCCACTGTGTACCATCTGAGTGCTGAAACACGACTCAACTGAGACCCATTGAGTCCAATTACTAAAACCTCGAACTGAAAACCAAACCGTCTGCAACCAGCAATTTAAGAACTCTCTGCAGCCCCCTCTACCGCAAGAATTTAAATATAACCCCAGTAGCAAACTTAAATCTGCACTTGGTACGTCGGAAACGTCCGATAATAGACGAAGCAGTTAGCTCCGCCCCGGAGCACGTACACACTCTTACATATATATACGTATGTACGTACGTACGTACGTACGTTTGTAAACACGCCACAGCCAAAACTACTAAACCGATTTGTCTGAAATTTGGTGCGTAGGCATCTCATAACCCAACTTAGATCTGAAAAGCTTTTGGAGCCAATCGTGCAACTAGAAATGCCATTTTGGCACATCAACTTTTAAATTTTAAATGCAAACCCCCATTTTTCACGTCACGATAGGAAAGGCCTTCAAATTCTGCTTCTAAAAATGCATTCATTCTTAGTGCCCTTTTGACCAAAAATTAAAAAAAAAATGATTTTTATCGGACTTTTAAATCGCGGTACAGCCCAAGCCCCTGAACCGATTTGGCTGAAATTTTGCACATGGGCATTGTATTGCACGTCGAAGAGCTGAACAAATTTTGGATTCAATCGGCCCACGGAAAGTGCCGTTTTGGCACACCAATTTCCAACTTTAAAATTATTCACTCATTTAACCATCCAAAACAAGTTTTTGAAAGATTTATTGTCACAATCAGAAAGGTCTTCAAATTCTGGTTTTAAATAAGACAAAATTCGTTCGCATTTAGTGCTCTTTGGATCAAAAAATCGAAATTTTGTAATAACACTAAAAATACATTATAGCCCAAATTAGTGAATCGATTTGGCTGAAATTTGCTACATGGAGATTGGGTGACCCGTCGAAGACCTGAAAGGCTTTTGGAAGCAATTGGTCCACGGGAAGTGCCATTTAAGCATATCAACTTTAAATTTTAAAGCAAGGCCTCATTTTTTATGTCGCCATTAGAAAGACGATCACATTCTGGTTCTAAAAATGTATTCACAGTTTCTGCCATTTCAGTGGAAAATAGAGAAAAAATTCTTTCTCATTAAAAGGGAGCGGGCTGACAGTGGATGACAAATTCTGTTGAATTGACTACTATCTACACAGAATACAAAGATCCACGCGATGGGGAGGTTCCAGCCGCTTCTCTGCTGCATTTTTTTTTTCATCAATTTGCGGTAGTAAAATAACCATTTATCAAAACCTCAAAAACTGAAAAAAATGTGCTGTAGTGGTAGTGGGTAACACTACCTTAGAATAAATAGAATAAGGCTATAAGTGCACTTTGAAAACAAGTCAAATTTAACTTATTCAAGTTGTGATCTTTGTGATTTTGGGGGGGGCTGTTTTGTCGGGGGACTATTTTGTCGGGGGGTTATTTTGTCGGGGGCTATTTTGTCGGGGCTGTTTTGCTGCAGGGCATTAAAAAAACCAAGATGAAACCTTCTCTAGACTGATCATAGGACACTATTTAACACGTCAAGAATCCCGCGAAGGGTTTAGCCGTAATAGCCAAAAAATCGGGTAGGCTATGAAAATTTTCAAATTTACGCTATTTAACCAACGAATTATGTCGTGGAATGTTGGTTTTCTTTTGCAGTTAGCTTGTTAGGAACATTTTAAGACATATTTAATTAAGCACAAAAAATTTGACACGGAATGCGTTCGAGCGATCGACTGATCGAATAGGTTTTTTGCTGTACCTACTGTAACTTTCCAGGGAGTCGACCGATTTTAATAAAACTTTCAACGTCGCCGCAGGTCCATCTCCTACTGCTTTGAAGGCCGAACGCTAAACTGAAAGTATCCGAAAATGCAGGAATTTCAAAAACATTGAGTGGCAAATATCTCAGTTGTTATTTGACTTAAGCTAAAATATGTCTTATGCAATGTTGTGGGATATTTAATTCTCTGCAGAAAAGGTAATATAAATTTTTTTCTACGATCCATAGTTTTGGCGGTATACAGTCGGAAGGAGTTCGGTAATTAACTATAGTCCAATTTTTCTTTCTTTCATTACAATGCCGATGTCGCTGCATGTGAAGTGTCCACTCAAAATAAATGTCGACCTGTCGGAGAGAATATTTATTTTCAGGGAAGACAGCATGCAGCGACACATCACGTTGTAATGAAAGGAAAAAAAAGGCAGCAGAGAAGCGGCTGGAACCTCCCCAACGCGTGGGTCTTTGATTTCCGTGACTTGTGTTTAAGATTTTAAAGTTAATATGCCTAAATGGCACTTCCCGTTAACCAATTGCTCCCAAAAGCCTTTCAGCTCTTCAACGGGTCACCTGACCTCCATGTACCAAATTTCAGACAAATCCTTCCAGTAGTTTGGGCTATAACGTGGTTTCAGTGTTACTTCAAAATTTCGATTTTTCTACCCAAAGGGTAATAAATGCGAATAAATTTTATCTCATTTAAAACCAGAATTCGAAGACCCTTCTAATGGTGGCAATTAATCTTTCAAAAATTTGTTTTGGATGGGTAAATGAGAGAATACTTTAAATTTGGAAATTGGTGTGCCAAAGCGGCACTTTCCGTGGGTCGATTGAATCCAACATTTGTTCAGCTCTTCGACGTGTAATACAATCCCCATGTGCAAAATTTTAGCCAAATCGGTTCAGGGGCTTGGGCTGTACCGCGATTTTAAAGTCCGATAAAAATCTCGATATTTTTAGTTTTTGGTCAAAAGGGCACTGACAGTGAATACATCTTTGGAAGCAGAATCTGAAGGCCTTTCTTATTGTGACGTGAAAGATGGAGGTTTACATTTAAAATTTAAAAGTTGATGTGCCAAAACGGCATTTCTGGTTGCACGATTGGCTCCAAAAGCTTTTCAGATCTAAGTTGGGTTATCACATGCACACGTACCAAATTTCAGCCAAATCGGTCGAGTAGTTTGGGCTGTGGCGTGTTTACGAACGAACGAACGAACGAACGAACGAACGAACGTACGTACGAACGAACGTACGTACATACATACAGACACATTTTAAAAACCACTTTTTTGGGTTTCTGAGACCTCAAAACGTACAGATCCGGTCTTATCTCGAATTCGAAAATTTTAGTGATTGCAGTAACCTCCCTTTTTTTTTAAATGGTGAAGTGGAGTGGGGAGGTTAAAAAATCGGGCTCGCAAGTTGAGTACTGAATTTCTTCCGACTGTAGCGCCGAAATTATTGATCGTAGGAAAAAATGTGTATTGCCTTTTTTGTAGAGAATTAAATATTCCACACAACCCTGCATAAGGCATATTTTGGCTTAAGTCGAATAACAACTGAGATATTTGCAACTCAAAGTTTTTGACATTTCTATATTTTCGGGTACTTTCAGTTTTCCTTTAGGCCTCCAAAGCAGTAAGCATCAACTCCACATAGGCCGGTGTCGACGTTGTAGTTTCATCACAATCGGTCGACTCCCTGGAAAGTTATAGTGAAGAAGCTTCTCAATAGGTCGGTCGCTCGGGCGATTACCACGTAAAAAAAATTTTTGTGAAAGATATTTTAAATGTCTTAAAATGTTCCTAACAAGCTAACTGCAAAGAAAAACCAACAGTCTACGCCAATAATTCGTTGGTTAAATAGTGTAAATTTGAAAATTTTCATAGTCTACCCGGTTTTTTGGCCATTACGGCTAAGCCCGTCGAGGGATTCTTGAGGATTTTCTGTGACATGTTAATAGTCCGGGAGGCAATAAACAATTTTGGTATGTTATTTCAGCGAGTTTGGTTTAGCACTTTTATAGTTATTTTCATGCTGGAGATTACTAAAACGGAAGTCTGCCATAAATCTTGTGGGACAGGGGCTAATGGCGGCTATTTTAATTTTTCAAAAATTGACATTTCGAAAACGGTAACGATAACTTGTTATAACTTGGTTACTAATCGGCAGATTATTATAAAATTTGCTTCAATTAGGTACATTACCTTGCACGAGGAATAAAATGAGGTGACGAAAATTTTTCTAAGCCTAATATTACGGAAACGCAGAAGGGCCACCACTTTCGTTTATTCTAACTCGTCAAAGTCGACTTAATTTTATGTTGACTTAATTTTATGTCAACTTAGTTTTATGTCGACTTCATTTTATGACGACTTCATTTTACCACGTCCCACAGACGTATAAAGAGTTAGAAAGAGCCAATTAAATACGGGTTCCTCCACCCTTCAGCCCCCGGACACTACCCCCTGACGCTTTTGGGGATGTTGCACTAATTTTAATGACGGGCTGTTTAAAATGGAGTTGTTCAGCAAAATTCTAAGTGTCAGGGCCCAGGGGGTAGTTTCAAAGAGTTGGAAAGAGGTGTAACCTAGATTATTTAACTGTTCTAAGGTCCATTAGGGGGATATGTTGCACTAATTTTATTGATGGGCTATCTAAAATGGGGTTGATCAGCAAAATTCTACGTGTCAGGGGGTAGTTTAAAAGAGTTGGAAGGTGTAACCTGGATTTGCTCTTCTAAGGTCCATTCGGGGGCTGTTGCTCTAATTTTAATAACTGGCTGTCTAAAATGGAGTTGTTCAGCAAAATTTTAAGTGTCAAGGGGTAGTTTCAAAGAGTTGGAAGAAGGTGTAACCTGGATTTGCTCTTCTAAGGTCCATTCGGGGGATGTTGCACTAATTTTATTAATGGGCTATCTAAGATGGGGTTGATCAGCAAAATTCTACGTGTCAGGGGGTAGTTTAAAAGAGTTGGAAGGTGTAGCCTGGATTTGCTCTTCTAAGGTCCATTCTGAGGCTGTTGCTCTAATTTTAATAACCGGCTGTCTAAAATCGGGCTGATCAGCAAAATTCGAAGAGTCGGCGGTAGTTTCCGTGGGCTGAAGGGTGGAGGAACCAGAATTTAATTGGCTCTTTCTAACCCTTTGTACATCTGTGGGACGTGATAAAATTAAGTCGACATAGAATTAAGTTGACATAAAACTAAGTCGACATAAAATTAAAAAGAAACGTGGTGGCCCTTCTGCGTTTCCGTATAATATATACTAAAATATGACATTTTTCAGTTTTTTCAGAATATTTCAGGAACCAAACCATCAGATATCTTCAATTTCTTTCCAGATTCTTAATCTACACTTAATCTACACAACTTTTTTCTTATTTAATAAAATTTCGTATCTTTTACGGTATCCGAGCTGTAAATTTTTGAGAAATTAAAATGGCTGCCCCTATCCTGCCCTATCCTGCAAGATTTACGGCAGACTTCTGTTTTAGTAATCTACAGCATGAAAATAACTAGAAAATTTCCAAATCAAGTTCGCTGAAATGACATACCTACCAAAAATGTTCATTTCCTGACTTAATCAGTCTAGAGAAGGTTTCATCTTGGTTTTTTGAATGCCCAGGTCAAATCATATAATTGCACTGTATTTGTATGGGAAATTAAATGATTGTTTTCCAGTTTTTAACCTCCCCACTCCACTTCACCATTTAAAAAAAAGGAAGGTTACTGCAATTTTTTGAAGTCGAGATAAGACTGGATCTATACGTTTTGAGGTCTCAGGAACCCAAAAAAGTGGTTTTTAAAATGTGTATGTATATTATATACGTACGCACGTACGTACTTTCGTTCGTTCGTAAACACGCTACAGCCCAAACTACTCGACCGATTTGGCTGAAATTTGGTACGTGTGCATGTGTTAAGGAATAAAGCACTTCACGAAATAACAATTATATTTGAATTTAAACAAGAACGATTTTAAGCAAAGAATTAAATAACAGGTACGCTGGTTGGCTGCCGCTCCAAGACTGCCGCCGTCGCCGTTGGCTGGTGCGAGTCACCCGCCCCTTACGTAACGGCGCTCACTTCTCGTGTGTCTGCATCAGGTGTTTACAGTCGGCTGCGCTACCACTGTTCACGTCCTCGGGAATTTGGTGCTCCTGATGTTGATCCTATGAACACTATAAATCTTTAAAACAGTATAACAATAATTACTACAGCATGCAATTCACCCAGCCATCAGCCCATCAAGACAACACTGAACTAGAACACTGCACGAACTATTAAAGTTCTAACGATTTAAGGGAAACAGAGCCTTAACACATCAACCTCCACCAACCATTCAAGCTATAACACAACAGGCAACAGGTCGGTTCGAAGCATCGTCTTTGCCCAAACACTTTCGAGAGCTCTCTTTCACTTAGGTATACCATATCAACGTGATTCTTCTGTGAATCACCGGGTTCCTTTCAGTTAGGGACTCATGCCTTCTACTAGGGTTCTTCCAGTTCGAACCTCATAGCTGGCAAGCTTACAATAACTAATCGGATTCTCTCTTTAGTTAGAATCACCACTTCTTTAACCTGATCAGATCTTTAACTAGGTATATACCACATCAACGTAATTCTTCTGTGAATCACTGGGGTCCTTTCAGTTTGGAACACCATGCTTTCCACCAAGGTTCTTCCTGTTCGAACCTCGTAGCGGCTGGCTTACATAATAATGAGATTCCTTCTATTAGAATCACCATCTCCCTGGCCAGGGCTCTTTCTGTTCGAACCGCATTTAGGTGCAAATCACAAGCCCTGTAAATTGCCGAACACAGCCCACTGCCTGAAGCACAAACCAGTTTGGACAGCCATTAATGATCCTTCTCTGAATCGTTATGCTGTCTCCAAACACATCAAAACAGCGCAGTGTTCACCTTCGTGAAATCTTACCATCTCAGAAGTTTCGTCTCCTGTCGTATCGTCAGAACTCACATCAAGACCAAAAGGCTTCATTTTGTCCAGCGACACAACTCCCTTGTAGGGCCTCTGACTTCTTTGGGATCCTTTGATTTCTTCAACCGCGTAACGGTCATTCCCCAGAACCTTACTTACAACATACGGTCCACTGTATTTAGGCAGAAGTTTTCTGCTTTGGCCGTCATTGGAAGTGACGTTCTTCCGTATTAACACTTGGTCCCCTTCTTGATATTGCCTTCCGGTGCACCGATGAGCATCATACCTTGCCTTCTGCTGTTTTTGTCTTCTATCAACCACTTCCTTTACGGTTTCACGAGTTTGTTGAACATCTAAATCATGCGTACTTTCCTTTGAGACTTCGTTATCCAACTGGGCGTTAGCAACACCTCTGGGAGAGTATCCGAACAGAAGTTCGTAAGGACTCTTGCCGGTTGCGGAGTTTCTAGTACGATTTAAACCCCAACGTACCCTAGAAATAACTGAATCCCATTTCTCTTCATCGTCAGTTGATGCAGACAGCATGGAAAGAATGGTTCTATTATACCGCTCAACCTGTCCGTTCGCTCGTGGGGTGGCGGTCGCATTTAAGATATGCTTTATATTGAGCACACTGCAATAATCTTCGAATTGCTTGCTGGTGTAGCAGGTACCGCGATCACTGATTATTCTTCTTGGAACCCCAAAGTTTTCCACAATTTCGTTCAGAAAAGTAATGAGAGGTCGTACGGCAGTGTTAGCGACGGCTTTCATAAACACAAATTTTGTGAATGCTTCAATCACAACAATGAGATAAGCATTCTTCCTCTTGGTTTTGACGAAAGGACCCAAATGGTCAACGTGGAGTGTATCGAAAGGTTCTGCAATCTTCTCAATCGGATGTAATAGCCCAGCCTTTCTGCCGCCTGGCTCCTTGTTGTACAAACAGTTCAGACAGGACGAGATATACTTCTTTGTATACCTCCGCATTCCAGGGAACCAGTACAAGTTTGCCATTGCAGACAAGGTCTTCTCGACTGATGGATGACCGGTGCCGTCGTGAAAGTGCATCAATATTTGCCGACGCACTGCTTTAGGCACGACCCATCGGTCACCCTTCTCGGTTTTTCTATACAACCTTTGATTTATCAGGTGATAGACTTTGTGAATTTCCTTGTCACACCGCTCTTTAGGTGGCTCACTAAGAACATCAACAAGATTCTTACAACGATCATCGTTAAGTTGAGCAGTTAACACCCAATCTTCGTGGAGAATATTGACCACATTCATTGATATGGATGATTCAGAATCTTTGGTCTCAAGCACAGGATTCCGGCTGAGCGCATCGACATGCTGCATCCTGGCTCCTGGTCGATATTCGATTTCGAAGTCAAACTCCTGTATCGACAACCACCATCGTCCTATCCTAGGAATCAAGTCCCTCTTGCTCAACGTGGTCCTCAAAGCGGAGCAGTCCGTGACCACCTTGAAGTGAATTCCCACAAGGTACACCCTAAATTGCTTCAGACTATATACCACTGCCATAGTCTCCAATTCGTAGGAGTGGTACTTCTGTTCTTCTCTTGTGGTTTGTTTCGAGTAGTACAAGACAGGTCTAAGAGATTTATCCACCTGTCTCTGCAGAAGGATTCCACCAATTCCCCATTTGGACGCGTCGGTATGAACTTCCGTTTCGAAGGAAGGATCGTAAATTGCTAATGTCGGGCGAGACGTCAGATGAACTTTGAGTGTATGGAACGCGTCGGATTGTTCGGTACCCCATAGAAAGTTGACATCCTTTTTCGTTAGGGATGTAAGGGGCCTAGCTATTGTAGAAAATCCTTTTATGTACTTTCTGAAATAACTGGCCAGTCCTAGAAACTGACGTAGGGAGTGTATGTCATTGGGAGTTGGGAAACTTTCAATGGCTTCCACCTTCCTAATGCCAGGTCGTACGCCCGCAGACGATATTTCGTTTCCAAGATATTCAACCTTTTCCATGAAAAAGTGACATTTGGATAGTCGCAGTGTAAGTCCTGCATCCTTCAACGATTTCAATACCAACTCGAGATTTTCCAGTCCTGATTGGAAGTCTTTTGATGGCAAGAGAATATCGTCCATGTAGGCTAGTGCCTTTCCATACCTAAGGTTACCTAACACTTTGTTCACGGCTCGTTGAAATACCGCGGGAGCATTTGACAATCCAAACGGCATTCTCGTATATTCGTAGTGCCCGTCTGGAGTAATAAAGGCAGTTTTTGATATTGATTCTTCCTCCATCTCGATCTGGTGGTACCCACTAGCAAGGTCTAAACTAGTGAAGTAGTTGCAACCCTTAAGATTCTCAAAAAAATCGTCTACTCTTGGCAGAGGAAACCTATCCTTGACAGTTTTAGAATTTAAAGCGCGGTAATCCACACACATCCTTTGCTCGCCGTTTTTCTTCTTTACAAGAAGAATTGGACTAGAGTATGGCGAGTCACTTTCCCGTACGATCTCGTTGTCTACCAAATCCCTAACGATATCCCTCACAATTTTCCGTTCATTGTGCGATAATCGATAAGGTCTATAAACCACGGGTTCGTTATCTGAGAGGTGAATGGACATCTTCAAAACATCAGTTTTACCTAATTCGGATGTGCTAGTAGCAAAACAACACCTATATTCATTCAACAGGGTAAGCAGTGATTCGGTTTCAGAATCAGTCAGATGATTGTTGCACAAAATGTCGGACTTCACAAAAGGTTTGGTTTTTGAAACAGAAGCAGAAAAGATGTTAATATTCATCGGCGTACAACTAAGCTCCCGGTAACACTTAACACCCCTTGCCAAAACAGTATCTTCACTTACTTCTAGCTCGTGTTGAGAAGTGTTGACAATAGTGATGAATCCGTTTCCTGCATCCGTCACGCATTCATTCACATGATGCTCAATTCCAGGAACTGGTCTGAACCCACCTCGTACGTAGACAGCTTCAGTTGAATGTCCACGTGACGTAACCTGAACAAACATGGCACAACGCGGTGGAATCACGGTCTTATTCTTAGCCCAAAGTGGTATTTTCCGAGAGCTTTGATTCAGTGCTTCACTGATGTCACCCTCTCTTGACAGCAATCTCACGTTGCTCCCATTTACCAGCATCAGCACATTCGGCAAATTCAGGAAAGATTGTCCTACAATGATTGGAATTTCTTGTGCATTGTTCGGAACGACGACCACCTTCGCAGTCGCTTCTACTTGGTCGATTTTCAAATTTACTTCAACTTCACCAACAGCGTTTATAATCGAACCACCATAACCAGTAATACTCAATTTACTAGGCAAAAATTCAACACCAAGATCTGCAGCAACGTCTTGCCTCATGAGAACGCCTGCACAACCAGAATCCACGTAGGCTGACTTTGCTTTCCCGTTCACAAAGCAGTCAAAGTAGTAGGACTCATTGGTTGATGAAGCAACATCGCAAGACTCTACAATCTGGTTTTTAAATGTCGACTTCCGCTTGCAATCAGTCGCAACATGACCTATGCGCTTGCAGTTAGTGCATTCAATTTTTGGTTTTGTGCATTTCGACCAAACATGACCCGACTCTCTGCAATTGTAACATTTGATGACCTTGGGACTGTTCTTTTGCCGTTTAGCCGACGAGTCGTAAGACCCTTTAGTTCGATTGTTGTGATGCCGATCGCCATGATGTCGATTTTTGGATTCAGATTCTCCATGCCTCTGGGAAGAGTCGACGTTAAGAGTGGAAAGATACCGAGCGTATAATTCTTCTGGGCTTTCATAATGCCCAGCCCTAGCACCAGCTTGTACGCTCCGATCGTATATTCCATCAATTACGCAGGATACTGCGTTTCTGCCCGAAATTTCACATGCATTTAGAAGCTCCAACTTGTCGAAAAAATACTTTTCCCATGATTCAGAAGCTGACTTAGTACGATTTACAATTTTCTTCAGCGTAAATGCAAAGTCGTGATGTGCAGGGAAAGTTTTTAATAGCAGAATTTTCCACTCATCCCAGGACATTGCGTAAGTTTTAAGGTTATCGTACCATTTACGCGCGACACCGCCTAGTCGACTTTGCATAAAGAAGATCTTTGCCGTATCATGCCAACCATTAATTGAACCAATCTGTTCGATTTTCTCAAGCCACTTCTGACACGTGAGGTTTGGATTATCGGTAGAAAATTCCGGGATTACTTCTGACTTTACGTAACCAACTCTCGAACCTGACGCGGCATTTTGTTTGGTTTGGACTTCGACCAGAGTTTCTAACAATTTTTCCAAATTATTTGAACGACTTACAGGAAGTCCTGGGGGCGTATAGGATCGCTTGTTATCCTTGGATTTTGTGTTGGAACTTTCACCCTTGCTGTGACGATTAGTTTTCCTTTTGTGATCACTATAATCACTCGAACTAGACGACGAACTCGATGGACTCCTGCGTTTCCGTTTGCCCATTTTTCACTTGACACTTGACACTTGTCACTAAGGTCACGTAGATGTGATCCCGCCGCTGCTTTGTTAAGGAATAAAGCACTTCACGAAATAACAATTATATTTGAATTTAAACAAGAACGATTTTAAGCAAAGAATTAAATAACAGGTACGCTGGTTGGCTGCCGCTCCAAGACTGCCGCCGTCGCCGTTGGCTGGTGCGAGTCACCCGCCCCTTACGTAACGGCGCTCACTTCTCGTGTGTCTGCATCAGGTGTTTACACATGTTATAACCCAACTTAGATCTGAAAAGAAATGCCATTTTGACACATCAGCTTTTAAATTTTAAATGCAAACCCCCAATTTTCACGTACCATAAGAAAGGACTTGCTGTAAAAAGATGTATTCACTGTCAGTGCTCTTTTGACCAAAAACTAAAAAAACCGAGATTTTTATCGGACTTTAAAATCGTGGTACAGCCCAAGCCCCTGAACCGGTTTGCCTGAAATTTTGCACATGGGGATTGTATTGCACGTCGAAGAGGTGAACAAATTTTGGATTCAATCGGCCCACGGAAAGTACCGTTTTGGCACACCAATTTCGAAATTTAAAATTATTCTCTGATTTACCCATCCAAAACAAGTTTTTGAAAGATTTATTGTCACCATCAGAAAGGTCTTCAAATTCTGGTTTTAAATAAGACAAAATTCATTCGCATTTAGTACCCTTTGGGTAGAAAAATCGAAATTTTGTAATAACACTGAAACCACGTTATAACCCAAACTACTGGATCGATTTGTCCGAAATTTGGTACATGGAGGTGAGGTGACCCGTTGAAGAGCTTTTGCCTACACGTGGATAAAATTTAATAAACAAGCCCGTAGTTTCAAAAATACGAGAGCGCTTTTTCGACGTTTTTCGCAGGGGTAAAATCCCCATAAGATGACCACCTTATTACCTACAGATTTTTGATATTATGCTGGCGCGAGCACATCATCAACGTGATTAGAGTCCTGGTAGACTTCACACATGAGGATCGAATTCGGATTCGTCAACAAACTCCTGACGCAAGATTGGAAAAAACAAATAAATTGATTTGTGGACTTTGAAGTTGGAGGTGCAAGCAGTGGCATTGGACAACAGTGGTCCTTCTTTGCCTCTTAAATGTTGATACTCTCGCTGAACAAATAGACAGCGAGCCGTATTTACATGTTATCCTCCCATGTTTGCTTATCTTGGACAGAATTATAGCAGCAGAGCTACCTGATAAACAGAAACAGCGTTAGACACATCCAGCTCGTTATAAATTCACACAGCCGCGAGTGCTGGAATATTTTTAATTGTGTCGAAATCCGTTTAATTGGTGTTTCTCGGGAATTATAAATGATTTGAATACGCTTACTATCAGTGATAATTCATCATGGCTCGTATCCTAGCTGATTATAATTTTTAATGTGCTCCCGCTGAGTTATTGTGGGCAAGCTGGAGGGAATTTCAACGATGTGAAACGGCGATAGTGTCATCGTGGCTCTGGATGGCAGAGGCGCGGTCCACGCACAATCGCTCGCCCATCTTAACCCCGGCTATGCATCATCCATGCAAATTCTACGTCGAGGATAACGCAATTAACACCAACCGGAAATGCATCGAACGACTGCAACTGCATCCCTTCGGGGCTAATTAAATTTAAATGAGTGCGCACCTTGATGCCTGAGGTCTTTGGGAAGTGTCCTGGTGATGATGACCGATGGAGTTCAGCTAAATCTTTTTACATTGCTTCCCAAACGCGAATTTAAATATAGGGTAAACCAGGGTTAGTTGGCCATAGACTTTTGTTAAGAGTGACGAAGGCAGATAAACGAACGTGGAATAATTAAGGTACCTACCTAATTTGTGCAACGAATTGTCATAATTATTTCACTATCACTAGAAACACTCCACTACACCGAAACACTTGATTTCCACTGCTCACGCATTTCGAACACAATGTGCTCAGTATCAAAGCCGGGATACGGAACGTTCGCCCCCGGACGTTTCGCCCCCGGAACTTTTCACCCCCGGACGTTTCGCCCCCAGATGTTTCGCCCCCGCGACTTTTCGCCCCCGAACATTTCGCCTTTGTACTTTTCGTCCTCGGGGAGGACTATTTTGATTTATTTCATAAATTCTGTTAATGTTTGTTAATTCCTTTATTTTCAACTTCCATTCTGGTCTGTCAGGTAAAGTTTTTTTTAGTTAAAATATTTCTCATATTCTGCCCCCTCACTTAAACGTGTAAACTGTATACATTGACATTATATATATGCATATGTATGTAGGTGCTAGCAGAGTCAGTCGTTTTCCCACTTTTCCATTCAGGTCTCAAAAGGTCTGGTAAGGTATCTATCTAATAATAAACGTTTCTCAAGTATTTATCCTTCCCTTCAATCATTTTTTCTAGCAGAGTCAGTCGTTTTCGCAAGTGCGAAAAGTTTCCATTCAAGTCTCAAAAGGTCAGGTAAGGTCTCTTTCTAATGAAAAACAAATGGCAAAATGTCCGGGGCGAAAAATCCCAGGGACGAAAAATCCCAAGGACGAAAAGTCCCGAGAGCGAAACGTCCGGGGGCGAAATGTCGGGGGTGGGAGAACTCAAACCTACGTTCGTGCGGCAAGTTTTCAAGAGGAAGTCAGAAGCATACTGCATAACGCGAGTTTAGACGCAGCACGTTGACATTTATCAAGGACAAAATTACAGGACAATGAAAGCCTCCATGTATCAGTTTTTAAATGAAAATTATGGAAGAATTTTGTATTGCTCTAGTAATATCATTAATATAGACTAAAAAGAATAATGGCCCGAGATTGGAGTCTTGCGGGATTCGTGAATACTGAACGAATTGCTGCCAACAAAATCCATTATACGTTGGCGGTTTTCAAGATACGAGGAAACTAAAGATATTAAGCCATTTGAAAGGCCAAAGTTGTGTAGCTTTAACAACAGAATTTTATGCAGTATAGTAGGGTAAAGAGGAAAGCATCGATATGCCCTTTTCTTTATCTCTTATATACGCAACGTGCAAGTTTTGATTCATTTTTAGTGCCGTAGCAAAATGCGAGGCACTCTTGTTTTGTAAGTTTTTCCGAGGGGCAAATCTATGGGTGAGATTATGGTGGTGAAATCAGGTGAAATCGGGCTAACTCAAGGAAAACTAGGTGAGATCAATGGAAATAAGGTGAAATCACCAGGTGTAATCATGATGAAATCAGGTGAAAACGCACAGGAAGGTGAAATCAGTGTACAATATTTTGCTCATAGATTTGCCCCTTGAGTTTGTCTTAAATTGCTTTAGCACTTTTTCGTTTTTTACTTGGATATTTCTTTTTCGCTCGCTTACATTTATTTTTCATTTGCGGACAGGATTTAAATCAGCATGGCTGTTCGTCCGATTGACACTTAGGATACCGGTTTAATTGTTTATTATTATTACATTTTATTTTTTGTATTGCCAAGTTCCAAAGTGTTCAATAAACATACTATACCGGGTGTTTCAGAATGGGTGTCGCGGCCTGATATCAGGAAAGTATGAAATTTTGCAGACGTCAATGGCAGGTATAAATACCAATTTAAGGAAGTTAGTAGATTATTTTTCCCACTAGTATTGAAATAGAAACCTATATTTTTCTCAACGGATTCGAACTCTACGGCCACGGCCACCCTAGGTTTTCAAAAACATCGAACAAATCCCTGAAAAATTCGATTTCCGAAAAATGCAAAAGAACGTCAACTTAATTTTTTTGATACAAATGCAACTGCGCAGTTACCTTTCATTTATTTCTTTTTGGATTTTCCATAATTTGTGAAAATCGAAAAATTAATTAAGAAAAATGTAATTACACAGTTGAATTTGCAACGAAAAATTAGAACTGACGTGTTTTTTGCGTTTTTCAGAAATCTTCATTTTTCACCAATTTTTTTAATGTTTTTGAAAATCTTGGGTAGCCGTGACTGCACTTAGTAGAGTCCGAGTCCGTTTAGAAAAATATAGGTTTCTATGTAAAAAAAATAAATAAAGCTCATTTCCGGTTAAGCCGGAAGTGGGAAAAATATTGTATTACCATCCATAAATGGGTATTTGCCCGCCATGCATTGACGCCTGAAAAATCTGAAGTAAGTAACTCTCATATTTTTCAAAATATACATTGTGGGTAATTTTTCTGTGTCTCGGAAATCATAATAGATGGTGAATAATGTTTAAATTGGAAAAAAGTTGCGCTATTTCTTGGTGATTAAGATTCTGAAGAGAATTCCCCGTTATTCTGAATCGTTCCTGAGTTGTCACAAAATTCTGAAAAATGTCAATTCAAAGAAAAATTAATATATTCCTAACGTTTGATGTTATTTATATAAAACTTGGCACTTTTATATTTTTGACAGCTGTCAATTCAATGGCATCGACAAAAATTTTCTAGGCCTTCTAGATTTTGAATAACGACAGACAACTTTTGATTCTTTTATGGCCACCATATTGAATTTTGATACTATCAAATGCACAAAAAAATTGGCTTTTCAAAAATGTAGTAAGCATGAACTTTTTTGACAGATGTCAGAATTTAA
This sequence comes from Pycnomerus fuliginosus, assembly GCA_963924575.1. NCBI lineage: Eukaryota > Metazoa > Arthropoda > Insecta > Coleoptera > Zopheridae > Pycnomerus > Pycnomerus fuliginosus. The sequence continues at coordinate 41,745,951 of OZ004617.1, read as the reverse complement.
AAACTAGCATGAATAATTTGTAAAATCAGCCTAAAGTTAGACGAAAAACAATTGCAAAAAGTACGCCGACTTCTTCAATCTCTATAACATGTGAAAACAATTGAATGGAGCAGTGATAAATTACATCTTGCGGACGTGTGACTCAGGCTTTCACATATTTTTTCAAAAACGTTAATGTTGGTCACATTGTTGGGAAGCTAATTTTTCAGTATCCATCGGTGTAAATTCAATATGGCGCCAATAAGAAATATAATAGTTGACTGTCTTTATTCTAAATATAGAAGGCCTAGAAAATTTCCGTAGATGTCATTCAATTGACAGCTGTCAAAAATATAAAAGTTCCAAGTTTCATTTAAATAACATCAGCCGTTAGGAAGATATCAAGTTTTCTTTCAATTGGCAATTTTCAGATTTTTTGTGATAACTCAGGAACGAATAAAAATATCGGGAAATTCTCTTCAGATTCTTAATCGCCAAGAAATAGCGCAACTTTTCTCTAATTTAACCGACCCCAGCCTTTTACCGTTTAGAAGTAATGACATCTGACATTTGGTTCGAGAGATATAGTAGAATTATGGCATCTCATCTGATCTGGCCAACTAACCCTTATTTACCCCAGTTTAAATAAAGTCCACATTCATGATTGATGGAATTCATAGCTAAACCTTTTTGTGGACATTGTTCCAAGCCCTTAATCTCTACATGACCTCACCTGCCTCCGAGGGGTTTTCTGGAAGAACGAAAGGGAGGGCTTCGTATTTCAGGATTAACGTAGATTTAAGTATGAAATTGCCAACCAAACGGAGATATTCAGCGCATCTGTGTCGTGGAAGATAAAGGGCTGGATAAGGATGATATGCAAAATGTCAGCGGCACGTGCACCTTGCTTATCCCTTCAGAGGTGCAGGGCATGATTTACGCCAGAAATAAAATAAAAAATATACAGCTGGAAGGCTAATCTCCGGAAGAACACCTTAATTCCAGGCAGCGGGATCGGAATCCCATCCTGATATGTGGATGTCGCCGCGCAAAGCCCTCTCGAGCCGTGAGGGAGTCCACGGGGCGCCCCGTAATTTACGGCGACAAATTCCCACACATAATGCGGCGGGGCGTCGCCTTTTTCCATCGAAATTAACAAATTTGTAACAAAGATAATTCTGCGTGTAATTAACTGTTCGGATCGTTCCCTTCCGAGCGTGACGCCATAAATTAGCCTCTCTACATTTTGGTTAAAGTGCATTGTGTGAGGCATTCCGAAAGTTTTCTCATTGATTGAAGGCCTGAAATGATTTGTATTCGCTGTTCCCACAGACCGCAGGAATCCGGTCGAAATTGTTTGGTGCTCGCACAATTTTGAGGGGACACACGATAATGCCTATAAATTCATTAGGTTGCACTTAAACAAAGCGGGTTCTAATTATGCTTACTTTTACGAGGCCGCCAGTAGGCAATTCGCTGGCTATGCAAATACCCAGCCCGGATTTTACTTTTATCCGTGATCGCTTCGTCCGGACCATAAAGGCTTATCTAACACCTTTTAACGGGGGCGGAAATTGACCACGAATAGGGGCTTCTTTGGGGGATGGATCCTCTCAAATCTCAGTTAAGCGCTTTCTCGTATTAGTGGACAAAATACATCTTTCTCGACTAAAGTCGGATCGGACAGTCCAATTTTTTGTTAACTTATTGTAAAGGTTCCATTCCAGTGACGGCAAAGTCTTTAAACCAATTGTAACATGTACCTAATAATAGGTTTTGGTTACAATTTGCCAATTTCAAGAATAATTTACATTAAATTTAAATTACTGGTTGCCCTCCGACACACTTGTACGATGGTTTCTAAGGGTCATGGGGCTTGCATTTTTTAAAGAGGGACTTTAAAAGACGAAATTCCAGATACTTTTTCGAAGTTCCTCTTTAAAAAATGAAATTCGAGATCTCGCCTCGAAGTGCGACCTTAAAAGACGAAATTCGATTTTTTTTCCCGAAGTGTGTCTTTAAAAAACGAATTTCGAGATATTTCGAAGTGCATGTTTGAAAGGCGTAATTCGAGATTTTTTCTCGAAGTGTGACTTTAAAGACAAAGTGCGGAATTTTTCTAATTCGAGATTTTTTCTTGAAGGGTCTTTATACGATAGCTTCTAAGGGCCATGGCCCATGGCGCTGCATTTTTTTAATGTGCGACTTTGAAAGACGAATACAGATATTTTCTCCAAGTGCCACTTTATTTAAAGAAGAAAATTGAGATTCTTTCTCGAAGTGCGTCTTTAAAAGAAATTCGAAATATTTTCTCGAAGTGCGACTTTAAAAACCTCGAATTTCGCCTTTAAAAGTCGCATTTCTAGAAAAAAACTCGAATTTCGTCTGAAGTCGCACTTCGTGAAAAAATCTCGAATTTTGTCTTTTATTTAGGCACAATTTCCACATTTTGGCACCAGTTCCAATATGTACAAAATATGAGTGACTTATTTACCGTTTAAGCACTTTGGCTCTATTGGCAAAGTACAGGGTGGTCGTTTTATCTTGAGACTGGCAAATATCTCGAAAAGGAAGCATTGTAGAAAAAAATGTTTTGTATAAAAGTTTTGACTTCGAGGGGGAAAATAGATGACATCAACGCCATTTTGATTCAAGGTCATTTTCAAGGTCAAATGAAGGTCAACTTCATTTTTGTTAATGCACAGTAAAAAATAATTCCACGTATTAACGTAGGCAATTCTCTTACCCCTGTTAGTTGTTGGAATTTTCCAATGATGTGTGTAACTTTACAATAACATGAGTTTTTTACTCACTGGATAGTAATGTTACAGTGTAAGATTACATAGGAAACTTACACGAAACTGGAATTTTACAGTGTAAGATTACTACATGAAAATGTAATATTACACTTTATTTCCTCTAAATAATGGTAATGTTACAGTGTAACATTACATAGGAAATTTACACGAAACTGAAATTTTACAGTGTAAGATTACTACATGGGAATGTAATATTACACTGTATTTCCAATTTAGGTATAGGGTGTTAGGTACACTGCTTTTACTACATTATGTACTTAATGTGAATAAAATAGTTAAACAGCATTAGGTACCTACCTGGAATTTACGCTTACCTAATTGGAAAATATAACTCGTAGCTTTGTTTGTCCAAGTAAATTTTTAAACTAAATTATTATTTATAGTAGAATTTCAATGGAAGAAAAATTTTTCATAAAGAAGTGATATGAGGTAATCTGCGCAATTAATTAGTTTCTAGTTACATTAATATAAATTTCAATAATCGTAATTATGCGAAGTAAATAAAAGAAACGATGCAAAAAACGAACTGTCATAATGTATTAATAATTATAATATGTAATAAAAATATAGGTAAGTATTAAGTAAGGATGAGAAACAAACATTCAGCAGTTTTTCCATAAGGGTCCCTCCTGCAAAAAAAACAGTTGTAGGTACTTATCCCTCATGTGCTGTATAGTAGGTATATATTTAAAAACATGAATTCTTAATTTTGCATGCATTGACGTAAAGTGGGTAAGTAGAACTGCTAAGTAGTCAACTAAAGCCACCTAACCAAACCACACGTTTTCCAGGATTATACATTTTACAGGCAGCTGATACTGATCTATACAGAAGTACTTTACATCATACCTGCGCAGGTATTAACGTAATAATTAATTATGAATTAAGAAAACACTTACAGCAATGAAGATCAATTAGTCCATCAGAAGAAGGGGAAAAACTTTCATCCTGTTTCCTTATGGAAGAATAACATTTTGGTCTGTAGAGTTAAAAAATAACCTTCAAAGATTAATATAATGCAATAAAAGCTTACCATTAGCACAAGGTGGCCGATATTTGCACATTCAACTCGAGTTTCAAGTAGAATCCTAGTAAATAAAATAAACAAGTAGGTAAACCAAAAATCTGGAGTCATATTAACCTACCAATTCGAAATCAGCAATCTGCTTTAACAAAGTTATTACTTTGCTTTTTGACTTGTTTGAGCCTTTCGTCCCCTTATCCGGGTGTGTTTTCATCAAATACCGTTGGATAAATTCCAACGTACTTCTTTTTCGATGGAGACGAAGTATTTAGGGTTAACTTCATCTGCAACTAACAGCAAGTTACCAAAAGAGAATGATATAAGGGAAACTTACCATTTAATATAATTACGCAGGGGCTTAAAGTTTGGACTTTCGAATCCGTTTCACCAATATCCTAGAAGACGACAAAAGAAAAATATTATTTCTGCTTCAATCCTTATTACATATTCCACAGTGATAAGCCATTGTGATGGCCTGAAATTAATAAAATGAAAACTGAAATTAATAAAATGGAAACTAAACGATTCGCCGCGCCGTTTATAAAGGGTAAATTGAGTTGAGACTGATGATGATAATAAAAAACTTAGGTTAGAATTTATTACGAATCACTCCATCAAACTATTTCTCTACCACGTCACAACTAACTAACATAATACTAATAAATTAATAGTAGGTACTTACCATGCACTCTTTAAAACACCGTTGATATAGAACAAATTAAGCTGCCTCACATTCACACACAGATTAAATTGGCAAATGGTGGTCGTCAGGTGTTAGTCTGTTCGTACTGACTGGTTCAGACGAGCAGGTTGACCCGGCGTATTTTAGAGGAATTTTACCATTAGTTGATAGGAAAATTACCATCTTGGTACGAACTATTACTATGATGCAGGTAAATTTACCATGGCAAATTTCCCAATCCACTCAATATAGTGGTAAATCTACATACAACTTTGTAAAAGTACTACGTTAAACGTACGTTTCCATCACAGTAACGGTAATAGTTCCAGTTTAGTGAGAAATTACTTAAACAGTTGGTGATTTTACGAATACGTAAATGCGAATTTTACTAATTTATTGGTAAAATTACATTGAAATATTCCAATATTTTTTACTGTGTGGAAACCTACATTTTTTATTACAGATTCTTATTCCCCGTAAAAGAACAAACAACTCTCATCTAAACTATTTTTGAATCCGATGGATATCCCTCCAAAAAGCAGGCAAGACGGTCCACTTTGTCTGGGTACCCGCTCATCAAGGACTTCCTGGTAATGAGAAAGCCGACGAACTAGCGAAAAGCGTAATCACCAACAATCATCAAATCGCAACAAACTCCATGCTACTACAAGACGCTCAAACTCTTAGCAAGAGCACCATCCTGAAGAACTGGCAACAAAGATGGGAATCTACGAATAATAAACTCAAGATAGTTAAACCGTCAGTTGACAAGTGGGCGAAGAAAAACTCATTATCCAGGAAAGAAGATATCGTGTTGGCCCGGCTACGCCTAGGACACACTCGCCTAACCCACCTACATCATATCTTAGGTGAAAACCCCCCGTCCTGCGAATGCGGAGAAACAAGACTTACGGTAGAACATCTACTGCTAAACTGCCCCTTGTACGAAGACCAGAGAGCCGAAGCAAAAATTGAAACAGAACTGCAACACATACTACAAAACCAAGCGAAATCTGAAGCAAGGTTCATCACCTTTCTGAAGGCAACAAACTTATTCTCAAAAATTTAATGCGCACTCTGATATCTATAACTGTTACGGAGGCTAATAACCCTGTGTGGTTGAGGCCTCCCATTATTTTAAATAAAAAAAAAAATCCGACGGATAGTTTGTCATATATTTAAATGAAAATTTGACTTTCAAAATTTTATCCAATCACGAGCGAGTTTGATGACGTAATGTGACCAATAGGAGAAGAATTACATCGGAAATTCGTTTGACAGAAAAATTTCAGCGGAAATTTTTTTGACAGGTTTTTATTAAGATTGTCAAAAGTTACACTTTTAAGTCATTTATTTATTAATGATAATTATTGAAAGTACAATTATTATAGACTACTTTAGCCTCACTAGAGGATTGACTAGAATAAGAATTTATTGGCATTGATGATTCCCGTTCAGGGTGAAATTCAGGCACAGGTGCAGGCGAGGATTCAGGGTGGTCTTTTCTTAGCCTCTTTATTAGCTGCGCGTGATGTTCGGCATCCAGCTGAAGATAAGGCTTTACAGAAGTTGCGCTGCTGTGCCCACTAATTTTGATTAGTTGGTGGGTGTCTACTCCAGCTTTTGCGAGGTGCGAGATGGTTGTTGCACGAATTGAATGATTTGATATCTTGACGTTCGCAGTATCGACACCAATTTTCATGGCGGCCAAATTCACCCACTTTGAAATCTCGTGCTGACCAACAGGACAATTTTTGAACCACCCCCTCGAACCAGTGCCATTCCATCCGGGATTTGGAGTCAAAAACAGTCTGGTAGTGCTAATAAATTTTGTCCTTTTTGATACTAATTTCCTGAACAACCTAAAAAATAAAAGCAATAAAACTCGTGTTGTTTAGCTTACTGATTTGTTACCTGACGGGGCAAAGATCGGGATTCCCATCATTTGATGTCAACCATTTACTTTCAGTAAGTTTTTTATTTCCTCCTTGACTCTTCTTACTGAACAGGGGGTTGTATTCTATTCTGTTCGTCAGCATGCCCTGATTGTCTTTTTCTTCCAGGAAATAATGTAAATGGCACGAGAATGCCTCTCCGCCCCGAAAACAGAGTTCATATGACGCCAGAAAGAAAAACTTTTTCTGCAATCCCTCTGGGTTGTCTTCAGCAAAACTGAGCACAATTTTCTTATATTCATCTTCAGTCAATGCAGCTGAGCTTCTTTTTCTTTTTTCTACGTCGGACTGAAGATGTCTTCTTTTGGTGTCTCTAGCGTCCCGTGCCTTCTTAAATTCTATATCGCTGAATGGATTCAAATTTACACCATGCTTCGTGTAGTAAAGCTCTTGCAGTTGCTTGGCAGTACTATTCCACATGACCTTAACAACGCTTTCCTTGTACTCACTACCGTCTTGTTTTCTCATGTTATACGCCCAATCTTGCATGATGTTTGCGAGTTCTACCTTGGTGCTCGACTCACTCAAGCGATGCTGCCGCTCGTCACAGAACTGCATAAATTGAAGCCATACTGAATTTCTCGATTTCCTTGTATTAATTGGTGTCTTTAGGTCAATTGCAGCGTCGATATCTTGTTGAGGAACATCGCCAAATCTTCGTGACATTTTTGTTCAACAATTTTTGAATGAAATCAACAAATTACTGTTACTAAGACATCAAACGTCATTTTGTTTCAGAACCTACCTACCTGTTTCATTTTTTACATAAAAATGTTCGTAAAATTTTGCTCGTCGAAATTTTCTCGCTGAATACTACTCGTAACTCTCCAAAATTTCCGGAAATTTATATTTGCCATTTACTCGTGACTTTTTGCCGCGGAAATCTCCACTCGTCTTCGACTCGTGTTGATTTCCGTTCGGCAAAAAGTCATTCGTAAATGTCAAAAAATTTCCGGAAATTTTGGAGTTACTAGTAGTATTATATACGAAAATTTTTGTGGTTTATTTATTTAGAATTCATCGTTGCTAGGATACAACGGTTGTTCATTTGTTTTGCCGTGCCGCTGTTACTAGGTAATTTCCATTTCCATTTAAAAAAATCAAGTTCACCTTCATTTGACCTTGAAGATGACCTTGAATCAAAATGGCTATATTTTCCCCCTCGAAGTCATAAAACTTTTAAACAAAACATTTTTTTCTAAAATGCTTCCTTTTCGAAATATTTGCCAGTCTCAAGATAAATCGACCAGCCTGTATACAAAATATGTAAGTATTTATATGAGTGAACTTTGATGTCAAAACGTATATAGTCCAGGAGGCAGCGACAGATTGGCTTGACTCATTTCATTAACTTTCTAAAGTAATTTTTAACTTCTACGCTTAGCGAAGCAAGTTAATAAAATCGATCGAAAAATCGAATCGCCAAAAAACATCAAATCTTTACATTTCAGGGTCCTGGGAATCCGAAAAAGTGGTTTTTGAAAAATGTATGTCTGTGTGTCTGTCTATCTGTCTGTTTGTATGTGTGTCTGTGTGTCTGTCTGCCTGTGATCACGCTACAGCTCAAACTACTGAACATATCGAGATGAAATTTGGCACACATATTCTGGAGGCAATTTGTAGGTGCTGATTAGAATTTGGGTCACAACGGTTCATGCAAAGTGCCTTTTTGGCACATCAACTTTAAAAAATTAAATGCAAACCCCCATTTTTTGCATTACCATATGAAAATTCTTCGATTTCTGCTTCCAAAAATGTATTCACACTTGGTGCCCTTTTGACCAAAAATCGGTGCCGTGAAAAAAACCTATGTATAACTGTATATTTTTATTACCAGACAGGATAGCTGATTTTTTTCAAGTCGAAAACCTTAGTCCCATTTTAATTTTCGAAAAATTCCATTTTAGTGACAAAAAGACTCTTTTTTTAATTTCTCTTAGCAAAATTGTATTTTCTTACTACAGCATTTGACTGCCCCTTTTTGAATTTTTCGTAGCAAAAGGGCATATTATTGTTATTGAGTTAGATAGCTGTTGCATTGTTGGATCAAAAACCTTAATGCCATTTTTTCAAAAAATGTCATTTTAGGGGTGAAAAATATCGACACAAGTAAATTTATTGCTACTGCTACATTTTCAAATTCTGTGAAAAAGTAGAAGTTTCTACCGTCTCCGAGACTGCCAATTTTTTCTATTACGTATGTCGTTGTGATTCGAAAAAGTCGAGTCTGTCATGCCCATGGACAACGCTCCACGGGGGCAGCTCAAGTATGCCAAAAAAACTAGTCTCATTGATGGAATAAATCATTAACACTACCATTTTTTACATATGGGTTATGGACACCTCGAAGTGCCCAAAAAAAAACGGTCTGCCACTTCGCCTGCTGGACAAAATGTGTCTGCCAACCACATTTTCCAGAAATTTGAATAATTTTGGCTTTCGGTCTATTTTGGGTTTAACTGGAATGAGAGTTAGGACCATCAAACTGAGGGGGACATCCTAAGGTAACAATGAGTGCTTCATAAAAGTGAAAGAAATCCGCTTTGATTTAATTTTGAGTCATTTCACCAAAATGTACTAAAATATGAGTGAATTGTTCGTAATTTCGTCATTTTGGCACATATGATTAAAGTTTTGAGGGAAATCTTGCACTTCGTGTTTTAAAGTCGCATTTCGAGAAAAAATTTCGACTTTCGACAAGTTGCAATCTTTTGTGGGTGGGAGGCGACTCATTTTGAATTACCAAAATCGGTTGTCTTACATCTTCTTGAAATCTTCTGAAACGTTTGTTCGCAAAGCAGAATTTTTGGAGCTCATTCTGGAAAATAATGTGACATTGCTGTTTTTGGCGGCGATTTCCATCGTGCATCTCGTAGAAAGAAATTATGGATTCTCCTGCTTGTCCTGGCAACGGAGCGTTTGATGTGGTTGCACGTGTCATCGCCGAGTATTTATTACCAACACGTACCCAGGAACAAGGTCTACACATCAGATCAGGATCACAACCGGCACCGTTTTTAGATGCCATCCCCGTATTCATAATTCGTGTCCGGAGTTGACGAGCTCCGAACGGAGAACACGCTGTAAGCTGTCAGGAGTCGTGCTGAAAAAGCGACATGCTGAAAAATGCCATCTCCACGTGACGCATTCCTCGCCGACGCGACGTGTCTTATAATTAGTATTGAATCATATGTTGAAAATCGGACGACGAAGATTAACTTGCGTCGGCTTATTTATTAGTTTATTACTAATGCGTCGCTTCTGCTACACACCTACTCTCTCATTACGGCCGCTGTGCCTGTAAATCATTCCTGGAGTGATGCGCTTTTGAAGTGAAGGCGACCTGCCCTAGACAACTTCATAGCAGCATTGAACTTGACGGAATTCCGGATGGAATTTAGCATTTGTGCAGGAATTACAACGGTTTGCACGTTTTTAGAGGCTTGACGCGGGCAATCTATTGAAGATGCCTGCGACATAACATGCTGCACGAGTGAATGGTTCGGTAGGATTATCTCCTGTCATGTAAATCACATGTGAATGACGGATTCGTCTGAAAAACCGTTTCAGTCGATATTCAATAAAGAGGATGCGATTTTTTATTTCAAATCATATCTGCTCTGCTACCAAAGCTTGCGTCGTCAAGGGGCAGATTGAAAAGGTGATGTAACCCGGCCAGTTTGATGCCTCGATTATAAGTGATATTTATTCCAAAAGCCACCGGAACATGTACATCAATGCGATGTGTACTCCTGTAGATGTTTATCACGTTAATGGGTATGTAGGGGCCGCCTGAGTTTACTGGTGGAATCGAGTGCAGATTTTATTAATCTGTACCAAGATGCATCAAAAAGGCGAAATGTTCTACTTTTTCACAAAATTTGTAAGCGTACAGATTGTGGGCCAACCATATGATCAGGTTATCGCTAAAGATAGGTTCTATTGATTGAAGGCGCCAAGAACAGAATAACCTACAAGGTCAAGGTAGCTTATCGCCATTAAAATAAAATTTTTCGAAAAAATGGTATCTACATCATCTTAAGTTTTCGACCCTATTATTGACCTTATCGCCATTATTACAAAGAAATTAAATCGCTTTGGTTTTTAGTCACTTTTTGCCACGACTGTATACGTCCGAAACTTCCTCAGGTCTTGGCGTCTCTTTTGGCTTTGAGCCTCAGACTCACTCAGTCAGACCTCTTGACTACACAAGACGAGAACAGTGTTTTGTCACGTTTGTGTTTTAAAGTTAGTTTAAACTTTAAAGTAGCATGGAATTTACCCGAATTTACTAGCTGGATTACATTTAAATAAAAATAGAATAGAAGTCAACCACTGACGCTATTTAAAACGTTTCGTTGCGTGCAAGTCCACGGAAAAACCCCGCTTTAACAATTTAAAACGTGAACGCTGAGTCAACGGTTGAAGATAAATCAAAATCATAAATGGAAGAATTGGGTACGAAAAGATCTACCAAAAAGTCCGCGACAGCATACATGAAAATTGAAACACAAAAACAATTATTGTAGGCTACCTGTCATAGATACTTATGCTATCGCCGACTTTTTTGTAGACCTATTTGTTGCCAACAATTTTTCTATACAAGATTATGTTCCATCTCCAAACGTTTAGGCAGCGATCGCAAGAGAAGCGCACTTTTTCCCCGGATTTATCGGAGGCGCTCCCTATGTAAACGTAGGCGAGGCGCCATATAGACGAATAAACCTGGATATAATGTAATCAACCGATTTGCCCCAAAATCGCATCATCATCTACAGGGTGCTCACTGAACGTGTATGTAAAATTTCATCTCGACTCCTTCAGTAGTATCGGCTGCAGCGTGTCTTTGATGATTTTTTTGCCAAAGGGCACTAAGTGTTGATACATTTTTGGAAGCAGAATTCCAAGAGCATTCTTATGGTAACGCGAAAAATAGGGGTTTGCCTTTAAATTTTTAAAGTTCATGTGCCAAAAAGGCACTTTCCGTGAACCGATGTGGCGCAAAGTCTAATCAGCACCTACAAGTTGCCCGCTGAATGTGTGTGCCAAGTTTCATTTCGACACGTTCAGTAGTTTGAGCTGGAGCGTGCTTACAGACAGACACATCGACATTTTTACAAAAAAACCTTTTTTGGGTTCTCAGGACCCTAAAACGTAAAGATTTCATGTTTTTGGCGATTTCATTTTTCTGAATTTTCCGATCGATCCCAGTAACTGCTTCGCGCTGCGTAGAAGTTAAAAACTGTGAGTTGGGACGAGGAACCTAAAATAGTACTTTACGTGTTTGCAGTAGCAAATGGATAAAAAAACACAAAAATTATGAGAAGTCTGTAGAATTAGCACTGCAGGCAGGAAAAAAATTACTGCAATTAAGTAGATTAGATTATTAGGAAACTTTCGGTTTGTAATGAGCCCTGCCCTTTGACATTCTAATTTAATATTTACATATTTACATATCTTGGTCTAGTTTTTTTGTTCCTTCTTCTTCGGCTACTTCTTTCTCTCTCGGTTGTCTTCTGCTTCTCTTCTCCCCCCCTTCTTTCTCTCGCTCTCTCGACTTCTTTCATCCATTCTATTCCCTCTCCCCATTCGTTCAGAATACTCTTTCTCTCTTTCCTCCTCTCTCATTCCCTCACACTCTTTCGACAGGTGTGCTACTGTCTCTCTCTCCTCTCCATACATACTCTGCACTTTCTCCTCTTTCTCCCATTCTGTCCTCATATTTCACCGCCCTTTTCCCTGTTTCCACTCTTAACTTACTATTTTTCGCTTCTTCCCTTATTATGTATCCGGGTGTCTCCGAGCTATCTACTCCCATACTGCAATTAAGTAGAAATACCAAAATTAGCACGGAAAATAAGACAATTTTGCAAGTACCATCGCGGCCACCGAAAAGTGCACGATTGCTTTACAATGCATTTTTTAAAGATTTTTATCACAATGAAGACGGCTTTGTTTCAGTGATCTACCAGGGTCTTTCGAAACGCTAATGTTCATAGTTAGTTATTACATCAATGACCATCACATCCAGCAAATGCCCTTTATGCTATCGATTTTCAAAACATTAGTAAAAACCAAATCGTGCACTTTTCGGTGGCCGCGATAGTACGTGAGGTACTGACTTAATCGCTTGTCCACTTTGGCTGCTTTTTGACTAACTTGTTCCTTCATAAGCGTAAACGGAAGTAAAACGATTCGACTAATTGTTCTTAGACCAAACAGGAGCAACTTAAATATATTAGTCTTAAAAGAGCAAGGACTCGTAAACCACACTACCGCAACCTTCAAAAAACGACGTTTCGACATTATCTCAGGAAGGAAAGGGAGGTTGTGAGTCCGCCAGACAGAGCTGGTCATGGTCTGCACCGCCAGGAGACATCAGGATCGTCCTAAAATTTGGTAGAGAGAAATCACCCCGAATCCCGCAACGTATAACAATATCCTGTTAGGGCTCTTATTCTGCTAATATTGCATATTGATTGAAAAATTCCAAAGTTGCTTTATTGTGAATTTTGAGTTCAATAGGAATACCAGCAAAAATATTTTGAAAAATCTCTTCTCAGATAGCCTTTACTGGCAGAAATTCGTAATAATTCTGTGGAGAGCAGCAATGATTTTAGTTGTGAGGAAAGATGAAAGTTTCATTTTCTTTTAGTATAGAAATTAATATAAATACATTTTCAAATTAGAAAAAAAACAGAAAACTAAAAAACCTTGCAACAGTCATGGTGAAAACGATAGTATTTTATTTGTTTTTATAATTTCAACTAGATGAGAGCTAGATGCGCCGGTGGCTATGGAGCGTAGCCTGGATGAGATGACGCGAATTCTTTAAATATTGTGGCTTGGTAGCGCAAAGATGCGAACTTTACGTTGTGTTAATAAAATTAATATCTTCGGAATACATGCCTCATATAATTACGATCGAACTTCAGGTAATTTCTTTTGACCGTATAATTATGCGGGAGATCTGAACATAGACCATTTCACCTATGAATTTGTTATTTTTTTCTTGTTTCTTTTTTGGAATTATGTACCCTAAGGTGAATAAACAATAATAATAATAATAATAATAAAGTCCCGTCGCATATTAACGAACGAGGGGGTCGTGTGTTTCAGGCTTTTTTTCTGTTGGTTTGTAAACAGGATTTTACATCCGTCAAAACTCCCGTCATCTCTGCCGTCTGCCGTCACTCACTGTCAGTGTCAATAAATAGTAACAATGGGGGTTGAAAGAGATTTTTGTTGTTAATTATTGTCCATGACAGAAATTTTGTGAAATCCCATTTTCAAACCAACCGAAAAAAAGCCTGAGACACAACCCCCGCGTTCGTTAATATGCGACGAGACTTTAGATTTCTTTCACCGCACGCATTTTGTGTGAATACATTTTTAGAAGCAGATTTCGAAGGACTTTCATATCGTGACGTGAAAAATGGGGGTTTGCATTTAAATTTTTAAAGTTGATGTACGAAAATGACACTGAGTTGGTCAATTTGGCCTAAAGTCTAATCAGTTTTTCCTTTTCTCATGCAAGCTGCGCATACTAAATTTCGGCCAGATCGGTCCAGTAGTTGGGCTGTAGCGTGTTTACTCTTTATAGATACACCCACACCGACCGACACAGACATTTTTCAAAAACCACTTTTTTGGGTTCCCAGGACCCTGAAGCGTAAAGATTTGATGTTTTTGGCAATTCAATTTTTCGATCGATTTTGGTAATTGCTCCGCGAAGCGTAGAAGTTAACTGTTCTAGGTCCCTGAGACCTCAAAACGTTTAGTGATTCCAGTAACCTCCCATTTTTTTGATATTGTGGGGTTGGTGAGGTTAAAATGGAGCTTCGGAAAATAGAAGTAATATAAAAGAAAAATTAAAGTACCTACGTACCTACAGGGTATTTTATTTATTATTGTCCACATTTTAAATTGTCATATCATCATCATCATCATTATCTATTACTTGAGATATTCGCCCGAATTAAAAACAGGATCGTAGACCGTACTCCCAAGTTTTGTTCTGGACCTTTTTGAATTGATTGATCTAGGGTAGTTCATACCTGGGGTTGATAGTTTTCTAGAAAAAAAATTAAATTTGATAGAATTTCGAATCTACGAGAAATGTCTAAATGAAAACATCAACCATATTGAAATTTTTAATTTGTAAACTTTAAAGTTACTTGCTTGTTACTATTACATTAAAAAGGTTCCAAGTTGCATCCACATCGCTTAAGATCCGACGGTGATCGCTGAGGGTAAAGTCCAGAACAATACTTGGGATAGCGATCTATCATTCTGTTTTTAGTTCAGACGAGTATCCCAAAGTAATAAAGGAGATATGACAATTTAAAATGTGGACAAAAATAACTAAAGACCCTGTACAAACAAATTATTGCGTTGCGTTGAAATCAATGTGAAAATGCATTCACAAGAGCGTGAAATGAGCTAAAAAAATATTTTTCAGAAAGCAACAACTTGCAAAATGTTTATAGTTTTTCTACCCCTAGCAGCAGAAATAAGAATCTTGTTCTTGTTGTTATGAAATCTGACTTTTTATCATCTGACATGTCGAGAGGTGAAAAATGTCAACATTTCATATACACCAATCACCAATGCACTCTAAATAAAATAAAATTTCGGAAATCTTGATGGGCAGATTATTGTGAATCTATTGTGAACATCAAAATTTTGACAAATAAGTGAGAAAAACTAGTTTTACCATCGAACAAGTTGTTTCGAATCAATTACAGATTTTGCATTTGCATCGTCTTTCCTAACGGCAGTGCAATTCTGTGAAGTCTGTCAATTAGCGGCGTCCGTCGCCCCCGAGCGTGGAAATATTGAAATCGAGCCGTGCTTAGATTCCAACAATGATTCGGTTAATTAAACGTCTCTCTTGTAAGAATGTCGAATAACGGGGTGGCTTTGACAGCGCTGGAATTTGAGAAATGAACACCGTCGTGTTTTCTCTCGATCGTCGGCGCGATAATCCGCGGAGGAATAATAATAAGAGAATCGTCCCGTCTCGAGAAGTCCTTAAATCGGCCGCGAGAAGTGTAAAACCTTTATGGCTCGTATATTGTCGGAATTAAGAACGAAACATATTGGATGTCGCCTTCATCTCGCATTTGCATACCCGTTCGGGTCGCAATCATAAAAATAATACGATAATAATCGCATCCAGTCCGAGTGAAATATGCCAGTCGAGTTCCTCTTTTTTCGTTTATTTGAATTAATCGAGAGAAGGCCTAGCTCGGACTCGGTTTACGCTGGCTCTCAGCTTTGTTATGAAAATTTCAGTCTGGAAACATTGCTCGCCTCTTGTAATTTAAGCACTTAGCCGTTATTATTTACGCGCCGGGATGCGAATAAACACGCCGTGTAATGGCCGAACGTCTCTGTGCTTTTGCTTGTCGGAAATCTCGCCACGGGAGCGCTCCCAGCTTTTCTACTTTCCTTCCCACACAATCGGGGATTTGCAAAATCGCCATAAATCGCTGAAAATGCTTAATAATACACATATCGCGGGATGAACGTAACACAGACATCAAAGCGGTCGCGGTGAATTCATCTCCGCCTAATAAATTCAAAGCTATCGATTTATAAATCTGTTTCGAGCTCGAATTTATTTTCTTTATTGCGGTTGCAAGCAGCGGTCTTTTGTTGCACTTAGTAAATTATGTTGGGGAATTATCGGCTGAATTTATCATCCCAGAAGACAGAAGTGGTTCAATGGAGTGGTTTCCAGTTATGTAACGTCACACCCTTAATCTCGAATTACCTGCATTATTCAGCGAGATGAAACGAGCAAAATATGAAACTCACGGCTGAGTTAATTACTACAGGATAACATCGGCCGCATTATTATTTCATTCCAACACTACCACTGCTATTGTCTCTAAGGAGGAAAATAGGTAGGGTACGTACCTATCTCCGAAATTTTTCGCCGGACGACTTTTCAAATGTAGATAGGTATATAAGGAATAAATTCGACAACTTTATAAAAGACATTTCAAAAATTTATTTTTACGATACGTAGCGGGATTCCCTTTTGACCAGAAACGACCCCAATTTTAATTTTTCAAGTTGGTACATAGGTACACATTTCCCTCAACGAAATCTACGAGTCATTTATAACCTTCCTATAATCGATATATAAGGTGGGAAGTTACTGAAATCAGTCCTTCCAAAATTCGGCAGTTCCCTTTTGACATAAATTCTAAAAATTAAAAATTTAGAAGGAACATAAATAACAGGCTACAACCCAAACTACTGGTCCGATTTGGATGAACAACACGCCTAAGAGCTGATTTGATTTTAGTGAAGATGACAATCTGCGAACGACTCGTGCTATTTGGTATATGAACTGTGAAAAAATTATATTTTTCATCAGCACGTGAAAGGCCTTCAAATGCTGTTTCCAAAAATGTATAGTCACTTAATGCCATTTTGTAACGTTTTTTTTTTGAATCACAAAATAGTATATTATTAAACGAGCACATTATGAAGGCCATTATGCACGCGGTTGAGTTTATAGAACCCGAGCGAAGCGAGGGTTGTAAACAACCAAGTGGATAATGGCCCATAATGTGCGAGTTAAATACGACGCTTTATCCACGATTATTGAAATGTATTTATCAAAGATTATTGAAATTTTTCAAAAAAATTTATCACTTTATGTTTGATTACACAAGGTAGTTTCACAGCTCGTTTCACAGTCTCGTTCCACAAAATATATATTTTTTTTTTATACTTACTGTTTAGGACGCGTTTCGGAGTGTTACTCCATCTTCAGCTATAAAAGAAATTAACACAAAATTCAAAACAGTTGCCTGGAAAATGAAAAAACGTTTGGGTCAAAAAAACATAACAGCTTTTGGGTCGCACTTCTCCCAATGAACCCTTCTTCCCCCCTCCTTTATGGCCTTCCTAAAATCCACAAACAGGATTGCCCAATTAGACCCGTGGTTTCGTTCATCAATTCCCCTGTCTCACTCATTGCGAAGTGGCTAAACAAGACCCTCAGATCCCAACTTATTTTTGACAACAGGTATGCTATCAAAAATTCTTCAGATTTGTGTAAAAAACTCATCAACATCAAAGAAGTTCCTAAAAACCCGTTCTTGGTTTCCTTCGATGTATCCAACCTTTTTCCTAGCATTCCCCCCAAAGAATGCCTGAAATTACTTGAGAATCTCCTCCACAATTCTCCGATCCCCACTTCGCATAGTTTAAACCTACTTTCTCTAGCTGAATTAGTCGTAGACCAAAACTTCTTCCAATTCAACAACAACTTCTTTTCCCAAAATACAGGCTTAGCAATGGGCTCAAGTCTTTCCCCTCTTTTAGCTGAAATTTTCATGAACAATCTTGAAAACAAAGTCTTCACACACCAATCTTCGCACAAGATTCTGTTTTGGCATAGATATGTTGATGATGTGATAGCTTTATTCCAAGGTTCGTCTTCTGAGTTAGAGATCTTCCTTGATTTCCTCAATTCCCTACACACAAACATTAATTTCACATGTGAACTAGAGAAAAATGGCAAACTACCATTCCTAGACCTCCTAATTACCAGAAGTCCCAACATTTCCTTTGAAATTTATCGCAAACCTACAACCACACACACTATCATTCCTTTCAACTCCTGCCACCCCCTCAGTCACAAACTAGCCTCCTTCAATTCCTTATTCCATAGACTTTTCACAGTTCCACTTTCCAAGGAAGGTTTCAACCAAGAGAAGGACATTATTTTCCAGATAGCCCAATTAAATGGTTTTCCTCGTGATCTTATTAGTAAACTTTATTCCAAATTTTTCTACAGATTTAGATTATGTTTCCATTTCCTAAAACCCCCTAAGGAATCAGAAAAGTTCTTCACTCTTTCTTTCATTGGTGCACCCACAACAACCATTTCAAACATCTTCAAGAAACACAATATCAACATTGCCTTCAAATCCACCAACAAAGTTTCACAACACATTGTCCGTCTCAAAGATTCTGTAGCTCCTACTCTTAAATCTGGTGTTTACAAACTTTCTTGTCAGAACTGCCCCAAAGTTTACATTGGTCAAACGGGGAGATGTCTTCAACAGAGAGTGAAGGAACACCACAAACAAATCACTTCCAACATTGATCGTTCAGAGGTTGACACCCAATCTGCTTTCGCTGACCACATCCTAAAAGCTGGACACTCCTTTGACCCAAATTCCAATGTAGATCTGCTACATGTTTGTCCAAAAGGCCGTCTTCTTAATAATCTAGAAATTCTGGAAATTAAAAATGTGCCACAATTTTCTCTCCTTAACGATCAAATTGGCTTTATTACCCCGGTCATCTCAGCTCTGTTTTAGGTTCACCAATTCCCACCTTTTCCCACCACCCACCAAATTTCCCCAAACTCTCGCGCCTTTCTTCATTGTTTGAGCGTATTTCGATCGATTTACAGTGCGACCCAAAAGCTGTTATTTTTCTTTGACCCAAACGTTTTTTCATTTTCCAGGCAACTGTTTTGTATTTTGTGTTAATTTCTTTTATAGCTGAAGATGGAGTAACACTCCGAAACGCGTCCTAAACAGTAAGTATAAAAAAAAAAAAAAAAAAACTTGTGGAACGAGACTGTGAAACTACCTTGTGTAATCAAACATCAGTTCCTCTTTGAAAAATGGACCAAGCTTTCAACCACTTTATGTTTATTGTAAACACAAAACCAACAGAAACAAAAAGTTGACAAATGATAGGAACAGCTTGATGCTTGATCTACTTTGGCACACTTTTGCTTGATTTTGAAACGTCATGATGTTCATTGGATAGGCAGCCAACATTACAGGTGATGTGAAATAATGTGACAGAAGCGTGACTTATGACTATAAGTCACGCTTCTGTCACATTATGACTATAAGTCACGCTGTATTTTATGGACAGGATTACGTATATCCATAGTTACGTACATAACAATGACATTATTTAATAATCGTGGATAAACACTTTAAAGATGATGGAGCAATTTTTAAATAAAATTTAAAAGGCCACCGGAAGATGTACATCAATGCGATGTGTATCCCAGTAGATATTTATCATGTTAATAGTGAATGTAAGGGCGGACTGAATTTACTGTCTAGTAGTAACGCGAAATGCTTTTTTTGGCACATCTACTATGAAATGTGACCGATGAACACCAATTTTTCTTATCAGCATAGCAAATGAAAGGTCTTCAAATCTGCATCTGGAAATGTATTCATACTTAGCGCCTCTTTGGTTCAAAAAACAAGAATATCGAAATTTTGAAGAAACATTAAATAACACGCTACAGCCCAAACTACTGGAACGATTTGACTGAAATTGTGTGTTCAAATTGCGTTTCTAAAATGTCAGAAAATCTCAGAAAACGCTTTAAAGTAGGAAACTTTACTTAGCTTTGGTGGAAATCGTCCAAGGCCAAGGGTGCCTTTTTGGTACGTCATCTATGAAATTTTTAAGATGACCACCATTTGTTTCTTCAGCACATGAAAGGTCTTCAAATTCTGTTTCCATAAAAATGCAGTTAAACTTAGTGCCCTTTTGGCAATAAATAATAGAAATTTTGAAAAACTCCCGAAGCACTGATGGTTGATTGAAATTTGTTGGTGATATGTTTGGATTAGGTATTTTCCAAGTGGGGAGGATCTAGCCGCTTCCGTAGTAGCTCATTTTTTTATGTGGTTCTAAAAATGTATTATTCACAGTTTCTATCATTTAGGTGGAAAAAATGGGGCGTGCTGACAGTGAATGACTTAAAGTTGCAGTTATTGACAAAAATGTGGCAGAATATTAACTTTTGAAGGAAGATGTTGTCAAATGTGATAGGTATGGTCGTTATTTGCCAGACGGAAATTGCGGAATTAGGCACAGACGAGAAACATAAAAATTTTTGGGGGGTTGTAAATTCGGTTAAATATTATAATATCATGAATTGCCATGCGCACTTTAAAGTGCAACAATTGCAATACAGCGGTTATGTTTCGAACTAAAATGGTACTGTATCCGTTTGCGTTAGCGTGGGTATAAAAAGGCCACTTGTCCTCGTTATTTTCGTGGAATTTGCTGGCGTCCCTTGAAAGCAAGTCTTTCAAATTCACGGGTGAGCGCCCGACTGCTATTAGCATTTATTTAAGGTAAATTCAAAGTCAGTTGTGTAAATTTTTTTCAATTCAATCGCAATCACGACCGTACCTAACTGTACTTTTTGTGCGGCAGTAGGTAGACGGCAACAAAGAAATAAAAGAAAAACTCCAACTTGTCCTGTGAAGCGTTGAGAATCAGTGACAAAGCGTCCACCCCTCGAGCTCGGCTCCCAGAAAAAACGTTATCTACCTGGCAAGACCTTTAAATTAAAATCGTTTGTTGGCTTGACCATGTTGCGGTCTGAATGCCAGCCGTCAGAACTGACGAGTTTCAGGAGAGATTGATTTTCGGGGGGTGTTCGACTGGTGAGGACGCGTGCATGCATTATCGCCGATATGATGTATGATCTTCTCGAGTCGCTTCTCCCAAGGGCCAGATTTTCAGAAACGAGTTTTTTTCGAGGTGATGGAGAAATAAATTGAAGTTTTTGCCAGCAAGTACAAACATGCAACAATCACATCGTCCAGCCATAAATTAGGGCCCTTTGTGGGTCGGTGTAGGCCCATTCAGGCCTCTGTAGACGATAGGGTTCATTAAATCCGTTATCGCGAGTTTCAAGTCGTTTCTACAGGGAAACTTTTAAATTTATTTCACTTATCGTTATTCCGAAGACGGCGGTTCCATTTCACCGCTACTAACGGCCACCGCCGACGCAGCTTTTACACTTAATCAACGGCCTATTTTTAATAGTCGCGCTACGTCCAAAGCCGATCCTATTAGTCCATAAGACGGTTTTATTAATGGACTATGGGGCGGCGGATCCCACTAAATCATTCGGGGGCGGCCTCTTGGAATTTTTTCTTGAAAAAGTAACTTTTACATTGCATACCCGCACTCATTTCCAATAATATGCATACACATAATTATTATGTAGAAACCTACTTATGCACTTATGTCCTTATACCACGCGTCATTTTTTGAACTTCTTCAACAAACCAATTTTCCAAGTTTTCGTGAGGCTTTTCTCAACTTACACGTTCAAGAGGTCAAAGTTTTTTCTACCTAACTTTTTGTGAGCAATGAGCATATTTTAGGATACCACGAGGGTTACACTCACTAAAACACAAACAAGTACAGTAAAAAGAAGTAAAATCGCTTCGTAAAAAGCCACATTAAGATATACATCAATGCGATGTGTATCCCTGTAGATGTTTATTACGTTAATGGGTATTTAGGGGCCGCTTGAATTTACTGGTGGAATCGGGTGCAGATTTTATCAATCTGTACCTAGTAGTAGTATAGTAGCAGACGCAAGATGTGTCAAGAAGGCGAATTGTTGAAAAATACAATATTAAAAAACTATGAATTAGGATGAGAAACCTGAAATAGTCCTTTACTGTATTTGCAGTAGAAAATATACAAAAAAAACATAAAAATTATAAGAGGTCCTTAGAAGTAACACTACAGGCAAGAAAAGAATTACTGCATAACACGCGGAAAATAAGACAATTTTGCAAATTTATGTTTTGGAGATGATGAATGCACTCATTACGCAATGGGTGAAAGATTTTTTTGCTTTAAAACACGTGGATAAAGCATAGGTATGCAAATACATAGTATTTTATTCGTGTGTAATGATTATTCATTACACACTCATTGAATAATACCCTATTACCTAATAATTGCGTTTTGAAAAGTTTGATTTTACATACTCTCTGATTTTACGCAATTAGATAATAGTTATATTTTACGCAATTAGGTAATAGTTATTTACGTAGTTAGTTATGAAAAGCCCTATATTGCTCGACGAGCAGCAATATTTGTCAAAACGAGCGATAGCGAGTTTTGTAAAATTATGCGAGTCAAACAATTTAGGCTTTTCATAACGTATTCCGTACAACATTTTACCTAATTGTGTAAAATCCAACTTTTCAAAACGCAATTAGGTAAAATGTTGTACCTACGTATGTAATAGGTACGTTATGAAAAGCCCCAGTTGTTTGACTCGGCTCGTCAAACAATATAGGGCTTATCACAACTAATTAACAACTCCTAACTCTTTGCAAGCGGATAAGTAATTTATTTTCAGAAGTCCTATTGATTTATTTATGAACAACCGAAGTTAGTAAATACGCAAGGAGTTATGTAACAACACAAAAATAAACTCACCCTTGTAAATCATGAGGGTTGAAAACATGAATAAATAAATCGCCGCAATTTTTCAACGAATTGGATTAGAGAGGTGAAATCGAAAACACAACTTCCTTTAGAGCATGCGGGGGTGGTGAAACAGGGGGTTGGAGTTTAATATTGTTGAAACATTCATGAAGCCCTGTGATTTGAAGCAAAGAAGCAGTATCTTCTGTGAAACTGTGAGGTCTTACACAATGCATCTTCGAGAAAGGAGGAGTGAATTTTAAGAGAAATTTATCGAGGGGATAAAATTTCGGGGTAGAAACTCGAATTTTCGCTGAATAATGTGGGGCTGAAATTAACACCATACGCGAAAAGCAACCTCGAAAGGCGTAGGTACGACCCCTGACCTGCCGAAGCACAAAAATGGGAGAACTCAAAAACTGCTCAACGTATCAAGGCTATCAAGGAGGACGAAATTTAACGGTTGAAACTGGAATTCTTTTCATGCAAGTGGTAGAATAAAATTATGGGGTTCAATAGATTTCGTCAACCATTGAAAAAACGTCTTATGAGTCTTCAACCAACCCCTAGGCTACTAACAACACCTAAGCCCTAGCAAGCGGAGTAAATACATTTTATTTATTTTTTCGGGCTTTTTTGTGATTTTTCGGCAATTCAAAGCAATTTTCATTAATTTTTGACCCATCCACGATTTTTCAACCCGTTTCATGATATGTGAACCCTCAAAAAGCCAAATTGAAGCAGACTGCTTCTTTTTCGTGTAGTTTTCTCTAGTTCTACTTAACTACAGTTCATTTTCACCCCTATTGACTTTTCATCCCCGAGCGTTAATTTTGTAAAATTCCGACCGCGGACCGATGTGGCCGAAAATCTAATCAGCTGTTCAGAAAATTATACGGGGTGGTCAATTTTTCGTTGCCCGCCATTGGCAACTCGGAAAACGTAAGATAACTTAGAAAAAAGTTGCGTTTTTTCTGTAAAGAATTCTCCTTTATCTTGATTCGGTCCTGAGTTATCCCGAAAAAATTGAAAGTCGCAATTTAAAAAAAAATCATTATTTTCTAATGACTGGCGTTAATTATGTAAATGAAACTTGAAACTTTCATGGTTTTGACAGCTGTCAATCCCATAGCCTTGACAGAAATTTTCTGGGCTTTGTCGATTTTGAGCAACGGCAGACAACTTTTTTTTTCTTATGCCAGCCATATTGGATTTTAACACCATCGGATGCAGAAAAAAATATAACTTTCAAAAATTTAACCAACATGGACTTTTCTGACAGATCGTCAAAGTTTGAAATTTGGTATGAATAATTTTGTAAAACTTTTTCTTTCTTTTTTGACGTGAAAACAATTGAATTCAATGGAAATTAAATGCGTCTTGGCATCGTGCGACTCAAGCTTTGACGTATTTTCACAAAAAAGTCTATATGTATTACATTTTTGGGAAGCTAATTTTTTTGTGTAACCAATGGTAATATGGTCGCAATAAGAAAAAGAAAAGTTATCCATCGTTTCCCAAAATATTGAAGGCCTTGAAAATTTCTGTCTATGTTATTGAACTGACAGCTGTCAAAAATATAAAAGTTCCAAATTTCATTTGAATACCACCAATAGTTAGATATTGTATAAATTTTTCTTTAAAACCGTAATTTTCAGTTTTTTCGGGATAACTCAGGAACGGATCAAGATATCGGGGAATTCCTTACAAACTCCTCGAAGAAGAGTAAATTTTCTCTGATTTAACCTACTTTCTTATATGGTTTCCGAGTTCATTTGGTGGGCAACGAAAAAATCACCACCATAGATTCTAAAGATGTTTTGATATATGTATAGGATGATTCCTGATTCACTTGAAAATCTAGTTTTGATGTCACGTCCAGTAATTCCTGTAATTGAAAAAAAGAATGGTTTTTAGATGCTCCGAGTTTGAAAATTTTATTCCAAAAAATAAGGGTTAAAAGAGGGGTGTAATATGAACTTGTGACACTCTGTGTAGGAAAGAAGAGACAAAAACCTTTTGGAGTCAAAAAAATGTAGGTTTTAGGAGCTAAATTTAACGTTTGGATTACCCATTGCTAGCCAAAATCGATATAACATTCTCTGCAAAAGAATTATAATTTCCGCCTATAAGCGCCACGTAAAATGATAGAAATGATATTTAAATAATGGTAAAAATGTAGTATTATTCCTGATGTCATTTTAGGTGTCGGTTTGTAAAATTAACCAACGTCGCGCGGTGCATAAAATGAAGGGTCACAACGGAGGATAGGGGCATCATTGTCCGGTTCATGTCGTCATTGCATTGCAATTGAAATTTAATAACAAAAACAAAGAGATGATGTTATTGTAGTGATGGTAATCTCATTCGGAGGCGGTTTTGGAATGAGAGTGCGGCAAAATGGGTCCGCACTGACCTCTGGGGATTAGAGAAAGCTGCCATGGCGTAACAAATGGGGCGGCAAGAAAATCCCCGTGTGTAGATATACCTGACCGGATTAATTCAATATTATAATATTGGGTCCGCGTTCTCGGTCTCGGCTCATTGTGTTCTTTATCGCTACAAACTTTGATACGGCCGAAAGATGACATAAATCTGAAAGCCATCCATTCTTCTATTATGTTAAAATGATGTAGGGCCGCCTCGCAGCTACAGGCCGAGCAGATCTTTTTATTCATCCACTGGCCATAAATATATCGCATAATGGTGGAACCGAACCGACCTCCTCAAGAATTCCTCCGTCGCGATCTCTCCCTCTCCACGAAATGTGTGCTGCCTCATTTGATCGCCACAATAAGACGGGGTGAAATGGGATTTTTATTTCGAAACTTTGATGCCATCACGGTGCGTTTATGCGCCACCTGTTCCACTAAGTGGATATTACACTCCGAAAAACTACAATGCCTTCCGCCCGATCCACTCCGTGCCCCTGGAATCAAAACATGGACTTGTTTCTTATTTCAAACTTTAATAAAAAGGAATAACGGAAGCCGGGATCCGCTCAGCTAGAAAATGGGGTTTACAACGACCGAAACGAAAATATCGGTTTTCTCTTTATTTCCAAGACTTCTAAATTAGATGTACTGGAAATCAGGATAAGTCGGTTTCACGGCCACTCGCATTTGTTACTCTATCTGCTTTCGGAGTAAACGAGGAGGAAATAAGGACTTGTTCTGATTTCAATGCAACAACCGGTTTATCTATACGGATAACTACAATTTCTGGCATCTCGGGATATTCTAAATATTTTCTGAAAATGCACTTTCAAGCTGACGAAGTGTTACCTATACAAATTAATGATAATATATATGCTTATTACCTGAAAATAAAAAAAATAGGTTTAATTTTTTTTTCTTTTTCTTTCGTTAAATTAAACGTCAGGTAAGTTTTGTACTAACGCATTTCAATACCTGGCAAGATGTGCATTTGATATTTAGCATTGCCTCTTTTATACAGGTATTCACACATTGCTTTTTTGTAATTAATTATAGCTAGTTAGTAAACCTCAGACATTGCTAGTTTGTGTTTCTTTCTCTTTCTTTTTCTTTTGTATATTATTTAGTATTGTTATGGGTTAGGTGGTAGAGCAGAGCCAACCTTCATTTCAAGGGGGTTGACTGAACCTCGCCCTTTCTTTCGAGAGTAAAAACATTATTATTATTATTATTTCCGTGTAGGTATACAGGGTGTCTCAGAACGCTCGCACCAAATTCTAATGGAGTATTCAGGACTAAATTCTGAGTCGATTGGCGTTTTTGAAAATTTCCAGGGTCCAATAGTTCTCAAGTTATAAGAGATTTAAGAGGACCAATCAGATTTCAGCTTTGAGTTGCTTCACAAGGTAATTTAATGCTAGATGCACTATTTCCTAGGTAACAAGATAGTATCAATGAAAATTTATACTGTTGTATCTTGTTACCTAGGAAATAGTGGATCTTACATTAAATTACCTTATGAAGCAATTCAGAGCGGAAATCTGATTGGTCCTCTTAAATCTCTTATAACTCGAGAACTATAGGGCCCTAAAAATTTTTAAAAACACGGATCGACTCAGAATTTAATCCTGAATACTCCACTAGAATTTGGTGCGAGCGTTCTGAGACACCCTGTAGTATCCACATTTGACAATATGTTTCTTTTAAGGTTAATATCATAGCACATATACTGTCACAAACTGTAACTTTACGTCAACGCTCCTTTAAAGAGAATGAAAATGATAGAAAGTGTCGATAGATCTTTAGAACCAGAATTTAGATATTTTTCTAATGCTGATATAAAAAGTAGTGACTTGTGTTTAAAATTTTAAAGTTGATATTCCAAAATTGGCACTTCTTGTCGAGGGATTGCTTCCAAAAGACCTTCAGCTGTTCAGCGGGACATACTATCTCTATGTACCAAATTTCAGTCGAATCGATCTAGTGGTTTGGACTATACAGGGCTGTTCCAATGAAAAGTAGCCACCCCAAATACGTCGTAAACCAAATAAAATATGAAAATTCGCTCGGACAGGTCGATTCTTATTTGGAGGGGGACACTTAAATCCATGTTTGCCGAAATTTCAAAACTCACCCCCTAACCCCCAGCTACCCCCACTTCAAAATTTTAAATGACTACCCTCACTTGTGATACATCATTTGAATGCTAATTTCATTGCCAATCTAACGCTGTAACAATTTTTGATATTTGTTCAACTCTAGCGCCCTCTATGCTCAAATTTTAAATTACATTAGGGCTCTTTGTGACACATCATTTGAAAGGGTTTGAAATTATTTGTAAACTGCTGCAAGAATTTTTGAAATCCAATAACTCGTTCAAAAGTTACATTGAAAGACATGACCTTGTTCTGGGCCTAGAAATCCTTCAAGTTTAGGCTGTAACTATTGAACGAAAGGATGGATTAAAAAAATTCTTGCATCAGTTTACAGAGAATTTCAAACCCTTTCAAATGATGTATCACAAATAGCCCTAATGTAATTCAAAATTTGATCATAGAGGGCGCTAGAGTTGAACAAATATCAAAAATTATTAAAGCGTTAGATTGGCAATGAAATTAGCTTTCAAATGAGGTATCACAAGTGGGGGGTTGCCATTTAAAATTTTGAAGTGGGAGTAGGGGGTGAGTTTTGAAATTTCGCCAAATAAAAATCGACCTGCCCGAGCAAATTTTCATATTTTATTTGGTTTACGAAATATTTGGCGTGGCTACTTTTCATTGGAACACCCTGTAGTGTGTTTTTAATGTGTTCTTATAACATTTGTTTTAATTTAACCTACCCAATCCCACAATTTAAAAAAATGGAATCACTAATTTTCAAATTTGAGATGCCCAACGCCAGATCCAGATATATGCAGATTGGGCAAAATTATGGAATTAATAATGCCCATAATTCTTGAATCATATTTTTTTTGCAAAAGCCACCAGAAGATGTGTCTCCATATAGTACTGGTAGGTACTGGATTTACTCTTGTGGAATCTTGTGCAAATTCTATCAATTTGCGACTAGTATCTAGCACAGTGCTTCCGCAGATGTGTCAAAAAGGCAAATTTTTGAAAATTTTGCTGTTAGAGTATTAAAAAAAAAGGCTACCTACGAATTGGGATGAGGGGCTGACAGCTAGTGTAATTATTTTACATCGGAATTAATCCAGGAATTGTGGAATTAACTGGGAACTGAATTATTTTCGAATTGACGGAATTGAAAAGAAATTAATGGAATTAGCTGGAATTATTTGGAATTAACTAGATTTAATAGGAATTGGCTGGAATTAATATGGAATTAGCCGGAATTCATACTTAATTATTTGGAATTGACGTGGAATTTATTGGAATTAGTGAAATTATTTGCTGAATATAAATACGTGTTCAAATTCCGACCGCAGAAAGCTCAATTATAATTAATAAGGCAATATTAATTTCAGTCAATTCCAAATAATTCCATATTAATTCCAGTCAATCCAAATAGTTCCATATTAATTGCAGCTAATTCCAAATAATTCCACATTAATTCCAATGATTCCTTCTAATTCCAATAATTCCTGCTAATTCCAGGGAATTACAATTAGCTCCATTAATTCCTTTTCAAAGGAATCATATTAACTAAATTTTTCGGAGTGATTGCAGTGATCAGCCCCCCAAATTGGGATGAACAACCCGGGGTACAGTGTTTGCAGTAGAAAATGATCAAAAAAAAAACACAAGCAGGTCTGTACCACCCAGGTGTTGAAAAATTATGGAAGGGATGAAAAGAATAAAGCAGTGAAAATTTACAGCAGATAAGTATAGAAATATTAACCAAAAGTAACACGGAAAATAAGACAATTTTACAAATCTATGTTTTTATAAGGGTTGACATATTGTAATGAGGGTTGGAAGCTTGGAAAGAGTAAAAATATATTCCAAATTAGTTGAAAATCCAAAAATATATTCCAAATAGTTTTAAAATATTTCCGTTTTTCTGGCCGATATCCAGACTTGTGTACCCAGCGCTAGTTAAGTAAGTGTTATTTATTTTTTCTATGTTTTGTATTATAACAAAGATTTTCAGTTAAATAATAGCAAAGAAATGGATGAATTTGAACCCGAATGCGGTAGATAGCATAAGAAAAAGTGCTTCGAAGGAAACAAGCAGAAACTGAGACCAATTCCAACTCCCAACAGATAAGTAAGTACTCGTTTAAATAATTTAAATTATGAACTGGTAGTTGAGACTTATAGTCCGGGAGGCAGCGACAGAAATATTCGGCCGATTTCATTAACATTCTTTTCCACATTATTCATCTATTTGCGTGCCATAAATACAGAAAATGGCGGTCTGCCAGTTTACCCGCGGGACAAGGCCCCGCAAGAGGACCTCAAATATGTCAAAAAAACAAGTAGCATTGACTGAAATCATTGACGCTGAAATTGTTTATATGAATAATGGACACCAAGAAGTGTCCAAAAAATCCGGTCTGCCACTTCGCCTGCGGAACAAAATGTGTCTGCCGGTTGCATAAGTATGTCAAAAAAATCAAGTTCTTTGACTGAAATCATTAACGCTGAAACTGCTTGCATTCAATAGCTTATAGTTTTAAATGTAAGAAAAGAGTGGTCTGCCCTTTTTCTAACGGGACCAATGAAGTCTGCCAGGCGCCCGAAAGTAGGATCTGCGTTCTTCATAAAAAATTATCACGGCAACTCGGTAAATTTGTATATAATTCAATGAGGGATTTGATGGTGATGTTAGTTTTTTTTCGGCCTTCTGAAATTTTAGCTACTACTATTATAATAACTACTATATACAGGCTGTCCCGATAATGCTTGGCACTATTTTGACCTGAGATTCCCCATTGAAAATGGTGATGATTGGTACAAAAATTTGTAGGTCGAAGTCGCTTCCTAAGAGAGCCACAGCTCTCCCCAAAGGTGCGCCATCGAGAGCAGTTTTTTTCAGATATCTCAGGAACGGACTGCCGGATCTTAATGAATTTTAGGAGCTATTGGCACTGTATGAACCTACGTCTACACTGTGAATTTTATCGAATTCTGACAACGCAATCCTCAGAAACCCGAAATGGCCTTGACATTTTTTAAGGTCACGAATTTTAGATCTGGTGGTATTAAATACAAAGGGTTAGTCAAACTGCAACTTTCATTATTCGTGGTTATTTTTGATTTAAGCAGCCGTTTTGGAGATAATTGAGGTTTTGCGTTAATAAGCACCAGTTGGCTTGTATAAAATCTTCACAAGTCTATTAGTGCCAAAATTAGGAAGCTACTTCGACCTACAAATTTTTGTGCCAATCATCACCATTTTCCATGGGAAATGACATGGCGACGATTGGCACAAAAATTTTGTAGGTCGAAGTAGTTTCTAATTTTGAAACCGGCTTATGCAGATTTTACACAACGTACCTAACTGGTGCGTATTAAGGCAGAACCTCAATTATCTCCAAAATGACTGCTTAAATCAAAAATTACCACGAATAAGAACAGTTGCAGTTTGACTGGGGGGCATTTCACACCGCAAAAATTTGTACATGACTGCCGAATTTTCAGGGCACTGCCGTAAATTTGTACACCACTGCCGACTGTGAAGTCCCGGACAGCCTAAAAATTCATAGACCACTGTCGAATTTGCTCAATTTTTGCAACCACTGCCTAACATTTTCTACTAACACTGCCGAAAATTTGTACACCACTGCCGACTGTGAAATCCCCCCAAAGTTTGACTTATAAGTACCGCTGTTACTAGGAAATTTCTGGGCATTTCGAAATAGATAAAAATTTACATCCAACGGATCCAAAAATAATTTAGATGAGAGTTGTTTGCTCTTTTACGGGGAATTAGAATCTGTAATAAAAAATAGGTTTAAATTTAAAAAAATCAAGTTGACCTTCATTTGACCTTGAAAATGATCTTGAATCAAAATGTCGTTGATGCCATCCATTTTCCCCCTCGAATTCATAAAACTTTTATACAAAACATTTTTTTCTAAAATGTTTCCTTTTCGAGACATTTTCCAGTCTCAAGATAAAACGACCACGCTGTATAGTAGTTATTATAGTAGTAGCTAAAAATTCAGAAGGCTGAAAAAAAACTAACATCACCATCAAATCCCTGATTGAATTATTACAAATTTACCAAGTTTCGTATAGATCGTCCCATTAATAGTGCCGTGATAATTTTTTATTAAGAACGCAGATCCTACTTTCGGGCGCCTGGCATACTGCATTGGTCCCGATAGAAGAATGGCAGACCACTCTTTTCTAACATTTAATAATAATAATTTATTTCCAACATGGCTCAAGGCCCAATTACAGGAAATCAAATAAACAAGAAAAAGATTTAAAACTATAAGCTAATAAATGCAAGCAGTTTTAGCGTTAATGATTTCAGTCAAAGTAGGTAAGTACTCGATTTTTTTGACATACTTTTGCAACTGGCAGACACATTTTGTCCCGTAGACAAACTGGCAGACCGGCTTTTTTGGACACTTCATGGTGTTCATTACCCATATAAACAATTTCAGCGTTAATGATTTCAGTCAATGATACTGGTTTTTTTGACATATTTGAGCCGACCCCGTGGGGCGTTGTCCCGCTACTCGCATGCCAGACTCGACTTTTATGACTCACATAGATATAAGTAATAGGAAAAATGACTTTAGAAAGTTAATGAAATGAGTCAAGCCAATCTGTCGCTGCCTCCCCGACTATTATGTATGTTAATGCCTACTAATATTTAATCTGTTTGTTGTAGAGAATCGGCCAAAATTCAGTTGTTGGAATCCAGATCGAAAGAAGTTGTTGAAGTCATCATCAAATAAAATGTGGAGATATCTTGCTTATAGGCAGAATGTGTTTTGATTATTTATAAAATTGATTTTGTTCATTAACTTAAATTAATGGTTGGACGAAACTGGGACGATTGGAATAACTTGTGTTGTCGAAAGGTGTCAGCACTATCCCGATCCCGAAGAAGATGAACAAAGTACTGATTTCAAATGTTAGAAGGAGTTGAGGCATGTGATTATTTTTATTAAGTGCAGTATTTTAATTACATAGTTTACTAACTTTTATTACATTTCCATGAACGTGAAACCAAATCGAGCTAATTTTTCGTAAGAAAAAATATTTTTACCCCCCAGTTACAATTTGCTTTTTAATCTCTAGTTAGTAGAAGTTATAAGTTAGAATCCTTTTTGTTAGAATATGGCATCAGTAAGGAACTATTATTTCCAGACCCTGGTGTTCTAAAATTATCACACAAATGAAATATTTGTAGAATTTTTTCCTTTCCCCTTTTTTGAAAAGCAACTAAACCTATTATTTTTGAGGTTATAAAATTCAAAATCAGTGTCATCATTAGTTCGGCAGAAAAATCTTCATTTCATTGTAATCCTGATGATATAAAGTGGAGCTTTTATTTAATTTTCTACATTTTTAAAGAAACCTGATTAAAACTTATCAAAATGTCATGTCAATTCGATGAAATTTTAGCCGCACGGAAAAATTCTCTAACAGCCATATCCGGTTCGATGTTATCTCGAGTTCGAAAATTGTAGTGATTGCAGTAACCTCCCATTGTGGGGTTGGGGAGGTTGAAAAAATTATCTGTAGAAAATGATTAAAATGAAGCTGATGCCCGGGTTTTGTTGTTGAGTTTGTATGTACCTCCATAAGGTGGTGAGACCCGCGTTTTGTGAACGAATCAATACTATCTTCTCTCAAGTTGATTGAAAGGGATCCGGGGTAGTTCAGCATTACACGGTTCGAACCGCATTTGCATTATTTGTTGTTACAATGTCTAATTTAACGCGATAGTGTGAAGGGTGCTTGTCAGGGCCTTTGAATGGGGTTTAAAACCGCTCAGGAAAACAAGTGATAAAACCGGGGTGCCCCGGTGTAATGAATATAATAACAACATCGTCGCTCCTAAACAATAATTGCCAATTGAAACGGCGAAAAGAGCAAAAGGGGGTCGGTCGTTCACACACGCAGTCAGGGGTGTCGTGGCGGAGAGTCGCCGTGGAGGATTATGACCGCAACGTGCTTGGATCATCCCAGATTTATTATTATTTATTTGGCGGCGAGACTGGCTACGCCGTAAATCACATTGATCCGCGACTACTCCGTTACCGCACAATGAAATACACGAGACACGATAAATAGGCCGAACGCGGAACGCCCTTCCGGCTTCGACGGCCACCAGAAAACACGCCGGAAACGTCGCCGACGGATGCACATGCACGACATTCGCGGAAAATACGCCCGACGTCCAACCAATCCAATGAAATAAAGTCGAGATGTGTCGCTGGTTTACGGTTATGGCCTGGGAAGTGCATCGATGGACATTAAACTCATTTTATTTCTTAATCTGTGCAGGCGCGCCGATTAAATTTCGATTTAGAGTTCGCATTTATCAGATAATGATAATAAAAGTATGGTTTCGCTCGTTAAGATTTATAGCTCGTACTTGTGGGTATTCCTACCTACTACTTATTCATTATCTAAAGTCGATGTGCTACACAAATATTATTTCCTATATTTCCAGGTTAAAGGTACTTAGTTTGCAGTTTTCTTATAGGTAGGTATCTACTCTTCGCTTCAACTTTGAGAAATTGTGTTGAAATAATTAGTAATTACTCAAAAGCAAATATTTTTAGAAAAAAATGCAGCAGAGAAGCGGCTGGAACCTCCCCAACGCGTGGGTCTTTGATTTCCGTGACTTGTGTTTAAGATTTTAAAGTTAATATGCCTAAATGGCACCCATTTGCTCCCAAAAGCCTTTCAGCTCTTTAACGGGTCACCTGACCTCCATGTACCAAATTTCAGACAAATCCATCCAGTAGTTTGGGCTATAACGTGGTTTCAGTGTTATTACAAAATTTCGATTTTTCTACCCAAAGGGTAATAAATGCGAATAAATTTTATCTCATTTAAAACCAGAACCAGACCCTTCTGATGGTGACAATAAATCTTTCAAAAATTTGTTTTGGATGGGTAAATGAGAGAATAACTTTAAATTTGGAAATTGGTGTGCCAAAACGGCACTTTCCGTGGGTCGATTGAATCCAACATTTGTTCAGCTCTTCGACGTGTAATACAACCCCCATTTGCAAAATTTTAGCCAAATCGGTTTAGGGGCTTGGGCCGTACCGCGATTTTAAAGTCCGATAAAAATCTCGATATTTTTAGTTTTTGGTCAAAAGGGCACTGACAGTGAATACATCTTTGGAAGCAGAATCTGAAGGCCTTCCTTATTGTGACGTGAAAAATGGGGGTTTACATTTAAATTTTAAAAGTGGATGTGCCAAAACGGCATTTCTGGTTGCACGATTGGCTCCAAAAGCTTTTCAGATCTAAGTTGGGTTATCACATGTACACGTACCAAATTTCAGCCAAATCGGTCGAGTAGTTTGGGCTGTGGCGCGTTTACGAACGAACGTATGTACATACGAACGTACGAACGTACGTACGTACGTACATACATACAGACACATTTTAAAAACCACTTTTTTGGGTTCCTGAGACCTCAAAACGTACAGATCCGGTCTTATCTCGAATTCGAAAATTTTAGTGATTGCAGTAACCTCCCTTTTGTTTTAAATGGTGAAGTGGAGTGGGGAGGTTAAAATTACAGGTCAAAAACAAAGTGTTATAATAAATATTGACACCTAAATGGTCGTATAGGTATACCGGGTGTTTCAAAAACATGGTGCCAGTATACTTAATCACAGGTCCTTAAAGCCTGTGTGACACGATCCATACCACGAAGTATAATATTAATATAGGAGTGTGCACTGTAGATCTCTCGCTACGCGAGAGCGTGTCCCCTATAACGTTCGCCTGTGCGAGAGAGAGGTCTGAGACAAAGACCATGCGTCGGGGCCTACCGCGGCGTTAGTAAGTTAAAGATATATTGCTTTTTATGGCTTCAAATAATTATATTAAACAAAAAATTCATTATTTTTTATCGTGTTACATTATAATGGGTTCTTAGTTTTAGAATGGTTTAGATGTAACATGTGAAAATGAAATATAAATTGCGAAAAACAATAACTAAATGTACCTACTAAAATAAGATTTTCATGAATTTTGCAATTTCGAAAATTTTCTTGTTTTCTTTGCATAGAGATTTGAATCTTGATCCTGACTTTTAAAAGACAGATTCAGCTGGCCTGTTCTTAATATTTATGAAAAATTGTTTTATATAGTCCTCGTCACGTTAAGATTGCTCCATGGTCGTCGATGTCGATTTTATTGTTACATATACTTATGTCTTTCTGAGCGTCTTTCGTATTTGTGACGAGCTAATGAGACTATATTTTCCTTGGCCGGAAATTTTGTAGGAACGGCATCTTTTGTCAGTCTGTTTTTTAAGTGAAATCTTTTATAAACAATACAAAATTATAATCTTCATCTTGTAAGAAATAAGCTACGCGAGTACATATACAGTGTGTCTCATTTTAACTGGAACCACACAAATATTTCGGTTAATTTTAACCGAATCAATGCGTTCTTTTTTTCTGCATGTAGAGCTCCAAAATCTGCACCTGTGTAATATTCAACTTTTTTTATAAACCGAAATCCCAGCCTACTGCGATTTAATGAAGAGGCCAAAAATGACGAAATCGTATTAGGCATTTTTTTTATCGAAAAATTTTATAAAGAAAAGTTGCTCAGGATCGCTCTAAATGGCTAAATCCGAAGTTTCAGAAAAAAGTAAAAATCTTGAATTTCTTGAGGAAGAATCATAAAATAACGAAAACGTCAATATTTTTGCAACATAACCGGTGATGTGAAATAAAAAAACAATGGAAGCGCATATGTTTGCTGTTTGTGGCACATTGCAACAGATTAATTGGGGTGTCCCTTTAAAAAAACGAAAATCTTGCATTATCTTAATAATTTCAACTTTTTCTGACATTGTTAAGTTTTATCCATCAATAGCCGATAGCAAATGTCAAATCAATTCATTTCAATTGTTTTTTTATTTCACAGCACCCATTATGTTGCAAAAATATTGAAGTTTTCGTTATTTTGTGATTCTTCTTCAAGAAATTCAACATTTTTATTTTTTCCTAAAATTTCGGATTTAGCCATTTGGAGCCATCCTGAGCAACTCTTCCTTATACAATTTTTCGATAAAAAAATGCCTAATACAATTTCGTAATTTTTGGCGTCTTAATTAAATCGCTGTAGGCTGGGATTTCGGTCTATAAAGAAGTGAAGTATCACGCAGGTGCAAATTTTGGAGCTCTACATGCAGAAAAAAAGAACGCATTGATTCGGTTAAAATTAACCGAAATACTTGGGTGGTTCCAGTTAAAATGAGACACACTGTATAAATAACTTGTATGATAGGTCCTTCCAAGTCACGGCATCGTTTTGCCTCTATGACAATAATAATACACTTTTCCTCAAGATATTTTGCACACACGACATCAAAATGGGACAATATTTTGTCTTTCGCGGAATTCTTTTTATCCATCTCTTTATAGGAAGTGTAAACGTGGACATACGTGGAAATACGGTAATGAAATAATTGAAGAATAATTATGTGAGGATGCAGAAACTGCATCGGACACCGTGTGTTAGTCCTGTGCCGCCGGCCCCATCGAGGGGTCTTCGTCTCGGATCTCTCTCTCGCACGCCCGAACGTTATGCGGACCAACAATCTGCACACTCCTATACTTCGTGATCCATACCTAATTATTCACAGAATTGTGAACATAAGATTTCTATTCCAAATTATTGCCCGTGTAAAACAGGTTGCCCCGTTGTAACCAGAATTCTGGTCATAAAATCAAATTTGTTTTAAATTTTGTGAAGGAAAATGCGCAGAGAGCAGACATATCGTGTTATGCACAGTAATTGCAAGCTATAGGTTGTGATGTTGTCAAATTTCCTCCAGTGTTCTATTTAATTCTACAAGACATTTCTTGTTTTAGCTTATTCGCTCGCTCGCTCGTCGCATCGCTCCTCACTCTCCGAGAGATAACTTGAGAACGGATTGAGATATCAATCTGAAACTTGGTATACGGCTTTGTCTCCCGAAAAGTAAGTCGGAGATTGCTTTTGGGCCATATCGAACCAAGGGGGTGGGAGCTATGGGTGAAGAACCGAAAAATAATGAATTTCAAAAGCTCGGGAAGTAGTGGCATCTTACTGAAACTTGGTGTGCACATTCAACCTTCAAGTCTGTTGAATGTGAGTGGGTTTCAATTTCGGGGGGTGAAATTGTGTGTCCCCTTGTTCACAATGCATCAGAAGTCCATTTCCGTTCAATTTCTCAGGGGGTGGTTCTCCACATTCTGCACTAGTGTTCGTTCATTAATGCATCCAAATTCAGTCCCAATTGTGGTCAAAATTCTGCCTCATGTCATACAGAATTTAATTTTATGGTCCACAATTGTGTTAACAATTATGCCTACGAATTATAACCATATTTCTGCTCATAATTCTGGATCGTGTTACACGGGCTTTCCACTTTTTGCTTTATTTTTCCTTAAGGAACCTGTGGTTACGAGGGCTATCCAGTTAGGTTGTCTTTCTCTCTCTCTCTGATTTTCGAGAAATTATTTTATTTCGTGAAAATTAATGGCTTTATTTGAAATGCAACTCTGTCGTGTGTGAAATTGGCCATAAAGAGCGATAAAAAAATGAAAATGGTGAAAATTTAACATGACAGAATATAGAATCAAAATTATCTTTCAGCAGGTTGAAAAATTGTGGCTTGATGGTGACAAATTTAATTTAATTTAAGCTGTTGTAGGTACCTATCTATAATTCTGAGTCATCCTGTATATGGAATCTACCGACATTGCCAAACTATAAAATACAGATCTTATTAAAGAATTGGCAATCTCGGAGACGGTAGAAACTTCTACTTTTTCACAGAATTTGTAAATACAGAAATAGCAAGAAAATAATACGTAAAGATTTGACATTCTTGGCGATTCGATTTTTCGATTGATTTCAATACCTATCTGTTCAATTGAAAAAATAAGCCTCGTCCAGCGTCTCCACCAAACACGGCCAGGGGTCCTTTGGTGAAACGCATAATTTTAGATTATTCACATTTTGAGTCACTGACACTGACACAAAATTTTCAATATTATTAATGATGTGGACACAAATGGACTTTGACACATCGTTAGGACACCCTGTATTTACAGTTTTCGCGAATAATTATGGTAGAATTCTGAGTGTTACATTCAGTAAAATCAATTTATCCTTATGCAATCATTTTCAGTGTATATTCCTATCAATTTTTCTTGTAGCAATTTTTGTCGCCTGAAACAGATATAGGAAAAAATGCAATCTCCAACATAATTTTGCAAATAAGGCAGCCCATAAATATAATCTGCTCGAACGAGCGCAGTAATTGTTGATCCGTTGAAAAGTTAACGTTTTCATTTCAATCCGCACCATTACAGAAGAACTGCAGTGTCCTGGAGGTGAATTTCTGCGGAATTATCTCCGTCGAGATCTGGCAATTTAAATTGAGTTTAAGATTTATTAGCCCTGAGAGTCTTTGATTCGTGCAGCTCCGTGTTTGGGGATGTTTTACGCGTTTGTCACGTCCGCCGGTGGTATTAATATTTCGTTAATTTATGCGCGACTTAACGAGCGGTTTCTGGTAACATCACCAACTGGTCCTGAGGAAACACGAAGAATAGGAAACGCGATCCGTGCAGGACAAAGCGGAGTGCAAGGTCCGGCCAATTTGCTGCGTTTGTATTATCTGCATAACTTGAATACATCTCGCTGGCTGTTCTGATCGCAGACGAAGATACAGCGCAAATGCTACAACGACTCGCCACAAACCTGCCCGGGCCTGTACCTCTTTTTTTTCTTCCATGTAATTAAAATATAAAAGTTACCAACCTCTTGCATCCAATATTAGCTAAGAGCTGTAGTACATTGCGAAAAATCACATATTGTTAGTTGCAGTACGTAGAGGTACATAGATATTTTTTTAAACGTATACTTCGCTGATCGCTGCCTTAATCCTCATATTATTATTGTTATATTCAATATAACCATAGGAAAATTGCAATTATTTTTTACATTAAGTTTACATTAATAAATTCAAAAGTTAAACATAACTTTCAAGTTGCACTTCAAGCTTTATTTACGTCCTAGAGTATTCACATAGACAGTGTGTCTCATTTTAACTGGAACCACCCAAATATTTCGGTTCATATTGAGCAAATTAATTCGCTTTTTTTCTACATGTAGAGGTTCAAAATTTACATCTGGGTGATGATTCATGTTTTTTTTGTCCCGAAATCTTAGCCTACTGCGATTAATTATAATGCATTATGAGAACAAAAACAGTGAAATCCTATTAGGCATTTTTAATCGAAACATTTTATTAAGAAAAATTGCTTAGGATGACCCCAAATGGGTATGTGCGAAGTTTCAGACCAAAATAAAAATGTTGAATTTCTGGAGGAAAAAATGAAAAATATCGAAAACGTCATTATTTTTACAAAAAAAGGGTTGCTGTGTAATTAAAAACAATTAAAACGAGTGTTTGACAGTTGCTGTTAGCTAAGTTGGAATTATTAAGATTATTATTTATTAGCTTGTAATTTCAACTTTTTCTGCGATTGTTAAATTTTCGCCAGCTATAGCTAACAACAAATGTCAAACAAACCTATTTCAATTGTTTTTTTATTACACAGCAACCCTTTTGTTGCAAAAATATTGAAGTTTTCGATATTTTTGATTCTTTCCCCCTGAAATTCAACATTTTTATTTTGGCCTGAAAGTTCGGATTTACCCATTTGGAGTCATCCTGAGCAACTTTTCTTAATAAACTTTTTCGATAAAAAAATGCCTAATACGATTTCGCTATTTTTGGCCTCTTTAATTAATCGCAGTATGGGCTGAGATTTCGAGATAACAAAAAGCTGAAGTATTACGTCAGGAGCTCTACATGTGCAAAGAAAGAGCGATTTGATTTGCTCAAAATTAACCGAAATATTTGGGTGGTTCCAGTTAAAATGAGACACACTGTATATATTTTCATGTAAAATTAAATTACAGGTGTTTTAAAAATGCATTAACTTACTGACGTTCGGATAATTTAAATATATAATATATAACTTAAATATTAAGAACGTGTTGTTGCCTGCCGTTGTTCGTCGTTCGCGACGTAGGACGTAGGTTACATGATGCATGCATGTGGTTGTGTGTGAAATAGTTGTGTTAATTCAACGATAGATATGAACAAATGCAAACACTATTAGAAAGTGGCAACTTAAGCATTCTACTGACATTTGACACGTTTTGTTCTTTTTGTTCTTTTTTTAGTTCTTTAAGTGTTATCTATGTAAGTGTACCTATGTAAACGTTCATAATACATATAAAATAACCTAAATTAGTGTTCTTAATTATAAATACATAATCTGTCAGTTAACTACTCATTAATTTTTAAGTTTGTTGAAAGCTTGTCCATTTTCAAAAAGGAACTGATGTTTGATTACACAGGGTAGTTTCAAAGTCTTGTTCCACACTACTCTTTTTCTAAACAATAAGTACATTTCGTGGAACAAGACTTTGAAGCTACACTGTGTAATAATTAATTTTTAAATAAAAGATGGTGTATTAAATTATACCCAGTACTTTTTCATCAACTGATATCTAAATCAGTAATGTAACTAAAAATAAGCGTTACTTCATTGCTAAATTGTGCAATTTTATCTCAAACTCATATATTTGTTGGAAAATTTCGCACAAGTTAATAAATAATTTACGAAAATAAACTTTATTACACTGTTATAACGATTAGTTACGTTTCTTTTATATTCTTAATACTTCACCCAAAACACAACAAATTAACTGCAAAACGTCGGTCATTTAATATTAAACTTTCTGACTTCAGCATCAGCAATCTCAAGCTGTGTTTACTTTAACGTACACGTGATGTTCGCCATATCCAACATAATTTTAGTTACTATAACACTATAATACTAACTAATTTGTTATTAACATACCTACTTTTCTCTCAGTGTATTGCGTATTGATGTACTCAATATTAGATTACAAAAACGGAACAGAAAGGAGGGAGGAGGATAATGGCCATTCCTGCAACTTTCGATAGTTGACGTGGAATTTTGACGGTGTGATTTACAGGGGGCAATTATAATATCCGAGAGGGGTGCGTTCGCGAACAGGGGAGTACATGGCGGCGGAACGCCGGAGAGCTAGCAATATCCGCATTCCAGAGTTGGAATCCCGCGTTGACAGCTCCTGATATTGCAGGGCCGGGTGTCTGATAACGACTCCGCTCCAGGAATGTCGTTAGCTTCCCAAAAATAACGTTTAGACAGTGTTATTTATGGGGCTGACAGTATCGCAGTCCTGGAACACGTCGTCTCACTTTCCTTTCCACCCCCGGCGAACACAGACAGGGTGATTTGCCGCTTATTGGATGCGAAAACTATATTCTGGAGGTTTTTATTTGCGTGGAATTACGCATGCCGCTGGATTATTATTTATGATGGCTTTTGTGTCCGACAATAAAGATTCGGAATTAATGTAGCATCTCTTCAAACAATTAATGTTCATCAGCGATTATCTCGTTAGAGGCTCGTCAAGAAGGCTATTTATTTCTAGGCACCTATAGCACCTAGTACAGTGCGACTCAAAAGATTCGAAAAACGCTTGTCATGAATTATTTCGCACTGTCCCCAAAGAAATCCCATAAGTTAGACATATGTCAATTTTTTTATTAATTTTGTGGCTTAAATTATTTGTAAAAAAACTTCGTCTTCACCGAATTTGGCGCTTGCCATCATAAGTAACATCATCAGTGCGGTGAGTGCAATGTAGCCACCAAACGAAATGAAAATTTTCAAGTCGTGGGAAATAGAGAACCCATTAAAACCTTTTTTTTTATAACCTATATGAAATGTTGACTTTCTCTACCACCTGACAGTTGCTGAAACGTCACCCATTGAGGTTGAAGTAAATTATTATTTCCCTTGGGGTAGAAATGCGTATTTCTCCATACCGCAGATTTCACAATCTACTAGCCACTATAGTAGTCACAATAGAATAAACCTGAATCTCGACAATTCCTTGATGGAGAAGTCATCAGTACTGTCTTCGTACTTCAGTACCTACTGGTTGAAATTGGAACTTATCTTGCCGAAATAGAAATTGCGTTACGATAACAGATGAAAGAGGCAAATAGGAACGTTTTTGGTAGGTTAAGAGTGATCAAAGAGCAGAAATCAGAAATACTGAATTTACTGTGTGATATTTAATTTACGTGGATTTTAAAATTTTGTGAGTTTGTATAATTATTGCACCAGGTCTCCGTATTCTAAAATTTCTATTTTAGGAATCAACTATAGAAAATTGTTTAAAACAACTTAAAGTGGGCCTGATTCTCAAGAGACTTTGAAGTGTCAATAACCCCAGCTACACAGATTCTACCACCCCACCTTTAACCTTTAATAGAACTTAACTTATTATGTTGAACAAAATTTAACAAAGCTTACACATATTTTTCATATTTATATCCTGTTATAAAATAAAATAGGGACTAATGTTTATAAAGGTATGCTCATCTTTGTCAATAACATTTTGCAATATTTAGAACTAAAATGTGTTTCATGATAAATAATGGTTAATTGCCATCAGGAAGGGAATTTGGAATGAGGTTGTTAGTGGAGGTTCAAACACATTTAGAAGGTTAGCAATGGGCATTAAAATTAATACAATGCAAATAATGAACAAAAAGAAGAAAGAACTGAAATGTTATGTAGATGCAGGCAAAACTTGAACCATCTTCAATCTTCAATCAACAGCAACTTTTGAATGTGGTTTCCATTCACCGCTAAGCAAGACCTTTCAAGGACATGCACATTCTTCCTGAATTCTGATCTTCAAATCGTCTGATGTTTACCCTAGTTCTGAAAATTGTATTTTTTAGATGACCAAACAAAAAGAAATCTAAGGAGGTTAAATCGGATGAAATACCGTAGAGTGTGTGAACACTGGCTCCATCTTGTTGAACCTTTTTGGCATGCAGTGGTGCCTCTTGGAAGTTTTATTGAAATTTTCGAGGCATCGATTAACAGTGTTTTAAAAATTTACCCTGTCGACAAAAATTTCAGGAAATTTCTGTGCAAATTCTGCCAAGCACGGGTTCAGATGGTGCTCCCAATTGGCGTTCTCCTGACGATTGCTATTTCGGAAATAGGACTCGATGATGAAAGTTTTCTACTCTTGAGTGAACCCTATCTTGATTGACTGAGAGTACCTAACACTTTCGCAACGTTTACCAAAAATAAAAGCAAAAAACAGCTGTTATTTTTGAGAAGAGAACCTGGTGGTAACTGGTAATATATCTCATTTGTAAAGGACAAATTGTGAAAACTAAAATCATTGCTATTAGGTAGTGTTAAGTTTATTGAGGGGGAGAGCTTTCTTGAGGACTTAGGTCGTGCAAGATTTTCTTCACTAGCAAAGTAATTGTTAAAGCCATTAGCATTAAGGCTAGTAGATTAACGGATAAATGTTGCCTTTCCTCTCTGTTGTTGATAATTTTCCACTTGTTTAATTTCATGAAGAAGGCTCCAATTTTGTCTCTATGACAATGGCAATAGGTACCTGATGAAATCTTCGTAACTTTTCTTGGGAGTCTTAAAGTCAAAGTCCACAACACGATCACATAGCCAAACTAAAAGAGGTATAATCCGTTCATGATGTTTAAAAACAGCAGCAGGCCATGATATGTTTTTCTTAATTTGATCATGATCACCATTAAATAACCAATATTTGAGGGAACCTCGCAGATGTTTTGTTACATTTATACTTTGATTGTTATTTGTCAAATATTTATTCGCTCGTTGTTAGGTTTGGTGAGCACTGAACATTTTCAAAAATACTGAAAAGCTTCCTACTATGCTCCTAGTGCATCAGAAACGTCAAATTGGGCTTAGACATTCATAGGCATTTGGTTATGATCTGATACCTACTTATTAGTTTAGGGGGTGATTCTGTAACTTTTAACATTGATGTTAAACACTGATAATAGTTATTTAAGCATCATCAAGGGCGGTAGGTGCATTTTACCGGTTGAGGGTAGTAAGTCTGGAGATTGAGGGCTTTAGCCCGAGATCTTCAATATTAACTGAAAACCGGTGGTGTTTATTAAATTTTTTGCACGATCAGAATATACCTAATGATTAAACCAAAAAACTAAATTTATGACAGTTTTCATTGACAGTTTCAAGATGGGAGCAGATACTTACCACCCGATTT
This sequence comes from Pycnomerus fuliginosus, assembly GCA_963924575.1. Lineage (NCBI taxonomy): Eukaryota > Metazoa > Arthropoda > Insecta > Coleoptera > Zopheridae > Pycnomerus > Pycnomerus fuliginosus. The sequence goes on along the minus strand of OZ004617.1, from coordinate 41,701,463 downwards.
TTGATCGTCAATTCTTGTAAATAGCAAAAAAAACCTAGGGCGGTAAGTATCACCATACCAAATTGACAACATCGTCGGTAAGCGATGAAAATGACCGATCGTGCAAAAAATGTTAAATGACAGAAAATGCATTGTCTATATCATTTGTCATTATAACTTTATAAAAGTGCTTAATATCGATGTTAATAGTTACAGAATCAAGCGGTTACATTGGAAGAAAGTCGAATAGATTGGCAATAAAATCAAGAAAACTGCAAGTGAACGCAATCAAATGAGGGAGGAAGTCCCAAAGAGGATTTAGGAGTAATATATCTCATTTCTGGACTTGTTAGGTAATCTTTTTTTATAAGAGTTATACAATTAGGAAAAGACCCTTAGGTATAAGGTACCTATGTTATTACTTAATATTGGAAAGGATCTAAATTAATTTCATCAAAAGTGCCTTCTCTAGTTTTTAATCTCGAATTTAAGACTTTATTATTAACCTCCCCAACCCCATCAAAATTTAAAAAAATGGGAGGTTACTGCAATGACTAAAATTTTCGAAATCGAGATAAGACCGAATCTATACGTTTTGAGGTCTCAGGAACCCAGAAAAGTAGTTTTTAAAATCTGTCCGTATGTACGTACGTACGTACGTGCGTTTGAAAACGCTCTACAGCCCAAACTACTGGAGCGATTTGGCTGAAATTTGGTGCATAGACATCTCATAGCTTAACTTAGATCTGAAAAGCTTTTGGAGCCAATCGTGCAACCGGAAATGCCATTTTGGCACATCAACTTTTAAATTTTAAATGCAAACTCCTTTTTTTCGCGTCACTATAAGAAAGGCCTTCAAATTCTGCTTCCAAAGATGTATTCACTCTCAGTGCCTTTTTGACCAAAAACTAAAAAATTCGAGATTTTTATCGGACTTTAAAATCGCGGTACAGCCCAAGCCCCTGAACCGATTTGGCTGAAATTTTGCACATGGGGATTGTATTACACGCTGAAGAGCTGAAGAATTTTGGAATTCAATCGACCAGCGGAAAGTGCCGTTTTGGCACACCAATTTTTTAATTTAGAATTATTCTCTCATTTAACCATCCAAAACAGGTTTTTGAAAGATTTATTGTCACCATCAGAAAGGTCTTCAAATTCTGGTTTTAAATAAGGCAAAATGTATTCGCATTTTGACCTTTTGGTCAAAAAATCGAATGTTTGTAATGTGACATACAATTTGACAAATGTTATAAGTGAATTCTGTCACCGCAACACAGCCTACTGCCTTTTCTAAACGTCGTGCATGAACTGAGAATAAGTGGGAATTTTTGTTTCTCAGACATTGTTTCCAGACATAAACTTAGTTAAGGAGAAAAAGAAGGAGAGGAGGGGTAAAATTGTGTCGTTATAATAGCAACAAAAGCAGAACTTGTTAGAACGACTCGAGTAGGACAAAACCCTGAGGACCCATCCACATATACCTAGTGGGAGGTCTCCGCCAGTCATATCTGTTAAAATGCCGTGAATCATAATTTTTGTGAATCGAGGAGGAAAGCTCATTTGATGGTATAGAAACAACACTGGGTATTTTTCCGTTTGAATGATATATTTTTATGAAAACAATAAAAGTCAAAGAGAAGATACGACAATTGCAAATTCCAGGTCAGGTATATAAATCATCCGTGCTGATTAAAGCTCTCCGTTTTATGTTTTACGTCAAATTAAATTCTTTCGTTTAATTAACCGAAGACGGTGGATGCGTGAAATCTGCAAATAACTCGTTACTCAGACAAAGAGAGAAAAAGGCGTTCGGGGATTCCGGAGCCGGGTTGACGTGGGCGTCGTCGTCGTCGGTGGCAGTTTGTGCCGGGGTGCCATTACGATGATTGCCATTATCGCGGGGCGGGCGGGACGCGACGTGCACCGCTGAAAATGCAATAACTGTCAGTTGTTTTCTCGGGCGGCGGCAACGTCGTCGGCGGTGAATATTGCAAGTGGTTGCAGCGACGCGGAAAATCGTACATGACACGTTCATATCCATGGCAACTCCGTCAGATATGAATATTTCATAGAATACATTTTCATACTTTATTGAACGTGTCATCTCTGATTACGAACAATATACCTGTCCTGTCTTCCTCTCTAAAGCGCCACTGTCTACGTAAAACACGTAGATAACTGCGCCACATTTCCACCCTTCGACGTTGTATGTTCTATAACGCCGCGTCAAAATTAATAAAGCCGAGCGAGCTTAAAACTCACCAGAACCCCACCTCCATAAAGACATTACGTAGGTGCAGTGGCGGCTGGTCAGGGGTAGCAGGTACAGCCGGGCTGTACCAATGCACAGTTCTCTCCTTATAGATATAAAAAATTTTAGTGATTGCAGTAACCTCCCATTTTTTTTTTATTTTGATGGGGTTGGGGAGGTTAAAAAATATTTTATGTTTAGAAAATTGTGGTTTTAGGAGTTTTACTGTAGCAAAAATGTGTTTCCAAGTTCTTTACGTAGTCGAGAACCCTTTATACACCGCTGAGTAATGGAACATAGGCACTCAAGCATCCCTGCGACGGGGCTGCCTGCACACCCTGCCATATGATGGGTACGTTTTGCCAAGCGTTTTAATAAGACACATAAGCGCGAGCTAACTTGCGTTTACAACTGAAGTGGACGTCTAAAGCAACAGTCGTGGATAGATTCACTCAAGCGCAGCTAGCATACCCCAACCTGACTGCTGGCGCGGCGATGGTTCTCGCGTTGGTCAAATGCATATTATTCCCATCCCATTGATTGAATTATCGGGATTCGGGACTAACCCACTAGTTAATTTAGACTATGAAAGTGTGAAAATAAATTAGATTGAGGTATTTCCTATGATAATTTCGTGATGAACGTTGGGTTTTTTATTCTAACTTATTCTAACACTTGGTATAGTATAGACATGGTTGGACATTCCCAGGGACCAACCTTGTGCCAAAACATTTTGAAGACTTCTAACATGTCAAAAAAGGATATCTCGCCCCATGTAATTCTGCACAGCGTGACGTCATTTTGACGTATACAGTGACTACCAAAATGTGCGGAGTAGTCCGAGAGCTGGCAGCAAAAATGCATAATGGTCTTCTACCAAAGGTTTGATGTTTTTAATCGAAAGTACCATTTAAACGATGAATGAAACCGTGCGTCTGCCGATCCAGACTGGGGGCGTTACTTCGGGAGCGGCTTTGGAAATACCCAATTTTTGGTATGATTTAATACCAGGCTCAAAATTGGAGAGGTACTATTGCTTGTATTGGCAAACATCCCGGTGCCTTTCAAAAACTAGCAGACGGCGGCGTCTTCAGAGCAGACGCATTCAAAAATGGCCGTTTAAGCGGCCACATATATAATGACGCTCTACCACTTTGATTCATACACCAAAAAACATAAATGCTTAAAATTTTCCTTAAGCGAAAATTAAGCAGACAGGGGCGTTTCGTCTGCAGACGCCTAAACAAGTAGGTAAAAATAAGATAAGCTGCCTTTATAATGACGTTCTACCAGTCTGAAATTTGTACTAAAAGTTCCGAAAAATAATTAGCTTTAAATCATTTAGTAACTATTTTAGCAGAGGGGGGTGTTTTGGGGGCAGACGCCGTTAAAAAGGAATTTGTTCAACAGTCCCCCGAATCAGAAAAACACTTAAATTGAAATGCATTCTTTTCTTGTTCTGAAACCATCTGCATAAAATTAATTGAACGCTTTGAGGACTTTTTAAGATCTATACGGTGATTGATAAGAGAAGCTTTTCTTGCTACCGCTAATACAATTAATACCAGCTGCTGCCAGTAAAGGCTATCCGAAAGGTAACTTTATTTTTCAAACTATTTTTGTAGATATTCACATGCATTGAACTCAAAATTCAAAATACGACACATGGGGAATTTTTTCATCTGTGCGTAAGACGAAAGTTTCATTTCCATTAGGTATAGTAACAATTCTTTAGCAGACGGGGGCATTTTGGGGGCAGATGGTATCAAATCTTGTATAAAGGGAAATTGAGTGTCACCACGATAAAATGCTGAAGACCAAATTTCCTTTATAGTTTACATTCCTATTCCTATATGCACTTAACCATCACTGTTGTATATCAAACAATTTTTTATAACATCCTTAACATTCTTTCAACTTTCACATTATAGTAACGTTACACTTACAATCTGATATCTTCCATACAAATATTAACAGAGTTTGTCATTTTTGGTTTCTTAAAATCTCGGCCAGAAACATCAAATGCTCTTCGACGTTTCCTGAATGTTGAAGGAAGTGAACGTGAAGTGGAAGGTTTTACAACAGGGGCAGAAGATGTGTCTTTGACTTTATCAAATTGATAGAGAATTCCAACTGTGTTAAATGTAATGTGTTTTCGCCTGTTAAAGTTAAAAATTATCAAAGGCCAAGCGAGTGTATAAATCTGGTTCACGTCTTAATGAGTCTATAGAAGTAACGAAGATGCATTTATAGATGCATAAATTAATTCAGTTTCCATTTCTTCTACTAAAACAAAGTAACCTGCACAGTGTGTCAATATGTTTAAAATCTTAATAAGTTAGTTTTCGGCTGTTGGTTAAACTCTTTGCCACAAGACCAAGTTCCAGTACTTTCGAAGTCTTCATTCTAGCGTTTGTGTAACATTATAAATCACATCACGACACAAAGACTCCGCTTTTATAATTTCAGTCCCTTATATAATACGTCTGGTAATGTGAGGTCTTGCGGTAAAGGCGTTTTCTTAATATCTAAGATATCTCGCCATAATTTGAATTTGCAACATTTTCGATTTCTAAGTTTCGATTGATGTTATTGTCCGACAAAAGATAAACTTTATGCAGATGGTTTCGGAACAAGAAAAAAATGTATTTCAATTTAAGTGTTTTTCTGATTCGGAGGACTGTTGAACAAATTATTTTTTAACGGCGTCTGCCCCCAAAACGCCCCCCTCTGCTAAAACAGTTACTAAATGATTTAAAGCTAATTATTTTTCGGAACGTTTAGTACAAATTTCAGACTGGTAGAACGTCATTATAAAGGCAGCTTATCTTATTTTTACCTACTTGTTTAGGCGTCTGCAGACCAAACGCCCCTGTCTGCTTAATTTTCGCTTAAGGAAAATTTGAAGCATTTATTTTTAATAAAATTTTGGTGTATGATTCAAAGTGGTAGAGCGTCATTATATATGTGGCCGTTTAAACGGCCATTTTTGAATGCGTCTGCTCTGAAGACGCCGCCGTCTGCTAGTTTTTGAAAGGCACCGGGATGTTTGCCAATACAAACAATAGTACCTCTCCAATTTTGAGCCTGGCATTAAATCTTTTTTTTTACCAAAAATTGGGTATTTCCAAAGCCGCTCCCGAAGTAACGCCCCCAGTCTGGATCGGCAGACGCACGGTTTCATTCATCGTTTAAATGGTACTTTCGATTAAAAACATCAAACCTTTGGTAAAAAACCATTATGCATTTTTGCTGCCAGCTCTCGGACTACAACCATGTCTATACTCAACCAAGTTCTAATTATTTATACGGAAAAGTAATGGAATATTGAAATTAAATTTAAATTAGTTGTTCCATTTTATTTTCAAATTCCCTCAAAAAGCGTGTCAAAAAGGTTGCTTAAAAACCCCACTGCCAATCAAGCCTAACCTTACACAGCGATGGACTGAGGCCCGGGGACAGCCAGTTGTACCTGATGCTATTTAAAATTAGCGCCCACGTTTGGTGGTCTTTCTTTTAACGACACAGCAAAATTTTTTATAATTTTTTTACATTTTGAGTAATTTGACAGTTTCCATCATTTTAATATGAAGGGAATTTCGAGCAAACTGTTGTGTTTGGTTTAAAAGATGGATTTTTGCGGTAAAGAATTCTAAGTGGCTAGTCATGAATGCAAAAGTGTGTCGTTTTAGAGTGTTTGGTTTTGGTTCATTTTGACTTAAAGGTTAAGTGACTATTTGTATTCGCGATCCTCAGGCACCGGTAGGGGGCACGATTCACCTAGTGTCATCGGTGACAGTGACAGTAAAAATGCCAAAAATTCAGAAAAACTTCACTTTGTGCCAGTATTCGTGTGGGTTTTGCAAATTTAGGTTTATTGCAGAAGGGTAAAAGGGTGAAAGTAGTTAAAGGTTCACCACCAGATGTCAGACACTTTGCTGAGGATCGCCTCTACACAGTACGTGTTCAAAGCTTCATTCCTGTCTTTCAAACACTGCAAAAATGCAAAACACTTTTATTTTTGCCATCGCCATCATCCGTCGCATAAAAACGCTATCAGAACTGTCAAAATCTCTCATCAACAGTATAACTGTTTCCACTATCACTAGAAACACCCCACTACACGGAAACACTTGATTTACACTGCTGACGCGTTTCGAACACAATGTGCTCATTATCAAAGCCGAAGCTAAAACAACCTACCTGTCTAGAAACTGAAATATTTATAGGCCCACCCGCGTAGCTCCGCCCCTCGCCTGATCTCGATAGACCAATCACAGGTCGAGAAATGGTCACGCAAGGGTGAAACACGTATAAATACAACAAGTCCTACTTAAAGTAGCGTAAACAGAGATGAATATGCGATCGGGCCTGTATCAGCGTTCATAAGCCTATCTCTAGACTTATGAATTGCGATACTCTCCCATAAGCGTCGAGCATCTGCATCTTGTTAACGCTACAAACTAACTTAATATTATCACTTATTCTGTGGTCATTGTGTAAAGCATGTAGGGCAACACTGGATTTCTCAGTTCTGCCATATTTAAGGTGGGCTAAGTGCTCCTTAAATCTGGTGCTGATAGACCTTCGTGTTTGACCTACATACTTTAGATCACAATTTTGACAATTGATTTCGTATATACCAGATTTTTCGCTATTCCCTACTTTATCTTTCGGGTTGCCTAAAAGGTTTTTCAGTTTGTTTTCGGATCTGAAAACTGTCCTTAAATTGTGTTGGGCAAAAAACCTTGTCAAACCTCTTGTCAACTGAGGTTCAAAAGGTAGTGCGACAAATTTTAAGTCCTGTTTTTGTTCTTCGAAGCGAAAAGTCGTGGCGTTTAACACTTGTTGTTTGAATTTTAACTTTTTAACTTTAAGTAGGACTTGTTGTATTTATACGTGTTTCACCCTTGCGTGACCATTTCTCGACCTGTGATTGGTCTATCGAGATCAGGCGAGGGGCGGAGCTACGCGGGTGGGCCTATAAATATTTCAGTTTCTAGACAGGTAGGCTGTTTTAGCTTCGGCTTTGATAATGAGCACATTGTGTTCGAAACGCGTCAGCAGTGTAAATCAAGTGTTTCGGTGTAGTGGGGTGTTTCTGGTGATAGTGCATTTTTCCACCGAAGTTGTCCAGTGTTTCCATAGTATAACTGTTTGTCCATCAGGTGCCCCAAAAATTATTATTATTATTATGAGAAATTTTTCATGGGGGCTCCCCCTCACCTCCCCCGTAGCCAACAGTGGCTGATACCTGCTTGAAGCCCCACGAGCCGCCACTGCTTAGGTGATGGTTTTTTTTTCGAGAGCGCCCACCCCTTTGACTTAACGACTTCGGAAATGGCAATTAGCGTGCAGTCCAATCCCGGGGGACGGTGGGGATCTGGCCTAATTATGAGTTTTGGTCGCGCGGAACGCACCCGGCTATGAAATCCTAAGCTGCTTGTCGTAAGTGTTGGATTACAGTCGCCAATTACGGGGTGCGTGGCGGGAATTAGACCCGGTGCACTTGATTGACACCAGTCCCGCGATCACAATGCACCAGGATACGCTCTCACGGACCGCCATCGGGATAATTGCTTTGTTAGGGCTTGTGTCTACCAACGCGCCTAATCCGCTTTCGCTGCCAACATTAAACCCCTGATTATTGTTGTTGATCGATTTGTAGAAACCCTTCCGTTGATATCACAATTACTTCAACTTTTAGTGGGAATTCTCTGGGAAGCGCGGTGGGATTTAACTTGTTTTTTTATTATTATTTGGTCAATGCGAAGGGTCTTCTTCATGCATGAATTGAGGCTGTCAAAACTTATCAGAAGTTTTGTAAATAGAGGGTGTTCCTAAATTCATAGTCCTAACTCCGGGACGTTATTCCTTACATCATTTTAGGAAGAAAAGTTCCAATGTATGTCCTGAAATAGGGGAGCTAAGATTCTTCAAAAAGAAAATTTTCTGAAAATTTCTCGAAAAATATGATATTTGGAACAATGGTTAGTGTTATAAAGAACTTTCTCCTCACTTTTTTTCAGATGAAGGGTTTTACACATTTTTTTAAATTCTCTTTTGTTGTGGTCATTTTTCTCACCAAATAATAATAGAATCTTAATCTGTGGTCGATTCTATCCAGAAAAGAAGCTCTTGTTTAATGCTAAAATGCACCCTTTTCGATTAAAAAAAAATTCTGATGGAAGATTTTATCTAAGTACTCAGTAACTCAGAGTATGATTTCTTTCATCATTGTAGAAAGAAAAAGTTCACATGGGATATGTGGCAGTAAATAAGTTTGAAGGGGCGTATAGGCGTATGTCCATAGGAACATTTCTTCCTATAGAAAAATGTAAGGAATAACGTCTCGGATTTAGTAGTACAATAAATTTAGGAACAGCCTGTATATCGTCAATTTTTATCGAGGTATTATATAAGGTAATATAAGAAACAATAAAAAATGTTGTGTTCCTACCTCGGCCGAAATACGACTTTGCTGTCCTCACCTGTTGATCTCCTCGCTGCTCCAGCGAAGGTGATCAACGAAATTGATCACTATCATTTTATCAATTGGATTTATCGTAATTTTATAAGTAATGCCAAAGCCCCAATCGACTAGAAACGTCATATATCGCGATATAAATCATGAATCTGTCCGATCTTTACACATCACGACTATGCATAAGAACCATTAGCTAACTTTCAGGGGCGTACCTACGCATCGGAACCTATAATAATGGGAATAGTTTTTTATACAAAAACCAAAAGACATAATTTTAAGTGAAAAATTTAGTTTTTATACTCACTAGCAGGAAAAGAATTTAGATTTTTAAACTAGAGCGAAAAGTACGTAACATGAGTGCAAGAAATATACCTACCTACTTATATGACTCTTCGATTGTTGTTTGTAATAAAAAAGAGAAACGTGTATAATTTTCTGTACCTAAGGGTTGATTACGAATTCAATAAAAACAATAGTTATTTATGGTACGTGTATCTTATAAAGCATGTTAGACACGCAAAAAAAGTTTAGGCACGAAACCGAAGGTCGAGTGTCTATAATTTCGTAAATGTCTAAAATGCTGATAAGACGAGTGCCATATAAAGTTTTAACCACAATCTGTCTACTATTAGGGCATAAATAAATTAGAAATTATACAAGACAGTGACAATTTATTCTAATGTCGATATCGCAGAACTAGGCGGTCATGAGAAACCTATTTGCTACCGTAGCAACCTGCCGAGTGTTTTATGAAAAATAAAACATTAGTGTTTTATAGCATAGATTATATACTAGTAGGTAGCAAGACAGGTTTATGAAGACCCCACTCGAGTCGTTTTAATAAAGAGGTTTTCACGTTCAATTTTAATTAACCTCTCCACAACCATATAAAAATGGGAGATTACTGCAATCACTCCAAAATTCGAAATTGAGATAACACCAGATCTTTACATTTCAAGGTCCCAGGATCACAAGAAAGTGGTTTTAAAAAAATATATACGTACGTATCTATGTGAGCAAGATTCCTCGAAAACTACCGAACAGATTTTCATGAAATTTGGTGTGGAGGGTAGTGTTGGCCTTCTGGTGAGCTCAATTAATTTTCTTGCCGATCCACAAACGCCAAGTGCCTTTTTGGCGCATCAGCTATGAAATTTGACTGTGAACACTAATTTTTTTTACCAGCGCCTTAGCCACTTGGCGCCATTTTGACACTATATCAAAAAATTCGAAATTTCGAAGAAACATTAAATAACACGCTACAGTCCAAACTACTGGATTGATTTGGCTGAAATTTGATAGGTAGAGACACCATTGCCAGCCGAAGAGCTGATTTGATTTTGGTGGCAATCGACGAACGGCAAGTACCATTTTGGTTTTCTAATATAGTTTCCAAAAATTTGCTTAAACTTAGTGCCCTTTCGGCAAAAAATCGTAAAATTTTGAAAAATTCCAGAAAACTTTTTAAGGTTGGTGGAGTAAAATTCAGGTATGGCAAGTAGGAAAATTGCCTAGTTTTGGTCGCAATCGACCAATAACAAGCGTCTATTTGGCACGATTTGGCATGTCATCTGTGAAATTTGGAAGACGACCACCATTTGTTTTATCAGCACATGAAAGGTCTTCAAATTCTGTTTACAAAAATGCAATTTTTCATGGTGCCCTTTTGGCAATAAATAATAACAATTTTGAAAAACTCCAGAAACACTTAGAGAGTGTGGATTGAAATTTATAGGTGATATAGCATTGGATAATTCACCAGGTGGGGAGGTTCTAGCCGCTTCCGTAGCTGATCAATTTTTCTTTGATAAGGCTTGAGAGAATCTTTCCACATTGTGAGCGGTCTCGGGCTATAACATACTCTTTCTACCTATACGTATTACGACGATGAGCATGCCTATACCATACCTTCATAAAAACGTACGCATAGGCATATATTACTTTTTCCCAAAATGATGTAATTATTTTCGCGAATTAATTTACTGGTTTGGATATTCGGGTTGTGTTCCGGTTGTAGATATAGCAGTGGTCCTCGGAGAGACCTTTGCGGCGGCCCCGGCGTAATTGGGTTGATGGAAAGCTCCGAGAGCTAAGTGCGTACAAAATGCAATTTCGAGCTCGAATTTGGTTCGCGGCGAAAATGGAGGTTGTGGCCGACGTAATTATATCGACGGGCCGAACAGAATGGAGGACCCCATCAGAGCCGTCCAAACTCGGCGTATAAATTTAAATTATGATAATTACATCCCGCCCCTGACTTCCACGGTCATGTTTACACTTTTTTCTCTTTCTCGTCGAGAGATTTAATAAAGTGTCGGCTGAATGGCATAGAAATCGTCTGCAACAATGGTAAAAAGACGGACCGCGGTGTTATTATGATAATAACGAATTGAGACGTGCCGTTATTGTGATGCTGTCACGTCGATCCACCCCCCGCGAAATGCCGTCCGAAAATAATTAGAAAACGATTACAGGGCCCCGACGGCGGCGGTGTCCATCCATCAAACGCGTGCCAGATCTCAGGAGATTAGAGCTGCGCGCCCGCCGCCGGCTCCTGAGGGACGTCGCTAGTTCATATTCCCGGAGTCCCCGGAGTCTGACGTATGTGCGCACGGACAATTGCAGCGGGCCGTTAATTAACAGTTCTAAAGAGCACTTAACGTCTGGATGCAAATAAACGACAAATTTGTTAAATTCTAGGAGTCGCTGAAACTTTTATTAGATTGCAGTGTAGGACGCTCTTCGCGGAAAGGCTTGGGTTGGCTGAAAAATCGCGCAATTTACGACAAAATTAATAGGAATTTATGCTTCGTACTCGTGGTTTAAACAAACGGAACATAAGCGGTTCGAGATTTTTGCCCACGAGGACATGGGTGTTGGTCTTTCTTGACAACTCGACGAGAACAATGCCTAATTAGCACTTTTTATGACGATGAATTTAGGAGCGACACCACCTGGCTCCGCATCCATTTCTGCTGTAATTAACATGTCTCTCCCTCGCGTTTCCTGAAATAGGGCTCTTCCAGTAGGATTGTCAAGTCGATTTTTAATGGTTTTTGTTATAAAAATAGTAATGCTTGTTATTATTATTTATTGTTCCTATAATACATTCATTTGTACTTATTGTTTATTTGACTGAAACTTGGTTGTGTAAAATAATGTAAGGGGCCAATTCCAAGTCACGGTTGCGACCGACGCAAATATGAAAGCGGCGTAACTCATATGCGACCAATTCCAAGTGTGTTGCAAGTCAAAGTTGACGCACGGCGTTGCTTCGATATTTTGCACCTACTAGAAAGGTGGTGCAAGTGTTTGCGACCATCACAAAATTCAAGTATGGCGGCCGCCATACCGTTGTTTGCGCGTTTTGCATATGATTTGTTCCCCGATTCTTAAAATCCTTAAATTTTTTCTTTATATCTGGCACCGTTCTTCTTGTAGGGGCAACCGTATTGACCACCCCCAAGACCTGCTCCCACGCACAATCTCGATGGAATTGGGTTAGTTTGGGCCCTTTTAATGACCCATAAAGCAACCCCCACTTCTTTGTAATTTCATCGACAAGAATTTCTACTTCAGTAGAAGTGAAATTTTTGGATCTTGGTTTCTTCAATTTTCATCGTGCCATTTATTATTGAAGGAAAAATAAGACGAATTCTGGTAAAAATACTTACGTTTTACTCATTTTCACGAACTGGGGCGCCAACAAACAAATTCAAATGTCAAGTTTGCGTCGACGTTGCCACCGGCCTGCTTTGCTACGGTGACGCAGCGTGATCAGACTTGGAATTCCGTGGCAACTAGCGGAGCAGTGCGGTTGCAAATCACCGACGCAACTTTGCGCTGCTCCGGTAATTTGCATCGGTCGCAACCCTAACTTGGAATTGGCCCCTAAGTTTGATTTTAGTGAGCATTGCTTAAATGTACGAAATCTATTAGTTTAAATTTTGCGTCAAAGTCCATTTATGTAAACGTCATTAATAATATCGAAAATCTTTGTACGCCAACCGTTATTGACTGAAAATGTGCATAATCTAAAATTTGTATCGTTGGATAGCTAATCATTCCAGCAATAAAATTCTGGTGTCGGAGCAGCGAAAATTCATAAAAAATTGTAAATAAGATCTTCAACTTTTCACTGCATATGAAACAATTTACCATCAGAGGTAACAGTTTCGTATAAGGTGAAACGCCTAATTACATTGTAGCATTCTGGTTTTTGAGCCGCCACCCTTCCTACCCCTAGGGGTATAATTGGTTGCCTAATAAGAAAACAAACGAGAGTTTTCTTTAAATAACAACATTATTTGTTTTACTGCTTTATTTTGTACAAATTAGCAAATTTACCTCTGATGAACCCGGCACTTTGATTCCTTAAATGTCGTCTCGTCTTTCCAGCCACCATCCTTCTAGTCTCCGATAGTTTTAATCTGCAGCTCACCAGTATTCAATTTTTCCAGCTCAAGGCAGCTGAACATTTTTCTTTTCATCACCGAAGTCCCCTTTTGCTTTCCCTAAAACGAAATTTAATTAACCAGAGTTTTCTCGAGTTTTTCTGGAAATAGTGGCACCAACAGAGGGCGCCAGCTGTTTGACAAACGAGAGGTCGTGATCGCTTTTACCGACGGTGTGGAAGCCTCCGTTGTAACGAAAAATGTAACGGGCTGAAAATTCCCGAATCCCGTTATTTCTTGACCTGGAGAAGCCATCCGGTAGTGCCGAGGGTGCGGATTTGTCCTACTAGTTTTGAGGATTGATGTCCCACTTTTTTTGAAGGCATTTTTTTGGTTTCAAGCAGGATCAAGAAAACGTGTTTTTGAGGTTAGATCTGATAGATTTTCCTCGAGTTTTCCAAATTACGACCCCAGAAAAGAGGTGAGTCTGTTTATTTCTTGGCACATGCAGTGAGTAATTTCCTGTTTAATACAGGGTCGTTTTTCTGGATTTAACATCCACCGTCGATTTTTCGTCGATTGAAGTTGGGTGCTTTTTTTCTTCATCGAGGAGTCTGAAAGTCAGGTTCCTGGTTCCTCTGCGTTGACGGAGGCATTCTATGTCCTGTACCCCTCCAAGGAAGAGAGATTTTTATCGCCCCGAGAGTTTCAGTTGTGCTGTGCAGCAGAAATCTCCTTTCCACATCTCCGACCCAATTTGTAACCACTGCCACTACACCGAAGACCTACACCGAAGAAACAGGCCAGAAAATTATTTTCCTAAGTTCTCTTTTTATTTAAAGCAAGCGATAAGTCGCTGTACTTAATTTTTGCAAGGATAACTTTGATCCTTTATTGGATTTTATTTCAAATTTGTTTTGCCTTCAACCGCCCTCAGTGGTTGACCATTTCTATATATCTCCATTTAAGTTACTTTGTCAGGGTTACTCGCTTTCCTTTTTGTTTTGCGCTTATTTTCAATAGGTTGTTGTTTATAATTACGCTGCGGAGTATAGCTATACAGCAACAGCGGTTTTTAGTTTTTTTTATATGCGCTGGGTTTCAAGGTACCCCCTTTCGACAAAGTTTCTTTTTTATTACACTTCGTGTTTTTACTTTTGTAAATAATTTTTAATACACTTTTTGTTAAATTTCTTCGTTTTGTATTTCATCCCTTCCTCCTTCGTTGAAGATAGTGTCCAGTAAATTTCATCGCCGGTGCCAAAGCTTGTCAACTCAGTCGGTAACTACTGGTAGTGCGCTCCAAGTTACCTGGCGCCCAAATAATCAATTTTTATCGAACCACGACTCGCTCCCAAACACCCATCTGAGCAACGCGCGCTACACAAATTTGGCGCCCAACGTGGGGCCTTTTTTTATTATCCTTTGGCACTGACACTATCTCGAAGAGGGGAGAATACAAAACAAGAAAAAAATTTTTTTAAAAATACATAGTAATAATTATCTGGTACTTTCAAAATAAGATGGCGGATCATTTTGAGGTAATACCCCAACTGTTAGATGAAATAGCGGTTGATTATGAATTGGGAATTCGGGGCATTGCACCTACAGGTAGTATCGAGGACAAAATTAAAGTTTTACATAGGGCTATGCAAGTCAAGATGCGCCTTGATGAGGATGCAGAGTTCGATTTGGCTACAGAGATTACTGCTATTAATGAGTATTATAGCGACTTAGACGAGGAAATCAAAGTTTTAGAGGATATGTCCCCTACCAACGCAATCAGAGTATTGGAATTAAAATCAAGAGTGGCCCACTTAGGTGGCCGAGTTAAGAATATTGATCAAACTGCTGGTGCCGAAGGCCCACCCTTTGTTAAGAAAATGATAGGGTTATGCTTAAAGCTGGAAACAGACTTACTTATCAAGACGGGAGTGCTAAGTATTGACAAGGAGCAATGGCTGTCTTCAATCAACTTAAACCTAGATGCCAATCAGACACTTACACCCACGCCAAGAGTAGTAAATCCTTTAGGTCGTCAATTGAATTATACACCGACAGCGAAAAGTGTACCGGTATATAAATGGGGTTTAAAATATGACGGTCAGACGGACTTACTTGAATTTTTGAGGGAGGTAGATCAACTTAAAACAGCGCGTCACGTAACAGATTATGAACTTTTTGAGTCGGCATACGATCTGTTTAAGAAACCTGCAAGCACGTGGTTCCAAATGAATAAACACCGAGCTAGGGACTGGCCATCCTTAGTACAGTTATTGAAACAAAGCTTTATGCCTATAGACAATGATGCCCAGGTGTGGGATCAGATAACGAAACGAAAGCAAGGTCGCACGGAATCGGTAGCTATTTTTGTGGCAGAAATGCAAGTGCTTTTCAACAAGCTTAAAAAACCTGTTTCTGATGACACCCAGCTGGACTACCTCTATAGAAATCTGCACAGCTATTACATAAAACCACTTGCTCTTTCAAACATAGATTCAGTTAGTACGCTGTTGTCGTTATGTAAAAAATTGGATAACGCTTACGAAACCCAAAAAGGTAATGTTAATACGAATCCTACGAGTCGACCTAAAGTCTTCTCAATTGATGCTGCCATCCCAACTCCTAAGGAGGACCCCCCTCAAATACCCCCAACCTCTAGTGAACGAACATCAACTTCCAAAAAAATTGTCTGTTGGAACTGTGGATTAGAAAATCACCTCTATTATAATTGCATGGCCAAGAGGGCAATTTTTTGTCGTAAGTGCGGAAACAAAGGAGTTTCAACCGACCGTTGTGAACACAAGAAAAAAAACGTATCACAGGGGCCGGGTGTGAACAACTAAGGCCCCCAGCAGCTAAAACTTTTTCTTGTCAACGTAGTAGTAGTAGTTCAACCAATGCTTTCCATTTTCGGGAGAGAAAAGAAGATCCCGGCTGGCAGCACTGGTTGCAAAAAATTAATTTATTTTGTAAATCGAAAACCGAACCAGAAATATCGCTCTGTAAAGTCTCACATATCTCCGACCTTCGGGAATATGCACGGTTAACGGTAGAAGGACGTACTATAACAGCACTTTTGGACTCGGGAGCTACCCACTCGGTAGTTGGGAAAAAGGGATTGGATTTGTTAAGAGAATTGAATTTGAAAATATACCCGAGTCCTATTAGAAATATAGGTACACCTGGCAATACCCGGCTCAAGGTCATAGGCAGTATTGACTTACCGATTTCAACTTCCGAGGGGGTTAGAAGTTTCAAAATGTTAGCAGTACCTGATGTATCGACAGCTTTTGTAATGGGCGCTGACTTTGCGAAATTTTTCGATTTAGCCATGTGGACTGATCCAAAGGGTGTCTTCCAAATCTGTCTGCTTGAATCTTCGAGCGATAATTCTTCCTCCGATAACCGCAATGGCCTCCATGCGTTAAGAGTAGAGCAGGAGAATGAGTTAGAGAAGGTGAAAGAATGCTTTATAAAGGAACTGTCTTCCCATGACCGTCTGGGTCGGACTAATATCACTTCAATGGTTATCGATACGGGAGACAACCTACCGTTCAAGCAGAGACAATATCCCCTATCCCCCTATATACTTCAAATCCTTCACCAAGAAATCGATGAGATGATAAAATTAGGAGTAATACAAGCCTCTAAAAGTCCGTGGTCTTCACCGATCCTGATGGTTAAGAAACCGTCTGGCGAATACCGCCTCTGCTTTGACGGGAGGACCTTGAATAAAATCACGAAAGCTGACTCCTACCCTCTTCCACGCATTGACAGAATTCTAAACATGCTTAAAGGAGCTAGATATATTACGTCAATTGATCTAAGGAAGGCTTTCTGGCAAATACCATTAGATAATTCGTCCAAGGAGAAAACTGCTTTCGCTGTTCCCGGTAAGGGCCTCTTCGAGTTCAACGTTGTTCCTTTTGGACTCAAAAACTCAGCTCAGATACAACAGAGGCTGATGGATCATTTATTTGGACCTAAGTTTGAGCCGCATCTCTTCACGTACTTGGATGATATCGTTCTAGTCTCTCCTACTTTCGAACACCATATCGACCTGCTAAAAGAAGTTCAACAAATTTTAAAGAAAGCTGGTCTTACGATTAACGTAGAGAAATGTCAATTTTGTAGGAGCCATCTAAAATACCTGGGTTATGTTATCGACGAATTGGGATTGAGAACGGACCCTGATAAAGTTTCTAGCATGATTGACTATCCCCGTCCCACTAACACAACCGAGATTAAGCGTTTTATCGGCCTTGTCTCTTGGTATAGGAGATTTGTCAAAGATTTTTCCACCCTTTTAGCTCCTATAAATGACCTTCTGAAGGGAAAGGTGCGTAAAAAGTCCGATATCTCGTGGACCGACGATGCTGAAAAGGCTTTTATTAGTATTAAGCAGGCTCTTGTATCAGCACCAGTTTTGTATAGCCCAGACTTTTCTAAGCCTTTTGCAATCCATTGCGACGCTTCTAACGTAGGGTTAGGAGGCGTGCTGACTCAAGTGTTAGACGGTGATGAAAGGGTTATTGCTTATACCAGCAAAACACTATCTAGGGCTGAGCGTAATTACTCGGTTACCGAACGAGAATGCTTAGCAGTTTTAACAAGCATTCAGGCTTTCCGTCCGTATGTGGAAGGTGCGCATTTTAGTGTGATTACCGACCACTATTCACTGTTGTGGCTTTCGCGCATGAAAGAGCCCACAGGCAGACTCGCTCGATGGGCAGTCAAACTACAACAGTTCTCTTTTGATCTAATCCACCGAAAAGGCAGTGAGCACACGGTCCCGGATGCACTTTCGAGAGCACCCCTGGTAGAACTTAGCTTAATTGATATTGTTCTCGATGACAATGATGAGTGGTACGCGGACATGTTAACTAGGATCCGGAAGGACCCCGATGAATACCCCCAATGGAAAATTGAAGGAGGCCTGATTTACAAATTTGTACCTAGTAGGCTACCGGTCGAAAATAATGCACATGAATGGAAAGTTCTGGTCCCTGATGCACAAAAGCAAGAGATAATAAATTCCTTTCATGAACCCCCTGCTATGGCGCATTTTGGCGTTTTCAAAACTTTGAACCGAATCCAAGAGCTCTACTATTGGCCAAGGATGAAGTTAGATGTAATTCGGGCTGTTCGTAATTGTATAGTATGTGGCGAGCAAAAAATTCCTCCAATAGGACGCGCGGGCCTAATGGGTAAAGAAAAACGGGTAAATCATCCGTGGCAAATTCTTGCACTAGATCTAATGGGACCCTTCCCAAGATCGAACAGTGGTAACCGTTTTTTGCTGGTCGCGGTAGATTGGTTTAGCAAGTACACAGTTATGTGGCCCCTTAAAAAGGCTTCTGCTGTCAATATAGCTCGAGCACTCGAGAAAGACATCTTCCACGTATGGGGTGTACCCCAGATTATGATCGTAGACAACGGCACGCAGTTTGCCGGTCGAGAGTTTAAACGTCTCTGTCAACAGTATGAGATACAAAAAATATGGTTCAACGCAAAATACCATCCCCAAACCAACTATGTAGAACGCTACAATCGTACAATTGGTGTAGCCATTCGTTCCTACGTCACAGAACATCCCCTTTGGGATGTGAACGTCTTTAAAATTCAAAAAGCCGTGAACTCTGCTGTTCACGAGGTCACCCGATGTACACCAGAATACCTAAACTTTGGTAGACACGTCCCACTCAGTGGCAAGTTTTATGGTACCGTCCTCAGCACCAGAGACATTGAGTTGCGACCAGGCGATCGAGAACAGTATGCCGCAGGCATGGTTCAATTAACCGACCTTTTCGATTCAGTTCGAAGGAGACTCCATTCTTCTTACCAAAGGAATGCCGATAGGTACAACCTGGGTAAACGAGAAGTGTCATACCGCCTTGGCGAATTAGTTTGGAGAAAGAACAAAACCCTCTCCGACAAAGGTCAGAAATATGCCGCCAAACTGGCACCAAGGTACGTGTTAGGTACCGTAAAAAGGAGGATCTCCAAGCTGGTGTACCTTTTGACCAATAAAGATGATTCCGATGCAGGATGTTGGCATGTGAAGGACCTTAAGCCCTACGTGGGTTCAAACTCAGATATTTCAGTGGGCTAATTATTTCTTTTCTTTTCTTCGCTTTTTGTTCGTTTTCCTTAACCTGGTCTTTCATAATTCGGTGTAAACAGATCCTCAATCAGGTACTGGAGCAGCTTTCATTCCCCGTCATCAATGTTTATGGACAATTCGTAACTTTTCTCGATGTGGTCCCCTATCGATTTGGTCCCCTACCGATTTTGTCCCTTGCCCAAATATTGTCGCCCCCAGGCCGTATGATACGCGTAGTTATCCGTCCGTAAAATTGCTGACCAAGCGTTTCTTTATCGTAGAAAATCACCCCCGGTGTTTTTCTTTCTTTGAGGAGAGGGGCAGTGTAGCATTCTGGTTTTTGAGCCGCCACCCTTCCTACCCCTAGGGGTATAATTGGTTGCCTAATAAGAAAACAAACGAGAGTTTTCTTTAAATAACAACATTATTTGTTTTACTGCTTTATTTTGTACAAATTAGCAAATTTACCTCTGATGAACCCGGCACTTTGATTCCTTAAATGTCGTCTCGTCTTTCCAGCCACCATCCTTCTAGTCTCCGATAGTTTTAATCTGCAGCTCACCAGTATTCAATTTTTCCAGCTCAAGGCAGCTGAACATTTTTCTTTTCATCACCGAAGTCCCCTTTTGCTTTCCCTAAAACGAAATTTAATTAACCAGAGTTTTCTCGAGTTTTTCTGGAAATAGTGGCACCAACAGAGGGCGCCAGCTGTTTGACAAACGAGAGGTCGTGATCGCTTTTACCGACGGTGTGGAAGCCTCCGTTGTAACGAAAAATGTAACGGGCTGAAAATTCCCGAATCCCGTTATTTCTTGACCTGGAGAAGCCATCCGGTAGTGCCGAGGGTGCGGATTTGTCCTACTAGTTTTGAGGATTGATGTCCCACTTTTTTTGAAGGCATTTTTTTGGTTTCAAGCAGGATCAAGAAAACGTGTTTTTGAGGTTAGATCTGATAGATTTTCCTCGAGTTTTCCAAATTACGACCCCAGAAAAGAGGTGAGTCTGTTTATTTCTTGGCACATGCAGTGAGTAATTTCCTGTTTAATACAGGGTCGTTTTTCTGGATTTAACATCCACCGTCGATTTTTCGTCGATTGAAGTTGGGTGCTTTTTTTCTTCATCGAGGAGTCTGAAAGTCAGGTTCCTGGTTCCTCTGCGTTGACGGAGGCATTCTATGTCCTGTACCCCTCCAAGGAAGAGAGATTTTTATCGCCCCGAGAGTTTCAGTTGTGCTGTGCAGCAGAAATCTCCTTTCCACATCTCCGACCCAATTTGTAACCACTGCCACTACACCGAAGACCTACACCGAAGAAACAGGCCAGAAAATTATTTTCCTAAGTTCTCTTTTTATTTAAAGCAAGCGATAAGTCGCTGTACTTAATTTTTGCAAGGATAACTTTGATCCTTTATTGGATTTTATTTCAAATTTGTTTTGCCTTCAACCGCCCTCAGTGGTTGACCATTTCTATATATCTCCATTTAAGTTACTTTGTCAGGGTTACTCGCTTTCCTTTTTGTTTTGCGCTTATTTTCAATAGGTTGTTGTTTATAATTACGCTGCGGAGTATAGCTATACAGCAACAGCGGTTTTTAGTTTTTTTTATATGCGCTGGGTTTCAAGGTACCCCCTTTCGACAAAGTTTCTTTTTTATTACACTTCGTGTTTTTACTTTTGTAAATAATTTTTAATACACTTTTTGTTAAATTTCTTCGTTTTGTATTTCATCCCTTCCTCCTTCGTTGAAGATAGTGTCCAGTAAATTTCATCGCCGGTGCCAAAGCTTGTCAACTCAGTCGGTAACTACTGGTAGTGCGCTCCAAGTTACCTGGCGCCCAAATAATCAATTTTTATCGAACCACGACTCGCTCCCAAACACCCATCTGAGCAACGCGCGCTACAACATACCAGAGAGACAAAAGTGGTATCGTTGGATCATACAGCTAATTTCGCTGATGGGGGAGCAGATAAATATTTCGATTTACCCCCAAAATTTCAGTAGGTACCTGGTCAAATGATAATGATTAGAGCTCGGAAAATATGCACCAAAAATGTTTGTATTATGCATGCAAACATGCAATAAAAAACGAGAAAATACACCTTTATATATGCAGTTATGCGTCATAAATGCATTTACCTATACATTTGCATATGCGAAAAACCTGAATCGATTTTTTTCACAAAATTGGGCTTAAAAAATTAAAAAGTAAGCATTTTGTTTTTATGTTTTATATTTAAACTCACGATACATAGGTGCGATACATAAAAATACTTAAAATACTTAACAATAAAATCTTAATTTTCTAAATTATTAGGTACTCTTACTTGCTAAATAAAAACTATAAGTAACTAAATATTTTTTTAAATTGTCGGTAATTTATGTGGTGGAATATTCAGACCGATAAATACGTTACATACATCCCTGCAAAATTCTTCCTGGGATCGACTGGTGTTTCTGGAGTCGTCGGTAATTAAAGTTTGAACCAAATTTCTGGGTGATTGAAGTTTTTGGGAGTGCCTGGGTGTTCCTAAATGCTGATCCACTTGAAATTTCTTGTCACAGGTAATTTGTAGAAAAACTAAAGTTAAAAAAGGCACAAGAAAGTAGGTATACAAGTTAATATCACGTGTTTTTTAAAATTCTGCAAGGGGTGGTTGTGATAAAAATATAAATAGAGGCCAAGGCATTAATTTGTCTGCTTTCCATAGAAAGTATATAATTTCTCGAATCTACGAAAAAGTACGTAAAAACTTTACCGAAATTTTGGTATGCAGATGGCCTCCGTTAATGAAAATTTTAATGTTGTACGATATTAGGTCTATTGTTAAAAAAAAATACTTGTAAATTTGCAAACTTACCCTTTTGTCGCACGCTGTACAGAGCATATGATTGGAATCTATATATCTTAAATTTTTCTTCCCAGCAATCCATTTTTTTAGAAGCGATGATTTGTCGGTGGCTTGTTTCGGCATTGCAGCTTAGAATAAACGGCACTAACAAAATTAAATCACTTTTGCACTGTGTTGAACCACTGAAGGCAAGAACACAAATGAAGACCAAATTTGGGTCCACTTTTTCTAAATTAAAGTAAGATAAAGTGATAAAGAAGGGGGGTATTTCTTGGATATTGAGATTTTTAAGAAAAATAAATTTTACCTGGAAAAACAATTACCTCTAAAGCAGGATGTAGGTCGTTTCAAGTCATTAAGATGCCATTAGAGGGGTACGCGCATACTGGACGCAGATCTTTGATAAGTAATTTTGAAAAACGCGCATACTGGACGCAGATCTTTGATAAATAATTTTGAAAAACCGAAAAATTCTATAAAATATGCAAAATAACTTTTTGCATATGCAATTATCCAAACTGATCTTAATATGCATATATGCACTTTATATGCATTTTACATACCTACAGGGTGGTCCAAATGTATTAATACAGGGCTCTCACGGCCAAACGGTAAGATAAATCTGTAAAATAAAAAATCCAGGGTAAATTAGAATTAAATACCTTTATTTTGCCGCAATTTGGAACTCCCCATCTTATTGTATAATTTAGCAATAAATAATGAGTACATTTTTTAAATGGCACCATGCATGTTTCTATTTTTTTTTGGATTCCCTTTGATGCTCTCTTTATCGGGGTGATTTTATTTTTTTGATAAATTGAGCAGTAAAGGTAGAAATTTTTGTTGATTCAAATTTCGCGCGGTGATCCAGCAACAATGCGCTTCACCATTACTTCGATGGAACCACCCTCGTCTCAGCGTATGTCTCCCACTCCCACTAGTTGTACTGTGTACACAATGAAGTAAACAGGCTATTTATTATTAGGCCCGGTCAGATTCTTCTACAACTACCCTGTAGTGGGAGACATTCGGTGAGATGAGGGTGGTTTCATTGAAGCGCATTGGTGCCGGATCACCGCGCGAAATTTGAATCAACAAAAATTTCTACGTTCACTGCTCAATTTGTCAAAAAAATAAAATAACTCCCATAAAGAGGGCATCAAAGGAAATCCAAAAAAAAATTTAAACATGCATGGTGCCATTTAAAAAAATTTATTCATTGTTTATTGCTAAATTACACAATAAGATGGGGAGTTCCAAGCTGCGACAAAATAAAGGTATTTAATTCTAATTTACCCTGGATTTTTTATTTTACTCATTTATTTTACCGTTTCGCCGTGAGAGCCCTGTATTAATACATTTGGACCAGCCTGTATATTCCAAGCTCTAATAATGATAATATGAATAACTTTCTTAGATATGATTGTATCAGCAATGGTCTCTAGGAAAATTAATCGTGATTATAATTTAAGCAAGCACTGAACTGCGGGCCGTTAGTCGTTAAAACTTAATTTAAAGTTCACAAATTACTATGCGTCAGTCAAACTTCTCAACACTTGTCATTTTGTGAATTTTCCCATAGAACTAACAATAGCGGTTTGGCTAATCGTTCACCTTGAAATTTGGTGCTTTTCCTTCACATTTTTATTGATTAGGTGCATTATTGCTGACTAAAAATTATTTAGTACCTGCCGTAGATTAATTTTAGACGGATTTTTAAACGTTACAAAAACCTGAACTGCCTTTCAGCGGAAAGAATTTGAGAAAAATACTTTAAATCTAAAGCTGACTTTTTAGATAGAGACCCAAAATGCCATATAGCTTCTCAAACTGGAAGACGTACTTGTTGCACTGATCGCTTTTTGCGATCAAGTAATTCGACGACCACTCGCTTTCGGCTCTGCCGAAAGCTGCCATGACAAATATTTATGACGAGCCAATAGAAGGGGAAGGAACATCCTCGAGGAAGATTGCTGTAGCTTCCGAACTGCAATCTATATGGACTCATTGTATTTTGGGTATTCAGACGACTACTCGCTTTCGGCTCTGCCGAAAGCTCGCGTAACATATACGTTTTTATTAACGAACAATTAGCGACAGGTAATTTTTTGCGAATTCTTAATCAAAATTATGTAATTGCCATAAGAATATCAAAAAAAGCACAAAATTTAACTTAATGTTAGGAGTCACTTAGTGGAACAATAAAGGAAATTCTTGTTAAATCACTGTACCTTTAGTTTCGAAATTTTCATCATATATCGGTGATACTATCAGAATCAGGTGATGCGCCGTCGCCATATTGTCCATTTTACATGCCTAGCCGTTAGTATAATTTTTACACGGCTAGCCTCGAGAAGCGGTACTTTCACAGCCCTCCTGAATCCCGAAAATCTCATTTTCAGTTAGTGCAGGAAACTGAAAATAAGATTTTCGGGATTCAGAAGGACTGTGAAAGTATCGCTTCTCACGGCTAACCGTGTAAAAATTATACTAACGGCTAGGCGTGTAAAATGGACAATATGGCGACGGCGATGGCGAATGACAAAAGACAGCACGCGCGATTTTCCCAAATTTAAATTGTAGCACTTGACGTCTAGATCTTCCTGATCTGTCACTTGGGTTCTCAAACTTGAAAATTAATTAATTATTCATTTTAAACTGATGTAGGAAGAAAAATGTTGTATAAACCACAGTGAGAAAGTGGTTTTACGCGTGTCAGGAAATGACCAGTCTCGGCTATGCCTCGACTGTCCATATTTTCCTTCGCCGCGGAAAACATCACTTTCACGCTTTGGGTTATAAACTACTATTACATGACTAATCAGGAATTGATTAACTTTGAAGACTCATGCAAGATAGTCATGAGAATTTGACTTTCTTAACGGTTTCAGAAAAAAACAATTATACCAATCAGGTTTAGTAATAAATTGATGTTAATGGATTAAGCAATTATGGGATTAATGGGCGAATGTGGGCAACCCTGCTGTTCTTAAGCACAGTTGGTCGAAAGCGCTTTGCTAAATATATTTTAATTCATTAATCTCAGAGTATTAATTTTAACATCACAAAATAAAACTTCTTGGTTGAAAATATTGAGCAATACATGATTATTTATTACAATAAATTTTATATCAAACTGAAATGTGCATTGTGTATTTTTTTCCTGTGTTTTTCTAGGCTTTTAATGTATTAAGTATTTTGTACCTATTGATATTTTTCCATGTAGGTACAGTCGAGAAACTAGGTAATGCACTTTTTGTTGATCTGTTCCTTGACCTATCAACACAACCCCCAACTGGTGCCTGTCCTAATATCAGATAGAAATCACCACTATCCATGGTGGTGTCTCAAATTCTGTACGTAACGCTCAAGACCCGAGTGCATG
The DNA here is from genome assembly GCA_963924575.1 of Pycnomerus fuliginosus. Taxonomy (NCBI): domain Eukaryota; kingdom Metazoa; phylum Arthropoda; class Insecta; order Coleoptera; family Zopheridae; genus Pycnomerus; species Pycnomerus fuliginosus. Next base: position 41,676,010 of record OZ004617.1, on the reverse strand, counting down.
ACTTACTTCCTCGACTGTACATGTAAGAACATAATTTAGTAATAAAGTGTACATTGCAAATCAATGTTATTTATATTCAAAGCCAAATTATTGCAAATTTAATCTTACAGCTTATGACTAATAACATTTGATAGTGGTGCATCAATTAAAAAATTTCGAAATTTAAACCTCTACATTTTTGAAGGTTCATAGTGTTACTGGAGACGAACTTAAGAAGCTAAGACGGTTTTCAAACGCTTGAAAGATAGCCCAAAGCTACCTTAATGACATGCTATAAATCTACAAAACCAACGGTTGAAAATTGGTTGTGGGGTGATTTTTCAAAACAAGTACATACTGCAAAAGTAATTTTTCCCACAAAATTACCAATATCTTCTAAACCATTCGCTTCAGATGAAAACATGATTAATGAATGAATCCAATAAAAAATTCAAACACAGGGTGTTCCATTTTAAAAAAATTTATGTTTGTGTTCTTACTCCTTAGTGGGACAGCCTGTATACAGGACTGTATTTTTAAAATGTTCCTTGTTTGACCTTCTGCAATGGAGTTATCGACCGAATACAGACAATTGCACTGTATAAAATTGCAGAGATAAAATTGACTAATAATACAAAGATAAATAATTTTCTCTAATATTTGTCAATAAAACTTGATAATTTAACTTTATTCAAAAAAGAGAAAAATGGGTTGACTAAAGGACCTGATAAATTTTCTTTAAATTAAGTACTTGGAAATTCATCTAAAAGCCTACGACAAATTATGTCACATTTGAGAGAAATCAACTAAGAGAAAAGTAAAATTTACTATAGGCAAGGTGGAGACAATTCCTGGAACCGCTATACGAATTTTTCTTTATCTGCAAGACAATTCAACTGGGTGCCGGAGACAAAATACCTCGTTTGACTAGTAGTTTCTAGTCAAAACGTCTCAGTAATTCCCCGTATTGGCAACTACGTGAGGACGCGAATATGTTCGTGCCTGCGACGAGTACCGATTTGTGCAACTCCAATCAGTTTTACAGTTTTTCTGTCTTCGATTTGTGCCCTGTGGTGTTTGATTACGCAGCAGCAATTAAAAAGAACAAGGTAAATATGGAATACGCAGCGCCGGTGTGTGAAATTTGAACATTTTAAAATGGCAACAGGAATTTTCCTGACAAGGTACGTGCCTACTTAGATCCTTATTGTATTTACATGCTTTTTTCAAAATAGTGACGAATTACTTCCCACATTTGCTGAAATTGAATTTTTGGTCTTATCTCACATTCTGTTTTAATGAGGAGCTCCACGCCTATGAAATAGGTATAATTGTAGAAAACAAGTATGTATTATTAAATTTATCTAAAAATTGTGTAGTATTTGAGACTCATACATCCTACGATGACAACTCTAGACTGTTTATTGTTTCCAAATCAGTTCTTTTTGCATATATGTTTGCATCTTAATATATTCTATGTATTTTCACTTTTATTAATAAATAATTTATAATTTATTCAACTTGTTTTTTCACCCTAAAACTTAATTTTATTAACTAGATCTAAGAGTTAAATTTATCTTTGATTAATAGACGAATCATCTAAAAGGAAAAGACACCGTTTAACTAATTAGTTAGTTAAATTTGTCTTTATTAAAAGAGTTAATTTATCCTTGATTAAAAGACAAATATCTAAAGTAAAAGACACCGTTTAACTAATCAGTTAGTTAATTTATCAAAATATTCTTGAATATCTGTCTTTATTAATAGTTAAAATATCATAAAATTTAGTGATTTCATTACTAGAATCCAAGATGAATTAAGTAAAATTCTAGTAGGGTCAACCTTTAAATAAAGTAAAAACATCAATACATGTCTTGTTAAAAATTCTCTTATTAGAGATGAATTCTCTCAGAAATTAAGAAAATATAACAACTTTTCTGAAGAGATATATTTTATCTAAAGTCGATATAAATAAATTTACTTTAAAAATAAAGTAAATATATGACCACTTTATTTTTAAAGTAAATTTATTTATATGTCCCACACTGTTCAAAATTTTAACTAAAAATTGTCTAAAAATAAAGTAAATATGTGACCACTTTATTTTTAGACAATTTTTAGTTAAAATTTTGAACAGTGTGGGACATCCTGTATAACTATTTCGGTTTTTCACCCCTTTGCTCCGATAAGGATATATGGCCCAAAAGAAATCACCGCGTTACTCTTATCAATCCGTTCTCCAGTTATCCGACGGAGAGAGCCTTATAATGCTAGACCTATTTCGTACGTGAATAGAAGAAAGAGTGGCATATGGCAGATAAAGTGACGGGCATAAATATTTTCGCAGGCGCAATTGATATATTTGGCCAACAAAAAAAGTAACAGAGTGTGAAACAGATTTATGTGTGTAAAAACAGCATTTAACGTCCTCATAGAGCGATTCTTCAACGTGACGGATCTTTTATGCAGCACTCCGGACGTATCCATCATACGGCAGTAAAACACGGTGGTATTTTCTTAATCGGATTCACCCCAGAAGATCGTTTTTATCGCAAAAGGCACAAAGAGAGCAGCTGACAGAATCTTTAATTCAATTCGGGCTGAATAGGTTAATTCGGGAACGCATGGCGATATTAGTGCCGGCGAAGTGAGCAATTTGTGGGTCTGCATCATCTCTTCTGCTTCTGGATTATGTTCGGTGATGGATTAGTTGCTTGAGGGTGTCTGAAGCGCGTCGATCCTGCGTGCCCCAGAGAGCCGTTCAGTGCGGCACATTTTCCGGCCACGTCTCGCCACTTATCCTCGTAAACCTCTCGTATGTGTGTGTTGTGTGTCTTTGTGTGTGTGGGGATGAAATGAATGGGTGCATTGTTAGGCCGGAACCGCAGGAACGGAACGGAACGGAACGTTGCCATTTATTCCCGCGCTTTAATTACTTCCAATCTTCCAGCAGTCATTAATCACCGCCGTTGGCCGGTCGGTTGGTCGCGGGGGTGAGCCCGGATTTGCCCCGGAATTATAAAAACCCGCCGAGTATCCATTAAATATTTTTACTTGCGTGCGTGGAGGTTATGAATAAGTGCTCCGTATCTACCGGTTATTGTTGTCTTAATCGTCTCGGGACAGTTACAAGCCACCGGCCTACGCCGTCTCCGCTTCTAGGTATACAGGGTGTCCCGAAATTAGTGGTCAAAACTTTACCAGTTGATTCTTTTAGAAAAAATTAAAAAAGTCTCTATAAGCATATGTCGAAAAATTTGCCCTAAGAGAGCTAAGGCCCCTTAAAGGGGCCACTTTGAAAGTGTCTTTTTCGTAAACAAGTTCATGGGACGGTTCTTTACTTCATTCTAGAAGGAAAAGTTCTTATGGGTATGGATCGAAAAATGCTTCCTAAGGGAGCTTTAGAGCCCTTCAAACAACATGCATCAACATATGCTTTCCAAGACCCCATTTGAAAGACCATAGCCTCCCTTAGGAAGCATTTTTCGACTCATATCCATAAGAACTTTTCTTTCTAGAATGAAGTAAGGAACCGTCGCATGACCTTGTTTACGAAATTTTGATGTCTTCTGTCACAAATTTTGGAGCCCTGAACCAATGAAAAGCCATTTTTTTCGAAAAGGGCGCATTCTATCGATGTCAAACAAGAGTACCATTTTTACTTAAAAAACCTCAATTTTTCAGATTCTATAATCAAATTTGAGAATAAACTACTTACAAAAATGTTTGAGTAAATTTAGTCCTAGGCCCCTCCTGTACTAGACGCTTATGATCAAAATTTTAAAATATTCTCCGCAGTAGTAAATTCAGCATCAAAAACTTAGTAAAGATACCAAATTTCACGTTGCTATCTTTAACCGTTGTGAATATATTTAGAAAAAGACACTTTCAAAGTGGCCCCTTTAAGGGGCCTTAGCTCTCTTAGGCCTTATTTTTCGACATATGTTCATAGGGACTTTTTTTCATATTTTTCATAGAAGAATCTACTGGTAAAGTTTTGACCACTAATTTCGGGACACCCTGTATACCTATAACAATAATATTCTTACATGGGTTTTCTGCTCGGCCACACCGCTTCGACCCCCACGAACTTCCCTTATTATCGCGTGTCGAGCCCCATTTCTCCGACATTATTAAGCCGACGTGCGTGCTCTGCCCCAATATTGCGATTAACATGCAGCATGTACACAATCGACACCCATGATGTGTTTCCACCCGATTTCAACTGGAACTACCAAACGAAATTATTTTTAACCCCTCCCGAGTCAAAAATCTTTCCCCGGTCGCTCCATTACGACTCGAATAAAAGAGACAATCGATATATTTTCATTATTTTCAGGTTTGACTGATGCTTGTATATTGAACCCTTTTGTTCCAGGCGAGTACGGTCACAAGCCTGATTTTTTGGTAGTGTTGCAAAAAACACTTAAAACAAGTTCTATATTTATTTTTTCTGAAACCTCATTGATTTATGTATGAACAACTGAAATCAGTAAATACGCATAAGGAGTTACGTAACACCCGAGAAAAAACTGGACTTTCTTTAGAGTATGTGGGGGTGGTGAAATAGGGGGTTGAAGTTTAGTTCCAGCAAATTCCTTTAATTCCTTTTAAATGATGTACTTATCAATTCCAAATAATTCCTTATTAATTCCATATCAATTCCAAATAATTCCATAATAATTCCAGTTAATTCCAACTAATTCCAGCTAATTCCAACTAATTTCGGCTAATTCCGGCTAATTCCAACTAATTCCGTTAATTCCTTTTAAATTCCATCAATTCCAGAATAATTCCGTAATAATTCCATAATTCCGGAATTAATTCCAAGCCGGATGTACAACTAATTCCACTACTGATCAGCACTTCACGTGTATATTTAGGTACATATTCAATAATTAATATTGGGTATAATGTTGCACTTAAAATTAATTCCAATCGATTCCGCGTCAATTCCATGTTAATTCCAAATAAATAATTCCAAATAATTCCAACTAATTCCAACTAACTTATCAATTCCAAATAATTTCTTATTAATTCCAGCTAATTCCAACTAATTCCAACTAATTCCAGCTAATTCCAACTAATTCCAACTAATTCCGGCTAATTCCAACTAATTCCATTAATTCCTGTTAAATTCCATCAATTCCAGAGTAATTCCGTAATAATTCCATAATTCCGGAATTAATTCCAAGCCGGATGTACAACTAATTCCACTAGTGATCAGCCCCCCCAGCAATATCTTCTGTGAAACTGGTGAGGTCTTATACCACATTGCATATCTTCGAGAAAGAAGGAGTATGTATTTTAGGAGAAATTTACGGAAGGGGATGAAATTTAGATGTGAAAACTCGAATTTTCCCTGAATAATGTAGGGTTGAAATTAACACCATTCGATAGTTTTCTATATTGATGGTAAAAAAAGGTCATAATAAAAATATAATAAAGGCGGTTCAACCCATAATATGCCGAAACACAAAAATACGAGAACTTAAAAACTGGGCTGGATTTGATGTGTTGATTTACAGCGACACTGTAGGCAGATGGGCAAATTTGTATATTATGATCTAAAAACGGGGATGAAGTTTAAGGGTTGAAACTGGAAATTTTTTCATGTAAGTGGTGAAATAAAATTATGGGGTTCGATAGAATTAACTCAACCAATGAAAAAAACCTTTTATGAGTTGTCAACTTAAGCCAACCCCTAATAGGCTGCTAACAACCCCTAAGCCCAGCAATTATAAGCGGAGTAAATACATTTTATTTCTTTTTGCGGCCTTTTTGTGATTTTTTGGTAATTCAAAGTAATTTTCAGTAATTTTTAACCCATCCACAATTTTTCAACCCCTTTCATGATATGTGAACCCCCAAAAAGCTAAATTTACTCAGACCGCTTCTTTTTCGTGTAATTTTCGCTAGTTCTACTTAACTACAGTTCATTTTCACCCCTCTTGACTTTTCATCCCCCTTCACAATTTTTCAACCTGCTGAACGTTAATTTGTAAAATTCGCGCAATTTTAGCTTTTTTATTTAATAAAGTTTACTCATATGGATTGTTTTGTTAGCTTTTTTCACTTTTGCAACCCCCTTCGCAATATTTCAACCCCCAAAAACCAAAGCATAATTGGTATATTTTCGTGTTGTTCTCTGTAATTCTACATAATTGCTAAATTCGCGTAATTTCGTTGTTCTTCGGTAATAAATTGAGCTTCCCCAGCAGCACACTTTTATTGGCCCAACATATTTATCAAATATTGGGGCAACATGCAAACGTCAGATTTTTTTTTAACGGCCCTATATTTAAAGGAATATTGGCCCAACATGAATTTGTTTTATAGGGAAAACATTGTTTAATAATCATTAGCCAATATTTCTTTTAAATATTCGCCCCAGATTGGTTTCTTTCATAGGAGCAATGTAATAAGAAATCATTAGAAATATATTACTAATTACTATTATTAATTTGTATAAAAAAACATTACAAATATTTGATTTTTATCGCTCCCCCATTCCTCCTTCACGGTCTTTAGATCCCGCCAGGTAAGTACAGAGAAATTGATCGTTGCACCTCGACCTCTGTAGCCTCCGGGCACCTCTTTCTAACGGCACCTAGAACGAAAAATCAGCAACTGTCAAGTAGATTTGCAAAAAATTAACTTACGTAGTATGGCCCCACGGCATCGCAAATTTTTGAATGGCAACTTCCCACTTTTTTTACCTTGCCCGGAATACAATGATGACACTTTTCTGCAAGATTTTTCTCATTTGGTAAAAGACAGCCTTATGGACAGTGTCATCTCCACCTGAAAACACATTATTGAAGAATTTTGCAAAACAATATCTCATCGTTACCAATGTATTCATCTTTTCTGCCGCCATCTTGAAAATATTTGACTTCGATTCGTCATGATCGATTATGGTCGCATACCAAATTCGAAGATCCTCATCACGTCATCTGTTAGGAAGTCAAACAGTTTCCAACGAATCCGTTCAAAATCACCCTGTATATAAAAGAGTAATCAAAAAGTACGTAAATGGCATGTACTTTTATGTACATACAGTAATTAGATATCCTAATAAAGCAGCTTCACAATATTTAAAGCACTGAATGGCAAAATAGCCTTTAAATAGCTGATAACTGGCACAACTCTAACCCAACAAAATTACATGCTGTCTGGCTTAAAACATCGTTATTTAAGAGTTACTTACCCCACAAAAGATTCAACACCACAAGCACTAAAACCAGACAAATGCACTTAATGCACCCCCCGGCTTTTAGGTTAGCGCAATTTTTTCCTGTCTGGACTGGACTGGTGTCCGACCAGGCAGGAGGTCACGTACACCTTCTGCGACTGCGACTGCGCACACAGCATCGTCCAAGAATGGCCAATGCAGGCCCTAACAAATATTTTATAATTTAGGTATAATGAAATCAAATATTTATTGTACATAGGTATCGAACAAATTTTATTAATAAACTGCATCCTGCTTCTAACCTCCCGATCCCCATATCCGTAATTCATCTTTATTATCAAATAAAATTTTAATAAATATATAATATGTATTGCATTCGGTAATTTTCATGTGCATGTATTATGGTACCTATTCATTTTCTGAGTAATTAAATTAGTGCATTAATTACTATTTATGAAATAATATTCTACCACATTCTACCCATATTGGGGGCATGTTTATGATTTCAACATGCAAAGATACTATGGGTCCTACATTGGTCAAACATGGATTATATATATTGGCAAACATTTTTCCACCAATGCACAGCCAATATTGGCTAAAAGTCTGAAATATTGGGCCACGATTAATATATTGGCCCAATGTAGGCTCTACGTTGGCCCCATATTTGGTGCTGCTGGGGTTATTTGGATTCTGTTTGAATTTTACAATTTTTCAGCCCACTTTGCATCCAATAAAGATTAACTTATATTCGTAAGTATTTCGATTTCGACCGCCCCACAAGTTTGCATAATTTGTAATTTGTAATATTTTGTAATTTTTTTATAGGCACAGTTACTCTCCACTCCTCTGGACTTTTCATCACCCTCTTCACAATATTTCATCCCCTCCATCAAAACATTTTGCAAAATTCTGTTATTTTCCGTTTTGATTTTATGGTATTTCTACTTAACTTCAGTAAATATTTTCTCGCCTGTACCTAGTGCTAATTTTTGTTTTCTTGTGTCATTTTCTATACTGTAAACACCGAAAGGGACTATTTTTCATCCCAATTCACAGTTTTTTAATATTAGTCAGTGTTCAGACATGAAAATAATTTATGATTTTCCAAAGGCGATTCCTTCAGGTCTTTTTAATTAGCAAAATAGCAAATATCACTCAATTACCAGGAGATTGTGGTACATTTTCGGCCATAACTAAAACCCACCGTTTCCATTTTTAATTTTCGAAATTCGAAATGGCGAAACCCTAATTTGCATATCATCATATCCGATCCTTTTATTTTGTTATTATAAAAAACAGGTCGGTTCCAGAACGAAATTATGATTGAAAGAATGTGGCTCTTTTAATTTCGGACTCCCCATCGCGAGGTCGAGTCGGTGCAAACCTCCATCGATAAATTCCAACAATTAAAAATAATCTTCGTTTCCGGCTTACGCGGGCCGAAAATCCGACGTTTAATTGCTGAGCCCCGCTTTACAATGGGTTATTATTTATCCCCTGTAATCAGGTGTAATCGTACGAGATTGTTACAAAACAGTGGTCCAACAACATAATAACTGGTTACTGCAGTCGATAAGGAAAATTTAAATAACATTTCTGGGCCAACTCCAAGGAAGAGGAATCCATTATTATTTTCGGTCGTATTGTTAATGTGTAATTACTGTCAACGGAATGTCCATCATAACCATAGGCCCATAATTGGATAATTGTCAATCATACAACCATTAATCGCCCATCATACATATTTATATACTCCCATATAAAATATATTGCTCTTTATAATTAACACGGACTTTAATTAATTCTCAAAAGTCGGCATAACGTCGTTCAAGAATGTGGAAACAATCATAAAATTATAATTTGCATTTAAACGAACCAATCTCCTGTTTATGTTTTATGACGAGCGAAACTTTTCAAGCATCAATTTATTTTTGTAATTTTTATGTAATTACACAGTACATTAATAATCCGCCGTATTGGTTCATTAAAATTATTTATTGCCGATTAAGTGCTGAAAATAACAAATTTTGGCGTTGTTTATGGACAATAATTATTGCATTTGCATGTTACCAACTGCAGCAGAATAAAGAGAATTCACAATTTTCTATAAAAATTATATACAGCGTAATTCTAGTTAGACCAATTTGTTATGGTTGCTGAGCTGATGATTTCATTCGGATTGTTGTGTAGTGTAAGGTAATGGCCATAGTTTTTTCAGATGATGCCCTAATAAAGTAATTAAAATATAGGATGTTAAGTAACAAGGGACTAACAATGTTTTTAAAAGTCTAGGGCTTTAATATCCTTGAGGGAATAAAAAACAGTTTAATCCTGCGCTACTTACCTACTACTTTTTCCAATATCAACAGATTTATAATAAAATGCACCTAATTCAAGAATTATTCTGAAATAATGAAATTACACGAAAACCAAAGTACAGGGTGTCTCAGGCGTGTAGACGAGAGATTGCTCCACTAGTGGGGTTTTCGCTGTATGGTAGAGGTTATAAATCTGCATAATCTAAAAATAGTGGCGTGTATACAGGCTGTCCCACTTAGTAACCATGAACAAAACTTGCATTTTTTTAAATGGAACACCCGGTATATTTTGCATTTTTTGGTTCTGATCTAATCATTCTAAATAAGTTTTGTATAGCATACCTACCATAGCTCTAAATCTAAGTGTTTCGGGAGTTTTTCAAAATTTCTATTATTTATTACCAAAAGGGCATCATGAATAATTGCATTTTTGTGAACAGAATTTGAAGATCTTTCATGTGCTGATAAAACAAATGGCGGTCACCTTTCAAATTTCATAGAAGGCATGCCAAAAAGGCGCTTGTTATTGGCCGATTGCCACCAAAATTAGGTAAATTTTCCTACTTGCCATACCTAAATTTTGCTCCACTAACCTTAAAACGTTTTCTGGAATTTTTCAAAATTTAACGATTTTTTGCAGAAAGGGCACTAAGTTTGAGGAAATTTTTGAAAACGATACTCATGTGCTGATGAAATTTCCAATTTTTTGATATTGTGCCAAAAAGGTAGATACAGAATTTGAAGACTTTTCATGTGCTGATAAGAAAAATTGGTGTTCACAGTAAAATTTCATAGCTGATGCGCCAAAAAGGCACTTGGCGTTTGCACTAACCTCCATCCCAATTTCATGAAAATTTGTTCGGTAGTTTTCGAGGAATCTTGCTCACATACGTACGTATGTGCATCATAGCATACATCACACAGACATTTTTATAAAACCACTTGTCTGTGATCCTGGGGCCTTGAAACGTAAAGATCTGGTGTTATCTCAATTTCGAATTTTGGAGTGATTGCAGTAACCTCCCATTTTTATATGGTTGTGGAGAGGTGAAAAATTGGCATTTCCCTATACATATACTTTCACATTCAACGCTTTTTTCAGAGTGATTTACAATTTGATTGTTCACTGGAACAACAAATGATATAAAAAATCGCTCGAATAGGTCAACTTTTATTTCGAGTGCGCACCCCCTCCTAAACCCCCGAAAAGCTCCAAGCTCTAAATTTCAAACAAAATCACTTGTGATTTGAAAGCTAATTTCGCAAAGTTTTTGATATTTATTCAACTCCAGCGCCTTCTAGCATAAACTTGAAGGATTCATAGCCAGTTCATGTTCGTCAGTGTAACTTTTGAAGAAGTGAATGGATTTCAAAAATTTTAAAATTTTGTATTGCCACAGAAGGCGCTGCGGTTGAATAAACATCAAAAATTTTTAGAGCATTGGTTGGTAATGAAAAAATGAATGTTTCAGATGATGTATCACAAATCTGGAATTGGGGTTTGCGGAGGTTAGGGGGTGAGTGGTAAAATTTCACCACCATGCACCCCTCGAAATAAAAGTCGACTTGTTGACTTGGTCGTTGAGCATTATTTCACCCTGCTACACACAAGTTATTTTTTTGCTTTGCCCCGAGTTCGCAGATGGTGTCACTATAGTTTAAAAAAATATTTTTATTCAGCTTTGGCCCGCTTTAACCTACCTCCAGAAAATCTAGTTTATTGAAATCCATCGGAGAAAAGCTTTTCATAAAATGTGACCAACAACCTCGCGTGAAAGAAAAATTCTAAAACTGATATATCTCGCCTGAAATTAATGTATGCAGCCTTTTCTGCTTTTTCGCACTACATTTACTCTGATAATTTTAATTGGCAAAATTCTCAAAATAAATTATCATAATGCAATTAGAGGAATTGTTTGCTAGCGCAATACTCGCAATTAACGCAGGAAACGGCCCCTTGTTTATATAATAAAATGCTCTATTGCCCCACTAATTAGCATTTTATATCCTTGCAACACGCCAGATTCTCGTAAATTCTCTCAAAGTCGATCTCATGATTAAAAGATGCTGATTTTTAATACGTTTTCAATAAAGATGCACCTGGCTGCCGCTTTAATTCAATTAAATTGCGTTTAAAATAATCGTTTCCGGTGCCATTTCGCGAAGCAAATTGCCTTGATGCGTTATTTACTGCGAATATCTTGAATTTATGTGGAAGCCGGTGCCCTGAGATTCAAATGGGGGCTCTCGCAGATGCCAAATGTCAGTCTCAGACAACAAAATAAGAATGTAGGGGAAGGTGGGGCTAAATGCAACATGCAACATCTTGAATTTGTCCTTAAGGTATAGGTATGCATCGTGAACACACCACAGCCCAAACTCCTGAAACGATCTGGGCGAAATTTGGTATCTGCACATTGTATGATTTAAGGAAGAACTTTTTAGACTTTGGACCAAATCTGATGGAAATTTTAATTTTTTTTGAGCGAGGTATGCAAAAATGCAAAAAACTTATTTTAGGCAGTAAAATTGATCTATTAGTCCGAAGTTTAGGTGGTCGTTTAGGTTGTATAATGCTAAAATAGGCATTTTAGGCAATAACAAATAGGTGTCAAATGACTTAATTTTCCTCAAAACGTTCTTATACCTATTTGAGTGTCAGCAATGTGCCTGTAATGTCCACAAATAGCCAAAGATCCTAAAATCCGGTCTCTAAGTCGTCACCCACGATCAAAATTGGACTTGGGTTTCTAAATCTTACAGGGCGATTCTTAAATAGGGGCGGAAAATTGAAAGGGTGATTCCTCGGAAGAAGAAGAAAAGTTCCGATGGACATGTATGTCCGAAAATGGTTCATAAGGGAGCTAAGCCCCCTCAAAGGGACTCGAAAAGTTAGTTTTCTCAAAATTACTCGGAAAATATGAATAAAAGGATTTTGAAATTTGGAGCATATATTTTGAAATTTTTTCAGATTTTTTAACTAACTCTTCGAGTACCCCTTCGAAGGGGCGTAGCTCCCTTGTGAAGCAGTTTTGAACATCATAGGTATGTCCATATGAATAGTCTGAATTTTCTGCCACTATTTAAAAGTTTAGCTATTAATCATAATCCTCGTCAGGAATATTGAAGAAATAATAATTGTTGGTGTAATTCACTTACCCGTCTTGTTTCGGTTTGTTTTTGGCCCCTGAACCTCCATAAATTGAGAGTGCATTCCACCATAATTGACTCTATTTATACGCTCACCTCGTTTGCCGATCTCCAAGACTCTAAATTATAACGATAATTAGTTTACTCGGAATTTGTCAACAGCTCATGCCCGGCTTTATTTCGAAGCGAAAAAATCGTAATTCCGACTCGTCACGCCACCCCCAGAACCAGATTAATGATTTCGGTCTTCGAAAAATTAACGGCGACACGAAAACAAATTGCGTTTAATAATAAAGTTTCTCGATCTGATTAGGACGTGAGAATTCTCGACGTAAAAAATTGTTATAAATAAACAGCGGTATAATTATCGTAAAATATCGGACATGCAATGTAAACATTGTAAATTAGGTGCGATAATTATCAATAAATTATCACTAATATCAAAATACTGTTACTGAGCTGGATCGTGTCTATTAAGGTGTAAAATATCGCGTTTGTGTTGCAGTTGCTTTCGAATGGCGGAGGAAAAATTCGATCGGGAGCGGCGGACGCCCATCAGGAACTCAGGGACACGTGATGATGTTTGCAGACGAAGTTCTGCAACTCCTGAATTCCATATTCCCACCACAAGATGGCCATGACAGCTTGTGGCCAAAACGCTTATGGATGAATGTGATTTTTTGAACTTTTGGCTGCAAGTTTTCTGTGGTGGTGGAGGTGTTAATAACATTTTCAGTGACTTTTAGTGGTACTTGCGTTTATGGGATGTTGTAATTGACCTTATCGGAAATTCAATGCGCATGCGTCCCAGTCGTCGATTTGCCGCGCGAAAGGCAATTGTGTTATCACGAACTTTGGCTCAATAGAAATGCATGTAAGAGGTTGCTTATTTGATTTCATTGAATTTGAATTCAGTGCTTCCTGTATCCACGCGGTTGACATTAAAAGAATCTAGAAACATACCGAAATCAAGCATTGAAGTCATTTTTCTTGAAACCTTTTCCTCAAATTATAATAAAATATATAAAAATGGGATGTTATTACGAACACAATGAATGTAGTCACAGATAAACGCTCTCCGCGCAAGACGCCGAAAACGTCAAATCAAGCGTGTCAGTTGTCAGTTGGGGTTGAAGGTTAAGGTTAGTTTTATCATTTTCTAAACTTGTTGTTATTTACAAGCTTTGTATTCTAGTTTTTAAATTGCAAACGGAAAATGGAGAGTGAAAAACAAAAGAAAGTTAATAATCGCGGGGGGACTGTGTGTTGTGTACCGAATTGTCCTAATAATACAAGAATAAATCGGAACGTTTCCTGGCACACATTTCCTGTTGATTCCAAGATAAAGCCCGTAAAGCCCGTAAGGTCCTTGCTCCAGGATTCCATTCCTTTTTATTCTACAAATTACAGATTAGCTTTAAAAAGGGACTTGTAACATGGCATATCGACAAAAACTTACCTGCGCTGCGTCTTCGTCGAGGAAAGATGATAAAATCTATGTGGATAAAAAGCAAGGAAACCAATATCAAACCCAAACAATAGTGAAGTTAGTCACATAACGTCAGCCGCGTCAGCGCGAGTGCACACAGCGCAACAGCTGATCATCGGCGGGAAATTCGAAATGAAACACACTTTTAATTCACATGTATCCCAACAGATGGCTCTTTAATTTCCGATAAGGTCAATTGTAAATTTGGAGTGTTTTCAAATCTGATTAAATGAGTTAAAGCACCTACTAAGGCCATGCAGAAAAATCATGCTACCATCATTAGAAACTGATAAACATAATGAGGAAAAAGAAGAATTCCCAACTCAAACCAAAGTGTATTTTCACAAGTTTATAGTTTGATACGTTTTACACTCATTTTTATAAATAATTCGCTGAAACTGATGATATGTAAGTAGAAACCTACCACCAACAAACTCCAGCGGGTGGTTCTTAGCCGTATTCTAAGACGAAAAGTTCCTATGGACATGTCAGTTCTTAATTTTCCAAGTATACAGACTGCAAGCTTTGAAATACTTTCAAATTTTAATTTTAGTAGGTATAGGTATGTACCTACCTTTTATTTTCGGCATATGTTGGTCATGAGTCATGACTCATGACCTCCAAAAGGTGGATTAATGAAATAAGCTCAAAAATAAGCATGCATATTGCATAGTCGTTTAACTGTATTTTTTTTCTATTTTTCTTGCCTCCGATTTCTTTTTACCCCTTTTCTCAAAAACGACTCGGCATAAAACAAAACCGGGAGAAAACGCTTTTGTGCAGGTTTAACTCAGTCAAATTCAACAAATGCGACTCAAGTTAGCAAAAAACCGGTGGGGTCTCCTATATTTGATAGGAAAAGTATATGCACCTGATGGTTACCTAAGTAGACCTACGTTCCCGGATTTGGTACAAAATCTTCAGTAGGTATATAGATATAAGTACAGGGTCACTCATAGGTACATATGTCGCACCAAGCGAATTTCAAATCTGTTGGTGAGATAATGTAAATCAACTCTACCAGGATATATGGTATGCAACAGTGCGTCGGGCTTCCCATAGTTAAGTTTTTAATAAATAATTTCTTTCTTCCCAACCAGAGATTCAAGAGCCATAACATTTTAGAGGCGAATTAGGGGTATTACCCGGTATATTTTAGCGCATTTATAATCCCTTTAAAAGCTCTAATTCGCCCCTAAAAATGTTATGGCTCTTGAATCTTTGGTTGGGAAGAAAGAAATTATTTATTAAAAAAATTGCAGTTTCATCACTCCACTTAAAAATTCCCCATTTACGGAAATACCTTTATAAGAAAGTAAGATGAGAACCTTGTTGTAGAGGCTCGAAGAAAGCTCTCATTCAATATACTTACTTGTCACTGAATGTATAGGTACAGGATGTTCAAAATTAATTTTCAAAGTTTGTAAAATTTGAAATGTTTTTCGCAACTTCTCATCCTGTATATTTTTAGCTAGTGCAATGTAAAATACATAGACGAACATGTTTTATCCTCCAAACATAGGTATATGAGTTATTTTCATCCGTTTTCGAGTAATTCGCAAATATTACAAATTTTCTTGCTTCCATGACTAAGTTAAGTAGTATTTTTTTTCAAATAGAATCATACTTGCTCTTTCAATCATGCATGGCATGCATTGTTCATGAAGCCCATTAAGCAGAGCATTAAATGCATTTGTATACCTATCTCCTATCTGGGACGAAGTCATTTTCATTGAAGAGGTAACACACAAACAACTTAATACCAATTTTCATTAAGGAATGCTTTTCTTGGAATTGCTGACGGAGCTATTAATTTACTATATCTACAGGGTGTGGTAACTCCTAAACCATAAGAGATGCAGACACAGGTATACAGACACGGTTTTGACAATATCATTAGATGCACCATGTCAAACAATGAAAGAATGACAAGTTTCGTAAAGCTATCTTAGTTAATTAACGGCGGCGTGAGAATTTTTTGTTAGAAATAGACTGTTTCGTTTTTTCTCTGTACCTATAATTCAAGTCAAGTTTCTTTACGCAGATTCTTGATCGGCATCAAATTCCACAGTTTTTGTCTAATTTAACCGTGTCTGTATCTCTTATGGTTTAGGAGTTACCAATACATGCACCATGAAAAATTTACCGGCCTGTATATAGTGTGGACCAAAAGTCCGCCTAGCCTGTATCCTTTGAACCATCTTAGAGCTTTGAAATTCGAAATGGGGCTAATTATTAGTTGAGAAATGATGCTGATTACCACCCACAACAAACTGCCGTGACCTTGAAATGTCAAAGTTGTGACATACCTACAAGTCAAAATTTTTCAATACGATGTGAAAGTTTGGAGAAGATTGGAGTCAAAAAAAAACTTGAGTTCTCGAGTTAAATTAAAATTTTGTCTTAATAGAAATAGTAAATAGATTTATAACGGAATTTACAATTTATAACGACTTAAATTTGCAAGAAATCAAATAAAGTAAGCCCAGGCAATACACTCTTGCATACAAAATAAAAATACATTGAGATGTTAACAATTTATAGTTAAAAAGCATTTCTTGCTATAAATAAAATAAGACCAAATACTTACGTACTGCACATTTTCTTGAATTTTTGTCATTCTACATCGATGATTAATTTTTTAACTTACGTAATTGTTGTATTGTGCACAATGAAATTATCTTTCAAATGAAGGGTCACCATGACCTCTGGTGCCATTTAAAATTTTGGACTTATATGTCACTTTGACTTTGACATTTCAAGGTCATGGCACTTTATGTAAGTGGTAATCGGCATCATTTCTCAACTAATAGCCCTATTCCGAATTTCAAAGCTCTAGCTAAAGCGCGGTTCCAAAGATACATAGTGGGGGGCGGACTTTTGGTCCTTAGGGTAAATGTGTACAAGAGCACGCATTGTATAAAAGTCCGCATTGATGATTTTTCTATAGTAGCGTCATCTTTTAAATGTTTGCTGCTAGTAATTGCAATGAGGTACATGAAAGGCATCTGTGGCCAAAACAGAAATTTACCTGGAAATACATAGTTTTTCCAATAATGGCATTTAAATGCTTCAGGGGGTATTAGGTGTAATTTTTGCCAGCTACACTTTTATTATTTAAGCGGCAAGTACTAACATTTATAGATATGATGGCTCTAGTAATTTGATAGCATGGTTACTACTTATTTGTGTAAACATTGCCATTTGCTTGAAAACTGTAAAAGTCGCAGAAAACTAATTTTCACTTAAGAAAACTTTGCCGAAAGCAAAACGTAGAATTGTCGTGGGTGCGACAGTAAAGAAGAGTAGTTGCAGACGTGAATATACCCGAATTGAATTAAAAAAAATGCAGCAGAGAAGCGGCTGGAACCTCCCCATCGCGTGGATCTTTGTATTCTGTGTAGATAGTAGTCAATTCAACAGATTTTTTTTTATCCTTATCGTCTGACGTCTGTGACTAATTTCGCAATTTTCTGACAAATACCGACATCACCTCGTACATCACCCATCACATTTGACAATATGTTCCTTTTAAGGTTAATCTTTTGCCAACTTTTTGACAATAACTGCCACTTTATGTCATCCACTGTCAGCCTGCTCCCTTTTAATGAGAAAGAATTTTTTCAATATTTTCCACTGAAATGGCAGAAACTGTGAATACATTTTTAGAACCAGAATTTGATCGTCTTTCTAATGGCGACATAAAAAAGAGGCCTTGTATTTAAAATTTTAAGTTGATATGCTTAAATGGCAGTTCGCGTGGGCCAATTGCTCCCAAAAGCCTTTCAGGTCTTCAACGGGTCACCTAATCTCCATGTACCAAATTTCAGCCAATAATCGATTCAGTAATTTGGGCTATAATGTGTTTTTACTGTTATTATAAAATTTCGATTTTTTGAACCAAACAGCGCTAAATGCGAATTAATTTTGTCCTATTTAAAACCAAGATTTGAAGACCCTTCTGATGGTGACAATAAATCTTTCAAAAACTTGTTTTTAATGGTTTAATGATTGAATAATTTTAAATTTGGAAATTGGTGTGCCAAAAGGACACTTTCCGTGAGTCGATGGAATTCAAAATTTGTTCAGCTTTTCGAGGTGTAATACAATCCCTATGTGCAAAATTTCAGCCAAATCGATTCAGGGGCTTGGGCTGTACCGCGATTTTAAAGTTTGATAAAAATCAATTTTTTTTTAAATTTTTGGTCAAAAGGGCACTAAGAATGAATACATTTTTAGAAGCAGAATTTGAAGGTCTTTCTTATGGTGACGTGAAAAATGGGGGTTTGCATTTAAAATTTAAAAGTTGATGTGCCAAAATGGCATTTCCGGTTGCACGATTGGCTCCAAAAGCTTTTCAGATCTAAGTTGGGTTATGAGATGCCTACATACCAAATTGCAGCCAAATCGGCCCAGTAGTTTTGGCTGTGGCGTGTTTACAAACGTACGTACGTACGTACGAACGTACGTACGAACATACACACAGACACATTTTATAAACCACTTTTCTGGGTTCCTGAGACCTCAAAACGTGGAGATCTGGTGCTATCTCAAATTCGAAAATTTTAGTGATTGCAGTAACCTCCCATTTTTTTAAAATTGTGATGGGGTTGGGGAGGTTAAAAGGTCTGAACCGTGGAAATGTTGCTAAATACCAGGGTGGTACAATAGTTTCCTCTTCTTACAACTGCAATACAAGAAAATTTACCCAGAAAGTATAATGCGCACTTTTAAGCTTCCATTCGCGTACTCTTGTATACAAGCTTGTGTACAAGAGTACGAATTTGCACCTAACCCTATAAATGCAAATATCTTTCTTTTTAACAGCCTCTGGACTAAAATGAATTACATGGGATGCTCCTCAGTGGTTATGCTCTGTATTGGTACAAAGCTAACAATTTTTTCGGGTCAAACAAAATTATGATCACCAAACATCCACTAGGTGCGTGCTCTTGTACACATTTAGGTACCCTACTGTATGCTGTATATGTATATAGGTACCTTATTATTCAAGGACTGATAGAACAAAAGAAAACACAAATTTTTATAGTTGGTTTTATATATGGTGTATCGTATCTCTATACTGCCGTGCTAAGCCCAAAAGGCTCTTCTACAGTTGTGGCGGAAAATGAGTTCACATACCGGAATCTTGTTTAGAATGTCTTAAACTACGATGACAAGAGTTGTTGATATCCAATCACTATTTTAGTCAAAATTCGCGAATGAATTGAGCCAATATGCATTGGGTCTTATGGTGTTTTAAAATATAAAATCGTCAAAATATCGTTTCCATCGAAACTATAGGTAGATACGCTTTTTGGGCTTAGCACGGCAGTATAATACTTTGTTGGTATGTTTCTTTTAAAAGAGCAATGGGCCTTATGACCCACCCGGGCCTTTTTAACCCCGGACACCTGATTTGATACCACGCCGCTAGATTCATCAGTATACTCGCTACTTTGTTGCTTATATAGGTTTATTTTTAGTTGAGAAGGGCGAACAAAAATTGGTTTACAGATACCTAGTAAAAAGTTATTCGAAGCTTTGCGCATTCGCCAGTAAACCAACGATGTGAAACATTGGCTGCCTGTAGGTACCTCATCATTAATAGCTATATCTTTCCCCTATTCTGATCCAACCGCCTGTCCTACTAACTTACTGAAGGGTCGTATATGTATACCTACGCCATTATAACTTCGTTCTTGGTATGGACAACTGTAAATCCAAAGTTACATTTCTGCAGTTTTGAACATTCCTATATTAACTGTCGCAGATTTAGATGATTTAAATTATCAAAAAGGCTTTGACAGAAGGTATGGTCTAATGGTATATGATGGAAGTATAACCCTACCTCGCCTTCCTCTGGATGGGTCAGGTAGGTTGAAGTCACCGGGCAATATATATTTGCATATCTGAATCACATATACGAATTTCAATTTTTATTATATTGGTGCGATGAATGATGCATGCAAGCTAAACCTTTGTGTTCTCCATTTCGCCCAAAATCATCATGTCCATCATTTAAAATATACTTACCTATATTTGTATTTTAAAACGCTGAAAACAAACGTCCATCAATTAGGGGGGGCCGTATACCTACATGCTGTCAAAATTTTTTGTTATTATTATTATTTATACATTAATATCCATGAAGTAAATGAGCAGAGGGGAGGCCTCTTTAGATCTTGTCAAGGGGCCCATTACGAACGAGGTAGGTACACCCTACGTCATACTGAATGATGAAAATATAGTTATGAAGTGACCTATCGCCAAATTCGATTTTACGCGGCAGGAAATAATGTCAATTTTTCATCCCACTAATAAGCGGAAAGAGATGCGCGCGATCGCCCAAATAATTCCCGCGCAAATATTTGGACACGTCCCGAATTTACGAGGGCATTAATAAATTTTATAACGCGGAAGGGAAAGTCTCGAGTTTCCTCTTCCTGAACATTCTTCGCAAAACCTTATCTCCGTCCGCAACTTGTCATCGCGCTGGCGATCGCAGTTGCATAAACCTACTGGTATACAGCGGGGCGCAGATTTATCGGGGCCAGCGCAACCCCCAGCCTTCCATTCATCTTTTTCGCCACCTGTCCCGACAGATCGTAAACAGTCGCGTTATCTATCGGCCGACGATTTTCGAATGTTTACGTGACGTCAGGGAGCACGTGGCGGCGTTGACGAATCCAGCAAGTGGTGGATTTTTATAGCGGTGGGGGCGGGGCGTCCCATCAATCCGTCACGTAAGGAACGGCAGGTAGGCGTCAAGGCCGCGCCGTCGCTCAACCAATCAGGCGGTACGCCATATTGCTAGAGGGGCGTGGTTAACCCTTTCGACGATTGCCTCATTGATACTAGGCCCACTAGATTACAACAGGTAACGCTGTGGATGCGCCACGTGGCACCACCGCTTCTCGTTCCCTCCAAAACTGATCTTAAATTATTATTGAATCGCAGATTGTGTACCTTACCTAAGTTATCTATTATCTACTTACCTATTTACTGGGTATGTAACGTGACATGTTTTAAATTTCTAATTAGAGTTGGCCTTGCCCGAATGACGTATGTTTCCATTTGGTGCAGACGTCAAAATCTGTCAACTTGTTTGACATAACCTAACTAAGTCTCGACATGAGTCACCCCGGACGCCACCAACTGCAATTAGAAATTTTAAAAATGTCACGTTATACCTATCTATTATGTTAGCCTATTGGCCACCATCACCGCGTTCACATCATGTGTGAGGATTTTTCCAGACTAAATTTTCAACACATAACCCGTTGCTGTTTCTTTTTAGATTCTCTGGGCCTGTTACCTGAATGTGTTAGTGTGTTCAAAAATTTATATATCCTAACAGCGCCCAGAAGTTTGTTGTAAACTTGTAAACTAGGTACATCAACATTATCAACTGCATAATTTTGTGTATTAAGTGATGGTGATGCCTCCTCTATTGAGGGCCGCGCTTCAAGGCCCGAGGCGGGGGACTTTGCCTCCCTGCGCCCCGGGCCAATTCGCTCCGACAAACAACTTGAATAAAAGGTGATTTAAGTAAAAACGTGCAAGAGTATAGGTATACGAAATGCAAAATGATTAAGAGTGCGCGGGGTGAAATTTTGCGAATAAGTACCTAATTTTATGCAATTAGGTACAAATATATCATTGATGTGACCATATAATGAGCAGGCACAACTGAAAAAGTGACAAGTCTTATTTTCACGGAAGAAGGTGCCGCCGAGGGTGAACACGAAAAAGATTCTCGTTTGATTAAATAAATTGATTTTGTTAACATTAATTTTTTGGAAATAAATAGGTAGCAGGTGCCTATAGGTACTTGTTGAAAATAAACGATTTTGGGGGTATTATTACAATTATTGCATAATGTAGATATTAACTAGTTATAACCGACCATATGAGGGAATGCACCCCACGAGATTTAAGCGACATCTAGTAAGCGGTTCTCGAAATTATGGCACTTTACCGGCTTCACCCTATTAGTCCTGAATTAGTGCATCGTCTTTATTGTTGAAAAAGGGGGGTTTCACATCGTTTCGAATGCTTAGGGTACCTATCAGCGATCGTCATCAGGTGAATGATATAAGCATCGAGCATATGGCATCACAGTGAAAAATTTTGCTAGTGTAAGCTAGTGTACGCAAATTTGGGTTCACTAGTAGTGTAAAGTGATACACTATTTTTACTCTACCAATCTGTTAGTGTTTAATAACTCTAGTTGTGTAAACTAAGCCGCAGTGTTAATTATTAACTCATTGCGCCTGCTGGGTTAACTCTAATAGTGTAAGTTACTTCAATATACGCACATGCGCGTTAGAGCATTTGAAACCGCACAAGCTAGTTTAGTTTGCATTTTTCACTACGCGTGGGCTGAACAGGTGTTTTTTGTGTGTGCTGTTTTTGTTGGTTTTGTTTTGCAGTAAATTGTTATTGGACTGCGCCGTTGAAGGTAAGCTTATTTTAACTACCTATTGTAGGAATGATTGTTTTAGGTACATATCTCAACATTCTTATTCTGAATTCATTTTAAAACAGCCAACTCTATTTTTTCAGTTTTGCCATGCGATTCATTAAAGGAGGATTCAAGTCAAGAAATCGATGTTGATTCTAATGAGAAAGGAGCGTCTGAGTCCAATGGTGTTATCAAAATTTAAAAATTCTGTGCCGTTTTGAAGATATTCAGAAAAAATAGCTAGAAAGATGACCTCATCTTTACACGATTTCTTGTCCATCTTGATGATATTTCCAGACGTCGGCTGAGTATTGGTTTGTCCGAACTCCTACGTGTTTCCTATGGAGTTAGGACAGTCGACAGCAAGTGTGGTATCATTTGAGGGCTCAGACAACCAAGATCAACTGGTGCTTCGCTCGAGGAAAAATTTCAAGAAGGACGAGGGACTCCGGGTATAGTGCATCCACATCAGGCATACGACAACCGCTACATCTAACAATGGAGGTACCGCCTAGCTCAATAAATAAAATTGAATAATTCTTTGATACGTATTCCAAACTGGTGGATAATTTTTGAATTCTTTTTAAATAAACGTCGTTAAGGAAATTCTGTTTTAATATTTTTATTATGGGTAGGGGGGGCATTATTGTTATTGTGGTTACACTATTAGTGTACAATTACACTATTTAGTGAAGAGTATTACTCTAAATAGAGTTGAGTAGTTTCCTAGTGTAACTTTGATTTACACTAGCGTAGTGTAAAAGTTACACTAGAAGTAACACTACTGCTAGAGTTAAATTTTTACACTATCTAGTGTGGACCTATATACACTTTAGATAGAGTTGCTTAGTGTTGAATAGTGTATTAGGATTTTTCACTGTATATAGGTATAACAGTGAGACAAATTAATGCTCTTTTTTATAGCGCTTTCGACAGCAACACCTGTTATCTGTACCTATATAGGTATTTAACGCCCAGAAATAATATTCCGGATAGCCGAATTAGTTTGTAAGTAAATCGAACATAAGTATAGATAAATGTGTTTTTGAAGGCATGCACGATGTAAACATTTAAGTTACTGATTTTATGGTTTACATTAACAATCCATAAATCGCCTTTTGTTCATGTCGTTCATTAACAGTTTTGGTACCAGGAATGCAAATATTAACTCCTGAGCTTAGAGGGTTTAATTTTTGTTTGTTAGGTACTAAGTATAGGTATAACAATTTCTTGCTTGGGCGAAAGTATACCTACACAGTATGAGACATGCCTTGGTGCACGGTATACAGAGAGACGTGACATAATTTAAATTGTATTATTGAAAAACATGGTTAGTTGATTCTTCGACGATTTTTAACTTTATAAGTAGATACGTGAGACAAGCATATACCTATACCAAAACTGTTGATGATGAGCCCAAAAATAATCATTGTTGCCGAAAAGGGTGTTAAGCAAGTATGAGTAGGTACCTACTTTCATTTAGGTACAAAGATGATGGACAATTTTTTAATTTTCATTCAATTTTATATTATTCTAGCAATAAAGATCAATTTGAAAGCGAATGAAAACGTTTATCATTGACGTGCTGGAAATGCCACTTTTGAAGGATTAATGGAACTCCTCGAAAAGGAATAATTTTAACATTTTCTGAAGGTAAGCCCGTGAAGAAAACAATAAATTACAACGTGCAGCTGCGTACAACTTTGTCTTCCGATTAAAACAAAAATATATCTACAGGGTGAGTCAAATGGGAGGCGCACATATATATACAGGGTGAGTCAAACGGGAGGTGCCACCCTCCAAAACTTCGTTCGCTTTCACATGGATCGGAACCATTTTTGTTAACGCATCAGTAGTGGTCCCATCAAAATCTTTTAAGTATCTCGTTATTGGCTAACGGCACCTCACTTTGTTCTTTTTAATGGCACCCTGTATATTTCTTTATTGTGTCATGTAGCATTTATGATTCTCTTTACAATGATGTAATAAAATCATATTCTTACTTACATACCTAATATAAATTTAAAGTATGGATCTGGCCCTTTATCTTACAAACTATTCACATTATCAAAAAATTGTTACAATAAAAGAAAGGTAAATTTAGACGCATCTGTTGATGTGATTAACTCGAAATAATCTTGTAACAAAAAAGGGTATGACGTACGGTATGTACGTCATACCCTTTTATTTACTTTATCTCGATATCTTCTTCACCGAATTTCACTTATTACTTACTCAGTGAAACTCGGTGAAGAAGATATCGAGATAAAGTGAACCGCATCAAAAGATGCACTTAAATTTACCTTTCAACTTTTACTGGAACAATTTTTGATAAAGTGAATAGTATGTAAAATACAGGGCCAGATCCGTGCTTTTAGGAGCACGTTCAATTGACATTTTCTCTAAACTTACATTATGTAAGAGTTTGATTTTATTACATCGTTGTCAAGAGAATCAAAAATGTTACATGATACAATAAAGAAATATACAGGATGGCATTTAAAATAACAAAGTGACATGCTGTTAGCCAATGAGATAAAAAACATTTTGTGACCACTGATGCGGTCGAAATGTCATATCACGTTACGAAAAATGGTTCCGATCCATCGGAAACGAGCGAAGTTATGGAGGGTGGCCCCTCCCGTTTGACTCACCCTGTATACCTACAGGATGCGAGATTAAAACTCCAGAACGCTAGGTATAACTTTGTTATTTGTGGTCCGATTTTAGTGAACTAAAAGCTAGATGAAATTGCGCATAAAACACTACAAACTCAAGATGGTTTTGATTTTTATCAACTTCAACTTGAATGTCAACTGGGTGTCAACTTTCATTTTCAAATGGACATACCCAATTTTTTTTCTCAGTCTAACAGCTAATTTTTTTCTGTGTCTTCTGATGTATAGTAGTCCAAATCCTGTAAGGTTATATGGCCCTCATAAAAATTTTGCATTGTCTAAAAGCCAATTGAGGGAACAATGGGCCAGCAGTGATGATAATGTAAACAAACCAGGTAAAGCCTTTGCTGAGCTGCCAGAGCCGGACTCCAACTTAGCGCCAGTCGAGGCCGCATCGATTATATACGATTCCAGCGCGTATCTTGTTCTATTTCCGTAATTATTTGATGTATTAATTGTAGGTATAGTCTTAATAAATTACTAATTAAATAAATTAATTTTTCTGATGTTAATTTTATTTCATTGGGGAAAGAAATTTTGAAGCCGGGCCTGCGAGGCTACCAAAGGTGCAGTGCGGGAAAAACCCCAGGTAATGACCTATTAGGATTATTTACAAATTTTATTGCCGCCATATAACCTTACAGGATTTGGACTACTATACGATAAGTTGTGTTTGGTTTATAATTAGTTCTGAAAATAATTATAAATTTTTGCCAAAATTAGAATAATTTTTACCAAAAATTTTCGAATGTGCTGTGGATCTGATAGAAACTTAACAAAACAATAATTAAAATATGTTGTTTTCTAACATGTAAAATGCATTTCGAGAATTTTTTTCGAGGCACACTTGAAAATTTAACATAAAAAATTGAAATGTTGACAATAATTTTCATTACTTTCAAAATTTATTATGAACCAAACTCAACTTATTGTACATCAGAAGACGCAGAAAAAAATGAGCTATTAGACTGGGTAAAAAAAATTGGGTGTGTCCATTTGAAAACGAAAAGTTGACATCCAGTTAACATTTAAGTTGAAATTGATAAAAATCAAAACTATCTCTAGTTTGTAGTGTTATGTGACAAATTTCATCTGCTTTTTAATTCACTAAGATCGGACCACAAATAACAAAGTGCTGGAGTTTTGATATCGCACCCTGTACAGGGTGATTCAAGTATGCAGTCATTAATCTTCAGGGGTGATTCTACATCAAAAAAGATGAAGAAAAGTTCCTATAAACATTTGTCCGGAATACGCTCCTGTCGGTCCTCTGAAGGGGCGCCCAAACTTCGGTTGTTATTGAATAAATCAGAAACCGTTTGGGCTACAGCGACGAGTTTTGGCACTGTCTGATATCAATAAGCTCCATGAGATTATGTTATCAGCCAAAAGGGGATTTTACCAGAGGCGTACGTTCGAAATATAGGGGGGGTCTTTTTCACTCAATTTTTTTTGTGCGAACCTTTTTTGACATTTCCTCTCCGGAATAAGCTTGTCTGACTAAAATTACATAAAAAAGCCCCTCTGATGTTACTTCGTAGGACCAAGCTTTGTTAAAAAACGAAAGTTTATTTTCAATCAATTACAAAACTCGACGGATTCTAAATATTAATGACTTAAAGTAAATGTTCAAAAAGGCCACCATTCATTTCTACACAAGATAGTAGCTTGCAATTCATTTTGAATCTAATACTCGATCAAAAATTCCTGGCCTGTTCCTTATGGTTTGACAACCGATTACTACACGTTCCTGTAATTCATCAAGATTAGCCACTGGTGTTGCATACACAGGGCTTTTCAAATATCCCCAAACAAAATAGTCCAGAGTCGAGTTTTGTAATTGATTAGAAATAAATTTTCGTTTTTTCACAAAGTTTGGGAAATGCAGATAAATATTTTGATCCACTTTTCTTGAAAACGCTTGGTCCTACGAAGTAACATCAAGAGGGGCCTTTTTATGTAATTTTGGTCAGACAAGCATATTTCAGACAGTGTACAAAAACTCGTCGCTGTATAGCAACGCTTCCTGATTTATCTCCAGTTTAAGCTTAACGTTCTTAAAAAGTACTGTGAGGAAAACGAATTAACGGTAAATACAGGTAAAACAAAAGTTCTCGTGTTTAAAAAGGGAGGCAAGAATGAAAATCCAAACCTCACCTATGGTAGTAATAAACTGGAAGTTGTGAAGAAATATGTATATTTGGGGGTACCCTTCTCTTCGTCGGGCATTTTCTGCGAGGCGTCTAAACATTTTGTTAGTAAGGCTAGCCAAGCGGCAGCCAACGTCTATAATATCCTCTGTGATTCGAAGTCAAACAGCTGGGACACTAAAACGAAACTCTTCAAATCTTGTATTGCGGCTGTCCTTCTTTATGCCTCAGAAATTTGGTCCCTCAGATACCTTAAAAACATAGAAAGAGTTCAATTGCAATTCATCAAACGCATCCTTAACTTGCCCAAATGCACACCAGACTCCTACGTAAGACACGAAACTCAGACCAGTAGACTCGAGCTTGAAGTACTGAAGAGTTCCATCAACTGGTGGTTTAAGATTCTTAAAATGCCCGAAACTCGTCTTGTAAAGGTTTGCTACAATCGTTTGAAACATCTGGAGGCTTGTGGTGGTGTACCCAATAAACAGTCCTTAAAGTATAATTGGGTGGGTCAATTTCGTGGGCTATTATCGGACAACAACATGTCTTTTATTTGGGACCAACAGATCTTTTCGTACTCGAATGCTCATTTAAACTCTATAATAGAAGACCGCCTACTTTTGCAAATCAGAAAAGAAAAGGAATGCATTCTTGAGTCTAGGTACTCTGACATATATAGATCTTTGGTAAGCCAGTTTGAATTTTCAGGCCGTTATTTAAAGATAATACAAGATGTAAACAAGACGCGTCTATTTAGCCAGCTACGAATGTGCCACTCCAAAATCTTGTATCTGAGAATAAGGGACACCAAGTACGTTATTGACCAGACCCAAATGTGCTCAATGTGCAACAAAGGGGAGCTTGAAACGATTTTCCATGTTTTCGGGAGCTGTCCACTTTATGAGGGAGGCATTTGCCGGATTTTGCGCTCTCAGATGTCAACTTTTTAATGCTGCTCCAGTCGGCAGACCATTTAGTGATCACTGGACTTTGTAACTATTTTGAAGACTCTATGAGACTGCGGCGGTTCGTTACGGATGAGGGGGACTAAGTCGTGTGTCTTCTCTGTCTTTCTTATATGCTATGCTGTTGCCCTCTGACTGTTCTACCTTTTGTACCTTATCTTTTGATGTCCTTGCTATTATTAATGTTAGCACTATTCCTACTTGTTACAATCATTCGCTATAAGCAATCAATTATTGTTAATTTACTATATATAATTACTTATTACATTTTTCTCTTATTGTATGATTCAAATGAATTATGACAATAAATACTATTATTATTATTATTAACGCTTCCTGATTTATTCAATAATAACCGAAGTTTGGGCGCTCCCTTAGAGGACCGCACCCCCTTAGGAGCGATTTCCGGACACATCATGTTTATAGGAACTTTTCTTCATCTTTTTTGATGTAGAATCACCCCTGAAAATTAATGACTGCATACCTGAATCACCCTGTATATACGTATAAGTATATTAACAATTTTTCGTCTCACTGTGCACCACCTTCCCTTCCTTATTACCATCATAGGCAGGGCCAGTTTTTGAACATAAAACGTAAAATCAATATACATCATATGTTGTAACAATTGAAAATAAAATAAACATTTGCTGTTAATTAACTGTTAATTATAATTAAGAATAGGTATAAACGTATAAGAACAATTATGTTCGCGGTTTTACTTGAATGAGTAGAATTTTAACCTACTTCCTACATAACTTACTTAATTGGATAAAGGTGTGCCGATGCCTGGTCATAATTGCAAATATTTTTTATTAAACTAAATTTATTTAAGATAAATAGTTACTTAGTTATAATAAGAAGACACCATTACGTAGTTTATGAATTTCTCTGGATAATGATGGTTAAAAATAATGCACGTCTCGCTGAATTAAGAATTAAAAGTATAAGGTTACGATGTGCTCGTAATTTACTTATATTTTTCAAATGTGGGTCATACGTCTTTTGTTATAGGTGTGGTATTGACTATTGAAATTAATTATGATCTTTACCTACATATCATCACGAAAGTCTCACAACAAAGGATTATATTAGGTATTTAAGTATAGCTACTCTTCCTCAATAAAAGAACGACTTAAAAGTTATTTCATGTATTGGCAAGATGTACATGACGTATCGCTCGATAATTTATCATCTTTACTGGTTGTGGGTGTAACCTGGGAATGTAAACATTTATCTAATAAATGCGCGGGTTATATCTTTATGAGACTAGGGCCAGGGTTTTTAGTTTATTTAAATTACGTGCGATGTGGTAGGTGTGACAATTAATCATGGAGATATCAAGGGAGGACATCTATTGAAAACAAATTTAATTTCTCTAACGTTATCGTACCTATATGTATAAAATTAGAAAAATCCAATTGCCAAAAACACCCAATTTTTTTTTGTGACTATCTGCATCATCAGTATAGGGACCGGATTCTAGGTTAAATGCCTTTTTTCGCGTTTTAGGTATACCTACACAAAAATAAACTGAAAATAAATTTGTTTCGTAAAATTTCGAGTTAGATATACGATTTTATTTTATATAAAAAACCTATTTCGGCACTTGATCACCTAGGTAAACAATTAAATTAACCTCAAAAGTGCTTTTTAGCCTCCCCACTCCACTTCACTACTTAAAAAAAAGAGAGGTTACTGCAATCACTAAAATTTTCGAATTCGAGATAAAACCCGGATCTATACGTTATGCGTTGTTTGCTTCTAGCATGTGCCTCATTATTTGTTTTTGGCATTAAAAAAATTAGGCATAAGTAATTTGTTGTTTGTTAATCCAATGTGATCAGGTGTATGTGACAGAATATATTCAAGAAAAAGCAAATACCCAGTAGGTAAGATTTTGTTGGTTTTCAGAAACTGCAAGCAATTCTAGCCTAACTTATACACAAATTTTAATATTAACACAAAAACGTGGAAAAAATCTCCCGGGGATGTGTGGATGTTAACGTGAGGTTTATTGATGCTCCAAACAATCCGTTTTGAAAAAAAAAATTCACCATAAGACCTATTTTTATTATAACCATTGAATTCAGTTGTTTTCACATGGTCACAAGAGATTGAAAAAGTCGGTGTATAGGTACTTTTTGCAAATCTGTAATAAAAAATGTAGGTTTCCATTTAAAAAAATTCAGTTGACCTTCATTTGACCTTGAAAATTACCTTGAATCAAAATGGCGTCGATGCCATCTATTTTCCCCCTCGAATGCTGTGCAAAAACTCAAAATCCTACGATACACCTTTCGAAAGATATTTGAAAAAAACGTTTAAAAATGAAGATCTTTGGCGGCTTATAACATCAAGAGGAATCACAATTGACCAATAATTTTTGCACCAAGCTTCATCATTTGAACAGTAGATTCTGTGGTATAAAGGATGTGGAGTCTTTCAGACTCACCCTGTATATACCTAAGTACACACACAATCAATATAAAACATCGCCGCATATCACATGTGATTAGACAAACTCGGCCTGCGGCCTCGTGATACAAATTTCGTATGCAATATGCATGCAATAATGTGTGTATCCCACTTTATTGTGTAAATAAATATATACTCTTATAACGCCAAATTTATATCTGCCATTCGGTCGTATATTATACAATCCGGGAAACATATATAATATTAGCACTTCTCGTGTCGGGAATCTCTGGCATAAAACGCGTTGTTATCGAAATTTACAATATTAGAAGGGATTACACATGGAGTTGGTCTTAATAAAACGTAGCGAGTTATGCAAACTCCGGAACTACACACCGGAGCGCGCATTTCCCATTATAAAATACGACCGCAGTGACGCTTTCGTTATTTATGCAATTACGGCAGTAGATTAAAAAAAACCAAGAAAACAAATCAGCGTAATGTCAAATGCATATTTTCCTCCGTTATTGCGGCTATTTGCATAGATCAAGATATTCGTTTCGTAATGTTTATAGTGGAATATTATTTTACGGCAGGCTATTTTTAGACTTTATTGTCTGTTTGTTGAGTGCAGGAATAATAGACCTGGAAAGGGAGTTCGTGCATGGGCGCTAATAAAACCCATACCATGATGGCAAAGACTCCCAGAGATATCTCGGAAAAATTACTAAACCGACCGCGTATACCTATTCATTTATTTATTGCTATTTAAATTGCATCCCATAGTCCCAGTATAGGTACACTTACCTATACATATACATATTATAATTATTATGTAATTATATTTAGGTGTAGTTAGTAGCGTATAATTACACCGATCGTTCAAGCACGCTGTAAATTTAATAATTTACAACTAACATCTTGTATATAATTCTTCATTTAATCCGTGAGCTGGCGCCACCAGCAATACACTTCACCATTACTCGTAAACAGCAACATATACAAGATTTAATAATGTGTCTCTCACGTTCGGATATTCCATGCTGAAGAGCCCGTAATAAGGGCGAAACAGCTGTCCATGGATTCCAAAGTGAAAGTGAGAGGCACAAACACATTTTAATACGGTGCTCGTTTGACGAGACAATCGACGCAGCGTAACGTGCATGGTGTCTAATTCAATGCAGGTAGGGGTATTTAGCCCTCTGAGTAGTTGTTTCACCACGTCATAATATTGATCGCCTTGCGATCTCCTACAAACAATGTCGGTAAAATAATTCATAACTATTTTTTTTATAATTCTTCATTTAATCCGCGAGCTGGCGCCACCGGCAGTACACTTCCCCTCCCTATTCGCTGAAAATAAATTTCTAGTTTTCTTTGTAGAAAGTATTTTTGATTCATCAGTTTGCACCTATTAATTCTATAAAGTAGAGCTTAAAACAGAGTATACCTATTGAATAATTATTATGCAGGGTATCTCAGATCGCTCGCACCAAATTCTAATGGAGTATTTAGGGGTAAATTCTGAGTTGTTTTTGAAAATTTTCATGGTCCAATATTTCTCGAGTTATAAAGAGATTTAAGAGGACCAATCTGATTTCAGCTTCGAATTGCTTAATAAGGTAATTTAATGTTAGGTAGCAAGATACTATCAATGAAAATTTATATTGTTGTATCTTGTTACCTATAGGAAATAGTGCGCCTAAGGTTAAATTATACCTTAAGCAATTCAGAGCTGAAATCTGATTATAGTCCTCTTAAATCTCTTATAATTCGTAACTCGAGAACTATTGGACCCTGGAAATTTTCAAAAGCACGGATCGACTCAGAATCGAATCCTGAAAACTCCATTAGAATTTGGTGCGAGCGTTCTGAGTATACCTACATACACCGTGTTGCCATATTTTTGTGTAGGTGTGTAGTATTTTTTTTTGCTGACACTAGGTTTTCTTAGTAAGCATAATAAAAAGTGAATCAGTTGAGGATCTTCAAAAAGTTCAACATTTTCTTCAGGTGTTTCTTTAAAAGGATGACACATTTTTATACAATAAAATCGATGTCGCTAAGCTATGCCATCTCAAAGGTTAACATTTAAGTTCGCAACATTCCAACCAAAAGGTGACTGTATGCTCTTCGTTTTAGATTTAACAATTTTATTCAAAACAGCGGAAAACTGATCTATTGTTTTATTAGGAGGAAAACGGACACTTTTTGTGATGAGACCGGAAAGTTTGCTGGCGAACGAAGCGAGCCAACAATTCCGGGCGAATCACAAAAAGTTTCCTCGGAATAAAACATACAATTTTTTCTTCGAATGTATAGAAAGAATAATTAAAAAAGAATCAAAAGTACTTAAAAGGAAACTTAACATCTAGTTTTCACTGACGTTTCTTGATTTTATAAAAAAATTGACGACTTGAAGTTTTTCAAAGACAAATAATTATACCCAAAAATTTCGGGTTATACAATTTCGAGTGTAAACAACGCTGAAAGTCGTAAAAGGAGCAAAATATTGCTACAGAGAAGTTAAAGGGTAAAACGGTAAATTAAATCTGTAGGGATAAGAAGAAAGACCATTTCATAGTTTTTAACTTTTAATCTTGATGACCTATCAAAACTTTATCAGTAGATTACTCTATGAAAAATATGAAAAATAGTTCCCTATGAACATATGTCGAAAAATAAGTCGTAAGGGAGCTAAGGCCCTTTAAAACGGGCCACTTTGAAAGTGTTTTTTTCTAAATACCTTCAAAACGGTTAAAGATAGCAACGTGAAATTTGGTATCTTTACTGTCTTTGATGCTGAATTTACTACTGAGGAGAAAATTTTCAAATTTTGATCATAAGCATCTCATGCAGGAGGGGCTTAGGACTAAATTTACTCAAACATTTTCGTAAGTAGTTTTTTCTCAAATTTTATTCCAGAATCTGAAAATTAGAGGTTTTCTAAGTAAAAAAAATGTGAAGCAGAGAAGCGGCTGGAACCTCCCCAACGCGTGGGTCTTTGATATCCGTGACTTGTGTTTAAGATTTTAAAGTTAATATGCCTAAATGGCACCCATTTGCTCCCAAAAGCCTTTCAGCTCTTCAACGGGTCACCTGACCTCCATGTACCAAATTTCAGACAAATCCATCCAGTAGTTTGGGCTATAACGTGGTTTCAGTGTTATTACAAAATTTCGATTTTTCTACCCAAAGGGTAATAAATGCGAATAAATTTTATCTCATTTAAAACCAGAAATTGAAGACCCTTCTGATGGTGACAATAAATCTTTCAAAAATTTGTTTTGGATGGGTAAATGAGAGAATAACTTAAAATTTGGAAATTGGTGTGCCAAAACGACACTTTCCGTGGGTCGATTGAATCCAACATTTGTTCAGCTCTTCGACGTGTAATACAATCTCCATGTGCAAAATTTTAGCCAAATCGGTTCAGGGGGTTGGGCTGTACCGCGATTTTAAAGTCCGATAAAAATCTCGATATTTTTAGTTTTTGGTCAAAAGGGCACTGACAGTGAATACATCTTTGGAAGCAGAATCTGAAGGCCTTCCTTATTGTGACGTGAAAAATGGGGGTTTACATTTAAAATTTAAAGGTTGATGTGCCAAAACGGCATTTCTGGTTGCACGATTGGCTCCAAAAGCTTTTCAGATCTAAGTTGGGTTATCACATGCACACGTACCAAATTTCAGCCAAATCGGTAGAGTAGTTTGGGCTGTGGCGCGTTTACGAACGAACGAACGTACGTACGAACGTACGAACGTACGTACGTACATACATACAGACACATTTTAAAAACCACTTTTTTGGGTTCCTGAGACCTCAAAACGTACAGATCCGGTCTTATCTCGAATTCGAAAATTTTAGTGATTGCAGTAACCTCCCTTTTTTTTTAAATGGTGAAGTGGAGTGGGGAGGTTAAAATGGTACTCTTGTTGGACATCGATAGAATGCGCCCTTTTCGAAAAAAATAATGGCATGTAATTGGCTCAGGGCTCCAAAATTTGTGACAGGAGACATCAAAATATGGTAAACAAGTTGATGGGACGGTACCTTACTTCATTCTAGAAAGAAAAGCTCTTATGGGTATGTCCTTCAAGCAACATGCTTTCTAAGACCCCATTTCAAAGACCAGGAAGCATTTTTCGACCCATACCCATAGGAACTTTTCTTTCTAGGATGAAGTAAGGAACTGTCCCATGAACTTGTCTACGATATTTTGATGTCTTCTGTCGCAAATTTTGGAGCCCTGAACCAACGAAAAGCCATTTTTTCATATTTTTCATGGAATAATCTACTGGTAAAGTTTTGACCACTAATTTCGGGACACCCGTATACAAAATTAATTTAAATAACGACAAATTTAAGAATAGCGTTACTAAAAGGAGACTGGTTGGACCATCAGTAGAAAAACTATAATAATTCCAGAATTATGGAAATTTTTGGAATGGGATGATGAAGTTCCAATAGAATTAGCAAAAACGTACTAGATAGCGTGAGATTAAGTGGCTCCTTTTAAGTGCAAATTGAATTGAGTTATTCAAATAGCAAAACAGCATACTTTTGTGACTTTCGAATTCCTTCTAAAATGTTATCTATGTCTCAACAACCCATTTCGCAAACTATTTTTTCTTGAAAGCCTAAATGTTTTTAGTTGTAGGCCATCAGGATCCTCTCCAACGGTGAAACCTGGACTAAAAAGGGTACGAAGTGTGAATACATTTTGAAGGACACAATTTGAAGACTTTTCGTATGGAGATGCTAAAAATAGGAGTTTATACAGGGCGTTTCATAATAACGTTCCAATATTTTAGGGGGTGATTCTACATAAAGAAATAGCAAGGAAAGCTCCTATCAAATGAATCCGGAAATGCTTCTTAAGAGAGGTAGCACCACTATTTCGGTTTTTTCTAAATTTCTCCGGAATGGGTCCATATGCAAACGCGAAAGGTACAGTGCACTTCTGACGGATGGCCATTCTAGCGCTGTGGATAAAATTGTAAAATTCTTAACAACGTCGTTTTAACTTTGGGGGGTGGGGGGTAAATATACTCCTCACTGCCAGAGCTGGGCTACTCAGTATCGAAATGTACTTGAAGTACAGTACTGATTACTTTTGGTACTTAAAGTACCGGTACTTAAGTACTTTGAAAATTCGGTACTGGTACTGGGTATTTCAAGTACTTCTTAAAAGTACTTGATACTGGTACTTGAATATTTTTTTCGAGCGAAGTATTTGTACTTGGTATTTTAAACCATGCGGCATCAAGTACTTAAGTATCGAGTACTTAAGTGTCGAGTACTTAAGTATCGAGGACTTAAGTATCGAGTACTTAAATATCGAGTTCAGTACTGAATCTTTTACTGAAAAATAAGGGGTTTTTAGAGTATTTATTAGGTTGGGGCAAATCCAAGAACGACTTCACTTTGTTCATTTCTTAGAAGCCTGAAATTCGCAAAACAATGCCATAAATCTTATTGAAATGGAGCACTTTTTGCGTGGTGTCGTTATCAGAACTCGAAATTATTACGGGCACGGGGTGCAGACTGCAATCCTGTCAATTTTTCATGTAAATAAAATGACAGTCAGACGGGAGCAAATGATATTCAGGGCCTCAATTTTTGTTACAAATTTGGAGCCCCCTCAATTTGAAAACGCAGCCACACCTGAGCATGATTCCTGCATTTGCTGGTTTAAATTAACTAAAACTATAATACATATCGTTATTGTGGTGGAGCAAATCATATACCTACCAAAATTGTCGCTAGCCCGCTGTCTATAAGAGTACTCAATAACAAGTAGATACTCAGTCTCTTATTTTACTTAAGTACTGTGTCAAGTACTTAAGTATTTTATGAAGTACTTAAGTACTTTATTAAATACTCAGTCCCTTATTTTACTCAGTACTTTTAAGTATTGGTACTGGTACTGGGTACTTAACGTGTGCGCACTAGTAAAGTACTGGACTGCAATTTTCAAGTACTTCTATCCAGTACTGGTACTTGATACTTGAAGTATATTCAAAATATCAAGTACTTAGTACTTGATACTTAAGTACTTTTTTTCGGTACTTGGCCCAGCTCTGCTCACTGCTTTGGACGCTAGCTTTTTTGCATTTTGCCTAAAGCCTAAAGGTACTTATTGAGGTAGGTACAATTAAGTCTCAAACAAAGCAGTAATTTGGTACGTACTTGGAAAATTTCCGAGTGATATACTTAGGTATATTGTAGGTATTCATTAATCTGAAAATGGCAATTGATGCAATAATATAGGTACCTAAGGAGAATAAATTAGGTTTCCATGCAGAAATAATTTATGAGGTACTTTCGGTATCTATACGACTCATGATTTTCCAAACAACAAATTTTATAGCCAAAATGCTACCGAAACGTAAACCGGGAATAGATTTGAAGATTCTTAGAAAAGTAGCAAAATGGCGACGGTACTAAAAATTTTACAGCGTGAGATAACCGTAGGTGGTCATTACGCGCCGACGATAAGCCCCGATTTATGAATTTAAAGCACCATTAACGAGAAAGTCCAACCGAATTTGAGCCAAATATCACGAAATTAGAATTCAAGAATTTGAAATTGTAATGAGCCATTATCAAAATCTGCCTACAAATTACGAAAACAAAGAAGAATACAGCCCACTTGACTCGAATCGTGTATAAACATGGGAAAACAACTTACTTAAGCTCATGTCTGCGTATATAAAATATAAAAATACCTGTTCGAAATAAATTAGATGTCTGAAAGATACGGGCCGGGCGTCATGAATTATTTATGTCATCAATGGAACGTATTTCTCTCATTTATCCATAAAGCGCGATTATTAGATTTTAAAAATGTCTTTTTGTCGTCATCACCTCCAAAACTTTGCACGTCCGACTAAATTATAATTGGGAAACGATAGATTCTTGTCGCACAAATTGTTAATGATCCTTGATTTAAGATTATTTTGAGCGGTTTGATAAATAACTGAAGCTTCTCGTTAGTTTCATTGACGTTATCGCCTCTTCGGTATCTTCACTCGAGATAAGTCCTCTGAATTTGTTTAGAAAGTTCAGAGTCAAAAGCTCGGCGATTGCGTAAGTTTTTCTGTTATTATTTTCCTCCGTTATCTCTAATTACGTCGACTTGTTCGTCAAGAGACAGTCATTTCGTTCTTTTCCCAGAATTTCTTGTCCAAATATTTTAATTAACCTTCAAGTTTTATTAATTAAACTTGAAAATTACAAGACTCGATTGACGGACGCATTATTATGATCTGATGCTGTCTTATGCCAAGAAATGGACAACTGACACTACTAACAGATCCCTGCTACAATTTGTATTAGTTACTAAGTAAGTATATAAATTATTTTTAATTGTTTCTATTCTTTAATGTTTCAACCAGAAAAAATTGTAAAAATAATTTTGGGAAAAAGTAATTGCGCAGTTCAATTTGTATCGAAAAAATTAACTTGACGTGTTTTTGCGTTTTTCAAAAATCTTAATTTTTCCGCGACTTTTCGATGTTTTTGAAAATTTATAGGTAGCTAAGGTCATTTCCGATTAAAGCGGAAGTGAAAAAAATACTTCGATACACACGCAGGTACCTACCCCATCCAGAGCTCCATTTGGAGTATATAAAGTTTATTGACATTGTTTCACTAATAGATGAGAAATTCGTGAGGTGTCAGAAAGACCCTGTATACAGAGCCTTCCAATGAAAAGGAGCCACCCCGAATATCTCGTAAATCAAATAAAATATGAAAATTGGCTCGGACTGAAGTCAATCAACTCCTTCAAAAGTTACAATGAAGAACATTAGCTGGTTTTGGGTTAAGTTAATCCTGTAACTTTTGAACGAGTAGATGCATTACAGAGATGATGTGTCACAAAGGGACATAATGTTACTTAAAATTGGCCATAGACGGTGCTGAGGGTTGAACGAATGTCAAAAATTTTTACAAAATTGAATTCACAGCGAAATTAGCCTTCAAATGATGTACCACAAGTTGCCAATAAAAATTTTGAAGTGGGGGTTGGTGGAGGGTAGAGTCGAAAAATTTCGTCAAGCACGGATGTAAGTGTCCCCCTCCCCTCCAAATAAAAATCGACTTGTCCGAGCGAAGATATTTGTGGTGGCTCCTTTTACTTGGAACGCTCTGTATGTGGGGATGTACTCAAAAATTAGACGAAATTTGGGCAAATTTTTATACGAAAAAAATCAATAATCAGGGGAAAAAAATCCGTAATTACGGATGTTTTAAAAGACGCTTATTTTGGGCTAATAGGCCCGTTCAAGTCAAGGGACTGGGGGGGGGGGCATCAGGGTTCATTTCATCCCCTCTATACAATACCTCTCCAGCGTAAAAGTCGCTAAAAAGAAGTGTTTCAAAAATCAGTAATTACGCTTATTTCAAGGAGCTGAGGTGGCTAACACGTGTTCCGGGGGCCCATACCTGGGAGCGTTTTTTTCGTAATTAGGTATATTTGAAAGACCTGTTTTTAACAACTTCTATCCAAGAGAAGTATTGTAGAAGGCTTGAAATGCACACTGATGTGACCTCGGAACCCGTATGTGTTATCCTCTCCAACCCCTTGAAAGGTCTATTGGTCCAAAATAAGCATCTTTTAAAAAATACTTATAGGTATAATGGATTTTTTTCACGAATTTTTGAAACACTTGTTTTTGACAACTTCTACGCATGAGAGGTATTGTAGAGGGGATGAAATGCGTCCTGATGGGCAGCCTATTGGTCCCAAAAAAGCGTCTTTTAAAATTTCGTAATTACGGATTTATTTTTCCGTAATTACGGTTTCTTTTCCGTAATTACAAATTTTTTTCGTTATTGCGATTTTTTTCTGTAAATATTTATTTTTCTGTAATTAAGGAAATAAAAAAAAGTGTGATCCCAGGACGCTTTCGTATTTCAGCTCTTAAGCAGCTACAATAAAATCTTCAATCAAAACTTTTGGCGACCTAAACATATTAATTAGGACCGTTATACTTGAAAACGGGGTGGTTTGACCAAGAGGACACTTTTTTGGTACCATGACCATACCAGCTAATTACGATTACGATATTGTTTTGTGAGAAAAATGTTTATAGAAAAATGTAGGTAGGTGTATGTAAGAAATGTTTTAATCCTCCCACGGAACGCACGCCTCTAGAAGAAAGCCGTTTACATCACTACCAGTCTATGTTCTAAATGTTTCAGATCCTATCTGTTGTTATTTTTGCATAAATTGAAAAAAACTGATGCAGGTAAGTGAGGGGGCGAATAAAGAGTCATTTTATGGAAAAACGTTATTCTTATTTTGATATCATTTCCACCCCGAACTTATATTTTCGTAGTTTATTCTTATTTCTATGTAGGTACCTACGTTACGGGTTAATTGCGTTTGAAGAATTGCTCAACTATGCAGGACTGCTGTGGCGAAAACTATTGGTCTCAGGTGAATAGTGCATAAGAACTTTCTTGTATTTAATATTGTAAACCTCTATATTTTTCGTACATGAAGAGGAAACGAGTTGCAGCAAAAACGAAATCCTTCCGCATAATTCGCAGATTTTGGGGCTGTTCCAAGCTGCGTGGGAGGGCGAGATATTTGTATGTTTTTCGTGGCTGTGAAATATAATCATTCCAGAAAAAAATTCTGTTTAATTTTTTCCATTTTCCTAGCGATTTTTCTACCCATCAAATTTATTTTAGACGCGTCGAGACTAAACGCGAAAAAATAATGCGAAATATATCCAAAGAAACATATTAAAGGAAATATTTCTGTCAACGATCGGTGAGCTACCAACTTTAGGTAAGTTAGTAAGTAAGCCAAAAGTACCTACTTACCATTCCCATCTGCCATCAAGAGTAGGTATTAGCTACGTTTCACCCCCACTGACTTCATCAGGCATCAATACTAGACGCTATTGCTCTATGGACATCAGATTGGATGGAAAAAACATCCGTCGTTATTGATTGTCGTCCAGCACTCGCATTATAGCGTTAATCCGCAATTATTACCGGTCAAGCCCAAAGGTTCCATCCGTTTTTTCGCGGTTTCGTAATCCTCCGATGAGAAGAGAGTTCGTGAACCGTCAGACCTAAATACTCGGAAAAGTTAATTATGGTAATAATCCAGCTTTGTGTGTGCACTCAGAATTGCGTGTTTTCGTGAATGTCCGATGTCAGGTGCGGAGGTCGAGAGGGTCGACCAGTTAATTACTTCAGCCTCGGCGTAATGTCTCCGCGAGATGTTATAATAATTAAAGCTAAGAGCATAAGGAAGTCGCTCAAAAATATACGAGTCCGCCTTATCTCTTACTCACATTAAAATAAACAAAGAGTGGTGGAATTAGAAAGAAAGGGACGTCTCAATCCGAGTTTTTTGGAGATTGGCCGTCGGTCAATAAGGCTAACAGCGTGAGTTTCGCGGAGGCACCCCCTGCTTGGGCTCCGTCTCGTTTTTCGTGTGGTTTCCATACCGCGACCGAGCGGCTGTATATTTTATTCGGTTTTAAAGTTGATTAGAGTGAACGGAGCGATGCCAGCGGGAGGTCACCCCCCGTCGCGATGTAAGTGCTTATCTTGGCCATATCAAACCGTTATAACATGGAGTCGGTCGTAATTTATAGGCAAGGTGAGTCCGCTTCATTAGGACTTCCCCCTTCTCCTCCGGCTGCAGAGGCGAGAAATTTTCTCAACGCAGCGAACCAGACTAGAAGAACTCGAGGACGTATTTGCCAAACACCATATGTGATTCCCAGGGGAGGGGGCGACCACAAAAGAATCGGTTTCCTTACCGGGGATTAATTAGCGATCTCGGGGAAATATGATGACGGCTTACGATAAGGACTCCCTTAACCGGCTCACTTTTTTAACTCCAACTCCATTATTCGTTTTTATTGAATAGGAACGAGTAAGATATGAGAAGCATGAAAAACTCATTAGAAATTATCATGGTCGTGATCAAATGTGTGAAAAATGCTAATTTTTCGGAGCAAAGCGTGATTTATAGCGAGGATGAGCTGCGGGGAACCCTCGAGAATTCATGTACCCAAGCAAAGCAAAAGCTAAAAGCTTAATTGCAATTTAAGTGTATAGGTAGGTACTTCGAGGATCACCTTGAAAAATGAATATCACAATAAACTGATAGCAATGAAAGGACGCATGAGTGCTGATCAAAACAATTCTGTCAAAATTTGTGTCAGTTGTAGGAAAACTTTTGGATTCTTCATTGACTGAATAATAGATATCCTGCGATTTAAGAAGGTGTTTCGTAGAAAAAAACGGGAATCATAGAAGAACACAAGTTTCGGTAGTAGTAGGAGGTATACCTACCTTCATTGATAATAAATTTTAAATTGTTATACGAGTCTGAAATCTTAGCAGTTATACTGAAATGGGTGCAAGTCCACCCAAAAATAGAAGAAAAAGTTCCTTAATATTCGGAAGGATAAATGCTAAGGTTTTGAAATCCGGAGCAAAGGCTAGTGCACTAGTGCTATAAAGGTCCTTCTCTTTAATTTTTTGAAAATTTTACGTTACGCATTCCTTTCAAAATCTTTTGATATGGTGATTTCTCAAGCAAAATAACGATAAAATCTTAATCTGATGTGATTTATTCTACATAAAAAAGGTGCTCTTGTTCAACGTCGCTATATGACACCATACTTACTCCGTTTTCGAATAAAATGACTTTGAATGATTTACAGCATACGAAAATTTGTGACGGTATAAGATTTTATTTTATCTACCTATAATTAGTGAAAATTACCTCATGGGACCATTCCTTACGTCATTTTAGGAAGATAAGTTCGAAAGGACATATGGCAAAAAATCTCCGAAAAATGCTTCACAAGGGAGTTAACTCCTTTAGGAAGCATTCTCGGTAGTATGTCCTTTCGAACTTTTCTTTCCCACATTAAGCAAGGTATCGTTCCATGAACTCATTTTCACTGATTAAGTACGAAGATTATAATAGTACTTTATATCTATATTAAGGGACTGAAGTAAATCATTTAATGCTCGAGCGAAGCGCTATTCTTTGCACTCCTTTGTACTTTATTTGCAAATTAAATTTAAATTAAATTGATACCTAATTCAATTGATAAAGCATCAAAATTAAAATCGTATACTTTCTGGTGGTGACAAAAATATTCCTTACCCAGGTGAGTTATAAAAAAAAACAATTCTGAAATAATTATTTTGTAAAAACGTAAAAACGCAACGTCTAACCCCGATATGATATCGAGTAAAATTGAAGAGTTAGTAAAGGCAAAACTATTTTACATCCACAAATACAAGAAAAAAATATACGACGAAAAAGAGTTTGATGAATTTTTCACGAAGTTGTGAAAGGAAGTGGTTAATTAAGGATTCTTCGTGGACGGTAAAATTGGCAAAACATCGAGGGTCCACGCGTTGTCGATAACAATAAAGGCAATCAAAAAGTAACATCAAGAGTCAATCGCGGCCACCAATAATTGATGGTTTGTTTTCCTTATTTTTGCCATTAAATTAATAAAATATTGATAGGTTTTTCCCATCAACCAGGTCAAGAAAATGCAGTGAGTTCATAGTTCGAGTACTGGAATCTTTCTTCATTGAGGCTATTAGGTGGAATTCGAAAAAAAAAGCGGAACAAACTTTTATAATGTAAGTACCTACAAACGATTATTTACCGTTTATGATTCGCTTTTCAAAACGATTTTTGCACGTTAAGGTTTTTGAAAATAAAAATGTTTAATGGAAAATTTGCTAAAGAGCCGAGCAGAGAGCTATATAAATCCCGACCCTGAGATAGTGTACTGACAAATGTATTTCA
The DNA here is from genome assembly GCA_963924575.1 of Pycnomerus fuliginosus. Taxonomy (NCBI): domain Eukaryota; kingdom Metazoa; phylum Arthropoda; class Insecta; order Coleoptera; family Zopheridae; genus Pycnomerus; species Pycnomerus fuliginosus. The sequence goes on along the minus strand of OZ004617.1, from coordinate 41,632,377 downwards.
ATACTTAAATGTTTATTTTAATAATAAATGAATTTTAGTAAATTTAATAAGTAAAATTTAATAATTTTATACATTTGAAAAAATGTAGTCCTCGGTGGATTAAATGCTACTCTTTAGTCAATAAAAAAGGCAATAAAGTAGTTCTTTTAATGTCGCGAGTGCAAAAAATAACATTTTCCTTCACTTTTCGCGCTATAAACCATTCAGTCACTTTATTCGAGAACGGGTTGTCCTGGCGTCATGCAACAAGGGCAAGAGTTATTTTTTTTATTTTAGATCAATTAACAGATTTTTTTTGTTTGGTGTAAAAAACGACCGCATCAAAAAAAATGTTTGAAAGAGACCCACGCTTCCGACTGAAATTAAAATCTGAAAAGACTAAGAGAAAACCCTTTAGAGCACTAACTTTTGCTTCAAATTTCAAAACACACAGTATAGGAGTGACTTAAAAGTAGGTACTCTGAAGTTGCTACTTATTGGAACTTTGAACTTCGTGTGCATACAGGCTGTCTCAGAACACTCGCACCACCTCCAAATGGAGTATTCAGGTTTAAATTCTGAGTCAATGCGTGTTTTTGAAAATCCCTAGTGTCCAATAGTTCTCGAGTTATAAGAGATTTCAGAGGATCAATCAGAGTTCAGTTCTGAAGTGCTTCATAAGGTAACTTAATGTTAGATGTACTATTTCCTAGGTAACAAGATACAACAATATAAATTTTCATTATATCTTGTTATCTAGCAAATAGTGCAATTACCTTATGAAGCAATTGAAACATGAAATCTGATTGGTCTTCTTAAATCTCTCATAACTCGAGGACAATTGATGGACCCTCAAAATTTTTAAAAACACGGATCGACTCAGAATTGAATACTTCAGTAGAGTGTGGTGCAAGCGTTCTGAGCCACCCATTTACATATACAGGGTGAGTCTGAAAGACTCCACATCCTTTATACCACAGAATCTACTGTTCAAGTGATGAAGCTTGGTGCAAAAATTATTGGTCAATTGTGATTCCTCTTGATGTTATAAGCTGCCAAAGATCTTCATTTTTAAACGTTATTTTTAAATATGTTTCGAAAGGTGTATCGTAGGATTTTGAATTTTTGCACAGCATTGTTACAGACCAAGAAGCAACTGCTGATGGTACTTAAGACATTATCTAAAAAGCGGATCCCTGTTATACAGGGTGGCCCCTATGTTATTTGCCATTGAACTTTTTTATGTTTGAAAATATTGCTAATTTGCCTATGCGGCCGTATTCCCCGTTCAATTCTAAAACTTTTTGGGCTCTTAAAATTTTTCGAGAAAACTAACCACTCACGATGAAAATTGAAAAAACCGAAAACATTATCATCGTGATAAACCTACAATTTCAATAAAAATCAAAGTGTACGTTGACACGCATCACATTTCAACTGTTTTTTTGCATTGAAGGTGCTGTCCTACATCTGTGCCCAGAACCATTGCTCACAACAGAAGAAAAAACATTTATGGTAATTTCACTTTTTTATGAGGTAGACTCATCATTGGTTTTAAGGTGATTACCTGCATCATGTTTTCGGTTTTTTCACTTTTCCTCGTGAGTGGTTAGTTTTTTCGAAAAACTTTAAGAGCCGCATAGGCAAATTAGCAATATTTTCAAACATAAAAAAGTTCAAGGGCAAATAACAGAGATCCGCTTTTTGGATAATGTCTTAAGTACCATCAGTAGTTGCATCTTGGTCTGTAACAATGCTGTGCAAAAATTCAAAATCCTACGATACACCTTTCGAAAGATATTTTAAAAGAACGTTTAAAAATGAAGATCTTTGGCGGCTTATAACATCAAGAGGAATCACAATTGACCAATAATTTTTGCACCAAGCTTCATCACTTGAACAGTAGATTCTGTGGTATAAAGGATGTGGAGTCTTTCAGACTCACCCTGTACATTAAATCTTATTTATAGTATACAAAATGGGGATTAATAATTCATTAAATATTTATCGACAGGGGTTATTGAATCCAGAAAATTGGCAAAAATTCTATAATCAACTAAAACCCCCGAAGTCAATAAAAAATAGTAAAAATTGGGTTTTTCCAAAAAATTGCCAAAAATGGCCATTTTTGCATCAATTATTAACGATTTTCACCTATAGCAGGAAAAACAAACAACAATCAAATATCATTGTTCAAAAAGGGGCCCCTTACAGTAAAAACATTAAAACTGGAGTGCCTGAAAATAAAGGATAACTTTGATAGAGTAAAAAATGTACATATGGAGGGTGGGCCTTCCGATGAGCCCAGTTAATTTTGTTGCCAATCCGCAACTATGAAATTTCCGCTTCAACTATGAAATTTGACTGACGGACCCAAATTTTCCTTATCAGCACATGATTGTAAGGTCTTCAAATTCAAAAATGCACCCACACTTAGCGCCTTCTTGGCATACAACCGAAAAATTCCAAGTTTCGTTAAATAACGCGCTACAGTCCAAACTACTGGATCGATTTGGTTAAAATTTGGAACGTAGAGATGTCATAACCTGCCAAGAGCTGAATTAATTTTGGTGGCGATCGACCAACGATAAGTGAAATTTAAAAGCTAACCACCATTTGTCTTTCTATTAGCACGTGAAAGGTCTTTAAATTCTGTTATGATCAAAAAAATTAGAAAATTTGAAGAAACTCCAGAAACACTATTAAAGACTGGTAGAATGGATTGCAATTTATGAGGTAGGATTGGATTATTCACTTAGAGGGGAATTTCCAGCCGCTTCCGTAGCTGTCCAATTTTTTATATTGATTGTGGGGAGGTACCTATACCTGGGCACTTTTCAAGGAAAAGTAAAAAGTACGACTACCAGGAAAATGTTTGATGGTGGCCGGTTTTTTTGAAAATTCTTCAAGAATCTAACAAAATCTCCAACAGATTTTGAGGAATTAGTACAAATGGTCACCTTAGTTTCCATTGTGACAACAATTTGTTTCTATGGAAATCACCTCATGTTAAATTTAACATGAGATGAAAAAACCGGCCCTAAATATCTATTTTTATTCGAAACTCAAAAACTTCAATTTCTGATAGATTGTGAAAATATGTTCTTAATGCGATCTTCTTTCCCTAGATGGGTATAAGCTTCGGATTTCTGTAGGTAGCAGAGCAGATAAGTACATATAATACCTTCCTATAGATGCACTTATGTATAAAAACCTTTTTAATGGATTGCACTGGACTTGACGATACTGTATAATTTGTCTCTGCTTCAGGTCACATAAATCTCGGTGTTGTATCATCCCAGAAGACATCTCATCCCACATGCCATTTCATCCCAAGTCTCAATTCATCCTAAAATAAGTCATCGCAACGGACAGCTCATCCCAAAGGACAACTCATCCCAAAAGACCGCTCATCCCAGGCGACAACTCGTGGCAGACCAAATCATTACAAAACACAAGTTGACCGAGTGTAACTCATCCTAGACCAATAGCCAAAACCAACATCATAAATTCGGTTATTTCTCAAGTTCCTTTGTTTTCAAGTTCCATTCGGGTGTATGTTGGGATGAGTTGTCCGTTGGGATAAGGTGTCCGTTGGAATGAGTTGGTCTGGGATGAGTTGTCTGTTGGGATGCCTTCGTTTGGGATGAGCTGTGTTTTGGGATGAAATGTGAATTTGGATGAAGTGTCACGTGGAACGAGTTGGTTATTGGGATGAGTTGGTACTAACCCATAAATCTCGTCAGTACAACATACTTTAGTACAATATAGTGAAAAAAATTGTATCAAGAAATTTTGTATTATACTTCTGGTCGATGCGATGCATATATTGTCAATCTAGCGTCTTTTTAATTCAGCCCTCCACAACGTTTTTTCTTATTTTAGGGAAACTGTTTTATATTTTGCGTTAATTTTTTTCCAACTGATGTAACACTCCGAAACGCGTCCTAAATAGTATAAGTAATTTTTGTGGAACAAGATCCAGTGTAATCAAGCATCACAGTTCCTCTTTGAAAATAGACCAAGAGCTTTCAATAAACTTTCCTACTTAAGTCATCACAGAAAGAAACTCTTCATGAATATCAGACCAAACCGCAAGGTGGTAACTGAAAAATGTGGTAACTTATGTAGCTTCCCCATCATTAAAATGCTGAAGTGGAAGCCAGAGTTGGATTATAATTCAGCAAACATTAAAGAAAAGTTTCCTGAAAAAGTCATAACCCGAGGCGACGTGAGGTATGAACATGAACATCCTGCAAATAGCTCCCGACCATTTAGATCAAGACGACAGGTACACATTCAGTTCCAGTCGCAGATGTCCGGGGTGGTTGGTTTTGAATGGAAAACGCAAGGAGGTTGCCCCATATGCATTTGCATATGTCTGCGGAACACTGCAAATTACCCATCGGGTCGGTGGCTAGGTGTTTAATTTATGGAAAGTTGGAGTGCAGATGCCTACCTGAGGCGGTGTGTCAGGTGCCCTATTGTACATGATATCACCCTTGTCATCCTCGACGTTCATGGGGCCAAGTCTCCGCATTCCTGGAGTGCCTCGCGCTACTCCCATTCGGTTATTTTTAATTGTGGCCGTGCGGTTTTAATCTAATTCTGACATGTGTCATGTCGACTGGACGTATTACGTTTGTCTGTTTGTGGTGTGTTCCATTGTGGAGTCGGTGGGGCTCTCAGATTACCGACCGATAAGTTGCCGGTTGAATTTAGTGCGATGTGTCCGACACGCCTTGCCTCCATAATCGCGCTTACATCTCACGGAATTAATGAAAGGGCTCGATCGCGATATCCACCTCGACTTTATTTTTGAATTTTGAAACCCACAGTTTCTGACGAATAAGTTTGTCCCAATTATCTGTCTTCCACGAGGCTCGTGGGAATGTAAAGTTATGTTTTCGCAGATTATTCTCAACTCGAAGTACCGAACAGGTTATATCATAAATCACGTCCACCAATAAAGACTGAGAAAGTCTCTCAATGCCACGTAGTAAAAACCGCAACTTTTAGTACCGAAGAATCATAATTTGCAACCCTTCCAGTATGTAAATTCCGGACGTGGAGAAGGCTGGTCAAGTGCTGGAAGGGATGATGAGACAGGCGTTGAATGGTCATAGCGGAGGCAAGGAAAAGGAATTGGTCGAGTTTTAGGTCCTTTTATGGCGTTCAGGCTTTTCGTTTTGGCATAATTATGCGGCGTCAACGCTGCAGTGTCTGCAGAGGACTGACCGGTCACCACATGCGATGGTCTTCGTGTAGCTACAACATTTTCTTGGGGCAGCCAGCCCTCATTAGCATATAATATGCGAGGATTTTATGGCCGTAGCAAGGGACCATTATAAGAGTTCTTGTCGTGGTCTGTGCGTGACGGCTGTCGTATAAGTCACATCAGGGATGGATATCTCGCGGATTTGAATTTAATCACCGTTCCTCGATGTTTTAAGAATCGGACGCGAGGATTCCGGGGCGTCGCGCCGACCTGCCACGTCTGATTTGCTCAATTTGCGCGCGTCACTCCACGTCGGCTCGAATGAGATGTAAAGTGTCTTAAAAATCAAACTCAATCTTTCCTCAAACCTGCCTGCCACTTTACATACAGATGCGGTTCGATTTTTTAACCGCCGCCGCCGCGCGAGCTGGAGCGGTCCCCATAAATCTTTCACGCAGTTTCCATTTCCGGGTGAATTATACACGCAGACACATACACGACCATTTGCTCCGGGAGATATCCGTCTTGTAGAGATATGTCGTTCGCAAAGTTGCCGCTGCCGCGGACCCCGCGCCGCCTCCGGCCGACTTCAATTACTTCGAGCTTAATTAGTTTTGATCTCGTGCTTTTTAGACGTGAGAGATTATCAACTGTTGCGAAAACGAGGTAGATTTAAGCGCGCATCCTAGCCGTAATGTCTTCCTATTAATATTTCGTCCGAGGCTGGTTTGCAGGAAATCCGAGGAGCTGCAGGGCGAGGTATAAAAATGTATTTCAATAGGAACCCATACAAAAACTATCGTCGATACTAAAAATCCTGTAACTGTTGGGAAGTCTGCTATGTTCATTAGAAACTGATGCATTTGAGTTGTATTGTAAATTATTTCAATGAAAACTGGATTACAAGTTTCAGTAGGAAAATGCAAGGATATTGAAATAGAAAGTCCATTAGACCGAGAATGAGATTTATAATTCGTTAAAATATGAACACTCTGAAAATAAACTTAGTAATGGAAATTCACTGTTTTTATATCTGTGTTGATTATAAATAAGCTTAAAATACCTAATATAGGTATAGGTATTTTAAAATGAGTCTCCTTCTCTATTGTGTTTAGTCGCAGTTTATACTAAGGCTTAGGAACCGTTCGAATCATTCGAATATCTGGAGTCTGGACATTCGAATTAATTTACAGCAGAATTATTCGAGTAATCGAATATTCAATATTTGAATGTTTATTCTAGGGCTGTACGAATCCAAATTTTTTCCAGATCCGAATCCGAAATCTGGGATCCGGATCTTAAAAAATATCCGGATCCAGACTCGGATCCAAATCCGGATCTAATGCGGATCCAGATACGGATCTAAATCAGGATCTAATCCAGTTCCGGATCCAAATGTACAACCGGAACTAAATATATCTAGCTACCATTAACTACTAAACACGAATTTTTAGGTCGGGTTAATGCCATCGCTTCTTGAAAATAAACCAGAACAATGAATCTGGAGAAATTAACAGAACAGCATAATGGGATGAATTCGTGGGGGAATGTTTTGACTATGCGCCACCGTGAGAACTAATCTGATAATGTCTTTGTTTTCTTGGGTCTATTTGGGTCTATTTTATAAGTAAAAACCTCAAATTAAAAACCTACTCAATAGGCACATGAAAAGGCGTAGCGATATATCTACGTACCTATACACTTATTTTATTATACCTAGCATTTCTAGGTGGACTGATAAACTGACTATGGTCGACTTTAGATTAGAATTTCCAGTCAGATAGCAGATTGAATGTATCCAGATCACAAACTGGATTGCGGATCCGGATCGCGAAACTGGATCGTGAATCCGGATCGCGAAAACTGGATCCGCGGATCCGAATCGCAAACTGGATCCGCGGATCCGGATCGCATCCCATCCGGATAGAAATAAAGATCCGGTCGATCCGCACAGCCCTAGTTTATTCGAACAATCAACTATTCGAACATTCGAATAATCAGATAAGTTGACGATAAAATGATGATTTCCGACCATCAATATAGGAATTATTAACCTCCCCAACCCCATCACAATTTTAAAAAAATGGGAGGTTACTGCAATCACTAAAATTTTCGAATTCGAGATAAGACCAGATGTATGCGTTTTGAGGTCTCAGGAACCCAAAAAAGTGGTTTTTAAAATGTGTCTGTGTGTATGTTCGTACGTACCTACGTACGTTCGTACGTACGTTTGTAAACACGCCACAGCCAAAACTACTAGACCGATTTGGCTGAAATTTGGTACGTATGCATCTCATAACCCAACTTAGATCTGAAAAGCTTTTGGAGCCAATCGTGCAACCGAAAACGCCATTTTGGCACATCAACTTTTAAATTTTAAATGCAAACCCCCATTTTTCACGTCACCATAAGAAAGGCTTTCAAATTCTGCATCTAAAAATGTATTCACTCTTAGTGCCTTTTTGACAGAAATTGAAATATTCGGGATTGTTAACGTACTTTAAAAACACGATACAGCCGAAACCTCTGGACCGATTTGGCTGAAGTTTTGTACATGGAGACTGTATTATACGTCGAAGAGCTAAAAAATGTTTGGAGGCAATCGACCCACGGAAAGTGCCGTTGTGGCACATCAATTTTCAATTTTAAATATACTCTCATTTTACCATCCTAAGCAACTTTTTTTAAAATTTATTGTCAGCATCAGGAAGGTCTTAAAATACTTGTTCTAAATAAGACAAAATTCATTCGCATTTACTGCCCTTTGGGTAAAAAAAAATTAAATTTTGTAATAACACTAAAAACACATTATAAGCCCAAACTACTTGATCGATTTGACTGAAATTTGGTATATGGAGATTGGGTGACCCGTTGAAGACCTGAAAGGCTTTTGGAAGCAATTGGTAATCGGAAAGTGCCATTTAAGCATATCAACTGAAAATTTTAAATACAAGGCCTCCTTTTTTATGTCGCCATTAGAAAGACGATCAATTTCTGGTTCTAAAAAAGTATTCACAGTTTCTGCAATTTTAGCGAAAAATAGAGAAATAATCCTTTCCATTAAAAGGGATATTAACCTTAAAAGGAACATGTTGACAAATGTTGTGATGGTATATTTGTCAAAAAGCATAACAAATTTTCTGTTGAACTGACTACTATCTACATAGAATATAAAGATCCACGCGATGGGGAGGTTGCAGCCGCTTCTCTGCTGCATTTTTTTATCTACATTCAATTTAAAATTTGAGAAATAGTAACGCTCCAAAGTAAACACACGTTTGTTCTTTATTTGAGTAGTCAAACAATCGAATATTCGAATTTTTATATAAGCGAATAGTTGTATGTATAGTCATTAGTAATATGATAAGTCGTCTCTTGATTGCCGCGGGTTTGACGTCCGAATGGTTGAACTACGAGTCAAAATGGTAGGTTTTTTTATGTCAAAAGGACGTCGAGAGCTTGCTCGAGTCGTCTTTGGCGGAAAAAAAATCTACCATTGACGAGTAGTGAATCCATGAGGACTCAACAAGGCAATCAAGAGACGACGAATCATATTTTACAGATTATTTTATAAATTAAAAGTATTGAAGTAGTTCCAAAGACGTTCGAATCTAGGTAGTGTAAAAATGTTGGATCATCGCTGTCAGTTGTCAGTCACTTGTCAACTGAGTGTCACGTCACAAAATAGAAGTGAAATTATTTATTTTCAACAAGATTTAAACATTTATGTATACCTACGACTGATTACGGCGATTGAATTTTATTTTAACCGCATTATAACATTCTTGGTATGAAATTTGGTAGAATACCTAAAACTTTACAATGGAGTACGTATTAGGTGAACTCTTGTTCGGGGGCATCTACCTACTATGAAAAGAATGGACGAAACAAAACTGGTACGAAGGATATAGAAAGCGAAGACCAATTAGACGCGACACGGGAAGACCGAAGGACACCGGGGAGAGTTTATTAGAAGAGATTTGCATTTCAAAAGTTGATAAATTGAAAAAATAACTGATAGCTCAAAAAGAGGAGGACCTGCTCATATCCAGTGTTTAAAATAATTTTGTAAATAATGGATGTAGTGTAAAGAGGGTCCATAATTAAGGTACCAAGAGGGAGGGATTTATTATTTCCTATATACCTTGTTAAAAATAATGTTAAGTTCCTGTTGTTGGCTCGTGAGTTTTAGGAGAATGTTATAAAGTGCTACAAATTTACATTCCGGCGAGTGACTTTGGTGTAATTATAACAAGATACCACACAGTTTAAAATTACCCAACAATTTTCTGTACAAATCTGGTAACCGTATCTTTTTCTAAATCTGAATAAATGTTTACTTTGAGTATATTTTTACTTTTGCCATTTTTTAATGACAGTTGTGTTAAATGTCGTAGGATTACCAGTTGATTTGAACTACGACTGTCGTCTTATCACTGTAATCTAGAGGTTGCTAGGTTACTGTGAACAAAATCTAGCTTTGGATTGGTTCAATACTTACCTAATGTATAAAATAATCATAAATATTCGAATATTCATGATATTCGAATAAACTCAAATATTCGAATCAAGCGTCATCCGAATATTAAAATACAAAAAAGCAAACAATTCCGAGCCTAAGTTTATACCAGGTGATGCAGTTTGGTATTCGCCCTCCTGTAACTTTCTTATTTCTACAGAAAGATGTACTAAGTACTGGGTGTTTAAACGAAACGGAAAGAGACCAGTTTTTTTACATTTTACGACATTTTATATTTATAACTCCTTTTGAAGCCTTTGTTCATGCCTAAAATATTACGGCTCTTGAAGCTTTATTGGTTTGCTAGCAAAAAAATATTTTGTTCCATCAGAGGCTTTTAGAAACTTGTGATCAGATTTTAGTTGTTTCCGTATACAGAGTATCCAAAATGAATTTGAATAATTTGAAAACTTTAAAGCAATTTTCCAAATGTAACACTGTACACTTATACTCGCAAAAAAATCGGGACACTCAATTTTCTCTATGTCCATTTTTGAGTTTGGGGGCTGAAAGGGGTGTTTTGGGGTTGAATTTTTTTTCGGTTGTCCCAATTGTTTTGCGAGCTAGTGTAGGTACTTACATTTTTATTGTTTTTGTTGTTTTGTTGTCGTTTAGAACAACTGTCCTTCCAAAAACTGTCTTTCGAACAATCGGTTTCGAACAATTGACCGGGTACCGGGCATTTCATCTAAAAAAAGTGAATTTTGAATAGTTTTATTACATTTTTTGAACCACCCTGTATACTAAAAATATTCTCCTGAAACGCGCCTTCTCTTCTAACGGGTGGGCCAAAAAAAAACGGTCGCATTTATTTTCCCAAATCTTCGTGAGTTTCTGTTCGATAATTTTCAGTTTTATATAAGGTGTAGCTGAGGGTTGGGGCTTTCGATGCCACCCATTAGATTTTAGATCACCCCATCTTTGTCCTTCTTAAGAGCATTTACTTAACAGCATTATTTAGGCCAATGGGGTTTCGTTACACACTGACATCTGACAGTGGTTTTAGAGACAATTGAAGCAAGTGTTTTCCTCTTTCCAAAATGTCATTTAAAATGAACATTAATCCATCCCACATTTTTTTGTGAATTTTCTTCTAACACTATAAATCGCATAACTTTATAGCTAAAAGGGTGGGCGCTTTTGTTTAAGTTATGTAAATTATGCGATCTAAGTTGTCAAATTGCTTAATTTACAACTTAAATCAGACTCTAGAGACTTGTATAATTTACAACTTAAACAAAAATGTCCGTCGATTTTCCATCAAGCCTAAACATTTATTTTTAAATTATGCAATTTCTGATGTTGGAAGAAAATTCACAAAAAGTTGAAAAATGGATGAATTTTCATTCTGAAAATCATTTTATAAAGAGAAAAAGACGGCCCTCAATACTGTCTAAACGCCATTGACATATGTCAATGAGTAACGAAATCCCATTGGCCTAAATATTGATATTAAATAAAAGTTCTTATAAGGAAGACAATAAGGATGATGCGATCTAAAATTGAATGGGTACCATCGAGAGTCCGAGTCTTTAGCTACGTGTTGTATAAAATTGAAAAACATTGCTCAAAAACTAACGAATATACGGGGAAAATAAAAGCGACTGGTTTTTTGGACCACGCGTTAGTTTAAAACATCAGGGAAAGACACTTTTAGGATAGGTTGGTGTTCGGAAATTTTAGATGTAGTCGAGAAGAGAAGGATAACCTGGATATTTTTTATGAATTATTAAAAGAAAAACAGTGGAAATTCAGAACCCTTGCCAAAAAACAATTTCACTAGAATGCAATAAGAAAGCTCAACACATTAAATTCGAAAAGGATTGGGAACAGATATGAGACTGGACTCTTATGGAAAGAACAAAATGTAATTTTACCGGAAATTAGAAAACGAGACGGTTATATGTAGAATGCACCGAAAGAAGGATGGGTAAAGACAAAGTAGGTATATTTTGAAACTTATTGCCAAAAAAATCTGGACATGGAAGGGGTTGTTACTTACGTACAACAGAAAATTGAATAAAGACCACATTTTGTGATGGCAAACCCAAATGAACTGAAGAAATTAGGAGTATTTTTTTATGCTGCCTCAAAGAGTCATGGAACTAGTCTGAAGCGGATTCTTCTGGGCTCAGGAGGCAAATAATAAACATACTGCATTGCGGCAGAGTTCAAAGAATCATATCCTGACTCATTTAAGGTAATCATAAAACAACATTAAGTACATGGAGATTGGACAACTACTTAGGAAGTGCCGATACTCTGGATGAAACAGAGAAACCTGCAGAAGATGATATTTATGTTCACAAAAAAGATGGATTTGTCATTGGATAGCGAATCATCAAGAAATCCTGGAAGGTATCGGTGATGATTTAAAAGCTGACTTTCAGAAGAATTTTAGAACATTATAGGTACTCAGAATAGTAGCGAAAGAATTCTAGCAGTAGGTATTTTGGGAAACATTAATAGTAGTTATTCAAGACCGGGAGTAATATGAGACATTTTAACCTCATTTTTAGGACGTATGTTAATAACATGTTAATATTGCTTGCTCTTCCCGGCAAGGATTAATGAACTCAAAATTTCCCTAGGGAGTAAAGTGAGCTGACCTTCATAATATAATTTTAGAAATCATTTGCATTAAACATTCGATTAAAAAACAGCTTGAAGGAACACAACGCAGGTGTGCTTAATTTAAGCCTTTAATATCAAATTTCACAGTACCTAGATGTTTCTGTATTGGTCCTGAATTGTATGCAACTCAGAGGTAAAGTTCGTTAATCAGCTAATTAATGCTCTCGCTCGCTTCGCTCGCTCGTGCATTCGCGGCCGCTACTAGTAGCAACGGCCGCGAAATCTAACTTCGCGTTCATAATTAATGTCTTTTGGATATACGGTTGCCGGTATGATTTAAGACGATTAACAAAACGAAAACGAAACGCTTTCACACCTAATCATTTATTATTATTATTATTATTATGATTATATGTTGGAGGGCTCCCCAGAAGCTTGCCGACTTACAGTTAAACATTTTAGTCGAGATGGGTCAAAAAAACCTTCCCTATCTAATAATTCTTCACAAATTCACAAAAGGAGGTCAGTACCTAAGAAGAGAAGAAATAATACTGAGGGACGAGAACCTAGGAAAAATGAGGGGATGGTTCGATAAAGAATGCAAAAAAGCAGGGCCCATTACAAGCCATAAAAGCAAAAGTGATATACAAGAACAAAAATGCTTGGAAAGGAAGAAACGAATGAAAGAAGAAGAAGTACAAAAATAATTAATATCAGAACAGAAGAAGGGAGAGAAAAAATTCAGTTATATGATTTAATGATGTGTTTATTTGAATTTATTGTAGGTATATAATTTAGGTATGTAGGGACGGCAGGGCCCATTACAAGCCATAAAGGCAGTAATAAAGCTTTTCTAACTATCTGATTCTTAACCAATTCACAAATATCCATCACATAGACCTGTACCTATACTAATTGCATATACGTGATGGCATATAATAACAAAAATTGCTAATTATGACGCGAAAAATTTTAAGTCGAAGCGCATCAGCAATTATGTTTTATGGCCCTCAAATTGCCACCTTTTCATTTTCACACCTTTCGCCTCCGTCTGCCATACCAGGACGTGGTAGTTCGACCTCCTCTCTGCTATTTCTAGCCAAGAAAATTCTAGTTTTTCAAACTTTAATCAAGCTCCTACGCGCATTAGCGACCCTGTCATCTTCGCTTACAACACTTTCCGCAAAAAACACGGCTAGGGGTGGCACACGGCGCCCGCCCCCCTTAACAATTCCATAAGCGTCTGAATTATGCAAGCAAGTAATGCGCCAAAATGCAAATGCTCCAGTCATGCCGTCCTAATCGCGCCGTCTAGCGCACGGGCACATTCCAAATAAACAAGTCGGGCGGCGGCGTCCCGGCGCTCTCCGGTTAAAAATAAGCACGCCATTAACAATTCAATACCCGTTCAGCTTTTAAGAAATTAAAAATGCATGGCGCAGCTTCGATTTCTCTAATTGCCTCTAATAGAAATTTTAATCGCCCCCGAGTTAAAAATTCAGAATTTCGAGCTGGGTGGCGCCTTGGAGGGAAAAAAATCCGCTTTCAATGAACTATTGTCATTGCGACTCGTTATTCCGTTACTGCTGATGAAAACCGTGAAATCCCATCGAAATCAATCCTCTTCGTCTGACTATTTCGAGAAATCCGTTGTGGAAAAAATAATAATGCTCATCCTTCCGTGTTCGAATTACCACAAATTTTCGAGCACACAATGACATAAGGAGCTATAATGATACCTTTTATAAAAGACGTGTAATTTGAAGAGGAAACGTGTATAATTAAACGAGTTATGAACGGCAATCTTTCTGCTTGACGATGATAATTGATAATTGATCACGAATGTGGCACAAAGCCACAGGGAAATTGCCTTCCTCCCGCATTTTATTATACCCTCATTACTCGAATGTTTATTTACGGGCGTTTATGGCCACGAAAGGCCCCCGACATCTGTAACCGCACATTAAGTTTAATATCTTGCATCGCGGGCTCCCTCAAAAAACGGTCGTTAGGTTTAGAAAGAAAATTGATTAATTATGGTGGATGCGCCGCCACCGGATTGAAATATTTAATCTAATATACCTACAAATGCTATGTTTTTACTGTTTAGGGCCGGTTTTTCCATTTCATGTTACCTATAACATGAGGTTTGTCACCCTAGTTTCCATTGTGACAACAATTGTTTCATGTTAAATTTAACATGATATGGAAAAACCGGCCCTTAGTGTGGTCTTATTCAAAAATTTTTAAAAATAAAAGATTTCCTTTAAAAAAATTGACAATCTCGGAGACGGTAGAAACTTCTACTTTTTCACAGAATTTGTAAATGTAGCAATTAGCTTTATCCAGCCGTTATAACTATTATTTAAAAACGGAACTCGAAAAAATGACACTAGGGTTTTTGATCCATCGATGCAACAATCCAATCCAGTAGTAAAAAATGCTATTTGTTAATTCGATAGCTGTTGTATTTTTTAGAAAATTTCCATTTCAGGGACAAAAAGGCCCCTTTTTGAATTTTTCTTAGCAAAAGGGCATATTATCATTATCGAATTTGATAGCTGTTGCATTACCGGTTCGAAAACCTTACTGCCATTTTTTCAATAAATGTCATTTAAGGGGTGCAAAAGAATTTGTATTTTAGATTTTAGTAAATGAGCGCCGGGCGCATCAGCCATCGAAAACCGCCCTCACGCCCGACCTTGGTTAAATAAAGTTAAATTCTGTGAAAAAGTAGAAGTTAAAAAAATTTAAAAAAAATTAAATATGACAGGATCCTTATTTTTCGCTCTGGGCCACAAATTCTTATAGATTTTGTAGAAAAGTCAATAATGTATGAATCTCCCTTCATTTTGTACAAAAACCTTTTTCCCTTTCAATTATCATCTCTTAACTTTTAAACCGTGGAATTCCCTTCAAAGCTGTTCACAGCTTCGAATCTAGAGACTGCAGGGTTCAAATTCGCACATTGCAATTTTCAGTAAGTGTTTAGAGGATTGGGGGGCTGAGAGGGAAGTTTTTAGGAGTGAAATTTCGAACAACATATTAGTATCTTCATGTTGTAAGAGATTGAAGGGCTCAATTTCCCCATGACAAATTTTAGGGGTTAGAGCGTGATATTTTTGACGGTCATTGTCTCTCTGCAAGTTGCAGATTACTCAAAAGCTCAATTTACTTCATGCAAATTTTTGTTGTTGAGAGGGTTGCACGGGGAGGGGGTGAGTTTTTTAGGGTGAACATTTTGGCGATCGTTGAGTCTCTCCACTTTGGAGACTATAAAAAGGATCAATTTCCTTCATGATGCCAATTCTTGATGTTTAAATTGTTTCAGGGAGTGGGGGGTGTTTTTGGAGGTGAACATTTTCTGGTTAATTAGTCCCTTCAGGTTGCAGGTAAGTGATTCAGGGAATTTCTCTCATAACAATTTTTAATGTTTGAAGGGTTCAATTTAGCAAATGATAATTTTCAGTGTTTAGAATGGCCGTCTCTAGCTCCAGGCCTTGTCCCAACCATTTGGCAACGTGACAAGAGAAGATTTGCCGTCAATTCGACAAATTGTCATTAAAGTGAAATTTTTGCAAAAAAGACCAAAAATATTTGAATCTTCACCAATTTCAAATGATTAACGTACTTATTGGACATTAATATTTTGAAGAAAATATGTAAAATATGTGCTACCTATGTAGTACCTAAGTTTAAAGTGACAATTTTTTTTTATAGGCCCATTTAAATATTGTGGACAAAGGGTTTTTGTAAAACTGATTTCACCGTGTTTGGTGGTAAAAGGCAGGAATTAAACCATTTTCATCTGTAGAATTTTGTGTAAAATCGACACAATGACGTATATCCTGCCGCAATCAAACTAGTCCTAGCCATTATTATTTTGTGCACTTAAAAAATTTATTTCTCCGTCCAAATGCTATATGCTCATTATTAGAACCCTTAGACATCAATACACTTACTTTAGTTAGGTGCCCAAGCGCCCAAAAATCTAAATTTAACATTATATTATATTTATTTCTACACAAACTACCTATTCTTAATAAGCAATTAATTCTGTGTCAAAATCTGAAAATTCTATGAGAATCTTCAAATTGTAAAATATGGAGGACTCTCGGTTGCTTTGAAGGAGATTGTAAAAAATATCTTTCTCTGGATTTAGAAGCAAAATTTGTCACTTTAAACTTTTTAATAGAGCACATCTAGAGACTTTCTTAAAATATTGAATTTCAATTCGTTTAATCATTCGAAAATGGAAAAAAATACAATTTGTTTGGTAACTTTTGCAAATGTTTCACTCCAATGACAATCTGTGACAATATGTCAAACTCACGGCCATGCTCTAGCTCCAAACCCTGTCCTTTAACCATTTATTGGCAACGCTGTCAGTTTGACAAATTGTCAAATTGTCACTGATGTGAAACATTTGCAAGATTTAGCAAAAATAATCGTGTTTAGACAAATTTCGAAATTTTCGAAGATTTTTCATCAATCCCGGAATGTCGTTCCAAACGTTATTTCAGGATTGACGAAAAATTGAACGAGTACAGAGACTGCATATAGTCGTCATTTAGAAGGAGTGATGCCGCTTTATTCTGTAACTGATCGGAAGGCTTCGACAAACGTTTTATTTTTCGTCAATCCTGAATGACGTTTGGAACGACATTCAGGCATCTTTATGAATTATAAAACATAGTCTATTATGGACATAATAGATCTAAAATCAGTATAATTATGCTTTCATAATAGATTAGTTATAAATTAACATTTTAACACAGAATTAATTGTTTATTCAGAATAGGTTTTTATAAAAATAAATACAGTGTCTCACTTTGACTTGAACCACCGCAATATTTTGGTTAATATTGTCCAAATCAATCTGTTCTTTTTTCACGAAATCCTAGTTAGGACATGATGGCCTGAAGATCGACAAGGCGGTTGTAAAGGGTGGGGGGTAAGTTTTCGAGGGTGAAATTTTTGACGGTCAACTAGTCTCTTCAGGTTGTAGATGATTCAAGGGTTCAATTTCCCTCGAGACAATTTTTAGTCTTTAGAGGATTGCAGGCATTTGAGTGTGAAATTTTTTACATGATTCGAGAGTTCATTTTTCCTCGTGACCGTTTTTAGTCTATAGAGAGTTGCAGCAGGAGGGGAGTTTTTGGGGGTGGAATTTTCTTGTTGTGAGGATGACATTTTTATGGCGCAGGTACGTTCACCACAACAACACAGTTCGATTGAGTCAAACTCTATTTCAATGTTTTTTAGTCCGAACTCAAAATATACAATAAGAGGTTGCAGATACCATAGGGTGAATTTAGCGGGCTCATGTGCAGAATGTTTTTGATCAATTTTTTTTACTATTTCTAGTTTTAACCACTAATTTAAACCCCCGGCATCTCAAGGAAGTCAAAAACTCCAGTCAGTTGTAGTCATTTTTAACCGTCTGTCATTTTGTGCAAAGAATTTTTTCCATTCAATTATCGTTTCTTAACTTTCAATTTCGAATTTGTTTGAAAATCGTTACAAACGGCCATAAGAATGAGACTCCTTTGGCATGGCCTCCAGGTCTACAGCAGGGTAATTTGGGGAAATCAATCTTGATGAGGGCACATTTTCAATGAAGAACTTTATGAAACTTTTAGTTGCATCCATATTCACAAGTGTCACAAAGTGTTCCTAGGATATATTGTTCGAAAATTTCCATTGAAAACTTTAATGCAGGCTACATGAAGAATTTGAGCTCGGCCTCGGATTTGAGGTTTTATAACAATTTCTCAAAAACCTCAAAATATGAAAAATAAAAGCTTCCGTTTAGCATTTTCCTTGATATTTAAAGTTATTGGCAGAGATCATAGCAAACACTCAGGTCAAGTCACGTCCTTGTTCCAAAAGTACTAGCTCGAAAGAATGCAAATCCCAACGCAAATAACAAGCACCACGAGTCTCGAGCAAGAAAAAAACGAGAAGAAACCCGCGCTGGAACTTGTCCAGCGTTAATAATGAGCCCCTATATAGATCTCCCGCAATTATTTAATACAAAACCCGCATGTCATGCATTCTGTTACAGTACTCGTATTTATTTTTAAATATCCAGCCAGTAAATATTTATACTTTTTAATGGTGCGAGCTGAAAGACAATGATGCTTGTTATTATCACGTGCACATCTGTTTTATCAAAGGCGCATCGCGACCTTGTGACGGTTTTCCTCAAAAAAATTCTCGGCGACATTTTTCGACTCCCATAATCGGTGTTTCGCTAATGGATAATTAGATGTAGCCGTGCAGAGAATTTCGCAAATACAACCTACTTAACGGCACATTTAAATGATAAATAATGAGTCTAATCCGGAGATAAATTTGAATATATGCTAATTAGGAAATATAAATAATTGACTGAATACAATCTTGGAAACACATGTGCGCCACTGGAGAGGATTACCAGGACTTTCTTCGACTATAAAAAGATTAAAAGTGTGAATTCACGCCGTAATCCCATGAGTTACTGTTATGCTGCAAGTTGGATTTTTTCAGTGCACACGCGGTTTTCCTAATTTGTAGATGAGGATTGTTAGAATGTTGTTGGGCTCAGCGGGGTCGCTGATGATGATTGTGGTGAGGAGTCAAGAGACTTAACATGCAGGAATTTCCGATTTTTCTGCGGGGTCGGTTCAGGTTTTGTCAGGTTAGGGGCCCGGTTATGAATTTTTTCGGGCGCCGATGGGAAAATATGCCACGATCGTTCGATCGCGCGTTAACAATGACTAAGGTAATTTGTAGTTTGGTCCGAGTGCGCGATAAGACGTGGAGAGGCCCTTATCTCGGCTGGGCCCCGGCCCGAACACATGTTCCTCGCACCGTGACTGAGCAGAGGAGCGCGAGGGGGGCCTGGGTGACGGTGCGGCATCTCCATGGGATAATGGATAAAGCGACTGGACGTCAAGCTGTGCCGCATCTACATATGACATTCCAAGAGCAAGCCGTGTGAGAAAACGAGACAATCTTGAATCAGAAAGTATTTCGAAATAGTTTCATGCCACAGAGACAAAATTATTAAAAGTTTAGAAAAATCGGCAAAGAGAAGATTTTTTCCAACCTCGATCCTCCGTGTTTTTTTGTAAAAGACGCCTACCTTAAAGTTTCATGTTAATCCCCAACGACCAAAATTAGTAGTTTTCGTTTAATTATACAGGGTGACTTTTTTAAAAGTAGCTATTTCAATTTTTTCTGGAACTACAAAAATCGCTCGAAAAGTTCGACTTTTATTTCGGGGGACACCTAAATCCGTGCAATCCGTGAAATTTTACCACGTATCTCGTAACGTTAGCGAACGCCAGTTTTAAAATTTCAATTGACAACTCGCCAGTTCCGAACGAATTTTCATGTTTGATTCGAGGTCGAAGTTGAGCTCTACAGTTAGTACGTAAATCATGAGATGGCGCTGGCAGTGAGATTCCTGCAATATCATCTCCCAAACTTGACAAAGGTATCGCAAACCATCAATTGTGCGTTGTACGCAGCGTCTCCTGATGGTTTATGATAGTTCTGTCAAGTTTAGGGAGACGATGTTGCAGGAATCTAAGGTCACTGGATTTCTCTCTTTGGAGAGGTACGGCAAACGGTATGGAGATATAACAGGAAACATCTCCTTAAAGTTGACAGTTGTTTGTAAAATAGCTGCTCACAAAGTCTATTTTTGCTTATTTTACAGTATATTTCCCATATTGTCATGGTTTTATCCCTTTATTAGCCGTTCCGTGTTCATTTTTTGAGTGAATTTTGATTATGTGTTCCCTTGCAACAATTGACTTCACAAAGACTGAACCGAGTAAATTTCGTTTTATTGTTTAAATAAAGCAGCATTGCAGCAACAACAATATGCACTTAATGCACTTTATTTGCGGTCAAAATGAGTAAGACAAAGTCACCATCGAACTGAACTTAATTTCTACTTGGAGAACCACTGAGTTAAGGGCTGCAAATCGCACGTTTTCCTTCTTCATAGACACAGGCAATCAGGCGTACAGGCGTCCTTAATTTCTCTATGAACACCACAAAACACGTACTTATGACAACCAAGTAACCCATCAATCAGGTACCTACCTTCTCGGTGATCGACGTTGGCCATTTAGTGCCATTTAGTGCAATCTTCATTTTGGTTCCACAGTTAATAAAAATACAATTATTAATAAACGATAAATCAACAAATTTGTCTTTAGTGTTGATAAGAACTGCATACTGACAAATAATGCCATTCTCAGTGTCAAAAAATAACAATAGAAGCAAGACATTTCTCTCTTACTTATTGTAAAAGTATGATGTTCTCTGTCCTTTTTACATTTGTCCACATTTCCGGTTGATTGCCGTACCTCTCTAAAGAGAGAAATCCAGTGATCTTACGCGCTATCTACAGTGTGTCTCATTTTAACTGGAACCACCCAAATATTTCGGTTAATTATAACCGAATCAATGCGTTCTTTTTTTCTGCATGTAGAGCTCCAGAATCTGCATCTGTGTAATACTTCACTTTTTTGTTATCCCGAAATCTCAGCCCTCTGCGATTAATTAAAGAGGCCAAAAATAGCGAAATCGTATTAGGCATTTTTTTACCGAAAAAGTTTATTAAGAAAAGTTGCTCGGGATGACTCCAAATGGGTAAATCCGAACTTTCAGGCCAAAATATAAATGTTGAATTTCTGGATGAAAAAATCAAAAATATCGAAAACTTCAATATTTTTGCGCAAAAGGGTTGCTGTGTAATAAAAAAACAGTTGAAATAGGTTTGTTTGACATTTGTTGTTAGCTATGGCTGGGCAAAATTTAACAATCGCAGAAAAAGTTGAAATTATAAGCTAATAAATAATAATTTTAATAATTGTAACTTTTTCTGCAATTGTTAAATTTTGCCCAGTCATAGCTAACAGCAACTGTCAAACACTCATTTCAATTGTTTTTAATTACACAGCAACCCTTTTGTTGTAAAAATAATGAAGTTTTCGATATTTTTAATTTTTGCCTCCAGAAATTCTACATTTTTATTTTGGTCTGAAACTCCGCACTTGCCCATTTGGGGTCATCCTGAGCAACTTTTCTTAATAAAATTTTTCGATAAAAAATGCCTAATACGATTTCGCTGTTTTTGTCCCCTTTAATTAATCGCAGTGAGCTAAGATTTCGGGATAAAAAAAGGTGAAGCATCATAGCAGATGCAAATTTTGAAGCTCTACATGTAGAAAAAAAAGTGAATTAATTTGCTGAAAATTAACCGAAATATTTGGGTGGTTCCAGTTAAAATGAGACACACTGTATATTGATGCAAAACGTACCGAGATACGTTTTTAGTACTCACGTGGTTACAAACCACGGCTTCGCCTTGATTTACAATAACTAATCCACGCTCGTACTGAAAACTTACATTTTTGGTACTTCTTACAGTGTGATTCAAAAGTTTTGCAATTAACTAAATTAAAAAGACAGATGTCAATTTTTTTAAGTAAACTTCTTGCATTTATTGATGCGAATTATTTCAAAAGAATATCGCCCTCTCCACTGCAGCATTAAATTTGGCGCGTTCCGTAATGTCAGTCAGAATCGAAAAGTAATTTTTTCTTAAATCAACCTTCTCATTTTGGAAACCGTTTCAGAGACAGAACAAGAATGGACAGTAAATTTGGACCTTAAACAATTCCTTGAGAGAAAAGTGATGATCTCTTTAATATCCATCGAACCGGAAATGACTAAACGATTTATCGGGGTGAGACTGCTTATGATTTACAACAGAGAAAAGAAGTAAATTGAAGTTATTTGGAAGATTGACAGCAAAAGCACTGAATTAACAGTGTAATGTGTAATAATCACTGGTTTAAGCCGAAGTGGATTTTAAAACATAGTGAGTTGGTAGTTATTAAATGATTTAAATTGGCCTATTATATTTTTCTCTATTTTAAGCTACCTACAGATTCAGGCCATACTACAATTGGCTGTTCTCCTGAAAAACGTACTTTGGTTAGCCAAATCTTATATAATTGAAATGAGGCATGTGGATGATGGAGGACCCCTTGATGCCCCTAGCCAGACGTAGTAAAGTAGACCGAAGTTTATTAAGTTTTTCCTACCCCTATTATACTGTAGGGCCAGCAATTTTTGTCGACTGTGTCAAAATCGGTACACCTTTTCCTTACGTTCAAAGTTTTATCTCGTGTGCTGGTTTGTATGCGGTTGAAAATAAAGCCATGAAATCAAATTGTTTTTTTAGTCAATTTACTAGTCGATTGCTAAAATGGAAATAAGATGGCAATTTTCCAAAATGAGAAGGTTGATATAGGAAGAAAAAATTACCTGTTGATTCGATCATCACAAGGGTTACGATTTGCACAAAGCTTTCGGCATTGTATTTTATTACCATTCTAATGCTCTAAAGTTGAAGAAAACGCGAAGAAATAACAATTTTTTCACACAATCGTTTCGATATTTCAACTTACCATTAACTATAATGAGCGGCAAGTTGACCTTACTACAAACGGTTTTGTTTCCATACAACAAAATAATAGTGCCGTTATGAACCATAACGACATACATGCGCGGTAAGTAAAACAAATGAAAATCGTAAATAGCGCATGAGATGTCAAATAGATATCAAAAACGTTTTAATTTAATAAAGCTTAGGTTTTCTGTGATTACCAACTGCCATTTTGCCATTTTGCTTCAAATTCACAAAGCAGGGGGTAGGTATTCAAATTTGTTCCCAGAAACAAATAGTAACGTGAATCAAGTGCACCAAATACCTCCAAAAAAATAAGTTTCTTCTCTTAAAAATCAGTAGCGAAAGCTTAACTTAAATTTTATTCATTGATCGTCCAATAAAAGGGGCGGGTGGCATAAGCTCGAGGGCAAGTGTCTCCCTAGCCTCCCCTGCTGGCACGCCACTTCTTCTACCCAGTACTTGTACTCGATACTTCCAACTATTCGAATTGAAAATAGCAAGTACTTAGAATTTGATATTTGAAGAACTTTTTTTCGATAGGTCCTGAAACAGCTTTGCGCTATCTATTTTCTCTTCTTGTTCTTCATTGTTATCAGATATTTTGGAGGATGAATTTTTCTTTTTATTATATATTTTGAGTTCGCTACGGCAGAATTGTTAAAATTTTCATAACAAATGTGCGGATCGAGAATTTTTGTGTGCTGTATGTCGAATTTTTTCACTGCGGAAAATTGAAAATATCGGAAGCATGGTGTTGGGCCCGTGTCGGTCCGATGTATCATAATGAAAGTCTTGTATATCTTCTCTAACTGTTTCGTAAACCCGTAAAGTACCTCGTGACAGAGATGATGTACTACAGCTGGCGGGCCCCACTTCGGACACTGCTGTTTAAAAAAAATATATTATAGCGCACCTGTTGCCTTCCGGAGAAAACTGTCATTTTTAATAGTGGCGCAACGGGGCGATGTCGCCCTCATGTTTGTTTATTGTTTACCTAATCGAGCTCGGCTGCAAAATTGCCCGCTATAAATATTTGAGGCTGTCACGGAGCTTTTATCAGCATCTGTGCGCGCTTTCGGATAGTTTTTCGACGGTATTGAAGGCTTGAGGGTCGCCGTGATGTACGACGTGACACGGAGGACTTCCGTATAATGGGTGTTGGTTAGGTCGGATGACGAACAGCGAGCCTACTTGTGGTCTGACAGTCAAGTGACGAAATTTCACTCGGCGAGACATATGAGGGTCATTTAGTCCGGAGATGCTGATCTCGTTGGGACGATGACGGTCAGGGGTCATTCTCTATTGTCGCTGTGATGGCCTCTTCGTGACTTATAGTGGCCCGACATAAACCCACTCGAAGTCATCGCCGGGGACCTGCTGGGAACTGACAACTTATCGACCTCTAATTATCCGCATTTTTTTAATGAAAAAGCACACAAATTCATGAAAAAGTTGCATAATTCGCCACATAAGTTAAAATACTGGAAAACTGGCAAAAATTCTGCTGACGCTTTGTGAGCATGAGTATCTAAGGTACCTATGTACAAATAGCACAATGGTAAAGCATCAAAATAATCCTTTATCGTTGCAAAATTACATAGATAAAAAAACATTTTGAATGAGTCAACTGAAACAGAAAAAATAAACAAAAACAAGGTTCACTAGGCCGTTTTTACCATTTTAGGGCAGTTTTACACATACAGGAATTATTGTGAAAATCGCATTTGTAAGTGTCCAATCGCGTTATCAATTTTTACTGTAGGAATTTAGATGGAAATGGCAAGAACCTGCGCGGAAGAGTGCGCAGTTGAAGTAAACCATCAAGTTTTGCGACGACTTTTAAAAGAAAAGCCACAATGAAACATAACAAGTGTAAAACAGAAAAAAATATGCAATCATTCTTTGATGCGTAAAACCGCTCTTAGAGCTATGAAAGCTCGAGGTTTGTTACTATGGCATAAAAGGGGCCATAAATATTAACATTATTAAGAGAATATAGACATGCAAGGCGCAGGCGAAGCCTGCTGACCTCTACCTAAAAATACAGTTAAAAGGAATTTTCTTCTTATAGCGAAGAGGGGTAGATACATAGCTAAAGAATGCAACCATAAAACACAATTTTTTCTAAAAATACTTAATCCATTTGAGCTAGTGAAGGGAATAACAAGGAACACGAAACATGAAAGCAAAAGAGAGGATCAATATTCATATGAATCATATGCATATGCATATACCTAATGGAAATGAAACTTTTGTCTTACGCACAGATGAAAAAATTCCCCCGTTGTCGTATTTTGAATTTTGAGTTCAATGTGAATACCTATACAAAAATAGTTTGAAAAATTACCTTTCGGATAGCCTTTACTGGTAACAGCTGGTATTAATTGTATTAGCGGTAGCAATTATTTTAGTTGTGACGTAGGACAAAAGTTTCATTTCCATTAGGTATAGCGTACTTTTTTTCGGGATTTCGGAAATATCCTACGAGAAGTCAACCTTATTTTTAACCTCCCCAATCCACTTCACCACTTATAAAAAAGGGAGGTTACTGCAATCACTAAAATTTTCGAATTTGAGATAGCACCAGATCTTCACGTTTCGAGGTCTCAGGAACCCAAAAAAGTGGTTTTAAAAATGTGTCTGTGTGTATGTGCGTACGTACGTACGTTTGTACGTACGTTTGTAAACACGCCACAGCCAAAACTACTAGACCGACTTGGCTCAAATTTGGCACGTGTACATGTGATAACCCAACTTAGATCTGAAAAGCCTTTGGAGCCAATCGTGCAACTAGAAATGCCATTTTGGCACATAAACTTTTAAATTTTAAATGCAAACCCCCATTTTTCACGTCACGATAGGAAAGGCCTTCAAATTCTGCTCCTAAAAATGCATTCATTCTTAGTGCCCTTTTGACCAAAAATAAAAAAAAAAAATGCAGCAGAGAAGCGGCTGGAACCTCCCCAACGCATGGGTCTTTGATTTCCGTGACTTATTGTGTTTAAGATTTTAAAGTTGATATGCCTAAATGGCACTTCCCGTGGACCAATTGCTCCCAAAAGCCTTTCAGCTCTTCAATGGGTTACCTAACCTCCATGTACCAAATTTCGGACAAATTGATCCAGTAGTTTGGGCTATAACGTGGTTTCAGTGTTATTACAAAATTTCGATTTTTCTACCCGAAGGGTACTAAATGCGAATAAATTTTATCTCATTTAAAACCAGAATTTGAAGACCTTTCTGATGATAACAATAAATCTTTCAAAAAGTTGTTTTTGATGGGTGAATGAGAGAATAATTTTAAGTTTCGAAATTGGTGTGCCAAAACGGCACTTTCCGTGGGTCGATTGAATCCAAAATTTGTTCAGCTCTTCGACGTGTAATACAATCCCCATGTGCAAAATTTCAGCCAAATCGGTTGAGGGGCTTGGGCTGTACCGCGATTTTAAAGTCCGATAAAAATCAATTTTTTTTAAATTGTTGGTCAAAAGGGCACTAAGAATGAATACATTTTTAGATGCAGAATTTGAACGTCTTTCTTATGGTGACCTGAAAAATGGGGGTTTGCATTTAAAATTTAAAAGTT
The DNA here is from genome assembly GCA_963924575.1 of Pycnomerus fuliginosus. Classification (NCBI taxonomy): domain Eukaryota; kingdom Metazoa; phylum Arthropoda; class Insecta; order Coleoptera; family Zopheridae; genus Pycnomerus; species Pycnomerus fuliginosus. The sequence continues at coordinate 41,606,021 of OZ004617.1, read as the reverse complement.
GATGTGCCAAAATGGCACTTCTGGTTGCACGATTGGCTCCAAAAGCTTTTCAGATCTAAGTTGGGTTTTCACATGCACACGTACCAAATTTCAGCCAAATCGGTCGAGTAGTTTGGGCTGTGGCGTGTTTACGAACGTACGTTCATACATACAGACACATTTTAAAAACCACTTTTTTGGGTTCCTGAGACCTCAAAACGTATAGATCCGGTCTTATCTCGAATTCGAAAATTTTAGTGATTGCAGTAACCTCCCTTTTTTTTAAATGGTGAAGTGGAGTGGGGAGGTTAAAATTGATTTTTATCGGACTTTAAAATCGCGGTACAGCCCAAGCCCCTCAACCGATTTTGCTGAAATTTTGCACATGGGGATTGTATTACACGTCGAAGAGCTGAACAAATTTTGAATTCCATCGACTCACGGAAAGTGTCGTTTTGGCACACCAACTTCCAACTTTAAAATTATTCACTCATTTAACCATCCAAAACAAGTTTTTGAAAGATTTATTGTCACCATCAGAAAGGTCTTCAAATTCTGGTTTTAAATAAGACAAAATTCGTTCGCATTTAGTGCTCTTTGGGTCAAAAAATCGAATTTTTTTAATAACACTAAAAATACATTATAGCCCAAATTAGTGAATCGATTTGGCTGAAATTTGGTACATGGAGATTGGATGACCCGTTGAAGACCCGAAAGTCTTTTTGAAGCAATTGGTGCACGGGAAGTGCCATTTAAGCATATCAACTTAAATTTTTAAATACAAGGCCTCCTTTTTTAAATCAAATTCTGGTTCTAAAAATGTATTCACAGTTTCTGCCATTTAAGTGGGAAATAGAGAAAAAAATATTTTTCATTAAAAGGGAGCGGACTGAGAGTGGATGACATAAAGTATCAGTTATTGTCAAAAGGGTGACAAACTATTAACCTTAAAAGGAACATATTGTCAAATGTGATGGGTGATGTCCGAGGTGATGTCGGTATTTGTCAGAAAATTGAGAAATTAGTCACAGTCGATAAGCATAAAAAAATTCTGTTGAATAATGAATTGACTATGACTACTATTTACACAGAATACAAAGATCCACGCGATGGGGAGGTTCCAGCCGCTTCTCTGCTGCATTTTTTGATCTGGATCCAGTGTTGTGGTCAGATATTTTTCGCATCACTATTTTTACTGAATAATTTCCAAATTCAAAACCAAAACTCAGAGGTTGACGAAATTATTTTAAAATTATTACAAAATTACTCCTTAAATTTTTCATTGAAACGTAAAAGGAGGGCACCACAAACTTAGTTACTAAAATAAATCGAAAAAAATCGAATCGCCAAAAATATCAAATCTTTAGGATGTAGGGTCCTGGAAAACCAAAAAAGTGGTTTTTGAAAAATGTCTATGTGTCTGTAAATACGCTACAGCCCAAACTACTGGACCGTAATTTGGTATGTGCACATTGTATGATTTCCGGAAGAACTGATTAGACTTTGGGCCAAATCGAGTTAATACTGAATATTTCAGCGCGTTTGGGCAGCTCAAGATGGCGACCTATCAAAACCAAATTTTACACAGTTATTTGCAATTACAAACGGCATCTATTCCGCATATAGGCGTTACCACTTTCAAAAAAACGGTTTTTCGCTTCACCCTACTAATCTTATCAATGATAACTGGTATAAAACTTCGACTTAAACCCTGAATCTGAAGAGATCGCACAGCACAAGTGATCACACCTAAACAATTCTCGCACTAGGGGTATAATGATCTCCTTCTAGCATAGCTATAGCCTCTTTATAGCATAGCCATAGCCAAAACGAGTGAACGCGTAAAAATAGAACGCTGTTAGTTAAATTTCCTTAGTTTTCTATCAAATCCAGCCGGAAGCCCTGGACGACCCCTCGAAAAAAGTGTTTGCCCTGCTCGACGCTATCAGTTTGCGAACATGGCAATAACACGCCTAATGGGAGCATTAGAGTGTTGGTGGCAGAAGAGCCACATCCGGTTAATTCGTCGAAATCCGAGGTTATTAGTTTATCAGTAGAGGTGTCGCAGCCGCATTAAGCCTGTAAACATACCCCCCGTCCAGCAATACATGCTCATTATTGGGGAAAGTAAATAAGCAATCAACTCTCGCACGCAGCGTGATTGACAGTCGTGATTGACAGCGCTGCTGTGGCGCCCTCTGGCCCTGTTTGGCCACGTAATGGCATCGCAAACACCGGCACATATGCACCCGTCAACGGGATACACAAATACTATTTACTTACCCCCGCGCAAACATTCGGATGAATAATTTTCGCGCCCCACAGAAGAAGATATAATTGCCGGTCCGGTCACAATGAACTATAAAACGGATTTATGCCGGCGGTGCCATAAACAATGAGCGGCAGTCGTTGCCGGTACCAAATTTTCCCGTCTCTAAATCATCGAATTCGCACTTTTTAAAAGCAAATTACTTGCACGGACGTTTACGATTATGAGGTTTAAGAGGCTATTTCTCGGCAGGAATCGTCATTGCAACTAATTCATCGCAGAAATTGTGTTATTTTCAATGTTCGTTTTTATAAAAAATGGTGGAGGCGCCGGGAGAATTCTGTGAAATTTTACAGCACCAAAATAGTATACCTATTAAAAAACACGTTTGATCAGGCCAATTATTATAATCGCACAAGGATGTTTGGCAAACGAGGGCGAGAAGCCCGAGTACGATAAGAGGCTTATGAAACACATTTCGGATGACCAGAAAAAAATTAGATTTGACATTTTTAAAGACATAGTTCAATGTCCGCTTGACAGTTAATGGTATTGTTAGTGACAATCATTGCCTAGGTTACGATGTAAAAGAGCACATTAGAAAATTCGGGTGCTACAAAGTGTTGCTTAAGAGACTGAAATAGAAAAAATATTGTGAAGAATGCAGGCAAAGAAAAAAAATTTGTAATATTTAGAGAAAACAATGCATATTAAAAAACGCGTTCTGCACTATGTCTCAAATGCGAATAATTTCAAATTTTTATTGCTATACGATCATTTGTGAAATTTTTTTTAAACGGTAGATTAAAATTAAAATCTGAAGGGTGAAATAAAAAGTAGATCAATAATACATTCTGTATTGGTTCGGCCTGCAATTGTTTCTGAATTTTCTTAAATTGACGTGATCGAAAATTGCCAGGGCCGAGGGATGCAATTTTACCAATATAAAGAGGTCCAGGATATTCTCTCCCATCACCATAAGACACGAAGTACGTATAGGTCACAAATAAGTAATAATATTTTTATTGTGGACGTGTTATTTTCGAAATTGTGTCTTAAGGGCAAAGAGTTAACAGTGACAGGTAACAACCCGCGCGGTGTTGCTAAATTTAAAAGTTCGTTGCTTATTTTTACAGTGCTTTTGAAAAGTAAGGTATAAATTCAAGAACATTTTGGAGAGAACTATTTCGGAAATATACTCGGAGAGGTCAAGGTTATTTTTATGATGCGCATTCGATGGCGTACTCTATTGTTTTTTTTTTGCACTTCCGGTTTAACCGGAAATAATCCTAATTTAAATTTTTCAAATGGCATCATCGTACTTCCTTCTGAGCCGATTCGGAATTACGATTTTTAACCTCCCCACTCCACTTCACCACTTAAAAAAAGGGAGGTTACTGCAATCACTAAAATTTTCGAATTCGAGATAACACCAGATCTTCACGTTTTGAGGTCTCAGGAACTCAAAAAAGTGGTTTTTAAAATGTGTCTGTGTGTATGTACGTACGTACGTACGTTCGTACGTACGTTCGTACGTTTGTACGTTCGTACGTTCGTTTGTAATCACGACACAGCCAAGACTATTGGACCGATTTGGCTGAAATTTGGAACATAAGCATCTCGTAACCTAACTTAGATCTGAAAAGCTTTTGGAGCCAATTGTGCAACCGGAAATGCCATTTTGGCACATCAACTTTTAAATTTTAAATGCAAACCCCCATTTTTCACGTCACCATAAGGAAGACCTTCAAATTCTGCTTCTAAAAGTGTATTCATTCTTAGTGCCCTTTTTACCAAAAATAAAAAAAAAATTGATTTTTATCGGACTTTAAAATCGCGGTACAACCCAAGCCCCTGAACCGATTTGGCTGAAATATTGCACGTGGGGATTGTATTACACGTCGAAGAGCTGAACAAATTTTGAATTCAATCGACTCACGGAAAGTGCCGTTTTGGCACACCAATTTCCAAATTTAAAATTATTTTCTCATTTGACCATTAAAAACAAGTTTTTGAAAGATTTATTGTCACTATCAGAAAGGTCTTCAAATTCTGGTTTTAAATAAGACAAAATTCGTTCGCATTTAGTGCTGTTTGGTTCAAAAAAGCGAAATTTTATAATAACAGTAAAAAAAATGCAGCAGAGAAGCGGCTGGAACCTCCCCATCGCGTGGATCTTTGTATTCTGTGTAGATAGTAGTCAATTCAACAGAATTTTTTTAATACTTGACTAATTTCGCAATTTTCTGACAAATACCGACATCACCTCGGACATCACCCATCACATCTGACAATATGTTCCTTTTAAGGTTAATCTTTTGCCACCTTTTTGACAATAACTGCCACTTTATGTCATCCACTGTCAGCCCGCTCCCTTTTAATGAGAAAGAATTTTTTCTCTATTTTCCACTGAAATGGCCGAAACTGTGAACACATTTTTAGAACCAGAATTTGATCGCCTTTCTAATGGCGACATAAAAAAGGAGGTCTTGTATTTAAAATTTTAAGTTGATATGCTTAAATAGGACTTCCCGTGGGCCAATTGCTTTCAAAAGCCTTTCAGGTCTTCAACGGGTCACCCGATCTCCATGTACCAAATTTCAGCCAAATCGATTCAGTAATTTGGGCTATAATCTATTTTTACTGTTATTATAAAATTTCGCTTTTTTGAACCAAACAGCACTAAATGCGAACGAATTTTGTCTTATTTAAAACCAGAATTTGAAGACCTTTCTGATAGTGACAATAAATCTTTCAAAAACTTGTTTTTAATGGTCAAATGAGAAAATAATTTAAAATTTGGAAATTGGTGTGCCAAAACGGCACTTTCCGTGAGTCGATTGAATTCAAAATTTGTTCAGCTCTTCGACGTGTAATACAATCCCCACGTGCAATATTTCAGCCAAATCGGTTCAGGGGCTTGGGTTGTACCGCGATTTTAAAGTCCGATAAAAATCAATTTTTTTTTTATTTTTGGTCAAAAGGGTACTAAGAATGAATACACTTTTAGAAGCAGAATTTGAAGGTCTTCCTTATGGTGACGTGAAAAATGGGGGTTTGCATTTAAAATTTAAAAGTTGATGTGCCAAAATGGCATTTCCGGTTGCACAATTGGCTCCAAAAGCTTTTCAGATCTAAGTTAGGTTACGAGATGCTTATGTTCCAAATTTCAGCCAAATCGGTCCAATAGTCTTGGCTGTGGCGTGATTACAAACGAACGTACGAACGTACAAACGTACGAACGTACGTACGAACGTACGTACGTACGTACATACACACAGACACATTTTAAAAACCACTTTTTTGAGTTCCTGAGACCTCAAAACGTGAAGATCTGGTGTTATCTCGAATTCGAAAATTTTAGTGATTGCAGTAACCTCCCTTTTTTTAAGTGGTGAAGTGGAGTGGGGAGGTTAATAGATTATAGCCCAAATTACTGAATCGATTTGGCTGAAATTTGGTACATGGAGATCGGGTGACCCGTTGAAGACCTGAAAGGCTTTTGAAAGCAATTGGCCCATTTAAGCATATCAACTTAAAATTTTAAATACAAGACCTCCTTTTTTATGTCGCCATTAGAAAGGCGATCAAATTCTGGTTCTAAAAATGTGTTCACAGTTTCGGCCATTTCAGTGGAAAAAAAATGCAGCAGAGAAGCGGCTGGAACCTCCCCATCGCGTGGATCTTTGTATTCTGTGTAGATAGTAGTCAATTCAACAGAATTTGTCATCCACTGTCAGCCCGCTCCCTTTCAATGAGAAAGAATTTTTTCTCTATTTTCCACTGAAATGGTAGAAACTGTGAATATATTTTTAGAACCAGAATTTGATCGTCTTTCTAATGGCGACATAAAAAAGGAGGCCTTGCTTTAAAATTTAAAGTTGATATGCTTAAATGGCACTTCCCGTGGACCAATTGCTTCCAAAAGCCTTTCAGGTCTTCAACGGGTCACCCAATCTCCATGTAGCAAATTTCAGCCAAATCGATTCACTAATCTGGGCTATAGTGTATTTTTAGTGGTACTACAAAATTTCGATTTTTTGACCCAAAGAGCACTAAATGCGAACGAATTTTGTCTTATTTAAAACCAGAATTTGAAGACCTTTCTGATTGTGACAATAAATCTTTCAAAAACTTGTTTTGGATGGTTAAATGAATAATTTTAAAGTTGGAAATTGGTGTGCCAAAACGGCACTTTCCGTGGGCCGATTGAATCCAAAATTTGTTCGGCTCTTCGACGTGCAATACAATGCCCATGTGCAAAATTTCAGAAAAATCGGTTCAGGGGCTTGGGCTGTACCGCGATTTAAAAGTCCGATAAAAATCTTTTTTTTTTAAATTTTTGGTCAAAAGGGCACTAAGAATGAATGCATTTTTAGAAGCAGAATTTGAAGGCCTGTCCTATCGTGACGTGAAAAATGGGGGTTTGCATTTAAAATTTAAAAGTTGATGTGCCAAAATGGCATTTCTAGTTGCACGATTGGCTCCAAAAGCTTTTCAGATCTAAGTTGGGTTATGAGATGCCTACGCACCAAATTTCAGACAAATCGGTTTAGTAGTTTTGGCTGTGGCGTGTTTACAAACGTACGTACGTACGTACATACGTACGTACACACACACAGACACATTTTGAAAACCGCTTTTTTGGGTTCCTGAGACCTCAAAACGTGAAGATCTGGTGCTATCTCGAATTCGAAAATTTTAGTGATTGCAGTAACCTCCCATTTTTTTAAAATTTTGTTGGAGTTGGGGAGGTTAATAGAGAAAAAATTCTTTCTCATTAAGGGAGCGGGCTGACAGTGGATGACATAAAGTGGCAGTTATTGTCAAAAAGGTGGCAAAAGATTAACCTTAAAAGGAACATATTGTCAGATGTGATGGGTGATGTCCGAGGTGATGTCGGTATTTGTCAGAAAATTGCGAAATTAGTCAAGTATTAAAAAAATTCTGTTGAATTGACTACTATCTACACAGAATACAAAGATCCACGCGGGGAGGTTCCAGCCGCTTCTCTGCTGCATTTTTTCTTCTAAGTTAGAGGATGTATCATGCTTGACCGAAACTGCAGCCACGCACGCTCACCATTAAAAACATCGAGGAAATCGGTGCCAATTTGAGATTTTTTAAAAACGAAAATACAAACCAACTTTGTTGTTATGATGCCATTAACTGCACAATAACATTTGCTTAGATTCTTTTTGCAATTTTGACAATTTTGAACATTGATGAGGAAATTTGCGACAGATAAAATGTTTTTTTTAAGTAGTTCTAATTGCCCAGTTGAATTTATATCGGAAAAGCAAAGTTGACGTGTTTTTACGTTTTTCAAAGAACTACATTTTTCATCGATTTCTTCGATGTTTTTGAAAATGTACGGTGACTAGAGGCCTGCACGGGCCGGGCCGGCCCGGAAAAAGCCCGGCCCGGCCCGGGCCCGCATACGGGCCGGGTCGGGCCGGGTCTAATATTGTCGATTAATATCGTGGATATTGGCCGGGCCGGGCCTGCATACGAATCGAAACGGGCCGGTCCGGGCCCAAAATTATTGCGATTGAAAATTATTCGAATGAAATCTCGTTTTCAAAATAATATATTTGGTTAAAATATACGATCATTTAAACGGCAAATTGTTGGTCAAAAACGTCGATCTGAGATTTCGCAGCATTGCATTTACTGATGTCGGCTCGGCAGGTTTCAGGTTTCTAGATAACAACAATAAATCCTAAATTATATAACGTTACGCTTTAATCAGTTTTGACTCTGGATTCAGCTTTCAGATTTTGAAATATGGTAATGTAAAAAATATATTCTGGATTCTGAAACTAAAGTTATCATGAATATCGTGAACACTTTTAAGGAACGCCTAATTTTTCTGCATACATACAAGCTGCCGGGCCGGGCCGGGCCATTGCCGGGCCCATATATCAGTCGGGCCGGGCCGGGCCTGACACAATATGTACGTAATTCAGATCGGGTCATACCGGGCTGTGATTTCTGAGTAACGGGCCGGGCCGGGCCCCTAAAAATCGGCCCGTGCAGGCCTCTAACGGTGACCATCCATGATTCCACTAGGCCGTTTCTGGTTAAACGTGACACACTTGGGCAAATTACGCCAAAATCTGGCCAAAATTCTAATGCTGTGTTACTTAGCCTGGCCCTGGGGTACTGACTTCGGAAAAAACACTGAAACATTTTTGGAATCAGAAATAATTTAGGCCCTCGGATTTTGTAAAAGTCGGGCTTTTCGCCCTCGTTGTCCAAACATCCTCGTGCGATAATAATTCGCCTTATGAAACGTGTTTTTTAATATACTATTTTCTATTTCGGTTTCCTAATGAACACTTTACAGCACCCAAACGCGTTCTCTAGTGTGCTCCATTAGAGCACGGCTTTCGTTTAGATCTAACCTCGACAACTATTGTGTCTAACAATCGAATTAACTGCCAAGCCCGTCTTTGAACATGACAATCTGAATTTTTCTTGAAAATATTAACAAGCTTAGCATCCGAATAGAAAAAATTGTATAAAAAACGTGTTTCATAAGGCTCTTATCGCACTCGGATTTTGTAAAACTCGGGCTTTTCGCCCATCTTCGTGCGATAATAATTGGCCTTATGAAACGTGTTTTTAAATATACTATCTCAGCCCTAGTATCGAATTCTGTAATAATAATATGCTCTTTTGCTATGAAAAATTCAAAAAGGTAACTTTTTGCCCCTTAAATGTAAATTTTCGAAAAAATGGCACAAAGGTTTTTGATCCGCCAATGCAATAGCTATCGAACTCGATAGTAAGAATATGATCTTTTGCTACAATAAATTCAGAAAAGGGTCTTTTTGCCACTAAAATGATTTTTTTTTCGATCCGGTACAACATCAGGTATCAAATTCCATAATAACAATATACAATTAAACACAGACTTTTTCAAAGCGCGGATTTTTGGCCAACAGTGCACCAAGTTTGAATACATTTTTGTAGAAGCAAATTTGAAGAGCCTTCATATGGTGACGTGAAAAATTGGGATTTGCATTAAAATTTTTAAAGTTGATGTACAAAAATAGTATTTTTCGTTGGTCGATTAGAGTTAACGGATGTTGCAATTTTGCTAAAAATATTTATTTTTAACAATATTTTAAATATATTTATTTTTAACAAAAAACGGGGGTGAAGCAATTCAGAAAAGAAGAAAAAATTGATTCATTCGGGAATATTTTCTAAAGTCAACAAAAACAGTTGTAATAGCCAAGACAATTAACAAATTCATTTCTTTAACGGTGATAATCACAATACGATCGATATTTGAAGTAAATTGAAATTTTTTTTGTCTATCTAATTTCTGTTAATTTGAAAATTTACCGGGAACACCATGTGCATGAAATTTGACCATGCAAGTGTCTCATCAGGTAGCCCTGACTTTACTTTAGGATGTGAGGTAAGTTTGGAAGAGAAAACTTCAAGGCGTCAGAAATATTAATTTTTAAGTCTTGATTTCGTCAAGTTTACACATTTTATTAAATAACTCAAAAACGATTGAATGTAATTATGGGGCACACCTGACAAAAGTTGTACAGTAATAATAGGTACGTAGAAACTAAAAACCCCCCATTTTTTTAAGAGTGTGGTATGACTGGTATGGTGAGGCTATTTCAAAAAGTTGGATCGCCCTGTCAGCTTCCTCGCTTCGAAGAGTTTCCCAGCGCCTCCACCATTCTTAATCAGTTATAGGAATTCTTCGTATGTATTTGCCTATCTTTTAAATTCTTCTAAAATGTAGGATTCCTCAATACATACCTACACGTTTCGAAAAGAGACGTCTTAATTTTTCTCCATAAAACAGAAATTATGGTCTGGGCTCGAGGACCCGTTTATTTATTATCTCAGTGGGTGTCATTTATTCCGGCGGATTTTTCTCATCAAATCAATTTTACGAGTGCCACCATAAATCTCGCAAAGCTGCCGTGATTATGGGAACCGGGCAGCCTGTCAATGTGTGGTTTTTGATATTTTACGGCGCAATGAACATAATAATAATTCCATGGCCATAAAACAATAAATCGCGTTTTTTGTGTGACGCTGCGGAATACACCGCTGACAGATTAAGTCTTTGCGGCAGGTGACGGCGATTGACGGATGACATCATCAATTTCTCGAAGGTGGCGTTCGGACACGGATGGGCCTCCGCCGCGTGGGGCTGAAGGCCCTATGGGTCCGCAACTGCCACTTGTGAACGATTAATGATTGTTCTTCGGGTGCACGCGACCTACCTCAACCTCAAGATAAATGCGTATTTGATAGTGGCAGCGTCATGACTTGGACTTCTGGAGTTATGAAGTCGTTCTTGGGCAGGAGCTCGTGACAGACGCCGGCGCCCATTAATTTCGAATAAATTATACGCCCTCGAAGTCGCCGTCGATTTGACACAGACGCTTCCGGAAAGAGGATCGATCTCGAGGATGAGATCGCGTTTTCCTCACCTTTAGCGCATCGGGTCATTGTGGGTTCAGCAGGTTTTACGAAAATGGGAAGTGGATTCAAAATGATGGATGATGGAAGAATTTGAATGCTACCAAGACCAAGAAACGTTTTGGTCAAGTTTGTTTTTGCATCTACAGTGCGACTCGTCAAAGCCCATTAATAATTTTTGGTTTCTACATGTCCTTCTGTACAACTTTTGTCGGGTGTGCCCTATACGTACTTAGATACAACTGTTTTTGAATAAATTGTGTAGGATTTGGCAAAATTAATATATTTTTGAAGCCTTGAAGCTTGTGTTACATCCTAAAGAAAGGTCAGAGCTACCTGACGACGCACTTAGATGTCAAATTCATGCACAGGATGTCCTCGGTAAATTTTCAAATTAAAAGAATCTGTAAAATTTGAAATGGAATGACCTTGAAATTTTTCTCCCTCTAAGGGAGAATAAATTCTAGGTCGACTTTTTTAACAAATCCCAACACCTAAATTGCATGTTTTTCAAATTGTAACCATAGTTTTTTTAAGTTCGCGTTGTTTCCGAGTTACCGATGAGAGTTACAGAACAAGTTAAGTTAATGTCTCTAAGATGACGAATTCAACAGTGTATAATTATACAACAATTATACAAAGTATAATTCAAAATAGTACGGTTAACGGATGTTGCAATAGTTATTTACGTAATTAGTTATGAAAAGTCCTATATTGTTGGACGAGTCGTAATATTTGTCAAAACGAGCGATAGCGAGTTTTGCAACATTATGCGAGTCAAACAATTTAGGCTTTTCATAACGTAATCCGTACAACATTTTACCTAATTGTGTGAAATCCAACTTTTCAAAACGCAATTAGGTAAAATATTATTGAATAATTCGGCAATATTTTCTAAAGTCAACAAAAATAATTTTAATAGCAAAGATCGATATTTAAATTAAAGGAGGTGATTAACGCCAGTTTAATTCCATTAATTCCATTAATTCCAATAATCAATTCCGCGTCGGTTCCGTATTAGTTCCAAATAATTCCAACTAATTCTAGCTAATTCCAGCTAATTCCAACTAATTCCTTTAATTCCTTTTAAATGATGTAATTATCAATTCCAAATAATTCCATATCAATTCCAAATAATTCCATAATAATTCCAGTTATTTCCAACTAATTCCAGCTAATTCCAACTAATTCCAGCTAATTCCAACAAATTCCAACTAATTCCGGCTAATTCCGGCCAATTCCAACTAATTCCGTTAATTCCTGTTAAATTCCATAATTCCGGAATTAATTCCAAGCCGGATGTACAACTAATTCCACTAGTGATCAGCACTTCACGTGTATATTTAGGTACATATTCAATAACTTATATTGGGTATAATGTTGCACTTAAAATTAATTCCAAATAATTCCAAGTACTTCCAATTAATTCCAGCTAATTCCAACTAATTCCTTTTAAATGATGTACTTATCAATTCCAAATAATTCCTTATTAATTCCATATCGATTCCAAATAATTCCGTAATAATTCCAGTTAATTCCAACTAATTCCAGCTAATTCCAACTAATTCCAGCTAATTCCATCCAATTTCAACTAATTCCGGCTAATTCCAACTAATTCCATTAATTCCATTAATTCCTTTTAAACTCCATCAATTCCAGAATAATTCCGTAATAACTCCATAATTCCGGAATTAATTCCAAGCCGGATGTACCGTTCGTTTCATTCCAGGCGCCGTATAGGGAAATAACACGGGAAAAGTGTTTTTATTTTTTGTTTGCTCCTGAAACTGGTTCCGGCCAAATCTGAGTAATACGGTCAATGGGCCTCAGAGTCCTGTACGCATGAAAAAAAAATGGTCCTGAAATGCCCCCTTGTTAAAACGGGAGGACCGGTTGAAAATTGGAATTTTAAATTTCGCGGGCGTCAATTCAGCGCTGTTTGACATCTCCGAAAACTAAACTTCCAGGGGCGGCTTTCACAATTTCTTGAGTTTTCGCTTTGGAATTTCTACAAATTATTGAGTGAATTCTGAGACGAAATAAACCGGCGCATTTTTGCAATAGTCCCAGAGAGTCTTGGTGTCAGAAACTTTCCTAAAGAAAAGACACTATGAGGGTAACCTCACAAAAATTTTGTCTTTGGTTCCTTCGCTAGAACCAGACCGCATTTATTAACATTTTAATTCTCGAGGCAAGTCTCTGTTTATAGTTAAATCTGTCTTAATCGTTGTTTTGCTTCAGTTATGAATATTTTCACTGGAAGCACAGACTACGAGAAGGATTGGTCGAATGAGGAAATGGCCAATATTTATGAACATTTTGCAACCTACCACCGTCCCCTTAATTATGTTTTGCTATATTTGTTTTGTAAATTGAATCCTCGCGAGGAACTTTATTACTTTCTCACCTTACAGTCCAGTTTAATAACAAATAAAATAAATAGTAAGTAAATAATAAAATTTTTGCTGCTTATAAAGGGTGTCCCAAAAAAAACCGAACGATTTATTTTTGGTTATAACTTTATTATTATTGGAGCAATTTTCTCTAATCTTCTACGAGACGTAGTCAAGAGATGAGGCTTTCAGAATCGACAACCATTTTCCAGATGGCGCCACCAATAATTTTTTTATGGCAGTCTTCTACAAGGTCACTTTTTGATTGGCTGGAGTTGAACCATCTGTGAAGCGATCAAAATGAAAATAGTGTAAGCTTAAAGCTGATGCTTTTCTCTTCCAAAGCAACTTTTCAAAATTTTATTCTGAACGTTCTTGATTAATTTACAAATTTTTCTGCTATACTCTAAAACAGATTTTTTAAGATTTATTTGATATTAATTCGCTACCGATCTTGACAAAATTTTCAGAATCCTTAGTAACACCATAAATCTTTCGTAAAATAACGTTAAGTACTTTGTGCAGGAATTTCACTTATACAAAATCTTAAAATAAATGAAACCCAAAAAAATGGTCTAACATTGACTTGTTTGTGAACTTGACAAGTTGTTCTTCAGCTTATGACTGTTATAAAGCACATATTTGGTTTATTTTAAAATCCAGAATTGTTGTTTATTCAATTCCAGCCTGTTGTCTGTAGCCGCCTTTAGTGCTAACATTTATTACTAATTACACATTCATAATATTCTCGTTAATTTTTTAATCAAATGTGTTCATAAAAATTTGCTAGGGTGGCGCCATCTGCAAAGTGACATCATTTTGTGAAATATTGATGGTGTTACTTAGGATTCTGCAAATTTTGTCAAGATTGGCGACCAAATAAAAAATAAATCTTCAAAAATCCTTGTTTTAAATCATCACAAAAAAAATTATAAATGAATCAAGAACGGTCAGAATAAAATTTTATAAAGTTGCTTTAGAAAAGAAAAGCATTCGCTTTCATCCTATACTAATTTCATTTTGATCGGTTCACAGATGGTTCAACTCCAGCCAATCAAAAAGTGTTCCTGTAAAAAACTGCCACAAAAAATTTATTAGTGGCGCCATCTGCAAAATGGTTACAGATTGTAAAAGCCTCATCTTTTGGCTACGTCTCGTATAAAATTGAGGAAAATCGGTCCCACAATAATAAAGTTATAACCAAAAATAAATCGTTCGGTTTTTTTTGGGACACCCTTTATTTTTGATGTGTTTATCTTCAAGAGATATTGTAGTGACAATAATTATCTAAGTTATATTGTTTCATTTATATGAGCAGTCGGTACAGCATATAGCGGTCATAAAATCGCTAATTTGATTATTCAAGAATTTATTCAAAATTTCAACATTAAATTGTGAATTATCAACTAAAATATCTAGAAAATAAGGCCCATAAGACCTAGGTATGCTATTTTATTAATTATTAACATTTTTAGAATAAAACAATTAAAATTTTTTAAATAAATTTTAATTTTAATTTAAATTTTTTTTTTCTTGTTTGTAATTAATTTACGTTTCCTTTTTCTCTTTTTCTCTTATATAATGTCCTGTAATTGGAGTTCTTCTGTTGGACAATATACGATTATTATTATTATTATTATTATTAAAATTTGGCAAGCCAGTTACATATCTTCGTCCACACTCCAAACACGCACTCCGCGGTTAAATAACTGTTGGGGCAAAGGCACATCTTGTCCCAGGGGACAAGCAGGGCATGGTAACTCCTGCAACAGATTCCTCGGCACAGCCGAAGCCACTAGTCTAGGCAAAGCCATCACCACCAGCTTCCAGGCCTTGGAATGGAGACTGCAGGTGCCTTTTCCATCAGCCTTACAGGTGCTTGGTAAGGCGTATCCACCCTAAATATCAGAACCATCCTTGTCTTCGCTGTGACTCGTAAGGTCTATCGACACACCAATTTTTAAGCAAGACCTTCGCCTTACCTTCTGTGCTACCTAGCCTTTAGTGGCTCTCCATATTGTTATTCTTTAACAGAATTTGGTACCAGGTTCATGGTAACTGAATATTGGCCATTTCCTCATTCAACCAACCCTTCTCGTAGTCTGTGATATTCCAGTGAAAATATTCATAACTGAAGCAAAACAACGATTAAGACAGTTTTAACTATAAACAGAGACTTACCTCGAGAATTAAAATGTTAATAAATGCGGCCTGGTCGTAGCGAAGAAAGACAAATTTTTGTGAGGTTACCTTCATAGTGTCTTTTCTTTAGTAAAGTTTCTGACACCAAGACTCTCTGGGACTATTCCAAAAATGCGCCGGTTTATTTCGTCTCAGAATTCACTCAATAATTTGTAGAAATTCCAAAAAAGTAACTAAATGACGTTAGCGAAAACTCAAGAAATTGTGAAAGCCGCCACTGGAAGTTTAGTTTTCGGAGACGTCAAACAGCGCTGAATTGACGCCCGCGAAATTTAAAATTCCAATTTTCAACCGGTCCTCCCGTTTTAAGAAGGGGGCATTTCAGGTCCATTTTTTTTTTCATGCGTAGAGGACACTGAGGCCCATTGACCGTATTACTCAGATTTGGCCGGAACCAGTTTCAGGAGCAAACAAAAAATAAAAACACTTTTCCCGTGTTATTTCCCTATACGGCGCCTGGAATGAAACGGACGGTACAACTAATTCCATTAGTGATCACTGATCAGCCCCCCACGCCAGACGGATAAGGTCGTATTCCATGTGTGATATCGAAATTTTTTCGATATTTCGTGATCTCTGGGAAATTTAACTGAATTGTTTAGTGGAATTCGTCAATATTTAGAGAAATTCCCTAGAAATAGCGGTATGTCATAAAATTTTTTACAAATAGTCAAAAATTGATAGAGGGTGGTTCTTTTTCACTGCTCACCATTGACATCTCTTAAACAGTAAGAGATACGGAGTCGGTTAAATTAGCGAAAAGTTGCGCTATTTCTTCGTGATTAAGAATCTGAAGAGAAATCCGCGATATGTTAATTCACTCCTGAGTTATTACGAAAAATCTGAAAATTGAGATCTCCCTAATTATTGATGCCATTTAATGACAGTCAACTTTTGATTCTCTTATGGCCGCCATATTGAATTTTGACACCATGTAATACAGAAAAAAATTAACTTTTCTCAAAAATGTAATCAATATGGACTTTTTCGAAAAATCGTCAAAATTGTAAAATTGGTATGCATAATTCGTAAAATTAGTGTTAAACTTAAAACAAAAGTAAAAATAGTACACTAACTTTTTCAATCCCTTTTGAAATTGAAAATTCAATAAAATAGATTTTGATGTCGTGTGACTCAAACTTTTCACGTTTTTTCAAAAAAAATCTTGCTGATTACATTTTTGAAAAGTTAATTTTTTTGTGTGTCGAATAGTGCCAAATTCAACATGGCGGCCATAAGAGAATCGAAAGTTGATCATCACTGCTCAAAATCTAGAAGGCCCAGAAAAATTATTTCGAAGCCATTTCATTGGCAGTTGTCAAAGATATCAAAGTACCAACTTTTACTTAAATAGCATCAATCATTAGGGAGATATTAATTTTTATTTAAAATCGCAATTTTCAGATTTTTCGGAATAACTCGAGAAAGAATCAAGATTATTAGATTATTAATCACCAAAAAATAGCCGAACTTTTCTCTAATTTAACCGACTCCGTAACTCTTACCATTTAGGAGATGCCAGTGGTGAGCAGTGGAAAAGGAACCACCCTGTATACCTACAGTCTTTAAGCTATAAACCCAAAAATTTTGAGAAACTTGGCAGGGACGCCATTTAAGTATTGGCATTTGTTAAGAAAGTCGACCTAGAATTTAATTCTTTATTAGATGA
The DNA here is from genome assembly GCA_963924575.1 of Pycnomerus fuliginosus. Taxonomy (NCBI): domain Eukaryota; kingdom Metazoa; phylum Arthropoda; class Insecta; order Coleoptera; family Zopheridae; genus Pycnomerus; species Pycnomerus fuliginosus. The sequence continues at coordinate 41,589,046 of OZ004617.1, read as the reverse complement.
CAAAAAAATTTCAAGGTCATTCCGTTTGAAATTTTTCAGATTTTGTCTCTTTAATTTTTATTAATTTGAAAATTTCAATTTAAAAATTTGACCCAATTACGACCCAGGATGTAAATCTTTAAGACGGATTCTGGCCAATCAAGAGAAAATTATATCGGAAATTTTTCTGTCAGGTTCCTACTGTCAGAATTTCGTACTTAAAGTGAAATTTTCACTTATAATCTCATAAGAGCATTAATTCTTTCAGGAAATTTTTGGAGTGCATTCCAACAACGTATTATTTTTTTTTACGTTGTTGGGATGCACGACTAAAATTTCCAGGAAACGAATTAATGCTCGAATGCAGATTCAGTAAGAAAATAGCAACGATACAGCCACAGAAATTGAATGAAAATGATTTTGTTCAACATGTATCAAGTTGTAAGAGCAAATATCCATGGCGACGTCTAATAATTGTTATTTTTGACATTTAATTTGACATAAAAATTTTCACTTATTCTTATTAATTTCGCTTAGGTTGGTCTAGGTATCAAAAATTTCCATCAGGAAATCCTTGAATTGCCATGGTAAACACAATTTTTCTATCGGCTAATGATTAGTATCGTGCGAATACCACTCGTGATCCCTAAAATTTCCGGAAATTTTTTGACAATTACTCCAGACTCGTGATGATTTCCGCTTGGCAAAAATCTGTTGTAAATGTCAAAAAATTCCCGGAAATTTTGGTGTCCCTCGTGGTATTACTTACGAAAATTCACAGGGAACATAAGACATAAATAAATAAATTAATAAATAAATAAATAACATATCGGTGCTTAACAATAATACATAGGTATTTTACACGGGTCAATTGAAAGAGGAGTCAAATCGATAACTAGCAACATCAAAATTAAGTATTACATATTAAACGTTGCGAGAGGCGGTGATCCATTTTACTCGAAGTGGGCCAAGTATTTAAATCGAAGAGGAATGAGTTTGAATTTTCATTCCTCTTCGATTACATATTAAGTATATACAGTACTTTTATGATGGATTCTTCCGGAATTGTATTAATAAGTACTGTATTGAAGAACGCATTTGACAATAGATAATCGACATCCAAACACCTGTAAAAATCACAAAAACAACGTACTCGCACTCTCGCAGGTTGTAAGGATCATTAGGATAGGTGCATACGTAGGTACTTATCACTTTTTAAAAAAGGTCTTCTCCCGTCCAAATGTGGTCATCACGTGAACCATAGAAGGTTTGTAATTGTAAACATTTATACCTATTATACAGTTTAAAGTAGAATTGATCTGTAATTTATAATTTAATGATGCGAATGGTCCCATGGTGATCAGAAAAAACAAGTATAGGTACAGCGACGTGACTTTGAACACATAAGAATTTTCCAAAGTTTTGGAAATGCAAGTCTAAAGTCATAAATCGCTGTACTCGTTTTAACCTCCCCACAACCATATAAAAATGGGAGGTTATTGCAATCACTCCAAAATTCGAAATTGAGATAACACCAGATCTTTACGTTTCAAGGTCCCAGGATCACGAAAAAGTGGTTTTTAAAAAATGTCTGTGTGTATGTACGTACGTACGTACGTACGTACGTATGTGAGCACGATTTCTCGGAAACTACCGAACCGATTTTAATGAAATTTGGTATGTATGTTAGGGTTAGCCTTCCGGTGAGCCCAGTTAATTTTCTCGCGAATCCACAGACGCTAAGTGCCTTTTTGGCATGTAAACTATGAAATTTGACAGATGAACACTAATCTTTCTTATCAGCGCATGAAAGGCCTTGAAATTATGTATCTGAAACTGTATTCCCACTTAGTGCCTTTTTGGCACAAAATCTAAAAAATCGAAATTTAGAGGAAACATTAAATAACACGCTACAGCCTAAACTGCTGGATCGATTTGGCTGAAATTTGGTAGGTACAGATACCGCTACCCGCCGTAGAGCTGATTTAATTTTGGTGACAATCGGCAAACGGCAAGTGCCATTTTGACATATAAACTTTGAAACTTGAATAATGAACTCCCATTTTCTCTACCAGCACATGAAAAGTCTTCAAATTTTGTTTTCAAAATTGTATTCAAGCTTAGTGCCCTTTTGGCAAAAGATCGTAAAATTTAGAAAGATCACAGAGAACACCTTAGGTTTGGTGGAGTAAAACTTAGGTATAGTAAACAGTAAAATTTACTTGATATTGGTGATAAGATTGGATCATTCACCGAAGTGGGGAGGTTCCAGAAGCTTCCGTAGCTGCCCATTTTTTTTCTGATCATACGGTGGTACAAATAGGGTCCAATGATAAAGGGTTAAATTTGTTTCATAAAATCTGTGGTTTAGGTTTAGGTTTAAGGCAATTAGGGCCAAAATTAATAAAAATTTGCACTAATTCGTCTGTCTTTGCCAATCGAGATGATACAGCGTTTGTATATGGCATTGTTTGAAACCGGCAAAAAATTGCTTTTACCATGATAATATAATAATAATGATCTTTATTAGCGATAGCTATTACAGTACATCAGAGACGGCGAGATGAACAGAGGCAAAGAAAACAAGTATACATATATAAAACAACAAAACTATCATAAAACAGGAGGTACTTTATCCATAACATTATAATTTTAGCAGACGTTTGAATGTATTAAAATTATATTATCATCACATATTTTTTTAAGTCTATTGGTAGCTTGTTGTAAGTATTCAGACAAGCCATTATAAAAAAATGCAGCAGAGAAGCGGCTGGAACCTCCCCATCGCGTGGATCTTTGTATTCTGTGTAAATAGTAGTCATAGTCAATTCATTCAACAGAATTTTTTTATGCTTATCGACTGTGACTAATTTCTCAATTTTCTGACAAATACCGACATCACCTCGGACATCACCCATCACATTTGACAATATGTTCCTTTTAAGGTTAATAGTTTGCCACCCTTTTGACAATAACTGATACTTTATGTCATCCACTCTCAGTCCGCTCCCTTTTAATGAAAAATATTTTTTTCTCTATTTCCCACTTAAATGGCAGAAACTGTGAATACATTTTTAGAACCAGAATTTGATTTAAAAAAGGAGGCCTTGTATTTAAAAATTTAAGTTGATATGCTTAAATGGCACTTCCCGTGCACCAATTGCTTCAAAAAGCCTTTCGGGTCTTCAACGGGTCATCCAATCTCCATGTACCAAATTTCAGCCAAATCGATTCACTAATTTGGGCTATAATGTATTTTTAGTGTTATTAAAAAAATTCGATTTTTTGACCCAAAGAGCACTAAATGCGAACGAATTTTGTCTTATTTAAAACCAGAATTTGAAGACCTTTCTGATGGTGACAATAAATCTTTCAAAAACTTGTTTTGGATGGTTAAATGAGTGAATAATTTTAAAGTTGGAAGTTGGTGTGCCAAAACGGCACTTTCCGTGGGCCGATTGAATCCAAAATTTGTTCAGCTCTTCGACGTGTAATACAATCCCCATGTGCAAAATTTCAGCCAAATCGGTTGAGGGGCTTGGGCTGTACCGCGATTTTAAAGTCCGATAAAAATCAATTTTTTTTTTATTTTTGGTCAAAAGGGCACTAAGAATGAATGCATTTTTAGGAGCAGAATTTGAAGGCCTTTCCTATCGTGACGTGAAAGATGGGGGTTTGCATTTAAAATTTAAAAGTTTATGTGCCAAAATGGCATTTCTAGTTGCACGATTGGCTCCAAAAGCTTTTCATATCTAAGTTGGGTTATCACATGTACACGTGCCAAATTTGAGCCAAGTCGGTCTAGTAGTTTTGGCTGTGGCGTGTTTACAAACGTACGTACAAACGTACGTACGTACGTACGCACATACACACAGACACATTTTTAAAACCACTTTTTTGGGTTCCTGAGACCTCGAAACGTGAAGATCTGGTGCTATCTCAAATTCGAAAATTTTAGTGATTGCAGTAACCTCTCTTTTTTATAAGTGGTGAAGTGGATTGGGGAGGTTAAAATTAAATTATACTTTTTTGAAGATTTGTTGAACATTAAAATCTATAGCATTTCTTAGTTTATAATTCTGTCTTTCTGATATACATGTAGGATATTTTACTATATTTTTATACCATATGATTTTGATTGCTTTAACCCAATAATCCCAATATTGAGAAAAATCAAAAACTCTAGTACCTCTGTGTGACAGATGACAGGTGAGTACCTTATATCCTGAACTTCAAGATTACTTATTTTTTTGGTGATTTTCGTACCAGCAGATGGAAGCACGAAGTCACGAGTCTAACTGGAACAGTCAACAAGCGATCCAATTTTCAGTATCTTGTGGGAACCGCAAGCAGATTTCGAGCAAAAAGCAGCGATTTGCACAGCAAAGAGACCGTCCGGCTTGATTAATAGACAAGAGCCAAACGCCATTACCATATTTTCCTCGCAATTCCCATGAATATGCTCTCGTTCTCCATTCATCCGTCCGTATGTCAGTCTGAAACGAGACGAGGCTGCTTGCGATTTCAGTTTACGGCCATTTCGGGGTACGAGGCGTCATTTAGCGCAATCTGAGCGAGTTGACGTTTGACTTTAGCCAACGCTATGCATATTCCGCATTGATTCCATATTAATTTGGCAAATATTTTATGAAAACATTGACAATTTATTCGTGCTCATGGCTCGGATACGCTCATAAATATTAATGAAATCGAAGTTCCCTGCCTGTTTACGAAATGTGTTCGCACACTGGATTAAACAAATTATTAATCCACGAGCCGTGCAAACAGCCATTTCGAATTTCCACAAATAAGACTTAAGTATTAATACTTATTAATAGGTAGGCAAGTTGGTGGTATAGGTAGAAGAAACTGGATGTCTGTCAAGTGGCTTCTTAAGTAATTAAAGTGCTTTTGGGTGGTACCTACTTATAATGGCAGTTAAAACTAAGTTCTTAGTTGGGCTCCAAAATGGAGGCCCGACGCCGCATAGAGTTTGGCGTCAAAACAACTGGCATGGCAGGGTTACTTTCCAGTCCACTATGGAATGGTGAGGAGATCCAAATGATTAGTCAGAGGCGAACATTTTTATGGTAGGTATGTCATTTCAGCAAACTTAGTTTAGCAATTTTATAGTTATTTTATTTTTATGCTAGAGAATATTAATAAAACGGAAGTCTGCCATAAATCTTGTGGAATAGGGAGCTAAAGGCGGCCATTTAAATTTTTCAAAAACTCACATCTCGCAAGCGGTAAAATATACGAAATTTTATGAAATTAGAAAAAACTTGTGTTTGTCAGTGTTGATTAAGAATCTGAAATCAGAAATACAGAGTGCGAGATTAAAACTCCAGAACGCTATATCTTTGTTATTGTGGTCCGATTATAGTGAACCAAAAAACAAATGAAATTGCTCATAAAACACTACAAAGTCAAGGTAGTTTTGATTTTTATCAACTTCAACTTGAATGTCAACTGGATGTCAACTTTTCATTTTCAAATAGACATACCCATTTTCTTTTTTATTCAGTCTGTTCAGTCTAAAAACTAGGACTAGAGGAGCTGCTCCATCACAGGAAGAAATTTTGATGAAGCCTGTTTAACGAAGCACCAGAAAAAAATCCTGACTCATACAGGGTAATTCAGGCTGCTCATTAGAAACTTTTGGGAATGGGATGGGGATGGAAACACATTTTTCTGAAAGAATTCAAAATGTACGTTTTTTGTTTGAAATAAGAACATGATCTGTCACATTAGACCGAAAATCAAGTCACGGTCACGCTAGATTTTAAAGAATTTCGAAGAAATTACTTTTTTGAAAAATGCAAAAACACGTCAACTTTGTTTTTTTAATACGAATTAAATTCTTTTTAAACTCTGACAGATTGACTTGGATTGTAACATTGAATAGATTTTAAACAAAATTTTTAGGAAATGTTATTGCCGTTGAACTCGTACCAAAAAAAAAGTGACGTGTTTTTTCATTTTTCAAAAAACGTAATTTTTCACCGATTTCTTCGATATTTTTGAAAATCTAGAGTGACCGTGACTTAATTTTCGGTGTAGTGCTAGTGTGACATGTTTCTATTTCAAAAAAATCGTAGAATTTGAGTTCCTTTAGAAAAATGTGAGCTTTCATTTGAAAACTCATTTTTTGTTTAATTTGCGGTAAAACCGGAAGTGGAAAAAAATATCAAACAACACATTCGGATGCAAAATTAAAATCGACCTCTGTCCGAGGAGTTTTCGCTATAACGTCAATTAGCAGAATTATTGGGAATATTCTATACTTTATCACCACACTGCATGTCAAAAACGGTGACAGTTAAGTAAGCAAACCGTGGGTGCGATAAACTCACAGTTAAGAAACGAATCCGAACCTAAAATCAAAACGAGGGTATAGTACCAAATATAGCACCAAAACGGTGTTCGTGAATCACTATGTATTTAGTTTAGGTGAAAATTCAGAATCCACGAATTTTTTTTAGTTAAGGGCATGCATATCCCACCTGACGAGAAGTCTAGTCACGGCCACCCCTGATTTTCAAAAACTTTGAAGAAATCGGTGAAAAAACAATATTTTTCAAAACCACAAATACATTTTTTTGTAAAAATTGTATATTATGTTAGGTATTAGAAGTAAAAGTGATACTTTGTGTGGCAAAGCTGGATGTTTTCGTCAAATCCAGCTCAGCCACACAAAGGCACTTTTACCCCGAATAACACGCTATTTTTTCTTCAAACGCAGAAATTTCATTAAAAGTGGATATTTTTGATTAAATTATTTCTCAAAATCTTTAAGAATAAGCTTAGTTTGCTATGGAATGCGTTTAAAGAAAGAAAGAACGTCACTAATTACTCGGGCGGCTGAAATTTTTTTACGCCGCCGGAGAAAAAATAATGTACTCCATTGCCATGGCATTGAAATGTCACTTTAACGTTGTCAAAAATGTCATTGAAGTGCAGTTTTTTTGACGTTTGAGGAAAAAAATGTTTTTTGACCATTTCTTCGATGTTCTTGAAAATCTAGGGTGGCCGTGCTGTGACTTGATTTTTGATAAAGTATGATACATGTTTTTGTCTTTAAAAAATTCGTAAATTCCAAATCCGTTGAGAAAAGAACATGATTCCATTTAAAAAAACGATTATTTATTAGGGTCCCTTCTGCAACTTTGTACTAACCCTGTATAATGTGAGATTTTTAAAATTTCTAATTAGTTTCCGGAAAGACGTATATGTTTCAATTTAATGTAGATATCAAAGACAAATTGTTTGTCATAATTTCGACATGAGTCACTTCAGGCATGGTCACCTGAAATTAGAAATTTAAAAATTGTCACGTTACGTTACATACCTATACAGTAATTTTTCAATGTTCACCATTAGTAAGTATCTCGGAAAACATAATAGATAGAGAGTAGTTTAAATTGTAGAAAAGTTGCGCTATTTCTTGGTGAATTAAGATTCTGAAGAGAATTTCCCGATATTTTGATTCGTTCTTGACAGCTCTCTATTGAATCGCATTAACGATGGCATAACGACAGTCAACTTTTGATTCTCTTATGGCCGCCATATTGAATTTTGACACCATCAAATACACAAAAAAATTAGCTTTTCAAAAATGTAGTTAACATGAACTTTTTTGACAGACGTCAGAATTTAAAAATTGGTGTGAATAATTTGTAAAATCAGCCTAAACTTAGATGAAAAACAATTGCAAAAAAGTACCCCGACTTCTTTACTCTCCTATAACATATGAAAACAATTGAATTCAACAGTAATAAATTACGTCTTGCAGTCGTGTGACTCAGGCTTTCACATATTTTTTCAAAAACGTCAATTGTGGTTACATTTTTGACAAGCTAATTTTTCTGGGTATTCGCCGATGTTAAAATTCAATATGGCGCCCATAAGAAAAAGAAAAGTTGACTGTCTTTATTCAAAATCTAGAAGGCCTAGAAAATTTCTGTCAGTGTTATTCAATTGACAGCTGTCAAAAATATAGAAATTCCAAGTTCCATTTAAATAACTTCAACCGTTAGGATGATACCAGGTGTTTCATCGGAGCCTTAGTATAGGCGTTTAACATGGGAAAATGAATTTTATTTTTTTCCTGCTCCGGAAAATTTATTACAAAACTTTTAGCGGACGTGAGGGGTAGTTCATGCTAGTCTGTACCCCTTAAAATTTTTTTCATGCATCAGTTCCTCTTGGTTACTTAACAATGATTTTTTGAAAATTGAATTTTAAGCAGAAACATAAATTATTTTTTTTTAAATAAAATTTTTTCTTGCACAATCGACCCGCTTCGAATGTTTACGCAGTTTGTAGCCTTTCTGGTTTGTAGTGCAACGCAAATTAAATGGATACTTCGAACCGGGTAGATTGTGCACGAAAAATTTTTCCGTTTACGCTTAAAATGCAATTTTCAAAAAATCATTGTTAGGTACCCAAGAGGAACTGATGCACGAAAAAAATCTCAAGGGGTACAGACTAGCATGAACTACCCCTCACGTCCGCTAAAAGTTTTGTAATAAATTTTCCGGAGCAGGAAAAAAATTAAATTCATTTTCCCATGTTAAACGCCTATACTAAGGCTCCGATGAAACACCTGGTATAAATTTTTCTTTAAATTGTCACTTTTCAAATTTTTTGTGATAACTCACTAACGAATCAAAATATCGGGGAATTCTCTTCAGATTCTTAATCGTCAAGAAATAGCGCAAATTTTCTCTAATTTAACCGACCCCGTATCTTTGACCGTTTAGGAGATCCCAATGGTGAGCATCGAAAAATTACCCACCCTGTATGTATACATCTGGGTTAAAATATTGGACAAAACGGAACTGAATCTTTAGGTCCAAAATACATTTTTTTTAATTAAAAGTGATAGTCCTCGTGACCCACAATTAACACAGCAGTTTCAGGAGAGAAGCAGCGAGGTGTTAATGGTGGATGATGACCCGTCAAGTTTATCTCGTGGCTCTTATTGATAAAGCTCACCATTAAATTCCATTTACCAGCGGTAGACAACATCCATGGCAAAACGGTGATAAATTACTCCAGTTTTTAGGGTGCAATAAAAGCGTGTAACGCAAAGTATATGATGTTTGCAGAAAGATATGATTAATAAATATTTGACAGGTGTGTGCGACATTTGATACTTCATTAAGTGGAGATTTACAAGGACCAATAAATGATATCTGTTCGATATTGCTGGAGTGGTCTATAAAGGCGGGTCGTAAACTTTTATGGCACTATCCCTGAGATTGCGAGGAGCAGCTCGCACTTTTCGCGAAAGGATGCACCACTGGTGCAACAAGAAAAGATTTTAGAATTTTCAACCGAGAGACCATAAACTCCCACATGTTTATGGGCCATCCGATACCCACCTATCTACGTAATACGACCGATAAAAATACCAGCAACAACTGCATTATGACCCATCAAATTCTCCGGCTAAGAGGAGGACGACGTGCCGCCTGCAACACGCCGCTAAATAATAAATACTTAGTTGATTTGCTTTTTATTCCACTTTTACGATTATTATGTGAGGCCCCTAAGTGCGCCACCAAAAATACTTGGCCTGCACTTACGTGGCTCATTTGGCATATCTTAACGACTGTAAACGCTAAGTAAAGTACCTAAGGATGCATGTACCTACGCCTTCTTCAATCCAGACTACTTTGAGGGCGAGCGCCGCAGGGTGCTACTTTGAGACCCTTTCTTCAAGCCTGAATGTACCTATGTATACCTACGGACCAATTAAAAATCCTCTTCTAGATTCCTAACGAAGTTTTTTCTTGGACGCCCACAAGAATCATCAAATTCCTCAGAGCTTGTATGTGATTCTCAAGTTTCAAATATACCTACTCCCGTACACATTTGTTACCAATTTTGACCCAAGTATTTACTTGTCTAATTTTCATAGTCGTTGGAAATTGGCAAAATATTTTGAAAAAACGTTTGAATTTCCACAAGCACATTTTATTTTCAAAATGTGGTCATTAAAACATTTTATCTATTTTTTAATAGAGCGATGCTGTAGCACTGTTTCAAACAGATGTTGGCTACAATTAGGCCAGTCAATAAATAGAAACAAAAATTACTGCAGTTCTGCTCATGGAATATTGACTCTTTCAAAAAAATAGGCATATAACAAATTGAAGAGCGTAAAATTTAAATTCCCTAGAAAAAAGTTTATATACATTTTTTGCTGACACGAAAATTGGTCCAACGATGTCATCCCCCTGAATTTTGGCACGTTTATGTCAAAACCGAAATCATAAATATATACCTATAGGAAATGAAACTTTCGTCTTACGCAGAGAAGAAAAACTTCCCCCGTTGTCGTATTTTGAATTTTGAGTTCAATGTGAATAGCTACAAAAATAGTTTGAAAAATTACCTTTCGGATAGCCTTTACTGGTAATAACAGCTGGTATTAATCGTATTAGCGGTAGCAATTATTTTAGTTGTGATGTAGGCCGAAAGTTTCATTTCCTTTACGTATATTAACATTTAAGTCAAGTAGTGACTCTATAAAACTTGAGACTGTCAGGCGAATTTTTTGATTTTTTTGTTTGGCGTCATTGAGAAGGGGAATTTTTTCTCTTCATGATGCGCAAAATATTGAAGACTGATAATAACTTTCTTCTTTTTTTGCATATATCTCGTGAAGTAATGACTTGAAGAGCATAAAATTCTCTATAAAAAAGGCTGCATTCATTTTTCTCCTAACAGCAATATTTATACAGGGTGTTCCTAAATTCATAGTCCTAACTCCGGGATGTTATTCCTTACATCATTCTAGGAAGAAACGTTCCTATGGATCGTCCGGAAATGCTTCATAGGGAAGTTACGCCTCTTCAAAGGGGTACTCTAAAAGTAAATTTTTTTAAAATTTATCGAAAAATATTGAGAATAGATTTTGAAGTTTGGAACAATCGTTAGTGTTATAAAGAGCTTTGTCCCCACTTTTTTTACATTTTTAATAACATCACAGGCGTGCATTCTTGGAGGGCCTTGCATATTTTTTTACATTTTTTTTGTTCTAGTCATTTTTTTCACCAAATAATAATAAAATCTTAATGGATGATCGATTCTACCCAGAAAAGATGCTCTTGTTGAATGTCGCTGAAACGCACGCACCCTTTTCGATTAAAGTGACTCTGACTGGTTACGAGCGCGAAAATTTCTATTGTAAGATTTCTTTTATCCACCTAATTAATGAAAGTAAACTCAGAATATGATTTCTTACATCATTTTAGAAAAAAAAGTTCTTATGGACATGTGGTGGTAATATGTTTTCCGAGACTCCATTCGATGAACCATAGCTCTTTTAGGAAACATTTCCTGCCGTATCTTAATATAAACTTTTCTTCCTCAAATGATATGTAAGGAATCATCCTCCATCTTAATTTTCACTAATTAGGAAGATAAAAACAAAGTGCTAATCACAAATTTTGGTCCCCTTAACCAACTGGAATCATTTTATTCGAAAATGGTGCGCCTTAGCTACACTCAACAAGAACACCTGTTTTATGTGGAATAGATCAGAGATTACGATTTTATTATTATTTGGCAAAAAAAGTCCACAATAAAAAAAAAGTGTAAGGCCCCCCCAAGAACGCACACCTCTGATGTTATTATAAACCTGAAAAAAAAGTGCCTCGCATTCAGTTAACGCACTAAAATTGAAGAGAAAGCTCTTTATAGCACTAATCATTGCTCTCAATCTCAAAATAAAGGGTGGCCCATAAAAAACCGGATTTCTTTGTTATTAAATGTCTTCGTAAGTTTTCGTACGATATTTTTCAATCTTATACACAACGTAGCTGAAGGTTGAAATTGTCGATGCCATTCATCAGATTTGAATTTGCACCATCGGTGTCCTCCTTAAGAACGTGTAACTTAACACCATTATTTAGGCCAATGGGGTGGGGTTACAATTTGACGAATGACAGAGGCGTTCACACATGATCCAAGCCTGTCTTTTCCTCTTTCCAAATTAACTTTCAGAAATAAAATTGATCAATCCCACAATTTTTGATGAATTTTTTTGTAAAATGTTAATTTTCGTAATTATCACAAATTGTGAAAGGGAACGGAGGATAATTTTTTTTGTATTTTTGTTACTTTATGTCCAATACTTTTGAGTTTTCAGGATGTAACCAAAGGGTGAGCCTTTCGATTTCTCTCTTTGGGTTACAGATAGCACTATCATTGTTTTTCTTAAGAAGGTCTAACTTAACAGCATTATTTAGACCAATGGGGTGCGACTATCATTTGACGTATGAGTGTATGACAGAGACGTTCGCACATGATTAAAGCGCGTCTTTTCCTAATTGCAAAATAAGATTTCATCTATTTTATTGTTTTATTAACTTCCTTAATTTGTCACCATATTTATTTAATTAATGGCACATATGCAATAACACTTTTTAGAGTACTTAATTAAATTATAAAACAAAAAATTAAACATTTAAGTAAGGCATGATTTGACCACCGTCCAATGTATGCAACATAACCATAGCAACAAATAATCAACCTACTCGATTTACCTTTTAAAACACAATTTGTTATAAAAAGACTGTTGCAAGAAAATTGACGTAATTTTAGTTTTGACATCCATATTAGACAAAAAAAAGCGGGCTTTAATTATGCGTGAACGCCACTGTCATATGTCAATGAGAAAGGCCATCCCTATTAGTCTAAATGATTTAGACCAATAGGAATGGGCTTTCTGTTAAGTTAGACGTTCCTAAGTAGGACAACGATGGTGCTATCTGTAGCCCAAAGAGAGAAATCGATAGGTCCACCCTTTGGTTACATCCTGAATAAATCTCAAATGTATTGGATAGAAAGTAACGAAGATACAAAAAAAAGAGTCCTCCGTTCCCTTTCACAATTTGTGATAATTACGAAAATTAACGTTTTTCAAAAAAATTCATAAAAAATTGAAGGATTGATCAATTTTATTTCTGAAAGTTAATTTGGAAAGAGGAAAAAACAGGTTTTGATCAAATGTGAACGTCTCTGCCATGCGTCAAATTGTAACCCCACCCCATTGGCCCAAATAATGGTGTTAAGTTACATGTTCTTAAGGAAGACACTGATGGTGCAAATTAAAATCTGATGAATGGCATCGACAATCTCAACCCTCAGCTACGTCGAGCATAAGATTGAAAAATATCGTACAAAAACTAACGAAGATATTCAAAAATAAAAAAATCCGTTTTTTTATGGGCCACCCTTTAGTATTCTTCATATTTTCAGATTTTTTGAGTACCCTTTTGAAGGGGCGCAGCTCCGTTATAGAGCATTTCCGGACATATGTCCTTAGGAACTTTTCTTCCTAGAACAAAGCTCACCCCCCTTTTTTCCGCACTTATTAAAACACTTCAAAGAAATTTGGCAAACAAATATTAGGTATACGATAAACTGCACCCTTTGACATTTAGAGACATTTTGAATCACTTCCGGTTACAGCGGAAATGAACCTACCATTGATTTTTTTTTAATGGGACGCAAGTCTGGCGTCTGCCTCGTGAGTTTTCATGGATTATATGGCCTAATAAACACTTTGAAACAAAAGGCAGACAGGGGCAAATGATATATTCAATTGTCAATTGAAAATGTCAATTGAAACCGCAGCCATGAAGGGTTGGAAGACGCGCTAACCATGGTTCCTCATGATAATGTTATCACAATTATCAACGCCTGCGAGAGGAACAGAGCAAAGGTCTCCTCTCTACAGCCGACGCTGGAGTTGAATATCAAAGCAAAGAGTGATTGTCATCGACTTCCATACTCGTTCAAGAGTTTAGTAAATCATCAACGTCAAATTGACGTTAAGAAGACGTTGACATATCGTGTATAAAGGGTAATTCCGGTGCCGAGGAACACATTAAAAACACGTCGAATTTTGAACGCAATCTTAGAAAAATTACGTAAAATATAACGTCCTGGCGTTAGACGCCAAAATGACGTTGATTTCAAGTACGAAGAATCGAAAATGTGGTTGCGATTTTTGCGAGACCTCGACGTTGATAGCACGTGCTCGTGCAGTCTTATTTTTTATTCTTTTGGACGTTTTTTTACGTGTCTCTGTCCGTTGGGGAGCAAGTCCTAACATCACTTGCTCATAAAATGTTGACAAATGCCAAGAAACATTGACAATTTCAAGAATCTGCAGGACAACAACGTAAACAATGCAATCAGTTCTCTCAATAGAGTATTGCAACCCGAAAATTAAAACATTGGAATAGATAGGTTGGTATACTACTTTTAAAATGAAAAAGATCATATTTTTTGTGTCCTTGAATTCCGAACCGAACCGAGAAAAAAAAATAAGGTGAACTTCCGGTCAAAGGGAAAAATTCATGATTGGCCGCCAAACAATAACCAATAATAAGTCGTTCCCAGACGAACCAATAATAGGCCAGATGTGAACAAATTATTTTTGACATAAACTTAACTTTCTTTAGAAGGATTTATTAAAAGTGTTCCTTTTGTCAACTTTCGCACAAAAAACTAACATCGGGGAAGCTAAAGATTCCTGTAGTCACAGTCTGTAGAAACTCCAGTGCAATTTATGTGAAGAGAAATTAACGACTCCGGATGAATTTGCACAACACTGAACCACACACGTTCAAAGTGAAATAGGTGTTCATTCAGTGTCGGTACCTATACTTCAAGAAGATTAGCAAAACACCCCTAGAAATTCCGTTTAAATTTGTTGCTCTCGATCGAAAAAGACTTGCATCTCATGCATCTCATAAAGGTCTGCGACCGTGCAAAAATTTATATTCGTACTCCTAAACGTACATAAGCAAAATATGCGAATGCTTTCATCTCAAGTGATGGGACACCGACACCAGGTGGGTATATTTGCTTCAACTCTCAGTTTTACGTTATTCTTATTGTCATTTTAAACATTTTTAACTTAACAGTGGCGGTGACGTAACGCTGCCCCGTTTCATGTTTAGCAAATGTATTGTTTTTTCAAAATGATCGTTTTTGCCGGTTTGATGAACGAGTTGGCTCGACGCCCCGCCGGGTACACTCTGCACCCATCTGGGTGATAAATACCCCCGCATCCATAAGTGGAACAGCGACCGATAAATATCGGCATAATCCCCATCGTCACCTCACAGGAAAACTGGAGGAATTCCTGGATTGACCTCCGCAGGAAGTGGTGACCGGACAGGCGTCTCTGACACGTCACTCCCACATTTGTAACGTCGTCCATCATCCATAAGGCTCGGTTGACCCACGTTCATTATCCGACATGATGTATGGTGTACAGCAATCAGTATTCCGTGATGAATATCTGGGAATGAGGAAAAAAGAGACACTCACCTGGTGGCACACTATAACAAACTCGCACCAACATCACTCCGATGTCATCCACAAAAAAAGAAATCAAGATACACGATGTTAAAAAAACAACCGACACTTGCATGCCAGTGGGCAATAAATAATCCTTCATACCCGATCTGACACCGGGATATAGTATAACAAATTCCTTGCTCGAACTTGACCGTACCTACGATTACGGAGGGTGATTCAGCTCTGCAACTGTAAGACACAGGAGCCACTGTTCACCCAAGAAAAAACACAAAAAATTCAGTATTTGTATATTTGATAACACCCTCCTTACAGTTGGTAACTGTACCTCTCCTGCATTCTGAAAGGACAAATTACTAGTTCGAGGTTCTCGATTTTGTTGAACCTCTGCACGTCTTCGTCGTCGCGGATTTTCGTGTCGGGTAGTTTTCTGATTTTTTCCACGTCCATTTTGTCTACTCCCAGGGCCTGGCAGCAGGTGTTGATGAGGTCCCTGTAAGTCAGCTTTTTCTCATCGTATTCGATCTCGATGAAGTCCTTGTCTTCCAGGTTGGCCACTCGCAGGCGCAGAATGTATGGCCCTGGAACTGAACATGAGGATTTTTGGGGCTTTCAAATCTATTTCTCAAAAAATCTTGAAGACTTCCGTCTCAAACGATCACGTGATCTTGAGACTGATTGATTTAGACTAAGTCCTTTCAAAAATATTTGCAAGTTAACGTGAATAACGGGTGGTCAGACTCTTCTGATCTGCTGCGGGACGTAGGGTGAAAATGGCTCAAATTATCATTCAAAACGAAATCTGACGGTGAGTTTAGCAGGCAATATCCGCAGTCTACGCATTCGTCCCTCATAGACCAGGCTAGTTTTGAGTTTCGCGACTTGTTAGAAGCAAATCGGATAACATTTTGACGACAAGTGTTTCTAGACTAATTGGACCCTGCTGAATCCGAAAATCACTGTTTTGATTTCGAAATCTTGACCGGAAATGTTTTATTCAAGATGGCACCATCCAAAATACCACACTAATGGGAAAATAGCTGAAGCCGATTTGGCTGAAATTTTGATAAGTTGTAGATCTCGGCTTCCTGATCAAAAGTTATCATTGACACAAAGCAATCGTATGGACGGTTCTTGCTACAGAGGCCTGAAAGTAAAATAGAAACTATAACTGAGCTTGAAAGCCACCTTGACTAGCGTACATCCTCTCAAGATCTTGAAATTTAAACAGTGATTTAAGGATTCAGCAAGGTTCAATTATTCAAATAATGCTTGCTGTCAAAATGTTATCCGATCTGCTCTTTGTTGTAGCGCACCTCAAAAGAAACCAACAGTGAAAGACAGAAAACGGCGTTTGCACATTGAAAAAGGGGAAATAAATAGAGAATATCTTACTAATTCCATGTATTTAGGTGGACATTGGTGAAATATATTGAAAAACTCCCTAAAATTTAAGAAACAAGTTTTTTGATTAGATAATTGTGGATCGCGTAAGCCGCGCGGCGAGCGCAAGTTTCTTGCCAGCGCTAGGGGTAAACCGTCGTCTGTACGAAAAAAATCATTAGGACCTTTCTTGTAGAGAATAAAGCTATCTTTAATTTTGTATACCACGTCTTTGGTCGAAAACTGTATAATTTTCATGCTATTTTGGATATAACGATCTGCCTTGAGCGCCATCTAGAATTACGGACTTCCGGTTAAGATTTCGAATTGCCGACAGTGATTTTCGGATTCAGCAGGGTCCAATTAGTCTAGAAACACTTGTCGTCAAAATGTTATCCGATTTGCTTCTAGCATAATAAAGAGAGCGTTTTTTGAAATTTTAGCCTTGTCTATCACGCAGAGGCTACTAAATCGGAAGTCAGTAGATGATCACTCTTTAGCTACAAGCTTGGAATTTTTCACCAAAAACTGTTAGATATACATTTCAGTAATTTCACTATAATTCTCAATTTTCAATATACCTACTGGACGTAAACGAAACCAGACCAGACGCACCCCCTTTTTTTCTTTATTTATGAATCGATTTGAATGAAATTTTGATGAGCACAGAGTAGGCGATATATGCTATTATTTGTGCTAATAGATAATTTTTATACTTTCGGTTTTACCGGAACTGTCTTGGGAACAAAAATTTTAAATGAGACATCCCGTTATGTTTTTTGTTTTAATTGTTGTATTCTCTTTACCCATTATCATGTTACTTACGAACTGAAACCCTAAATCAGATTATGCCAATGCAATCCACAAGAAAACTTGGTATTTATTCTGGCCAGTGCGCCATTATGGTTGTTATTTAAAAATAATGAGTTATTAATACTTCAATTGTGAATATTATTTTTATAAAATTCCCGGACAAAAATCAATGAACTGATTTTGGGGGGCCACAGGACTTTTTTGAAAAAAAATTAGTTATCAAAATGGTCAAAATGTGGTAGCATTAGATTCAGAATTTTATTTGGATTCCAAAAGGCAGTTCCGGTGAAACATAAAATGATAGACAATTAAATTCTGCATCACGTGCCATAAAATAGTTGGGGCATTCCATTTGAAAAAGTTGACTTTTTGACCAATAAAGTTGATGATGTTTAAAAATTTTCAGAGAACAGCTTGTTTGCAATTGACACAATTTGAGTCCAGGAGCTGATACACCCTACATTAGACTTTATGCCAAATTAATATCGTTTTCTCATTTCATACTGTAAGGATGTTACAGCTTTTTGAAGTCAGGCCTGCACTTGGCATAAAAAAGCGAAATTCTTGACTTTCTCAAAAACGGTTGATTTTTGGCATAGCAATTCTTAGTAAAAGTTCACCTAGAATTAAACGTATAATCCAAAAATATCATAATATACAGGGTGTTCCATTTAAAATAAGGATATAACCGGAAGTGCGCCATTGATGAAAATATTTTACGTCGATTCAAAATTAATTGAAACCCCTGTATACAAATTTTCATGACGATGCGAGAAACAGATCTCCAGATACGGCTCCCGGACGCTTGTCGAGGGATACGCTGTATAGTTTCAAAACTATTTAGACGAAGAACTCAATCAGCCCTATTCTGTAACTTGGTTGGTTTTAGTCAACAATGAGATGAATTGAGGGAGCTGATTGGAGAATGTGAAAATTGTTTACGTTTTTCCCTCGGAGAACTAGGTATCAATTCTGAACTTCTTATAGCTTACAAAGCTTCCCATTTTCCTGCAAAATGTTTTCATATTTTTGCAAATTTTGAGAAAGAAGAAGGCGGTCACAATCCAACCTACATGAAATTAAAAAAAAAATTGGCAGCAGAGAAGCAGCTGGAACCTCCCCATCGCGTGGGTCCTTTCAGTGTCTTGTGTTTAAAAATTTAAAGTTGATATACCTAAATGGCACTTCCGGTGGACCAATTGTTCCCAAAAGCCGTTCAGCTTTTCAACGGGTCACCTAACCTCCATGTACCAAATTTCGGACAAATCGATCCAGTTGTTCGGGCTATAACGTGGTTTCAGTGTTATTACAAAATTTCGATTTTTCTACCCAAAAGGTACTAAATGCGAATGAATTTTGTCTTATTTATAATCAGAATTTGAAGACCTTTCTGATGGTGACAATAAATCTTTCAAAAACTTGTTTTGGATGGTTAAATGAGAGAATAATTTTAAATTTGAAAACTGGTGTGCCAAAATGGCACTCCCAAGGGTCGATTGAATACAAACATGTTTCAGCTCTTCAACGTGTAATACAATGCTCATGTGCAAAATTTCAGCCAAATCGGTTCAGGGACTTGGTCTGTACCGCAATGTCCGATAAAAATCTCGAATTTTTTTAGTTTTTGGTCAAAAGGGCACTAAAAGTGAATACATCCTTGGAAGCAGGATTTGAAGGTCTTTCTGATAGTGAAGTGAAAAATGAGGATTTGCGTTTAAAATTTAAAAGTTGATGTGTCAAAATGGCATTTCTGGTTGCACGATTCACTCCAAAAGCTTTTCAGATCTAAGTTAGGCTAATAGACGCCTACGTGCCAAATTTTAGCCAAATCGGTCTAGTAGTTTTGGTTATGGCGTGTTTACAAACACACGTACGTACATACGTACATACACACCGACACATTTTAAAAACCACTTTTTTGGATTCCTGAGACCTCAAAACGTATAGATCCGGTCTTATCTCGAATTCGAAAATTTTACTGATTGCAGTAGGTAACCTCCCATTTTTTTAAAATTATGGTTGGATTGGGGGGGAGGTTAAAATATATTTCTTTCGATCCCTTCGCGAAAAGTCATTCTCCTTCCTAAATGTTTATTTCCATGATTATTATTACGTACGACTTATTATCTTACTATTTATTGTAATGGTAAAAGTATGACGCTTATTTTTGAGTCATGTAAATTGAAAGTCATCTTCAATAAATTTTAATAAAAACAAGCGCATCAATTAAGTTCTTACACGCACATGGTAATTACAATTATTATCTTTTTAAGACATCAACGACTGCGTAGGTATATAGGTACCTTTGCTTTAATTGCAAGTTTCGAGCTAAAAATCGTATTGGATGAGATACTACACCTTTTCCAGTAGTAGTTCAGAAAGCGTCAATTGAATATCAGAATAGTCAGTTGAATTTCAGAATCCGTCAATTGTAGTTCAGATTAATCAATTCAAATTCAGAATGCGTCAGTTGTATTTCAGAATAGTCAAATGAATTTCAGAATACGTCAATTGAATTTCAGAAAGCAGCAATTGAAATTCAGAATCCGTCAATTACAATTGCATTTGATGCTTTCTGAAATTCAATTGACGTATTCTGAAATTCATTTGACTATTCTGAAATACAATTGACACTCTCTGAATTTGAATTGACTAATCTGAACTACAATTGACGGATTCTGAAATTCAAGTGACAATTCTGAAATTCAACTGACGCTTTCTGAAATTCAATTGACGCTTTCTGAACTACTACTGGAAAAGGTGTAGTCAGTAGTCACCTAGGGTGGTTGAAGGTGGTGATAGTTGTTAATTTTTCAATACCTATGCTTACCATGAATCAGTCTTATTCTGGATGACATTGAAAAGTTTTAAGAAATCCGATTGGTGACTTTCTGTCGCTGTCAATCCGATTGGTGAGCTTTTCGGTTGTTATAACGATTCTTAATAAAATAGCGATTGCAATAATTGAAAACTCAAGCAACTACTTTGACCTGTTGCCGAGATTTTCAACTGAATTTTGCATAATGTATCAATCACCCATGACAAAACCTGTAAAGATTGCTATTGCTAACTAACCAATCGTATGTCTTAAAAGTTTTCAATATTTGAAAAGTTTTCAATGTCTTCTAGAATAAGACTGAATGAGGATAAAAAAATGGAATCTCATCATTCAGTTGACAGTCGTCAAAAACATGAAAGTTCCAAGTTATAGTTTCATTTAAATAGAGATTTACCCATTTGGGGGGCATTCTGAGCATCTTTTCTTAATTAAATTTTTCGTATATAATATAACGAATGGTACTGATTTTTTCCGACAAAATTTGCGAAACAAAAGTAAATGAGTAGCTTTTTCAACGAAAATCGTCACGAGCGCTTTAGGGCGAGTGGCGATTTTCCAAAATGTATTTGTAAGCAAATTTTGCAGAAAAATGCAGCAGTGAAGCGGCTGGAACCTCCCCATCGCGTGGATCTTTGCCTTGGGTTTCTAGTCGAATTAGCAAAGAAAATGTATGACTGATGGTTTCCATAATGGTTTTAGAACTTTTTTAGAACATACAAATTGAAACATTCATTAGAGAAAAGTAGGTATAAGTAAGTCCTTTTTAGGCAGTTCTAAAACCGTCGTTGAAACCAGTCTTATACAATTTCTGTGTTAATTCGGCTAGAAACACAAGTCAAAGATCCACGCGATGGGGAGGTTCCAGCCGCTTCACTGCTGCATTTTTTTTGAAACCAGAATTTGAAGACCTTTCTGATGGTGACAATAAATCTTTCAAAAACTTGTTTTGGGTGGTTAAATAAGTGAATAATTTAAAGTTGGACATTGGTGTGCCAAAACGGCACTTTCCGTGGGCCGATTGAATCCAAAATTTGTTCAGCTCTTTGACGTGCAATACAATCCCCATGTGCAAAATTTCAGCTAAATCGGTTCAGGGGCTTGGGCTGTACCGCGATTTTAAAGTCCGATAAAAATCAATTTTTTTTAAATTTTTGGTCAAAAGGGCACTGAGAGTGAATACATTTTTAGAAGCAGAATTTGAAGGCCTTTCCTATCGTGACGTGAAAAATGGGGGTTTGCATTTAAAATTAAAAAGTTGATGTGCCAAAATGGCATTTCTAGTTGCGCGATTGGCTCCAAAAGCTTTTCAGATCTAAGTTGGGTTATGAGATGCCTACGCACCAAATTTCAGCTAAATCGGTCTAGTAGTTTTGGCTGTGGCGTGTTTACAAACGTACGTACGTACGTACATACGTACGTACGTACACACACACAGACACATTTTGAAAACCGCTTTTTTGGGTTCCTGAGACCCCAAAACGTGAAGATCTGGTGCTATCTCAAATTCGAAAATTTTAGTGATTGTAGTAACCTCCCATTTTTTTAAAATTGTGATGGAGTTGGGGAGGTTAAAATCAGACCACGAATTAGATTCGGATGATTAAACAACAAAAGAAATTTCAGTGGAAACAATTAGGTTGCCATGCTCGTTGACATGACATTTCATTTGACAGAAATTTTTTCGCTGGAAAACCGTCCTGCTTTTCACCCGTGGTGTTTTTCAGTTCAAAACCACGGTGATTGGTCGACGGTCTATAAATTCTGACGTTTGATTGGTTTAAAATTCTTGAGTTGTTTAATCGATAAAAAAAATGCCTAATTCGATTAGGTAGGTATAAATTATTTTTGGTAAGTAAGCACCTACATATATCTGCTTACATGACGACGGGCATTCGAATTAATTTAAACACCTCCGCAATAAATAACCACCAATTAACTTTGCAATAACATTTTTCATATTTAATGGAAGGGAACCTTTCAATGACTACAGGGTGATTGATGCTCATTACTGCTCATTAGAAACTTTTTAGGATCCACTTGTAGTAGAATTGCCCATCACGCACACCCACGAATTTAATTTTTCGAAATTAGCTTAGGACAAATTTTTGAAGGTGTACAACGAACCGTTACTAATTTTTGAACAAAGCTTGCTGAAATGCTGATAGCTTTTTTTTTAATCGCACATATACAGGGTGGGTAATTTTTCGATGCTCACCATTGGGATCTCCTAAACGGTAAAAGATACGGGGTCGGTTAAATTACAGAAAAGTTTCGCTATTTATTGATGATTAAGAATCTGAAGAGAATTCCCCGATATTTAGATTCGTTCCCGAGTTATAACAAAAAACTGAAAATTGCCAATTTAAAGAAAAATTAATATCTTCCCAACGATTGATGTTATTTAAATGAAATTTGAAACTTTTATATTTTTGACAGCTGTCAATTGAATGACATTGACAGAAATTTTCTAGTCCTTCTAGATTTTGAATAACGACAGTTAACTTTTGATTCTTTTATGGCCGCTATATTGAATTTTGACACCATCAAATGCACAAAAAAATTGAGTTTTTAAAAATGTACTCAGCATGAACTTTTTTGACAGATCTCAGAATTTGAAAATTGGTAGGAATAATTTGCAAAATCAGCCTAAACTTAGACGAAAAACAATTGCAAAAAAGTACACCAACTCCTTCAATCTCTTATAAGATGTGAAAACAATTGAATTCAACAGTAATAAAATACGTCTTGCGGTCGTGTGACTCGTCCATGTAGGTTACATTTTTGAGAAGCTAATTTTTTGGTGTATCCGGTGGTGTTAAAATTCAATATGGCGCCCATAAGAAAAAGAGAAGTTGACTGTCTTTCTTCAAAATCTAGAAGGCCTAGACAATTTCTGTCAATGCCATTCAATTGACAACTGTCAAAAATATAAAAGTCCAAGTTTCATTTAAATGACATCAGTCGTTGGGAAGATATTAATTTTTCTTTAAATTGGCAATTTTCAGATTTTTTGTGATAACTCAGGAACGAATGTCAATATCGCGGAATTCTCTTCAGATTGTTAATCGCCAAGGAATAGCGCAACTTTTTTGTAATTTAACCACCCCGTATCTTTTACCGTTTAGGAGATCCCAATCGTGAGCATCGAAAAATTACCCACCCTCCTGTATAGGTACAGGGTACAGGGTGAGTCTAGTTGGACAAATCAGTCGCTCTAGCGTTTAAGATATTCAATTTGGAAATTTTATTTTTGGATATGTTGTAGCTGAAAGAGTCCTCTACGCATAGAACACATTGAGCACACCGAAATTATTAAATAAAAACGAAGGCCTAAAAAAATGTTTTTCAATATTGTTGAATTTTTTAAGGTTATTTCGTTAGAGAATCATTTTCTCTTTATGAAAACATAATTTTTTGCAGAAAAAAGTTAATAATAACCGAGAGATAAATTATTTAAATAATAAAGATTGTTAGTTATTACCTGAGGAAAACCACGCATGCCCTGGTTTTAACAACTGAAAGGCAGTCTAGCTTATACTGCAGACTGTACCCAGAATGACAAGTGTCAGTTGGAAATGTCATTTGGGGTCGTTTGTGGAAAAATAATGCAAAATTACGAGTTTTTGCCCTTTTCTTTACAGATAATTAGGTAATTTTTATTGCTTGATGGCTTTTTTGCTTAATTCGCCGAATACAAGTATCTCGGGTTGTCACCCGATTGATGTTTTTTACATTGCCAATTGGAGTCGAATGGTTCGACCAAGAAGAGCTATTCCAGGCTATTCTCGTCAGTCAGAAGGGAATTGCCAATAGTTGCTAATGTATCAAGCAATAAAAATTACCTAATTATCTGTAAGGAAAAGGGCAAGAACTCGTAGTTTTGCATTATTTTTCCTTTGATTTTTCCGCAAACGAAAGCAAATGACATTTCCAACTGACACTTGCCATTCCGGGTACAGTCTGCACTCTGCAGTATAAGCCAGACTGCCTTTCAGTTGTTAAAACCACCGCACTCGTGGTTTTCCTTAGGAAATAATTAAAAATCTTTATTATTTAAATAATTTATCTCTCGGATATTATTAACTTTTTTCTGCAAAAAATTATGTTTCCATAAAGAGAAAATGATTCTCTAATGAAATAACCTTAAAAAATGCAACAATATTGGAAAAAAAAATTGTAGGCCTTTGTTTTTATTAAATAATTTCGGTTTGAATAAAACTGGAGCTTTCTTTATGGGTCCCATGCGTAGGGGACCATTTCAGCTACAACATATCCAAAAATTGAATTTCCAATGTCAATATCTTAAACGCAGAGCGACTGATTTGTCCAACTAGACTCACCCTGTATATATATTCCAAATATTGAAAATATATAGGTAAGTATATGTATAAAAAATTCTAATACTATAATGTAAAGGAAATTTAATTTCGCATCTTTTGGTAACAAAAACTTATGTTTTCTTTGTACCTATGATGCATAGATTATTTTCAAAAAACTCACCCTGATTTTTTTTAAATCGCACAAATACCTATAGACCAGTCAAATAGGAACCGGAGGTTACAATAATTGTTGGAAAGCCGGAGATGGTCTTAAACGCTTTAGTAGACATCTAATAGAAGTATCCTAGTTTTGCAACTTTCCAGGATGTGTGCATATGATAGGGTGTCCAAAAAACCCCGAAATTTTCGGACTTTTTTCAGTTTTTCGCTTATAATTTCTAAATAGTGCTTCCTAGCGGAAAGTTCGCTATTTTCGAAATTAAAGCGCACTAAATTCTGCGTCGAATGAGCCCCCCAAACGTTAATTTCGACCATGATTTCAAAAAGCATCACTTTAAATTTTGGTTAAACGTACTCAAAAAACAATTTATTCATAAAGGTATAGTTAAGAAATGACACGAATAAAAAATCAATTTCTTCGAAATCTTTTGGACGTGGAGGGGTCAGGATCGTTCGCAGGCTCGTTGAATAGTGTGTCGCCTTCAAATAGTTGAGGCTTAGGTACTAACTTATGACTGTTTATGGATTGCTCTATTTTGATTTTCTAGATCTAAAGCTTCAACTATTTGAAGGCGACACACTATTCATCGAGCCTGCGAACGACCCTGGCGCCTCCACGTCCAAAAGATTTCGAAGAAATTGATCTTTTATTCATTGTCTCATTTCTTAACTACATATATAAATAAATTATTTTTTGAATACTTTTAACCAAAATTTAAATTTGTGATGCTTTTTGAAATCAGCGATTGATGGTCTACAATTTTCAAGCTATAAGTTTTTTAAATTTGAGTAGCCGTTTGGACGTTACAGACGACGAAAAATCACTACTTGTTAATTTTTTACAAAATTGTCGTTTTTGACCATGGTTTGCGACCCTACCACATGGTCGAACTTAACGTTTGGGGGGCTCCTTCGACGCAGAATTTAATGCCCTTTA
Source organism: Pycnomerus fuliginosus (assembly GCA_963924575.1). Classification (NCBI taxonomy): domain Eukaryota; kingdom Metazoa; phylum Arthropoda; class Insecta; order Coleoptera; family Zopheridae; genus Pycnomerus; species Pycnomerus fuliginosus. The sequence continues at coordinate 41,563,248 of OZ004617.1, read as the reverse complement.
ATTTCGAAAATAATGAACTTTTCGCTAGGAAGCACCGTTTAAAAATTATAAGCGAAAAACTGAAAAAAGTCCGAAACTTTCGTGTTTTTTTGGACGCCCTATCATACGCACACATCTTGGGAAGTTGCAAAACTAGGGTATTTCTATTAGATGCCTACTAAAGGGTTTAAGATCATCTCCCGCTTTCCAACATTTATTGTAACCTTCGGTCCCCTGGAGGTCTAATTTGACTGGACTACTATCCTATGTATTCCAAATATTTCCAAGAATATTAAAAAAATATATAAGTATACGGAATTCTAGTAGGTACTAGTCTAAAGGAAATTTAATTTCGCATCTTTTGGTTAAAAATAATTATGTTATTTGTATTAATTTTAATTACTTTTAAAAAACTCACCCTGATCATCCGACATTTTGCAGCTCAATTTATCGTTCGCTTAAGGTATAAACACCGATAACAGCATAATCTTTATAACTAGGAATGAAACAAAAAAAATTATCACAGAACAAAAAACTTGAAAACAAACAAAAAATAAAGCAATTATTTTCTCGTTATTCTCGTGAACCGGTCAACTAATAATTAATTGATTTTGATAAAAAATAGCGCTGGCTTTCATTTTAAAATACCAGCTTTACCTAATATTAATTTAAAAAAATATAGACAATGTATTAATAATGGTTTCAGAGTCGTTTAAAAAAAATCAGTAATAGTTTCATTGGAGATTAATTATTTGTCAATTATACGTCGTTAATATTAATCACAATTCGTTATTAAATAGTAAAATTGTTAACAGCAGGCGCCTGAAACCTGAAGTTTATAAACGAGGTGTCGCGCGGTGTAACGCAAGGCTGCGATGTCCGAGTGGTTAAGGAGTTTGACTCGAAATCAAATGGGCTCTGCCCGCACAGGTTCGAATCCTGTTCGCAGCGACTCTTTTTTCTTCTTTTTTTCTAATTAGCGGATGCTATTAAGATGTTGGGGAGATATTTTATCGCCGTTTTGAAGAATGTCGAAGTTATGATTATTGCTGGATGATGTAATGGTTTTAAATGGCCGCTTCCGGTGTCGCTCCGGGCGGGATTCGATTAAACGTGCGCTTCCTATAAATAAATAAAGAGGATTAAATTATTTATTGGACAGGGAGGTATGCTGGAAATTAAATATTTTTGTGACGGAGGTTCTCTTCCGCGGAGAAATTGAGATCGCATCAGGAGTGATGGATTAATGGGCGATCTTGGAATTTGCTTTATTTCAGATTTGCCGCTCGGGGACAGGAATTTGCGGAATTGTGCGGACTGCTTCATTTTTTGTTAAATAAAATAGCAACAGGAAGTATTGAATTAACTGAAAGACATCATCAGCCGCTTTCAGCTTTTTTTGAAAACTATGCCCCAAGAAAATCTACACCTATACAGGGTGTCTCATAACGCTCGAACCACCTTTAATGAGTATTCAAAATTAAATTCTGAGTAGATTTGTGTTTTTGAAAATTTAAGGGGTCCAATTTAGTACTCGCGTTATAAGAGATTTAAGAGGACCAATCTGATTTCAGCTCTGAATTGCTTCATAAGGAAATATAATGTTATAGATGCACTATTTCCTAAGTAACAAGATACAACAAAATTAAATTATGATTGATAGTATCTTGTTACCTAGGAAACAGTGCATCTAATTACCTTCTGCAGCAATTAAAAGCTGAAATCTGATTGGTCCTCTTAAATCTCTTACAACTCAAGAACTATTGGACCCTGAAAATTTTCAAGAACACGCATCGACTCAGAATTTAATTCTGAATACAAGCGTTCTGAGGCACCCTGTATACGATGTAGGTATACCTATACGGGGTGATTTTTAATAGTCCGGGAGGTAGTGAACATTTTTGACATGTCATTTCACAAACTTGGTTAATCAATTTTATATAGTTATTTTCATGCTGGAGAATTCTAAAACGAAAGTCTGCCATAAATCTTGTGGGGCAGGGGCTAATGGCGGCCATTTTAATTTTTCAAAAATTGACATCTCGCAAACGGTAAAAGATACGAAATTTTATTAAATTAGAAAAAAGTTGTATTTTTCAGTGTAGATTAAGGATCTGAACAGAAATCGCAGATATCTGGATTGGATACCTACATCAGGTTACAGTACAAGGCTGAAAATTGACAACGTATTGTAACTTGATGGTTACTAATCGGTAGATCATTATGAAATTTGGTTCAATAAACCTTTTCAGTTTTACCTGAGCGGCGCGCGCATGTTGTCATTGGCTAGAGGTCTGTCACAGATGATTTTTACCCAATGAGATCTTTTTTACCTGTGTATTTCGATGGAAACTTGGAAACCAACCTACGCGTGCATGTTGACGGATTAGACGCTGTGTTAGCATCCTCTTTATCTTACAAACTGAAGACGTGTGAGTATTACATTACCTTGCACAAAGAACAAAGCGAGACAACGAAAACTTTTCTAAGATTAAAATACATTTTTCAGTTTTTTCGGTATACTTATTTCTGGAATTAAGTCAGATATCTTGAATTTCTTTTCAGATTCTTAATCCACAGTTACACTAATGACAACACAACTTTTTTCTAATTTCATAAAATTTCGTATCTTTTACAGTTTGCGAAATGTCAGTTTTTGAAAAATTAAATTGGCCGCCGTTAGCCCCTGTGCCACAAGATTTATGACAGACCTCCGTTTTAGTATTCTCTATAGCATGAAAATAACTCAGATTGCTAAAGTAAGTCTGCTGAAATGACATACCTACCAAAAATGTTCAATGCTTCCATAAGGAACTACATGCTAACGTGCTATTCAGAAAATATGTCACAACAGGTTGCCATGGTGGAAACAAATGAATCGCATATCATCTGTCGAAAGGACGTTTGTCCAAAGTTGGTTCGTACGCAAACGCAACATATCATCTGTCATTTTACCGAGAACTTATTTGGGGACATGGACATGTCATTTTATCTGGGTACTGTGCGAAGTAATTTTGGACAAGCGTTCTTTCGATAAATTACGATTCACTTGTTTCCGTAGCCCTCCGTTATCACATATCTTCAAACTCGAAAAGTCAGTCTTCTTAAAATTACATTACTGGATCGAATATTATAAACGACAGGATTTTGTAATTTGAAGCAGTAGATTATAGTGCTATAAATAGCTCTTTTTTGAATTTTTTTCAGTATTATAAAGTTCTCCTTATGCTCACTGCAACTGTTCTTCATAAAATAATGAAAGTTGAACCTGTTATATTTATTATATTTTTGACAAGTGTCAACTGAATGATTTTAAATGAAATTTTCTAGGCCTTTTAGATTTCAAGCAAGGGCAGTCAACTTTTCATCCTCAAGGCCGCCATATTGAATTTAAGCACAATCGGATACAGAAAATTTGAAATTTTCCATGTTCATTTAAATTAACTTCTTTGTCAAGTGTGTTCTTTGTTGCTGTCGCGCTATGCTTTTCATTTTATTAAACTTTGAAAGGAATATGTGGAATATCAGACCGGGTCCTGTACGGGTGAGCTGACCAATATTCCCTGAGATTTGCCAGAAACAAATTATTATGTTGTAAAATTTTAGTATATATTTTTATGTAATCTTGTTTTGTTCTGAGAAATAATTAAATGCTTAAAAAAGTTGCTTTTCAAAAGGCTTTTTTAAAAAAGAGCCATCATTTCAAAAGGACACACTTTACTAGGAAATGTCTTGGGTTAGGTTTCCCGGAATTTTTAATATTTTGTGGCTTAATTTTTCCTAAATATTGTAGTCTTTAGGCTTCTACACCTTTTCCAGTAGTAGTTCAGAAACCGTCAATTGAATTTCAGAATAGTCAGTTGAATTTCAGAATCCGTCAATTGTAGTTCAGATTAATCAATTCAAATTCAGAATGCGTCAGTTGTATTTCAGAATAGTCAAATGAATTTCAGAATACGTCAATTGAATTTCAGAATGCATCAATTGAAATTCAGAATCCGTCAATTACAATTGCATTTGATGCTTTCTGAAATTCAATTGACGTATTCTGAAATTCATTTGACTATTCTGAAATACAATTGACACTCTCTGAATTTGAATTGACTAATCTGAACTACAATTGACGGATTCTGAAATTCAAGTGACAATTCTGAAATTCAACTGACGCTTTCTGAAATTCAATTGACGCTTTCTGAACTACTACTGGAAAAGGTGTAGTTTAGAAAATATACAGGGTGTTTCCTGAAAGCATTAGGTGATTTAAAATAACAAAAAGTACCTATAAATAGTTTGCTAACCCTTTTACCTCAGGTATGGTACCGGGGGCCGTGTAGCTGAAAAGTGGACCCAACAGAATCTTGAACCGCTGCGCTCTTGAAATTTTTGCAAAAATTGTCTTGTTTTTAACACCTCCTGGAGAGATATTAACTTGGGATGATTTATAATGTTTTATAATCAATTAAATGCATACCTGCCTATAAAAAAATAAAGGTAACTTACATGAAATAACTGATTGAGGCTATTATATCACCAGGTGTTTTTTTTTTAACTTTCCAGCTCGACTAGGTACACTCAACCGCATTATAGCCCATAGTCAAATTAGATAAATCGAGTGAAAAAAATCCCGGAGTTTTGAAATTTGGCATGGTTGTTCACTAGTATCTACAGAACATCATACTAAAAGTACCTGAGGGTGGGGGGTGAGCGCGAGGGGGGGGAGCTGATTGAATGTGCATTTTCTGCGTTTCTCGTATATATCTCCGTAACTACTAAGCCTAGCGAAAATTATTCCATATACGAAATTAAAGCAGACTAAATTTCCTATCAAAACGGCCCTATTCGTTTTTGTCGTAGGATTCATACTTTAAATGTTATAAGCTTGACAAGTTCTCATATTTACTTGGGATGGCTACAGCCAAGGAGTTTAAGGTTTTGACCCGCACAAAAATAAAGTAGTGCTGAGAATTGGCGCTTATGCTCTACTGGCAGTCCTGAATGACGTGTCAAAAGTTCCGGAGCCTACGGTGCCGGCGTCCTATTTTTTTTGGTCCCGGAAGGCCTTAAGTGATAGTCATACATTATTTTCCGCTTAACATGATTATTTATGAACCGATTTGATCGGGATTGGTCTCAAAATGACCGCAACGACCTAATCAATGCTGATACTACTGATAGATTCCTGAAATTTTAAGATGAAACATCCTTTTTTTTTCTTGGAGAAATTGTGCTCCAGAATCGGCTTCGTGTTGCTTTTTTGCGATTATTTCTCCAACGGCTTATCGGACCACAAAAATGTATAGGATCTTTTCGTTGAAAATTTTATCCTGAACATTTCAGTTCCTACACATTTTTGTCGTTAGATAAACTATTGAGGAAATAATCGGAAAAAAGCAGCGCGAAGTCGGTACTGAAGTACGATTTCTCCGAAAAAGGACTTCGCGCTGCTTTTTTCCGATTATCTCCTCAATGGTTTATCTAACGACAAAAATGAGTAGGAACTGAAATGTTCAGGATAAAATTTGCAACGAAAAGATCCCATACATTTTTGTTGTCCGATAAGCCGTTGGAGAAATAATCGCAAAAAAGCAACAAGAAGCCGATTCTAGAGCACGATTTCTCCAAGAAAAAAAAAGGATGTTTCATCTTAAAATTTCAGGAGTCTATCAGTAGTATCAGCATTGATTAGGTCGTTGCGGCCATTTTGAGACCAATCCCGATCAAATCGGTTCATAAATAATCATGTTAAGCGGAAAATAATGTATGACTATCACTTAAGGCCTTCCGGGACCAAAAAAAATAGGACGCCGGCACCGCAGGCTCCGGAATTTTTGACACGTCATTCAGGACTGCCAGTAGAGCATAAGTGCCAATTTTCAGCACTACATTATTTTTGTGCGGGTCAAAACCTTAAACTCCTTGGCTGTAGCCATCCCAAGTAAATATGAGAACTTGTCAAGCTTATAACATTTAAAGTATGAATCCTACGACAAAAACGAATAGGGCCGTTTTGATAGGAAATTTAGTCTGCTTTAATTTCGTATATAGAATAATTTTCGCTAGGCTTGGTAGTTACGGAGATATATACGAGAAACGCAGAAAATGCACATTCAATCAGCTCCCCCCCCTCGCGCTCGCCCCCCCCCCCCCTCGGGTACTTTTAGTATGATGTTCTGTAGATACTAGCGAACAACCATGCCAAATTTCAAAACTCCGGGATTTTTTTCACTCGATCGCCAATTTTAACTTCTACGCTCAAGGCGGAGCAGTATATAAAATCGATCAAAAATTCGAAATTGAACTGACATCAAATCTTTACGTTTCGGGGTCCCAGGAACCCAAAAAACCTATTTTTGAAAAATGTGTGTGTGTGTGTCTGTGTGTGTGTCTGTCCGTGTGTCTGTGGACACGCTACAGCCGAAACTACTGAACTGATTTTGATGAAACTTGGCACACATATTCAGTGGGAGATTTGTAGGTGCTGATTAGAATCTGGGCTACACCGGCTCACGGAAAATGCCTTTTTGGCACATCAACTTTAAAAATTTAAATGCAAACCCCCATTTTTCGCATTACCATATGAATGCTCTTCAAATTCTGCTTCTAAAAATGTATTCACACTTGGGCCCTTTTGACCAAAAAATGGTGCCGTGAAAAAAAAACTATGCATAAATGTATATTTTTATTACCGGATTTGATAACTGATTTTTTTTCAAGCCGAAAACCTTAGTGCCATTTTTTCGAAAAATGTCATTTTAGTGGCAATTTATTTTATTGTCTGTGCGGGAGAGGAGCTGATTAGATTTTGAAGCCGATCAGTCAACCCGAAGTGCCCTTTTGGCATAGCAACTTTCTTATTTTAAATATTTAAAAATTTAATAAATGCTGCTGTTATTAATCCAATGCAGTGCGGCGTAGAAGTTCCTGCCGTCTCCGAGACCGCCTTTTTTTGTCTAATTTGACTGGGCTATTAGTAATAAGCGCGGGTGAGATAAAGAGGGAAATACGATTAAAATGCGTGTCTGCTATTTCTGTCTCCATCAACCCGCTTATTATTAATGCGGTTGGGTGTACCTACCTATCTTCAGTCGAAAAAAAAATTAATTAATCAAATAGAAAATTATCAAAAAAGTCGCTACGTTTTGATAAACAATCGTTTTAAAAAAAATCGGAAAAGTAACTTCACCATATATAGGAGCTTCAATGCATTAGATTTTTATTAATTATTTTCTCTAAAACTGTGAACAAAACCGCAAAGTCATAAATTAAAGCCTAATACCTATTTTGAGTTACTACTCGCTAGCATAAAAGAATTTGGACTACTCACTTTGGGCTACACCGAAGCTCGCGTTATAACATTGTGACAGAAAATACGCAATCTATCTACTAGAGACGTAAAACACCCGGTGTCATCATTTGTGGTAAAGGTATCCAGATTTTGACACCCTTGACACCCAGTGTCAGGGTATCAAGGTTCCAAGACTGCCAAAAATTTTGACACCTTGGCACCCTGTGTCAAGATTCCAACGGTACCATGCAATTAGATCTTGTAATAAACCGTTAGAAAGAAACTACAAGGATTTTAAAACTTACTAGGTACTTCTTATGGCGAGAACAACATTAAAATAGAATAAAACTACATATTCAGTTTTCTTTCACGCATTTTTTGATACTTTTTTTCTTTTTAACTTCCCGCCGTGAATATCTTTGGATGCAAAAATACACTGCAATAAAATAAACGCTAATCACTAACACATGGATGGAGGAGAACAACTAGGGGTGTATCCACTAAACTTTTTTGAAATTTCTTTCAAGACCTTTTTTATAGAGGATTTTAGGCTGAATAAGACAGATAGATTTAGGTTCGTCGTAAAATTAATGATTAACTACGTGTTCTTAAAAAAGCTCGTTGCGGGGCCTTCCATTGCCATCATGCTGAATGCAACCTCGCTGGAGGGTGATTAAAAGAATTTTAAAGTTTCTCGGGTTTTGTCAGAATTTAAATATCTGATGCCCGGCTTGACTTAATTTTTTAATTTTTGAGTTGCAATTCTCTATTATTCAGTTAACATATGGCGCAGAGAGAAAAATATAGTACTTATGTACCATAGCCATCATATTTTCTTTCGGCCTTGAAATCATTCCCTTTCATGCTTTAGATAAACTACTTTGAGTACTTCATGACTAAAAACGGCAGTATAAATTATTATTTTCAAGTGCAGGTTTTTCTAAAGAGAGAAGGGCATATTATGCCGATGAATGCGTAAAATACTGAAATGCAATTCATTTTGATCAAAGAATCACATATTATTAGGTAGGTCCCTGAGGATTAATGACTTTTTAATCACTCGAGTCGCCGAGCTTCGTAAAATAAAATTAAAAAACTTCAGTCGCTTAAATGAATTAATAAAATGTATTTCTCAACACGTCGTGAATTCACACTGGGTAGCGAGGCCTCCATGATGCCTCTTGATAACGGCGCGAAGTTTTAAAATTGACACCCATAGGTTTGACACCTAAACACACAAAACACCCTTTAATTTACACACAATTTAATTTTGATCAACTCAAATAATGACCCAATGCATTAAAAATAAATACGTCCACTTAATGATGTGTAGGAAGAGTTTGGCGAATTCTTTAAGTGGAGTAAGAAGGTGGTTAAGGATTCTTCGTGGACGGTAAAATTAGTTCACGGGAAGGTCGGATTGTTGTGTTGTCGACAACAATAAAGGCATTCAAAAAGTAACAAGCGTCAATCGCGGCCATACCGAAAGCTTTGTTTTTATTGTTTTTTTCCCATCGACCAGGATAAGAAAATGCAGTTTCGATAGTTCTGGAATCTCTCACAATTGAGGTTATCAGGTGGAATTTGAAAAAAGCGAAACAAAGGCTTTTATAAAAACAAATTTAGATCCTATAATGTAGGTATCATCGTTAATTGATCGCTTTTGATTCGTTTTCAAAACGATTTTTGCAGGTATGAGGTTATCCGATTAAACGAGCGTTTTTTTGAGCATCAGTAAGAGCCAACCAAAAAATGCAGCAAAGAAGCGGCTGGAACCTCCCCATCGCGTGGATCTTTGTATTCTGTGTAGATGGTAGTCAATTCAACAGAATTTTTTTTGTGCTTATCATCTGTGACTAATTTCGCAATTTTCTGACAAATACCGACATCACTTCGGACATCACCCATCACCATCACATTTGACAATATGTTCCTTTTAAGGTTAACAGTTTGCCACCCCTTTGACAATAACTGATACTTTATGTCATCCATTGTCAGCCTGCTCCCTTTCAATGAAAAAGATTTTTTTCTCTATTTTCCACTGAAATGGCAGAAACTGTGAATACATTTTTAGAACCAGAATTTGATCGTCTTTCTAATGGCGACATAAAAAAGGAGGCATTGTATTTAAAATTAAAAGTTGATATGCTTAAATGGCACTTCCTGTGGACCAATTGCTTCCAAAAGCCTTTCAGGCCTTCAACGGGTCACCCAATCTCCATGTAGCAAATTTCAGCCAAATCGATTCACTAATCCCAAGCAGGTCGATAGGACTCATATACCATAGCTACCGTCAGAAATACCTATTTTGGTCAAAATGTATGTGATTGTGACTTAATGTTTTGCCAATCAGTCCAAATACCTTAAAGGAAGCAGCATAGGTTGGAAAATCCCTCTTATTTCCTTACAAAAATCCCAAAAATATCCCTAAACCTTGTACGTATTAAGTCAGGTACTAATTACTTAAAACATACCTTTAGAATGCCGTCATAGTCCGATGCTCCTATAACTCATATCATAGGTCCAAAATAGCTTAATTTTTACCCTTAGTATCGACATCTACGACATTATAGTCTCAGGGAAAAATTAGGGAGAACGGGTGTTCATTTTTACTTCACAATCTGACCTAATTCCGCCTTCAAGGTAATGTCTCCTTATTATACATAGTAGAGGTAAAAATGGCTAAGATCTAACAAGGAAAAGGACTTTGTATCATGATTCGCCCATGGGGGAATATTTTGGTATTAGTGCTACTATAGACACTGTCCACATACTGCAGATTTACCACAAAAATCGTCTTATTGGGCTAACTGGTCATTGGGAAGCCTAAATTACTACGGAATATTAACCTTAAGGTATATTTGCCTTATTAATTGTTTAAAGTCAGAACAAGAATCTGGTCCATCAATTTTGCTGTAGTCATCAGTAGATGTTAGTGCTAGTAGAAAAATGCCTGACCATAAAATTTACGGAAAGTGTCATAAACCGTACAGGTATACCTTTGATCACTACAGAACAGCTAATGCCAAACACGGATTGCCACGGAAGAACACTGAACACACGTGTATCTTTAGGGTATGAATTATAATAATGTGCGAACTGCGTGCGAATGTATGGCGGAAGGTAGTTACGCCATCGCCATCCTGCTCTAACTTTAAAGACAAATCTACCCAATTAGGGAATTTGTACCTCAAAGTCGAAATGTGGTCAACACGTGGACACAGTCGTTTACTAGTTGGTCAATATTCCCTCAATATGAAAAAATGCCCACAAAGTCGAAATAGTTGGTAATTTATACTTGCCGATAAGAAAAATTGACCCCCAAGAAAAAAACGGAAGACAAAAGGCCTTTAAAATCCAAGATTAAAACATGGCCGTATTTTAATTACTAGTCAGTCCGCGATGATGAATCAGCCTGCTTTCTTAATAAAGATATTTTACTTTTTCTGAACATGGTAGTGGTATAATTGAAAACTAATCATTGCTATGTTAAATGTATAATGTAAGAACAAGATTAAACTGTTTTACATGCGCTAAACAAAAAAAAATAATTTGATGAAAAAATTTTGCTTCGTAAAATGTGGATTTATCTGAGGGGCGTTAAGATTTTGGAACTATCTTCGTCATATTCATCAGAAAATTTTGAATCGCGTGAATATCTGACGCTGGAGAAGGCGATATTGGGGGGCTGATCACTCAAAAAAATTGTGTACAATTAATTCCAATCGGGAATTAATTCCAATAATTCCAGTTTAATTCCATTAATTCCATTCTAATTCCATTAATTCCATTCTAATTCCATTAATTCCATTCTAATTCCACTAATTCCGATTTAGTTCCATTAATTCCAAACAATTCCATATTAATTCCAAATAATTCCAACTAATTCCAACTAATTCCAACTAATTCCAGCTAATTCCAACTAATTCCTTTAATTCCTTTTAAATGATATACTTATCAATTCCAAATAATTTTATTTAATTCCAACTAATTCCAGATAATTCCACTTAATTCCAACTAATTCCAGCTAATTCCAACTAATTCCATTCTAATTGCATTAATTCCACTCTAATTCCATTAATTCCATTCTAATTCCATTTCCGATTTAGTTCCATTAATTCCAAACAATTCCAACCAATTCCAACTAATTCCAGCTAATTCCAACTAATTCCAGCTAATTCCAGCTAATTCCAACTAATTCCTTCAATTCCTTTTAAATGATGTACTTATCAATTCCAAATAATTCCTTATTAATTCCATATCAATTCCAAATAATTCCATAATAATTCCAGTTAATTCCAAATAATTCCATCTAATTCCAACTAATTCCAACTAATTCCAGCTAATTCCAACTAATTCCAGCTAATTCCAGCTAATTCCAACTAATTCCTTTAATTCCTTTTAAATTATGTACTTATCAATTCCAAATAATTCCTTATTAATTCCATATCAATTCCAAATAATTCCATAATAATTCCAGTTAATTCCAAATAATTCCATCTAATTCCAACTAATTCCAACTAATTCCAGCTAATTCCAACTAATTCCGGCTAATTCCAACTAATTCCTTTTAAATCCCATCAATTCCAGAATAATTACGTAATAATTCCATAATTCCGGAATTAATTCCAAGCCGGATGTACAGGGTCTTTTTTTATTATTGTCCCACTTTTAAATTATCATATCTCCTTTATTCAAACCTAATGAGATACAGACTGCCATCAATAATACCCAAGAACAGACAATAAACCTCGAGGACGAAGCCATCCCCCTTGTAACTCCAAAAGAAGTAGCAAATGAGATAAAAACCAACCTAAATCCGAGGAAAGCACCTGGTTTTGACCTTATTACTGGCGAAATACTAAAACAGCTTCCTAGAAAAGGCATTGTCAAGCTGACGCATCTGATCAACGCAGCTATCAGATTAAGACATGTTCCAAGTTCATGGAAAGTGGCAGAAGTAATTATGTTGCCAAAACCAGGGAAGCCACCAAACGAAGTGAAATCTTACAGACCTATTTCCTTACTACCTATATTATCCAAATTATTTGAAAAGCTCATTCTTAAAAGGCTAAAACCGATAATCGAAAGAAATAACATACTACCAAATCATCAATTTGGATTTAGACAGAAACACTCGACCATAGACCAGGTCCATCGTATTACCAGCATCATAGAAAATGCACTAGAAGAAAAACAAGTTTGTTCAACTATCTTCCTGGATGTTGCTCAAGCTTTTGATAAAGTCTGGCACGAAGGCCTCGTTCATAAATTAAACAACCTGCTACCAAAGCACCACGTGGAATTGCTGAAATCATATATTTCGAACAGAACATTTAGAATAAAACAGGAAGATGAATACTCGGACTTGAAAGAAATACGAGCAGGAGTACCACAAGGGAGCGTTCTAGGACCTGTGTTGTATCTACTCTATACGTGTGACCTTCCACAGATAGAGAATGTGACTATTGCAACTTTCGCAGACGATACTGCAATTCTGGCAGTGGGAAATGATGTCGAAGAATCAACGGAAAAACTGCAGCAAGCCACTGAGCATATCTCAAAGTGGACCAAGAAATGGAAAATCAAGCTTAATGAACAAAAATCAACACACGTCAATTTTACAAATAAAAAGATCAGAGGCGACCTACCAATCAGTATAAATAACAACATAATACCAATTGAAAACAGTGCGAAATACCTAGGAATGACTCTAGATGCTAAATTACGATGGATAGAACATGTGAAGAAAAAAAAGGATGAACTCGGCTTTAAATATAGGAAGTTGTATTGGCTGCTCGGAAGAAAGTCTCAACTGTCAATACATAATAAAGTTATGATATACAACCAGATATTAAAACCGGTCTGGACCTATGGCATACAACTTTGGGGGTGTGCCAAACAATGTCATATCCAAAGGATTCAAATATTTCAGAACAAAGTGCTACGTAACATAGTAAATGCCCCGTGGTACTGCCGCAACAGAGATATTCACCGGGACCTTGGAATCGATGATGTCGCTACTGAAATCCAACGTTTCGCAGCCAAGCATGAAGTTAGACTACACCAACATGTAAACGTGGAGGCCATTCAGCTTCTAGATCATGACAGTCAGAAAAGAAGGTTGAAGAGGACCAAGCCGCATGAACTAGTGAAGTGCTAGTGTTAAAAGCAGAGTTAGTGCAGCTAACAAGGGTCAGAGGCCGGACAAACTAAACTAGAGAACGCTATTGGGTGAACTTTAGATTTCATGTGTTGCTTTTAATTATTATTAGGAATCTAGACGAAAATTAATGGTTAGTCATGTTGACTAGTTTTAATGTGTACATAGAAGCGCAGTTGCGTTCAATTAATAAATAATAAAAAAAAAATATCTCCTTTATTAGATGAGATATTAGCCTGAAATAAAAACAGGATGGTAGACCGTACTCCCAAGTTTTGTCCTGGCGGCCAATTTTTGACCGTTCGCAACTCTGAAACGTGTACGTAGTTTTGCGAAGTAGGGCGAAAGCCAAGTTTTGAGCAATCGCTACCTTGCGTACGCGCTCATTTTCGAAGGGTATCCCATCGTTTCCTTGCGAGCGGAGGGTAGGTGGCGCAAACACTTTTTGCTATTGCATTTCGGTGGCTGTTTCGATGAGTTTGTGCTTCGTAATAGATTGTGATGTTATTATATTGTCAAAATGTTATGAACTAATGCATATTATAATTTATAGCCATTGAAAATTTGGAAAAGCTGAGCAACAACAATTAGCAAACAACAGACACAATCCACGAGGTCCTTTTGTAGACTTGATCGAAAGATAGTTTATTAACATGTTTCGGTTTTCAAAAGACCTTCTAAGATTTTTAGTTCAATGTTTAGAGCCGTATATGCGATATACGTCCACCGCAAAGGGAAACCGATCTGGATATCACGACGAAGGTGAAATTTCGTTATGAAGTGCGTTTTATTATTAATCAACTGATTTACTGGTTTTAATTGCATTAAAGTTTTTTGCCAGTGGTAGTTATCAGCCCGACGTTGTTGCCTCAAATAGGTATTTGGATGTATGTCAGTCTACTGTGAGCAAATGTACCTATAAGAGAAAGTCACTGATTTTGAGTCTGCTTCTACTGTTTTTCTTTTTACGAAGCATTTGCTCTTCTTTTCTTTTTTGAATCAATTTAATAATATTCATTCGGTTTAATTTAAAAAATTGAAATCGTCGACGCTCGAAGTGATATGAACAAGTATTTGTTAACAACTGGCATCGGTCAGACCCTTTTCACTATTTTATTGTGAAAAAGGCCGTGATTGTAAAAATTATTATTCATAAAATTTGGCGCTTGAACACATCTGTTTGAACCTGCCGGGGAAATATTCCCAGAAACATCGGCTATTTGCGGCGGTGCCAGATTCAGCGCTCGCTACTTTGCGAAGAGTTCGTTTTCAGTTGCGAAGGGCGGCCAAAAATTGGTTCAGAGATAAGTATGCGTAAAAAATCATTCGTAACTTTGCGCATTCGCGTCTAAACTACCGATGTGAAAAATTGCCTCCCTGGACCTTACTCCCAGCGATCACCGTCGGATCTTAAGCGCTGTGGATGCAACTTGCTTTTTTTTAAACGGGACACCCGGTATATTCTTAAACGGATCGATAGAGAATTTTCTTCTGATTTCATTTATGTAGGGTAGTTGATATCTGGGGTTGATAGATTTCGAAAAAAAAATTCGTTAACTAAATTGTTTTTATAACTTATGGATATGTAGTGAAGCCCTGAGTATTCTAATAAAAATGTAACCTTCTTTAGTATCATAGTAACAAAGTAGGTAACTGATTTATTCACCTTAAAACATTACAAATTAAAAACTTTAAAATTATTGCCATTTTCATTTAGACATTCTCGTAGATTCTAATGGTCCTATTATTTTAAATATAATTTTTTTCTCGAAAACTATCAACCCCAGATATCAACTACCCTATATCAATGAAATCAGAAGAAAATTCTCTATCGATCCGTGCAAGAATATACCGGGTGTCCCATTTAAAAAAAAGCAAGTTGCATCCACAGCGCTTAAGATCCAACGGTGATCGCTGAGAGTCAGATCCAGAACAAAACTTGTGGGTACGGTCTATCAACCTGTTTTTATTTCAGGCAAATAGCTCAAGTAATAAAGGAGATATTCCAATTTAAAAGTGGGACAATAATAAAAAAAGACCCTGTACAACTAATTCCACTAGTGATCAGCCCCCCAGGCGATATTTCACCTTTATAACATCGAGTGCGTTTAACACTTATATACCTACATAGTTATAATTAGGTAAGCAACGTCCATTTCTATTTTATGTTTGTGGCTGTTAGTATACCTTATAGGTATAATTATATTAGATTTATTTGACCTCTTTTTTCACACACTCCATCTAGAATCCCAATTTTCGCCCATAAAAAAATTAGGTCGAATTTAGGTTCAAAAATTGGGACAAAATACCACTGTCGGTCTACATTTTAACATAATAATGAGACGAAAGGACTTAATATGACTTTGACTTAATAGACCAAATGCCTTCCTTTCCCTAGCTTCGACTTCCAAATTACTGTGATTTTTTTCCCCACTTTCGTAAATCTGACGTCGGCTGAAGGTAAATTTGCCTTATTTGGAATTGGTCCAACAAAGTTTCTGACGAATTTGAAGGTCGAATAAACGTAATTTTGCCCAATTGTGTTACTTGGTATTTGGGCTATAATGTCTTTTTAGAGTTATGACAAATTTTCGATTTTTTGACCCAAAGAGCACTAAATGCGAACGAATTTTGTCTTATTTAAAACCAGAATTTGAAGACCTTTCTGATGGTGACAATAAATCTTTCAAAAACTTGTTTTGGATGGTTAAATGAGTGAATAATTTTAAATTTGGAAATTGGTGTGCCAAAACGGCATTTTCCGTGGGCCAATTGAATCCAAAATTTGTTCAGCTCTTCGACGTGCAATACAATCCCCATGTGCAAAATTTCAGCCAAATCGGTTCAGGGGCTTGGGCTGTACCGCGATTTGAAAGTCCGATAAAAATCAATTTTTTTTTAATTTTTGGTCAAAAGGGCACTGAGATACATTTTTAGAAGCAGAATTTGAAGGCCTTTCCTATAGTGACGTGAAAAATGGGGGTTTGCATTTAAAATTTAAAAGTTGATGTGCCAAAATGGCATTTCTAGTTGCTCGATTGGCTCCAAAAGCTTTTCAGATCTAAGTTGGGTTATATGAGATGCCTACGCACCAAATTTCAGGCAAATCGGTCTAGTAGTTTTGGCTGTGGCGTGTTTACAAACGTACGCACGAACGTACGTACGCACATACACACAGACACATTTTTAAAACCACTTTTTTGGGTTCCTGAGACCTCGAAACGTGAAGATCTGGTGCTATCTCAAATTCGAAAATTTTAGTGATTGCAGTAACCTCCCTTTTCTATAAGTGGTGAAGTGGATTGGAGAGGTTAAAAAACTGTTTTGGAATATTCACAAGGCGCAGCTTTGGACCCCAGTGAGGCTTTTAAAACTGCTTCCAGTTTTTTCCCTCCTGATGCACATACCTGCCGCATGTGTAGAGCAGATTTTTTTTCGGTGACATCCGCCTTACATCAACCATCGACAATTAAAGACGCATTATAATTAATTATTTCTTTACACTTTTTATTGCTTGCAATTAATTAACAATTAACGAGACGATCAAAATGACATGTCGAACGTTCACAACACCTGCCCCGCGCTTTCCTATACAAAATGAACCCTCCGGCCGATGATTTATGTAAGGCAAATCAGGTTGTATCGATATCCCTAAAACAAACCAGATAGCGAAGAAAAAGTCGGTTGGGGCCCGGGCCTGCTCCGCCGCGATATGCAGACGGCTGCCATTCTTCTTGTCCGCTGACAGCCGTGCAAATGTTTATGCAGATGGCCGTCTCATAGCTCTCCTCGAGGCCTGGAAGAGGAGATCGCGGAGCACCATCAATCAACACCTTGCACCCCGGCTCATTTACTACCAGAGGGTGTCTACAAGAGAAAAATTCCGAGAATACCGATGGGAATATGGGTCTCGGAATTTCTTGAAATAATGGTGCGGCCTTCATTAGCGTGGGCGCTAGAGGAGACGTTTATTCGATTTTTACGGGAATTCCCCCATCGGGGGTACGTGATTTATGCCGCTTTAATGAAATACAATATGCTCGTAAATTCAGGTTTAATTGGACTTGAAACTTGAAAGATTTTGAGCGGATCACGTTTCATTTCTATGTACGACGATTTCATTAGCCACCCAGGTGAGAATAGAAACGTTACGTCACCACCGCCATGTTGAGCTGACAACTGACGCTTAAAATTGCGACCGCATATTTCTATATCCAATGAATGTCGAATAATATGAACTTAAATTTAAAAATTGTTTTTGAGGGACAAAAACGATCGAAAAATTAACAGTTGATAATAATACAGTTTGCGGCAATTTCAACATTCTGTCTTGCACACGAAACAAAATATGAAAATTTGCTCGGATTGGCAAAATTTCACGGTGATGCACCCCATACTTCCCACCAACCCCTACTTCAAAATTTCAAAAATATCATCATTAGTGTTTCGGTCTCGCGAGACGAGACGAGAAAAACAGGTGATCTCGTCTCGCTCTCGCAAAACGAGAAATAATGCTACTCTCGTCTCGACATTAATCTCGCGAGAAATTTTTAGTCTCGTCTCGCCGAGAAATCTCGCGAGAATTTCTCGCATAGCCGCTTTATTATTTATTGCAAACTTAGTTGTAAATCAAGAGTGGTTTGTGTGAAGGATTGCCTTTGTCCTAGGAGGGACGTAGGGAGCAGTCTGTTGAAATGTGCCAAAAAATGCTATTCTGGATTATGAATAAATACTAAAACCATCAAATTCTCGATTGAAATCAATAGAATCTTTAATTCATATAATCAACAAAATTTATTAGACTCTGATTTACTTCAGTTAATTAAACTAACGTGGTGAATTTTCTGGGTCAAACAAGGCGGCAAAACCAACTTCTTGTTGCTGGGTAGGTAAGTATAACCCACTACGGTCTTTCACAAAACGTCTAATTTTATTACGAATTTTATGACTTAACAAAAACATGCTCTGTCTGACTTCAGACCAGACACATTTTTCATTATTTTTATATTTCTTCAATGACAATAATTGTTACTAAGAAATAATATTCATACTGATTGATTTATAATAATTCAAAAGGCTGTTTTAGAGGAATGTTAAAGGGCAGATTCTCGATTTGAAATCAATGAAATTATTAGGCAAGTCTATCATGGACTCCATAAAATTTATTAAAATGTGAATGTGATAAGACGTATATTTATACAACTATCAGGTAGTTACTACGGTCAACAAGGCCTTTCACAAAATCTCCTATTAACCTCCCCAACCCCATCACAATTTAAAAAAAATGGGAGGTTACTGCAATCACTAAAATTTTCGAATTTGAGATAGCACCAGATCTTCACGTTTTGAGGTCTCAGGAACCCAGAAAAGGGGTTTTTAAAATGTGTCTGTGTGTATGTACGTACGTACGTACGTACGTTCGTACGTTTGTACGTTCGTTTGTAATCACGCCACAGCCAAAACTACTAGACCGATTTGGCCGAAATTTGGAACATAGGCATCTCGTAACCTAACTTAGATCTGAAAAGCTTTTGGAGCCAATCGTGCAACCGGAAATGCCATTTTGGCACATCAACTTTTAAATTTTAAATACAAACCCCCATTTTTTACGTCACCATAAGGAAGACCTTCAAATTCTGCTTCTAAAAGTGTATTCATTCTTAGTGTCCTTTTGACCAAAAATAAAAAAAAAATTGATTTTTATCGGACTTTAAATTCGCGGTACAGCCCAAGCCCCTGAACCGATTTGGCTGAAATTTTGCACATAGGGAATGTATTACACGTCGAAGAGCTGAACAAATTTTGAATTCAATCGACTCATGGAAAGTGCCGTTTTGTCACACCAATTTCCAAATTTAAAATTATTCTCTCATTTGACCATTAAAAACAAGTTTTTGAAAGATTTATTGTCACCATCAGAAAGGTCTTCAAATTCTGGTTTTAAATAGGACAAAATTAATTCGCATTTAGCGCTGTTTGGTTCAAAAAATCGAAATTTTATAATAACAGTAAAAATACATTATAGCCCAAATTTCTGAATCGATTTGGCTGAAATATGGTACATGGAGACTGAGTGACCCGTTGAAGACCTGAAAGACTTTTGAAAGCAATTGGCCAACGGGAAGTCCCATTTAAGCATATCAACTTAAAATTTTAAATACAAGACCTCCTTTTTTATGTCGCCATTAGAAAGGCGATCAAATTCTGGTTCTAAAAATGTGTTCATAGTTTCTGCCATTTCAGTGGAAAATACAGAAAAAATTAGTCATGGATTAAAAAAATTCTGTTGAATTAACTACTATCTACACAGAATACAAAGATCCACGCGATGGGGAGGTTCCAGCCGCTTTTTTGTTATAGATTTCATGACTAACAAAAATGTGCTTTGGGAATAGCTTTGCCAGTTTTCATACAAACACATGTTTTTACAGCACACTTCTACGCTTTAGCGCAGCAAATTAATAAAATCGATTGAAAAATCGAATCGCCAAAAACATCAAATCTTTACGTTTCGGGGCCCTGGGAACCCAAAAAAGTGGTTTTTGAAAAATATCTGTGTGTCTGTAAACACGATACAGCCCAAACTACTAGACCGATTTGGCTGAAATTTGGAACGTGGACATCATCATAGATTTCGGAAGAGCTGAAAAGGTTTTGGGACAGATTGGCCCAAAGTAAGTGCAATTTTGGCACATCAACTTTAAAAATTTTATTGCAAGTTCCTCATTTTTCACGTCCCCATATGAAAGCTCTTCCAAAATGCTTCTAAAAATGTATTCACACTTGGTGCCCTTTTGGCCAAAAATCGGTGCCGTGAAAAAACCTATGTGTAACCAGAGTTTCAAGCGGTCGGAAAAAAATCTGAAAATTTGGAAACCGTTTTTTTCCGAAGCACCTTCAGTTAATGAAAGCACATCTGGAACTCAGAACCTTACAGCATTTACAATTTGATTTTCGTAATGAAACTGTGGTTAAAACAGGTCTTTCTTTATACTTAAACAGGTTTTCCATACCTAATTATATTTGGTTGACTGACAGAAATTTAGATGAATCTACGAAAGTCGAATTTTTTTTTAAATCGTTTCTTAATACTTTAGGCTCTAAGGTTCAGACCTAGGTATAACCTATAACCTAGTTATAGTTACATGAATGACAAATAATTACTGAATAGATCGAACACAGAAAATAATGAAATTTTATAGGTGTAAATCGAATGTAAATTAATGAGATGTGGAAAAACGCAAAAATTACATTTTCAATCAATGTTGCTGCGCAAAAATAGCACTAGCAGCTAAATATTACAATGGAATGAATTTTTCCAATTTTTCTGAATGTTTCATATTTTTCCCTGAAAAAAGCGGAACATTTGAAACTGTGTATAAGTGTGTATTTTTATTACCGGAATTGAAAGCTGATTTTTTTTCAAACTTGAATGCCATTATTTCCAAAAATGTAATTTTAGTGGCAAAAGGGCTCTTAGCAAAAGAGCATTTTCTTACTGTCGGAATCGATAGCTGTTGAAATGACGGATCAAAAACCTTAGTGCGGTTTTTTCGAAAATTACATTTTAGGGGCAAAAGTTCCCGGTGTCGTATCATCTCATCCCAATAACCAACTCATCCCAGGTGACAACTCATCCCAGACCAACTCATCCCAGACCAACTCATCCCAGACCAGCTCATCCCAAACCAACTCATCCCAGACCAACTCATCCCAGACAAATTCATCCCAAACCAAGTCATCCCAAAAGACAACTCATCCCAGAACGCAACTCATCCCAGACCAAGTCATCCCAACTGACAACTCATCCCAACAGACAACTCATCCCAGCAAACAACTCATCCCAGCAGACAACTCATCCCAGATCAAAATATCGGTTTGCAGTGCGAGAAGCTAGGGCAGTTCAGGTTTTTTTCTTAATACCATTTTCTCTCAAATTCTGCCCGTCCAAAGTTCCACGCGAGCAAAGCGTCAAAATATCAGTTTGCAGTGCGAGAAGCTAGGGCAGTTCAGGTCTATGTCAGGTCAGGTTTTTTTTTAATAACATTTTCTCTCAAATTCTGCCCGTCCAACGTTCCACGCGAGCAAAGCGTCAAAATATCGGTTTGCAGTGCGAGAAGCTAGGGCAGTTCAGGTCTATGTCAGGTCAGGTTTTTTTTTTAATAACATTTTCTCTCAAATTTTGCACGTCCAAAGTTCCACGCTTGCAAAGCTTTAAAATATCGATTGGGAGTGCGAAAAGCGAGGGCAGTTCAGGTCTATGTCAGGTCAGGTTTTTTTTTAATAACATTTTCTCTCAAATTCTGCCCGCCCAAAGGTTCACGCGAGCAAAGCGAGTAGGTACTCGTCGAAATATCGGTCTTGCAATGGTGCGAGAAGCTAGGGCAGTTCAGTCTATGTCAGGTCAGGTTTTTTAATAACATTTTTTTTAAATTCTGCCCGCGGAAAGATCGACGCGAGCTTTCGGCGGAGCCGAAAGCGAGTACTCTTCGAAATATCGGTATGGCATTGCGAGAAGCTAGGGCAGTTCAGGTCTGGTCAGGTTTTTGACCTGGGTTGTAGTGTCATTTGGGATGAGTTGTCTCCTGGGATGAATTGGAAAATTGTATGAGATGATATTAGCCCGCGGCTACCTTAAAGCAAGAGTTGGTCTGGGATGAGTTGGTTTGGGATGAGTTGTCTGTTGGGATGAGTTGTCTGTTGGGATGAGTTGTCGGTTGGGATGAGTTGTCTGTTGGGATGACTTGGTCTGGGATGAGTTGCGTTCTGGGATGAGTTGTCTTTTGGGATGACTTGGTTTGGGATGAGTTCGTCTGGGATGAGTTGGTCTGGGATGAGTTAGTTTGGGATGAGTTGATCGGGGATGAGTTGGTCTGGGATGAGTTGTCAGATGGGATGAGTTGGTCATTGGGATGAGATGATACTAACCCAAAGTTCCCGTTTTTGAATTTTTATTAGCAAAAGGGCATATTATTATTATCATCGAATTCGACAGCTGTTGTAATGTCGGATCGAAAACCTTGGTGCCATTTTTTCGAAAAATGTAATTTTTGGGGTGAAAGACATTTCTAATGGGCAATGCGCACTACAGCATCAGCGATCGAGACGGGCCCATGGTTCAGCCATTTGGATTTGGTGACAGAACCTATCTGACAGGATGTTAATCTTAAAATGATAGGACAGGATCAAAGATCCACGAGGTGGGGAGGTTACATCTGCTTCCTTGGCTGTCCATATGGCTCCATTATTATGTACTTATGTAACTCAACTCATCATGAGTAGGTACCTACAGCAACACTTGTTATATAAATCGGTAACATGTAGATAATCTAAAGTAGGTATAATTTTTGCAATAATCCAATTAAGATTTAGTTATTGGTGAATTGGTGGCCCTTTTAATTGATATCGCGAAGCTGCGTTGAGCTTGAAACTATCTATTAACGACATATCTATTAAAATTAAAATTTATTTTTCTTTTCCTGACAAGTAGCTTTTAAACACGTAAATGTATTTAAACAAGAAAAAATAAAATGGCACAGATACAGAATAGGGTTGCAATATCAGGTAGTTTTTATCTCAGCCGAGGGGCTGCGGCCGAGACCTGAGAAACACCAACTAAAATTTCGCGACCCTTTGAAATAGGGAAGCGAAGCGAGATCTCGCGAGAGTGTTGACCGAGATCGAGACTCTCGCTTCAGGAATCTCGTCTCGTCTCGCTTAAATGCGAGACGAGATTTTTTAATTCTCGTCTCGGTTTTGCGAGACGAGACGAGACGAGACTCTCGAAAATCTCGCTCTCGCCGGAAACACTAATCATCATCCACTCTTTCATAAGTACATACTTATACAGGCTGCGTCTGTAACAAAAACAGCACAATATTTTAACTACCTATTCTACGCAAAAATACGACGAAATTTCCGCAGAAAGTTTTTCCGAAAGACATCATTAATAAGGGAGGTACGGTTGCCTGAAAGTGTAAATAACTCCGAAACTGATTTTAAGTCATAAATTATTTTTTGGCTATACGTTTATCTTATTTACCAGACATAACAGACTCACAGAAGTTTGAAACTGTGATGCTGGATCCTCATTAAAACTTTATTCCTATTAATATACAGTATTTATAAGAATATATTAATGTGATGTGCTATTTTAGACTATGTACCCGAACTCCGAAAATATACTAATTAAATCCTAACGCTCTGTAGCAGCAATTTTAAATACATAAGTAGGTAATCATAAAAATGTTTGCTCCTCTCCTGATTTACCCTCGGTTTGTATGTTATTTTTTCTTTAAATTTAAATACCTATATATGCAGGTTCTCAAAACGATCTGGTGTTATCTAAAATTCAAAAATTTTAGTGATTGCTTTAGGTAACCTTCAATTTTTAACCGCACCAACCCGACAATCTATAAAAAAATGTAAGGATTCTGCAATCACTAAAATTTTCGAAATTGAGATAAAACCAGGGGCCAAAATAATTTGGGGCTGTTACTTTGCAATTTGCAGTTTGTTCCATTAAAAAAAAAAGTGCAATAAAAAAGTGACAAATTTTTTTGATGAAATAGACCCCTGATCTACACGTTTTGAGGTCTCAAAAGTGCAAAAAAGTGGTTTTAAAAATCTATCCGTACGTTTGTAAACGTTCTAGAGCCCAAACTACATTTTCCCAATTTGACTAAAATTTGATACTTACATAGACATGTCAGAACTTAACTTAGATCTGCAAAGGTTTTGAAGCCAATCCGTGCAACCGGAAGTGCAATTTTGGCACATCAACTTTGAAATTTTGAATACAAACCCCAATTTTTGACGTCACCATAAGAAAGGCCTTCTGATTCTGCTTCTAAAGATGTATTCACTCTTAATGTCTTTTTGACAAAAACTCAAATATTCGAGATTTTTAACACACTTTAATAAAAACATGATACAGCCCAAACCTCTATATCGATTTGCCTGAAATTTTGCACATGGGAGATGGTATTGCACATCGAAGAGCACAAAATTTTTTGGAAGCAATCGACAAACGGCATGTGTTGTTTTGGCACATCAAATTTTAAAATTTAAAATTATACTCATTTAACCATCTAAAACAAGTTTGTGAAAAATGTATTGTCACCATTAGAAAGGTCTTCAAATCCTGGTTTTAAATAACACGAAATTCATTCACACTTATGCCCTCTGGGTAAAAAAATCGAAATTTTGTAATAATAACTCTAAAAACACATTATAGCCCAAACTACTCGATCGATTTGGCTGAAATTTGGTACTTGGTGACTGGGTGCCCAGTTGAAGACCTGATAGGCTCTTGGAAGTAGTTGGTGAACGGGAAATGCGATTTAGGCATATCAAATTTAAAGTTTTAATTACAAGACGCGGAAATCAAAAACCCACGCGATGGGGAGGTTCCAGCCGCTTCTCTGCTGCAATTTTTTAACTCAAGTTTTTTAAAATTCCGGTGCAGCCCAAACACCTGGAAATATTTGGCTAAAATTTTGTTGGTGGAGATCGCATTACCCGTGGAAAACTTAAGAAGTTTTTCGAGGCAATCGATCCACGGAAAGTGCCATTTTATCACCTCAGTTTTGAAATTATAAAATTATACTCTTGCGAGGGCTTAACCATCCATCAAAACAAGTTTTAGAAAAATTTATTGTCACCATCAGGAAGGTTTTCAAAGTCCGGTTTTAAATAAGAGGCATTCACACTTAGTGCCCTTTAGGTAAAAAAAATGAAATTTTTTGTAATAACATTTAAAAACATACTTAGTATACCCCAAACCACTGGCGTTGTATTGATTTGGCTGATATTTGGTACGTGGAGATTATGTGACCCCCTGGAAGAGTTTAAAGGCTTTTGGTCCACGGAAACAATCATTTTGGCGGAAAATAATAAAAATTGTCATTCTCATTAAAAATTTACGAACTGACAATGAATGACGTAAAGTGAAGGTGACAGTGGACGTGACAGAATATTGTTTTTCACACCTAAAATGTAATTTTTGGAAAAAATAGCACTAAGGTGTTCGATCCGGCAATAGAACAGCTATCGAATTCTATCATAATAATATGCTATTTTGCTATAGAAAATCAAAAAGGGGTCTTTTTGCCCTTAAAATGTCAATTTTCAAAAAATGGCTCAAACGTTTTTGATCCGCCAATGCAATAGCTATCGAATCTGATAGTAAGGATATCTTCTTTTGCTACAATAAATTTTAAAAAGGGCCTCTTTGCCACTAAAATACATTTTTCGAAAAAAGGCAGTAAGGTTTTCGATCCGGTACAATATCAGCTATGTATCAGATTAAATAATAAAAATATACAATTATACATAATTTTTTTCACCGCACGGATTTTTGACTAACAGGACACCAAGCGTGAATACATTTTTAGAAGAAAAATAAGAGCTTCCATATGGTGATGGTTGATGTGCTAAAATGGCACTTTCCATGGGCCGATTTGGCCAAAGTCTAACCAGTTCTTCCTTAAATCATACAATGTGCGCATACCAAATTTCGGCCAGATCGGCTGTAGCGTTTTTACAGACAGACACACAGACACGCAGACATTTTTTGAAAAACCACTTTTATGAGTTGTTATGATCCTGAAACGTAAAGATTTCATGTTTTTGGCCAGTCAATTTTTCGATCGATTTTAGTAACAGCCCCGCAAAGCGTAGAAGTTAACATAGTTTTGTCTTGGCGAGTTCCAGTCTGTCTTGTCTTCACCAGCACTTAATTTTTATGATTTGTAGCAGCCACAAATTTTTTTAGGTACAGTCGGGGACTCCGAAAATGCCCACCCCGCTGCGACAAATCACCTGGTTGACTGTATTACTTAAAGCCCCCCCATAGAACGAAGGCCTGATTAAATAAAATACCTGAAAAAAACCACAATAATTCCGGCTATGGTAGGAAGCTACGCTGCAAATTTCAAAATCTTGAGTAAACTTAAAATAACTGATTTTTGGGGTACTATTTTTGCGTTGGCGTAACTCTCACAATCCATTTTAAGACAAAAAGTTATTTTTCTACTTTTCGCATAGTTAAGTGTTGGCACCATGTTTTTGAAACACCCTGTACATAATAAAAAAAACAATTAAAAAAAGTGTTTTGTACGTGATGGGATCGATTTTGAATTCGCCTTGAGTGCGATTAATTTCAAAACTTTGGATTTTTATTAAGCTTGGCCACACTGCTGTGATGCTAAGTCGAGCCCTTTACTTAATCGATTAGGTACTTTCGGATGATCGGAATGATCGGATATAAGATTATGGTCGATTTATTGAGTCTTTATGTTTCACTATTTGGAATATCTATCATGCAACATTGCAAATTTAATTTTCATTTTACAGATATATATACAATATAATAATAATTAAAGTGATGGGGAGATGTCATGAAATTGTAGGTACTTACCTTACTATACCTATTTAGTTCTAGTCCAATAATCGCATTTGCATCATGAATCCGAAGCTTCATTTTCCATTCAATTTAACAAAAAAGGTGGCCATTGTCGATTATTCATCTGTGAGGCTCCTCGAAACCCCGATCCCCGACTGACGTGGGTCCGACATAAATATTAACTCAACCCGCGATCATAACACTCATGTTTTATATATCGAGCAATAATATATTAAAACGTTCCTAAAATCGTATGCAAACGTCCGGTCGTTACTTGTTTAATTCGAGCTTAATGCGATCGCATGGCTCCTCGTAATAAAGCATCCGGATTTAAGCTCCGAAAAGTCAATTTCAATTAATTAGCGACAGATGCGTTCCGAAAATCTTGATGTGTTTATCAGGGCGAAATTCATTCCACGTCACGGCTGTAAGGGTTTAAGGTACCTTCTCGGGGGTAGGCCCTAATCCCTTTTGTCACTGTCACAACTACAAACGTATTAAGCATAAATGAATATTTGGTGACTTTTCATCACTTCAGCAAATCCGGGTCTTTGGGACGCACCTCACGATCCGCTCAGCTGGTGGCTATCCGAAAATTCTCCAGTTTATAATAATATCGAAGACGATTTGTCACGAAAATGAAATTTGAGGGAGAAATTTCCGGGCGTCTTCGGTTTCTCGTCTTGTCAACCGCCCATAAATCAGGCTTTTAATTAAAAAAAATGTGGCTGGCGTCCTTACCAGTACGCCGGATCCATTTTACACAAAGCTGAGCCGAAGAAAAGCGTAAAAATAAAACCGTAAGGATACAATTACCATTATAAGCGAGCTTGAACATGAGATGCTGCAATGATACGGGGGCCCCGGGTGCCCCCTCCTACCCATGAACTCGTGTACCCTTTCAATGTTGGTAGATACAAAGAAGGCACCTGTAACAAGCCGCTGGATCATGACCCAAACTGATCGAATTTACCTGATTGCTCCGTTTTAGGTAAATGCCGAGATTGGCTCGAAAAGCAGTCACAAAGATCTTGCGAGACAGACTGAGAATGTAAGAATACGCGATCATTATAAGTGACTGCTTCTAACTTTTGAATAAAAAAATTATAAGTGTTTAATTTTCTACTAGTGAAAACCCGCCAAAATACGACGGTCTCAAGGTAATCTCTATATTAAAGTATGTTTCTACTGGTGGCAGTCCACTCTATTTACAACGGCATGCAGCGAAAAATGTGAAAAAAACGTCCGCGTTTTAGAAACTACCGATACTCTCGGATTTACCTGTTTAGTTCTCTGACAAAATAAATATTTTAAACAACGTGTATCGGCAAACCATGGCAGCATATAGGTAACGCAAAAAAAACGATTTAAAACAGTATTTGGGAAGAGGTAAAAAAATAAAAATGGCACAAAATATTCAATATTTAAATATTATTCAGGAATGCCTAGGCCAAGTCTGGGTATACAGGGTAGTGAATTTTTCGTGGCCCACCATTGGGAACTCGGAAACCCTAAGAGATGCAGAGTAGCTTAAATTAGAAAAAATTGGCAGTCTCGGAGACGGTAGAAACTTCTACTTTTTCACAGAATTTGTAAATATAGCAATTAACTTTATTTAACCAAGGTCGGGCGTGCGGAGCGGTTGGATGGCTGATGCACCCGGCGCTCATTTACTAAAATCTAAAATACAAATGTTTTTCACTTCTAAAATGGACATTTTTCGAAAAAATTGCACTAAGGTTTTCGAGCCGGCAATGCAACAGCTGTCTAATTCGATAATGATAATATGCCCTTTTGCTTAGAAAAACTCAAAAAGGGGTGTTTTTGTCCATAAAATGGAAATTTTCGAAAAAATTGCACTAAGGTTTTTGACCCGGCAATATAACAGCTGTCGAATCCGATAGTAAGAATATTTTTTTTTGTAAAGTAAATTGAAACAAGGGCCCTTTTGCCACTAAAATGACATTTTTCGAAAAAATGGCACTAAGGTTTTCGGCTTGAAAAAAAATCAGCTATGAAGTGCGGTAATAAAAATATACAGTTATGCATAGGTTTTTTTTCACGGTACCATTTTATGGCCAATAGGGCACAAGTGTGAATACATTTTTAAAAGCAGAATTCGAAGAGCATTCATACGGTAACGCGAAAAATGGTGGTTTGCATTTAAATTTTTAAAGTTGATGTGCCAAAAAGGCATTTTCCGTGAACCGATGTGGCCCAGATTCTAATCAGCACCTACAAATCCCCCACTGAATATGTGTGCCAAATTTCATCTCGATACGTTCAGTAGTTTGAGCTGCAGCGTGATCATAGACAGACAGACACACGGACAGACACACAGACAGACATTTTTTCAAACGCCCGTTTTTGGGTTCCCAGGACCCTGAAACGTAAAAATTTCATGTTTTTGGCGATTCGATTTTTTTGAATTTTCCGTTCGATTCCAGTAACTGCTTCGCGAGCGTAGAAGTTAAAAAGCTGCGCTTTTTCAAGATGATAGATTCTGTGAAAAATTCTCCTTTATCTTAATTCGTTTATGAATCATCCCGAAGAAATTGAAAGTCGCAATTTAGAGAAAAATTCACATCTCTCTAATGACTGGTCAAAATTAAATGAAACTTGGCACTTTCATATTTTTAACAGCTGTCAACCCAATAGCCTTAACAAAAAATTTTGGGCCTTTTAGATTTTGAGCAACGAAACTCAACTTTTCTTTTGCTTATGGCAGCCATATTGGATTTTAACACCATTGGAGGCAGAAAAAAGTAACTTTTCAAAAATTTAACCAACATTGACTTTTTTGACAGAACCTCAAAATTTGAAAATTAGAATGAATAATAAATTTGTAAAACAAGCCTAAAGCGAGGCCTAAAGTTAAATGAAAAACAATTGCAAAACGGTACACCGATTTTTCCTTTCTTCTTTGACACGTGAAAACTCAAGCTTTGACATATTTTTTCAAAAAAGCTCATATTAATTATATTTTCGAAAAGCACCTTTTGTTATGTAACCAAATCCGCAAATACCAAATGCCTTTTTGGCATATCAACCATGAAATTACATTGATGAACGCTAAGTTTTCTTTGCGCCTTTTTTGCATAAAATCACAAAACTTGCCAAAGATCTGAATTAATTTTGGTGGCGATTGGCAAACAAGAAGTGCCTTTTTGGAATGTCAACTTTGAAATTTGGAAGCTGACCACCCATTTGTTTTTATCAGCACATGGAAGGTCTTCAAATTCTGTTTCCAAAAATGCATTCAAACTTAGCGCCCTTTTGACGAAAAAACTTGAAAGTGTTTGAGAAAACAAAACACTTTTAAAGGCTGATTTAATGGATAGAAATTTATGAGGTAGGTAGAATTGAATTATTCACCACGTGGGGAGGTTCCAGCTGCTTCCTTAGCTGCCCATTTTTCTATTTGTACATGCGTTCAGCAGCTGTGAAAGAATTTAGGTGTTGAGGAGTTGCAAATGTTTATTTTTGGTGTGCGTGATGGGCGATTAAGGTATAATTTTTAATTCTACTACAAGTGGATCAACAAAAATTTCTAATGAACGCGGTTTCGGTGAATCGCCCTGTGCAATACCGTTAAGCGGTATAGTTTAGCTAACAAAAGTTGTATATCTAAATTATTGAATGCTTTTGTCATATCTAACAAAGATAGTGAAGGAACTATAGTGGTGCTGTGATCTTAGAGATTTGCAGATTGCATGAGTGTAAAATATACTGATTGGTCCAACGAAAAGTTTCCACCCCGAGTACCTCGTGAACGGAATGAAATATAAAAATTTGCTCTAACATGTCGATTTTTATTTCTGGGACACCTAAATCCGTGCTTGATGATTTTTTTTAATACACCCCTTGTCTAACCCCCGCCAACACAAACTTCAAAATCTCAAATGACAATAACTTGTGGTACATTATTTGAAAGCTAATTTTATTGCCAATCTAACGATCTAAGAAGCGCGGATTTAAGTGTATCCTTCGAAACAAAAATCGACCTGTCCGAGCAAATTTTTATATTTCGTTCCGTTCACAACATATTCGGGGTGGAAACTTTTCATTGGACCACCCTGTCTACAGGTGCCAAGTAATCGTTTAAAAAAAAGGCCCTTTCTGCAATTTTTAAGCAAGTGCTGTGTATAGACGTATAGGCCGTAAATCTCTGATATCAGAAAAACCTTTCACTTTGGGAGGCTTGATCAAATGACCATGGCATCACATTTCCACTGTCGGGATATCATAACTCCATTTTCAAACAAATAATTGACTATGTGAGTTGTGCCCATATGGCATTTGTTGGAAAATATCATATCTATCTATCTATCTGGTAGAGACTCGAGAATAAGTGAAACCGAGTTCCCCTCTCTGTTCCGTCCCAAAATCAAAATTAGAGTTTTCAAATTTGGACAGATAGGTCGTCTAAAGTGTCCAGGCGGTGGGTAATTTTGAATGGAAAAAATTGAACCAAGAACTTTTTTTGTTGGAATGGTTCGATTTCAGGGCTACGAAAAACATACTAAAAACTCGCCCTCCACCCCAGCCTGGAACTCCACTAAAATCTGCAGATTATGCGCAAGGCGCAAGTTTTCGCCCCATAACTCGCTTTTCCTTCATCGTACAAAAATAAACACGTACCTATGCAATATTGAAGACTAATAAATTCTCTACAAGAAAGTTTCTATGCACTTTTCACATGAGAGCAACGGTTTGGCCGCGAATTGAGCGAATTTTTCGAAACGCGTTGCAATAATTTTCAACATAGTGTCGTAATGTAAAGGGATTTCTTCAAATTTTTACTTTCACCAGAGGCGTGCATTCTTGGGAGGGCTTTGCATATTTTCTATTTGGTTTTTTTTAAATCGTTTTCCTCAGAAAATAATATGAAAATCATAATTATCTGGCCATGGTACACAAAAAGGTACTCTCGGTCAAAATCGCTAGAGCTAACCGTTTTCGAATAAAACGTCTCTGATTTGTTTGGAGCGCGAAAATTTTTGACGAAATATTTCATTTTATCCGCTTAATTATTGAAAATAATATATAGAACGATTCCTTGCATCATTCTAAGAAGAAAAGTTCATACGGACATGTGGCGAAAAATGCTTCCTAAGGGAACCGCGGCACCTCAAAAAAATGTCTTTCTGGGCCTCAGTGAAAGGGCTATCTTTAAACCCAAGGGAAATTTCTAGTCGGTCCCCGGCTCAAATTGTTCTGTCTGGTTCACACTATCATCGTGCAAAGCGATAATCGGGGATCAAAATTTGTAGTATTGTTTTGGTAACCTCTTGGATTATGGTCGGGTTTCGAAAAATTCGCTCAATTTTGAGCGACTCCTGCGGCCAAACCGTTGCTCTCAGGTGAAAAGTGCATAGAAACTTTCTTGTAGAGAATTTATTAGTCTTCAATATTGTATATATGTATATTTTTTGTACGATGAAGGAAAGCGAGGTATGGAGCAAAAACTTGCGCCTTGCGCATAATTTGCAGATTTTAGGGGAGCGGAGGGCGAGTTTTTAGTATGTTTTTCGTGACCCTGAAATCTAACAATTCCAACAAAAAAAGTTCTTGGTAGAATTTTTTCCATTTCTCTATCGATTTTTCGACCCACCGCCTGGACTAAAAATCAATCACTGAATTAGGTATTGATGCTGAAACATATTTGTTTATATCTGGGGTAATTCATCGGGAAAAAAGCCGCAATGGCCTTCCGTCACCAGAATACCTCCAAACATTTCAACTTACGCCTATGTGCAGCACTATTTCTCTTCGTCCTACTAATGTTTTGCTTATACAAAAACATAAGTGCATTATGCAGAAATTTCTAAACTGACAGAAGTATTCTCTGTGGGACTGCTGCCAGTACGTTTATAGGTACTTAGACCATGTTTTCTGCTTTAACTTTTTTTTCTAAATTTCTAATACCATAGCTTCTTACGTTTGCTATAAAACACGCCATTCTATAAAAGCAACATCTTTTAAGATAATAATAAATCAATCAAAAATTTTTGACATTCATCACTTGAATTAACAAGAAAATTGAAAAGAAACTTTAAAAGGTCGTATTAATGGTTAGCATTAGAAAAAAAAGGCAGCAGAGAAGCGGCTGGAACCTCCCCAACGCGTGGGTCTTTGATTTCAGGGACTTCTGTTTAAGATTCTAAAGTTGATATGCCTAAATGGCACTTCCCGTTGACTAATTGCTCCCAAAAGCCTTTCAGCTCTTCAACGGGTCACCTCACCTCCATTTACCAAATTTCGGGCAAATCGATCCACTAGTTTTGGCTATAAAGTGGTTTCAGTGTTATTACAAAATTTCGATTTTTCTACCCAAAGGGTTCTAAATGCGAATAAATTTTGTCTCATTTACAACCAGAAATTGAAGACCTTTCTGATGGTGACCTCGATAGTGACAATAAATCTTTCAAAAACTTGTTTTGGATGGGTAAATTAGAGAATAATTTTAAATTTCGAAATTGGTGTGCCAAAACGGCACTTTCCGTGGGCCGATTGAATCCAAAATTTGTTCACCTCTTCGACGTGTAATACAATCCCCTTGTGCAAAATTTCAGCCAAATCGGTTCAGGGGCTTGGGCTGTACCGCGATTTTAAAGTCCGATAGAAATCATTTTTTTTTTATTTTTGGTCAAAAGGGCACTAAGAATGAATGCATTTTTAGAAGCAGAATTTGAAGGCCTTTCCTATCGTGACGTGAAAAATGGGGGTTTGCATTTAAAATTTAAAAGTTGATGTGCCAAAATGGCATTTCTGGTTGCACGATTGGCTCCAAAAGCTTTTCAGATCTAAGTTGGGTTATCACATGCACACGTACCAAATTTCAGCTAAATCTGTCGAGTAGTTTGGGCTGTGGCGTGTTTACGAACGTACGTACGTACGTACATACATACAGACACATTTTGAAAACCACTTTTTTGGGCTCCTCAGACCTCAAAACGTATAGATCCGGTCTTATCTCAAATTCGAAAATTTTAGTGATTGCAGTAACCTCCCTTTTTTTTTAAATGGTGAAGTGGAGTGGGGAGGTTAAAAATGCAGCAGAGAAGCGACTGGAACCTCCCCAACGCGTGGGTCTTTGATTTACGTGACTTGTGTTTAAGATTTTAAAGTTAATATGCCTAAATGGCACCCATTTGCTCCCAAAAGCCTTTCAGCTCTTCAACGGGTCACCTGACCTCCATGTACCAAATTTCAGACAAATCCATCCAGTAGTTTGGGCTATAACGTGGTTTCAGTGTTATTACAAAATTTCGATTTTTCTACCCAAAGGGTAATAAATGCGAATAAATTTTATCTCATTTAAAACCAGAATTTGAAGACCCTTCTGATGGTGACAATAAATCTTTCAAAAATTTGTTTTGGATGGGTAAATGAGAGAATAACTTTAAATTTGGAAATTGGTGTGCCAAAACGGCACTTTCCGTGGGTCGATTGAATCCAACATTTGTTCAGCTCTTCGACGTGTAATACAATCCCCATGTGCAAAATTTTAGCCAAATCGGTTCCGGGGCTTGGGCTGTACCGCGATTTTAAAGTCCGATAAAAATTTCGATATTTTTAGTTTTTGGTCAAAAGGGCACTGACAGTGAATACATCTTTGGAAGCAGAATCTGAAGGCCTTCCTTATTGTGACGTGAAAAATGGGGGTTTACATTTAAAATTTAAAAGTTGATGTGCCAAAACGGCATTTCTGGTTGCACGATTGGCTCCAAAAGCTTTTCAGATCTAAGTTGGGTTATCACATGCACACGTACCAAATTTCAGCCAAATCGGTCGAGTAGTTTGGGCTGTGGCGCGTTTACGAACGAACGAACGTACGTACGTACATACATACAGACACATT
This sequence comes from Pycnomerus fuliginosus, assembly GCA_963924575.1. NCBI lineage: Eukaryota > Metazoa > Arthropoda > Insecta > Coleoptera > Zopheridae > Pycnomerus > Pycnomerus fuliginosus. The sequence continues at coordinate 41,528,552 of OZ004617.1, read as the reverse complement.
TTAAAAACCACTTTTTTGGATTCCTGACACCTCAAAACGTACAGATCCGGTCTTATCTCGAATTCGAAAATTTTAGTGATTGCAGTAACCTCCCTTTTTTTTTAATGGTGAAGTGGAGTGGGGAGGTTAAAATCATGAAGACAACACCTGTTTTACAGTTAAAAAATCTCGGCCTATAATATTTTCGCTCCTAACGTCGCTCAAATATAAACTACGGCCTCGATTCTTAAATTGCCTAAAACACTTGTTGTTTTAATAGCTATTAACGTTCTAAAGAGTATCAGTAAACCACGTTTATCTGTTTATCTCCCTTTTCAATTTTTTTAAAGGGGGAAGGTTAAAAATTACTTACTCTGATGGGTATAGATTTAGATTCAAAGTCTTTGTTGTCTAGGACGCCATCTCAAGCACACTTCTCTATTGGTGAAAAAAGAAAGATGAAGAATCTGAACTTTTACAAATCTATCAAAACAAACCTAATCTGCAAAAGGAAAACATCGATCGATCAATAACAAATAAGAATATCTGGAATGGAATGCCTGTAATTAAAAAGGATGTTAAAAAGTGGTATTAGATATAATAAATTGCTGAAACAATAAAATAGTCAAAAAAATGATCGTTGGACGAACATAAAAGACAATATAGTTAGGTACGTGTCAGCTTAAGAAATAGAGGATTGGTGATTTTCACCCCCTCCAGCTAGAAAGAGTTAGATTTAACCCCGACCAATCCCCAATAAATGTCATCACCGACTCGACATCTAAACCGCATACAGAAAGAACGTGTCAGCATCAAATTTCATTCAGCGCGTCCGTAAATTTCAGGACGCGATAAACCGGCTCGATAAGGCTTTAGGAAAAAGTTTGCGCCCGTTGTTGTGTGGAGGCAATTTTTTGTTCGATTTCATAGCATTTTTCCGTTTCAGATGCAAACAATGCGACGAGCCGAACAAAAGTGAGGGGGTATCACTCACACACAAAGGCATGTTGCGCGTTGTATTGATGAAGGGTGCCCACCCTTACGGAGAATTAAAACGTCGGTTTTGTGCGGAGGAATTCCCGATAACGGGGATGGATAATTTTATGCACACAACGCATCGAGAATGAACGACGTGAACCTTCTCTTATCATCGGAGACACTTGTGAAGAGTAAACACGGGTTTCTTAAACGGCCGGATTTATGGGGGTGAGTCTGTTCCCACACTTTCTTCGCACCGGGGATGATAAGTGGTTGGCGACCTCCACCACTTCAAACAAATCGTAATTTCGTTTATTTAGTTCTGAAGAAATCAGATTAAAAGCACGTGCTCCGATCTTCCATCCTCGGATCGATTTTTAGTGCCGTAGCAATATGCGAGGCACTCTTGTTTTAGCTTATTCGCTCGCTCGCTCGTCGTATCGATCGCTCCTCAATCTGCCCGTCGCATAACTTGAGAACGGATTGAGATGTCGAGCTGAAACCTGATAGGCAGCTTCGCCTCCCGAAAAGTAAGACAGGGATTGCTTTTGGGCCATATCCCCATATCGGACCAAGGGTGTGGGAGTTAAGGGTGAAAAACCGAAAAATTATTAATTGCAATAACTCGAAAACTAGTGGAGGTGTCTTCTTGCTGAAACTTGGTATGCACGTTCGACCTTCAAGCCTGTTGAACGTGAAGTGGTGCTAATTTCGGGGGATGAAATTTAGGGGATGAAAACCACAAAAACTATGATATCTCCGCAAAGGTTGCACGTAGCTGTTGGAAACTCAACGTACTCACATATATCGGTGAAATTCGGCGTCATTCGATACATTTCCATTAATGATTCAAAAAAGGTGTCATTCACATTTTGAGAAAAGCCACCCTTATAGACGCTACAACCCCTAACATGCAGAAATACGAAAATACGAACACTCAAAAACTACTCAACGCATCAAGGCAGAATTTGGTGGGTTAATTTTCAGTGACATCGTATAGGTGGATGGACAAATTTTCATTAAGATCTAACAAGGGGGATGAAATTTAAAGGTTGAAACTTGAAATTTGTTCAAGTAAATGGTAGCATAAAATTACGGGGTTCGATAGATATCGGTCAACTATTGAAAAAAGGTCTTATGAATATTCAACCTAAAACCAACCCCTATTAGGCTATTAACCACAGCTAACTCTTTGAAAGCGGATAAATATATTTTATTTATTTTTTCTGAAGCCATATTTATTTATTTATGAACAACTGAAGTTAGTAATAGGGCTGTACGGATCCAATTTTTTTCCAGATCATCTTAAAAAATATCCGGATCTAAATCCGAATTTAGATCCGGATCCAAATCCGGATCTAGATTCGGATCCGGATCCAGATTCGGATCCAAATCCGGATCTAGACATTTGTACCTTGGGACGTCCCAAGGTACAAACATTTTGTTGTCCCAATGTACACCTTGACTCAAGTTTCTGAATAACGTGATGATATGTCACATGTTTTAGGGTTAGTCGAATTTCAAAGATAATGTTATCGAAATGTTACAAAAAGAATTGACTTACTTCGAAAATTTATCCTCTTGTGGCAAACGCTAGCTGACTGCATAAATTTAGACACATACCTATCGCTAATATACAGGGTGAGTCTGAACGACATCACATCCTTCATACCACATAATCTACTGTTCAAATGATGAGGTTTGGTGCAAAAATTTTAGGTCAATTGTGATTCCTCTTGATGTTATAAGCCGCCAAAGTTCTTCATTTTTAATCGTTTTTATTTAATATCTTCCGAATGGTGTATCGCAGGATTCTGAAATTTTGTTCAGTATTGTTGCAGACCAAGAGGCAACTCTTGATGGTACTTCAGACATTATCCAAAAATCGGATCCCTGTTATACAGGTTGGTCCTAATGTTATTTGTTCTTGAACTTTTTTATGTTTCTAAATGTTGCTAATTTGTCTACGCGGTGTTATTCTTCGATAAATTTTAAAGCTTTTTTTGGCTCTTAATTTTCTTAAAAAACTCACCATTCACCAGAAAAATTGAAAAAACCGGAGAAATGACAATCACTATAACGCCTTAAATTGCAATAAAAATCAAACATGCATTGATACACGTCATATTTCGATTGTTTTTATGCAAGGGAGCCATTTTTCGACAACGGTGTCCTGAATTCATGTTCATAGCTGAAGAAAGACTTGGGTGGTAATTTCACTTTTTCTAAGTGAAATTTTACCATTGGTTTTATGGTGATTCCTTGAAGCATGTTATCGGTTTTTACAATTTTGCTGGTTTTTTCAAAAAAATTTAAGAGCCGAAAATGCTTTAAAATTGATCAAAGAATAACCGCATAGACAAATTACCAACATTTAAAAACATAAAAAAGTTCAAGAACAAAATTTGTGATGGTCCTAATGTTATTTAATAACATTAGGACCATCCTGTATAACAGGGATCCGATTTTTGGATAATGTCTGAAGTACCATCAGGAGTTGCCTCTTGGTCTGCAACAATACTGTACAAAATTTCAGAATCCTGCGATACACCATTCGGAAGATATTAAATAAAAACGATTAAAAATGAAGAACTTTGGCGGCTTATAACATCAACAGGAATCACAATTGACCTAAAAATTTTTACATCAAACCTCATCATTTGAACAGTAGATTATGTGGTATGAAGGATGTGGTGTCGTTCAGACTCACCCTGTAGACACGCGGGAACCAAGGCTAGATATGAACGTTTTTAACCTAATTTTTAGGCTTGGCGGTATCCGTTGGTGGTAATCTAAAATATTACAGGCTTCTTTAAGGCCTGTCACGCTATTTAAGCAAAATTTCGGCCTGTCACGAGGTACCTGCTGTATTAAGGTACACGACTCTCCCCTATAATAAATAAACTGACCGATCGATCAAAGCCGGATATTTGATTGGATCCAGATCACAAACTGCATCGCGAATCCGGATATCAAACTGGATCCGCGGATCAGGATCGCAAACTGGATCCGTGGATCCGGATAGCAAACTGGATCCATGGATCCGGATCGCAAACTGGATTCGGATAAGATCCGGATTGGTGGATCTGGATAAGATCCGGATCTATCCGGATAATTTTTTTTCACAAATCCGGTAGATCCGCACAGCCCTAGTTAGTAGATACGCAAGGAGTTATGTAACACCGGAAAAATAAACTCGCCCCAGTAAATCATAAAGGGGTGAAATCATGAGGGGTTGAAAACATGAATCTACAAATCACCGGAATTTTTCAACGAATTGGATTAGGGTGGTGAAATTGAAAAGACAACTTCCTTTAGGGCATGTGAGGGTGGTGAAATAGGAGGTTGGAGTTTAGGGGTCGAAACGTCCATGAAGCCCTGTAATTTGAGATTGAGAATCAGAGAAGCAATATGTTCTGCGAAACTGAAAAATCTTACACACTGCATCTTCGAGAAAGGAAGAGTGAACTTTATCGAAGGGGATGAAAGTTAGGGGTGCAAACTCGAATTTTCACTGAATAATGTAGGGTTGAAATTAATACCATTTGGTAGCTTTCTATTGATGGTACAAAAAAGGTATTATTCATCATTCGCGAAAACCGACCCTTAAAGGCGGTACACAAAAATGCGAGAACTCAAAAACTGCCCAACGTCAGGGCTGAATTTGGTGTGGTAATTTACAGCGCCACTTTAGGCGTATGGGCAAATTTTTATTATGATCTAACAAGGGGGATGAAATTTAAGGGTTGAAACTGGAAATTTTTTCATGTATGTAAATAATTTTATTTATTTTTTTGGGCTTTCTTCTGATTTTTCGATAATTCGAAGTCATTTTCGTTAATTTTTAACCCATTCAAAATTTTTCAACCCCTTTCATGATATGTGAACCTTCAAAAAGCAAAATTTACCCATCAGACCGCTTCTTTTTCGTGTGATTTTCGCTAGTTCTACTTAACTACAGTTCATTTTCACCCCTCTTGACTTTTCATCCCCCTGAACCCCTCGAGCGTTAATTTTGTAAAATTCGCGCAGTTTTGCCTTTTTGGGTAATAAATTTTCCTCATATGGATTGTTCTTGCCTTTTTCACTTTTTCGACCCCCTTCTCAATATTTCAACCCCCAATAGCCAAATTTGCATAATTGGATTATTTTCGTGTTATTTTCTGTAATTCTGTTTAATTACGATTAATTTTCATCCTCCTTTACGATTTTTCAACCCCCTAAGTGCTAATTTGACAAAATTTGCGTAATTTCGTTTTTCTCCGTTAATAGATTGAACTCATTTGGATTATGTTTAAATTTTTCACTTTTTTCATTCCCTTTCGCAATATTTCAACTCTTCAAACGCTATATTCGGTTAATTCTCATACCTTTTGACTTTTCATCCACCTTTACGATTTTTCAACCCCCTAAGTGCTAATTTTGCTAAATTCGCATAATTTCGTTTTTCGTCGGTAATAAAATTGAACTCATTTAAGATTCAGTTTGCCTTTTACAATTTTCCATCAGTTTCCTTCGCAATAGGTAGGCATTAAGTATGTATTTCAAGATGAAAAGGTTCGAAATCCATTCTTTTAGATTGGCAAACGAATATGTGGAATGTGTGACTATAAGGTCCAACCTCAACACATTCCACATATGTATTTCAACCTCACAAAAGTTTTAATTGCATAATTTGGTTATTTTCGTGTTATATTTCGTAATTCTACTTAATCACACTTAATTTTCATTCCTCTTGATTTTTCATCCCCTTCCGCAAAGTTTCAGCCCCCTAAGTGTTAATTTTTCAAAATTCGCCAAATTTTGTTTTAATTCCGGCAATTCTTTTCATTTACTCATTTGGTTTATATTGTCATTCTAGTTATTTTTCAATCCTCAAAATTTTTGTGTTTTTCTGTTCATTTTCTACTTTTTAATTCTGTAACAACAATTTTGACACATCTGTGCGTCTGCGGAGGCTCTACTACTAGGTGCAGATTCGATTTCACCAGTAAGACCAGCCGCCCCTACATACACATTAACGTGATAAACATCTACAGGGATAAATCTTCCGGGGGGTTTTAAGTACAGGGTGTCCCAGGCGTGTGAAACCCGATCCAAACTACCTGCGGTTTCACCACCTCTCCCCTGCACTTTCGGTTCAATTAACGTTTTGTTTCCCCCGAAAGCGTTCGATGGGAGCACGTCAGAACGGCGGTAATAAATCTCGTCGTGTTACAAAACAAACCAAAGCAACAATGGACCGTATGAGTGACACAAATAACCTCGCCAGAGGAGCGAGAGAAAGAGATCCCATGCACCGGCTAAGTGATTTATGCCGTATGCTCCTTAAGAAAAGCTCAAGCGTCCATTTTTTGTCCGTATTCGAAAGTGTCAAACCATAAATCCCACGGACAAAAGCTCACGGCCTATCGGATGTGTTGCACCAGACGCCGATAGATGCCGCGCGATATGTTTATCCGGGTCGTTTTTCATTTTAACAGAATTTTAATTGCTGGACCGTGTAATGGCGACAAATAAAACTGCACTATTTTATCCAGCGTTCCAGTATGGCAATTCTGTTTCAAGTTTTTTTTGCCCTTTACCACCCACGAGGTAATTAGGCGCCCTCTACATCAACAATTTGAGAATGATCGCAGAAGCAAACGGGGAAATTACAAAAACCAACGGCAGCAATTAGTAATGGTCAAATATTTAAATTGATACGCACGCACTGATTAAAAGTAATTATTATGTTGTTGTTGGTTTAATTTATTCCCGGCAATTATGGAGCAGGCGACAATTTAGCGGCATAATTTCATTTTGAAAACCAATCAAAACGTCGCCGGTTTAATCCAATCGCTCCGTAATTTTCGAAATTGACTCTTTTTTTATTATCGAATCATCAGTTGGGAAAATTAGTTGCATTTCAGCTCGAAGTGGTTCTCTCATTGTTGGCCAGATAAGAATTGTGAATAAATCTCGAGTTAATCCTTTTCATCCGGTGTCCATTAACGTTTCGAGGATTATGGTAAATGGTCGTTTGGTGGAGAATGGTGTGATGGATGTACCTGCATGGGACCCTGGCTGGAAGTCTTCGGGATAATGAGTCCATGACGATTTACACATTTACACAATGGCTGGATGTCAAGGGGACATAAGTGCATTTTAATAACAGAATTTTCAGTTATTTTTCGATCCCTGATGTGTTCGCGTCTTTTGCTATACAGTTCTATTCTTCGTTTCTTTGCTTTTTCAACTTTTGACTAGGCATATGCATTTGGGTGAAAACAAACCAACCGTTCACTAATTTTTTGTTATATACATTTTCCGATTTTTATACCTGCGTAGAGGTAGTACGCTACGTAGGTATTTATTTTCTCGTCACAACATTTGTTGCTCCAAAAATTGCACAAAAAGTTGTTTAGGTGCATAATAAATAATAAATTTCAGTAATTTAAGAAAAGAGCAGGAAGTGGTGAAAATACACAAAAATGCATCATGAATTTCATGTTGAAAAGGTTCAAATGTAAGTAAAAAGGACCATTAGAGTTAGGCACGTAACAGGGATATAAATTGTATGCACGGCGCCACGTACCTATTCAATCTGCCTGCTATAACATTACAACTTCAATTATTTTTTGTACAAATAGGTTGTACAGTCGGGGACTTTGAAAAAGCCCATGCCAAATGTTTGTAGACCTGTCAGATAAACATTAGCATGTCGGAAAACAACTTTGAAAGGGTATTTTAGCCGATTTTTTTTAAATATTTAATGCTCGCCCATATGAAGTCACATCTGTCAACATTGAATGTCTCAAGCCTCAAGGGTGCTTTGTTTCTCATTCATCATCATAGATAGTAATGATGGCAATTCATTTGTCCTATAATGTATGGCACAAACTGGGCCAGCTAGAGAGTTACAGCTAGATCACCAATTAATGTAACAATCTTCATCTCTTTCACAGTGTTACAGTGTTAGTTTTGTTAAGTAGTTTAGATAGATGGCTCTAAGTATAACTTTGGGGGCCCTGAAATCTACTCTCGTCGAAGCCTTACACGCAATTGCATCTGAAATGTCACTGGATCTAAGATAAAACTATCTGATCCTTACCGACTATTATGCTTCTCCGATCTCTACAAGACATTATTTGAATCAAATACAAGAATCACCCAGCCCCTCTTCAAAAGAGCTAATAAAATCTTAACCAATCTTAATACTTATCATCTTTCCGAAAATATGATGGCCCAACACGGTGTACCCAAATATGCTCCCTATAGGCAGTCGTTAAATATTACCATAAACAAAAAACTATCCCTCCAATAAAAATAAAAATGAACCCCCCCTTTGTGTTATTTTCTATCATTCTGCTTAACTAATTCTCACCCCCTTTGATTTTTCACCCCACTTTACAATTTTTCGACCCTCTAAGCGTTTATTAAGTAAAATTCTTGTAGTTTCGGTTTTGGATTCAGTTTTTCTTTTACAATTTTTCAACCCCCTTCTCAATAGGTATTAGTTATTTACGTAATTAGTTATGAAAAGTCCTATATTGTTTGACGAGTCGTAATATTTGCCAAAACGAGCGATAGCGAGTTTTGCAACATTATGCGAGTCAAACAATTTAGGCTTTTCATGACGTATTCCGTACAACATTTTACCTAATTGTGTAAAATCCAACTTTTCAAAACGCAATTAGGTAAAAGTATTTTAACCCACCCAAAAGTTTACTTTACATAATTATGTTCTGCACCTAATTCTACTTAACCACAGGTACTTTTCACCTCCTTTGACTTTTCATTCCCCTTCGTAATTTTCCTCGGAGCGTTATTTTTGCAAAAATTCCCCGAATTTTGTTTTTCTTTTGGGCAATTCTACTCATTTACTCATTTCTATTATATTTCAGCTCTTTCCATCTTTTCTCAATCCTCTTTACAATAATTCTTCAACCCCTCCAAAACATAAAATTGGAAAATTGGCTTATTGTCCGTGTTACTTTTATTTCCACTTCAGTAAGGTAAATTTTCATTGCTTTCACCTTCTCATCTCCTCCATAATTCTTCAATTCTACAAACTTCTTTCTTGTTCAAACAGCATCAGACACTGTAAAGGACCATCATCTCAGGTTTTTTATACAATTTACAATAAATCTTTCAAAAACTTGTTTTGAATGGTTAAATGGGGGTACGGAACGTTCGCCCCCGACATTTCTCCTCCGGACGTTTCAACCCAGCGACTTTTCGCCTCTGGGATTTTTCACCCTCATACTTTTCGTCCGGGGGCGAAATGTCGGGGGCGAACGTTCCGTAAACCGGTTAAATGAGAGAATAATTTAAATTTGTAAATTGGTGTCAAAACGGCACTTTACGTGTGCCGGTTGAATCCAAAAAAATTTCGGCTCTTCGACGTGTAGTACAATACCCATCTGCAAAATTTCACCCGAATCGGTTCAGGGGCTTGGGCTGTAGGTATAGGTACCGCGATGTTAAAGTCCGATAAAAATCTCGAATGTTTTTGATAATGTTTGATAATGAATACATTCTTGGAAGCAGAATTTGAAGGCCTTTCTTATGGTGCGGTGAAAAATGGGGGTTTGCATTCAAAATTTAAAAGTGAATGTGCCAAAATGGCATTTCTGGTTGTACGATTGGCTCCAAAAGCGTTTCGGATCTAAGTTGGGTTATGAGATGCCTAAGTACCAAATCTCAGCCAATTCGGTCTAGTAGTTTTGGCTGTGGCGTGTTTACAAACGTATACGTACGCACGTACCTCGTACCAACATCAACATACACACCAGACACATTTTTAAAACCACTTTTTTGGGTTGCTGATACCTCAAAACTTGAAGATCTGGTATCTCAAATTCGAAAATTTTAGTGATTGCATCAGTAACCTCCCTTTTTTTAAGTGGAGTGGGGAGATTAATTTTTCTAATTTTCATTCATTTTACTTTGAGGGACCGCATCTCTGCGCCTGTCTGCGTGTGCTCTCTTTAAGAGGAACTGCCACCTGCAGGGAAGAGGTGATGTTATCATAATCGTCAAATGTCGTGAATTAGGGAGATAGCCATCGAATACATAAATAACAATAATGATAGTATAATTTCACTATACATAGATGAACCCTATAAATAACAACCTACGTTGGTTAAGTAATTTTCTAACGCTTTAACTTACAAACGATAATTTTCAAATGACAATCTTCAGTATATTGCGGATTTTCTTATAAATCCGGCATTTTGGCTTGGTAGAACGAGCGTCGCTGTGCTACCCAAAGCTGGTATTTTCCTATGTCCCAAACGTTTCTTTCTTATTTTCGTTCAGGCAACTCTTTTTGTATTCTGTGTTATTTTCCTTTAGCTGCAGATGGAGTGACCAAGACTTTGAATGTACCCTGTGCAATCAAATAACTATTTGCTCGGTTCTTTCTTTCTTCACTCAATTTCTTTATTTATTTTTTTACCTGTAGGTATGACTCTTCTTTTTCTCTTCGAATTTTTTTTTTGCTTTAGGTAGGTACCTAGGTTTCTCCAGCAACTGATGTAAAAATGTATGGCAACAAACGTGTCAGTGACCTTATGTCCTACTCGGCAACAATTAATATAAAAATAGGCTGTACCTACCATTATTATAAATAAACAATTGGAGGTTCCGTGTTCGTGTCCGCAGTGAACAAAACAAACATAAAGACAATTTGGATCATCAATCTGATTCGGGAATGAAAACAAGGACAGGACATTTCAATTTTCGAGGTAATCACGGTAATTTCCCCCGTTGTCTGATTTTCCAGAAACCGTTCCAGTAGTTTGTGTGCACTATGTTTATACAATGATTATTATTAACTGCGGCAGCGACATTAAAACACAATAAAAACCTCGTCCGACGATAAGTATTTGACAAACAGCGTGTTTAGACGACATGGTCAATTATTACATGCGTTTTGCGTTTAGGATACTCGTGTATACACTTTACATTGTTTATCGGAACGACAGCGCACAACAGCAATCAAGAAAATGTCGGCAATATTGCGATAATGGGGGGCAATTTTCTGTAATTTCATAAATATTTAACAATCATTCTGTCGTTTTTAATTCCACCGACAATCAAGGGCACGGAACCGAGGTCTCAATAATTCAATTCACAACCTGTTATTGTGGCGAAGAGGATTGCGGGTCTCTAATCTAGTCGTCTAAGGGGTTGAATCCATCATCCCCTCGGCTCCGTTATGAACGCGCCGTTATTGTTAAAAAATCGATGCCGGCTTTGGGGTTGTATCGCGAAATTTTTTTGCGTACAGGTCACGTCCATCCATAAGCCAAGGTTAAGTGGTCGTAAATCTATTAAATGAATGGACGTTGATATCAAGGTCTATTGACTATAAATCAAATATTACGATGCGTCCCGTATGGAGTGCCTCACGATTTACGGTAACTTTGTCGTCGACCAAAAGCTTAAAAAGGGCAACGATTTTTTTTAAATCCCGAATTAAAATATAACGGGCAACTGACGAACATTATAAAGGGAAAAAATGGCAGTCGCTGAAACGGTATAGAAACTTCCAACATTATTTCGTTTTTTCCGAGAATCTGATACCTAGTTTCAAAATTTTCGAAAGTATCTATTTTATACAGAGTGAGCCTGAAATGACACTCTGTTGTTGGAAAATAAAAAAAGGAATTAAGTTTTTTTAAATTCGGCCCTGTATTCGAATAGGTAAATATAGTTATTTCAATAAAACTTCCTTAGCACGTCATTAAAGACAACGTCACAAAATTCCGATGTTGACACATTTCCTTTCCTAAAACAAGGCAATAATTCCCAAAGGACCCCACATGATTTAAATGGAAAAGTGGTCTCGGTGGATTTCGCTGAATTTTTGATATGTTGTAGCCCATTCAATTCTGATCAATAGATGTTAAGGTCAAATCATATCTTATGACCCGTTTTTCCGTTAGAGGTCGCCAAAATCGCGATTATTCGATATTTTTCTCCTCGACATTCATTTGCACTTTTTGTTAGATGCAATCTTTAAAGCCTATTCCACCTTGTCTTTGATTCTAAAGAGTTAGTTTAAGATATTTTGATGATCCATGGGTGACTCGTTCGGGAGGGGCGGGGGAATTTTTTTTAAAGATATGTCGGTAGCGAGGTTGGTAGTATATTTTTCGGACTGAAAAATTCCCTCGGAATGAGAATTTAGACTTTCACTTCAGGTCAATAAAGAAAAAATTTAATATGAAATCAACTGTTGACTTTTCAATTGCACAATCTTTCCACAGCACCCCTTGAATAATTATTGCGACCTTAAACATAATATCAGTTAAATAGTGACAAAACGACGGTTGTGTAGATATTGTAGATTGTAGATTTGTGTATATATTTGGAGAGAAGAAAGCGATGCAACCGCAATCTTTTAATGAAAATGTGTGAACAAGGAAGCTTTAGAATTTTAGACATCTTTAATTTTGGACTGAGTCGTTTTTTTTTTTTTTTTTTTAATTTTTATTTACCAGAACAAAAATACAATACGTGAGAAAAAAGAAAGATAAATGATGAAATAAGTTGCTGGTAAATCTCAAGGGCTGTGTTCAGTTCTCCCATACGAGACGGGGACTGTTCTTCCACACAGCCCTTGCCAAAACATAAATAACTAACGATAGCAAGACGGGAGAACACGTTTGGCAAAGTGGAACACAAATTACAAGAATTTTGAAAAATTGAAGCGCTACTTTACAGAAATAAACAGCAAAACACTGTAATGACTTATGAGTATATTAATTTTAATTTTACTTAAATAGAAATAGCTGAAGATTGTACTGACAGTAAATAATCTGACATGTACTTTTTAAAGAGAGAGATGGACATGTTACGAAAGGGAGCAGGAATTTTGTTCATTATATGAGCGATACTGTACGAAAATGAGCGTTTGAAAAATTGTGAATTGTGCAGTGGAATTTCTAAAGTATCTCTTCTTCTGATATTAATATTATGTATATCACTCCGGTACACTATTTTTCGAGATAAATACTTAGGAATGCAGTTAACAATGATTTTATGATACAAACATGATGCATGCAAGAATCTGCGGTTATTCATATTCAACCAGGATAATTCTTTCAACTTATGAGAAACATGGTGGAATTTAGAAAGCCCAAAAATAAATCGAATGCAAGAATTTTGAACAACTTGCAATCCTCTTTGATCTACAGCATCAAGACATGATCCAGTCACCACGTCACAATAATAAAGGTGAGAGAGTACGAAGGATTCACAAAGGATTGTCTTTAATTTTCTATCTAGAAAGGATTTGTTTGCATACAGCATTCGCAAATTAGCATACGCTCTTCGCTTACAAATAGAAATACGGGTTTTAAATTTTAAAAACGAATCAAGCGTAACTCCTAAATTAACAGCTTCATCTACCAGGACAATTGGAGTACCATTAACGGTTACTGATAAATTTGGCATAACAGTCAATCGGTCAAATTTCTTACCAAAAAGCAGCATTTTAGATTTGCTAGGGTTGATTAGGAGTCCATGATCTTTTGCATACGTAGACAGCCCCTCAAGGTCAAGATTTAATTGATTAATAGCAGCTTGAGCATTATCTTTTCTAAAAAAAAAATTTAATTTTGCTTACAAGGTGAGAAGTGTATATGGCGAAGAGCAAAGGGCCTAAAATAGATCCCTGTGGTACCCCACAAGTAATAAGAATAGGAGTGGAGAATTCATCATTGATCTTTGTTATATTAGTCCTTTCACTCAGATAATTAGAAAATAACTGACATGACAATTCACTCATACCTATAAAGTGAAGAATAGAAAGCAAAACGTCATGTTGGATAGTATCAAATGCCTTGCTGATGAAGTCGAGAAGGACGAGAACAGTTAAAAAATTAAAGTCAGTCGACTTTATAATGTCATCAGTGACCTCAAGCAAAGCAGTTGCACAACTATGATGTTTTCTGAATCCTGACTGCCTCTCAGGTAAAATGTCAAAGTCATTTAAATATATAATTAGCTGATCCGATATCAATTTTTCGAATAATTTCGACATTACAGGTAAAATGCTTATTGGCCTTAAATCTTTAAGATCTGAGGGAGATTTTTTCTTTGGAATAGGAGTGACTAGAGCCGTCTTCCAGCAACTAGGTACAACACCATGCTCGATACAGAAATTGATTATGTGAGTTATAACAGGTAAAATGTGTGGGCAGCAGAGTTTAATGAAGTCTATGGAGAATTCGTCAGAACCTACAGCCTTTGAGTTAATGGAAAGAATAACTTTAAATACGTCATCATCAGATACAGGTGAAAAAGAAAAACTGTCAGTAACATTGTCTTTTACTTGACTGCTATAAAAATGTATCAAATCCGTTTTAGAGGTACTGTTGTCAACTTTGGGAGTCGCTGCAAAATAATTATTAATCACGTTTACATCTTTTAGATTAAGGGGGAGATCTTCATGTTTTTCTTTGCAATTAATATTCAGTTTTTTCAACTCTTTCCATAGATCTTTTTGAGAAGTTGTTCTACGTTTAAAAGCTAGGTAAGCTTTCTTCTCCTTGTCCACGGCAAATGTTGTAAAATTTCTAAGTTGCTTGTAATAATCGTAATGAACAGGATTTCTAGTTCTCTTAAATCTTTTCAGTGCATTATCACGCAATTTCATCAAAAGTTTTAAATTGTCGGTTAGCCACGGGGTGTAGGGACGGTTACCTTTTATTGTAACTTTTTTTAAACGGCAGTGCTTATTTAGCAAATTTAGTAAACATTGATTAAAAAATGAGAGTTTATCATCTATTTGCTCTAACTCAACAATATGGAACAATATTAATTTTTTTTAAAAACACCCTATATACATATATGAAGTGAAAGTCTGGATTCTCATTCCGAGCGACTTTTTCAGTCTAGAAACTATACTATTTATTTCCTTGCTACGTATCTTTAAAAAAAATTTGGCGCCCCTCCCAGACTTAGTCACCTATGGGTCATCAAAATATCTTAAGATTACCCTTTAGAACCGAAGAAAAAGCTGCATCCAACAAAAAGTGTTACTGAATGTCGACGAAAATTATATCGAAAAATCGCGATTTTGGCGACCTCTAGCGGAAAAACTGGTCATAAGATATGGTTTGCCTTTAACATTTTTTATTTAGAATTGAATGGGCTACAACATATCAATAATTCAGCAAAATTCACCGAGACCACTTTTCCATTTAAATCGTGCTGGGTCCTTTCTACTTTCCGTTTATCAACACCTACGGTAATCCTATTCCATGCATTTTATCCGAGATGCTACCCACTTGCTACCATTTGAAGGTTTCGGGTTTTTCATGAGCAAAAACTTGCCGAACAATTCAAATAATTTGGCAAAGACAAAAAAAAATGTTATTCTACCAGCACGGGAATGAAAAAACAACACAAAATGGCGTTCTCTTCAAAGGATTAATTCAATATATAATAAATTATCACCGACTTTAAAATGCTGTATATTCTATGCGCCGGTATACCACGGAAATCTGATGACGATGGCAACAAGATAGTTGCAGCAAAATATCCCCTAAAAGAAGATAGACTTTCTACATATAGAACATAGATTTTCTAGAAATCTCTCCCGTAACTCACAGAAAAAAGTTTTTACTTATTTTAAATAAATCCAAGCTGCTTCAAGTAAATCCCTTAGTTGCATATAGCCAATTTAATTCATCAATACGATTTACTTGAAAATATTAACAAATCATTTAGTTGCATGTACAAAATCTACTTAATTCAAATAAATCAACAATCATTTTCTGAATTCAACTAACCATTTAGTTGTTATAAATGAATATTTTAAGCAACTGCTTGGTAAATTCAAATAAATATTTTTGCTTTAATGAGGTAGGTCGGAATCCATATACAGGGTATCCCAGAATGCTCGGACTTTAACTTTTAACTTTAACTTTTAATGCAGTATTTAGTATTACATTCTGAGTCAACTCGTGTTTTTGAAAATTTCCATCAGGGTCCAACACAGATATATTTAGGATGAACAATCAGATGTTAGCTCTTAATTGCTTCATAAAGGTAGGTAATTTAATGTTATGCGCTATTTCGAATAGGTAACAAGACACCTACTATCATTAAAATTTTATATTGTTGTATCGTGTTACCTATAGTAAATGGTGCATCTCACATTAAATTACCTTATGAAGTGGTTCAGAGCTGAAACAGATTTGGTTCTCTTAAATCTTTTATATCTGAAGAAATAATCGATCCTGGAGATTTTTAAAAACTCGGATCGATTCAGAATTTAACGCTGAATACTCCACTAAAATGAGAGAATTCTGGGACATCCGGTAGATACTGATGATGTGATTAAACCATTAAGATCGTTTGCATTATGGCTTTCGATCATTGCTGAACTAACCACCATAACACGCCACCGGCCACCGACACTAAACATGACATGATGCAATCCTGTGCATTTCCCCGCCTCACTTATACACCAGTAACCAAATAAATATTTTCTTGTTTCAGCTAAATCTTTAGTATTCAAGTAAAATATACTTCAATTAAACATTTGTAATAAAGACATACCTAAGTCATACCAAACAAATCCCGTAAATTCAACAAAATATGTCAAAATAATGTTTCAAATAAATCGATCACAACATTCAAAGAAACCTATTTGGTTTATCTAAGCAATACTTACTCAAATCAAACTTGCATTACTTTACTTAACCAAGTTTCGGTCAAATAAACGATTTACTTATATTCCAACATATCATTTTATTCTGTGAAAAGGAACGTATGTATGTAATAAATTTTGAATAATGTGTGATTCAAAATAAATTACGTCAAGACTCAAGAGTTTTGGATGAACGAGTATTTGACACAATGACAGTTAAATTGTCATTAGTTTTTACAAAGCACGTCGTTTATTCTGAATCACACGTTAATTATTCCTGCATCTAGTATAATGAAGGTGATACTTTTGACTTTTTTACCTTTTAAATTATCAACGTTGTAGACACAAAATTGTAACCCGACATTTTTGGGTATTATTTGTCATTTCGCAAACCTCATATAGTCAGATTTTTAATAAAATCATGAAACGTCAGGGAAAACTAAATGTCCAACTCCTCTTTTTCAGGTTTCAGTTGGTGGCAGGTATAGGTAATGCAAAAATTTCAGGAAATTTTTGCCCTATACAGCGGTTTCAAAAAACTATAACGAAGGTACAACCTTCCTAATTTTATTGTCGAAAGCAGATAAAGTTTAGTTTAGATCCTTTTAATGTTTAAAAACTCGTTTCAAGGTGTTTTCATTTACTTTGACGGAAATTTCGTCGATCTCAGCTGAAGAGGGATAAGAAATAATGTGGCACCTGCACAGCTGGAGGCCCATTCACCTAGTCGATTCCTAGAATCTCCTTAAAGCCCTCGGAATTTGTTATTATCTAAAAAACAGATCATTAATATGTAAATTAAACACGCATTTAAGATAAGAAGCTGGGAGAAATATCCCGAACGCTTCCACTTAGTTTCACTTTCTTGTAAATCCTCGCATAGTTCACATTATTTACCCGTGGAGCAGGTAAAATTTTTCGAAGAAAGGAGCACTCCAGACCTTATCATAAATTACACTAATAACCAAAAGTCAGATCATTCACGATAATAATCATCATTACCGCTGCAACCTGCAATTTTTCTAAATGATGATCTAAAAATTTCAACTATGCGGCCGTTTTATGCGTCTCTGTCATAACAGGTATTGATTTATGGCTTGAATTCGTTTTCAGTTTAATGCTTTTTAAGTTTTAATTGATGTTTTTATTGGCGCAGTTACATATTCTGTAATCTCTTTAATCTGCTTAAAAATCCAAACCTGTATGAAAACGGCCAATTAAATCGGAAAAAATCGCTCTTCTTAATTATATTTTCAACAAAGTTATGTCTTTACTGCGTCCTAAATTATGCATACTTGTTTCTGATCACATTTCACGTTTTATGCGGCTGTATTAAATTATTATTGCGAGGATATGATGCTGGTTTTCGAGTTCACTGCAGGGGATCAGCATGATACCTAGAAAACAGTGGCCTGAAAATTGCTCCTTGCGGCACTCCTCGAAACATTCAAGAAAAGTATTGTCGGAAATTCTGAAATCCTTGAATTCTTATTAAATTCACTAAAACTTTTTTCACTATTTCTAGTTACCTACTTAAGCAAGTTCTGTTACTCTTCTAAATTACACGTGACGGATGTAATTATTTTCAATGGAAACGGACTCTCTAGTCTCGCAGAATGGAAGACCGGCAATTATTTGTAATACCAGAGTGAATGAAGACTTCAAGAACAGTTAAAATTTGACACGGCCGAAACGTGAACAACTCAACTTCCTGTCTTTTCAACCATCCTAATCTCTGTTTGTTTAGGACCAGCCCGTTTCGATATTTGTTGCAAGTTCACTAGACTAGGTACTATTGGAAAAAATAACGGTCCTCAAAAATTTCGCGTCCATTTAAATAATTGGTAAAGGCCTCTGGTTTCAGATTCGACGAGATATCTTCTTTCCTGTTTATATACGGGTAAATTATAAAACTCGTCTTGATTTATAGCAATTGGTTCTCTCTATTCAGTTACGGGAATATTGTGTGGATCCGAAATAGAGGCCTGGAACAGGTTTGAACGGCCAACCACTCCAAATCGATGGGTTTTATAAACTATTCAGCCGCAAATATCAACACTCGCTGCGGTTTAATGTCAATTCGACATTACACGCATCCTCGTTAAACATTTACGGGAAAAACTAGACCTGAATTGACTGCACAATTGGAGGGCAAAACGAATTTTCTATTATTAACGGAGAGGCGTTTTATTCAATATTTACAGCGAGTCTTCCCGAGTTGGAGTGATTAATGGACGTTTCCTCCGCCGTGTCTAATAAACAAATTATTTCTTTTGTCTTCAGAATTTGTGCAGAAATTAACTACCTAAGTATATTTAGGAATAGTCATTTTTTCAGCTTTCAGCATTGGAAACAGCGAACATCAGAACATCCACTAAGCAAAAATGAGTAAAACTTATAATGGAGGATTTTTCTAACTGTTGTTGGCTAGCGGCAGTGTATTGCTGAATGTTCAATCATATTTTGAAAACACCACACAGGCAGGTTTTACATTGCTCAAAAGTTATAGCGATTTTTGTGAAAATTATTCTACTAAGGGCAGTCTTGGTGAAGACACCAAATAAATCCATCATGATCATAATTAATCATACATAAGTATTAGACGTTTCCATAATACGTATTTTTGATAGATAAATGGTTCCAATATATTTTTATATACCTACATATAGTATATTAGGTATAATTGTTACACGTGATGAAATTGACGTTTATTGTACGCATTTTAACCTCCCCACTCCACTTCACCATTTAAAAAAAAAGGGAGGTTACTGCAATCACTAAAATTTTCGAATTCGAGATAAGACCGGATCTGTACGTTTTGAGGTCTCAGGAACCCAAAAAAGTGGTTTTTAAAATGTGTCTGTATGTATGTACGTACGTACGTTCGTTCGTACGTACGTTCGTTCGTTCGTAAACACGCCACAGCCCAAACTACTCGACCGATTTGGCTGAAATTTGGTACGTGTGCATGTGATAACCCAACTTAGATCTGAAAAGCTTTTGGAGCCAATCGTGCAACCAGAAATGCCGTTTTGGCACATCAACTTTTAAATTTTAAATGTAAACCCCCATTTTTCACGTCACAATAAGAAAGGCCTTCAGATTCTGCTTCCAAAGATGTATCCACTGTCAGTGCCTTTTTGACCAAAAACTAAAAATATCGAGATTTTTATCGGACTTTAAAATCGCGGTACAGCCCAAGCCCCTGAACCGATTTGGCTAAAATTTTGCACATGGGGATTGTATTACACGTCGAAGAGCTGAACAAATGTTGGATTCAATCGACCCACGGAAAGTGCCGTTTTGGCACACCAATTTCCAAATTTAAAGTTATTCTCTCATTTACCCATCCAAAACAAATTTTTGAAAGATTTATTGCCACCATTAGAAGGGTCTTCGAATTCTGGTTTTAAAAGAGATACAATTTATTCGCATTTATTACCCTTTGGGTAGAAAAATCGAAATTTTGAAATAACACTGAAACCACGTTATAGCCCAAACTACTGGAAGGATTTGTCTGAAATTTGGTACATGGAGGTCAGGTGACCCGTTGAAGATCTGAAAGGCTTTTGGGAGCAATTGGTTAACGGGAAGTGCCATTTAGGCATATTAACTTTAAAATCTTAAACATCACAAGTCACGGAAATCAAAGACCCACGCGTTGGGGAGGTTCCAGCCGCTTCTCTGCTGCCTTTTTTTTTTCTTTTAATATTATACCGGGTGTTAACGGACCCATGTAACCCTTCGCCATTTGTTTATTTTTTTAAATACCAACTTGAATTTTTTAAGGGTTGGTATACAATTTTTGGTGCCTTTAGGTATACAATTTTTTTGTAGCCTCCAAACTGATATATCGGGTGTCCCAAAAAAAACCGGACAAAACATTTTTAGGAATAAGTGAGCCATTTCTCAACCGATTTGTATGAACCTCGTCTTAAAGAAACTATGACAGATGGCACTGCCGTAGTGACCCTATTGATACTTATTTTTAAGGTTTTTTTAGGGGTTTGGGGATTGGTCAGACAAGAACCCAGAATGACCTTGAAGATCGTTCTTTTTTCTGCAAAAATCTTTTTTCAAAAGTCGATTTGGTTTACGCATTCATTTTCTGCGATTTTTTAAAAGTATGTTTTTTACGCCCTAATAACTGATGAACAAAGTTAGTGACGCACAAACAGCATAATTTTAGTTATAAATTATCGAATTTGATGAAAACAGAGGCGACTGCCAATGAGGAACAAATTGGAGAGCTATTACTGAAAATTACGCTGTTTTTGTATCACTGTTACTTTAGTCACATCATAAAAGCGTGAAAATACGGGAAAACACATTTTTTCAAAAAATCACTTAAAATTAATGCTTAAACCAAATCAACTTCTGAAAACAGGTTTTTGAAGACAAAAGAACGATCTTCAAGGATTTCTGAGTCTCATAACGATTGGTTGTATTTCACCAATCCCCATGCACTTAAAATAAGCCTTAAAAACAACTATTAATAGGAATACTACGACAGCGCCATCTGTCGTAGTTTCTTAGAGAGTTATAAAGGCTGATTCCTTAGCTTTAATTTAAGACCACGTTCATCCAAATCTGTTAAGAAATGGCTGACTTATTCCCAAAAATGTTTTGTCCGGTTTTTTTTTGGGACACCCGATACTTACCTAGTTATTAAACCTAAAAACGTGTTTTAAACAACCTAGGTATTTAGGTACCTAGAATCCGGCCCCGACTGATGATGCTTAATGATATCAGATTTTCTGCGAAACTTCCTAATTTACTAGATAACAATCGAATTTGAATTGCTCCCTTCAGAGGGCCTTAGCTCCCTTTTTCGTGTTATTCCATGTAGAATCACCCTCCGAAATACTTCAATGTTATTTCTGGACACCCTGTATAGTAATAGTAAATTTTATACGTTTAATACACGTAGCCGTGTTCATTGGGTACACACGTTAATTCAACGTTATTTTTACGTTATGGCTTCGTTGAAACAATGTTTACCTAATTGCGTTTTGAAAAGTTGGATTTTACGTAATTTTTTGGCAAATATTACGGGTCGTCAAACAATATAGAACTTTTCATAACTAAATACTTACGTAAATAACTATTATGATGATGGTTATAAAATTCAACCGTTATGAAAAGTAGTCATTTATAAACGGTATTTTTATTAACTTTTCCTCAATTTACCATCATCACTTTTTGTATCAAAGCAATAATAAACAACAATTGAAATATTACCACGTTGCTAATGCTTTAGTCAGCTTTCAACTTTGACATTTGCACGATTTGACTAGGTACATATTAATAAAGAGTGTTCAAAAACTTTTCCGATCTAGTAGCCCTTACCGTGAGAAACGTAGTGCGTAGATTGCGGAAATTGTATGCTGACGTCACTGTCAGATTTCGTTTTGAATGATAATTTGAGGCGTCTACGCCCTACGTCGTCCCTCAGGACAAGGGCTACTAGATCGAAATTTTTTTTGACCACACGTTATATGCGGGCAATTATCATTTCATCTAAGTAGGCATGTTATTCTAGCAAGTTATCGCTATCAGGGAGGCATTAATAGCAACCAAATAAATGCTTCCATATAGCTAAAATAGGCAATTTAATAATTTTAGATAGAAGTTAGCAATTTCAGATAGAATTGTCATATTCAATATCTTGGTTATTAAAAAAATTTTTTTCTAGATATCTTCAAAGCGGTTAAGGATAGCAACGTGAAATTTGGTATATTTAGTGAGTCTTTAATGCTGAATGTATTAATGCGGAGAAAATTTTAAAATTTTGATCAGGGCTAAATTTGTTGCAACATTTTTATAAGTGGTTTTTTCTCAAATTTGATTGCAGAATCTGAACATTTTAGGTTTTTTACGTAGAAATGGCACTCTTCTTTGGCATTGATAGTATGCGACCTTTTCGAAAAAAATGCTTTTCATTGGTTCACGACTCCAAAATTTGTGACGGAAGACATCAAAATACTGTAAACGAGTTCATGGAACGGTTCCTTACTTTATTCTGGACAGAAAAGTTCTTATGGACATGGGTCGAAAAATAAGAACTTTTCTGTCTGGAATGAAGTAAGGAACCGTCCCATGAGCTTGTTTACAGTATTTTAAAATCACAAATTTTGGAGCCCTGAATCAATGAAAAACCAGACGTTCAAGAAGAGTACCTTTTTTACGTAAAAAACTTAATATTTTCAGATTCTGAAATTGAGAAAAAACTACTTAAATATGTTTGAGTAAATTTAGTCCTGAGACGCTTATGATCAAAATTTTAAAATCTTCTCCAAAGTAATAAATTCAGCATCAAAGACTTATTAAACATACCCAAATTCACGTTGCCGTCTTTAACTGTTTTGTAGATATTTAGAAAAAAACACTTTCAAAGTGGCCCTTTTTAGGGACCCTTGCACCCTTAGGAGGCATTTTAACCTCCCCACAACCAATATAAAAATGGGAGGTTACTGCAATCAGTCCAAAATTCGAAATTGAGATAACACCAGATCTTTACGTTTCAAGGTCTCAGGATCACGAAAAAGTGGTTTTTAAAATGTCTGTGTGTATGTACGTACGTATGTACGTATGTACGTACGTATGTATGTACGTATGTACGTATGTGAGCACGATTTCTCGGAAACTACCGAACGGATTTTAGTGAAACTTGGTATGCAGGTTAGTGTTGGCCTTCTGGTGAGCCCAGTTAATTTTGTTGCGAATCCGAAGAAGCCAAGTGCCTTTTAGGCATGTAAACTATGAAATTTGACTGATGAACACTAATTTTTCTTAACAGCGCATGAAAGGTCTTGAAATTCTGTATCTGAAAGTGTACTCACACTTAGCGCCTTTTTGGCATAAAATCGAAAAATTCGAAGTATTGAGGAAACATTAAATAACACGCTACAGCCCAAACTGCTGGATCGATTTGGCTGAAATTTGGTAGGTAGAGATACCGTCACCCGCCGAAGAACTGATTTAATTCTGGTGGCAATCCGAGGGCGGCAAGTGCCATTTTGGCATATCAACTTTGAAATTTCAATAATGAACTCCTATTTTCTCTATCAGCACATGAAAAGTCTTCAAATTTAGTTTTCAAAATTGTACTCAACCTTAATGCCCTTTTGGCAAAAGATCGTAAAATTCAGAAAACTCACAGAAAACACATTTGGTTTGGTGGAGTAAAACTTAGGCATAGTAAATAGTAAAATTTAAGTGATATTAGTGATAGGATTGGATCATTCACCAAGTGGGGAGGTTTCAGCCGCTTCCGTAGCTGCCCATTTTTTTCGATATATGTTCATAGGAACTTTTTTCATATTATTCATTGAATAATCTAGTGGTAAAGTTTGGCCCCCTAATTTCGGGACACCCTGTATATCAAAGGCTGGTGCTTTTTTACAACTGTAGGTATGTACCTAGTAACCTAGTTAGTTGGTAAGAATAATTATTATCGTCTCTCCACAAATTCTTAATTTAGAGAAAAAAATTAATTTATTAGAAGTCTTGAAATCTGCATTTCTTTCAGGCGATTCGGCTCGAGATCGAAAGAACGCCAAGAATTCCTTTTCCTCCGCACTGGTTTTTACAACCTATCTAAAAAATCTCCTTTTACATAATCGCAAAATTTGCAAATAAAGCGCATTCCACTATCGTAGTTGTCGCAAAAAACAGCCGTGTTACCCAACATTATTCTCGCTCTATCTTATTACCATTGCTAGAACAACCTACTGAATGCTTAATTATAACTTGTTGTTAGCTTTTGGGCAACTATTAATTAGCATTTTAATGATCTCATAATTTAAACGAGAAATTTAAACATTTCTCTAGTCGGAGCGCTCGAAGGAATTCATCGACCATCGAGAGGGATGGTTTCTTATTTCACCCTTGCCTTCCGGGAAGGCTATAGAAATCCGTCCGTGAATGGAGCTAAATTTGGCCATCGAATGCAAACTTTCGAGATGATTAAATTAACCTGAGTCAGTCGTCAATGTCAATCATCCGGGCGTCTTCCGGAGGACGCCGCGACGCTCTTCGCCGGTGCTCATGAAAAATGATTGAGCGCCCTGAATAAATCTTTCAAACACTCCGTCTTGACGTAAACAAGTGATACCGAGGAGAGAGCACGGCGAGCCTTCACCGCCGCTGTCAGACGAATCTGACGCGCTCAAAGTGACGCCTGACGTCTGCCGCCGCCGCCGCCGGGACGCTACTAGGGCTGCTAAACTAATTTCGGATTTTTACTTTTTTAGAAAGTTAAAACTCGGGTGGGTGGTGCTGGGCCAGAGACCCCACTTCCTGGAACTCGATGAACAATTGCCTGGTTGGGGCTAAGCATTTCTCGGAACACAGCTGGGGGGGTGTTTCTTTCGATAATTTCAAATAAATCCGGAACTGGTAAAATAAAGTGTTTTTAAAATATGGGCGCATGGATGTAATAAATTATAATTTTAAATACCTGTGGTCTGGTTTTATGAATTACTGCGTATTGTGGAGGCATTTGCATAAGAAATTAACTTGAAATTTCAAGTTAAATGTAAAATTGTTGGTGAAATTCCGCGAAGGTGATGATAACTTCATTTAGATAACGGAAAGCGAGGGCCTATGTTTGCACAACAATTCCAACTGATGATGTAAGTAGGTAAACCTATAGATGTTCACGAAACATGGTAGCTAATTCTTACCATAATGGACTAAAATATATGTACCTATATAACAGGTCCTATATCGGCTCCTAAAGGAAGCTATAGGTAAGGTCATCTCGCGCGTAAAAGGAGAATCGCCGTATGATGATGAACCCAAAAAGAGGTTTTGAAAAATGTCTGTGTCTTGTGTGTGTACTGGACCGATCTGGCTGAAATTTTGTATGTGCAGCTTCTATGATCGAAGGAAGAACTGATTAGATCACATCACGTTTTCAGATTCTGCTTCTCAAAATGTATTTACACGTAGTGCCATTTTGACAAAAATTCAATACGAGCCAAACCATTTTATTATTGTATTCGCTAGCCGTTGCTTTTGCTGGATTGAAAACCTTAGTGCTTTCGATTCACAATGAAGTGCTGTTGTATACATTTTAACTGCTAAATATATATTTTTTTAGCCATTAAACGGTTAACGGCTAACACAAGCTTCTACCGTAGAATCTGAGAACATAATTTTTTTCTAATATTCTGATGTAAGGCACTGGTGTGGGTTTATTGCGCTTGGTCCCGTATAATGCGCATTCGTTGATCTTGTGTTATTTCTATATAGTGCATTTATAAGTCATTTGTTACAACTGTCAACAGAATCTAGGATTTTTCTACTACGTGCTGTTTTAACCTACAATGATGACAAATGACACATAAATGACAGTGGAGACTGCATTAGGTATTGCGTACATTCTGTCGGCGGTCAAAAAATGACTGCGCATACGGCCACACATGGCGACATGACGTCACGCTTAAAAAATCTATTGCCATTTGTCACAACAACTTAAACATTTAAGAATGTCTTGCGTGTAAAATTTCGTTAAAATCGTTAGAGGAGCTACCGACATGTGATTCACAAAACATCAGCAATTTTACATAAAGTTAAGTAAATTAAGCACCGTAAACTGGGGGCTCTCTGAACACTTTTTCCTTACAATCTTACTAAAGTCGCAGAATTATTTACCAAAAAATCAGAAAAGAATATATAAATGGGGCATTGGTACCAACTTTTACTACTTTTTTTTAAATAAAAATTTAGTGTTCCAAAGTTACCTCAAACTTACATTAAAAAACTTCATTATTGAAATGAAGTCCCATACACGGGCTTTCTTTAAACACCCGCAAACTAAAATATGTACATTTTTTTCATTTTTTTTTACAATCTTGTTAATCTATTGATTATAAATATAGTGATATATATACGCAATGCTTAAATGTCATCATTTATTTTTGTACGAAAATATTTTTTTTTATAAAAAATGTGATGTAAATATTAAACCCAATATTAAACTATTGGGAAAGACAAAAACAAGACAAAACAAAAACTGTTTTCTTAATTAATAACTAATAGGTAATTATTTTTGCAGGACCATTTTAATTCTGTAAGATTTAACATCCAGTTGGACACTGTTACCCCCATTTGCACCCGTTCCAGTTCAAATTAGTGTTCAGATTAAACACCTAGAAACGATTATTGTGGTACAATTGTTTCTATGGCAAATAACTGTCACTTAACTTTAAATGGAACCGGTGCATTTGCACCGGTTAAATGTAAAATGACAGAAAATGCATTGTTTATCTTGTCATTTGTCATTATAACAGTACTTAACATCAATGTAACAGAATCAAGTGGTTAATTCCTTTTATTTTATTTAAATCTTTTGATTTCAAATACTTTTCTCGGACAAACATTTTTAATTTATCATTTAAATCGTTTTGAAAAATATCTATGATTTTGAAAATTTTGCCATCAAGTGTTTAAATAAGTAGTTCGAAATGAATTAAATCGCACAAAAAGAATTTAAATCAAATACAAAAGATTCAAATAACTATTTTCCGGAAAGCAAATTTCTTGTTTTTCTATAATATGTTAGATTTCGGTATGAAAAACTATAAGTGTATGAATGTCGTCTTTACAAGAATGTACGGTCGTAATTCGACAATGTTACAATTTAATAAAAGTTATTTAAAATAGAATTTTTAAGTATACGTTTGGTTTTCTTTTATTTCTAGTTTTTGTGTTTATAGAAAAAATTAAAGCAAATCAGTAAAATTTAATTTTAAATCCTTGATGGTAAAAAGATTTAAATCAGTAAACGTATTTTAAATCTAATGATAAAAGATCAAATCGACAACAGTAGGTGTAGGTAGGTATTTTAAATCTTTCGTAAAAAGATTTGAATCTAAAGTTATTTATTATTTATGCCTTATGTCCATAATGTCCATAAAAAAAGGATTTTGGATTTGGGTAAATCATTTCATTAATTGAAAAGTATTTTTGATTTTGTACTTAAATCTTTTTTGAAATGATTTGTGATGATTTTATATAGCTTCTAATAAGGAAATAATTTTTTGTGTTCAAAGCCACTATACTGATTTCAGAGTAGCCCCACTTTACGGTACCTACCTAACCATACTTGTAATAAAGAATTTTCTTTAAAAATTATCCAATTCATTTTTTGCTTGCTTCTTAACATACTTTGGAGTCTAAGAAAACGTATAGTAGATATAGCAGAAAAAGCATAAATTATGCAATCATTTTCTTTCCTTAAAAGAAATTAAAACAAATTGAGCACGTTTTTTATTATAATAATAATTTTTTGATTCATTTAAAAATATAAAAATTTACATATTACAAGCGAGAATAAAATATCAAAAAGACGAAGTCAAACCAAAATTTATTTCAAATAAAACAGACGAATGTAATCCTTTATACACCTCTTAAACGTAATCAAGGATGGCGAACTTTTAATGCGATTGGGCAGATTAATACTGTAAAGAACCAAGCTATTGAAAAACAGAGATTTCTTAGTGATTTCCTTCCTAACATAATCAATTTAAAAATTTTCAGCATGTCTCGTCTTATAATTGTGAATATTGGTAACAACTAACAACGCGGAAGCTCAGGTAAGATGGTATAGCAACTTGTGATAAAGTTTATAGAGGAAGCACATATTAAAATAAACCAAGCACTGTCTCACTGAGAGACATTCTAACATCAGGTACTTCTGATATTGGTATAGGTAGATATTATATCACATCGCAAGATAGTTCGTAGGGCCCTATTTTGTTGAGTCTGCAGCTTATTTAAAAATTTCTCATTGATATACTTAAAATATAAAATTGTTGGACAATACACAAAAAAAAAGCAGATACAAGAGTTTTGTAAACCAAGATTCTTGTAGCCAAATTTAAATAACCGGCTATTCGATTAAAATAGTTGATCATTTTTGACACATTATTAATAATCAATAGTCCCACTATTCATCGTAAAATTATCAATAACATTTTGAACATGAACCTTAAAATCTAATTTATGATCAATAGTTGTTATTCCTAAGTATTTTATGTGTTACATATTCAATTACTTCCATGTTAAGAACATTTACAACAAAATCAAAATTTCCTGGCAACATATACATTTGGACTTAGATGTATTAACAATAAATTTATTTGTGAGAAGCCAATCTTTAACATTTGGTAGCGTTTTAGTTAATTTTTCAGCAGCTCTCATGCATTAGCTTGTACAGCAACTAGTGTATCATCAGCAAAAAGGTTTAATGTATCATCCGAACCAATACATGAAACTAAGTCATTAATAGATATAAAAAAAGTAAAGGGCCCAGTTTGGTTCCCTGCGGTACATCATACATTTTTTTTCTTGGTTGTAAAAATGGTGACCTCCAGTACCCCAGTACATTTTTTTAGTAATTGTATTGGAAAACCATTACTTTTTCCATTACTTTTTTTACCCTTAATTGATAAACGCAAAAATAAAACTTTTATGAAAAATGCAATTCTGTGAAATGAAATAACCACCACAGGAAGTAGCTAGGTACTACTGCTATCAGAGTTAACCCTAACCCAGCGGGGTTCTGTTTACCTACCGTCTCCCAAGCAAACATTGATTCATTCTGAAGAGGTTTTCCTGCTATTTTTAAGTAGCGATATTCTCTGCAATTACTCCGGATTAAATATTTCTATAGAATTGAAATAGTTTCCTAGCTGAAGAAAATAAAACTAACTTTAGCCATCTCAAGCAGTGGTCAATTTTGAAACGCAATTGTTATTCAAATTAAATTAGAATTAAATAATAAATAGGTATACGGTTTTAAAATAATACAGTTTTTTTATAACGTGGCATTTTTAAAAATTCCAATTAGAGTTGGCCGTGTCTGGAATGACGTATGTTTCAATTTACTGCAGATCTCAAAATCTGTCAGCTACAATTAGAAATTTTAGGAAATGGCAGGTTAAAAGTAATGTATAAAGTAATGCATTACATTTAATAAGTAATTAGTAATTGTAATGCATTACTTTTTTTAAAAAGTAATTAGTAATTGTAATGCATTACAATTTCGACGAAGTAATGTGTAATGGTAATGAATTACTTTTTAGAAGTAATGTTCCGACCACTGCAAGATGGCTTCCTAATTTTGGATATTCTGATTAATTAAGCTAACCCAGCACCTAATCTTTAACTAAGAGATCAAAAAGAACTAACTTTAATGCCTTCACATTGTATAAACAAATTCAAAAAAAGAATAAGGTGCTGTTCAATTTAGGATATCAGAATACTTTCCCTTATTTATGGTTATAAGTATCTCTTGTGAGATTCATAACTGAAAAGAATTGATGATTTTGCCACTTGGATAAGAAACCAATATCAGGCCTGCAGAGTTTGCAAGTGGATGCCTCACTGATTTACCTCGAAAAAATCAATTATTTGAGAGCGGCAGAATAAATCTGATCAGCTAAGAAGCGAATTTTAGTTTTAACAATCTACTGGGACTTTCTGAAATATTTAATTATACCTACGGTCAAGATAGCTTTTGACTTGGTGTAGTACCTACGAAAAACATCAATGTAAAAGCGCCAAAATAAAACTGATCAGCTAAGAAGCGAATTTTATTTTTAACAATCTATTGGAACTTTTCTGAAAAATTTAATTATACGGCGAAAATAGCTTTTGACTTATGGTGTAGTATACCTACCTAGACGTGAATTTTTAACACGAATCTCAAAAGGTTTCGGAGAAAACCCATCACTAGGTAGGTATACGAAATTAGGCAGTAGGCACCTACCCGAACATGCAACTTTCCTCTACTTAATATAAATAGTAAGTACCTAAATGGGGCATAAACCCTATAGACTGTCAGTAGAGACGAACTGAGAGAAATTAGCTAAATGAGAACATTTATATAAACTATAGGTACATAATGCCTCATACATATAGGAATATGAAATGTAAAATTTAAACTTGAACTGTAAAACTTATACACTCGAGCTGTAGATTTAACAGTTGAACTCTAAAATTGTATACTTGAAGTGTTTTGGCCCTTCTACGCCATCGTAAGGACCAAGCAAATTTGCAGTGTGAAAGCCGTGTTTTGGCGGCAAAACTTTTTGTTTCGTCATAAGCATTAGGTGCCAGAATTGGATAAAACAGAAAATTTCTAAAATCTTCAAATTTAACTGAACATGAGACTGTATAAATAAAATGAATGTTTAGGTGTACCTAACCTGGCTGTAGGTATGGAAGGACTGCAGTACAGGTTAGGTTTTTCACAATTTTCATTCAAAATGTTAGTTTATGGAAAAATGCAGTAGGGATTCAGTTCAGTGTATCGAGTTTTCCGGGGCGGCGGAGGGCGTCGCGTCCTAAGCAGCGCGTTCGGCTCCTAGTGCCGAATTCGTCCGTGAGACGGCGCGCGCGCGCGCGCCTCGTACAATCCGCCATTGGGCGAGAGGCGTGTCCGCGCTCTGACAGATCATTCATCTGAGCCCCACTCTGCCCCCTTCGTTCGGCGTGATTGACAGTTGGCAGACGACTGCGGACCGCGCAGGATCTCCGCACGCGCTTCGGACACGGCAGCTCGGCGCACCATCACCACCGAGAGATCTGAACCCCATCCACCGACCCCATGCCCGAGGGGGCCGCCATCGCCACCACCTGCCCCAGTGTATACGACAGTGCAGTGAAGTGATTACGTAGTGCGCGCCTCAAGTGCACTTCATGGCTCAGCCACGGGTACGCTGTCCAGCGAAGAAGGCGACGACACGGCCACCACGACCCGCCGACGGACCGCTTCCGGCCCCCCTCGCTCGGACTGACGTTTACGACCTGTCACGTCAATCACGGTGACAGATGACGCGCGCGATATCTAATGCATCATTGACAATCCGCCCTAACGCTGGCCGCTCGAATTTTTCGCGCGCCCAACATTAAGGCGGCACTCCAATGACGCGCGCGTTTCTTCTAATTACGGTTTAGCATTAGGCCTTTCAATATACTTTTAATTTCTCTTAAAACGAATGAATCGGCACTTTTAAAGCCCGCTCGATACCTGATTACACACCGTAAACGGCCGCTTACAAAAACCCTAAAGTCAACAGTCATCCTGGAATGCAGCAAGAATGCAATTTTAATTATTTTTATTATTGAAGCGAAGATAAGGGGGCCGCTGGCCGGACCGTCGGCAACGCGTCGCAACGCAGCGGCGTCGCATCACCACAAGTGACCAAGTGAAGTGCTGTGAAGTGTTTGTGCTGTGTGTGTCGCCTTCTTCACGACCCCCATTCAGTTCTTTTATTCATTGCGCGCTTTTTCTAGGTGTAAATTGTTCGAAACAAACTAACGATAGTGACACGACATGGATGTGCTACAGAAAAATGTAAATATTACCTTTTATTACTGTGGCTTTGCTCGTTTAGTTTGTGGTTTCGTGAATTGTGGCAAGGATTTCGAAAAAACGCGGCAAAAAATCACCACTCGCCATTAAATGAAGACCCGAGCCTTCCAAATTAAATCGTTTCTTGTGTGGAGCTAAAAACTTGTGGGACTTGGTGCTAAAATTTCATTTTTTTTTCTAAACTGGGATTTGTTAATCAGCAGAATCGAGTGAAAGACTATAAGAAATTATTGGAAATAATATTGAAGTAGCCTTCGTACCGGTTTTGCAATTTCGCTTTCGGCAAATTGTGGAGCGCTGATGCAATGTCTAAAATAATATCCTTTGGAAAAGAGCCGCCGTCGGAGCTGAAGTTCATCTAGTGATTACTCCCTTCCCTTTATTAACTACAGATTGACATCAAAATATGAAAACAATTTTTCTCGAAAAAAAAAAAAGTTGACACCTTAATTTTGAAAAAAAAATTTTACTTCACAAATTTTTTAAGCAAGCACCTACGATTTCAAAGAAAATATGCTGCCTTTTTCATCAAACTATTTTTAAAAGAAATTTTTAACAATATCAAAGGCAAAACTATTAAATTTTGAAAAGATAGCTTGTTTGAAAACCCTCGACTAAAAGTTCCAGTTTCAAAAAAATATTTTTTATTAAAACAAGCCCTTTGCAAGAGTCGAGAAAATTGAAGGATTCTTGGCCGAAGCCATTCCCATTCGACGGCAGAAGACTCGCTTTATTTTAGACCGAATCCGCTATTTTTGCAGTTGTTTATGAACAAATTTTTTTCGTGCTAAAAAAAGCAACGTATAACCATATCTTCAAACAATAACAAATCCTCGCGTTTTATTAAATTAATCTTGAGCTGGTGTTTGCTGGACTAAAGAATTTGATGTGGGCCGATTAAACTTTTAAAAAATATTGAAGTCGACGAGATGCTGATAGTTCATTTATCTTATTGGGTTTTTCTATATTTAACGCAAGTTTTGCTAAAAGCTATAAAATTTTGAAAATTTGGCGGCAATGTAGGTACAGAATCCACACAAAAAATACTTACAAATTTCTGTTCGGAAGACTTAGGAAAATTTTTTGTATTTTGTATTAAAGAACTGTTTGAACTTTGTTCCGGCGGCGCGGATCATCAGTGCTTTTGAGTAAACATTTTAATTTTCGAAGTTACATTTCGGCTATATTGAAGTGCTGATTAAATAGAAACTAAATTAGTTTATTCGATTTTTTTTAAATTTCTATAGAAACTTGCTAAAATTTTGGAAAAAATTTCAAACGAAGATCCTGCAAGTCTTTATTAACATAATAACATTTTTGGTCATATAAATCTAAAGCGCAATTTGATACCGATTTAAACTAGCGAAGTGCTGATAAAAACTAAAATAATTTTTTGATTTATTTTTTAATAATTCTGAGAACTTGTACCTGATGCAACTATATTAAAATTCTGGAAAAACTTTCAGGCCTTCTTTAATAGTCGTTTTCTGGCATAAACAAAACCTCCAGTTTGATTGATTTTTCTTCGAATTTTTCTCAATTGGGAATGTTTTTGAATCGAGCCGACGGACTTCATTTTCTTTCTCGAAACTTAACTTTTTCGATTTTGAGTATATTCCTAACATCATAGCCACAATTTACCACAAAATAGATACGGGACTAAAAGAGTTAGATTCTGTAAAAATTCTTACCAAGTGTTTGAAAAAATACTTCCAAGATGCACTGCTGCGAGAATTTATTGAAAATGAAAATTATTTCCAATGTTTAGAGCATCACTTTTTGAGGATTCCGCCAAGTTTGCGACGGCAATTATATAAGAGTATAATCTTGGTAAAATATTCTTCTGAAATAGAAAACTTTAAATTGGCCGAGGGGTGCTATATGGAGACTATCAGTTTTTTTACTAAGTATTAACTAAAAATTAAGAAAAAAAATCTGAAATAAAAAAAATTGCTTTCATGCGTTTGCTTCATCACGTTTTTTAAATTTAGAAGTCAGCATAACACAGAATACTTAGACCGAAACTAAATTAAGTTCCTACAAGTTACTTACCAGAGAATACGCCTCCAAAAACTTTAAGTTTCCCAAAAAGCACAAATGTAGGTATATAGTCCGATGAACAAATTTTCTCAGTAAATAAAAAGTTTTTGTTTGTCGATTTTCCAATATCCTACTAAAAAGATATTTGCATTTTTTTTGATAGGTAAGAGAGAAGCTAAGTGCTTTAGATCGATTTAAACATCAAACAAGACATTATATGTATATAATCCCAACCATAATACCTATATAATTATATTCAAATTGTTGCTTTTTGTTATTTAATAAGGTATAGTTGGCGCTATTTCAGACAGACCAAAAAATTGGTGCGTGATATTTTTCCATTGACCTCAAATAAATTATTGTGAAATTTTATTTTCGCATCAGAATCTCTAAACCATTTCTAAAAATTTTTCTTCGCTTTCTTGCATTTTAGCACTTAAAAACCTACTTACTGTAAAATCGAGTTTAAAATATTTTGAACCATTCTTTAATTTTTTCCATTTTATATGAGTGCAGGTAAGCGAGATCAAAAAAGCGCGGTCCGACTAAAAAAACACCGCCGGATAATATCTGTCCCACTGCGACGGACACAGAAGCAATATACGAATAAGTTTACAGTTTTACAAAAAAATATTTGAACAGTCAAACTGAATAGGGTTTTTTATCCAATATACGAATTGTAAATTGTAGTTTCATAAGTATACTTAAACAGGATAATTTGCCACTTTGTTATATCTATCCATGCAATAAACAAAATACATGTTAGACACGTAACCGAAGAACATTATTACTTCTGTAGTCAAACAGTTATAGCCTCTTTTGGTGTGAATAGAGCTCGAGCAAAAAGTGGTATTTTCGCGTACGGTTAAGTTTTCTTTTCGACAGACTCGTTAAGGGAATAAATTATCTGTTTCTAATATATTTTAGTTAAAAATGTAAGAAGCTCTCTAAGCAGCTACGAACAAGTGAAAAACAACCTTATATCTAGCTGAAAGCACCTTTTTTGCCATTTACCTATATCTATGCAGGTAGCACAAAATTATGTGAAGTAAGGTTGCTTATACATAATATTTATATCGAGTCTACATGTAAAGTACACCAATTTATACTCAGTATAGGTCTATCCATATCGCTACATATTAATTAAATACATTTTTCGTATAAAAATTTCATTCTGAACTCTCTCTACATCGGACAGTCCCCGTATAGCTATACAGTAGAAAGTGTCCGTTGTATAGAGTATAGAGGTGTCCGTTGTTGTGAGCAAAAAACAATATAAAATGTCCCCAGATAAGTCAAATAAGTTTTCTATCTTGTCAGCATTTTATATGCCCCTTAATGTCTTTATAGCTCAAATAATAATTTGTTCTTAGTATTTAGCGAAATATTTAGTGACTGGAATTTTCATGCCCAAATCCTTCCAGTTATTGATATGCCGGATTTTTCAAGTTATGTGCCAGTATGAACAGGGTGAGACACATTGTGCCGTTGAAAGCTCTTTATGGAGAAGCTTTCATTATTAAAATTGAAAAATGTACGTTTTACTGTCCGTGTCTGCTGTTGAAAGTGTCCGTTGTGCATATAGGAATAATGCGTGCGGTCGGTGCTACGAAAACTGACCGTTAAGAGGTTTATTGCATTTGATTTGAGTTGATACTGAGTACCTATTAGGTATATTTTAATGAATTTTAAATTGTCAGCTTGAAATGAACACATCTTAAACATCTGTTAGTATCTCAGCCTGAAAATAAAAAAAATCTGCTCACACATACCATAAACCATCATACCTAACATATTTCGTATTAGGCATGGAAATAGTTATTTATTACGCGGGTATTTTCGCGAGGTGTGAAGTTTATCTTCTGACGCGTAGCGGAGGGAGACAATCACACATAACGTAAAAATGTCACTAATATCAATATTTTTCTCTATAATCATCGTGAAATACTAAAATTTACTTTAGAATTAGCAAGTTGTTTGTCCATTAGCAGTCACAGGTAGGCCATGGAGTTGATGCGTTAGCATTCCTAACCCCACAATTTCAATTTCACATATTTCGTATGAAAGTTCCTCCAAAACTAGTCGTCGAATGTAGTCGTTGAAGAAATTGGCAACCCTTAAACTGACGTCCGTTATTTTTCGTTTAACGTTTCATCAAGTACCTATTCTGTCTTTTAACCATCAATATTCGAATCAAATTTTCTCTAAAAATGAACGCTATATGTTAGGTCCGACGCTAGAAATTTTTAGAAAAAACTGACTAAAAATAATTAATCAAAACTTCTTTATCTAGAAAATGAGATGATTTCTAATGCTTAGAAAAACAGTCACAAAATGTTAACAATATTACTCGGCTGCGGGAGTTAGGTATATACCTCATCTTAAAAAGAAATTGAATATCGACGGCCAAGACGTAAGATCTCGTAACTGACCTTCCCGGGCAAAATGAGATTTTAATGCAAATTGATGTATAAAATAAGTAGCCCCATCTATTATATTGTACTCAAAAATGAATAATTTCAAAATGCAGAAAACTCTCGAGAAAACTGCAAAATTATAAAGCCACTGAAAAGCATAAGCGCGGCTTTATAAAAAATACAGTTTTTTGCTGTTCTTGTAAATTATTATTTTGTCGCTTACAAGGTCCTACGCTCCTACGCCTTAGCCGTCGATGAGTTAAATTGACTAGATTCAAGAGCAGAGTTTCAAATTTTCCGGAAAAATTGGTTTCTGGAAAAAACAGTTTTTTTCTGGAAAAATATGAAAAATTCAGAAAAATTGGAAAAATATATTCTATTGTAATATTTACCTACTAGCGTTATTTCTATGCTGTAAAATTAATTAAAAATGTGATTTTTGCATGATCTCATTAATTTAAACCTATACAATTTCGTTTTTTTCTGTGTTCGGTCTATTCAGTCAAATTTAAAAATATGTGGGGAAAAATACAATAGAACGGCAATAGTAACTTTAGAGTATTTCCTTTCGCACTTATGTCAACAATATAGGGATAACAATGGTCACTTATTCCATTAAATATTCTTGCAAATAAACAATATCAATAAATAAATATACCTACTATACCTAATTTGGAGTATTTTCAATTATTTGTCATTCATGTATAATATAACTATTTATAACTAGCTTACCTATATCTGGACCTCAGAGTCATCTTTAGACTTTAGTAGATTCATCAAAATTTGTATCTGTAACCAAATATTTTAGGCAAGTATAGAAGACCTGTTGACATTTTTCTGCTTTTTTTAACTACCGTTTTATTAAGAAAATGATTAATACTGTAAGGTTCTAAGCTCCAGATGTGCTTTAAAAGAAAAGTCCAAAAAGATTTATTTTTCCGGTGCTTCGGAAATTTTCCGGTTTTTTCCGACAGCTTGAAACTCTGTTCCAGAGACAATAATAGCTCCTTGGTTCTCTATAATTTTTTTTAGAATTAGGTATATCTATTCCTTTCTAGTTGAATTTTTCTTTGTTATAGAGAGACAGAGAAATTTTCTTTCTGATGCTTTGACTGCCTACTTCTAGAGAAAAGAACTATCTCCATTTAGATAATTCGCTCTATTTCTAGATATTTTTCCTAAACCAGCAAGAATGATTGTTAATGCACAGACTGGACAGGCAGCAGGATTATTTTTCATTTACACCAAAATGTAAAAAAAAAACCTTAAAAAACCCTCGGATTTGGAGATCCAAAAGAAAATTCTCCTTAGAACATAACACGCACACAATTAGAATTTAGGACTCATAATTCCAAAACCACTCGGTGACCCTGGGTCGCAGCTAATAAATAATGAATATCGAAATTTTGCGAGGATTTAAAATTTTCTGTGTAGGCGGGAAAATTCAACTAATAAAAAAAAATGGGGCAGCTACGGAAGCTTCTGGAACCTCCCCACTTCGGTGAATGATCCAATCTTATCACCAATATCAAGTAAATTTTACTGTTTACTATACCTAAGTTTTACTCCACCAAACCTAAGGTGTTCTCTGTGATCTTTCTAAATTTTACGATCTTTTGCCAAAAGGGCACTAAGCTTGAATACAATTTTGAAAACAAAATTTGAAGACTTTTCATGTGCTGGTAGAGAAAATGGGAGTTCATTATTCAAGTTTCAAAGTTTATATGTCAAAATGGCACTTGCCGTTTGCCGATTGTCACCAAAATTAAATCAGCTCTACGGCGGGTAGCGGTATCTCTACCTACCAAATTTCAGCCAAATCGATCCAGCAGTTTAGGCTGTAGCGTGTTATTTAATGTTTCCTCTAAATTTCGATTTTTTAGATTTTGTGCCAAAAAGGCACTAAGTGGGAATACAGTTTCAGATACATAATTTCAAGGCCTTTCATGCGCTGATAAGAAAGATTAGTGTTCATCTGTCAAATTTCATAGTTTACATGCCAAAAAGGCACTTAGCGTCTGTGGATTCGCAAGAAAATTAACTGGGCTCACCGGAAGGCTAACCCTAACATACATACCAAGTTTCATTAAAATCCGTTCGGTAGTTTCCGAGAAATCGTGCTCACATACGTACGTACGTACATACGTACATACACACAGACATTTTTTAAAAACCACTTTTTCGTGATCCTGGGACCTTGAAACGTAAAGATCTGGTGTTATCTCAATTTCGAATTTTGGAGTGATTGCAATAACCTCCCATTTTTATATGGTTGTGGGGAGGTTAAAAAGGGAATTTATATAACCCTTAAAAAATTACTGTGTAATACCTACAATATTCAGGAAATTTCTTGTTTATAAAACTGTAAGAAAATAGTGGAATCGTCTAGTTGCATTAGAACATATTTGCATCGAAAAAATTGTAATTTTCTCTAAATCTGGATCATCTACTTTATAGGGTAGAAAAATTGAATTATCCATAAATTTTGACAAAACATAAGAGATAAAGTAAAATATTGTGTTTGCCTATTTATAGTTTACCTAAAGGTACACTTCATGAAAATTACTAGAAAACTAGAAAACAAAAAATTCTCTGAAGATTCTGAACTGTGTACCTCTCGTTTCATTTGACGGGTGTCACAATCACAAACACTGAGAATTTTAGATCTGGTGTTGACAATGTCATTTGGCATTGCTTTCAAACGCCTCATTCTACGGTCTCACAATATAGGTATATCTCGTAAAAATAATTTACCTATAATATTCTGGAAAAATAATTAATGAATCAGTAAATGAAAAATAAGATGGTGGGTAATTTAACCTATGCCGCGAGCATAAATCGTCATAATCGGCCCCTTCTTGCTTGTAATTGCTTGAGTCATTTATTCTTACCTTCGGTAATTTTTTTTGTAAATTTCACTGTTGTATTGAGATGTCGCTTGCAATGTCGTTTTATCAGTTTTTATAGGTAATACCACGAGTGCATACCGTGTTATCGATAATGTTGCTTAGGTAAATTTTGAATGCTTGTTACGTATGTGAAAACTAAGCACTCATGCAAATTGTCATCGCAACAAACTCTCAGTATTATCGAAGGCAAGGCAGTATTATCGAAGGCACGAGACATATTTTACTTGAAAATTTCAAAATTAACGAGCGAGGTAACGAGTTTGTCATCTAGCCAAACTAACAATACGGTAATTATTAATTTGACAATTCATAAATTGCACTAATGTCAATTATTGCCTACCCACAATTTGCATTCAAATTTGACAGATTAATGAAATTGTCACCGTAACACGCATATGAAAGATTGACCGATGCAAAATTCTTGATAGCATGGTATGCACGAGTTGTATTTTGCAACCAACAACATGTTTTTATGTTTTTATATTTTTCAAAAATGAACCAATCACACTCGCGGGGGTGTTACCGATAGTTCTAAGTGCAATAATCTTCTAAATTTTCAGTGTTGGTCCCTAATTTTCATACAAATTAAAATTTTGTAATTGTTTTCTGTTCTTCGAAAATTGTTATGCAAATCACAACCGCCATTCGTTGCAATTTACTAAGTAGTAGGCACATATGCAAGAAATTAACGTAGCTCGTCTGGAAAGTGTCACATTTTTGTTTGCTTACCTGCACCTTCACTGCTTTAGGTAATCCCGCTTTATTGCCCTTCCGGATTCCTGCTCGGCTTAGCCCCTCCATATTTACCTCGTTAATGAAACAAAACTTTGATAAAACACCTTTTATCAAGTTGACACATATTAAATTTTCTCGTCAAATTTTTTCACTATTCCAAATAATCCGAAATGAAGCGGAAACAATAACTAAATCGTCTATTTTCGCCGACGCGATGTTTTGACACCGCTATTAAGCGTCCACTTTACAGCCCCGCCAAAATTTCACGAAATCGACACGATCCAGGCCCACAAATCGTCTCACTCTAAATTCCGACCTATTTTCATCCCGATAATTGTTATGTAACGTCGCTTTTATAAATTAAGCGGGACGCGTTTATGGGAAATAAATTTTCGAAATCTTGCAAGAATAAAAGTGTCATCGCCATAAAATTGACTGTTAACGGTGTTTTTTCGTAATTATTTTGATAATTTGTTCGGTTTATGGTGCAGGTGATGGGAAATTCGTGTAGGAGCGATGGGAATATTTTTGATTTACGACCGCTCGCTATCTTTATTGCCCAAGATATTAAAAATCAAAAAATTGCTCAATTATGACACCGTGGGGCCCTAGGGCGACTTTTACTTTGCTCGTTTGCGTTGACACTAATTTTTACTCGTATCAAGCGTGCCAACAACACTTAGGAAGTTCGAGGAGTCATCAACAGATGGCATTGAGTCAAAAATCTAGTTCACAATTATTAACATTATTTTGAATTATGACGTAACCAGTTCGAGGAATCAACAGTAGATGGCGCTAGCCTAGATTCTGCCACAATCACCTGCAGATGGCGCTGATTTGCCCGTAGCAATATTTCCCTGAAATTCAGTTAAAACCCGCCAGTGCGTGGTTAGAAGGTCGGATACACATTTATCGCATTGCCATTACTCCACAAAAGTCATTATCGTTGCGATAAAACTCAATAAGGTCGGCTAATTACCCGTTTTGAAATTCCCGCCACATGTTGGTCTAGCCGGATCCCAGAAACTGATACACTCAAATCTTTTTCTCACGAAATTTCAACGCCGCAGACGAAATGACATATTTATGCAAATCGGGCGAGGATCAAAACATTTTTTAATCCGGTTTCGAGGCGACATTGCCGGAATGCTTTACGTGGGGCTCCCTAGGATTTTAATAGATGGTGGCGAATTTATGGCCCTGTAAAGATAAAGTCGGACACGTTGTTATTGAATTAAATAATAATTCGGGCGGGCGGAAGTTCTTGTCGGAATTAATTGCGCTAAGGCCGTTCTGGGTCACGGATGGCTGGTTTCAATTTTGAAATAATTAAACGGGCGTGGATTTGGACGCGGTGCTTCTTGCCTGCTGTCGCAGGTAGAATTGAGGTTCCTGCAGGATTTTGAATTTTTGAACTCTGGTCAGTTAGGTTAGGTAAGAACGTTTCTTTAGGATTATGCAAACCTTACACTATCATTTTCATTTTGGGACGAAAACTGCATCTATATTCCTAGAAAATTTTCATTTGTCAAGTTGTCTAGTTGTAGATGTTTC
This sequence comes from Pycnomerus fuliginosus, assembly GCA_963924575.1. Taxonomy (NCBI): domain Eukaryota; kingdom Metazoa; phylum Arthropoda; class Insecta; order Coleoptera; family Zopheridae; genus Pycnomerus; species Pycnomerus fuliginosus. Next base: position 41,486,900 of record OZ004617.1, on the reverse strand, counting down.
TCGAAATATGACCTGACCTGACCTGTTTTCATTACAGTTGTATGAAATCTCAACCAATAGCTAGAGATATTATAATTTAAAGTAGAGGTCCATTCTAGAAGTGGCGGTGTGTGAAAATTATTATAGAATTGAAAACTAATTTGATTTTAGTGGCAAGACTTTGTTTTCAATTCTATAATAATATAGGTATTATAGGTTTATAAGTAATCTAAAAAAACAGATATTTTCGCTCTATATGTATTATTGAAGAATACATTTTCCTCGGCAAAAGCAACTAAATTATATAAAATATACGTTGTTAACTTCAGGAAGTCTATAGTTCTAGAAATAGGTAGATAGGCACCTAACCATGAATTTTCTTTACTTTTATTGCTGATGAAGGTTAAATCATTAGCTCACATAAAATGATTAAATCTAGAAATCAGTTTGTTAGCTTCTGCAATAGTTTATTTGTATCAAGTACCGAAAATACAAGTTTTAGTACGATACGCGGATTATTGCAAACCAAGGCGAAACCAAAACATAGTTTAAATTTAAAATTGAAAAATATACTAACTACCTTTACGGTACAAGAACTGTTAACCTACAGTCAGTTGGTACTAGTACTATTCTTCACGCGTGGAATTTTTTGTCCCTCGCAGAAGAATTTTGTGGATTTTTTACATCAGAGGAATTTGATTGACTTTTTGAGGAAATTGTGGATCCTCTAAGAATTTAATATGCTGAATACTCCTTTAAACCGTGGTGCGTGCGTTTTGGGACACCCTGTATCGGGTGTCTCAAAAAGAAATCGGACACAAAGGTTTTGTGAATCACTCAGCCATTTGGATGGCCCTCGAACAGTTTAAGAAAGTGCAACAGATGGCGCTGCCATAGTATAGCGCTATTTTTAGTTGTTTTTAAGGCTTACTTTAAGTACATGGGGATTGGTCAGACAACAACCAATGGTTATGAGACTCAAATAGCTTTTTTCTTTACAAATCCCTTTTCAGAGGTTAATTAATTTTAAATAAGGATCAATGAACTCTTCTTGCCACCGATAAATATATTAAAATGAAAATTGAAGTCAGTACAACATGTTTCGGCTACGTGTAGCCATCATCAGCTACCATCTAAAAATATTCATTGATAATGCACATCACAATAATGATACTAAACACTTACATTCGAGTTAAAAATTTCAACATTGTTTAGTGATTATCCATAATTTTTACATTTCAGTGTTCAATAATGGCTTAACTTTAATTTAACCTCAAAGATTTTTTCTCAAATATTTTTCCGCTGTGATGGGAGTTACTCCCTCTTACTTCCCCTTACTGCGAGCCTTATTGACATGGAAGTAAAGTTTGTGATGCACAAACAGCTTCATTTTCAAAGTTATGAATAATCTAAATTAGATGAAAACAGGCGACTGACAATGAGGGACAAAATAAGAGAGTTATTGCTAAAAAATAAACCGTTTGTGAATCACTGTTACTTCAGTGATGGCCGATAACGCGTGAAATAACGCCAAAAAATCACAGAAAATCAATGCTTAAACCAAATCAACTTCTGAAAAAATATTTTTAGAGAAAAAGGAACAATTTTCAAGGCTTTTGGTTGTTGTTAGACTAATCCTCATGCACCCTCGCATGAAACTAAAGTAAACCGAAAAAAGAAGTCCCATCGGGCTACTACTGCAGCGCCATCGGTCGCTGTTTCTACGGCAGTTCGAAAGTCGGATTCTTTAGTTTTAATTTAAGCCTGATCACCGAAATTGGTTGACAAATGGCTTAATTATTTCCAAAAACATTCTCTACCGTTTTTTTGGGACGCGGGCTACATACTTACATACCTATCTAATACCTACATAATAAATATTCTGAAATATGGGATATTTTAAGCACGAAAGTTTTTTGTCTTATTTTGAGGAATTTGTTGGCATTTTTGAGAAACTTCAAGGAATTTTTCGTGGAATTTTGGCATTTTGTGGCAATTGAGAGGAATTTTTTGGAAATAAAAGGCATTTTTGTAAAGGAGAAATTTTTTGTCCCACAAATCGGACCGTGGCTAACCCCTCGGTAAATTAGGTACTTTAAGTACTATAAAGAAATTAAGTAGGTACTTTAGGGTACTAGTGCTATGCAGTTCGACTCCTCCTTGCCAAAAAAATAAACTGTGATGATGTGATTTAGAAAAAAACTAATTCTGCTACCAGTGATGCTCTAGAACTTTCTTTAGTTATGGTTATGCAATGAAATAAAGTGACAAGGTCGGTGTTAAGTGATTTAGAACTTTTGAGAATGCGAGCTTTTATAGAAAGAGAAAAATTTTCAAGGAATTCTTATTATAGTTTAAATTCAAACATTCAAACCACTATCGGTATCTGCATTTTGCATTAGATAAGGCCTGTTTATTCCGTTTTTCCATATCATGATGTTAGGTAACTCTTAACATGAGGTTTCTATTGTGACAACGGCACAATGATTTGTAACAACCCCGTAGGTATACTTTATAAATTAAAATAATTTGAGGTCTCAGGACTCCAAGAAAGTGGTTTTTAAAATCAGTCTGTATACGTATGTACGTACGTACGTTTGTAGACAGGCTAAAGCCCAAACCCCTTGACCGATTTGATTGAAATTTGGTATATAAGAATTTCATAACCCGGAATAGTGCTGAACAGCTTTTGGCCCAAATCGTGCAACTGGAAGTGCCATTTGGAGACATCAACTTTGAAATATTAAATATTAAATTAAATTCTGCGTCCAAAGATGCATTCACTCTTAGTTTTGGGCCTTTTGACAAAAAGCTAAAGATTTCGAAGATTTCTAACGTAAGTACTACCTATAAAAATCACGATACAGGCCAAACCCCTGAACCGATTTGGCTGAAATTTACGTGGAAATTGTGGAAACGTTTTTGGAGGCAATCTACCCATGTCAAGTACCATTTTGGCACATCAATTTTGAAATTTTAAAATTATACCTCTTCTCATTTTGTCATCCAAAACAAGTTTTAGAAAAATTTACTGTTACCGTCAGAAAGGTATTCAAATTCTGGTTTAAAAAACATTCACCATTAGCGCCCTTTAAGCAAAAAAAACACGAAATTAAAAGCATACTATTACTATTGATGATTATGGTAAAATAAGGACATCTATGAATACTTACTCGAATCAACGTGATTAAACGAAATTAACGGTAGTCGCAGTCTAAGGGTTGCCAATTTTGGTGATTAATGCACTACATCTGGGGCTTTTGGACGCTTTCATCTCATTATTTGTCATTCTTGTGTCACAGCAATCTTAAAACTGGCGGACCCGATAATAGAGCCGAACTGTTTTACCTACTGCGTAAACTGACTCCCTGACTCCCACTGGAATTATTGAAATCATCAGTAGCCCAAAATAGTGGATCGATTTGGATAAAATTTGGTACATCTAGAGATAGTGTGACCGGAAGGTGCCATTTTGGCATCAGCTTTAAAATTTTAAATGCAATAAGGCCTCAATTTTTATGTCATCCTTAGACAAGTGATGAAATTCTGGTTCTAAAAATCTGTTCACAGTTTCTACCATTTCGGCGAAAAATATTGAATTTGAAAATTCTCATTCTCATTAAAATGTTGTGGACTGACAGTAAATGACGTAAGTTATATTTGGTGACAGAAAATATGACGTAAGTTATATTTGGTGACAGAAAATATGACATCAGGATGATTGCCTTAAGAGGTAGACGTTGTCAAATGTGATGTCGTTATCTGTCAGAAAGTGTGAAATTAGTCACAATAACGGCGGTCTAAAAATTGTCGTGTTAAATTGACTACTACCTGCACGGATATAAAAAATCTGCAATTTTTTTTTACTGCTAATAGGTTTTCTGCAATACCTAGTGTCAAAATTAGAATGCATTAACATCAGTTTCTATGTTGTTTCTATGCTTATACGCACATGGGTACATGGCTGTAATACTTATATGTAGTTCCGAAAGCAGTGAACATTTTTGGCATGTAATTTCAGCAAACTTGGTTCAGCAACTTTATAGTTATTTTCTTGCTTGTGGGACAGAGGCTAATGACGGACATTTTAATTTTTTTAATTTTATTAAATTAGAAAGAAGTTCTATTTTTCAATGTCGATTAAGAATCTGAAGAGAAATTCTTAGATATCTAACGGGTGTCCTAAAAAAACCGAACGAAATATTTTTGGTAATAATTCGTCCATTTCTTAACCGATTTGAACGAGCCAGGTGTTAAATTATAGCTAAAGAATTAGGCTTTCGAGGTACGCAAGCAACGATGGTAGATGGCGCTGCCGTAGTGGCGATATTGATACTTGTTTTTAGAACTTATTTCAGGTGCGTGGGGATAGGTCAGACAACAACCAATCGTTATCAAACTCAAGTAGTCCTGAAGATCGTTCTTTTTCTTTAAAAACATTTTTTCGGAAATTGATTTGGTTTACGCATTAATTTTCTGTGATTTTTTTAAAGATGTATTTTCGAAAATTTTAACGCCTTAATGAATTAAACATCGAATTTGATAAAATCCGAGGTTGGTATCACTTCATGCTTAAAAATTGGTAGTGTTGACTTTGATCACAAAAGACTGAAGGAAATAAAATGCAATTCCAGCCAAAATTCCAGGTGCAGAATCTAGAGTCAAGATGCTTGTTTCCATGGAAACGTGTCTCAAAAAAGTAAATAATTAAAATACCCGCAAAAAATAATGGGTTTATCGAATGAAGATAAAATACTAATTAAAAGTCTTCACGACGGAAAAGGGCCAAGTGCTTCTAAAATTATTAGAGAGTATCCGAATCGGAATTGGAAGAAAACTACGATACACGATTTTTTGAAAAATTACATTGAAACTGGAAATATTCACAGAAGGATGGAAGTGGAAGACCTAGGACGGCAAGGACGGCTGAAAATATTGAGTTAATTCGAAATTTAACACGAAGCCCTGAAGGAAGGCCATCAGGCACAACCAGCAGTTTAAGAAAAATGCCCAAATTTAGCTACTACCAAATTCAATAGATCTTGCTATTAAAAAGGATTTAAACCTCAACACATTTAGACGAAATTATTTGCAAAAACTGCCACCATCAAGAGTAAGAAACTTAAGATTACATAGGGCCCGTCATTTGCTTAACAGATTTCACACAAACGAATCTTTAAGACGGGTCTATACCGAAGAACTCGCAAAATACCAGGATTTTTGATCAAGCAAGAAGGAAATGCGATGTAGAGGCGCGAAAACTTGTGAAAGAGAGGAATAAATGCGGACAAGGAGTAATGGTTTCTTTGGGAGTTTCAATGCTGGGTAAAACAGAACCGATTTTCATTCGGGGAAATTTCAATTCAGAACAATACTGTGAGCAAGTTCTGGACGTTATGTTGCCTGTTATTGAGGATTTTGACCTAATCTACACATTTATGCAAGATGGTGCACGATGCCATACGTCCCGTTTTACGATAAATTACTTACAACAGCATTGTCCTGATTTTTTGATGCCTTCTAAGAGCCCAGATTTAAACCCCGTAGATTATTCCATCTGGAGCACCTTGGAAGATACGGTCTACCAAGGTGTTGTTATAGAAACAGTGAACCAACTGCGAGAAAGAATCGTACAGTGTTGGAATGATTTTCCTCAAATGCACATTAATAGCGCAATTGGAAACTTTAAACGTCGTTTGCGAAAATGCATCGAATTACAGGGCGGTCAGGTTGAACCATATCTAAATGTCTAATAATGTAATGCTTTAACTCGTTTTTTTTCCAATTTGTCCCGCACTGGCAGTCACCTATGTTTTCATCAAATTCGATGATTTATAACTGAAAATTACGCTGTTTTTGCATCACAAACTTTACTCATAAGTCATTAAGAGGTAAAAAGATATATTTTTTTAAAATCACAGAAAATTAATGCGTAAAACAAATCGACTTCTGAAAAAAGATTCTTAAAGAGAAAAGAACGACCTTTAATGCTACTTGAGCTTCATAACGATTGGATGTTGTCTAACCAATCCCCACGCACCTGAATTAAGCTCTAAAAACAAGTATCAATATCGCACTACGGCAGCGCCATCTACCGTCGCTGCTTACACTCCTCGAAACCATAATTCTTTTTCTATAATTTAAGAACAGGTTCATTCAAATCGGTTAAGAAATGGTCGAGTTATTCCCAAAAATATTTTGTTTGTTTTTTTAGGACACCCGTTAGATTGGTTACTGAAATATACTAAAAAGGCTGAAAATTCACAACGACCTGTAACTTAGTTACTAATCGGCAGATCATTATGAAATTTGGTTCAATCACATTACTTTGCACAAAGGACAAAATGAGGGCGAAAACTTTTCTAAACCCTGTAGATTAGATCAGTTTTTTCGGTATATTTCTGTAAGCCAGATCTTGAATTCCTTTTCAGATTCTTAATCTACACTGACAAACACAACTTTTTTCTAATTTCATAAAATTTCGTCTCTTTTAGCGTTTGCGAGATGCCAATTTTTGAAAAATTAAAATGGCCGCCATTAGCCCCTGTCCCACAAGATTTATGGCAGACTTCCGTTTTAGTACTCTGAAAATAACTATAAAATTGCTAAACTATCTTCGGTTTTATTTAATTCTCAATTTTTTTGCATTTTTGCGTAGAGTAGAACTAGGTACCTACGGCTTTTCCTTGTTGACTAGAGAGCAAAACTCTGTTCTGTATTTAATCGATTGAAAGTTTCAAGAGAAATAAGTAATATATTTCCGATTTTAGAATTACCGTATGTAGGTACAGTCGAAAAACTAAATAATGCACTTTATGCCAATTTCTTGAGCGAATAATTCACAATTGTCATACAGTTCTACGTTTTTTGACCCAGCAATACAAGCCCCAACTGGTGCCGGTTCTAATGACATGGAAATGCACCACTATCGAAGGCTGGTGTTCTAAATTCTGAGCGTAACGTTGGGTGCATGACTTACTTTCTCGACTGTACCTAGGTAGATGAGCTACAGAATAGAAAAGCCCAAAATTATCTTCTCTACCTATTCTAACTGTAATTCCAGAATCCAAGGCGTAACAACTTTCTTAAACTTTATCGTGTAAATACCTGTTTTTCTTCAGGAAAATTAGCCCAACATTTCTCTGCTGTTAGGTAAAAGATCTGAATAGTTTGGACCATCCGCATCAAAATATCGTTGTCGCATTCCCACGCGCGATCTACTTAGCCAAATACTTTCATACGAATATTTTTGATAAGTAAGGAAACGAAATTCCTCGAGAAAAACCCAATCCGCCACTTTCTATCACATCAACATTGAAAGCATGGGATCGCGAGTAGGCCCCTGGGGCGAGCCTCCTGTCAAATTTATTTCAATTTCTGCCTCATATTATTAGCATTTTAATGCAGCTTTTCCTGTCACCGTCTCGGTCTTTTTCGAGGCGATAACAATAAATAAGACACCTTTCGATGAAAGTTCCAGTTTCCGCTGGATTTGATGTCTCCTGGTTTTATGTTCTTGTTGCGTTTGCGGTTAATTCGTCGATTAGGATTCATCGTGCGTGTCGAATAGTTTGACATTAGTTAAAAATAGCGGCGACGCGCCTCGGTTTTGAAAAATAAATTTTGAATGGATTTGTTTGTTGCAGTATGACGACGGCATCCACCCTGGTTACATGGACGGCGGGGCCGGGGCGGGCCTGTACGAACCCCACGTGGCCCACAGGCCGGGCCTGCAGGGGCTCCACCATTCGCCCCATTTGAACCACGCGATGCATCCGTACCACACGAACCACGTCAACCCCGCCGCCAACCACGTCATGGGGGGTGCGGTGCCGGACGTCGGCAAGCGGGACAAGGACGCCATCTACGGGTGAGTCACCTTCAAATTCGGAGGATTTAATTTGCTTCGCCCCTTGCGACCCAGGGGGCCAGGCTGTTTCTCGGAAGACACCTCAAGGTCTTCCTTTGAGCTGACGAGGAAGTGCTAATCCTCTAACCCACTTGTCCGAGCTGTAAATCAGCCCCATTGTCGTGTCCGAAAAAAATGTGAACGATTCAATGAGGTCGTAAATCAAATCTGATGTACAAGAATTAAGTGCTTAAAATCTTAAATCGCGGATTTGGGGGATTCGTTGGATGTCTCAAATGAAAATAGAATCTGGATCGGATTAAGTGCCAGCGTTGCGGGCAAATGAACGCTAATTGTTAGAGCTCGTAGGGCTAATTTTTAATCGAGCGTGTATTTAGCAGTCGGACAACAAAAACCTTTTTGCTTTCAGCCAGTAAATCCTCATAGATCTAAGCGGTCGTTAAAATTTTTATTAGGTTGGCAGGCTGGAAAGGTTTTGGTGAATTTCTGTTAATTAAGTTAGCCGTATCCACTTACATGGAACTAGAGATGACGAAAACATTTTTGTTGGCAAGATTGGTTGTGTTATCAACTTAATTCAGATACGCATTTCAAGATGAATTTAGATATAGCTTTTACTAATCTTATTTTGCAGAGTTGGCAAAACTTCGATCATATTAAACGGAGGTGCCTATTCTACCTAAGCTTAAGATTTATTATGTTTACGGCGAAAAGGGCGTTATAGTAGACAATAGTTCCTAGTCCGTCTGTAAAAGCTTGGTCTGTCTTTGAATTTGAAGTTATGCTGACAGTTTTAGTTCTAACGTAGTATTAACGCAGTCTTAGGATTGTAATATCAGAAAATTGATAGCTCAAAGTTCCCCATACAGGATGATTCACGAAGACCGGTCATTAGAAACTTTTGGGGATCCTCTTGTAGTAGAATTTTGAAATTTGGTACTAAGTATACCACACTCACCCACGCACACCAAAAATAAGATTTCTAACTCCCCAGCACTTCCGCTTTACCGGAAGTCTTGGTTATTTTAAACACAAAGCCCTCGTTTTGATTTTATATTCGGATTCGTCTCTTAATTGTGAGTTTTCGCACCCACTTTTTGCCCACTTAACTGTCACCGTTTTTGATATGTATCAAAAAATTGATTTGCAATCCGCAACAGAAAAATTTATATCTCCCGAAGATTAACCAAACTGCACAAGTAAGACATCAAAAGAAAGCTCAAAGCTTCTAGTTTTAACCCTCAACTTTGGTTCCTCAATATTCAATCGTTTTGAAGATATAAATTTCTCTATTGCGGATTGCAAATCAATTTTTTGATAGAAATCAAAAACGGTGAGTTAGGTAGGCAAAAAGTGGGTAAGAGACGAATCCGAATATAAAATCAAAACGAGGGCTTTGCGTTTAAAATAACAAAGATGGCGGCCACTTCCGGTTAAACTGGAAGTGCTGGGGGCTTGGCAACACACTATTTTTGGATCCGAAAAAAAGGTTCTAATAAACAGTCTTTGTGAATCACCCTGGTTTTGTTCCCTGGTAATTACTAGGATATGATATGAGGATATGCCATATGCCAGGATCGGATAAAAATGTTGGTGCATTTTTGTTTTTTAAATTGTCAAAAATATATTTTTCTACAAAACAGTTGTTTTAACGTTTGTTGACAATTGTTAAAAATGACATTTTATGATACCAGTATTAAAAGTCATTTACTTTTAACATTTATGTTAAAAGTGATTAGCCCTTATTCTGTAATTTCGGCGTTAAAAATTTTAACAGGCCCTATCTTACATTTTGATTGGTTCCATGCCGTGGCTTCCATAGCAATAAGATACAAACATGTTAAAACTATACAATTTTCCGCTAAAATAAGCACCTCCAGTCTGAGTACGCTCTTGATTGATGATTTTTAACGCCTGCTAAATTTGGTTTCCATGGTTATGTTATATTTAAACCAATCACGTGCAGTTATTGGGCCGCTAAAATATTTTAACGGCAAAAATTACAGAATAAGGGCTATTTACTTTTAACACTCAGTGTTAAAAGTGACAATGCAACAACAATTAAACAAGCCCCGGCAACAGGTCGTCACTAGTACCTTAGTTACAGCGAATTTCATGGACGTTTTCAACTAATAATATGAAAACTTTTGCATTTAATCGTGTTTGTAGAAAAAATAGTGTATGATATGCGTGTTAAAAGTGATTTTATTTTGTTCGAAACTTCCCTTCGCACAAAATAAAATACCACTTTTAACACTTATATCATAAATAACTATTTTCTTATTGTGGGTTGCGTTATAGAACTTAGGTTGGTAATAATGTTCTTGGTTGATAGTTTATTCATGATCGACTCTATAAGAATCCGTTCATAAATGCCACATTTGCACATTTGGATCATCTTCTTTCCTTGTCTCACATAAAAAAAACTATTTTCTGGATCTTTTCAGTTTACCCAACGTTATCAACGTTGGCATTCATAACTTTGACCGCTGTCAGAATTCAGCATTGACATTTGTCGTCTGGAAAAATGCAATTCATTGTAAACTGTCATTTACCGAACGATTTATTTTGGGTTATTGACTGACGTGGGAACTCCACTCCCTCTTGACAGGGACTGAAGTGTCACTTTTTGTCCTTCCGGGATTTTCGACTATATCTTGTCCCGGAGGGATAAAAAGTGACACTTCAGTCCCTGTCAAGAGGGAACATTTACTATTATAACGAGAAGATTCCCGAATTAATAGGCTGAAAAATATCGTATATGCGTTGCGGCTGAAGTATATTTTAATCCTTCACCTTCAAGGATTAAAATATGAACTTCAGTCCCGCGGTATACAGGGTGTCTCAGAACGCTCGCACCAAATTCTAATGGAGTATTGAGGAGTAAATTCTGAGTCGATCCGTGTTTTTGAAAATTTCCAGGGGCCAATAGTTCTCGAGTCATAAGAGATTTAAGAGGACCAATCAGATTTCAGCTTTGAATTGCTCCATAAGGTACTTGAACGTTAGATGCACTATTTCCTAGGTAACAAGATACTATCAATGAAAATTTATATTGTTGTATCTTGTTACCTAGGAAATAGTGATTCTAACATTAAATTACCTTGTAAAGCAATTAAGAGCTGCGCTCTGATTGGTCATCTTAAACCTATTATAACTCTGGAACTACTGGACCCTGGAAATTTCCAAAAACACGAATCGACTCAGAATTTAATCCTGAATACTCCGTTAGAATTTAGTGCGAGCGTTCTGAGACACCCTGTATAATATACTGCTACATTTTTTTGGCAGTTTTTTACAAGGCCATTTTTTGATGAGCTGGAGTTCAGTCATTTATGTACCGATCAAAATGAAATTAGTGTAGAATGAAAGCTAATGCTTTTCTCTTCCAAAATAACTTTACAAACTCTTATTCTGCAAGTTCTTTACTTTTTTAGAATTTTTTTGCGGTACTGTTAAACACGGATCTTTTGAGGTCTATTTTAACCTCCCCAACCCCATCACAATTTAAAAAAAATGGGAGGTTACTGCAATCACTAAAATTTTCGAATTTGAGATAGCACCAGATCTTCACGTTTTGAGGTCTCAGGAACCCAAAAAAGGGGTTTTTAAAATGTGTCTGTGTGTATGTACGTACGTTCGTACGTTCGTACGTACGTTCGTTTGTAATCACGCCACAGCCAAAACTACTAGACCGATTTGGCTGAAATTTGGAACATAGGCATCTCGTAACCTAACTTAGATCTGAAAAGCTTTTGGAGCCAATCGTGCAACCGGAAATGCCATTTTGGCACATCAACTTTTAAATTTTAAATGCAAACCCCCATTTTTCACATCACCATAAGGAGGACCTTCAAATTCTGCTTCTAAAAATGTATTCATTCTTAGTGCCCTTTTGACCAAAAATTTAAAAAAAATTGATTTTGATCGGATTTTATAATCGCGGTACAGCCCTAGCCCCTGAACCGATTTGGCTGAAATTTTGCACATGGGGATTGTATTACACGTCGAAGAGCTGAACAAATTTTGGATTCAATCGGCCCACGGAAAGTGCCGTTTTGGCACACCAATTTCCAACTTTAAAATTATTCACTCATTTAACCATCCAAAACAAGTTTTTAAAAGATTTATTGTCACCATCAGAAAGGTCTTCAAATTCTGGTTTTAAATAAGACAAAATTCGTTCGCATTTAGTGCTCTTTGGGTCAAAAAATCCAAAATTTTTAATAACACTAGAAATACATTATAGCCCAAATTAGTGAATCGATTTGGCTGAAATTTGGTACATGGAGATTGGGTGAACCGTTGAAGACCTGAAAGGCTTTTGGAAGCAATTGGTGCACGGGAAGTGCCATTTAAGCATATCAACTTTAAATTTTAAATACAAGGCCATTAGAAAGACTATCAAATTCTGGTTCTAAAAATGTATTCACAGTTTCTGGCATTTCAGTGGAAAATAGAGAAAAAAATATTTTTCATTAAAAGGGAGCTGGCTGACAGTGGATGACATAAAGTATCAGTTATTGTCAAAAGGGTGGCAAACTATTAACCTTAAAAGGAACATATTGTCAAATGTGATGGGTGATGTCGGTATTTGTCAGAAAATTGCGAAATTAGTCACAGTCGATAAGCATAAAAAAATTCTGTTGAATTGACTACTATCTACACAGAATACAAAGATCCACGCGATGGGGAGGTTCCAGCCGCTTCTCTGCTGCATTTTTTTTATGTTGCTACCAATCTTCGTAACTACAGCACTTGAGTTAAATACCTGTAAAGTAAAGTTATTTTGTGAAAGATTTATAGTATGTATCACTAAATATCCTGAAAATTCTGTCACGATCCGTAGTGGAATAAAAAATAAATCTTAAAAATCCATGCTTTAGAGCACCACAAAAAATATAAATTAACCAAATCAGAATAAAATTTTGTAAAGCTGCTTTGGAAGAGAAAAGCATCAGCTTTAACCTTACACTATTTTTATTTTAATCGGTTTACAGATGCGTCAACTCCAGCCCATCGAAAAATGGCCTCAAAATAAATACCAACAACATCCGGAAAACGGTGGTCGACTCTAAAAGCCTAATCTTTTGACTACGTCCAGCACAAAATCGGTCAAATAATAATAAAGTTAAATAGCCAAAAATAAACCGGTTCAGTTTTTTGGGACACCCGTTATTTTGTGGGTTAAAAACTGAAACGTTCCGGATTCAGTAGACAGTAATGACAAATGACACAAGATCAATAAACCCCCACCAACTCAATTAAAAACCAAATCTACAGAACCTCTCAAATGTGGCCTCTGTGATACGAACTTCAGATTTTTAATTTGACAATCTCGGATTTGCAAAAAAATAATAAGTGACCAAACACTATTTGCAACAGTGCCGGATTAAGGGGTTTTGCCGCTCTAGGCAAAAAAAATAATATTTAAGGACAATTTGTCTCATTAGCCCCCCAACTAGGGTTGCCGCGATGACAGAGTTGTCCAACAATTTTAAGTCAAATTGTCCTGATAATTTTCATAACTGCTCGTTTTTGAAATTCGCAAAATTTTTTAATTTGAAATTTTCCGTTTCATATTAACCTGACACACCGCTAATAACTACAGAAAGTGGTTTCTAAAATCTGTCTGTCTACTTTACCGATTTGGCTGAGATTTGGCGCTTCGTAACCAGTATTAGTGCAGAACAGCTTTTAGTGCAAATTGGGCAACCGGAATTGCCATTTTAAGTACTTATTATCTTAGCACATCAACTTTAAAATATTTAACTTTACGTTTACGTTTAACTGTACGTGCAGACGGCTTAGTGGTGCAAGCTAGTTTAAGTGTCTTAGATAATAAAATAAAAAAAGAAAACTAAATCTCAACAAGCGGTCTTATAATTTCCGTGTTATTGCTGCCATTTGCAGTGGGGAGGTTCCAGCCGCTCTACGTCTATATCCCAATAGCTAAACAACGTTGGTCACTTATTTAATTAAACTAGTACACCTGCGGTAATAAAGATTAAAACTCTTTTGGGAATTACGTGTTCAGTAGATTGTATTCATTTAGTTGTGATAATGTTGTCATTGTTTGAGTTGTGTGTGTCAGGCTTTTTACTGTTGGTTTGTAAACGGGCTTTCAGTTCTGTCAAATTTCCTGTCAGTATCAACAGTAACAATGCGGAAGTTGTAAGGGATCATGGATGTTAATTATTATTTTTTAACACTGGCAGGAATTTTGACGAAACTGAAAACCCATTTATAAACCAGCAGAAAAAAGCCTGGCTCAAACAATTCGCGCGTTCTTTAGAAAGTGTCGGGACTTAACCATTTTTGGGTTTTAAGTTGGTAGCAGTAAAATCCTTTATTTCTGATAACAACTTCACACACTTGATCGAAAAATACAAAACACAGGAACTCATCAGTTGGCAATAAGTTATACCAAATAATAAAAAACAGATACGTATCACTGGACTGGAAAATCTGATACAACTCATTGATATTTTCACATTCTTATGTTGCTGGTTCTGAAAAGCGTTATTTATTAGGTACGATAATTTATGGTCATCTGTAGGGGTTAATTTCAAGTTTGTTTACCTATGTCATGACGTAATGACACAAGTCTGATTAGCGCATAACTCAGAAGAGGTCGCTAGTAGTACCAACTTGAAATTAGACCTTATTTTAGTCTGTTGTTGTCTCGGCTGTGGTTGAGCTGATAAATTATGTTAGTGAAAAACTTGACAGACCTACTGCGCGAAATTCTGCCACTCGACCCATAATGGAAATATTGTGTGAAATTAATACACCGATTGCATCAAAAACAAATTGTACCGCATGTATGGCGGGAATTTTGGACCACCCATTTCTATTTGCATCTAGTGACATTGGGCCTGGGTTAGGCAAAAAATTCCCTAAATCTGTCAAACTGACATTCCGGTTCACCTAACCTTACTTTTTATGAGAGATTTTTTGTTAATAAACGGCCTTTTGTTAACTAAATGTAAATAACACATAAGCCAACATGCCAAAGTGTGGTTCACCACGTTGGCCTCAAATTTTTGAAGATTAAGAATCACATCACATCAAATCTTTACATTCTATAGTAGTTTTTGAAAAATGTCTGTCCTGTCTGTGACACGTGAACACGCTACAGCCCGAATTACTGAGCCGATCTGTCCGAAATTTGGTATGTGCAGATTGTATGATTTAAGGAAGAACTGGTTAGACTTTGGGCCAAATCGGTTAACAGAAAGTGCTATTTTGGCACATAACTTCAAAATTTTAAATGCATTACCCCGATTTTTCACATCACCATAGGAAAGCTCTTCGAATTCTGCTTCCATAAATGCATTAACACTTAGTGCCCTTTGGCAAACAAATCTTCAGAGACGCTACAGTCGAGACTACTAAAGATATCTACCTAGATGAAATTTTGCAATTCTTATATTTATGATTTTGTTATATCTTCAACCGTTTACTCAGCGTTCACGTTTTAAATTTCTAAAGTGGGGTTTTTCGTGGACGAATAAGTGAGACGGTCTAAATAGGGTGAGTGGTTGGCTTTTATTCAATTTTTATTTAAAAACATTGCGGCTAGACGACCGATAAAAACTGGCTGTATCCAGCCAGTAGATTCGGGTAAATTCTATGAATGGAGTAGGACGTGTTCAAGTAGCTCTTTCCCATGCGTTTCACTGAGGATCGCTGGCTGTGTCTGGAGGAGCGCACTAACTGATGAAAGCGGTGTGTTTTGGACCCGAGTTCAAATCTGGACGAGGCTTATTTTTTGAATTGAACAGATAGTACTGAAATCGATCAAAAAATCGAATCGCCAAGAAAATTCCTTTATTAGTTTAACCACCAGCATTTAATTTAAAGTTCACCAAAATGGCAAATCTAAATTCTCGATAACAGTGAGGTTAGTAAACCATGTAAGGCACACTTAAATGTTACCAACCTAACAATGGAAAAACAATGAACGTACGGGTTCAGAGCCCCCCGATGCGTGCCATAAAATCGCGTCGTAAACCTTGAATCTTGACATAATGAAAGTTTTCGTCAAAATGAAGAAATAAATTGTCTGTAAGAATCCCCGAACGGCAATAACTGACGTCTCCTCGATGTCACCAAAAAACTTTTGGAACAATATTGATCCAGACCCACCTGTCAATCTCTCTGTTGAGATAATGAATCTTTATTACACGGCGCGATAAAGTTTTATGGGCGTTGGGCCGAGGCTTCCGGCGCATCCAGGAACAAACCCAATATTTGCCCAACGCGCTCGGACGACACTGTTTATTTAAAGGTGTCGGTAATTACTTGCAGCGTACATGTTTATCTCGCTGCGTTTACCCACTTAAACGGGCCATAAAAATAAACGGCTCGTCAGCTGCCACAAGATTAGGTCCCCGACCGAATTACCCAAAATCAATCCTCCAGTTTTTAATCCCGGGGGGAATTATTTTACTGGCGGTGATAAGACGACGCCATGTGTTGTTTTATCTGTGACGTCACGGCGGCGCGCGCCGGCTACCGAATCCATCTCCAGGTGACAATGGAATTTTTCTCGGCATATTTTGATAGGCACGACTAGAGGTTACTTAAACGTAAATTACATCAAAGTAAATAATCTTACAAGAGATCAAATATTTACCCGATATATTAGGTCAGTTATCCGCGTACACTTCACAGATGTTTATTGTAAAATATACAAAGCATTTTTTAAATTACGGCACCTTTTTTCAAAAAAGTAAAAAATTAAACGGATGTAACGACGTTAAACATGCCATGCTGGTATCATTCCTCGGCGATTTAATTAAATCGTTTTTTGCCATTAACCAAGAGGGTACCATCTTGCCTTCATCTTGCAGGTACCTACTGTAATTACAAATTGCCCTTTTTTGAAAACAAATTGTTCCGTGAAATCACAATAAAATTTATAGACTGCCAATAAAGTAGCCTTGTTTATTTGCGGTAAAAGATATCATTCAGAAACGTCAAACAGTTGCAAAAGTTTTATTACGTATCATAGATCTCTTGATACGATATCTATGGCCGAAAAATTTGATCGGGGTATTGAAAACGCGGAAATCCAAAGTAACTGCCGGTGGAGAATGAAGAAGCAGCATTTTAAAACAAAGAACAAAACATTAAAAACAGAAAGATCAGTAAAAACAGCTATTAAATAGAATAACGGTGGGTGGGCCGGCGGCCGGCAAAGAGACGACCTGAACAATAGACAATATACAGGGTGTCACAGGCTCACGGTTGGTTTCCTTATTTTTGGAAGAACATTTTGAAATTTGAAACAACGAATGACCTTATCAAATGCCATTTTAACCTCCCCACTCCACTTCACCACTTAAAAAAAAGGAGGTTACTGCAACCACTAAAATTTTCGAATTTGAGATAACACCAAATCTTCACGTTTTGAAATCTCAGGAACCCAAAAAAATGGTTTTATAAATGTTGCTGTGTGTATGTACGACGTACGTACGTTTGTAAACACGCCACAGCCCAAACTACCAGACCGATTTGGCAGAAATTTGGTACATATGACCCAACTTAGTGGCCTTTTGTTCAAAAAATTTTAAAAAAGTAGATTTTTAACTTTAAAATCGCGTTACAGCCCAAGCCCCTGAACCGATTTAGCTGAAATTTTACACATGGGGGTTGTATTACACGTCGAAGAGCTGAAAAATTGTTGGATTCAATCGACCAACGGAAAGTGCCGTTTTGGCACACCAATTTCTAAATTTAAAATTATTCTTTCATAATAGTGTAGTGGGTAGAAAAATCGAAATTTTGTAATAACACTAAGATCACGTTATAGCCCAAACTACTGGATCGATTTGGCTGAAATATGGTACATGGAGATTAGGTAATCCACTAAGAAGCTGAAAGATTTTTGGAAGCAATTGGTCCACGGGAAGTGCCATTTAGGCATATCAACTTGAAAATTTTAAACACAAGACACGGAAATCAAAGACCCACGCGTTGGGGAGGTTCCAGCCGCTTCTCTGCTGCCTTGTTTTAGGACAACCAATTTTTCTTCCATTCAAATGGAACATCCTGTGTATCACAACATTTTTGAAAGAAAATATGTATACTTTTCTCAATCCAATGATCTCATATAGTTGTGACATTACAAGTGTCAAAAGAATTTTTGAGGCCATTTTTATCTGGCAATCTAGAAGGTTGTGACCCATATGGCGTATCAAGGGGGGCCGAGGGGGACGGTCCGCCCCGGGCGCCACTTACCAGGGGCGGCATTTTACTGACACAATTTAACTTTTCCTCCATGCTTTTATAAAATAATTTTAAATTTAAAAAATACTTTTATACCATACAGGATGTTTCATAACAACGTTCCAATATTTCAGGAAGTGATTCTACATTAAAACAATTGGAAAAAAAGTTCCTATCAACGTGGGTCCGGAAATGCTTTTTAAGAGAGCTGCCCCTTGAACAGGGCACCATTAGTTCGGTTTAAAAACATTCATATAGATATTTAGAAATATCTCCAGAATGGCTCCATATGGAAAACTGAAATTTGGCACCTCCGAATTGTAACGCTTTGGATAAAATTTTAGAATTCTATTCAGGGCAGCCTTAACCTGGAGGGATGAGGAGCTCAAGTACCCACTGAAATATTGGAACGTTATTATGAAACTATTTCCATTTTTAACTCAAACTAATAAAAATAAAACATTATAACGAAATACGGCTTCAATAAACAATTCTCGTTATTCTTACTTTAATATTCTGAAGTGCTTAGAAAATGCTTGACCTTGAAATTTTTTAAAATTTTCGACTGCGCCGCATAATTGTTACTTTTTTATGTTTCCATCATAAATGTTCAGAATTTGATACGTACCTACTAGCACAGGCTAGATTAATCGGAAGGGGGGAGGATACGAATATTATTGTTATTAAAAACTCTAGCTACGCTACGCCACGCCTTCCAATGTTGTTAAATGGATGATAAAAACGCGGGAAAAATTGAAGTCACCTGAAAAACATTTTTTGATTTATGAGGGGGTAAAGTTTGCCAAGACTATTTTTGCAACAAAACTTTAATTTTTGCCGGTAGTCACTACAAGAGCATTTTTACTCCCTCTTTTGCGGCAGTAAAATGCGACTTTTACTGCATAGGCAGTAAAAATGCACTTTTTTAATAACAATTGGCGAAAAAATTATGTGTTCAACACGGCAAAAAAACTGATTTACTGCCTTGGCTGGATTCTTAGCCTCGGCTATGAAACACAGAAAAATTAAAAAAAATACTGTAATAAATTTAATAGAATAATAGCAATAGGTAAGGCAGTTATGAAAAACAAAGGAAACATTTGTGTAGATGCCTTATTAATTTTATTTTTAAATGCGTCGGCACCATTTGAAAAATTTTTTTTTATTAAATTTTCGATTTGACGAAATTAAACCCTTTATAAGTAAAAATTTTTAATGTTTTTCATGCGACTTAAATTTTTTCAGCGTTACAATGTTCCATTAGAATAATAAAGGGAGGGATGGGGTCACAACCTTCTAGATTGAAAGATAAAAAATGCAGCAGAGAAGCGGCTGGAACCTCCCCATCGCGTGGATCTTTGTATTCTGTGTAGATAGTCCATTCAACAGAATTTTTTTAATCCTTGACTAATTT
The DNA here is from genome assembly GCA_963924575.1 of Pycnomerus fuliginosus. Taxonomy (NCBI): domain Eukaryota; kingdom Metazoa; phylum Arthropoda; class Insecta; order Coleoptera; family Zopheridae; genus Pycnomerus; species Pycnomerus fuliginosus. The sequence continues at coordinate 41,467,401 of OZ004617.1, read as the reverse complement.
CGCAATTTTCTGACAAATACCGACGTGACCTCGGACATCACCCATCACGTTTGACAATATGTTCCTTTTAAGGTTAATCTTTTGCCACGTTTTTGACAATAACTGCCACTTTATGTCATCCACTGTCAGCCCGCTCCCTTTTAATGAGAAAGAATTTTTTCTCTATTTTCCCCTGAAATGGCAGAAACTGTGAACACATTTTTAGAACCAGAATTTGATCGCCTTTCTAATGGCGACATAAAAAAGGAGGTCTTGTATTTAAAATTTTAAGTTGATATGCTTAAATGGGACTTCCCGTGGGCCAATTGCTTTCAAAAGCCTTTTAGGTCTTCAACGGGTCACCCAATCTCCATGTACCAAATTTCAGCCAAATCGATTCAGTAATTTGGGCTATAATGTATTTTTACTGTTATTATAAAATTTCGATTTTTTGAACCAAACAGCGCTAAATGCGAATTAATTTTGTCCTATTTAAAACCAGAATTTGAAGACCTTTCTGATGGTGACAATAAATCTTTCAAAAACTTGTTTTTAATGGTCAAATGAGAGAATAATTTTAAATTTGGAAATTGGTGTGCCAAAACGGCACTTTCCGTAAGTCGATTGAATTCAAAATTTGTTCAACTCTTCGACGTGTAATACAATCCCCTTGTGCAAAATTTCAGCCAAATCGGTTCAGAGGCTTGGGCTGTACCGCGATTTTAAAGTCCGATAAAAATCAATTTTTTTTTAATTTTTGGTCAAAAGGGCACTAAGAATGAATACACTTTTAGAAGCAGAATTGGAAGATCTTCCTAATGGTGACGTGAAAAATGGGGGTTTGTATTTAAAATTTAAAAGTTGATGTGCCAAAATGGCATTTCCGGTTGCACGATTGGCTCCAAAGGCTTTTCAGATCTAAGTTAGGTTACGAGATGCCTATGTTCCAAATTTCAGCCAAATCGGTCTAGTAGTTTTGGCTGTGGCGTGATTACAAACGAACGTACGTACGTACGTACAAACGTACATACACACAGACACATTTTAAAAACCCCTTTTTTGGGTTCCTGAGACCTCAAAACGTAAAGATCTGGTGGTATCTCAAATTCGAAAATTTTAGTGATTGCAGTAACCTCCCATTTTTTTCTAAATTGTGATGGGGTTGGGGATAGGTTAAAATGGACTCAAAAATTCATTTGACTCTTGAAATGTCACTGATGATGTGGCATCATTGGATTCTACAAATGTTGTGATATACAGGCTGTTCCATTTGAAAATCAAAAGTTATCACTCTCGGTAAAACCGGAAATGGAAAAAAAATTCTTATTATGCCAGAAAGTGGACTTTGATAAGTAGATACACTCAATATTCCAAATTTCAAAATTTTACTCCGAAAAATAATGGAAAAAAGAGGGTGTACCTACCATGAGCTTCGAACAAATCGAACAAATAATCGTCTTTTGAATATTTTGGTTTTCGAACAAACCACAGAAAAATCAGGTTTAGGCACGCTTCCAGCTGCTTAGATCTTTCACTTAATTGAAAAATTTAGAAATTCTGTGCTGCCTCCGAAGCTGCAAGTTTTTAAAATTACTGTTGATTTGATAGCTATTAATTTATTTTAAATGTTCTAAAAAAATGCCGAGACTCGGCGCAGACTCTCCTGTGCGGAGTGCACGCATTCTCCAATTTAAACGACGAAGGGAGACGGCCTCGAGGTAAAAAACATAAAAAATCCGTAATTTTGCAACAGCTGCCGGGAGATCATCGTTCAGCAGTAGTCACGAAAACAACAACACAGAGCAAGTGTGGCCACAGCTATATCTCGATCCTTTGACCCGTAAATTATCCGAGGATGGCACGCCATAAATATATCGCTCCGTTTATGAATAGCGCCTTTTGATGGACGCCATTCATTGATTTATTCAAAATGCAAGCACGAATTTCTCTTTTTCATTTACGAAACGATTTAATTAGGCGCTGCCGGAAAGAAAAGTCGAGGAAATGTGACACCGAATCGTGATTTCATGTGAAATTTGAATTTCGAGTCACGCCAGTTGAAAACTTGTCGAGAATGCCTGCAAGATAACGTTTCCTAAAAATATCTAATCTAAAAAATTCAATTGGATTTAACGTAATTTCGCTTCCAGCTTATAAAACCCAGATTAGCCCGTGTAGAAATTAAAAGCAAACAGTAGCTGAGCTGTTCAAGGTGCCCAGATAACGAAATCTGATCATCAAAGTATAAAATTGATAACAGCCACGTCACAATGGAAGGATCAAAAAAAATGTTTACGGTCTCGTTTCCACCGCATGATCACATAATCCCCCCAGAAAAAACAACTTTAATATCGATTTCGAAATATTCGTGTCCAGATTTTATCACGAGTGCGGCAATTGAGAAAAAATTTGTATCTGAAGAACTATTATTGTTCTCTGGAAAATGTACATCGTAATTTACCTTGTATCTGATAATAATCCAATTTTATTCATGGCTGTTTGTTATTATTATTGTTATGGTTCTATTAATAGTTGTGAACTGGCGTTGTAAGTGCGAGGGACCCTCGTAAATATGCAATCAAGTAATTGTTATTAACGTCAAACGCATTTACATACAACTCAAATTGCAACTGTTTTGAAACTAAATAATTTAAAAACTGTATTACGGGCTCCCCACGAATTCGAGGGGTCGCCATCAGACTGGGGGGTTATCTGATATTTATCGGTGAGACGTCGAGAAAAGGTTGAGAGAATCAGTTTGGAAAGTTTTAATATTTCCGAATCGTCATTGTAATAAAGTTTTGTCAAGTTGGTCAAACTGCAAGCTGCGACAAATGATTCCGTTTTATACACAGGAAAAGTTACAATGGTATTGTCGTATCCTCTGAGGGAATTAAATTTTATTCAACTTGGTGCCATTCTGGAGGGGAAACTTAACCGCTTAAAATTTCCCAGTATTTGTTAAAGCCCAATTTGCATACAAAACTGGGGTAATTTCTGTCACGTTGGCTAACTTGAAGAATTGAAAGATCATTTTAATTTTCCTACTGAATGTTTGTATAGATGCATCCTAGTGATTTTTTTCTGACTGAGTTGGTAGTACGCTATATTGTAGTTATTAGTTTAATGTTTACAATTCAACATTCAACATCTGATATTAGCAGTTTTTATAACCTCAGATTAAGTTTGTCGGTTCAGTGATTTTTGTTTACACGGTTGGTAGCAGGTATTTATACCTAATTTAATGATTTGAAAATGCAGAGAAAGCCCTGGAAACATTAGCGATTTTTCTTGTCACAACAGACGATAGTTGGTCACGTAATTAGTGATGCATACATTAAAGTTGACAACAAAGTCTAATTTTAGTAAATGTTTGTTTAAGAAGTTGTTGACAAATTTCCAAAACTAACGTCTAACCTAACAATTACCACAACAACAATAATTACTAGTTATAAACCTATAAAAAACCTGTACTTTAGAACTTTAACCTTAAGAGTTGGTAATTTTGTCAGTTGACAGCTGTTCACTTAGGTGGACACTACTCAACACTCCACAGCCATTATTCTTATCAAAATACAAAGACTTTTGTTTTCTTTTTATTCATTAACAATCAATTTCCTTGTTGAAATTTGGCAGCAATGTTTTTAGAGTACGAAAACAAGCAATTTTGAAATTGAAATCATGGCTTTTAAATTTGAGTTGGCACTACTGTAAAAGACATTAACTAAATGCAAGGAACTTATTTTGTTGCTTGTTGTTGGTAGCGACGCGGGTATCTGGTCAATTGTTCGAAATGCCAATTGTTCGAAAATCAATATTAACGAACACTCTTCGCAATTACACAAAACCCATTGTAACGGGTGGCATAAAAAAACCGGACAAAATATTTTTGACAATAACTTTTTATTCTTTGCCCGTTTTTTTTTATTTTTCAATTAATGCCATGCATTCCTACACCCCAAGCATCCCCTTATTTTCAACCATGCGATAAACCTTGAAATGATTCGGTTAATTTTTTTGTTGTCTCCTCGTAAGACGCAAAAAATTGTAGAAAAATAACCTCTCAACGAAATTTACGGCAGTAAAAAGCATCTGAAGGGGCAAAAATCGCTTTCATTTGGTTCAGGTCCGAAAACGATTGGTCGAAAATTTAACAATGCCCATGCATTCAAATTATGCCTTGAAAATGAGCAGCATTAAGAGTGCGATAGCAGCGCCAATCTGTGATTTTGCGTCATATCCTGAAAACCTGATTCTTTAGATTTTACTTAAGCCTACATTGGTCCAAATCCGTCAAAAATTGAAAAAGATATTGCAAAAAATATTTTGTGCGTTTTTTTTGAGGCAACCGTTAGTCAATAGAAAACAGCGCGTATTCGCGAAAGCGGACTAATTACATTCCGGTCTATGTCAGCAGGCAAATTTATTTAACTTATAGGTATGCTTCGCGTACTTACTAAATCGATCGAAAAATTGAATCGCCAAAATCTTAGTGCCAGAGAGCGTATTATTATTAGAGAATTCGATAGCTGATGTTGTATATTGACGGATAGAAAACCTTAGTGCCACTTTTTCCAAAAATTACATTTTAGGGGTGAAAAACATTTTTAACTCTTTATTTTGTTTTGTATTTGCCGCATCCTCGGCATTTGTGCAGTTTGCGGGTCGGTCGATCGACTCGGGGATGTTTTACGCATTGCACACTGCACGTGTTATTATAATTCTTTTATAATTCCCCGACCCATTCAATCTGCTATAATTTTTCGAAAAGTGTCATTTTAGGGGCGAAAAGCCCCTTTTTCTATGTTAGTCTTTCATTTTTTGTTTATAGTTGTTTAAACGGTTACAGTTAATTGCTACAATTACAAATTCTGTGAAAAAGTAGACGTTTCTAACGTCTCCGAGACTGGCAATTTTTTTAGTTAAACTGTATTTCTCAAATTCTGTCATCTAAACACTTCTGATTCCAACAATTTGCTTTTGAACAAATCGCTTTTCGAACTTGGCTTCGAACAATTAATTTGCTTTCGAAAAATTGTTTTTCGAACAATTAACCGCATCTTAGTGGCACGGTGGTTTAAATTAGTATATTCTACAATGTATATATTTCTCAAATTCTGTCATCTGGACACTTCTATTTCCAACAATTTGCTGTTGAACAAATCGCTTTTCGAACAATTAATTTGCTTTCGAAAAATTGTTTTTCGAACAATTGACCGCATCTTAGCGGTACGGTGGTTTAAATTGGTATATTCTATAATTTAATATAGCAATTCGTTTTTTAAAGAAAATTGGCAGCAATTAGAATTTTGTGAGCTGCATCTATAACTGCATATTGCCTCTGCTGCCAAGCAGGGACTCCCAACCTTGTCTCATGCTTTATTCTCAGCATTTTATTTTTTACAATTCATTTTTCCTGAAAAAAATCTTCGGACCGTCGCCGTCGCACATCAAATTTTTCATTCTTATTTTATTAAAATGTTAATTGAACCCATGTGCGTCAGGCTGGAACGCTCCTGCACTTAATTACGATATAAATCCATTTCAGTGATTAGCTATGAGATAAACTCGCAGAAAAAACAGCGTTTGTAGGTAAATTGCGAACCGACCGCAAATACCGGTACACCCATTAACCGATCTAATTATTATCGGCTAATATTTGTTTAGATCGGATAAATTTATTGCCCCCATTAAAAATGCACTTCATCATTTCTAACACATTTAAATTTACTGCTATTAAAACGGAATACATAATTCTTATTTGATATCGGCGATTGATTAATTGATTAGCGCGCTTATCGTTGTGGGATCTCTATCTCTTCCAGTCCTTTTATTGCGGCTCGTTAACTCTCCCAGATCCTGTTAGAAATGCGAAAAACGGATTATTGCCACACAAGAAATCAAAACACGTTAAGTAACTTTATCGCGATTTTGACTTTCGCATTCGACAATTGCTAAATAACGGTGATTATGTCGTTTGATTCGAAATTGGTCGTATCCTGAAGTGTTTTACATTTTTCTTATTTTATATTTAACTACTTTATGTGATAGTCCTACCGGTTCCAAGCGCCTTATTGCCTTATACCTAATTTTTTAAAATGTAAATTGTGCGTTGCGATACCCCTCGTCTCGGAGACGGTAGAAACTTCTATACTTTTCACAGAATTTGTAATTGTAGCAATTAAATTTAACCGCTTAACCAGTTATTATAACAATAATTATAAATAAGAAATTAATGGTTAACATAAATTTGACAAGGGGCCTTTCGCTCCTAAAATGACACTTCTCGAAGAATTATAATAGAATTATGATAACACGAGCAGTGTGCAGTGCGTAAAACATCCCCGGGTCGATCAACCGACCCACAAACTGCACAAATGCAAACTGACCGCTCTCCGCTTAGTGGGATTGGCATCAGATACGCAATCTAAATCGTATGGAGTTCCGGTCGCCATTGCCGAGGACGGCGCAAATACAAAACAACACCAAAAGTTAAAAACGTTTTTCACCCCTACAATGACATTTTTCGAAAATATACAACAGTACAACAGCTATCGAATTCTGTAATAATATGCTTTTTTGCTAAGAAAAATTCAAAAAGGGGCTGTTGTGCCCCTAAATGGCACTAAGGTTTTTGAACCGGTACAATATCAGCGATAAAATTCCATAATAAAAATATACATAGCTTTTTTCTCACCCCAGGGATTTTTAGCCAGAAGGGCACCAAGTGTGAATACATTTCTAGAAGCAAATTTGAAGAGCTCTCATATGGTGACGTGAAAAATGGGAATTTACATTTAAATTTTTAAAGGTGATGTCCGTGGGTCGATTTGGCCCAAAGTAACCATTTCTTCCTTAAATCATACAATGTGCACAGGCCAAATTTCGGCCAGATCGGTCCAGTAGTTTGGGCTGTATCGGGTTTACAGACACACAGACAGTTTTCAAAAACCATATTTTTTTAAAATTGAAAGATTTGATGTTTTGAGCGGTTGGATTTTTCGATCAATTTTAGTAACTGCTCTACGAAACGAAGAACGAAGATGTCAAAAATAAAAACATCATCAATAAGATAGGTATTATGCAGTCAGCAAATAAGCAGCACACACCCTGTATTATATGCTGCTGCAGTATATCGCCCCGTAACTTGTAGCAATCTTTAAAACTAGTTATGCACACAGTTGTGGAGAGAGGTTAAAGTGATCTTTACATCCAAAATGGAGAAAAGACCACCAGAGGAAACTAAGTCTTTTTGACCCATTAGCCCATCCTTCTTTTTTCTCAAAAAGCGTCACTTCATCAAAAACAGTTAAATCACTTGGTGAAAGAAGTAGGGAAATCTATGGTGGCAACAGCGGTAGTTATTGGTGTACCTATTTATAGATATAGAGGGTGATTTCGTAACACCTCATACAAGTCTGTAAAGAAAGGCAGCCAAAAAAAGAGGCATTAAACCGTCCACTCCACAATTCGATGGATAGAATCAATGCTTGAAAGCCGAATAGTAACGGCTTCTCTCGGAAACGAGGACATATCTATATTGAAAATATCCACAGTAAAAGTTTGCCATCAAGAAGGGGTACTATCACCTCTACTGTGATCCATTATTATAGACGGCATACTAGTCATAAATAACGGCTAAAGGACACTGCGTAGGTAATAGGGTACGCAGATGACATGGCCATTTTAATCAGAGGTAAGCATGAAGATGTGATTTCAAGTGTAATGCGAAGAGGCCTGAACATAATAAGCAGATGGTGGGTAGAGGAAGTACTGAGTGTCAATCAAGCAAAAACCACGACTATATGGATTATCCATACTATTTTACAATGAGGTGAAGTTCCTTGGTGTAGGTAAGCTCGATTGGACAACGCAAGTTGAAAAATTTTTTTGACAAAGCCGCGGCCTGCTTCTGGGCTCTTTAGAAGATCAGCAGAAGAAGCAAATTTAATTATAAATACAGAAAAATCCAAGTTTATGGTAATGGATGTGCCCCACGGCGAACAAAGAATGCAGGAGGATTTGGGAGTAGGACAACTGGAAGAGAAGACCCTAAATTTTGAACAAGCCGACAATTGTGAACAATTATACATTATATATGAGAGCGAGACATTGGTTTTAGCCCAAGTAGAGGAAGAAAATATCAACGTATGGGAGAGCAAAATGCTAAGAAGGATCCTAGGTGGTAAGAAAGAGGGGGAAACATGGAGGAGAAGAACAAACACAGAAGTAATGAACCTGCATGCAGAACCACAAGTAAGCCAACATGTAAAAGCAGCAAGGTTGAGGTGTCTGGGTCATCTAGAGATGCATGAGCAGAGAATACCAACAAAGATAATGAAAACAAAATGGAAGGTAGGAGGAAGAGAAGACCGCCAAAGAAAAATGCTATGAAAAAGTCATGGTCTTGCCGTAATCCGTTTGGCAAGACATGATGGGGATTAAAACCGAAAATTGTCTACTGGTTATGTAACACGGTCATAAAAACGCATCTCGTGTGTGATGGGCGAAATCACAAGAAGTCCCAAGGCAAAACAAGCTGCAGAAACTGCAGCGATTAGTGTACTTGGTAATATCAGGGGCGGTGAATAAGACTCCGACAGCAGCTATGGAAGTGGTGCTGGACCTAAGGCCACTGCACTTGCAAGTGCAGAGAGAGTTCCTGCTGGTTTCCTTTATGCTGCACCAAGCTAGGAAAACTAAAATAAACATACCAGGAAAACCTAGATCACTTGACTTCGAAAGGTCGTTCAGAGTCTAGTCTACAATGAGGACCGACACACAGCTGGACGCCAAGTGACACAAATAGGGCAAACTAAACTCCTCCATTTGGTATACCGATGGATCAAAAACAGAACAAAGGAGAATTTGTTGCTATTGACCTAAATGCGCAGGAGTTTCTCAGAAACTTTAAGAGCGAGAAACCGAAAACAAAGAGTTTTACTGGGATAGTTCACCAGAGCAAAGACAGGTGCCTAATCAAGACTAAAAAGCTAATTATTTCTTTAAGAATGTTATTGTTATCAGAAAGTCATTGGATTGGCGGACAGTGAAAAATCCAGACTGTAGGGTTAGAACAAAAGATCAAAACTGGTCGCAGTTTTCAAACTTCTAACCTGTAGTCATTTTATTAACTAAACTAACTATGCTACTTCAGTGCCCTTCCGCCACCGTTTCAGGCGTGCCGTGCCCCTAAGGGCCAAGCAGGAAGATTTAACAGAGGCGTGAATCAAGTGTAACAAATACCTTGTACATACCATAAAATAAGAGTAAGGAAAGTTTCCTTATTAGGAGGAATAGGCTTAAGTTATCTTTTTCAGGTATTGATGTAAGTTTTATGCATGCCTGCATACCCCTCTTTATAGTTTTCATGGGGAAACCGAGATAAAAACCAGTCAAATTCACGTTATTCCAACCAGAGAGAGACTGGAACCTCCCCACCAAGTAGGTCTTCATTTCTTCTTTTAATAATCTCAATCTTTAAAATATTATTAGCCGTCCATTTTTCCTCTTCCACGATTGGTTACAAAAGCTTCCCAGATCTAGTTCTGGTTCAGAAATGTCTATACAGGGTGGTCCAAATGTATTAATACAGGGCTCTCACGGCCAAACGGTAAGATAAATGAGTAAAATAAAAAATCCAGGGTAAATTAGAATTAAATACCTTTATTTTGTCGCCATTTTGGAACTCCCCATCTTATTGTATAATTTAGCAATAAATAAGAGTACATTTTTTTAAATGGCACCATGCATGTTTCTATTTTTCTTTGGATTCCCTTTGATGCTCTCTTTATTGGGGTGATTTTATTTTTTTGATAAATTGAACAGTAAACGTAGAAATTTTTGTTGATTCAAATTTCGCGCGGTGATCCGTCAACAATGCGCTTCGCCATTACTTCGATGGAACCACCCTCACCTCACCGTATGTCTCCCACTCCCACTAGTTGTACTGTGTACACAATGAAGTAAACAGGCTATTTATTATTAGGCCCAATCAGATTCTTCCAGAGGGCGCGTACACAGTACAACTACCCTGTAGTGGGGAGACATTCGGTGAGATGAGGGTGGTTTCATCAACGTAATGGTGAAGCGCATTGTTGCCGGATCACCGCGCGAAATTTGAATCAACAAAAATTTCTACGTTCACTGCTCAATTTGTCAAAAAAATAAAATCACTATACCATAAAGAGGGCATCAAAGAAAATCCAAAAAAAAATTGAAACATGCATGGTGCCATTTAAAAAAATGTATTCATTGTTTATTGCTAAATTATACAAATTATACAAATTGCGACAAAATAAAGGTATTTAATTCTAATTTACCCTGGATTTTTTATTTTACTCATTTATCTTACCGTTTCGCCGTGAGAGCCCTATATTAATACATTTGGACCACCCTGTACAAGGTGACCCACTGTCACTGATAAGGAGCCATACAGATTTTCTTTTCTCTAACTCAATTGACAAAAACTCACTCGAAAAAGCCGATTTTTATTACTAGGGGACACTTAAATCCGTGTTTTAGTCAAATTTTACAACCCACTACCTTTCCTTCCCGATCTCTCTCAATGTACAAACTTTAAACCACATTAAGGCCCTGAAAACTGATGCCAATTTTTTTTAAATCCATGCACTCCTTCAAAAGGTACACCGAAGAAAAAGAATTATTGGTTCTGAAATCTGAACCGAGAAATAATAATTGTTTTTGCTGTAACTTTTGAAGTACCTACCTAGTGGATGGATTTCAAGAATCTTTGCATCAATTTTCTGAGGATTCTACGTACCCTTGAAAATAATGTAGTGATCACAAAGGTGATCCAAAATTCGCCCACAGAGGGCGCTCGGGAATGAACGGATATAAAAAAGATTTGGATGATAGGATTCGTCATGAAATTAGCTTTCAAATGATGTACACTCAGGCCCTAGACCGTTCTCAATGTGGATAGATTCTCGCAAATCTCATCAAAAAAATTTAAATTGAAAGTGAAAACCTCTTTATTAAAAGTTAAAACGATTCGGGTGGGATACAAGCCTTTACAAACCTATTTTGTGTGTCTTTTCCAAGTATTTGTAGGCATTGTTCGCGGTCGAGGGCCAATACTTTATCTCCTGGCTGTACCAGTAGTGCCAATTGAAATTTTGAAGCTGGGTTATAGGGGGGCGCAAGCCCCATCTCGGCCCTTCAAGTATTGCCGCCCCAACGCCCCAAACCACTTTACAATTTTTTTTGAAAAAAAAATCTTTTGAAATATTCTTCGGGGCGGTTATTCTCAAAAATATGGCAATTATCCCGTAGGAGTTTTAGGCAACCAAACATAGTTCACGTAACCTTTTGCTCGGAACTCATCAAGATATTGAATATGGATCCAATTCGAAAAAAAAATTGAATTGAAAAAAGAATACAAACCCCCATTTTTCACGTCACCATAAGAAAGGCGTTCAAATTCTGCTTCCAAAGATGTATTTACTCTCAGTGCCCTTTCGACCAAAAACTAAAAAATTCGAGTTTTTTATCGGACTTTAAAATCGCGGTACAGCCCAAGCCCCTGAACCGATTTGGCTGAAATTTTGCGCATGTGGATTGTATTACACGTCGAAGAGCTGGATTCAAGCGGCCCACGGAAAGTGCCGTTTTGGCACACCAATTTCCAATTTTAAAATTATTCTTCCGTCCAAAACAAGTTTTTGAAAGATTTATTGTCACCATCAGAAAGGTGTTCAAATTCTGGTTTTAAATAAGACAAAATTCATTCTCATTTAGTACCCTTTGGGTAGAAAAATCTGAATTTTGTATTAACACGAAGACCACGTTATAGCCCAAACTACTGGATCGATTTGGCTGAAATTTGGTACATGGATATTAGGTGACCTGCTGGGACAAATTGGTCCACGGGAAGTGCCATTTAGGCATATCAACTTTAAAATTTTACACGCAAGACACGAAAATCAAAGAACCACATGATGGGGAGGTTCCAGCCGCTTCTCTGCTGCCAATTTTTTGTATATATTTGTTATAATAGCTGGTTAGACGGTTAAAGTTTATTGCTACAATTACCAATTCTGTAAAAAAGTAGAAGTTTCTAGCGTCTCCGAGACTGACAATTTAATCTAAGTTCGGTCATGAAATGTCTAAGTGCCAAATTTCAATTAAATCGGATAAGCGACGTACTCAGGTATACAGTCAGATTTCAAAAACCACTTTTTTGAATGCATTTAAATACTTGAATGGGGAGGGGTACCATGGACAACGTGTACATATTAAATCATATAGCAAGAAGAGAAATAAAAAAGAAGAACGGGAAGATGTACGCGTTGTTCGTGGACCTCAAAGCAGCGTTTGATAGTGTAGACAGGGGAAGATTGTGGGAGCACATGAGAGAAATAGGATTGAATGGGAACCTGGTAAGAAGTATAAAAGAAATATATAAGGAAACAAAGAATGTAGTTAGAGTGAATGGAATAGAGAGCGAATGTTTTTGGACGAGAAAAGGTGTAAGACAGGGGTGCCCACTCAGCCCAACGCTGTTTACCATTTTTATAAATGATATTGATGATGTGTTCCAAAAGGGGCAGGCAGGAGGGATTGTGGTGGGCAAAGAGAAAGTGTGGTGTTTGGCGTATGCGGATGACCTGGTGATTGTAGCGAATGACGAGAGAGGGATGAGAGAAATGATAAGAATTGCAGAGAAGTATATGAAGAGAAAAAAGTTGGAAGTAAATGTGGAAAAAACCAAGATAATGGTTTTCAGGAAAAGAAGAGGGAAGGCAAAAGAAAGTGAATGGAAGTGGAACGGGAGCATAATAGAGCAAGAAAGAGAATTCAAATATTTAGGGTATGTATTTAATGAAAGAAACACAACGAGAGCGCATGTAACAGAACTGGTTAAAAAAGCAAATAAGGTGGTACGAATGGTCTGGGGAATAGGAGAGCGAAAGTTTGGGCATGATTTTAAGAGGAGGGGAATGATGTTTGATAGTTTAGTGAAGAGTATGTTGATGAATGGGGCAGAAATATGGGGGTGGGAAGAACAAGAGGAAGTGGAGAGAGTACAGGAAAAGTATTTCAAGTGGGTGCTGGGCGTGGATAGAGAGACACCGGGGTATATAATAAGAGAAGAAACGAAAAGGAGCAAGTTGAGAGTGGAGACTGGTAAAAGGGCGGTGAAATTTGAGGACAGAATGGGAGAAAGATTGGACTGCATGATATTACAGGAGTGTTGGAAGGAGAAAAGGAGAGAAAAAGAAGAATGGAAAGAAAGACAAAAATACTATGAGAGAAATGGGTACGCATGGGAAGACATAGAACGACGCAGAGAACAAGGGAGATGGATGAATGGAGCGATGTGCGAGAGAGATAGAGATATAGATATACAAGAGAGAAGAGCACGGATAAAAGAATCAAGGTATAATGCAAAGTATAAGGATATCATATGTGCGGGGCTACCAAGTTATTTGAACAGAGTGAGTGCGAAAGAAAAAAGAATGATAGCGAGATTTAGATGCGGGAATGAGGAGAGAGAAAACAGATTCTGGTTGGAAGAGGAAGGGAGAGTATGCAGAGTATGTGGAGAGGCAAGAGAGACGATAGAACATATGTTGAGAGAGTGCGAGGGGATGAGAGAAGAGGAACGGGAAAGAAAATGGATATTGAACGAAAGGGGAACAGGACTAGAATGGATGAGGGAAGTAGAGAGGCAGAGGGAAATAAGGAGAGGGGAGGGAAGAGAAGACAAAAGTGGAAGATTAAAAAGAGAAGAAGGATCTTAATTTCATTTTAAATATTTTTGTATATATAATTATATTGTAAGGGCAGGGCTCATTACAAGCCGAAAGGCAAAGTAATAAAGTATTCTATCTACTTGAATCTTTTTTTGGATTGTTGGAACCTCAACACGTACCTAAGGATCTGGTGTTTTTACAACCTCCCATTTTTTCAAATGTAGTGTGAGTATAGGTTGAAAATTCGCATTACACAAATGATGATAAACGTGATTTTTTTTAGAAGAGTATTATGTAGCTCCAAACGTAAAAAAATCAAATCCTATAGGTTTATAGCAGAAAAACTAAAACCATTACTAATTACGTTAAGATATTAAGCAGCCGAACATTTTAGACATTTGACCTATGCCTCCTTATTAATGAATTGAAGAATGAAATATTAAAAATTAGGTATAAGTACCTATATTTATTATTTTTGACATACATTCTATACGGTAGCACCTACCGGTTCCCAAGCACTCCTAATGATATACTTAATTGTTTAAAATGGAAATAAAAGCTTTACGATAGCTAAATTTATGGATAATTGTACGTTTGAGACCATCTAAGTTGTAATAAAATGCCATTGTGGATTCAAATTATGATAAAATCCAATTATACACAAATCAGAACAACTCGTTTGTATATAATATTGACTGATAAAAGCGAAACCGTGTAATTCGAACCGGCCCTGAGGAGTGCCGCCGAAACGTGGATGGGCGCCGCGCGCCCAAGATGAATGAACGCCAATAAATCAAACAGTTAACAAATTGCCAAAGCCAAATAAATAAATTAGCTTTGAAATTTACGATGTCAAATTAAAGGTTTGAATTATATGTTTAAAAATAAAAAATAATAGGTCAGTATATTGCGTGTTTACAATGCAATTAACCAGAAAAAATTATCTTAATGACTTCTTTTATTCCTCTCCATTGATAGATCGTCGGGCGCAAAGGTCGCGGAAAAATCGTCCGGGCGATCACGCGTCACGATTCAATTAATAATTTTTCGTTGATGTCACTCTTGGTTTTAGAACTGGCGATAACCCCTGACGATGATAATTTCTGTTGCAGACACCCGCTGTTTCCCCTGCTGGCCCTGATTTTCGAGAAATGCGAGCTGGCGACGTGCACCCCCCGGGAGCCCGGCGTGGCGGGGGGGGACGTCTGCTCCTCGGAGTCCTTCAACGAAGACATAGCCGTTTTCTCAAAACAGGTAAGCGACCCTATTTACATTTGATATCCGAACTTGGCCTTATCAGTTTGATTAGCTTATCGCGTTCGATAAACACGAAAACACATGTAAAACATCTCTAGAATTTATATTATACTCGAAATAGCGATAAGGCTACACGCATTGAATCGCTTATGGGCTAGCTGAGGCCACTTCACGCGCCTGTTTGCTTCTGGTGGCCAGCTGCTTTGTCTTTGCAAGAAAAACGTGTATTGATGAAATGAAAAAACAATTGTAATCTACTGCCCCCTACGACACATTTTTCAAATTAAAATTGTTTTTTTTATTTTACTGGTTGCCCCCCTCATGCACGTTAAATATGTAAAAAAGCAACGCCTTGTCAAGGTGCTTCAACTTGGACTTTAAATGTTTGATTAATTTATGTAACCGTTTGATTTCATCATTTTCTTTTCCCAGAGCTGTATTAGGAAATATTTAAAAAACTATGACTTAAAATTAACGATTACAAAGCCACATTGGTTTTAGATAATTTTGTGTAAAAAATGTTGGAAGTGGATAAATTCTACGGCTTGGGAGCAGTTGTAAAATGGGTGACACAAAAATTAAGCAAAAATTGCAAGAAAGATTTTTTAAAATTTGGTATTGTTTTTAAATACACTTGAACACTTGAACAAATACTGGCAAACTTTTGACAATGATTGATTAAGGGATTACCCATGAGTCTGCTCCCCAAGGTACGAAAGCGTAGAAGGTCCACATCACTTTTTATTTTATAAATCACAGAAGAAAAAGAAAAAGCTATTATATAATTAAGAAGTGTTTTGGCGCCCTCTACCGGAAGAATGGTCAAATGGACATAAGAGAAGCGAGGGCAACTCACTATCAAGCCCGCGACCTTCAAGTTTATTTTATAATTCAAAGAAGAAACTGTTAATTAGCCATAATTTACTTATAAAACTATAAATTAGTCATAATTCATAGAAAAAACGGCAGCAGAGAAGCGGCTGGAACCTCCCCAACGCGTGGGTCTTTGATTTCAGGGACTTCTGTTTAAGATTCTAAAGTTGATATGCCTAAATGGCACTTCCCGTTGACCAATTGCTCCCAAAAGCCTTTCAGCTCTTCAACGGGTCACCTCACCTCCACTTACCAAATTTTTAAATGCGAATAAATTTTGTCTCATTTAAAACCAGAAATTGAAGACCTTTCTGATGGTGACCTCGATAGTGACAATAAATCTTTCAAAAACTTGTTTTGGATGGGTAAACTAGAGAATAATTTTAAATTTCGAAATTGGTGTGCCAAAACGGCACTTTCCGTGGGCCGATTGAATCCAAAATTTGTTCACCTCTTCGACGTGTAATACAATCCCCTTGTGCAAAATTTCAGCCAAATCGGTTCAGGGGCTTGGGCGGTTCCGCGATTTTAAAGTCCGATAAAAATCAAATTTTTTTTTATTTTTGGTCAAAAGGGCACTAAGAGTGAATGTATTTTTAGAAGCAGAATTTGAAGGCCTTTCCTATCGTGACGTGAAAAATGGGGGTTTGCATTTAAAATTTAAAAGTTGATGTGCCAAAATGGCATTTCTGGTTGCACGATTGGCTCCAAAAGCTTTTCAGATCTAAGTTGGGTTATCACATGCACACGTACCAAATTTCAGCCAAATCGGTCGAGTAGTTGGGGCTGTGGCGTGTTTACGAACGAACGTACGAACGTACGTACGTACATACATACAGACACATTTTGAAAACCACAGAAAAACGTACAGATCCGGTCTTATCTCGAATTCGAAAATTTTAGTGATTGCAGTAACCTCCCTTTTTTTTAAATTATGAAGTGGAGTGGGTAGGTTAAAATTGTGAATTACCTATAATTCACAGAAAAGACTGTGAATTAGTCATAATTTACAGTTACAACTGTGAGTTAGCTATAATTCACAGATAAAACTATGAATTAGCTATAATTCGTAGATAAAACTGTCATAACTCCCAGTTTTTTTTGTGAATTGTAATTCATAGTTTTATCTGTTATTCCAGTTTTTTCCGTGAATGATAGCTAATTCATAGTTTTATCTGTTAGTTATAGCCTATATTATTACCAATAATTCACAGAAAAAACTGTGAATTAGTCATAATTTACAGCTACAACTGTGAATTAACTATAATTCACGGATAAAACTATGAATTAGGTATAATTCACAGAAGAAACTGTGTATTTATAGATAATTTATTTATTTATCATTATTTAGTTATATACAATAAAAAGTGATGTGCCCCTTCTACGCTTTCGTACCAAATTGACCCGTGAAGTCAGATTTTAAAGAAAGACACGTTAGTCTGTAAGCAAGTAAAATGTTGAGTTGCAAAGTTTATTAATCATTTAGTTGCAATTGCTAATTACTTATTTGACTGTAGTGTCAAACAAAAGCCCTGATTTGAAGTGGTATTATTGCACAAAAATTGTCTTAACCAATGAGTACCTAATAGGAAGTATGTTCCTCGAAATTATTTTGAAATTTCAAATCTGCGATTTTTGGTTTAAAAATGAGTTCGCCGTAAGCTTCAAATCCTCTCTGAACAACATCAATAATATCTGCAATTAGACTGCCATCATTACTTATAACAGTGTTCTAAAATGTTAGCTTGTCAAGCGTTGTTCTTTTATAAATCCGACTGCTTTTTGCCCAGTTTCTTCTCGCTTAATTTCCAATCAAGCAAATTTTTATTGAAAACTACCATTTCCGGAAAAAGTGGGCCTTTAATGTATATAATATTTATCCCCGATTAAAAAGTCAGAATTGAGCCTATAATGGTACCTATATGGTTTTTATTTTATAGAGTTTTATGACCCATTTTTGGAGCTATTGTTACTTCAGTATCCTGTAGAATCATGAATGTTTGTTCCATCAGGTTTATCATAAATAAAAACGCATTGATCATTCAAGTTCAACTACTGTTCACAGTTTTCCATCTTGAAATTCTGTAGGTACCTCCCCTAGCACCTCTAATATTTTAGATCCCCCAAAGTGAGAAAAAGTCCAGTATGGAAAAATACCTAATAAAATCTGAAAATATCTCCCCATAAAGTGAAGTTTGACGCCCACTCAGTAAGAGTTGTAAAAAGAAAATAAGAAGCCCCAAACAATCGACTGATAATAAGTAGTAAGTAGAAAGGGAAGTAAAATTAAATAAAAAAAAATGCAGCAGAGAAGCGGCTGGAACCTCCCCATCGCGTGGATCTTTGTATTCTGTGTAGATAGTAGTCAATTCAACAGAATTTTTTTAATCCTTGACTAATTTCGCAATTTTCTGACAAATATGTCATCCACTGTCAGCCCGCTCCCTTTTAATGAGAAAGAATTTTTTCTCTATTTTCCACTGAAATGGCAGAAACTGTGAACACATTTTTAGAACCAGAATTTGATCGCCTTTCTAATGGCGACATAAAAAAGGAGGTCTTGTATTTAAAATTTTAAGTTGATATGCTTAAATGGGACTTCCCGTAGGCCAATTGCTTTCAAAAGCCTTTTAGATCTTCAGCGGGTCACCCAATCTCCATGTACCAATTTTCAGCCAAATCGATTCAGTAATTTGGGCTATAATGTATTTTTACTGTTATTATGAAATTTCGATTTTTTGAACCAAACAGCGCTAAATGCGAATTAATTTTGTCCTATTTAAAACCAGAATTTGAAGACCTTTCTGATGGTGACAATAAATCTTTCAAAAACTTGTTTTTAATGGTCAAATGAGAGAATAATTTTAAATTTGGAAATTGGTGTGCCAAAACGGCACTTTCCGTGAGTCGATTGAATTCAAAATTTGTTCAGCTCTTCGGCGTGTAATACAATCCCCATGTGCAAAATTTCAGCCAAATCGGTTCAGGGGCTTGGGCTGTACCGCGATTTTAAAGTCCGATAAAAATAAATTTTTTTTAAATTTTTGGTCAAAAGGGCACTAAGAATGAATACACTTTTAGAAGCAGAATTTGAAGGTCTTCCTAATGGTGACGTGAAAAATGGGGGTTTGCATTTAAAATTTAAAAGTTGATGTGCCAAAATGGCATTTCCGGGTGCACGATTGGCTCCAAAAGCTTTTCAGATCTAAGTTAGGTTACGAGATGCCTATGTTCCAAATTTCAGCCAAATCGGTCTAGTAGTTTTGGCTGTGGCGTGATCACAAACGAACGTACGTACGTACGAACGTACAAATGTACGTACGTACATACACACCGACACATTTTAAAAACCCCTTTTTTGGGTTCCTGAGACCTCAAAACGTGAAGATCTGGTGGTATCTCAAATTCGAAAATTTTAGTGATTGCAGTAACCTCCCATTTTTTTTAAATTGTGATGGGGTTGGGGAGGTTAAAATATCGGTAACCGCTTTTTAAGAAATTATTGTCGTCAATTGCATTTGCAATTCTCTGGAATTAAAATGGAATTATTTGGAATTAACAAAGAACTGATTGGAATTAATGTTTTATTCTTTGAGGCCGAGAGTTTTTGGAACCAATTATTGTCAAATTGTTGAACGTTGATAACGTGGCACAACGAAAGTTCCATTA
The DNA here is from genome assembly GCA_963924575.1 of Pycnomerus fuliginosus. NCBI lineage: Eukaryota > Metazoa > Arthropoda > Insecta > Coleoptera > Zopheridae > Pycnomerus > Pycnomerus fuliginosus. The sequence continues at coordinate 41,447,905 of OZ004617.1, read as the reverse complement.
ATTCACTTTGAATTCCACGAATTTCGTAATTTCGTATAATTCCTAGTTAATTCCAAAATTCCGGAATCAATCCGTCCGATGTAGGTACGACTAATTTTACTAGTGATAACTGACAGGTAATACTCAAATTTTTTTTTCATACTTTGAAATTTTTTTATACCGAGTAAGAAATGAATTAAGATTGTACCTTCGCGACTTTATGTCTCATAATTTAAGACCGTCACACATTCACATAATTTTTTGAATTTGCATTAATGGAATTAAACTGGAATAATTAATAGTTATTTATGATATAAGTGTTAAAAGTGGTATTTTATTTTGTGAGAAGGGAAGTTTAGGACACGACGCGCAGCGGAGTGGCCCATCCCTATATAAATAACTTTTACACAGAATTTGAAAATAAATTCAAAGGGGCTTTTTGTCCGAAATTGTATTTTTTCAAAAAAATGCTACCTACTAAGGTTTTCGGCCCGGTCAACAACTATCGAATCCAATAATCAAATTATCTAGTTACGTAGGTACATCGATGTCAAAGTTTAGACGCCTACCAGATTTCAGCCAAATGGGCTCAGTAGTTGCGCTATAACATTAGACAGACACCCATTTTTCAAAAACCATAGTTTCTTAGGCACTCATCAGGACACTAAAACGTAAATATTCGATGTTTTTAACGATTAATTTTTTCAACCGATTTTAGTAACTTGCTGCGCTAGAGCGTAGAAGTTAAAAATGCGGTGTATACATTAATTCAATTCAGTTAATACGCAGCAACCAAGCGCTTTCATATCGCCTTTATTCATAAAAATTATTAAAAATCGTGAGCGTATAATATGCATCCTCCTTTGCCGACTTAAAAATATATTGGAAATTCGTGAAAAATCTGAAAAGTAAACAATATTTTTGGAAGTGTAATTCAAATGACAAGAAAAACAAAAATTTAAAGAAAACTGTAGGCCCCCTTTCAAGGTCAGCAGGCACGCCCCCCGTTTAACAGACTTCAAAAATATATTAAAAATTAGTAAAAAATCTAAAAAAATAAATAAAGAACACTGGAATTCGAAAAAATGGACCGATCCCCTTTTACGACCAATCTCCCAGCCTCGGCCGCTCATGGCACTCAAGCGCGAGCTATAAATAAAATTTCCCATAAACAAGAACCTTTTTGCATGTCATTGCATTTACATCAGCCTCCATAGCGATCAACGTTTAAACAGATTAAACCACTCATTCGCGATCTGAAAAAAGATAATTAATATATCATAAGACATGAATAAGTCAAAACATGTAAATCCCACGTCCATTATTGCGCGTGTATCCATCCGTCCATTTTTGCAGAAACCTAATTAATTAATGCCGTAATTATTGTAATTTCATTCAAATAGTATGCTCGGCGAAGATTAATTTTATTTAAATGCGCTTGATTAAATGTTAGTTTTGGATGATTATGGGTGTCGTGTGTCGGAAAATGGTGGAATGGGTGGGATAAATAATTTATCCGGACACGTACGGTTCGGGACGTTGGCAGACGTACGGCTTAATGACGGCCACAAATCATGGAAAGTGTTTGTTTTTATTTTCGTTTGAATTATTAAGAGCTGCGAGAATAAATAAATTATCGTAATTGCGGTGATTAGGCGACAACAGTGGTTTTAGGTTGGCAGCGGTGGTTAAATGTCACCGTTTAGGGATTTTTTCTTCACGCAGGAATTAGCCTGCCTGGTAACTTCTAGTAATTTATTTTTGCGAATAACTTATAATTATAAAGCTGGCATTATGCTTGACTAGTTTATTGTAGGTATTGTATAGTTGGTCATAGTTCATAAATAAAGTTGACAGTGGAAATGTCTACTTGTATTCTTCTGATGCTGCATACGTCTAGTAACTTAATTTCACTAGGTTGGCATACTTACAACAGAAGTTCCACTAAACCAACAATAAACTGAAATCGCTATTTTATGAAGAATTAACGTATGATGCTTTTCAGGTTGGCAACAATGAATAATTACAATCGATATGATAGTGCAAACATATTGATTACTTTAAATACTTTATACGAAGGACAATCAAAGCCATTATAAGCCACTGTTGCCAACGTACTGTATACTATTACGTTTACTTACAATATAACAATCGATTCATGAATTCAAAATGAGAAACATAAATTTTACTCTACGGTTCTACCAAAGTTTGGTGAAGAGAAAGTTCGTTTTGTCAACTATCAGTAATTAGGTAAAAAGGGAATATCTCTGGAACACATGCAATAAATTTAGTAACGGTTTCTAATTTATTGCAAAAAATTGGCAATCCGGGAGACGGTAGAAACTTTTACTTTTTCATAGAATTTGTAATTGTAGCAATTAACATTTTGAAAATAAAATGTCACATTGTGAAGAATTAGAGCAGGTTGAACGGATGGGAGAATTATAATAGGATATGATAACACGTGCAGTGTGTAGTGCGTAAAACATCCCCGAGTCAATCGACCAACACGCAAACTGCACAAATGCAAACTGACCGCTCTCCGGGGGTTTGCATTTAATTTTTTAAAGTTTATATGTCAAAATGGCACGTCCTGTGAGCAGATTTAGCCCAGGACCTTTTCCGCTCTTCCAAAATTCGATTTTCCATCAATTTTAGTAAGTGCTCCGCGGAAGCGCAGAAGTTAAAAAGTAAATGGATAACGCCAGTAATATGAAATAAATGTCTGCAGAATGCATAAATGTTGTCAATCTGATATGATTAGGAAACTGTTTGGTGTTTTGCCAACTGTAGGCAATTGTCAAATAACTTAATACAAAAAGCGGCGTTGTCAAATTGCCAATAAAATTACAACTTACTCCTTTTCAATGTTTATTCAACAGTTTTGCTAACTTTTATTCTAAATTTATATTTCTCACTAATGTAAGAAGACCGTTATCCAATAATAGCAGAAATTAGGTAGGTATATAAAACTAAACAAAAATCCTAGAACTTGAATTGTTTTTGTTTGTGTTGGCAGCTGACGCAGCTGAAATATTAAAAGATCCTAAGAGTGTTTCCTTATCGAATGAATATGTCGCACCTATTTGGTGTAATGCGACATTTCCTGAAGTGGATATACAGTTCATGAAGTGTATCTGTACAAGTATATGTACCTACAAAATTTTGTACAGTTCGTGAACTGAAGACGTATTTTTTACAGATGATCTGTTTTTTAATTTTACAACATGTGCGCAAAAATCTCTTCCAGTTCATGAACTGAAAAATTAGCGTTGCCTGATGCTGTTCCAGCGGAATATTTCAGCAAAATTATAGAGGTACTATTCTGGAAGGAATAACACTTTGGATGGCTTTTGTGTTTGAATAGTGTAAGTAGGTACACTATTCTACACTATCTAGTTACTAGAACTGCATCAGGGAACACAAATTTTCCAGTTCATGAACTGAGCGATATTTTTCGTCCACGTACCGTAAAATTACAAAATTGCAGCACCTCTAAAATGCATTTCCAGTTCACGAACTGGACAAAATTTTGTCCAGATGCTGTAAAATTTAAAAAGTGCAGTATAGGAACCTATCCGGAACAACTTCATGAACTCCATCCGCTTCGCGAAATGTTGAATTACACCAAATGGGTATGACAAATACAAAAGCACTTACCAGTCCTACCACAACTACAACCTCCCCACAACCAACACAAAAATGGAAGGTTACTACAATCACTTCGAAATTCGAAATTGAGATAACGTTTCGAAGTGGTTTTTAATACCAATCTGCCAAAGTAGCAAAAATAATTTAAGAAAATGTATAGTTGCGCAGTTGAATTTATATCAAAAAAATAACTTTGACGTGTATTCGCCATTTTGAAAATTGTTTCTTGACCGATTTCTTCGATATTTTTGAAAATCTAGGGTAGCCGTGACTTCACTTTTGGGCAAGTATCACACATGTTCTTGTCTCAAAAAAATTCCCGATTCCGGATCCGTTGAGAAAAAATTATGATTCCATTTGAAAAAACAAACTTAGGACCATTTCCGATTAAACCGGAAGTGAAAAAAAATCTGAGTGCACCGTTAGATCCGCATCAAACGAAATAAATCGAACTGTCGCGAGGAATTTTGGCAGAAATCAACGATAAAAAAATTGTGAATTTTATTCCATACTTTACACTCGCACTGTATATACCTCTATGTGAGCAAGATTCCTCGAAAAATGCTGAACGGATTGTCATGAAATTTGGTGTTGATGTTGAGTGGTGACCTGTAGAGGAGCTTAGTTTTTTTTGCTTTCAATTGGCAAATGGCAAGTGCCTTTTTGGCATAACAGCTTTGAAATTTGAAAGGCCAATTTTGTTCCCAAAAATATAAATAAAAGTTCATATACCTATTACCTAAATTGTTATTTCTATTTAACAATCAAAGGCGGTAGGTGCATTTGACTGGTTGAGGGCCGTAAGATGAAAATTTGACCTATCGTGCAAAAACATAGGTACTTATTTAAATACCTACTACCAACCTGATTTGATTAATGAAAGTGGTTACAGTCTTAAACAGCTTTGCCAACCGGAATGTTCTATACCTATGTACAAACTGTCTACTTAAGTAGGTACGGAAAAGGCACAAACACTTTGGTAAATCGAACTGAATCGGGTTGATCAATAGCAGAAAATGGATATCAGTACAATGAATATTGTTTATAATAAAGTTAAATTATTACCAACCAACATGATGAAAAATTTGTAAAGTGCCAACAGTTTTAAGCCAACTGCAAATTAATGATAAATCTCGATGCCCACTTGCACGACTTCTGGTTAACTTTAATCAGCGATTCGATTCCATAGTAGGTAACGATTGTTGCAAGAATAATGGTTTCTATGGAGTCGAGCCGCTGATTAAATTTAACCAGAAGTGGGTATAAATACATTGTTGTTGCCAATAAAAATTAAGTACAAATTTCGAGTAGATATGTTATAGGAAATGAAACAGTCTGTTGTCAATAACCCATAAAGTCGGTAGCAGTTCTACCAACTGTAAATAGAATTTTCCCTGTAATTCGGAAAAGGTGTCGTTTAATGGAGTACCGTAAAGTATTTCCAGAAAAGAGTTAATACCCGAGCGTGCCATATAATTTACGATCCTTTAAGGGCGCTATAAACCGGAGATGGCTAATCCGAATAGTTTTAAAAATCAGTGGGTAGTATATTTTTAAGCCGGGACAGATGTGTTTCTGGGAACAGCATAGGAGGGTAGAGAGAGTGCAGTGAACCTTCAAAACGGCACATCCAACCCTCCTCAATAGTCAAAAGAGTCTTTCACGGCAACCTTGAGACCTCTCTCCGAACACATGCCTGCGTTCAGAAACTCGAGATCCGAATTCCACAGACGAAGCGTTTTGAGGGCCACAAAAACGGGGCCTGGATGTGGTATTAATGGGAAGAAATTAATATCGGCTGGCGAGGAAAAAAATGCCGGAATTCGATACGCTCGCTCTTTTGTTTTTAATCAGAAACATCTTCGACTATTTATAAACGAGCCGAGGGGTATAAATATTCGTGTTAATCATGGACGAGGTTGCCAAGAGTGCGTCAGACCAGACAAATGTCCATTTTTACGAAAACTTTGTATAAATAGGTGATTGTTACGTGAAAATCACCAATTTTCAAATGTCGAACCGATTAACTCTTGGTTGACAGACGAGGATTAGACGGAGCAAAGTCACCGGGCAATCACCACAATGGGCACCACCTAGGTGGAGATTAACGTTGCTCATTTCGACGGGGCACCGCGGGGGACTCTGACGTCAGGATATTGAACGGCACTCGAGCACACCAAAAAATTACCAACAATAACAGCACGCCAGTTATCGGGGACGCATCTCCAACACAATGACGAGTACAGGGGGGCCCCGGACCAACACAATGCCTCTTACACGTATCGCCACGGCTAAGAGCGTGTTCTGTATGCACAATAATGGATACCTGGCGTTTACGCTTCACCTAGGTCTAAACGATTACGACAACTGACAGTCTCTGGGATATCTGCATAACAATCCTCATCGCCCATTAACTTCACGATGGAAGCTGCTTGAAACAACAACTAAACTAGTCTTCGGGTGAAAGCTCTTTTTCCAAACATAAATACGTTGTTTGTGGCTAAGAAAAAACTTGAAAATCTATTTTCGAGATGTTTTCCCAGCCTGCGATAATTTTGACTGTGTTTTGTATGAGCTTCACGTGTTCGTGCCAGAGTCATCCTCTCGGACACGGAAGCTGCTAGTTTCGTCAAATTCCCGTCGTCTCCGATCGGTTTGTTTAGTCTTTAAAACGCTCCCAAATGTCAGCTCTCTCTCAGAACATAAACAGTGTTAATAGCCTCAGTACTTTTTGTTCTTACACCACAACAACGGCGGAATTGTGTGCGCGGTGTTTATCTCTCATTTTGTAATTACATTGGGGGTAAGTCCCCCGTCGCAACAGGAAATCGGCTTCCCCCCGGTTTAGCAGCTGAACGTGTAAATTTGCCTAACTGTATTTATTTATTCCTCTATTATAATTCGTTAGCGCATTCAAATTCATACCCCCGATTTATCCGAACAAACAGGGATGGGGTGGCCCCTAATTATAAAGTCAAAATCCCATCATCGCCGGGGCCGATTACACCGGGAAAAAATTAGCGCCAACGTTAAAGCAACATCAAACGGTGCTTCGTTACGTGGAATGCACGCCCGGCTCGTGAAAGCGCCGTAAAACGACCCCGTAATGGTTATGGGGCCTTCTTAGACCCTTGCAAGGGTCGACCAGGGTGATTCACAACCTAATGCCTTTCCTATTATTGTTATTCATCGTCTGATTTGATTACGAGATGAGAAATTTACATTTGGGTGAATTATACGATGCACCATGACAACGTCATTGCATTTTACATGAAAAATTGACATCTCGGTGCATCACACGACGTTCTAGTGGAAAGCTTACATTTCGATGCATTGTTCGACGCATCCGGTATAATATACTGCGATTCGTGTAGGGACGCGATTTCGGCGCATCATATGGCAACTGGCAACGTCATCGCGTTTTACATGAATTTCTTGAATTGCCGCTCCCCTGCGACGGCTAATGGCCCTACAATAATAACACAAATGATAAGTACAAGCGATAATAAAATGGCAGGTAGCTTCATTAGATAATAGCCGGAGCTGTTTAGATCCTCCGCTGTTGATAACCCAACGAAAGCACTTCAACATGTTCCCTTAATGCATAACGCGCCCAATTTATTCTCCACGCCGAAATCCCCAAAAATTCCCAATTTAGATGGTTCCGATAAAAAAAACACAATTAAAATAATTACCGACACCTGCTAGAACTCATCTCGAAGACGCAAAACGCGGGAATCTCAAGACGAACCCACTTAACGATGATTTTAATTGCCGAATTATGTTAATTAGGGATCGATTGGGGAACAGAGGGATACATGCGAAATTTAATTGGGTCGCTGGTGGTTTCTTTCGGGTAGTTTTTCCGTCGAATTGCCGTAATAAAAGCTCTAAACATAGTTAATTCATGTTTAATTGTCACGGTTTAATGATCAACAACACAAGTTACATAATGGTGGAGTAGTGTTTTAATTAAACTTGGGGTCTATTTCGTTTTTTATTGATTATTCCTCACATAAAAGCTGTTGGAAATGTGTTTAGTTCTAGCCAAGTGTAATTACAAAAACTACAATGGAATTTATGATTGACGAGGTATTGTTAAATCCTTAGGGACATTCAAAAATGGCAATGCTGAAGCAATAGATAATTGATTCCTACTTCTTAGAGTAAGTAGGTACCTACTTCCTATTTCACCAAAATTGTGGTTAGAAAAACTAAAGCCAAGTTAACTGAACAGTTCTGCAGTAGCACCAAACCTACAAACAATATTATTGCCAGCTTGAACAAGAAATGAATCTTTGTTAAACACAAACAAATACTGTTTTGTAAGCGCTGAGCACCTTCCAGCCACTCACCTGGAGGCAAAATTTAGCAATCTCCAAGCTAATCTATAAACATTTTTTCTCACAGCTCCTAATGGTTTGAACATTTCCATAATAGAGCCACGCCCATTTCACACAAACAGGCGTAAGCTGACAGAGACCGGACCTGACCTTTAAGGAAGATTAGCGAAATAGGTACTTGCTAATGCTGAAAAAACTTCATACTTTCTATAAACCCGGGTTTAAGCATTCGTAGGACACGGTCTTCGATGTATCCTTATCGGAAAAGCGGGGCTAATAAAAAATCACCGCTTTGTAGACCCGTTTAGCGTTTTACGGCCGAGTAATTGAAAGATATAGCGCATTAATTATTTATGTATCATTGGTTAATGGGTAAAACGGTCTGAGACTAATCAGCTTTATACGTGACTAATATTAATGGTCTTTGAGACACCGTGTGGAAAGCAACAAAGTAATAAAAGTGCGACATAAAGATTACTTTTATCGAAATATGTAAATAATTGGGTGGAATACAAATAGCGCGCTGTAAATTTCGGAGGCTTCTTCTACCTGTGATTTACGATTTTTTCCCACAGATTCATGCCTACCTGCAAAAAATCGTGATGTCATCTTATCGGTAAATACATTCATCAGTGCTTTAATAAGTCGTCAGAATCATGGCAATAAATATTAGGTAACTAGTATTGTTAAACCAAGCAAAATTCCTGTTTTTTTTAACCCTAATCAGCTGTGCTACCTGAGCCCTATTATCCAGGAAAGTTTCGCGCCAATTTGTTATCGTTGGGCGAGTTTCAATGGACGAGAACAATGCAAAGACCTGACCGGACACAATTAAAAAGTACAAATTAATTCGGGGCGAGTGTTTGTCGCCGTTTTGTGGAGTTAACAATCCGAGGATCGCTTTGAAAGGGCACCATGGGGATGCTCTCAATGGAATTTTCCACTAAAGAGAACTTTCATAAGTGTTTTAGAATCGCTCGTCTTTTATTCATAAGTGGTAGCAGCTTACAAGAGGGTTAACACTTCTCCTGCTTGTTTTATGCGAGGGTTGGGCGATCTGGTAACAAAATATTTATGCGGCCGCTCTCTAGGTTACATCATAATTCTGGAATTATTCGTTAAGGGCAGGTGCTGATGGACACAATGGGACTACCCTGGCCTTACCTGACCTGGTTTACCATCTTGTGTTCTGTATAATGCCTCAAAACAAAAATTCCCTTAACTGTAAAATGGGGCGAAAGTACTAATAAACAAATATAGGTATGTATGTAACTACCTTTTTTTGCACAATTATAACAATTATAACACGAAATCAATGTAGGCCAGGCGATATTAGGTGGGATCACTAATAGTAGAATTGAAACCGCTTGTCATTGTGACGTGACTGACACTTTTCTCACAAATAACGACATACATGTTTATCATATTCGACAATAGTTTTCTGGCGTCTATTCAGCAAAGCTTTACTGCGCAAGCTCTAACTTTTCGGATGAACTCCCTAAAATCACTGAATTAGGGATTATTTGTCGGCACAGTTTAAAAATGACACTATTGACATTTGCTTAGGAATCATTACCATGTTCATTATCCATTATCCGTAAAGCTTCACTATAATAAATTGTAGTCTCTGAAAACAAATCACAATCACGTTATCCTAAACCCTGCAATTTCCTAGCATCAAAGGCAGAGTCAAAACACTGCACAACACACAGGTGAGATGGCAGCTGTCAAGGCTTCAGATGCAACGTTGACACTTCATAGCTACTCTATCCCCACTCCTCTCCGTGTATTAGTAAGACATAAAAGATGAAACATTTAGCGTCTTCTGAACAGAAAACTGTTACTGGGCATATTGAAGCTTCAACCAATTAGGTATTTTTTAAGAATAGGTCGCGCTAATCGGTGAATTCGATGAGTAAAAAATGGACACTCTCAATACGGCACTCCTAATACAGCCACAGGACGACAGGATGACACTGGACGGCACTGCTCTTTGAAAGTCTTTTAAATTTGAACGAAACGTGAGTGTCATGTTTATTGGTTTGTTTAACTATAGCATGCAAAATCCCTATATTTTTGTGCGGCGTTGCCACCCGATACTTCTTTAGAATCTTGAGGGCTTTTCTTCTTGATGTGATACAAAAAATGAGGGTTTGCATTTCAAATTCCAAAGTGGATGGTTTTTGAATTTTGATATAAGAATTGATCTTTTCATAAAGTCAAGCGACATCTAGTGAAAATACTTCCAATATAGGTGCCAAAGCAGGATTCAGAACCTATGTCGAATTCGTTACGATCACTGTTAATTTTTATGACAACTAAACTGTTGGTTATCACAATTTTACTGTTTCTGTTACGACATTATTACCATTATGCTATCTTACATTTATGTGATATCTTGAAAAAATTATAAGAAGGTTCCTAAGTAAAAGTCGGTAATTTTGTAAAAACTGACTTTTTAATAAGGTGAATTGTTGCCAATGACTAACGTGACCGGTCTAGCAGAATATGGGGCTTTAAACATTTTGGTATTCATACACAAAGTCCACCGAAAGTACAGATAGGTACCTACTAACTTTAGTGCCCTGTCCTGTATAATGCGCCGGAACAACGATTGACCGTCAACGCCGCTTTTTACTTTCTTCGTGAGCAATGAAGTAGCTCTCGTTTCAAATCAGGGGTGTTGTTATATAATTTGGGCGTTTCATCCAAATGGTATAATCTTATGACAACTGCAATTACGGGTCCTTTTGCCATTAAGTTGTCGTCATGGCGTCACCTAGCACCTTCCCAGCGAAACGACCGCCAAGAAAATGTCTATAATTATAATAAAAACTGGATAAAAAGCGGTTGGGGCACGTGGACGAGGGGCGGTACGCGACCTCCGTCTAATTACATCTTTGCGTCCGATCCAGCTTTATCGAAGCCGTCCGATCAAGCTCCCTCACTTTACCGATTTTCCGGATGGTTAATTACAAAATTCCTCGATATGCAAAATAACGGGTGTTTTTTTTTCAATTAGCGAAATGGTTATAAATTTCAACGACGAGTACCGTAAAACGAGCGACCACAAACAGGTCGTCAATAAGTCTTTTATATTCCGATTACGAGACTTACAAGTTTCTAGAAATCTCGACGCCCATGCTGCAACGGTACTACCCATCTCATCGAATTGCATTTGGCTTATCAGATTCAGAAAACATGTTCCATAATCGAAAAGAAGTACTCAATTAACATAAGTTGGTCGTTTTGAATACAAATTTGCGAGAATATGGGGTATCTGTTCGCATGTGAAGCTCCGGCTCAAACCCTTTGATTTGATTTCTAGTAGGTGGCTTTTTTAAGGTCCACAATTACGAAAACAGAGATTAAATTAGAATAACGACGCCGTTCTGGTCCACGACCCACGGAGAAACAATGAATTTAATTAAACGACACAAACAGGAGAGTTTGTAGCTGGTTCTCATCCCGAAGAATGGGAGGGTCGTGCGTTGCGACATATGGTACGATAGTTCGTGATTTTTGCATTAGAAACCCAGTGGTGCGTAGCACTCCCATTGTGCCAAGCTGCTCAGTTCGCTGCCGTGATCCTCAGGGGTCCGCATACACAACCAGCCTGGCAACTTTCTCGAAATTCAGCCCGTCCTTGGCCAAAGGGTTTCTGCCCTTCAAAATCACCTGCCAGTAATTTATGGCGAGCTTGTAAAATAATTTAACTGCAAGACATATTTATGGTCGGAGGACCTTCCAGGCGATTTTTGATGGAATTCCGTGCAACACATGCACGGGACTATTTTTACCAGTGTTTACTTATCGGGACAGTTGTCTCGCACTTTCAACACTCCGGTAAAAGCCAATCACTTCGACAGATGTCGTGAACCCTATAATTAGAAACTGTTAGTGTTTTACGAGCCGGCCGACATTGTCCTTCTTTTCACGAATTCGCAGCGAATTATAAATGCGCTATTAAGTCACCCGATAAAGCTAATTGCCGTACAGGCTATTTATATACAAACAAGCGCTCATCTCGACGGCCGACTTGAATTTTAATCGAACGAAATAAACGCCAAACTTAATGGACTACCAAATTGAATTAATTCCGCCGGCTTATGATGTATTTTCGTATCCGTCTGCTGCGTTTTAGCTTAATCGAATCGATTCTTACGAAATTTGGGCTCGAGGGGGATGCTTGACCTGTTATGTTCAAGATAGACCCCTCCACATTATCCAGGTCCCAAAATTATAATGTATTCTGTGTCCTTGGTATGCACGATTCGCCGAAACAACTTGATTATGCTCTGCACTCATTCTTTTTGTCCTGTCAATTTAATTAGTTCACCGCATTATACCTACTGAATAGAAAATATTGCAATAATGTACCTACTCTGCACTGGGTATAATGCGTCAAAGCAATTGATAATGCTCTGTATTTGGCGCAATGGTAGGTAGGTATCTATTCTTTTTGCCCAGTAAAGAGCTTGAGAGGATGTTTTGGCTTTGTTTGGTTTAATTTTTTTGTGCTCAAAGGAATGAATGAATGCGTCAAAACGATAATGCTCTGTACTCATTATTTTTGTCACGTAAATTCGAGCTCAAGAGGGGTTGATGTTAATCCTGTTAAAGCCAAAACCACGAATTTACCTATATTGACGTGTTGCCATCTTAGGAATGAGAAAACGGCAGCAGAGAAGCGGCTGGAACCTCCGCATCACATTGGTCTTTGATTTCCGTGTTTTATGTTTAAAATTTTAAAGTTGATATGCCTAAGCACTTCCCGTGGACCAATTGCTCCCAAAAGCCTTTCGCTCTTCAACGAGTCATCTAATCTCCATGTACCAAATTTCAGCCAAATCGATCTAGCATAACGTGGTTTTAGTGTTATTACAAAATTTCGATTTTTCTACCCAAATGGTACTAAATGCGAATAAATCTTGTCTTATTTAAAACCAGAGTTTGAAGACGTTTCTGACTGTGACAATAAGTCTTTCAAAAACTTGTTTTTGATGGTTAAATGAGAGAATAATTTGAAACTTGGAAATTGGTGTCCCTGGGTCGGTTGAATCCAAAAATTTTTCAGCTCTCTTCGGACTGTACCGCGATCTTTAGTCCGATAAAAATCTCGAATTTTTTAGTTTTTACTCGAAAGGGCACTGAGAGTGAATACATCTTTGGAAACAGAATTTGAATGTCTTTCTTCTGATGACGTGAAAAATGGGGGTTTGCATTTAAAATTTAAAAGTTGATGTGCCAAAATGGCATTTCTGGTTGCACGATTAGCTCCAAAAGCTTTTCAGATCTAAGTTGGGTTATGGGATGCCAAATGAGGTACCAAATTTCAGCCAAAGCGGCCTAGTAAGTCTAGTATTTTTGGCTGTGGCGTGTTTACAAACGTATGTACGCACGAACGTACAAACGTACGTTCATACACACAATCACATTTTTAAAACCACTTTTTCGGTTCCTGAGACCTCAATACGTGAAGATCGGGTTTTATCTCAAATCTGAAAATTTTAGTGATTGCAGTAACCTCCCGTTTGTGGTGAAGTGGAGCGAGGTTAATATTTGCTGATAAGACGATGGGAATCGGAATACCCAACTAGCTTTTTTTTGTTGGACTCAAATTACCTAAGTTAGGGGTGCATAAGTAGTACATACCTATATCTAATGCTCTGTACTTAGATGTTCTCTTTCGTTTGTGAGGCCCTTACGCGGTGCAGCAGATTTTGTTCCTGTCGGGGTGGCCAGGAAAACGCATCATCTAGATTCAGAAACACAAGGTTGAAACTAAATACAAGTTTGGCCTGTTAGGCAGGCCCCGGCGTATTATACTGGGTGCAAAATGAGAATGTGTCTTGTCCCCAATATAATGCTCCGAGAAAATAATGCTTGGTAGTTGTTCTTTTCGATGATGTTTGACGGTATCGTTTGGCTAGTCATGTAAGATTGTAGTTCGGCCCGTTTGGATACAAAATAATAATGTGTTTCCGTAGTATCCCAAGGTAAAAAATAAATTTTTGAAGCATGTGCACTTTAAATTTCTTTTACACCTGTACTATTTCGTCCCCGGTTGAGCTCTGAAACCGATATCTAACGTTTATTTGAAAATAAAAGTAAAAGGAAGTTGTTGGTCCGGTTCTGCGCTGCCACCCGACTAATTTACTGCCCCGACTAATTAAAAGGTGACGATTAACGACAACAAGAAGTGATTGGCATGCCAGTTTAGACGTGTGAGCTATTCGACCTCGCAGCATTGTACTTTTCTCTCTGATGGAACAATGGCCGGGTTCCCATACATGGCCAAGACGGGATGCATTCCTCGATAGCCATCGAACGGGCGTCAGAGATGACGACGCCGCAATATAATCGAACCCGAATGATGTTGGCAATATTTAAATTGGAGGTTTTTTGGGGCATTCCGCGAAGGACAACCACCGCTGTTTTCACGGACGATTACCCCGCTGCCATCTGTTAATTAAAGATGACAGTTGCAGCGTCATCCAAACCCTGAACGGACGTATTTCCAAAATCCCCCGTTTTCCGATACTGATGCACCCTTCCGCCATTACATTTCCATAATGGCTCACGAAAGGGAAATCGCCGGATTTCGGGATTGCTCCCAGAACAAATTCCAAACATCGAATGGGATTTTTATCGTTATCACTTTTTGAATACATTGCCGCGATTTCTGATTTAATAATTATTCCGTGGGACCAGAATCGTACCAAGACGAATCTCTACAATGGTTCTTTCTGGGGACGGCAAGCAAACATGCGAGGCGCTGCACAAAGACGATCCAGTCAACAAAAGGAGTTTGCCTGCATTCTATTCATACCGGCTCACCTGTGTACCTGCACACATCCTGTGCAGCCCCAATGGAGCTTTGTGCCTTCTTAAAAAAATAATTAACGAAAACGAGGCCATAAATTTAATCGCGCTTTAATAGGAAAATTGCAGCTCTTAGTTTCTCGGTTATCCAGTATTGCCCGGTGTCTTGGCAGTAAAAACACGACGTGCAAGTTAGTAGTCTTCTCGTTTGCTTGTCTTTTGCTTTCACATTTTCAGGTTTCCATAAAAAAGCGATCATAAGAAAGAGGTACTTACTCGGCACGTCATGCTTTAATCGTTGAAATAAATTAATTAAACAATTCATGAAATCCTGGTGGGATCATAATTAATCCCATTATATTGGCTGATTGGTGGGATTTTTTAATCCTTCTGTTCTCAGACAGATAGTGTTTGTATTTCACTACAAACCACAAAATTAATAAGATTTGTGTGACGCATTCCAACCGAAAATATCGCCAAATGGAAAAAGTTGCGTCCTCATGTAAGCAACGTTTACATTCGATGTAATGCAACGTAATATCCCCAGTAAAATTGTTTTTATAAGCATTTATGGGGCAATAAAATTTAATAAGGTTGTATAAGTTTTTTAAGCGTGATTGTCACTGCGATTATACCGACACATAAAATTTTTCATCTTGAAAGCTAGTCGGAGAATGAAGAATGGCTATATCTGGTTACATTCTATTTGCGTTTGAGGGTGCTAATCAGGTCTTAAACAAAGATTAGAAAGGTTGCTGTTGCTGATTAGTAGGTTTAGTTGGCATTTCCAGAAGCATTTTTTATTAAGTTCCGACTCCCAACTGCGGTTCCATTTCTAAATACTTGTTTGTAACGATGAACTATGTCAACTTCGCTTTGGGATAAAATAGAACTTACTATGGAAACACTGGACAACTTCGGTGCAAAAATGCACTATCACTAGAAACACTCACTACACCGAAACACTTGATTTACACTGCTGACGCGTTTCGAACACAATGTGCTCATTATCAAAGCCGAACTCTCACAGCTGAGGGGTGGAGCTACGCGGGTGGGCCTACAAATATTTCAGTTTTCGGACAGGTAGGTTTTTAGCTTCGGCTTTGATAATGAGCACATTGTGTTCGAAACGCGTCAGCAGTGTAAATCAAGTGTTTCGGTGTAGTGGGGTGTTTCTAGTGATAGTGAAAATAGAACTTCTACCTACAAGTTGGCAGTTCTGACAAGAACGACTAAGGTTGACGGTTGTTACTGTTAGGAATAATTAGTACAAAATTTCAAATGAGTGAATGTATAGGAGAGTTCTACAGTCGAGTTAACTTCTTCAGACAAAACGTGACAGTTTCAGTTTCGGAGGCGGTCAGATTGATTTGATAAAGTGGTAAAAGAAAATTGGGACTGAAAATAGTAAACTTTAAATTTCAATGTTGACAATAAACTAATAATGTTTTCGTCTGAGCATCAGCTCCGGGAATATCTCTATTCCATTTTTTAGATTACCTACAGCAGTGTGAACAAAACAAGGACGCAAATACTCTGGTTCCTAGTGCTTTTTTTAGAACATTTGCACCCTTTTTTGCTTACGGTAAGGTAACACTAGAAAATGTTGCAACGCGAATTTTGAGTTTAATCTGAATACCTACAAAAATAGTTTGAAAAATTAGCTCTCGGATAGCCTTTACTGGCAGCAATTCGAAATAGTTGTGTGGCCAGTAGCAATGATTTTATTTGTGAGGAAAGACGAAAGTTTCATTTCCTTCTAGTATATTACGTACTTTGATATACTTACCTATTACTTTGCAAAAACTGAAGTTTGTATCTTTAATATCAGGTTGTCTTCATCCTTAGGAGTAGGGCACACTGTATGAGTTTCTATAATCGCCTTTATCATATCAATTTCTGTAATGCCAACGCCAACCCGATCAGAGCAGAATAATTAAACAGACTAACTTTTTTCTCAAAATTGACAATGCTGACTCTCAAACTTGACAACAGATGAACTCGAGATTGTCAACACGGAATTTCAATTTTGACAATAAATTAGTACCTAGGTAGGTATATGAGACCAGTGAACTTTTGTTGGTACCTACCTACTACTGCGGTTTTTGATAGGTATTGCTCTATTAGGTTGTGCGAAATTGTTTTTTATTTTGGTAAGTAGTCTTCCATCAGTCATTTTTCCTTGTTTTACATACTATCGTAACTGCAAATAATATGTAGTAACCTTACTTACCTAATAAATCGACAATCAGGTACAAGTTACAACTACTGCAAATGTATAGGTACCTAACGAGGTACCTAATAATAACGTTGCCACAACATTTTTTCTTTGCTTTATCTCAGACTGTTGGTAGGTATAGCTCGGTGGGTGCACTCGTGTTTTTTTCGTTTTGACGTTGGTATCTATTTGTATTGATGTACTATCAGCGCCATCTCCCGACCATTTCCTACCTAACCGCCGATGATTTACGACGTCAATGTCGCTTCATTTACCTCAACTCGTTACTACGCCTCGATTTGTCACTGTCAAAACACGGAAACCCCATTCCATTTTGACAATACTTCCAGATGCGACCTTGAAAGCGAAAGTCCACTCTCCAAAACAGACAATAAAAATGATCAACGACTCGAATTTACCATTTAGATAAAGCGACTGGCCACAAGTGCGCCATAAAGCTGCCAACACACTCAACAGCAGCACCAGACAGTTTCATTACACCACTTGAACTAATTTTTTTTTTTTTTCAGATCCGACAAGAAAAGCCCTATTACTTAGCAGATCCCGAGGTAGATTCTTTAGTAAGTATCGAATTTTCAAAGAAACCACAACTCGCATGCCACCCCCGTTATACCAGTCGATGTTATTTATATTTACATCAGATATCGAGCCGCAGCATTTCCATCCGACCGGGCGCTGTTTATGGTACAAGGACACGATCCGAACCAGTCGCTTTTTTACCTCTCTTCGGCTCTCGGAGCGGAAGGTTGAAGAAAAAAACGACCGCGACCATCATCCACGAAATATAAACGTTTCTTTGTTGAGACGTTGACGAATTCGTTTATATAACGCGCGGGATTTGTAATCACGGCCCCCAGGGGGCGCCGCGCTCGTTTTAAATTATTTTTGACGGGAAGGGTTGCGTCGCCGCTCTAATTGAATTCAGTCGGTAACGACATTACGATGTAATGCGGGGTTGAATTACAACGTCATAAGATTACCGGCCCCTTGTTTACACCGCAGTGTGAGCGATTACGGTGCTTGACCTTCGAGTCCACGACATGACGAAATGGAGAGTCAGTAGAATGAACATTGTAACGTACCTTTGAATCATCGAATCTCTGACACGACGCCGGAAAGAATCAGTAGAATGTGCTTGAACATTGTAGACATGCGCAGTTAGTACCCAAGCTTGCACATAGTGAAGTGGCGGCCAGTATAGTGCACCGGAAAACTGTTCGAAAAACCGACGTGCAGAAGAAAACTGTTGCTTGGTGTTTAAATCGACGACCAGACGGCATTAAAAGTAAAAATTACTTCGACGGAACATTAGTAGAATGTGCTTGAATATTGTAACATACCAAGTTAGTAGGTAGATATAATGAAATTTTGACGTAGACTAGGACCCATATAATTCACTGAGGGTATCTTTTTGCAATTTTTGGAGGAGATAAATGCAAAATGTGCTTCCGGACATGTACAAATCCACCGAAAACCTATCGAACAGAAAAACAAGCGTTCCTCCATACATTATTAAACAGAAACCGAGTATAATGCGCTCGGCGAACATGACGATCCCACCTGCATGTTTAATGGACACTTTCGAAATTGCAATTCACGAGCGGCAACGGTTTTATTAATAAATCCCTCGGTAGAATTCCAATTAGAGCTGGCGATGGTCGATTGGAAAAGAAAATATGGGAATTGTTTATGAAGAGTCCTCGGTGTTAATGTTCCGTTTAAGAGCGCATTGTTGTGCCTCCGATAACGCTCCGTGGAGTCGACCACCGCACGCAACAAATCCAATTTTTAACAGAGGTCGAAACGACCGTCAACCACGGGGTTATGCCGCCCTGATTTGACCTCTGGCCCCGCGCGGGTGGTCCTCGGAACCACCTGTAAGGCCCTCTTCAAGGTCCCTACCGGAAGGCACTGATTTGCGCAATTGGCTCTAATCTCGACCCTTTCTGTTTCAGATGGTACAGGCGATACAGGTCCTTCGGTTTCACCTCTTAGAATTGGAAAAGGTGAGTAATGAGAGCCGTAATTACCAATTTTCATCTTGTAATGGGTTTCTTGGAAAATGGCAAATGCTGTGGGAACGCCAGCATCGTCATTGTAAATTATTGATAGACCTAAATTGGGTTTTCGATTCAACGTCTTCGCTCACGCAGCACCGATTCTTACCACTCGGGCTATTGAGGGATTTGCATAATTTATACTTAACCCACGACACTGTCCACCCGCATTAGAATTAATTGGTATGCTAGACTGGACTGGATTGAATGACTAATTCTAGCTCTAACGCTGGCAGCCTTGACACTAAACTTTGATTCTTGTTATTTATTGTAATTGACCAATTTGAAGTAAACAAAAGTTCTAGATTATTTGTAAACAAATTTTCCGGTCAGGTTTTATAGGTAGTACCTACAGATAATTTTTTAACAAAAAATTAACAGTAACGGTGGTCAACTAACTAAAAAGTCTTGGATTTGTTGGAACTGCGAACCAGATTTTGGACGTACCTAAGTACAGAGGTTCTCAATTTTTTTATTTAATGGATAACAGCAACATCAGCATTCTGTGCTGTGACCTGATTGATAACTGCACAGTAACTGTCCTGGTAGCTCCTACAGCCCGTGCCAATCCCGTGCTAATTTTCATCAGATATTTTGCTAATTTTAAGACCTTGTGAAATTCTAGTTTTAGTAGGTATAGCAATGTCGGACTGGCTCTACAATCTATACCCAGCTTAGATGCAATAGTTCTAGTTTTTAATTGGGTTTTCGAAGTTGTAGTTCTAGTTCTTTGAGGACTTGAGGGTTCTAGCACAGAATAGGTTACGGAAGAGTCACTTGACGGTGTCCAACTAGAAATTGTAGGCGCATGTGCGAAATCGTCATCTCTTTGGTGGTACTCAAAAACATCTGATGCCACTATCACCAATGCTGCAGAGTCTATACAGGGTGAGTCTGAAAGACTCCACACCCTTTATACCACAGAATCTACTGTTCAAATGATGAAGCTTGGTGCAAAAATTATTGGTCAATTGTGATTCCTCTTGATGTTATAAGCCGCCAAAGACCTTCATTTTTAAACATTCTTTTTAAATATCTTTCGAAAGGTTGTACAGGGTGGCCCCGATGTTATTTGCCCTTGAACTTTTTTATGTTTGAAAATATTGCTAATTTGCCTATGCGACTGTATTCCCTGTTCAATTCTAAAACTTTTTTGGTTCTTAAAATTTTTCGAAAAAACTAACCACTCACGAGGAAATTTGAACAATTTCAATAAAAATCAAAGTGTACGTTGACACGCATCACATTTCAACTGTTTGTTTGCATTGAAGGTGTTGTCCTACATTTGTGCCCAGAACCATTGCTCACAACTGAAGAAAAAACATTGATGGTAATTTCACTTTTTTATTAGGTAGACTCATCATTGGTTTTAAGATGATTACCTCATCATGTTTTCGGTTTTTTCAATTTTTCTCGTGAGTTGTTAGTTTTTTCGAAAAATTTTAAGAGCCAAAAAAGTTTTAGAATCGAACGGGGAATACGGCCGTATTAGCAACATTTTCAAACATAAAAAAGTTCAAGGGCAAATAACATCGGGACCACCCTGTATAACAGGGATCCGCTTTTTGGATAATGTCTTAAGTACCATCAGTAGTTGCATCTTGGTCTGTAACAATGCTGTGCAAAAATTCAAAATCCTACGATACACCTTTCGAAAGATATTTAAAAAGAACGTTTAAAAATGAAGATCTTTGGCGGCTTATAACATCAAGAGGAATCACAATTGACCAATAATTTTTGCACAAAGTCTCATCATTTGAACAGTAGATTCTGTGGTAAAAAGGATGTGGAGTCTTTCAGACTCACCCTGTATAGTGGTCAATTGGGCGTCAAACCAAAATTGCATGGGGATTTTAATTGCCCGCGCTCGGTACCACCAAAAAGATGGCCGAAGGTCACTGAAAATTATACACCCGAGCCCAAAGACCGACGCTCATTGTTGCTGCAGTAAATGATAAAGGTACTGCCATTTTAGTGTTAAGTTTCATGAAGTCGTGCCCGGGTTAGTTGCCTTATTCTAGTTTGAAAGAAACGTAGCTTTGTTGTTATAGATTTTTTTAAGTTCGTGTAATGTGCAGACTTGCAGAGATAAAATTTTTGTAAATCCTAGTTCCAAGTAGCTTCTTGAATCGTTCCTAGAAATCCGAATCTTCTTGGTTTTAGGTCGGTATCATCAGTTGTACTTTACAAAATCGATTGTAGGTAAAAAGCTTTGGTAGCTTTCGTGTCGAAAATTTTCAAGTAAGGCGATGATTATTTGCATTCTGATATTCCAGCGTTATAAATGTGAAATTAGCATACATCCATGAAAGTTTTTGAAACGCAACGTCTGCCGGTGGTATTCGCGTGCAGGCAGCCGTAGTACAAAGAGATATGATCGTAAATAACACAGAAAAAAATATGTAGCCTTTTAATGGATTTAATTTAATTACAGTGATCATTATTGTGTTTAATTGCACATGCATTGTTGCATTCGATATCAGCAATTAGCAGTCATCATAAATTAGAATTTTGCAGCACATCTTCATTAAGGCTTGTCAGTGGGATGTTAGGTAATATCGAAGACATGGATGTTTCTAATTAAGGCCGGATCGATAACCGGCGGGCCTGCGACATCGTCACAATGCACCACCGGTCGGGTTACCTACACTCCTCCCGTCGTCAGATTCTCCGTATTAAAAGGCCGACATGTAAAAATATGGAAATTGCGCAGAATGCCGTCCGATCAACCGGATGGCCATCGCGCATCGCCTTTGCAGTCGCATTTAAATTGCTAAAAGGGGACACTATCGAGCGGTTCATCTCTCTCGCTGCGATATTATAATCTTGTTGCAAGGTAAATGCACATAACCGGTTACCCCAGACATCAGACGACGTCTTTGCCGGCCATCTTGGAACAGAATGCAAACGAGTCGAGGGGGCTCAAGGGGGCCCCCTGCGCGCCGCCCGTATCTAATCTGGATACAGGGGATCCTAATTTACGGCCGCATTTCGATGTCATTAACTCCTTGCGGATGGACACGGGTCTGGGGACGTGGACCCTGGTTATCTCGCCTGGGCGATAAGGAAATGCGCCTCTGGACACCTCGGGGTGACCACCGCACTGCGGGCGGGGGCGTGGGAAACACGAGGGCTCCATCATCATTAAGGGCAAGGCAACAAATTCAAAATTCAACTAAACCCCAATTACAACTTTCCAACTTAAAATTGGAGAATTCAAAAAATTTCGGTAGAACACAATCTCCACGTACCAAATTTCAGCCAAATCAATTTAGTAGTTTGTTGTAAAACTGGGCTTCTTGCCTAAAGAACACTAAGTGTGAATACATTTTCTTGTCTAAGGGGCTAATTCTAAGTTGATTTATGTCATTACGTCATGACGCAACTCATGAGATGGCGCTAGTAGTAAGATTATTGGCAACATCTTAATAATTGCACCTTACTATCGAGAAAATTTATGCTGAAACGAGGTGTCCTCATTAGAGCGTACCAAGGATACTTCGTTTTAGTATAGTATTAAAGTCCTCGATAACGAGACGCAATGCGCTGCAGAAACCTGCACAATCATACTGCTAGCGCCATCTTATGAGTTACGCACCTAATCAGACTTATGTCATTACGTCATGACATAAACCAACGTGGAATCAGCCCTTAGATACAGATTTTAAAGAACTTACTAATGGTGACATTAAATTTTCTGGAACTTGTTTTGGGGTGTACCAAACAGCTAATTCGGTCCAGGGGTTTTTAAAGTGCTAAAGTGCTTAAAGTTAAAAATCGCGAATTGTTGAGCTTTTTTCCAAAAGTTCGTATAAATATTTGAAGGTCCGTCTTACGCTGATAATGAAAATAAAAAATGGAAGTTTGCATTTATTTAAATTTCAAAGTTGGAAGTGTCAGTGTCGATAGGTAGTCACATAGTACATACCTAGGTACATGCAGATTTTAATCACTATCTATTTGGGTTCTCGGAAACTCGAAACTTAAAGATCTGGTGTTATCTTAAATCCGATATTTGAAATTATTGCAATAACCCCCCATTATTCTTAAATTGTGGTGTGGGAAAAATTTCTTTCGGACTTAAATTTTGGAAAATGAACAGAAGAAATTTTTCGCGTTGTAGGTATCTACCTACTTATGGCTCATAGGTGAAATCTAGAAACTACAACATTATAACATCTATGAAAATAACATTTTGCGCTTTTATTTTGATACGGTATAGGACATAAGAGCGCCGCCGAAAGAGCGCCGGGACAAAAAAGCGCCTGGACAAAAGAGCGCTGGGTCGTAAGAGCGCCGGGACGAAAGGGCGCCGGGGCAGAAGAGCACCGGGACAAAAGAGAGATTTTTACAGAATGTACTCTTCAAACTATATCGGAAAACCGACGATTGTGTTACAAATTTTAGCTTAGATGGCGCGATATCGAGGGATGAATAGTCATTTCAGGTCAGTTGAACAAATCTTTCAAAATTTGACGGATTAGGGCGTAACTTCCCTCGAGTTTTTTTGTAGATCTGAGGTGCACATGAAAAAAGCGATCGACTGAATGCAAAATATTGAAAATGCAAGCGCAAATGAGACCCTATGACCTGACCTGACCTGATCTGACCAGAATTGCCATCTGACCTGACCTGAGAATGTACCTCACCTACAGCTTACTTGACCATACCACCACACTGACCTGACCTGCCGATCACAAACCACATCCATTCATATACGTTTCGCGCTCTTTTGTCCCGGCGCTCTTTTGTCCCGGCGCTCTTTTGTCCCGGCGCCCTTTTGTCCCGGCGTTCTTATGTTCCGGCACTCTTTTGTCCCGGCGCTCTTTCGGCCGCGCTCTTTCGGCGGCGCTCTTTTGGCCGCGCTCTTTTGTCTTGTTCCGTATTTTGATAACACAAGGTTGACGTTTTCTTATAAGCGAGCGGCAAAATGTTTTGACGTTTGTTACCAGGTATGGTGTACTTAAATCACAAGCGTCAAAGTCAAATTGACAGTTATTATTACTTGCTATTACTTAAATATAATTTTTGATCACTTAATTTTTGACTGATCATTATTGTGGGTGCAGAAAAAAATTGACCATTTTTGACAGGTCGGCAAAGTAAATCATTATGGTGAGGTGGACTAACGTAGATAACGTACCAGAGAAAGGCTCGCAATGAAAAAATGTTGGAGAATGAAATCAGCAAAAATCAGGTCTTTTCAAAATTTGCAGCGATCAAATAAAACGATCAAAAGAAGACATGAATTTCTGAAAATACGTCGTTGACTGTTACTGAGAGCTTGTTGAGCTCTGTCAGCTGTCAGTACTTTCACAAGGGACATCAAAGCAAACAAACAAAAGATATCACCTTTAAGATTGATTTGACAATATACGATAGTGGCCCAGGAAAAAAATTGACAATCAGGATCTAGACGATACTGAGCTTTGATATCTGATGTGGAGGTACAATACAATACAAAAGTATAGAAATTCTTCCAGGCGGTCATATTTTTATGTGGCTCTAAACATGTTTAAGCCCCGAAAATGCAATTTTCATGATTTTTTTTCTCAGAAACTAGAAGGATACTGCACTTTCATTTCTCGATAAAACATTCATCTGTCCCTCGCTTACCACAATCTAGAATTTGGTAAAGATTGGCCCAAGCGGTTGTCTTATTGTATAGGGTCCTTTATTCAAATAAATTTTTAAATGTTGTGTATTCGATGGTGTAAAAATTCAATGTATGGGCACAATTTTTGAAAGTTGACAGTGGTTTCTTTTAATGTCAGTTAATTGACAGCTGGTAAAAATACAAAAAGTTCCAAGCTTCAGTGTATGGCAGCAAAACTAAGAAACTCAATTCTTTTTGAAAACACGATTTTCAGTTTTTTTGGGATAAATCAGGAATCAATCAGAAAGTGCAACATTTTTCTAATTTAACCGATTAATTAGCATTGTTTCCAAGATCCCAATGGCGGGCAATACAAAATACCACCCTGTATAGGTAGGTACAGTCGGGGACTTTGAAAATGCCCACCCCACCGCGACAATTCACTTGGTCGACTGCATCCCTGCAATTTGAATGATGTTTGTCCGACAGGTCGGAAAACATTAAGCACATTTTCTGAGTACTGCCGTGTACTGTACTGTAAGTACTTGGTATGTAGGTACCAGATGAAAGTCCCTCTAACAAAGCAGCTTCCACTTCAACCATTTCTGTGAGATAATTTCTTGTTTTGAAGATCAGTTTGAACTTTTCACAAAAATAGTATTAGTAATAGTATAGTAGTAACGTTAGATAAATAGCATCTTGCTACAATCCAAATCACTGGATCGATCTGGCTGAGGTTTGGTATATAGAGATGTCATAACCTGTCAAAGAACCGAATTCATTTTGACGTCGATCGGCCAACGATAACCGCCTTTTTGGTATGTCATCTCATGGATTAAAATTTATAGGTGGTAGGATTGGATTATTCACCACGTTTTGAGATCCCAACCGCTTCCTTGGCTGCCCAATTTTTTTTACTAAGAAAGCGGATTAGATAGGTGGTCATCATTGCACAAAACTAACCGGATTTGAAGATCTCAGAAAAAATGTTCGACTGATTTTCTTTGTGGCACGCAGGGAATTCAGGTGACGTTTCTCCGTGACACCGGGATTTCGTATAAGTGCAGAGGTCACCATCAATCATTTCGGACATGGCCTGTCCAATGAATATGTCTTAAGATCTTTTTCCATCCTAACTGATCACTCGAACGACCCATCATGCTCCCAGGTTATTTACAAAAATATCTTTAAACGTTTGACCTTCCAGCGAGTTCTTGCGCTTTATGGCAATAGTCGAGACAATAGGTTTTTTCTTGCCCATCAGATATTCATAGGCTCTGCATTAACTGTCGGGGCGCCAACAGAAGAAAAATTTTATGCTGTTTTGTATACGGAACCGGTCCGCAGTCGTTGCGCTTTTTATGTGTTTGTTTGGCCACCGTTTCATATTTTTCGAATTTTTAAATAAAATGCAAATGGGGGATTCGCTCGGTGGAAGGCCGCCCGCGTCTCGGCATGCAAATCAGCCCATCTCGCTTTCGTTATTCTTGACCGGCTTTCGCAGTATGTAAATGACCCGTCTTTGTTCTTTCAGGTCCACGAGTTGTGCGATAACTTCTGCCATCGATATATCAGTTGTCTCAAAGGTAAAATGCCCATCGACCTGGTGATAGACGAGCGGGATGGCGGCAAGCCGCCTGAGCTCACGGGCTCCACGAACGGCGATGGGGGTGCGAGGAGCAACGCGGACTCCACGTCGCACACGGACGGGGCGAGCACCCCGGATGTCGTAAGTACAATTTTTTTCTTGATCGACGAGGGGACTGAGTGTATTAGCTCATTCGAGTGATGCTGTTTGCGAAAGCTGGGGGAGGTTTGCTGGTAATTGGTGTCAATTTGGACTGACGCATCGTCGATGCGAGGGATCGAGTTACTCCCCCCGCTTCGGTTGCGTTGCGGTCTGACCGTTTCTTTTGCGGAGGACTACCTGGGCGTCTCGGTGTCGCTGTGCCAGATGTCCCGAATCCGAGAAGACGGATTAAAAATAAAACGTGTCCGCCGTGTCGACAAGCCAGCGGAGGAATCTCGGAGAGAGCGCTTGCCAAAGAATTTTAATACTTTCGGGGTGACGTTGACGGCCTGTATTGCATTTAATGTTCTGCTGACAGAGGGAACCCAAAGCTAGACTTTGATATTTTCGACGAAAATCACGACGGACGCCTCCGCACCACGTGCCTTTTAAAACATTTTGATAGGTTGCCACAATTGTGACTTGGGGGGTTTCCTCGGCTTAGGTTGGCACTAACGCTAAGAAAAATCATCGGTAGTAGCAGGTAGTAGGGTATAGTACTCATGATAGTTGTCAAACTGTACGTCACGTTCAAAAAATTGTTTTTTTGCTGCCAAATCGCAGAACACAATAATGTCGAAATAAAAGGGTGTCCCAAAAAAACCGAACGATTTATTTTTGGTTATAACTTTATTACTATTTTACCGATTTGCCCAAATTTTGCACAGGACGTAGCCAAAAGATGAGGCTTTAAGGACTAACAATCATTTTTCAGATGTCGCCACTAATAATTTTTTTTGCGGTTTTTTACAAAGGCATTTCTTTATTAGCTGGAGTTCACTCATTTTGTGTACCGATCAAAATGCAATTTTTGTAGAATGAAGGCTAATGCTTTCCTTTTCCGAAAGAAGTTTATAAAATCTTATTCTGGGCGCGCTTTATTTTTTTACAATTTTTATTGTGGTACTGTTAAACACGCATTTCTTAAGGTCTATTTTTTATGTTGCTACCACTCTTGGGAAAAAGTTATTTTTAATACTTCGTAACTACAGCACTTGAGTTAAATACCTGTAAAGCAACGTTTGTGAAAGATTTATAGTATCACTAAAGATCCGGAAAATTTTGCCAAGATCGATAGAGAAATAAATAATAAATTTTAAAAATCCATGTTTTGGGGCATCACAGAAAAAATGTAAATTAATCAAGAACGTTCAGAATAAAATTTTGTAAAGTTGCTTTGGAAGAGAAAAGCATCAACTTTAACCTTACCCTAATTTTTATTTTGAAGGGTTAACAGATGCTTCAACTCCAACCAATCAAAAAATTGCTTTGTAATAAATACCAACAAAAAATTTGTTGGTGGCGCCATCTGGAAAATGATGGTTGACTCTAAAAGCCTCATCTTTTGACTACGTCAGGTACAAATTGGGCAAAAGCGATTCAATAATAAAAAAGCTATAGCCAAAAATATATCGTTCGGTTTTTTTCTGGGACCGCTTTAGTATCAATAACTAATTCTCCTTTTACTGAAGACACACAATGATTTTTGTTGTTGAGCACGGCAGGGGTAAAGGTTAGCATTTTGGAAATCCGCCTGAGATTTGAAGAGTCAGCTGCTTGTGTCAGATTCAGATAGCCTGCAAGATTGTTTAAAAAAAAGTTATTTGCTGATAATGCCCTACTTAACCTCCTAATAAAATAAATATCTATTATGGTTTACAAGTGGTAACATAAACGAAAGATACCATTTTGTAGTATAACAACCATTTCAGGTCGATGGAAGAAAATTGGAATCGTGCATCTTCCATATCACTAATTTCTAATGAGGGGCAATAAAGGGATGTAAGAAGATACTAACTGCAAATACAAATAATCATATCGAATCTTCAAATTTCTAAGTGCCTGCTATGTACCTATTTCAACGAAAATAATTTGTATGCACACCTCAATTCGTCAGTCGAGGAAGTTGCATTTGTAAATGCGTCAGTAGGTAAATACTAAAGTACCAGCCAAATTTTAATGGAGCTTTGTATAGTGTTTATTGTACAGACAAAATGACAGATGGATAGATCACAGATCAAACTAGAAACAAAAAATATTTATTAGAACGGAGTTTCGTATAAAGCAGGTACCTTATTAGTAGAATGGTAGCTAGCCTTGAAATATGAAAATAAAAGTTGTTTTAAAATTAAAAGTTCCTATGTAAAACTAAACTGGTTTCATCTAAGTACTATACAGATTTTTAATTAGTTGTAGCTCTTTTAAAACGGGTCAATTTATATCCAGAAATGAGATATCCTAGTTGCTTCTAGATCCTCTTTGGAACTTCCTCCTGACATGATTTTGATTGTGTCCACTTGCAATTTTCTTGATAGGTATGTCGCTTCTGCACTAGGATTAGGAGGTTGCTTTTCAGTATTTTTGTAAATTTTCAGGGCTCAACTTTACTTAACAATGACTGAATAGATATTTGTCAAACAACAATCAAAGTATAAATGTGACAGCACAGCTACAAAGTTCCATCAAATACTTGATTTAGTATAGACATGGTTAGACATTCCCAGGGACCGACCCTGTGCCAAAACATTTTGAAGACTACCAAAATGTGCGGAGTGACTAACCATGTCTACACTCAACCAAGATCAAATATAAATTTGGTTACCTATTTAATGGTGAATAATTAAGAAAGAAAAAAACATATCATGGCCTACTGCCGTTTCTAAACATCATGAACGGATTATAGGTACCTCTCCGGACTGGCTTACAGCACAGTTTAAAGTATCTCAAAAAATTCTTAGGTTGGCAACACAAAGTGTTTTCATCTTCCAGTGTCAATGTTGACACCATTGACAAATTGTGACTTCGTTGTTGCTTTTGCTAAGCTGCCGACTAGTTTAGTAAAGTTCACAAAATATGTATTAGAGGGTATATTCAACACATACTGCTAATAAAATCCATAAAGCCGCAATATAAAACAGAGATCTAGACTAGTCATTTTCAGTTAATTTGAAGCCTGCGGTCTTGCATAATCAAAAGAAAAATATTGGTCACAGATGTACTTAAGTACCTACCTTCCTCTACCACAACAAACTCTGCCCAATTAGGAGCCGAGCAATTTGATAACATTTTTTATTGTTTACGTGGTGGTGTTAACGGGCTTCCCAATGCATGATGCGTCAAAATTCCTGTCAGTGTAAAAAGACAAACTGATAGACAGCAGTGCTCCGATTCCAACCTCTACTGTAGTTACTATTTTCCTACATTGACAAAATAAAATTTTAATTGAATTTATTTTTTTTGTATTTAATTGAAATAAAATCAGTACGACATGCTGTAAACAGCTATAACAATCCAAGGCAGGTGCTGAGTTGACATTCAGATAGCGGACAACCAAACAACGTTAAATTTCAAATGTTGATTATTTTGACAGCTGAAAAACAATACCACCAACCTGCTCAGTATTGCCAACTTTCCCAATCTTTAATCGCTTAGTCTGGCTCCACATCACCGCTTCCAAGTGCCTTAAGCGCTTTGTTTTGAAAACTCGCAAGCAATGTGCACTTAAATTAATTGCGTCTTCACAGCAATTACTCACGAGGTCGAGCAGCGTCGCCTCGTCACCCCGTCCGACAGGGGTCAAGTCGTCCCTCGACGTCTCCCACACCGCAGTCTAGCGAGTTTCGAAAGAAAAATAGCGTCGCACCTCCAGAAATAGCGAACTTCGGTATGTCATTGGAAGGCGCTCAAAATGAGAATAGTTGGATGGCACCCGCTGCCAATAACGTCTCACCAGCTTAGCTGTCGTCTGAGCGGTATAATTAACGCGGTATTTATAGTGCAAGGGCAACGATCAAGCTCGCATCATCGGTCCCCGAACGTAGTATCTCGTATCGCCGCTTCCTTTCCTTCCTGATACAATTTGCATCGTCTCGGAATCACTTAGACGGTGAGGAAGGCGTCCCCGCGCGATGCGCCGCTTTTATTGGGGCATTATCATTTTATTGACTTCAAATAGCTTGTAAAACGCAGAGCTGCGATTCGAGAGCGAGAGCGGGAAGCGATTCCCTCGAAACGGCCTAATTCAGGAGACACTGATGGCTTGTAATCGCCCGAAGAGTTTCCCTTTCGCAAACAGGTGGATTTGTTCGATTTATTATGAAACTCACGCGAATTCTTCGATCGATGGCGCTCTGGTTGTTTGCCCAAGAGGGGGTGGTGAGTTATGTCTTGCCGAGCCAGCAGAAGGAAGAGACGGTCCATCTATCAATCCCGGATTGTTTCCTGCTGCATCAAACTAATGGTCCCAGTGGCAAAAGTAAACTTCGCACGAGAAACAGTTTAATGGAATCCCGGACCGCCGGGACCATTAAAATGAAATAGTGAGCGCGGACCGGACCGACGCCGGTGCTCTCTCGGAATCAATCCCTAAAATACGACGGATGGTTATTGCTTGTCTCATGGCCAGAAATGGACCGCTACCCTTTAAAAGGGACGGACGTGCGTGTGCTGCTGTCAAGGAGAGATGTCTTCAGCAGGCGAGCTTTGGCCGGCAACCGCACACGCGGTTTTTGTTTGAAACGTCACCACCAGATGTTCGCAATTTGGCGGTGGTTGTTTGTTCGTACTCCCCCTAATGCAGTGCGTTCCCGTTCGACCTATTTGTGTGTGCACGCGGTTCTTAAAAATCGACGCCGAGACTAATTCCGGCGGGGGGGCTTCTGCCGCTGACGGCCCCAGCTGGGGACGGGCTCTGGAAAAGCGGCTTCTTCACTGAGATTCTTTTTAATCGAATTTCCTTACACGCGGTTGGCTGCAGTGCCATCTAAGCATACAGGCTTGACGGGTTGTTTGGTCACACTACCAGAATCTACATTGTATGTAGGCAGAAGTTTATGGTCGCAAATACTTTCACCACTGATGTTCACAAATTCGTTCAGGAGTTATCAAAATCCGACAGGTCAAGCTCAAAGATTTGCACTTGAAAACTAAATCTATATGTTCTTATCGATTGCTTCTTCTGGCTGTTCTTTCTTCCTGGTTCTACTTTCGTTAACACTAGGTAGTGATCGGTAAATACCTCGCCTCCACTTCCTACCCTAGTGCTTTTACTTCTTTCCTATAGTTGCTATTTTATTGTTATATAGCCTATTATAGATATTTCTCCTGTGCTTATTACTCCTCTTGTATATTGTGTTTGTAGAAGGTGCTCGTTATACATAAATTATTCATTATACAGAAGTCAATCATTCTTTTCTCATCACTATTTCTCACACTTTCTCCCTGCATACCGATTGTTTCCCCTGTTCTTCGTCTTTTTCCCAACGTCGTATGTTTTCTACCGTTTCTGTTAATTTTTCCCAGAAATCTTCCTTTATTTTTATTTTCTCATCTTCTCCTGGTCCATATGCAAGTATTATCGTTGTCTTGTTATGTTTTCCCAATTCTAGTTCTACTTGCAGTATCCTTTCCGTGATTCCCGTCCAGCTTTTCAGATACTTCTAGCTTTCTTGCTTTATGACACATCCTACCCCCTCTTGCTCTTTGATTTACTACGGAGCACACGTAGTGAGCCGTCAAAATGACATTTGCCACTTCAACTAAATAGTGCCCAAAATCTACATTGTATGTAGGCAGAAAAACTTCCAGAAGTTTATGGTCGCAAATACTTCCACGAATTCGCTCAGGAGTTATCATCATCCGACAGGTCAAGCTCAAAGATTTGCACTTGAAAACTAAACCTTGATTCTTCTCTTCTTCTCTCTCGTACATTTTTTTGTTCTCTTAAAGTAATTCTGATCCCGATTGAGCCCCTATTCTTGGTTCAAATGCCTATGGACACATATTAAAAAAAAAGAAAACTGATGGATATGTAGTTCCTTATATTGTAGAGTGATATTCGGTTAGAACTGTTAAGTTCCGCCATGGATTTAAGAAAATAAAATATTTGTTGAAAATGTGAGAGAAAGAATCAGCTTTAGCACCAGCCTTTTAATTGAATTCGGTACAGAACTTGTGGAAAGAACCTACTTCTTGATTGACAGTGGTGTGTGTCTACAAATTTTATCAAACGACTAACCAAACCACTTCATTCAGAAGTCGCAGAAAATACAAAATAATGTAAGAGCATGCCTCAGACACGTGGTCAAAATGACCTTCCATTGTTTTGTTTTTCATTACTAATATCTACACAACTAATTGTGCCATTTAAATTAAATTTGCAGTAACTTCTTATAGTAACAAGCACGAAAACATTCATTGTCGTGATTGTTAAACATAAATTCATTGACGAATTATGAAGAAAAATGCAACATGACCGTTACATTTCATTCACAGTTTGCATTACCTAGATAGTTGAGTCATTTCAGATTTGTCTCTATTAATATAACGGGAACTTGAATTTTTATCGGGGGGTAAATATATAAGAGGTTGACTGCCTTTTTTACGAACATTTCGTTGCTTGGAAATTAAACGAGAAGAAACTGATTGTTTTAAACGCAATCGAGTTTATAAAATGGCAGTTTATACAGATAAAAAGTCAAACTCGAATTATTTTAGGGAGATTAATGCACAACACGGTACTATCCTTTAGATACGCTGCTTTAGTCCAGGGCCCTCAAAATTGTACCATCGTGATCAGAAAAAACTAGTGCAGCTACGCGACTGTAGACACAAGCTTTCCAACAAAAATTTTGGAAAATGCTTGCGTCTAGAGTCACATCGCTGTATTCCTTTTTTTTCTAATCACGATGGTGCATGTTAATACCGTTTTGGGAGTGTTTGAAGACATTTTCCAAATAGTTTTTGAATGACATGACATGACAAACTTGACGTTTCTGAATTATTTGCAATTTTTGGAGTACCGTGCATTTTTATCGATTAAGTTTAAAAAGTTAACTTTTTATCGAGGGTAAATACATAAGAGGTTGACTTTTTTTATCTGTTAAACTGTCGTTTTTTACGAAAATTTGGTTGCTTGGAAATTAAACATGAAAAAACTGACAGCAGAGCTGGAGTGTTTTTATCTAGTCCAGTTTCTTCAGTTATAAAAAGTAAGTTGGTTCATTTTCAATAAACAAGTTGCTGGCATTGGTTTATGAAAGTGGTGTGCATTAATCGGAGGTAAATACATAAGAGGTACTTACTTTTTATCGATAAACTTGTTTTTGCACGAAACTTTGGATATTATGATACACTTAACTCCAGTGTGTCAATAATAGAAAGTAATCGAGTGCTTTAACGCCAGTGAATTAATCCGAAACCACACGAAAGCACCCGAAGCAACCTGCAATTTTATAACCTATTGGTAAAGCTTGTTGCTTTTTCGATATTTATTGAAAAGCTGCCGTAGAATGGGGTTATTAGGGCAAAATTTTGTGCTTTTTCAAAAATCTTGAAGACACTGTTTGTTTTTTGGCTTATGTAGCGACATTTTGGAAAGGACTCACCTTAAACTACATGATTGCCAAAAGGTCACCATCACCTTATGGGAGAGGATATATATTTTTTCAATCATTTTCCCAAATTACCCCCATGGGTCGGGGATATTTGAGGATTAAGCGTATTTGCACGTTAAACGCAAACTTACCAATTCTGGGGGATTTTTGGGAAAAAATTACGACTTAAAAAAAACATTTAATGCAAAAAAGGATCGAAATTCGTTTTTGGTGTTTTGTACTAAAATACGTTTTATTTTTTTCCGGCACTTCCCGTACTGTCAGCAATAAATCACCTCTTCACGGTCGTTTAATACACTTTAAAGTTTGCGCGACATTTTTTAGTAACACTTTTCTGTCAAATCCGCTCCAAGCAGAAGCGCGCCAAATTTAAATTTAAAATATCAAAAATTACCCCGCGTTTCCCAAATAGCCCCGTCCTACGGTACCTATAGCAATTTTCCATTGCAATATTAGTGACAATTAATCGAGGGGTTAACCACTTAGCGATTTTGGTGTACGGTTCTCTGGAATTTTGGCAATTTTCTAACAATTTTGGCGATTTTTAGCGATTTTGGCAATTTTCCAGCGATTTTGGCGATTTTCTAGCGATTCTGGCGATTTTTTAGCAATTTTGGCAATTTTCAAGAAGTTTCCGGCGATTTTCACTTATAATCTCATAAGAGCATTAATTCTTTCCGGAAATTTTTGGAGTGCATCCCAACAACGTATTAATCGGCCCGAGTGGAACACGAGGGCCCGATTACGTTGTTGGGATGCACGACTAAAATTTCCAGGAAATGAATTAATGCTCGAATGCAGATTCGGTAAGAAAATAGCAACGATACAGCCGCAGAAGCTGAATAGAAATGATTTGACATTTAATTTGACATAAAAATTTCCACTTATTAATTTCGTTTAGGTTGGTTTAGGTAGGTATCAAAAATTTCCAGGAAATCCTCGAGTTACCATGGTAAACACACAGAAATCAATTTTTCTATTGGCTAATGCTCAGTATAGTGCGATTTTCAAGCAAATTTCCAGCGATTTTGCAGCAATTTTGGCGATTTTCGAGCGAATTTGGCATATTTTTTTGGCGACTTGGAAATTTTCTAGCAATTTCGGCGATTTTTAAGCTCCTTCTGTGGTCTTTAATGTTTCATTTTTTAGAATCAAAAACCCTGTACTGATTTGGACAAATTTTAAAACTAGATCCCAGTCATTTACTATTACTTTTCTTCGACTGAAAACGGGTTGAAGCGCGCCTGCTACAAGCAGAAACACAGTAACCAACATTTTTTGTGAAAATAAGTTGCACATTTAGATGCATATACTTTGTTTTCCTTTGTCTTTTAAGCCAATAAATAATAAATTCAGCAAAGTCTCGTGGAACTCAGTTTAGACCCATATAAATGACGTCATAGCCGATTATTATTAATTATTTTCTCCAAAAAAGTGAAGAAAATGGCAGTCATGAATTAGACCCTCTTTCTTATTAAGAGCCACATCAAACAGCTTATGTTTTTTTTAGAAATATCAGGTATTCTATGTCGATTATCATCGAACTTTACTATTTTTTATGGGAACTTTGGTGGCGATTTCCGCTGGTTCTGTTAATTTTCAGCGACTTGGCGATTTTTGGCAAGTTTGGGCAGTTTTTACCGATTTTGGCGATTTTCTAGCGATTTTGGCAATTTTTTAGCGATTTCCTAGCGCTTTTCTTACAATTTGCGATTTTGTGTACACAAATTTACCATGTGGTTAACCCCTCGCAATTAATGGTTGGCATGACTCCAATAATATTGTTATTTATTTGTATTTATCTGTCTCAGTTTTAGGAAAATTATTCTTCACTATTAAGCTTCATTAAAATGTTGAACTTCTTTCCCGACATCATTTTTGACAGCATCTGAACACAGTTTATGCATTTTACATTCAGGGACATTATAATCTTCGTTGTTTTTGTAAACATCATTTCTGTTTCATAATAATAACTCATCGGTGTGTTGCGCGCATTCACTGGGAGAATTAGACCCCCCTCTCTAAATTATAGTATAGTAAGGCAAAATGGAAATTTTTCTTGGCGCAAATTTTTGTTCCAAAAGTAAGGTAAGGCACAGTCCGTCCACCGTCCACCGACAATCGTTTTCTTCCATCAGTGGCGTGCTGTTTAAAATAAGACTACCTACGTTTGTTACACTTTTATTTTATACAGTCGAAATTTATTCTATAAAATTTTTCCAATGTAACAAGCTCCTAAACTTCATCTGCGTAATATGGATTTTAGACTTCAAATTTGACAATGTCAAATAATGTTTCTACCAAGCGTTTTGCTTTTAAAGTTTTTCGTGAGAAATAGAGAAAAACTTGAATTCGCTTCATCAGAATAATGGTGTAACAACATTTTGCTAGTGATTTGATTAAGGTAAGATTGCACTTTACAAAACTTGACACAAAAAAAAATTACGCAACATACATTTGACGGATTTATTATTACATAGCTGAGCGATGGAAAATTTATAGGTTGCGTTTCAACTGTAACTTTATTGTAAACAGCACGCCACTGGTGGAAGAAGTCAGAGTCCAATGTGTCACCAACACTTTTAAATTTTAGCATTGATGACGTTCATGGTTCATATTTAACGAAATAGGCAGTAATTTGTAAAATTTGTAAAATGATCATCTTCCAGTACTACCAACTGAAAATTAATTACTTTCTCC
This sequence comes from Pycnomerus fuliginosus, assembly GCA_963924575.1. NCBI lineage: Eukaryota > Metazoa > Arthropoda > Insecta > Coleoptera > Zopheridae > Pycnomerus > Pycnomerus fuliginosus. The sequence continues at coordinate 41,411,332 of OZ004617.1, read as the reverse complement.
ACTTAGCATTTGTTGAAAAATTTCACTTTCTTCTATTCACGTTTGACAGCTGTCGTTTTATTAAACATATAGGTAATGACGTAACCCTTACATCATCATTGGTCCATAGAGACTGCGATTGGCATAACACAGATATTATTACAGCTCTTGAAGTTTTGACCTATTACATGGACAAAATGGGTTCGAGAACACCCCCCTGTGGCACAATTCGTTCAAACTATTGAGTTTTAATTGTGGAATAGAATTTGAATAGCGTAGTTGTGATGAAAGCGAAAGAACATGAGGCACATATGTCGATAACCGGAAGAAGGAAACCAGCGGTTCCGGTCCACTTGGCAAGGGTGCGCACTTACATGGTGCTAACTCGTTGTCGCGCTTTTTCTTCCACACCCCTAATTTAATAAAACATACAGTAAAGGTGCGTTACTGTCGTCTAATTGATATTCCAACTGGCGCAGTTAATGAACCGTGGCGATAGTTTTTACAACTTCCCCCCTGTTTAGAATTTAATGAGACGGGGACAATTTCAATTTTACGATGATGTCGGTGGCGGCGTCGTCACTGGGGACGGCGCTTTCTCCATCAAATTCGATAAGTTGATGCGTGGTTGTCGTGCAACCGGTAGATAAATAATATAGAGGAACGGGGGTCGAGTCGGATGCGGCGGGTCCCCGGGGTAGACCAAACATGACACTTCACTTTCGGCGGGCCGGGAGGCAGGGGGGGTTGGCACCATGCAAAAAATATGGAAACACGACACCTCGGCGATGATGGGGAGAGCACCCCCGTTCTGTTAGTTCGTTTAGTTTCTGGGTCGTAAAATAAATGCGAAATCTGCTACAGAGTATGTCTGGTGTGCAGTTACGGTTATTGTGGGATCGTAACATTTTTATGGGTCTTGCGACGGGTCTCGGCTACCGCCGGTTAATGAGTACCGATAATTACCGCACCACTCCCACACCGCGTACTCTCCCTCCTAATAAATATGTTTGCATTCAGCTGACGCGTAAACAGACCTGTTATTATGTCGTCAATTAAAATCATATTATACTTAATTCCCGTCGCGGATGTTTCTGGGTCAGTGTCGATGGGTCGCACTTGATTGATTTATGGTACGCTCCCGCCAGGTGGCGCGCGAATCCCCGACCTGTCAATTATGCGCGCGCTAACCGAATTTCATATGCGAATAATTCCGGAATAGAAAGCTCTCCAGTTAATTTGAGCGACGTCCCTTCGCGATTCACGTAATTGACTTTTAACTAAATGCTAGAAAATGGATAAGTCATGTATGGGGGACTAGTAACAAATCTAATCTACGCATCAGTCGAATTAGCCGGTCCCGGGGGGTCCCATCCCTCGCTCATGCAAATGCCAATTGGCCACTTGCAACCCCATCACCGACGTGTCTTGATCCGGGGTCGCCGACTCTGTGCACAGATTTATTTAATTTCCGGACGGTAATGAACGACAACCGTTCGAAAACGGTGCGGGCGTTAATTGTGACCGTGATCTCGCCATGTGGGACGGGACTAATGGAATCGCCGCCGTCCACAACTGTCTCTAACTGCGTTACCGACTTCCGATTGTCCGCTCGAATGCAGTTTACGCAAACAAAATGCAGTTTTATTCAGGACATGATTCGCCTGTTGTGTTTACAAACAGCGACCGCTCGTGATGGGCATGAGAAGCAAGACGACCGTTACGACAAAACTTAGACTGCGTCTGCCCGATCGAGAATTATGACCTTGGAGTATCCGTTTGACAGGTGACAGCAAATCAAAGTTACCAATCGGGATCTACAGTTCGGTGACGTCACAACGCTAGTTTGTCGGTATAATACGCCTGTCATAAAAATTGATTAGATATTCCTCAACATTAACAATACTAATATAAAAAGTTGGTTGCGGAATAACTGTCTTAGTCGTTTGACCAGCCCTACATTTGTCAGTTGATTTCGGTGTTCACTGAATGGCACTGTACCACTGCAGGTTGCCGAGGTAGGCATTAATTTGACATTACCAACTTAACAACCCTTCAGACTACAGATTAAATCGTCAAGCCGACTCAAAACTTTATGTATAACTGACGGTAACGCCAATTCGAGTCAAATTGAAACGACTAAAGCCTGCTGCTGGTGAAACCATAATACTCTGCTGAGATAATTCAGAGAAGAGATTTTGAAAATTTGGAGTTGGTACTACCAATCGGATTTTTTACTACCAACTATCCCAAGTAAGAAATGGAAATATAATTCGTAGTGCTAGTCGATCCAACAGGGAATTTCTCTTGCAAACGAGGGCGTAGCCTACCAACCACATTTTCCTTTTTTTATTTTAAATACAAACCCCCATTTTTGACAGCACCATCAGAGAGGCCTTGAAATTCTGCTTACAAAGCTTAAAAATTCTCAATTTTTTAACGCACTTTGAAAACACGCTACAGCTCAAACCCCTTGACCAATTTTGCTGAAAATTGGTACATAGAGATTGAATTATTTGTCGGAAAGCGCCGAAAAACTTTTGGGGGTAATAAGTCACGCCAAGTGTCGTTTTAGCTCATCAATTTTCACATTTTAAATGATAACTGTTGTATGATCCACCAAAACTAGTTTTTGAAAAATTAGAAATGTCTTCATATTCTAGTTCTAAATAAAGAAAATGTATTCGCAATCAGTCCCCTTTTAGGTGAAAAAAATATTTTTTTTTACGACATTTAAAAACGAACTACAGCCCAAACTACTGGATTGATTTGATTGAAATTTGGTATGTGGGGATTGTGTGACACATTGAAGAGCTGAAAAGCTTTTGGAAGTGATGAGTTGCTACCATTTAAACAGAAAATAATGAAAATTCTCATTAAAAATTATTAATTGAAGAAAACGGTTATTGGGATGGGATTAGATTCAAAAAAATACTGTTCATTGACCCTGAAGAAGTGAGCAACAATAAAATCACGAAACGTTGGTGATTTGATAACAGTATTCTTTTTGAATGTGATCTCATCCAAATAACCGCTTTCTTTTTTTTTATTAAAAATTTTCAGTGAATGACATAAAATTCCATTTGGCGACGGGATGTTTTAACCTCAAAAGGAAGATGTCGTGAAGATGTTGTCAGATGTGATAGGTGATGCCGTTATTTGTGCTGCTCGCAATGACAAGCGGCCGTATACATACAAAATATAATTTCCGCGTTATTTTGTCTACCACTTAGAAATCAAACATCCACGCGATGGAGAGGTTCCTTAGAGGTTCTAGCCGCTTCCCTGCTGCCATTTTTTTAAATGTTTTCAATTACCTTGGATTCTTTGACAAAAGAGCAAGTGTTTTAGAACCAGAATTTGAAGACATTTGTTTTGTACCTGATAGTGATATTTAAAAAAAATGGGGGTTTATGTTTAAGAATTTAAAGTTGATGTCCGCTCCAAGAAGCCATTGATGATTTTAAAAAAGATGGACAGCTATGTATACTTATTCGTTTTAACATGTTTGTCACTCTTGTGTCCACGGCATTCACAGCAATGTCAACACTGACAGCCGATAATACAGTCCGACTGTTTTACCTACTGTATAGACTGACTTCCATCATGCACTGGAATTATTGAAATCGTCAATACGTACATAATAAGCATACCTACATACATTATGTATAGGTACAGGATCGGTCACAAAATTTCAAACATCAACTTCATTGTGACATCACAAAATGTGAAGCGGTTCTTACATTAATATCTTTACTTTAGGTGGCATGTTGACAAATATTAACGATATTTGACATCAACTTCAAAAAACATCTTCCTTCATTACAATAAAGCTTGATTTACATAAAAAATTTTGAAATTTTATGATCGGAACTGTACCTATCTCAACAATGTACCTACATACATGCTGACATTGTTTAAAAACCAATTTTTGCCTGGGACTTTAAAGCGTATAGTGTCCACGAAGGAAGTGGATAAAGTTTGCAAGAAGTAAGGTGCAGTGCAACTTAATGAATTATAACATGAAATTTCAAATATTTATTAAAGCCTCTCATCTCTCTACCTGTTTGACATTATGACATTGACATAACTTAATTAAGTTTCGATATGAGTCACTGGGACCACAGCCTTTTCTAATAATTAGAAGTTTAAATACATGTGTGATACTTTGTAGGGCGAAAACGCCCCCGTCCCCATTGTTGCCAGTTTTAAGTCATACCTACCTATTTTATTTGATTTTGTATGAAAGACCTGACGAAATACGAAAGAAAATTAATTGTTTATAGGTTATGTAAAAATGAAACATTAACATATTTTGAATTGAGTGGTACTCTCCATTCATTTTCTATTGGAAGTGACAAAATTTGAATTTTAGGACGGTATGAGGAAATTTTGCAAGGAATTTTACTAACAGGTGAGTTGCTAGAAGCGATTTTAATGCGATACATCAGAAAACATGACAAATGTCAAAATTTTGCAATTGCTCTGAATTGGCCCAAAATGGCTTTTGTGTGCGTGCAATTTTGAGTAAAGTACAAAAAAAATATTCACGAAAAAGCCTCAGGTACGTTTATCTGTGACACTGCTGATAATAATACAAATAAACCCTAGATCTGGCAATGTTTTTCCGTTCCTGCTAAATTTCGATCAAATTGTCATAAGTACACACCCTTACAAATTAGGGTTGTACAGTTCCAGAAAAATTTTAGTTCTGCTATAGAAAATGAACGGACTTTACATATCTAGACTTGACCTGACCTGACCACTTAACATTTTTGATCGGCTCAACAATGCCAACTTTGTGCAACTTGTTCCGTCGTACGTCATGGCTTCATATGCTCGATATTCAGGAACTTTGCTGGCGCACGTGTTGAATTTTTTGGATGGACTACCTACATCAAAACAAAGTCAAAAGACTGCGCAACATCCAGCTGATAGCTGTCAAGACTGACAGAGCCATCGCTGATGCTTCAATGTTATTTTAACTCCATCCCTCTCCATGTACTAGTAAGAGATGATTCATTTAGCGTGTCTTGAACATAAAACTAATATTGCGCAACCAATTACAATGCTCTGTTAACAATAAATGGCGCCAAACGGTGAATATCGTGAGTTGAAAATCAACAACTTTTAGCCTCGCAGTACTACCAACCGTAATTTTGGTTGCTTACTAACGAGCAGAAAATAGCTTTTAAGACAGTTGTGCCCCTCGTTCGTGTCAGCCTTGAGAACAGCTGTTCTTCAAGACTGCCACCCGTAGTTTGTAGTTTGTACCTCCCTCCACCCCCTGATTGATAAGATGTGATCATTTATACCTAAGTATTGTTTCTGATTGCAGAGGCCGCCATCGTCGTCGTTGTCGTACGGAGGGCCGGTGAACGACGACGTGAGGTCGCCGGGCACACCCGGACCACTATCCCAAGCACCCGCATCGCAGCAAAGCCTCGACGCCTCGGATCCAGGTAAGCTCCCAACGAATCGATCGCACCCCAATAAAAACTACTTACATAATTGAAAGCCGGGCTAATGAAGAGTTTGCGCTTCTTCTCGGCCGCATTAGCGGCGATAACGCCGCGCTAATGACTAAATCAATAATTGTTCATTTGCCTTTACACGAAATTACAACTGGCCATTAAAAGGCCGGCGGTGCGTCGTTAAATGGACATTACCGGCGGTCGGATCTGTCCAGGCGATCGGCACCAACCCTTGCATTACGGTAAAAGCAACGTCAGGTGCGGGGCCGCTTCCCTCGCCCGTCCAACAGCAAAAACGAAAGTGGGCCGCGATGCATGCATATATTTTCGCTAACTAACCGGCAGTAAACGTTGAACGGGTGAAGTGAACGCGCAATAAAACTACGACGTCGCCTCGTAAACTTTCATTAGTCGACACTGAATTAAACTAATGTCACCACAACGTGTAATTGTGTTGAACACGGTAATGCAACGCCAATATCCAAAACGTATATTACGCAAATCGGAATTTATTGCTGGGCTGCCGCGGAATATTCACCCAACGTCCAGAACTGGTAATAGATTCTGTACTACTCGGGTAACGTCCGAGTCGGGTTGTAATCATGAAAAATGAGGGGTGGAGATTCTATTTCGGTTTTATCTTCCCTCGGGTTCATCCTTAATGGAAGTTGCTTAAATAGCACAGCGCATCTTTCTCCGCTTGACTCCGCTAATAGCTCACGGAATGGAATGGAAAACAACTTTTACGAAAACATCCCCGATGCTCACTCAATTACTACTCTCGGATTTATTTTTAAAAGTGTCGTCACGTCGACGATAACCCTTCGCCTCCATCTGATTGATATTCGATGCCCCAACCCGCCGGTTTATAAATAATCCCCGTCTCGGTTCTAAAGTTGAGGTTGGATCCATTTTTTAGCGGGTCTCCCGGGTCTGTTAAGAGCGGAACACGCAACGACATGTGTCTCGCACTTCCAATTGAAAGAAAAGCGTGCATCTTTTATGAGCCGTTGCGGTAAGGGCGCAACCACTTGCGGTCGACATAAATCAAACATTACACTATTAGGTTCTGTTTATTTCTGCTTTTGTGGAATATTTATATTGGATGGTGGCGCGTATGGAGGGCCTTATCGCTCCGCGCGGGTAAAAATAACCGCACGCAACGCTGCCTGCAGACGGGGGAGCTAGACGGATTGAATTACTTATCATCGAACGATATTGCTCACGGCACGCCCTGTGGCCTGGCAAATTGCATCCCGTATGCAGAGGTGTTAGACAACACCGACGAATGCGTTTGGGTGATTTACGGCCACTTGCGGGCTCCAGGGGTGCAAACCCTAAGGTTTTTACTAATATCCGTACGTCCTGTCTCTTGGTAAATGGAAAATTGAGCAAATGGGTCTCAATTTTGCATACTGCATCGTGAAACGATCACGAAGAAACTACGGAGTCCATTTGGCTATTATGCCGAATCCCTTGTGTGCTAATAAAACGAAAAGATTGAATATCTATTAGGGAATCGAACATTTACTCATATATCTCAATTGTTGGCTCAGGTTAACAAAAGATCCCCATGATCTCCCACATTAACTTATCGATTATATCCTCTAATATATGATAATTCGCGAGCTGATTTGAGGTATTTCATGATGTCCAGACAACAGAATCGACATCTTAGGGCAGGTTTAAAATTTTTATCTCTCTCCCACATCCTTTGTAGTAATTCAAGTGAGAGAATAACAGGAAAACTGCAAATCGTCTGTGTTTTATTTTATGTGAATCCTGCTTTTGGTGGCTGCCCAAATCAATGAGACGTGAGACTAAATGTGTCTAAATCTTGCACAGTGCATCCTTACAGGGCAGGGAAGAGAGTGACATTAGGTCAGCCTGCTGGAAGCCAGGTGGCATGATGATAATAAATAAAATGCTTTTTTTTATTGTACCTACACATACCACTTACATTATAACAAACACAAAGAGTAGTTGCCGACATAACAATAGGGGGTACAAAGGCTGGTGTTCTTCTACACCACCCATACATAATGTACATACAGGGTGGCCCACTGAAAAGGAGCTATCCACATTTTCTCCTCTTTGACTCAAGTGAGGAAAAATCACTCGGAACAGGTCGATTTTTATTTGGTGGGGGGGAATGTGGATAAGTCGTCCCCGGACGACTGATCCCGGGGCATGTCGTCCTTCGGACAACTGGGCCCTCGGACATTTCGTCCCTCAACATAGGTTTTCCTGACAAGTCCAGTTTTGCGTAGAGTTAAAAATTGCGGCGCATCTTAAATCGTCTGTTTTGTTTGGTCATATCCATATAGTAACAGCGATCTTTTCGGAGTCGCAAATTCGCCCCTAAAATGTCTTGTATTGTCTCAATACATTTAGGGACGTATGACGGTATGTAAGTACATAATGGTACACCTACCGATTGACTTTTTACAAAAATTAGTGAAACTTTAAAAACGTGGAATTTTTTAGAAATATTCAATTATTAGGTACTTCATTTCAGCAAAAAGTAATATGCGAGCAAGTAACAAGGGATGTGGCTGTATAATCAGTAATGACACATCCTCTGTTAATTGCTTACCTGAATTAGCTGTAGAAGATCTTTTATCTCTTAAAATTATTTCTTAAGAAGGAAGGTGAGGTGATTAGGGTTTGTCTCCTTTCCTGAAGATTCCTCATCGAACAAATTCTTCAATGATTTGCGTTTCCCCCATCAACAGTCGCCGTTGAAAGGTAATGCTGTTTTCCTGGAATTTGTTGCAAACCCTAGTTTCTCAGCTTGATGAAATGATGTAATTGAATACTTATTGTTAAAAAAACCGAAACTTTCTCCTGACGCAACGATTGAAATATTCTTATTGTTGTTGCTTTATTGTGAATTTTGAGTTAATCTGCAAAAATAGCTTGAAAAAAGATAGCCTTTACTGACAGCAATTCGGAATAAGTGTGGGGACAGTAGCAATGATTTTTGTTGTGATGAAAAACGAAAGTTTAATTTCTTTTTTGTAATGTTTATAACCCCTCTAAGTAGAGATTGTGAAAAATTTTTACTCCTTATTTTGATAGTGAGGGACTAAAATCTAATTTTAGCCTAGCAAATACAGGTTTTAAAGCCAAAGGGAATGGATCGATGCTGGAAAAATATTTTGGAGGAGAATTTTAAAGTCCAAAAAGTGATGTGTTACTATGCGAACCCCCACTTTAAAATTTCAAATGGCAACCCCCCACTTCTGATACATTATTTGAAAGCTAACATCATTACCAATCCAATGCTGAAAGCGCCCTCTATGGGCAAATTTCAAATTACATAAGGCCCTTTGTGACACAACATCTTAAAGGGAATGAAATCGTCTGAAAGCTGATGCAAGAATTTTTGAAATTCATACAGAACTTCATAAGTTACAGCTACAACAAATTTCTTGGCTGGGAACCAGTGTTACTTTTGAGCGCGTGGATGGATTAGAAAAATTTCTGCACCAGTTTTTAGAGGATTCCATACTATTCAAAATGGTGTATCACAAGGGGCTTTAATATGACGTAAAATTTGCTCATAGAGGGCGCTAGAATATAAACGGACATAAAGAATATTCACTGTACTGGATTGCCAATGAAATTAGCTTCCAAACGATGTATCATAAGTTGGGGGTTGTAAGATTTCACCAAGCACGGATTTAAGTGTCGCCCTCCAAATAAAAATCGACCTGTTCGAGTGATTCTTCCTCACTTGAATCAGAGAGGAGAAAATGTGAATGACCCTTCTTCAGTGGTTGGTTTTAAATACATTCATACTGAAGGAGTGTAGAAATTAATTTAATCTAGGACATAGGCTATTTTTTCAAATTATTAGTAAAATCAATAAACAGTACCACGTTGCTTTTAGTAGCATTGAGTCTAAGGCCGTTGTCAGTAGGCCATTTAGCTAGGTAGGCCCCAGATTGCTATCTTAAGGAACTCCACTGGTAGCACTTTTTTGAGAAGATTCAACGTCATTAATGCGCAGCATCTGAGACCTCTGTCAAATAGTCGTGAAACCAATCTAAAGTCGTGCCAGCCAGACCATAATACCGTAATTTTGCAATCTACAGCCTAAAAAACTTAATCATATAAGATCGTAATGAGAGCCGTGTTGGCACTATACGCTGGGTTCTGAAGCCCGACTGCAAATCGGATAAAATGTTGCGCTTGACAATTAATTTTGTGAAAATTTTATGGACCAACTTTAGACAACACATAAAATACTAATTGGTCTGTAGTCCCTAAAATCTAGAACATTTGTAGTTTTGGTATTACAGAAATGGAAAAGGGCGAGTGAATGAATTTCTATTAAATGTGGGGTAATTTGGGGGTTAAGGGAAGTTTCAGTAAGCATAAACCCATTAGTGATTGAAAGAAGTTTAGTAAACGTGCGTCCGCGGCTTATCGTGAGAGATGGGGGCCGGCGTCTAACTTTTTCGAGTAATTATGCAAAGTGAATGGGAGCGAGCGGGCCCCATAATTATCTATTTGGAGGCATTGCGAGTTAAGAAGAGGGCTTTCTTGAGAGTGTTAAACAGTGGGTGAGGTAATACCATAACGCTATAATGGTTTCGACGCTTCTCCTCTCCCGAATCCAGCATGCACGGTTCGCCGCTCCTCCACAAGACTTCCATTCGGCTTTCGTTCTTTCCGCCTCGTCAACTTTTGTCTCGATATTTCCGCAAGTTCCGTTCCCAAATAATCCCCCGACACACAAAAGCGAACCGGAGATCCTATTCGAATTAAACAAACGACATGGCGTGCAACCGCGAAACATGCCCGCGCTATTATTTACGACTGCGCTTTTACAAATTTTAAATTGCTGGCACCGTTGTGGAATAGTTTCGAGCAATTTGTGTGGCGGCGCACTCGACATTCATTCGAATTATTTTCGCAACGATCGCATGCCTGCCCGCAATTAATTATAATCAGGACAAATAGCGCGATTGACCGTTTGCGCCGAACAAAAACGAGCCAGACGAGCGCGGAAAAATGCTCGCAAGACTCGGGGGAAGCAGTGCGATAAAGCGGCGTTATCTCCTCCACCGTTGCAAATTTAAAATGTTCATTAGCGATAGCGTGCCCAGACCCCATGATGAATCGTTCCCGGTTCCGCCGAAACAAAAGAATATATCTCTTGCTGCCCAATATCTTAATTAAAGTCGCCGATTTATTCCCCTCGGCAAGTCGCATTGTCTAACGGGCGACGAAATGAAATGTAACGCAGCTACCTCCCGCAGATATAGTTGAGGAGAAAATAAAAGAGCGCCTTCGTTAAATTACACAATTTAAAAGTTCGTTTCGTGAAATGAATAAGTAAGTTCGCCGGAACCGAAGTCATTTCCATCGGGGATGGCAACGTCGTCGGCGTCATTTGTTTTTATCAGTCTACCCAAGGGAACACGGGTTACAGATAACAAATAGCGAAAGACAGCCCGTTCGGACGATCTTCTAATGACCTAATGTACATTTGTCCCGGAGCACTTCTCTCTAATGGTGAGGACGCCCCCATTACCACCTTCGAACCGTTTACAATGTAACCACGAAATTTCTATCGATCTCTCGTTAGACATGATAGTGAGCTGTTTGCCATCATACATAACTTTTCAAAAACCCACGTGTTCTGATTCTAGAAAAAGTCTTAGGTTACCTAGTACCTACATTGGTCCAATACTTTTATCAAAGTTTTGAAATCTGGCGATAAAGGGGTCACACAGTGTGGAGCGTCGAACCGTGGACTGTTTGTTCGGCCCGGGGCCTTTGTCATCCAAGAAGTTGTTATCAGCGGCGCTAAGACGGCGCCGAGATCTACCGCCACCTCCGCTTAATTAAACCCGAGAACGACAATACCTCGTCGTATCAGATCCGGGGACAAAGGACCAGGCAGAACCTATTTATTAAACCGGCAAACTATCATAACGATAACTTTCCCCGAGACTTGTTGTCATGTTGATGACGCGTTGCTCTGATACTTTGAATTTCAAATTGGTTCGAGGGGTGGTTCTCGGTGTTTTTTACGCGGCGACGATTGGAATTACAAAACGGGGCCCTCGCCGTTTCTATTGTCGACTGTCGTTGCCGTTGTAATGGAAAGTAGCGCGATGATGGCCATATATCACACGCATCTTGGTAGTGATAGCTGATCGAAGGATGCTTGACGTGAAGGATTCTCGGCGACAGAGGACCTTCTTGAGCACTCGAGCATCCCCCAGAATGCAGGTGGCGAAATTAATGTAATCAGAGGCCATTACCACCCCGGGATTTGGTTAAAAAAGCAATAGCCGCCCCGCAATTACGTCATAATGGGCCGCAGTCTTTCCTTGATCAACACATAACAATCGGGGGCGCAGCCCGCGTTATTAACTCCGGATTAGTCGTGGAAACAAACAACACTTCGCCATCTGCAGATTCTCTGGCATGTTCCAGGTCCATAACCGCGAACATCACACCCCGGCCGGCCCTCGCTAAGTGCAGGGACGGCCACGGGGTGCACGCGAGGTTATTTATTCGCACGTGAAGGGTTTCAAACATTGAGGTGGCGTGCCGTACATTTTTAATTAGTCCGTATTATGCAGATCTCGGTGTCGAAACCAAATTTTCCGCCCCATTGAATCCGAACGCGATTAAGAGCAAAGCCGTCGGGGGCGGCGACGATAATGTAGTGCTTTGTAATTCCAGATGCTAAAAATCTCCTTTGACGAGCGGCTCGCGCGCAAGAGTATTTTATTAAGGTAACTGGTGTCGAATGTGTAATGCGCTATAAAGTTTATATCCCGGTCGTTACTCGGCCTTAACCGCAAATCCCGCGCGTCGTATCGTCTCTTTTACGGGCTAGGCAATAAGATGGCTCTGGAATGACCTCTCCGACGGGCCGAACGACGTCTCGGTCTCGCCGGGCCACTTGACGTCGAATTAAACTGATTCCGATGAGTTTTACATGTATCGATCCTCGATTGTTGACATTGCACGGTGCGGCCACTGCAGAGGAGGGGTTAACGACCCCGTTTCTGCTCCAAAACGGACGCACTTTTACCATCAGTTCACGCATCCAGGAGCCACATGCCTCAATACCTTCATTATATCACCTCCAACCTCTGTAGATTAATACAACGAACAGTACGACCTGAGGCGCGGTGGCCGAGACAGCTGGCTTCCGTATTTCGACCACCGTCATCCTGAGTTCGAATCCCAGGCTGGGCGACAACCTTTATGGTACCAAGGAGTCGTCTACTCTATAAACAAGCCGAATCAGAAAAAAGTTACCTTCAAGGTCGCTTAAAAATCTACTATACACCTATTCAGCTTCATGTCTTATGAATTTGCGTAGCCAAGATATTGTAGTTTATGCATCTAAGCGTGAAAGTGAATGTTTTCTGAGTGAAAAGAGAATATGGACATTTGTTGGGACCCGGAAGACTACTTTCACGCTGTGGTTCACATTTTTCCTCCTACACTAGAAAGAATAGGTTTATGTATATCATTCGAGCCAAATAATTAATTATGTCTATGGCAGAGATGGCCACGCAGGCGAAATTCTAGGTCCGATTACGCAGGCTCCCGTAAACCCTGAGCAAGTAACTCCTACTCACTAACATTCACTTAAGTTCATAACCATTTCACTAGGCGTGACTCACGCGTGATCACGATTACTCGCTAAGGTCGCGATTTTCTTAGCTGCTTAAAATTTAAATGATATATCCAAAACAACCATGGAATAGTTTACTTTAATAGATTTTCAAAACGTAAAAATTGACAGGTTTATAATTTGGGTGCAAAAACAAAAGTCTGTTCAAGTTCAAGTCTTGTTCTTTTTTCCTCAAGAATTCTGCCTTCAGACAAGAACAATCTTGTACATCAAGCTTCTATAGCTGTATTTGAGGACAGAATGGGAGAAAGGTTGGACTGTGTGATGTTACAGGAGTATTGGGAGGAGAAAAAGAAGGAAAACGAAGAAGGGAAGGAAAGACAAAAATACTACTAGAGGAACGGATACCCAAGGGAAGATATAGAAAGGCGCAGGGAACAGGGGAGATGGATGAATGAAGCAATGTGGGACAGAGATAGAGACGTAGATGTACAGGAGAGGCGAATAAGGATAAGGGAATCAAAATATAATGCAAAATATGAGAACATCATATCTGAGGGGCTACCGAGCTACTTGGAGAGAGTCAGTGTGCAAGAAAAGAGAATGATAGCGAGATTTAGATGCGGGAATGAGGAGAGAGAAAACAGATTTTGGTTGGAAGACGAAGGGAGAGTATGTGGAGTATGTGGAGAAGCAAGAGAGACGGTAGAACATGCTGAAAAAGTGCGAGGGAATGAGAGATGAGGAAAAAAAGAAAATATACATTGAACGAAAGAGGAACGGGACTAGGGTGGATGAAGAAAGTGGAGAGGGCGAAGGAAATAAGGAGAGGGGAGGGACGAGAAGGCAGGAGAAGAAAAATCTTAATTTGATTTAAATATTATTATTTTTACAAGCCGAAAGGCAAGTAATAAACTATTCTATCAGTTGGTGTGGAAAGAAAAGTAGGTTTTCCTCCGATTTCCGCACATTAATTATTGCGAAGGAGGTGGGTGGAGATTGGAGGATAGGAACTTTTAACTGACTCACTGATGCCAGCAGTGAAATTCTTGGATTTGATTCACTTCAAATTAGAAATAGTAGTTTATGTACCTGAACGTGAAAGTGAATGTTTTCCTGGTCGAAGGAAAATTTGGACAGTTGAGGCTCAGCCGAGACTGGCCATTTCTTGGGATCCGGAAAACTACTTTCCCGCTGTGGTGTATACGTTTTTCTTCCTTCACCAGAAATAAATATTTTCCAAGTTAGCCGGAAAAATTGTACTTACTGCTTAATATTTCAGCTGCTAGCCGTGCAAAATGATTTTACACCGCTAGCCGTGAGAAGTTGTATTCTCACAGCCCTCTTGAGGCCCAAAAATCTTATTCTCGTTAGTGTAGGAAGAAAAGTGTACTTTTTCTTTGCTAAGAATTTCCTCGTGTGACGGGTGATTGGGGCAGAGGTTGGTGTGAGATTCTCACTTTAAAACAGGCCTAGTGATACCAGCAGTTGAGATGGGTCATACGATTCCGGTTCCTGCATATCCAGAGCTTTCCCTTAACATTAGCATTGAAAGCTAAAAATTGGTAGTATCACTTCATTCGTCACAATATTCTTCGCAGGGTACCCTCATGTAAGATTTAAACCTTAGTTGGTCCAAGTTCTATATAATAATCTGAAAATTACTATAAATTGATTAAGTTTTTTTCTGTACGGGAGTTGTCTTTTACACTGTTGTTGCAAGGATGAATGAACATAATTTCATTTTTAACTTTTGATTACCGGCAATGAAATACTAAGCTTGACATATACCAACAGAAAACACTGAAAAAATTTAAAACTAAGACGAAAAAGTTTGCGTTTGAGTTTTCATTCAGGTTCAGATTGACCCAGTCCAGGTCCATCAACCACGTTTGATGGACTTAGACTATTAAAATTTGGGTTTGCAAATAACTAAAATTCTTTCTGAAGGAGAAGTAGACTAAAACAGCTGTTGGTGTAATATGATTCAGTAAGAATTTGAGCAAAGCACGTTTAAGGCAATGGCCTGTCGGTTCTAATTCGACACAAGCAGAAAATAAAACCGGGAAGATCCGCCACCGTCGGACCACAAAGGCGTCGTAAACGCACCGCTACGAGGCCCCCATTCTTAAGAGGCAACCTGAAATAATACGCGCAACCGTTTAAATTAATCATAAAACTTAGATAAATATATAAACGGCGCGTTTGATCTCTTTGTGGGTGCGACAATTTTATAGTTCGTAAAGCCTGGGAAGTCGGTGTTTGTTGGCGTTGGGGGCGGGGCCTCTCGATTCAATGATCGCGGCTTCGAATCTATCAGTTCGCATTAGACTTACTTACAACTTTTCCCATATTTTAAGTCTAAAAGCACTCCGGCCTAATGCGGCCGCATAATAGAGCTGGCGTAATAAAGAGCGGCCAATCGATAAGTGCACACAGAATCACGTCGTTTTCTTTTCCGGATTCCCGCTGCGAGAAGTGCTCGATACATCTCTATCAAAACCGCACAAATCCGACAGTTTGTATATATCCCGAGATGCCCGCGAAGATAGACAAAGGCGACCCTCTCCCCCGACGACCATTAAGCACAATAGAAGCGGCTATTTATTTATTACCTCACCGGCTCTGAGTCAGCATCGAAATCTCCGATTTTTGAGAGGAGTGTCCGCAATTATTGAGTCGTAAATACAAAGTAACCCCGCAGATATGAGTTCGAAATTAGTTTTGCCCGTCCGAGGTGCGTGCCGGCTTTACGGCCGGAGCACACCCATTTCTAGCACAGCTCATTTATTTTTTGCCCGACCGGGCTCGAAAAATCATTTCAAGGGTTGTTTCTCGAGTCAAGAACCTTGTCTCATCAGTTAAAAATTAACAGAACGATCTTAAAAGACCAAGGGGGTGCCTATTTCAGGGTCGACGTGGTGTAATTTGAGGTTATCTTGAGGCATCTCAATATTAACTTGACTTGTCAAATGTAAAGCTATTAAAATCAAGTAAAATTATCAGAGGTCATCCAAAGGAATCCTAGAGATATCAGATTCCTTAAATAAATTATCCTCTGTTCGAAAATTGAATCGTGACATTACCTACCTAAGACTCGTTTCAAATGAATTTTAGTCGATTTCACTTCTGCTTCGCATATTACACCAATAATATTACTTTGTGCAGAAAATTCAGATAATAATCTAAAATTTTTGTTTCAGACGCCATGGGTAAGTGGTAGCCCCCACCAGACTCGTCGACTAACCCGAAACCCGGTGAGGTATGAATCCGTACTAACCCCAAACAGTGTTTCTTCTTTCTCCAAAGCAAGTCGAGTGTTTAATGTGTTCGTATGTGTGGCGGAATTGATGGAATTGGCGCGAGGGTAGGCGGAAGGTAGGTCCTAGGGGAGGCGATGGGGTAACGCGCTGCAATTCCTGCGACCGACCCGGGACGTGCGGTGCATGAAGACGAGCGAGATGGGATCACGTAATCTATTTGTGGCGGATCGGCGGTCGCCCGATGTGTGACGTGCGTGGAAAAACTAAATTAATAACGGACCCGCCATTAACATATTAAAAGTGAGATATCCCGCGAGGAATCCGTTCTTTGGATTTCGCGCGCGTCTCTCCGTTACCTCGCCAAACTGCGCTGTAATTAGTAGTCGCTAAAAAGCTGACAACACTTTATAAGTTGTCAGTCGGGCCGCTCGGCGTTATCTTCTTCCCCGGACACGTCACCGCGACTTTTTGCCTCCTGCCAGTTTTTGCCCCCTTCGCCGTCGTTAATGAGCAAGGATCGACTTACCGAAAATATTCGCGGTTTTTACTCGCTTTGTGTTTGTGTGATAATGATCTTGTTTCGACGAGACACCCATCTTCATGAACTTCTTTTAATGTATTCCGGGCGCTATTGAAAAGTTAATTTGATGGAGGCGGCTCTTCTTGCTTGTGACTCTTAATTACTCTGAAGGTACTGAAAAAGCTGAAATTTACTAACCACCGAAATACGGCACCGGGGCTAACATCATTTGCACATCTAGTGTTGCTGTTGGCAACACTTGTGCGTAATGAATATCAATTTGTGTTAGCAAAAACTATAAAACTCGTGGCGACAGGTTGATCAGAATAAAACAAACTAGATATATAATTGCTGTAATTTGTATTTACAAAGTTGGTAGCCTTGTCACATATTTATCTTTATAATGGTACCAGTTTTGCGCTAAATTTTTGAGTTAAATTGGTGGCACTAACTACCACGCCGGTAACCGCACCGGATTTAATAGAATCCGTTTTTTAAGTAAACCAACATTCTCTAAAAGGTTCAGTGACTGTACAATTTACAAATAAATAAAGTCTTTAATTCAAGCAAAAGCTGGCAAATGCTCACAAACTAATTAAGAGCATGAAAAGTTCATTTTGAACTCTAGTGACCAAAAATCAACCCACCCTCCATTTCAAGTTAAAAAGGGCGAAGTCAAGTACTTAAATTTAACCCAAGAAATCGAATTTTGGATTTTCTGGTCAATTTTAGTTTCATTGAAATTTTTGAAAATCTTTTTTTTACCGAACGATCTGAAAATTAAGAATTTCCGAATTCCATAGATCTAAAAATTAAAATTCTCATTAAAATTTTTGCTAAAATCGTCTTGTTGGCAATTCTGTCAAAACCCTGTTAAATAGGTTAATTTTGTTTTTAGGCACTTAATGCACATAAGAATTGTAGTACCTTTTAAAAGAAGTAATAATATATGGGGTGTTACGTTTAAAAAATATTATTTTAGTGGGCATTATCGAATGCGATGTTGATTTGATTTTTTTAAATTGACCATTGTAATCAGCGTAAAAAAATATTTACAATTCTTTTCTAATTTAACCGATTTAGTATCTTCAGTATTAAGTTTGCAATGGTGTCAAAATAAAATAATACACCCTGTATATATGATAACACCATTGGACTCAGCGGCTCTCCGCGGGTGCTAGAATTAGCCATAATCTCAAAACCGATGCCTAATGTTTTTAGAACAGACGATAAAACATGTACAAGTTTTTTTTATTCCAATACATACAGTGTGTCTCATTTTAACTGGAACCACTCAAATATTTCGGTTAATTATAACCGAATAAAAGCGTTCTTTTTTTCTGCATGTAGAGCTCCAAAATCTGCACCTGTGTAATACACAACTTTTTTTATAAACCGAAACCCCAGCCTACTGCGATTTAATAAAGAGGCCAGAAATGACGAAATCGTATTATGCATTTTTTTATCGAAAAATTTTATAAAGAAAAGTTGCTCAGGATCGCTCCAAATGACTAAATTCGAAGTTTCAGGAAAAAATAAAAATGTTGAATTTCTTGAGGAAGAATCATAAAATAACGAAAACGTCAATATTTTTGCAACATAACGGGTGATGTAAAATAAAAAAACAATGGAAGCGCATATGTTTGCTGTTTGTGGCACATTGCAACAGATTAGTTGCGGTGTCCCTTGAAATTGTTAAGAAAAACGAAAATCTTACACTTAATAATTTCAACTTTTTCTGCGATTGTTAAGTTTTATCCATCCACAGCCGATAGCAAATGTCAAATAAATTCATTTCAATAGTTTTCTATTTCACAGCACCCATTATGTTGCAAAAATATTGACGTTTTCGTTATTTTGTGATTCTTTCTCAAGAAATTCAACAGTTTTATTAACCTCCCCACTCCACTTTACCATTTAAAAAAAAAGGGAGGTTGCTGCAATCACTAAAATTTTCGAATTCGAGATAAGACCGGATCTGTACGTTTTTTTTCCCTGAAATTTCGGATTTAGCCTCGGATTTAGCCATATGGAGCCATCCTGAGCAACTTTTCCTTATAAAATTTTTCGATAGAAAAATGCCTAATACGATTTCGTCATTTTTGGCCTTTTTATTAAATCGCAGTAGGCTGGGATTTCGGTCTATAAAAAAAGTGTATCACGCAGATGCATATTTTGGAGCTCTACATGCAGAAAAAAAAAAGAACGCACTGATTCGGTTAAAATTAACCGAAATATTTGGGTGGTTCCAGTTAAGATGAGACACACTGTATACAGGATTAGTACAAAGTCACGGAACGGTCCAATACTTTGAAATTTGGTATCAGCGTGCAATTAAATACAAGAAATTCAAAAACGATTTTAAAAATTTGCTTGGACCCCCGGTTTAACTGGAAGTGGCCCTAATAATAGTTTTTTTTTTAGGGAAACCCAATTTTTGTCAACGGCTTCGGAATCTACCAAGTTACGGCCCCCCTAGATTTCCAAAAACATCGAAGGAATCTATATCAAAAACAAGACTTCAAAACCGCAAATACACGTTTTCGCCTTTTTGAAATTTCTTCAATTTTACAATCTGCCAAAACAGGAAAGATGTATAATTTTAAAAATGTAATTGCGCAGTTGAATTTGTATTAAAAAACGTACGTACGTACATACACACAGACACATTTTAAAAACCACTTTTTTGATTTTGAGTTCCTGAGACCTCAAAACATGAAGATCTGGTGTTATCTCGAATTTGAAAATTTTAGTGATTGATTAAGTGGTGAAGTGGACTGGGGAGGTTAAAAATTAGTTTGACGTGCATTTGCGGTTTTGAAAAATCTTTGTTTGACCGATTTCTTCGATATTTTTGAAAATCTAGGGTGGTCGCAACTTGTCTTCTGGTCAAGTATGACACATGTTTATGACTTTAAAAAAATCGTAGATTCCGAATCCGTTCTGAAAAAGTGCGATTCCAATTATAAAAAACTATTATTAGGATTTAGGATCACTTCCGGTTTTTCCGGAAGTCCAAGAAATTTTTTAAAAACAGTTTTAAGTTCTCTGTAATTAGTTGTGCCTCAGTACCAAATTTAAAATTAAAATTTTAGAAAATAACGGAGAAAATGGTCCGTTCCTGGACTTTGCAATAACTAATGTGTTAACTGGTTTAATTTAATTCAAAATTCAACATAGAAATAAGTCCTTGAAGTGGCACTTTGATGCGAAAGAGCAAAATGTAATTTGACGACGCGAAGCGGAAAAAGTTTTTCAATTACATAATATCAACAAAAATTTACAAAAAATTTGATTTTCACCCAAAAGCAACACAAGTCAATGGCTATTTGAATGAATTCGCGTTTTTAAGTAATAGCGTGGGTTAATTATGTTAACTGAAACGGTGAAAGCTAAACGAGCAGCAGATGGGCTTGGATTGAAAGGTAATACAAAAGTCGCATGCACCGCGGACATGCAATACACCTGTTAACCGCATCCCCTAGGAGCCCGTGGGGTCGTTCCTGCTGTCTCTAAACAGATTTTAATGCACTCCCAAAACAATGACACGCTCCCCGAGTCATAACCACCAGCTGATGTCGTAATAAATATTTTTACGGCCGCTCTCCCTCTCTCCTCGCCTTGTCCAACATTCCACCCGAAATATCGATACGACAATGTTTAATTGTGGCTTGCTATCGTAGCGAAACCAGTCAGACATTAACATTCATTTACATGCAAATATCCACAAACACGAAACCCGTCACTCGTTACACAAAGAACGCCACCGAATTCTGACGCGATGGATTTTTTCGCTTACAAAAGGGTGGAATGGAGTTTTATTGAATAATTAAACAGGGAGCGGCCGACGGCGACGCTGGAAATTCTGTCGGTTTAATTGCGACGCCGTAATATGTAGTTAAACAATTGGTGTCTGAACAGCAGGAAGGAAAACTAGTTAATTACACTCGAGTGACACTCACGTGATGGAATGCGAGATTACACCCCCGCGCCCCATAACTTCGAGTGTTTGTCCAATAAAGGGGCAACACGAACTCGGAATTACATTTTTACAAGCAAATTGTGTTCTGTCAACAAAATTCTCACTAAAGCAAAGCAATATTGGGTCGGGGGAGGGGTGTTTGCCCCCTGAACAGTATGTATAACTGAAAATTAACTGAGAGACTTCTATTATGAGATGATAAGTTCTTGCTTCTGTTTACTAGTTACTGGTTATCTATCCCAAAGGGTTTTGGGAATGAAACAACTTCAGATATCCTCCGATGAACCTCTCATGTACTCGAACTGTCTCCAATATCTCAGACTTCCTCTGAATGACCTCAGACGTCCTCTAGATTTTCTTAGATATCTCCTGGATAACCTCAGATAGGTTACCAGCGAAAAAAATGAAGAAAATTTTCGTCGCTGCCTCAAGATAACCTCAAATATGCCTTAAGATAACTTCACATCATCTCAAGATAACCTCAGATTGGCTTAATTAATTGTCTCAACGCAATTATCCATTAATCTTAGGTGACAACTTATTATATCAATAACCAATTTATCCCAAAAGACAGATCATCCCAAAAGTCAACTCAACTCATCCCAGACGAAGTAATCCCAACAATAACCTACTAGGATTACATTACGGAGATCAATAATCTGTAAAAAAAAGATTACCGCAAAATCGTACTTCAAGATGGACTTTCGTTTTTTGGCGGCAAAAATAAGTGTTCGGATGGGCGGACAGAATTTGAGAAAAATTTAACTGACAAATCCGAATTGAAGTTGAAGACAATTATGTCCTAAAGTGTTTAGTTTTCAAGATACAGCATTTACAAGTTTTTACATAATTACAAATTTTAATTTTATTTTCTTATTATTAACCTTCCCAACCCCACAATTTAAAAAAATTGGAGGTTACTGCAATCACTAAAACTTTCCTATTCGACATAAGACCAGATCTATACGTTTTGTTTGAGGTCGCAAAAGTCCAAAGTTTGTACGTAGATACTTTTGTAAATAGCCTGCAGTCTACAGCCCAAACTACTGGTCCAATATGGCCGAAACCTGGTACGTAGAGATCTCATAACCTAACTTAGATCTGAAAAGGTTTTGGAGACAATCGTGCAATCGGAAATACCATAAGAAGGGCTTTCAAATTCTGCTTCCAAACATGTATTCACCTCAGTGCACTTTTGACAAAAAGTTCAAACATTCGAAATTTTTATCGGACATTAAAACCCCTGAACCGATTTGACTGAAATTTTGTACTTGGCAATCGACCCACGGCAACCGCCATTTGGTGCATACATTTTGAACCTTCAGAATTATACTCTCGTTTCACATCCAAAACAAATTTTTGAAAAATTGTCACCATCAGAAATGCCTTAAAATTCTGGTTAAGCTTAGTGCCTTTAGGCAAAGAAAAATCGAATTTGTAATAACATTAAAAACGCTATAGCCCAAACTACTAGACTGATTTGGCAGAAATTTGGTACATGGAGATTGTGTGATCCCCTGAAGGGCCAAACGGCACTTGGAAGCAATTGGTCCACCGAAATTACCATTTGGCATATCAACCTTGGAATTTTTTCTCATCATTGGTATTGGTCATTTTGATATTTAACATTAAAAATGTGGATTTACCAATGCATTAGCAGTTATTTTTTTGAATTTACCAATGCCCCCGATTATCTTTTTCCTTTTTCCTGTTTTCTCAAAAACTGCTCAATATAAAGGGAAAATGATAGAGAATTATTTTGTTAATAGGTCAAAACTTGCATTAGAGTATATGGAAAAATGTTGAAGTTTGTTTTAATTTTTAACGCCAGATTGCAGAAAAATGACCGATCGTAGGGAAAATCAACAAGATACTTTATTTGTAAAGAATTCTCTTGGCTTCAATTTGGTATGGTATAAACCTATTTCTTAACACTTTCAAGAGCTGTCAGTCAATACGCACATGATCTATTAATGGGGACCTTTGACCGGTTACTTGTAATCACTATTCGAAGGTCTGTACCAATTTACAGCTCTCTTGTAATGTTTCCGCAGCTTTGCCGTATTTTTGTCTAAAGTTTTTCGAGGCGAGAGGTATGTACCTGATTACCTACACCTACGTCCCTGGATACAAAATCAAAAAAATACTTTATTTTCACACCCTGTATCTTGGAAACTATGTGCTTTAGGACAAAATGTCCACAAGAAGTTTTTGTCTTAATACCTATAACGGAATATCTATGACGAGTTGGTTTTAGCAATTGGGATGGCATGACGGACGTGACCTAGGGTAAGCTGCACCTGGGATGAGCTATTTTTTGGGATGACTTGGTCTGGAGCGAAGTGTCTTCTGAGATGAGTTAAAAGTTACGGTCTTGGAAGAATAATTATCTTTTGGGATGACTTTGTTCGAGATGAGCTGTCTTTTGGGATTAGGTTGTCGCACAATACCAAGAAAGTCTTGGTCTTGTCTAGGTTTTGGTTTCGAATTTCAATACCAAGACAAGACCAACCTTAATGTGTCAAGACCGATACCAAGACTGTGTCTTCCAAGACCGAAGAGTCTTGGTGTAAAAGTCTTGAGAGAAGTCTTGGTCTTGGGTCTTTTTAAAATAATGTCAGTCATCCACAAAAGTGCCTAGAAATAATTATTGATCGTTTCAGTTAAAGACTATAACAAACGAAAATGCAACTCCGCACCCATGACATCATCGATTATCAAAAACAAAATCGCAATAATTCAAAAATAAACACGAGGAAGACTGAGTTAAACCAACATAACTTTCTAGGAATTCTAGGAAGTTTAAAACAAAAGCTTCGTGATATTTTTTAGACTTTATCGTTCCTGGAAATACTTTGATGAGCAATACCAAGACCAGGCAAGACCAAGACCAAGACTACCCTAAATAAATCTTGCGTTGGTCTTGCCTTTCAATACCAAGACAAGACCAAAAATCTAAAGTATTGACAAGACCAATACCAAGACTCACAAATTAAAAATTAAAAAATATTAGGGATTAATTGAGACTTGGGGTAGGCTGTCTTCTGGGACGAGTTAACAGTTCGATGACTTGATATGGGATGAATTGTCTTTTGGGGTGAATTTAGACTTGGTGTGAACTGTCTTTGCAATAAGTTAATGCTTGCGATGAAACGAGATGATTACCTCGTATAACCTCAAGTGAGGGTCGAAAGACAACCTCACTGAGAAACCTCTCAGCCTACGCATAAGCTACTTCAAATCGTGTTATCAAGTTATAGAAACGCCTATTTAAGAAATTGTTAGTCTCGGACCCAGCAACTTTTGTTTTTTCAGGTAGTCTGTAAATTTTACAAACAGCCCAAAAGTATGGTATTCCTTGGTCGAGGTTTGAATCAGGTTCTTTCACCATTAAAGGTCCTTCTCGCTACCCAAGTTGACTCTCACATTTTCATTGTTGTTGAAGAGGAATGTGGAAATGCCGAAACTTCGTAATTATCCCTATCATTCCCCAACATAGCCTTGTATCGATTTCCAGTCCATTTCTATGATTGCCATCCAGCGAGGGACAGTTTTTGTAGTGTGAAATCGATGAAGGCGCGTTTAATTCTCGCCATGACTGTCCACATTCTACATCCCCGAATAGATACGTGAAGTGCTTTGGGCCCGTTTTATAATTACTGAAACGTAGAGTGGAGCGCTAATGCGACCGCACGTCATAAAATGCAAGTTCATCTAATATAATGGGCCGCAGCTGACAGGGACGTCGATTAAAGTGGCGTGGCGGGCGCCCTCGGCGTCCAGGTGCCAATAATCCGCAAGTCACTTCCTCCTGCGACTTGTCTCCTACGAATAAATAACGGCGTGCGGGCTATCGATTTTCTCGAAACGTCACTTTATGTTATTGCGAAATTTTTATACCTCCCGGGCGATCAGCTGACTTTTATGCCCGCCGTACCATAAACATCCCTGACCCTCTTCGGCTGCCCGTTTCTTGTGCGATAAAGACGCGATTTGTTGCCGGAAATGAGGGCGCGGTCGTTCGAATGTCCATCAAAATCGAGAGGAGGGCCATCTCTGGAATAGATTCGCCGGCGGCGTCGGCGCACACCGCCGCGACGCCGTGATGCCTCATCCGTTTGATGATTCGCCATCTTGCCTGCAATCTCGCAAATGGCCATAACGATAAAATTCAACCCTTTCAATTGCCTAAACCTGGTTTTAAGGCACTAGGGCGAAAAAAAATTTGCCTGTACCTACTGAACCAGAAAACTTTTATCGGCTATAAAATCATAAACTTCACACCTGGATTAATAATAAATCTAAACACACACTCGCTGACGTAGATAGATGTTTACCGAGTAATTAATTATTATTTAAATTATGTGTTTATGATCGATTAGCAATAATCGTAGGAAAGTGTAATAACTGACAGCCAGGAGTGAAATAAATAATGTGCCGGAACGGACGGCTTCGTTGAGGCGCCGCCCCATTATTCATATTCAAATTTTCAATCGCCGATATTTTGGCGCGATTGGGCAAGTACTATTGTTTATCCCATATTTTAATATATAATTATCGAAAGTTAAGATGATGGACGTTTTTTCTATATTCCATTGTTTTGGCGTAGGGAGGGTCCCAACTTGCTCCACTTAACCTTTTTATTTAAAATGCCGATCAAGAATTCATACTATGTAGCGATTCTGGTTTTTCAGTTCAATTTACCTGCAAAATATCGTTTCGGGGAATTTCTGGAAAAAGTAAATCAATGAATTACCTAATACCTGTTGGAGGTTCTACAGATCTGAAATTTGCAGATCTAAATTGGAGTTTACAATTTAAAACAGGATTCTACTAAAATGTCCATCTCTTTCTTCAAAAAGTACATGTCAGATTATTTACTCTCAGTACAATCATCAGATATTTCTATTTAAGTAGAATTAAGATTAATATACTCGTAAGTCATTACAGTGTTTTGCTGTTTATTTCTGTAAAGTAGCGCTTCATTTTCCTGTAATTTCTTCAAAATTCTTGATATTTTTGATCAACTTTTGTCATTTTACACTTTTTTCTCTCATCATATTCTCAGCTAAAATTCTGTTATTATTATATTAATAGGGAATTTTCTCAATAAAAATAATGGAAAGTTCCAGAGAATATATTTTTTTAATTCGGGGGGGCTATTTCAACTCGACTTATTAATTGCAAGTTTGAAAGTATATGGCGGTAGACTTGCAGATAAATTTAATTCGAGGTGAAAAAACGGCCCTTGGTGATAGTGAAGACTGACGCCCCAAATTGAAATTGAAGTAGGTAATATCGTCATCGTCTAAAGCCCATCTGCAACAATCCTATTTCTGCTAGCAGATGTAGCAAAGATTTACAATCAAATTTGCTACAAGGAAAGGTTAAGTACGTTATATAATAACGCGACAGCTTTCAGTGCAATTCTACGTCCCAAATCTGCTAGCAGTGATCGGATCGTGTCTGACGGCCGTTAAATGTGAATTGCAATAAGGGTTTTTAGTATAAGAGGGTCCTTTTCTAATTGTGACGTCAAGCCAATCAAGCGGCAGCGCACTATGCGCAGATGGTATACTGTTTATGGCGGCGCATAGGGGGTCTGACATGGCACATCTTCCATCCTTTTATGCTGAAAACCCTTATTGCTTAGGTAAAGCTAATTTTAGTAATTTTTAGGAATTCAAACTTCCATTGTCCAGGAAACTGAAAATAGAAACCAATGCGAACCTAATGCCAAATAGTTGGTCAGTCAGTAATAGTGACAAAAATAGTGCAAAATTTGGCATTTTAATTCTATAAGTTTTGAAGTTTTGGGAGGTGCTAGTTAAGCTAAATTGTAAAAGCAACAAATTTTATTTTGAAATCTTTTCAGAGGTTTTTCTTACATCGTGTGCCATATAGGCACCCCAACTTTAAAATTTTAATAGTAAACCCCCGTTTTTAACATCACCACAGATTATATGCTTTGTAAAAATGTATTCACACTTGTGCTCTTTTAGCAAAAAAAGTGCCATAGAGTCCGCCCCCACTGCATGTATGTTTCCCCGGGAACTGCTTTAGCTAAAAGTTTGAAATTTGAAATATAGCAATTAATGTATAAATGGAAAGGCATTGGCAATTTTAAAAAAACAATTTATTAAGTAAACCCGAGCAACATATAGCATTTTATACCTAGTTAAAAATAACCGCATTGGAATTATTCGAACAAATATTCAAAATTCGAATTGTATCTGCAGAATTATTCGAATAATCAGATAAAATAATCAGGAGATATTTAAAAATAGGAACGCTACATAGTCGAAGTATTCATGAATATTCGAATTTTTAAATAGACGAATAATGGAAACACTGGATGACTTTGCTGGAAAAACGCACTCTGTCACTAGAAACACCCCACTACAACAAAACCCTTGATTTTTACAGCAATCGCGTTTCGAATACAATGTGCTCATTATCAATGCTAAACAACCCTACCTTACAGGAATCTGTAATATTTGTAGGTCCACCAGCGTAGCTCCACCCCCGCGGCTGTGAAGGTTGGACCAATCACAAGTCAAGAAGTGGTTCCGCGTGGTTGAACGCGTATAAATATGACCTATATAACATGACCTATATTAGCGTAAACAGACGGGAATATGCGATCTGACCTGCATCACCGTTCATAAGCTTATTTCTAGACTTATAAATGACGGTGCTCTCCATTGCGCCCAGCATCTGCACCTTGTTCACACTACAAACTATAACTTAATATTATCACTTATTCTATGGTCATTGTGTAAAGCATGCAGGGCAACACTGGATTTCTCAGATCTGCCATATTGAAGGTGAAGTGTTCCTTGAGACCTCCGTGTTTGACCAACATATTTTAGATCACAATTTTGACAATTGATTTCGAATATGCCACACTTTTCATTATTTCCTACTTTATCTTTCGGGTGGCCTAACAGGTTCTTCAGTTTGTTTTCTGATCTGAAAACTGACCTTAAATTTTGTTGAGCAAGAAACCTTGTCAAACCTCTTGTCAATTGAGGCCCAAAGGGTAATGCAACAAATTTTAAGTCACTTGCCCTACAATGACCATAGAATAAGCGATATTATTAAGTTAGTTTGTAGTACCAACAAAGTATAGATGCTGGACGCAATGGAAAGTATCGTCATTTACAAGTCTAAAGATAAGCTTATGAAAGGTGATGCAGGTTCGATCGCATATTTCCCGTTATATTTACGTGTTCATCCACCGAATATTCGAATACAAAAAAAATTTAGTTTTGCTAAGAAAAATAAGATAAATACCCACGTAGCACATTTTTCCCAATTTTTGTAATTTTGTATGGACATTTTTTTTTAAATTAACCATTATATGCAGGGTAAGCTGAGCTTTCGAATGAGGAGTTATTTAAACTTTGACTTGTGTGTCATAACTTTTGGTCGCGGTGCATTATATGAAGGGCAATCAGCATCTTTTACATATTTGTAGTTACACCTATTTAAAATTTTTGGCTAAAATGATTCCAGAGATACATGGGGGGGGTGGACTAGACAACTGCAAGTATGTTTTTATATGGATTCTATACTTGTTGTTTTGTTGGCTAGAAAACGTTAGTAAGCAGGTATGCCGTTTTGTTTGAAGAATGTCATGTTCATGCCAAAAGATCATTTTTGAATTTATTTTCGTAAACGTTAACATTAGCAACTATACATACATTTATAAATGCGGTGAAAAGATTCTACCCTCTCGTCTTCGAGACCGCAATTTTCTTTTTAATTTTCAAATTCGTTCTTTCTAAAAAAATAGACCAGCAAAACTTCTTCAAATTGTAGTTTACAAATCTTTAACGCATTTTTAATTAAATGTCGAATAACTTTACCTGCTAGCATTCGCTTCGTTGAAAATTTGAAAAGATCAATTTTTGATATTGGCTTGTAAACTAACCATTTGGATTTACCCGTTCTTTATTTCTTTCAATCGCCAGTTAAAACTCGACTGCTTAGATTTAATTTTAATTTAATTGAATGAAACAAATGCTGCTAACTAATTTTCTTCTAAAACTGCCCTGATTAAAATAAACGACTTTTAAAACGCTTAATTTAAATCTACTCAAATTTCAGGACAAGCGTTGCACATACGTTTTATCTCCAAGTTGAGAAAGGAATAAATAGACTTCAATTCCTTGTTATGCAGGCAACCAATTATACAGGGCGTTCTTCGTCCCCTCACAAATAGGCAAACTTTGGCTTGCAGCTTGTGCGTTTGTCTTCGGCGGTTTCTACCCCCCCCCCCCCCCCTAATCACGTCTCCTAACTGCAGTCCCTACGGGTCCCAAAGCCGACCCCGAAAACCCGCCACCGAGGTCATCACCAATCCAAAAAACCCGTTGTTTTGTGTGAATTTCACTTTCGTCGGGTCACTTACGGTAAAATTTGAAATATGAGTGCGCGTCGACGATATATGTGTCGCCGTGGAGGTCGGTCGAGGCCTCCTTGATTTACGTAGCAGACGTGGACCCGTTGTCGTAGGTCGCAGCCGGCCGTGCCATATCCACCGTGTTTTGTCGGCGACGGTCAATTACGAATCGCGTTCAAAAACACGTCCCCGTAATTAATTAAAGCCGCGCGCGCCAATTAACGATGCGCGCCACGAGAACACTGTCACACGCGCAAATTGTGATAAATCATTACCGGTAAATCAAACGTTATTACTGCCGCTTTTTAGCGGACGCTTCCAATTTTTCACCTCGCGGGAGCGTTGCCAGATCGAGATTTTCAGAAAGTCGCTTGGAAGTCGCAGGTGTTACATGGAAGTTACATGTTCATGTAACGTTGCCGATCGGCGCTTGAAGGTCTTTGCGAATGTCGCATGCATATCCCTACTCAATGGTTACTTTGTAATATAACATCGTTTAAGTTACATTCACGACGCATTGAACTTCCAACTTAACCTAATCGTTACTTGTAATGTTACATTGTTGCGACTTAAATTTGGCAAAGTGCATGATCACCCGCGGCGCGTCCGCCTCGCAAAAGGGTGGATTCCGCAGATTTTGATTTACGAATGGAATCGACATCGGATCCTCGGCTGAAAGGGGCGAACGATGGCCAATGGGAGAACGTGGCGGTGCTGCGCCCCCGCGACGACGCGACGCAACGAAAAACCGCCGTGTAATTACTCCCCAGGAATGCGACGTTACATTATCTCGATTTTTGTTTCGACAATTAATAATCGCCGGCGAGAATGTTTTCCTCATTGTTTTCCGAGAATCGAGCGTCCAGATAGACACGCAGATATGCATCCAATTAACTCGTGCGGATATCGAAATACTGTTGTGCCATTAAAATGTGCGAGTGCGGTAAAAAGCGGTGCGGAAATTCCAGTCGGCCGGTCGTGGAATGAAGATATCGATCTTGTTCCTGCGGAGGTTGAGGAATTGGAACACGGGCTCGTAAATCCTTCAGGAAAATCAAAAGAAGCGATACAAAGGGTTTATTATCTGTGTCTACATTTATGTCGTTACGAAGGATTGCGCGGGATCGAGCATTTTTCTTACCTAATATCCACCGTGATAGATTCGTGCTCTATTATCCAAGCCTATATAGCCTATATCGAACTTAACGTTACATGTTATGAAAGGTGTACCTATGTAACATTCAGCACTCAAAATTATATCTATGGCTACCTAGCAAAGTTATACATAGGTATGTGTAGGATATTATTATTGACACCATACTTGATTTCATGTTAATCTATGCCTAAGGATCTAAATCACATATTTGGTAGGAAGGTATTTAGTATCTATGGGGTAGGTGCCTTCAAAAGGGATCTTCGAAAAAAATTACATTTGATATTGCAAGTCTCTCGTCGAGTATCTAGATAAGTTAGATATCTCGCACTTCAGATTCTGCTTCTAGATAGATAAAACATTTATTTCCTTGTAAATATATACATTGGAAAGGACTATGAGATTTAATTTTTACAAATTTGTTGCCTTCTCTGGACTACCGCCTTCAGCCAACTCAGTACGCTTCCGGTATCTTCTAACACTTGTTCCACGGATCTTAGTTCTTCTTTCATTTCTTCACAGATCAGTAAGTGACGTACCGTTTCTTCTTCTTTCCTACACAGTCTACGAAGTAGGAAGAAAAAGTAAGACACTTTTCGTCGAACCAAATTCTGAAAGACTGCTGGCAGAACATAAAAGACCAAACAGACTCAAAATGGACAAGAAAAAGAAGTCTCTATTACCAAAGGAATGGGTACCCCATCTCAGAGGTAGAAACGGCTTAGAGATATCTTTAGTATGGTACAAGAAGTAGCAGATCGAGACCAACAGGTGCAGAAACAGATAAGCAGAATTGAAAACTCCAAATTCAACTGCGAATATAAAAAACTACAAACAATCAACCAGCCCAGATATGTGAAAAGGACGAAAAAGATTCTGCTTCTAAAAAATGCAGCAGAGAAGCCGCTGGAACCTCCCCATCGCCTGGATCTTTGATTTTTGTGTAGATAGTGGTCAATTCAACAGAAAAATTTGTTTGCTTCTCGTATGCGACTAATTTCGCAATTGTCTGACAAATAACATCACCAGATTTCTTCACTATTTTCCACTGAAATGGCAGAAGCTGCGAATTAATTTTTAGAACCAGAATTTCATTGTCTTTCTAATGACGACATAAACAAGAGGCCTTGTATTTAAAATTTTAAGTTGATATGCCAAAAGGGTACTTTCCGTGGACCAATTGCTTCCAAAAACCTTTCAGCCCTTCAACGGGTCACGTCACCTAATCCCCATGTATCTTTCAGCAAAATTCATCCAATAGTTTGGGTTCTAATGTGCTTTCAGTGTTAATACATTTCCTTTCTTCTTCCCAAGGGGCATTAAATGCGAATAATTTTTGTCATATTTAAAATCAGAATTTGAAGACCTTTCTGATGGTGACAATACTTTTTCAAAAACTTGTTTTGGATGGTTAAATGAGAGTATATTTTTAATTTTGAAAATTGATGGTGCCGAAACGGCACTTGCCTCCAAAAAAATGTCAACTCTTTGACGTGTAATACAATCTCCATTTGCAAAGTTTCAGCCCAATCGGTGCAGAGGTTTAAACTGTATCACGTTTTTAAAGTACATTAAAAATATTTCAGTTTTTGTCAAAAAGGCACTAGGAGTAAATACATCTTTAGAAGCAGAATTTGAAGGCCTTTCTTATAGTGACGGGAAAAATGGAGGTTTGCATTTAAAATTTAAAAGTTGATGTACCAAAATGGCATTTCCAGTTTCACGATTGGCTCCAAAAGCTTTTCAGGTCTGAGTTAGGCTATCAAATGCCCGCGTACCAGATTTCAGCCAAATCGGTCTAGCAGTTTCGGCTGTGTGTAGTAACCTCCCTTTTTTAAGTGGTGGAGTGGGGAGGTTAAAAAATTGTTTTCACGCTTAGTTCCTTCTCGGGAAAGAATCAGTACTGTACATTTTCTATCTTTGGATTCGATAGGTGTTTTGGGGGTCGAAGATTTTAATCGAAAATGCTATCTAGGTACAGAAAGCCCCCGTTTTGTGTTGTTTTCTACTTGAGTGTTGTTTGACTAAGACTAACGACAGGGACTCCATCCTCCTGAGTCCTGGTGTTCAGCAGATGTTTATGTATCCTGCGTGGTATCTTAATTCTACATTTCTCTTACCTACCTATGGTTGCAGTGTTGTCGTTTATGTTTTAAGTATGATTTTTGTGAAGAGGTCTACGTACATAAACATAACGGGTACAATGGTCGTAAATAATTGTGCCTCATTTTTTATACTGTAACGTTTAAGAGCCGAGTGCATGACTTAATTTTCCGAGTGTACCCACTGAAAGCTTTGCATTAAATCTCATCATTGTTGTATTAACTAAATCAAGAAGATGCTTGCAATTTTCCTCCTCCTGACATGTCTGGTAAAAGGATAGGTAGCAATTTTTATTCATTAGGGACCTACCTATTTTCAAATGTAAACAGTAGATTGCATCTCGTAAAGTGTATATTATCTAGGCGTACATATCTAATTCACACGCATTTGGACACAGACACAGCCTTACAAGGACGCAACAAAATGCATGTATAACTTGACCTGAAGGTTTTGTTTACATAGGTTGTGCTAAAATTGATCTAAATCCCACTTGACGTGACGACATAAGTACCCAAGCATAATGCCCAGAAAGCAAACTCTAAAGAAAACATGATTTCGTAAATCAGAAAGCAAGGCTCTACTGGAATAATTGTGGTTTATTTTGATAGGGACATTTAATAGAATGCGCCGATGACATGATCAAATGCCTGTCAAAGAAAATGCACCGAGATACCAAAGCAGCCAGTTATATTGGATAAATCAATTTTCGCGAGTTTTCAAGAAAATTATTCATGTCGAATAAACGTGCGGACGCCCGCACGACAATGACAAGCCGTACCGTGTAGACGAACGGCAATCGATGATAAACAGATGACGGTGTTTCAGGTTCAGTCAATAAAGGGAGGACCCTCGAAACATTCTGCACATAGAGAGATGCCCCACTTTCATTACTACCCATCGTGGGGATTACTGTCTAGTCCCACTCGACGGGTGGCCACCAAATGCGTTATTACACACAGAGATTTCGCAACGACCATCCTTATTACGCTCTTAATTTCCGAGGCCGACGAAAGGTGCCGCGATATAAATAAATAAATCGAAGCAATTCCGATCGTAATTGATGTCGTTAGAGTACCGCGCGCTAAAAATCGACCGGTACAAAAAACGCGGGATATCTTAATGTCCGTTTTCCTATTTAATTAATTTAAATTGATTCTATTAAGCGGAGTAGAAATGTAAATTGCACCGCGGCTTATTCCAACCTTTCATTATTAATGATTGTAGAATCTTTTTCCTCCTGGGTACGCATCTTCGATCTAGTGCTCAGAGATCGCCTGCTGTCGAGAGGTGGCGCTCGTTTATTTGAATTTTATAGAGAAAACATGGGTCCATTAAATCATATCGCTCCTAAATCCATATTTTAAGCGTCGTAAACCATCAATGGAAATATCAGTGTAAATATTTACAAGTTCCATGCAATTAAACGGCAGTAAATACAACGATTTTTCACTGCAAAAGTGATTTAATTTAAAAGCTTTTTAAAGATAGAAGTGCTGAAAGACGTAAATAAAACTTGATGTGTGCGACCGCGGACGTGTACTTAGATAATTATGTAATAAACCGCGAGTGTTAAAATCACTTCTCTGTTTTGCATTCTTCACTAATTATTAATTTGTGGCATAGCTACTTGTGACGCAGTATAGTGCGCCGATATATCAACACAATTATCTTTTTAAAAGCGAGTAAAGCGACACAATAAATTCCCTTTCATTCGTGTAATGGACGTTGTTTTTTGCATAGAAAACCGTGATTAACATAGATCAATTGTGATTTTTGTAAGTGGTAATAGGTACTAAGTTGTATTTCCATTCTTGGAATAAATAAGTATGGGACTGGAGGCGACTTTTTGGAATTTCGTAAGTGGGATTTAATGGAAATTACGTCACTGCGCTTAAGATCCTGTTGCAAGCGGGTCATTAATATGATGTGGCAGGTGTCGTATGTAATAGAATATGCCTACAAAGGAATAGCAAAATTTTCTACCAGTTCAATGAATTTTTCTATACCTGGAAAGGGCTGCAGCTTGAATGTAAGTACATTACACCGCCGAATCAATAATACCTATACTTCGCTACATAACGCTATCGATATGTACCTATAACCAGTATATGCGACTATGATGATGGTATGTATGCAACCCAGCACTCTGGTGGACGAACATAAAACAAAACTTCACTTTTACGCTGTTGACGCTTTGTTGATTCTACAAGGTATAAGTGAGGTTTTGTTCTATGTTCGTTCACCAGTGTGCTGTGTTGCATACATTCGAGCCGTAGTGCCCACGCTGAATTGCTAAGTCATTCTGGTTATGTTAAGTTTAAGTATCGAAAAACAGGTAGGACCTACATATCTAGTTTGTTGAAAATAAAATGAGTAACAAACTCCTTTTTAAGTAGGATTTGGTGTCAATAAAAATTCCCTGCCTAGTCGGTATATGTTATGAAGATTGTGACAGGTTTCCGTAGAATGCATCGAAGAACAGCAAAGTTTTTTTTCGAAATTAAGGAATATTTCTGTAGGTATACACTTACTGAATCGTGAACGTGCATGACAGCGTCGATAATCAATAATATCGATGCGCCGATACATAACGCCATCGATACTAGAAGGTATTTATGCGACGATGGTGAACAACAATATAACATCAGGAAAAGTACACGCGTTTTCGTGATTTCCTCATTTGTAGCGATGTTTTGACTTTCAAATTAATTCTCGTAATGGAGACACGAAATGTAAATTAGTCCCATAACTCGTATCGCGATTACAAGACGCATTAAACTGAACACCATATCGTCAAGGCGAAAAAACAATGACTGGAAATAAGCCCCCTAAAACGACTCCAAAATCCACAAGGAAATTCATATCGTTTACATCCTCGTTTGAGATGTTTACTCGAATTTTATTCCCGGCAATAAAGCGACGCTTCCGCGGTTATGGGACATCAAGTTTTTGTTATTGAAAATTTTACGTCGGCGACTTCATTAAAACCCAATTTGAGCGTTTAATTTTACATAACGATAGTAAAAATTTACGAGGATATTCGACGCCGCCCTAAACGTGGTTGTTTTTTTGCAGGCAAATGGTGTCCGAGGCGAGAATGGTCGTCGCCTCCAGACGCTCGGGCGGCCACCGACGCTGCGCGAAGAGGCGTCCTTTACTCCTCCGTCTTCCTCGGCAGTCCCGGTGAGTAGCAAGCGGTGCAGCGACTCCCCCCTACTGCCGCCACTTGAACATGGCGGGGACGTTGTCATGGCGACGGCCACATTCCCGCCTCGCGGCCATGGCAACGAGGGGCGCGTGCGTGACTGCGCCGCGCCGCGGTGGACCCGCGAACTGAGTTCTGCAATTATTGCGTCAGCCCATGAGAAATTACCATTGTAATTATTTTTTATTCGCGAGGTAATCATCGAGTTGCATCGTCGAGAAATCGATTCTCGATCGCGGCCGAGAATCAAAAGCAATTTGCTGGGTGACCCTCCGGGTCACCTGGTGGTAGAGCTCCTCGACGGACGCGTCCTGATTGGACCATCCATCAAGTCGGGGCCGTAATTGGTTCCCATGAAGGCCCGAACGGACCGTCACGTGGAGCCGAGAGGTAATTGTTACCTTGGAAACGACGGTCCATCACTCAAACGGCGCGCCCCGAAAACTCATTTCGAGAAAATACAACCCCGGCTGCTAATTACCCCACAACAACGAGGATTCCACGTGCGTCGCGACGCCGACGTCGATACGGAAACCGTCTGTTTGTGACAGCAACGAAATTAAGGGCCTCTCGCAACCTACCGCAAGGGTGCGCGGCCGAAGGGCAATTATGCACAAGATGCACCTCTTTGTGCCCATTCTTTGGACCAAATTTCCTGGAAACGAATGAGAATTCGCTTTAGGTTGCATTTGCAATTTATTCGGTCACAGGAATACTTGCTGCTTCCCTCCAATTTTCCAAGGGAAATGATGGAAAAAATTAAAAAATGAAGGAAGTCTTCTTTCAAACTACAACTTACCTGCAGATAAAATTCATAGAAACAATGGAAAACTTTTTACTTTTAACTGATTATTGAAATTGAACAGAGTGAAAAATGAAATGGAAATCATGGAAAAACTGTTGCTGCATACTCACCTATGCTCTGCTGGTGATGAAATGATTCATAATGAAAAAAGCAATGCCATCTTAATGGAATTGAACCAACAAGAAGTGCCTTAGGGAAAAACAAAGTCGAAAGATTTCCATCATGAAAACTATGGAAGGTCTTTGGAATTTGTTCTGTGAGGGGAAGTTTCATTGTTCCGTTATTTGAAGTTTTCCATTATTTTATTGATTTTAAAATTTTGAAATGATGGGAATATTTTAGCTAGAAGCGCACGAACCCTACCTCTAAGGAAATTACTAAGTATACTTTTTTTAGGAGAGATCGTGATCATTTAAGATAAGTTATGAAAAAAATGGACACCATGGGTAAATGTAGTGCTTTTCCTTATTCGTAAAAAACAGGAATAACGAAATTTGAAAAGAAATTTCGAATGGATGCTGCGATACATATATTTATATTCGAATGGTTCGAGGAATTGGCCGATATGAATACTATGTATGTATAGTATGTATAGTTCTATCCTTTTCTCTTATGCACGAAAAACAATCACAAAATATAGATCCAGGACATGCTTAGATATGAGTAAACGGAATGGGTTAAAAATTGTGAACATAATTTTAAGTTGTGTTCTAAATTCTAAACATGATGGAAAGTGAAATTATTTCATAGATACTTTTAAGGAGTGTAACTATACCTAACTGGGAGCCGAAATGTCAAAGTTGACATACATAGAAGCAAAAGAACTCGACGGCTCAAGTGACCCCTCTTTCGAATGCTCATTTCCTCGTGTATGCAATGACGAAGTCTGAAGAAAATGATCCGAAATAACAAAACTTGAAATAATTATTGTGCACAAATAAAAGACCTCCATGTGCTAGTTTCTATAAATTTTTCGAAAATTAATTATTTAAATTTTTCTTTGGTGCCACATAACTGACATTTCAAAGCTACATCTCGTACCCTATTTAAAAGCCACATTCCAAATTTCAAAGGTCTATCTGTTGGGCGCCGGCACTACGCCCAGCATTCTGGTGGATGAACATAAAACAAAACCTCACTTTTATCTCGTTGACTTGATGTATTCCTGTGTGAAAAGAAAGGTGAAAACGGAAAGCATAAAGAAAATTGTGTACGACTGAAAAAGCAAGGATTTTCTTAGCTACTGTGAACATTTGCGGAAATCGAAGTCGAAACCTTGGAGTTGTGAAAATTATGGAAAATTTTAAAAACCAAGGGATTCTTACAATTACAAAAATACTGCAGTTATATTGTAATCAAATTTTGAAATGTTCCAGTGGGTAGGTATATTATTAAAGAGTTCATGGCTGAAATGTAATGGAACAATCAAAAAATCTTCGAAATGCATCATTAGTGGAGAACCTACGCTTAAGTAAGCGGCGACGATATACCTACTTACAATGAAAAGGAAACACTTAGTAATTTAAGTACCTGCCACTAAGTACCTATTTGAAAGAGTGGCGAGCTATTGAAATTATTACTTAACTTATTCTTGTTTTAAGTTTAAGGACACGATATTTTCTTTGTGACCAATTATTAAAGATACCTTCATAGGTATACCTACTATTCTAAAAACTTTTAATTCACCATATTTTTAGAAGACTTCGACTGGGATTTTTTGAACTTTAGTACATTGGTTGGAAATATTAACGTCTCCAAGCTGACTGTTCCGTGAGATATTTTTCTTCTGGCCCCAAAGATGCGAAAAACGAGTTAAATATCCTTGAGATCCCTTTCTTGGCAACGCAAAGGCAATAACGTCTAATAAAACAGTTGTTAAACCAGCCTCTTTGATTTATTCCCAATAACATGTGATGGAAATGAGCAGTAACGCTACCGAGACTTAACCGAATTATCTATTAAATGCCAACCGGATTACGGCTGATTTGTGAAGATAAAAACACACAGCTGCCCCCTTACCTAAAACACCTTTCAAGAGGAGTGAAGACCAACCTCGATGGTCATTTTCTAGTAAAATGAATTTAATTGGCATTTCTCCGGATTTATGTGAGAGCTGGAATTCAGCTTCGTTATCACGCACATGTCGCCCTGCCCAAAAAACTGTGAAACGAAGAGTAAACATGTGCGTTGGATTCGTTCCAGGCGAACGAATTAAAATAATGTCCGTCGTGCGAAAACATAAAACGGATCGTTAAGGCGCTGGCTTTACCGATTTAACCGAATTTATGGATGAAGACAGGTGCCGAAACGTTGTTGCGTCTGCCCTTTCGGGAATTCGGGGAACGACGGTGACGGTGGGAAATGGCCCGCGGGCCAGTCGTCCATCGCACCGTAATGATGGGTCACGTCAGTCATACCATTGGTCGGCGCGTTCGTAAAAGTATTACAAGTTCACCTTTGTGGGATTCCAATCAGGCACATCTGACGTCTACATTCTTCTCTCGCTCTTAGGAACGTGACTGACAATGTGGAAAATTCGCCGCACGGACCCAAGGCTATCTCGCATTATAAACATATAATGTGCGCTATTATCATATTTACATAAATTATAATAACTTATAAAAAACGTAATTTGTGTTATAAGCGGCTGGGGGGCTCGGCTTGCGTGCCCCCCTTACGCCGCCCATAGCGGACTCCATCACACCGTTATTTCATAAACCACAATAGCGATGAGAATCGCCGGTGTAAGAGAGAATGTCAATTTCTATTATTACATTCTAGGGAATTATGCGCTGGTTTTTCAACGTCTGCCAGCTTAACAATGTTGGTGATGTTATTTTTCGAATGTCAGGTTGGCAATACTGTCCCTTTTAATTTTTAGTTGTTTTTTGTAATTTTTAACTTCAAGTAACTGAGTATTGAGAAATGTTGACAAGTTGGCAGGCCTGAGGCTAAGTAAAGCTTTTGAATACCTAGTGTCAGCATTTGTTGTCGACAAGAAAAAACTACCCCAATTTTCAAGTTGGCAACACTGGATTAATTTTAGTATTTTTTATGTATTTTGATAGAACCTAAGGTGATAGGAATGGAAGGTAGGTTTTGCGTTTAAATATACTGAAACATTGCTGGCAGTATTGAAAAAGAACAGGACTAGTTTAGGATAAATGAACATAAAATTTAACCTGAGAAGTCTTTCCAGTGCTGCAGGAGGTTGAAAGAAAATAAATATAAAGTGGGGCACTAGATCGCATAAGGCGAGCGTCAAAATAAAAAGTGGGAGAGAAGGTTCACAGTCATAATATAGCAAGACGGGACGCCGCAGCCCACAGTTAGGAATGGGAAGCTGCAGGTCAACAGTCAAAGTTAAAAAGGAAGCCGAAGCCCAATCATCAACGGTGGTCTGTCGTCGGACAGTTACAGTACCTACACTACCAACTTTTGCTTACCTTTCCAGTGTTGACAATTTTCGAACAACATTTTGATGGACACTGAGTGATTCTTTGAGTCGTTTTTCTCAAAGACAATGCTATGAAAGGAGAAGTATGAACCGGGAGGTCAACGACAGATCCCGGCCACCAACGGTGACATTTCCACATTCCAGCGGCCATTTCCAATAAATCAAAACGGCCGTTACCCACCGCTCATTAGATCCTATATCGGCGTTAGCCCCAAGGCTCGAAACTTCAAGGCTGCCAGCCTCATATTTCACCCCGCCACAATGGAGGCTGGAAAAAAAGACTCGCTACTATTTGAATATAAAGAGGGAATATAATTACGCGACTAGAAACCCTGCAGACGATAGATTAACGACAGTAGACCGAAAATAAACAAAATCCAGATAATTAGGGATGACTCCCTAGAGACCTGCTTATCGCTCCTTTTCCTTAGTAGAGGAATTGAAAAAAAGTGATAGATAATGAGTATGCACCCCGCTCCTTCGCCCAGATGATGGATTTATCGAGCCGATGGTGATAAATCCTGCGAGCTCTCATCGTGATTGAACATTCCTCGGTCCGGTATTATCCGTCTCGGATCGCCAAAAACCAGTCCGGCCTTAAGCTTCTTCGGCGATTTTTAGGGTCGCTTTGACTTATAGCCGCGCGCGTGTTTGCGTCGGCTTTCCTCAAACAACAACAACAACAACAATAACACGAATCGTAGGTCGGCCCTAATCTGATTTCTTCCCCTTTCAGTTTTGCGTGTGAGTCATTAAACCCTCACCCTCCGCGTATGCGGGGTGCACTGAGCCACCCGCAAAATCGGTTCGCGTAATTAAGGGCATTGTGTTACGAGAGTGTTTTTGTTGCAGGTGATGCCAGTAATGCCAGCATCGGGAGCGGGGAGGGCACAGGCGAGGAGGACGACGACACGAACGGGAAGAAGAATCAAAAAAAGAGAGGCATCTTTCCCAAAGTCGCTACCAACATCCTCCGGGCGTGGCTTTTCCAACACCTAACGGTAAACACTGCCAGTCCTAGCTGTATTTTGCCAAAAAATCAAGTTTCTTGTTTGTGCGAATTTAAGGGCTTAGCTCAGCCTTTAGATAATTCAAAAGAACGTGTTTAGAACTAGGCCTAAATTATTGCAGGAAACCTCGTCGCAGTATGTGAAGATGTAGTTCTTTAGAATCATAAAACTTTTAGGAAAATTGAACTAGAGTTAGTCCATAATTTGAAATTTGCAAACTACAGCGTGAACAGAAAATTGGGGTGATTTCTTCTTAGTAGCAAATTGAATCATTGTATGCATTTCTAAGTTTAGCGGATAAGCATATTCAGAAATTAAGTTGCGGTCAATAATTCGAAAGCCAACTGTTCAAAACTAATTGTTCGAAAACCAATTGTTCAAAAGCAAATTGTTGCAAAATAAGATTACCTTAATATTCGCGTTGTATTTACCTAAGTCCTAAGAAATCTCATTCTATCTGCACTAGAACCTGTAGAAATAGAAATGGACATTATTTCTTCATGCATATTTAGTGAGCTAAAATAGGCAGCAAACTAGAACTGATTAGACGTTCACTAGTTTCCACCATTCAATGTATCTGAGTTCTAGTTCTTCGTTTAGGCTTTACAAATTTGAAGCAGTTTCTCCAGGTATGAACATACTATCTATGCCTATGCAAAATGTTGAGAGAAGTGAGTTCACAAACTAGAGGTTGAATCGCAAACTATAACTACGTACATACTTGAAATAATATTTTCAATTAACGAAGAGTTTTGGTTATGGGACTTATAGCACGGACGCTCTTGGGAGTTTGATAAGGGTTACCCTGCACTTTGTGATTAAGAGATGGTACTTTGTACACTTTTTACCAAGATGCCAAAGATCACTTTTTGAGGTGTTGCCAAGTTTGAAGTCTATGCGGCCACTTGCTTTGGCGGGTTGCCTATCTCTAGGGCGTACTTCCCGAAATCGCCTATTTAGCCAGCTTTTTTCGCTCAAGGCTCTTCAACGGGTCACCCAATCTCCATGTACCAAATTTCAACCAAATCGATTCAGTAGTTGCTATAATGTATTTTTAATGTTGTTACCAAATTTCAATTTCTTTATCCAAAGGGCACTAAATGCAAATGAATTTTGTATTATTCAAAACCAGAATTTGAAGACCTTTCTGATGGTGACAATAAAATTTTCAAAACTTGTTAAGATTGCAAAATGAGAGTATGTTTAAATTTGAAAATTGATGTGCCAAAACGGCACTTTCCGTGTGTCGATTGCCTCCAAAAAATTCTCAGCTGTAATACGGGTAATACAATCTCCATATGCAAAGTTTCAGCTAAATCGGTCCTGAGGTTTCCGCTGTCTCACCTTTTTAAAATACGTTAAAAAATCTCGAATATCTGAATTTTTGTCAAAAAGGCACTAAAAAGGGAATAAATCTTGAGAAGCAGAACTTGAAGGCCTTTCTTATGGTGACGTGAAAAATGGGGGTTTGCATTTTAAATTAAAATTCCGGAAATTATAGGCCCCGGAGTTAGCAACTTGCCACAGCAAGTGGCCGCATAGGCTTCAAACTTGGCAACACCTCAAAAAGTGATCTTTGGCATCTAGGTAAGAAGTGTACAAAGTACCAGCCCTTAATCATAAAGTGCAGGGTACAGCCCAAGAGCGTCCCTACTATTATAAGTTTGGTGTTCTGGTTCTTATCTCTTTCTAGTTCCAAGAATTCTGGTTGTTATAGAACTTTGAACATTTACACAATCTATAGGTACCTACCAACAAGTTGAATGGCGCAAACAATGGCTGGTGATCGAGTCGCCCTCCCGACAGCTGCAGACCAGTTTCGGCCTTGTTTTTTATTGGTGTTGTATTCCAATCGGAGTAATTTTAGTTCTGACCTTCCGAAGAATTAGAACTGCCAGAAACTAAGTACATTATTGCAAATTACAAACCATTATTTTGTCATTCATGAAATGGGTAAACCCTGGACACAGAACGGTATAGTAGGTTCAAATTTTTGGAAACTGCTATCTCGGAAAAAAGAAAGATTCTACTATGGTCTGTCCGGGATCCACACGACCGGGATTCACCCTATTTCCAT
Source organism: Pycnomerus fuliginosus (assembly GCA_963924575.1). NCBI lineage: Eukaryota > Metazoa > Arthropoda > Insecta > Coleoptera > Zopheridae > Pycnomerus > Pycnomerus fuliginosus. Next base: position 41,368,282 of record OZ004617.1, on the reverse strand, counting down.
GGTGAATCATTGTTGTCAACAATGAATCGCCATGGAAATCGGGTGAATCTCGGTCGTGTGGATCCCGGACAGATTATAGATTCTACTAGATTTTCTAAAAACTAGAATAACTTTGAAAATGTGAGAGTTTGAAGACAATACAAATAATATGAGTTAGGAAAATAACTGACCCACTTCACTTTTGGACGAGAAATCTTCCGTAAGTGTTTGTAAAGACTGCCAGAGGGCGTTGAGCCATTTTCAACGCCTGCCTACCTCCTAAAACTAAGAAATAAATCGGAATTCAAACTCGTGGGAGCTAAACTGCCGAAACCTGAAACTAGAAGCTGAACGTTCCTCTCGTTTGCTAAAACCATCGAACAACAAGTAAAGACCGAACCTAGCACTGCAGCGTGACATTTTCAGACTAGAAACTATATGCCTCCTAGGATTAAGTTCTCGATTCTGATTGACGTGGAAGTGTAAAGAAGGTCCATCGTAATTTATTTAATGACATAAATCCAATCCTTGAAAGACTTTTCAAGAAGGATTGGATTTATTGAGTAAATTAAGTTCTCGATGCTAGAACTTTCAATTAATACTTATATTATAATTTGCAGACAGTTAAGCGTTGAAATGTGATTTTCCGACTAGAATGCATAGAAATGTAGGTATAACCAAACATACAATAGTTTGCAAGTAGAAATAATGTCACTGTGTTTTATATTATTTCGAGAAGTAATTTTTGCTCTTTCACGCAACTTTAAGGTCCATTTCTGTCCCAGTTCCATTAAATTGATGCTGGTAATGAGGAATCAACGCAAAGAAACGGTCGATTGGTCTCGAACCGGTACGGCTGGTCGCCTCCACATCCCATGCCAGCCATATTTTGACAAATTTTGATGAATCGAGCACAATCGTCTCCATGCCAATTAACTCGAGTAATAAGTTGTACAAGGCAAGATTTTAATTTCCATTGAAGGCAGCAGGGCGTGTCGGACAACATGCGAACGACGAGATTTCCGATGTAAAGGATGGGCCTTTTCCAAAACGAGTCACGTGAAAGTAATTACGGGGACGGAGCGACGCGCTTTTTAATTAATATTTTCGAGGTAATAAAAAGAGAAGACGACGATGACGGGGAGGGAGGAAGCGGTGCATCGATCGAGTGGGTCTGTCCCTCGCAATATCCGATAGCAGGATTAGCGCACAGGGTTTAATGAGTCGTGCAAGTAAGCCGGGATCAGAGAGCGATACCCGCGTTGGGATGATGCATCGCTCAAATATTCATGCGTCGTCGCGGCGTCGCTCTTTAGTCCACTGCCCATTAAATATTGAGGCGCGTGGTCAAGAGTGGGCCTCGGGGGAGTCCCCGAACGGACTTTATCCACGCTTCCTGAAGACTCCCATCCTTTAATTTCGGCTGACAAGCGGACGGGCCGGTGCTCTCCCGGATTTCCTCGGGGAGTTACACAGGCCGTCTTATATCACACGCTGGAGGAGCCGCTGTTCTCCCTATTGCACGTGCGAGTTTCCAGCTTTTCTCCCATTGACCTACGATAGTTTACCGACTTCACCTCGGACTCCCAAATGCCTCCCGGTAGTTATGAAATTTTGAAAGCCAAGCTCGGTCTAACGAAAAATTTGAAATAGAGTCAAAGAGGAGGAAATGGCAAGACGGGAGATTGCGAAGAGGGCAGAATCAGCGGCCGTAATTTCGCGAAAAACACAGATCCATTCGTTCCCCATCACACCTCGGAAAGACCCCTCCGAGACCGATAACCCCATCCGGCGGTCCTCCAGGGGTGCATAACCCTTATACCAGCGTCGCGTTGCCCGCAAAAAGCCGCGATGCATAGTGATTTTTACGATTATGTTGGGAATCCGAAACGGCCGCCGTTATTTGCGTGCCTACGCGAGGGTGATCACCTTGGCGGACCCCCGGGGTGCTCACACATCACTCCGCTGGCGGATTTACTGCCGCAATCGTCTCGATCCGAATTCAAAGATAAAACCATAAATAACGGTACGCCATCCGTCTTCACGCACTCGCCGAGGAGGAAGCGTAATTGCAACAATACAACGTTGCGAACAAAACGGGGAACAAAGAATGCCGGAATGGGAGAAACATGAAAATGCCGGAGCGCCGGGTTATAAATGATACGAGGCGACAGCGCCAGCAGGCGCGTTGTGGATTTTTTATGCGCTCCTGAGGATGGATGTCGAAACGCGCTCCAAGATCCAGACGAGCTTTAATTATGGACCGGGTCCGAAATCCGACCGGATTTCGCATCGGCTCCGGTAAGCAGGACACATGTCGACGGTGAGCCCTCCCGGAGGATAAACTGGGATAACGCCACCGGAAATATAGTCGAGATGCAGTCGTATCGGAAATGAAAGCTCCGCTGAAAGGAACACGAGTTTTTCCGCCCTTTCCCCAATCGAGGGACTGTCCGAGGTCTCCCTCGCCTTTTCAAGACATTTCTGTAATTATAATGTTTGCTCGATAGCGACAGCATCGATTCTCTTTAGAAATCTCAACGTATATTTCTACTTCTATTGCCCAGTTGTGGTTCTATTCTGGTGATCAACTAGGGACAGCAATTGGTTTAACTCGTATTGAACCAAAAAGGGACTCTAATTAACCCTAAGACCTAACACTAATTATTGTGCTCTGAAAAAATGTAAAAGCTGTTTTTCCAACGTCGGTTCGTCTTTTTGATGTACTGTTACCTGATGGGCCTAAAAGAGAACTTTGAGAATTTGGTTATAGTTTCAGGTTTTCAGAGTTTCAGAACAGTAATAGTTTACATTTGTATTGAACTAAGAAGTCTAGTTCCCATTTACCTAAAAACACTTGTTTTAGGTTATGGTCTGTCCGGGATCCACACGACCGAGATTCACCCTATTTCCATGGCGAATCATTGTTGACAACAATCTCGGTCGTGTGGATCCCGGACAGACCATAGTACTCTAATGTTCCAGTTTCAGTTAAAGGAGCGAATCATGTCGAAAAAGTATTTTCTTCCTCACTAACTGAAAATGGGGTTTTCGGGATTCAGAAAGGCTGTGAAAGAACCACTTCTCACGGCTAGCCGTGTAAAAATTATTTTGCCAAATTTAAATCGTGACTTGACGTCTAGATCTCTTGATCTATCACTTGGGTTCTCAAATTTGAAAATTAATTAATTATTTATTTTTAACTGGTGTAGGAAGAAAAATGTATAAACCACAGCGAGAAAGTGGTTTTACGCGTCTCAGGAAATGACTTGTCTCGGCTACGCCTCGATTGTCAATATTTTCCTTCGCCGCGTAAAACATCACTTTCACGCTTTGGGTTATAAACTACTATTTCTGCAATGAGTCACAATGGGTGAAGCGAATAATGTTTTACAAGATGCTGAGTATTGAATTGATAAAGGACAAAAATACAAGTTTTCGCACCAGCCAATCACCCAAACTACTCAGCCCTAGTGTTCTGTTTTAACAGTTTCACAGGTACTAGTTCTAGATAAAATTTAGATTTCTCCTTGTTGACCTTATAAAACAAAACTGTTTTAAATCTAATGTTTGTAAATTCATGTAAAAGTAAAATCGGGTGTCCTTTAGTTCTTTACCCTAATGTGACAAACTTTTGCAACTGTAGTTTCTATACAGTTTTCTCCTTCTTCCTATTAATGTAACCTAGCTCTAGTTTTCGAAAATTATGAACTTGAAATTATTACTAATTCAAATTAGCATCTAAAAAATACAAGGAGTTCTATTTGAAATGAAACACCCTGAGTAACGCCGGGAACGGTGACTTGAGGCAAAAGCACTTAAATCCGTGCTTGGCGAAGTTTTCAAAAGCACCCCCTATCTCCCACCCATCCCCACATTAAAATTTCAAATGGCAACCCCCACTTGTGACACATCATTTGAAAGATAATTTCGTTGCAAATTCAATTCTGTAAAAAAAAATTAAATTCCATCCATTGTAAACTGCTTATCGATCCCAGAATGAATATTTTAAACGTTACAACGAATCTAGGTGGTATACCTAATAAAAGAGCTTCAGTGGTTCAGCCAACGTGTCGCCTATATTTAAGGCTTCTTCAGGAGACTTCCTACCACGGCTCACATCATCCACCAATGCTGTACATGCATATCGAAGTCTGCTTTGTTCATATTTCTTTACTAACTAATATTTGAGGTTAATGATGTTAAGACTTAAATTTTCAAGTAAAGTGATGGTACCCAGGTCGGAAACATTAAGCATGTTACAGCGATACAGTCGACCAGGTGGCATGTGCCCAGGTAACAGCTGAGATAAAAACTGTCTAAAACACGTCTTTGATTTCGTCTTTACTTCTGTATTCTGTAGAATGTGTTTATACATATAAATGATATAATGATTTTGTTCTTACCATGAACAGCATTAGCAACTTTTATTTGTTTTGACAACAGCAGTTTCCTGCAAATAAATTTTATTATGAGATAACGGCTAGATATGTTAGTTGCCGCCATGTTTGCATAATTATTTATAAAAGCAAAATTATTTTCATAAAGTAACAACCCAGAAAATGAAAATCTCGTTTTGTTGATGTTTTTCGGAAGATAATCAAATAAAACTTGCGGTAACTTTGCTCCGGAATAAATACCATAAAGAGCAATCTAGATTAAGAAAATAAATCAATGATGCATGCGAATTTTTATCCTAACATAGTAACAACGTCAACAGCAACAACAACCATTCCGCAAACCGGTCCTCTACTGCGCCGACGCAAACTGTCCACATCACATGGGACATGCCTATATTAGGTATTCGGTTTATACGTATATTTCACATTTCGACGGAAACGTCTATTTAACATCTTAGTTATACACTGGAATAATGAAATATGTACTGCAAAAAGGCGTCTATATTTGGAATACTAAATACCACTCCCAATAATTATACCACACTTTGATATATTAGACCTCTAAAAAACGCAGTGGCGTTACCGGGTAGCATCAAAATGGTGTTATCCAAAAATGGCGTGGGTCAGTGGTTTTCATACTTAAATCATCGGCGATTTATCTTGTCTAGCAGTTGGAAATGCTGGTAAATCCATTAGACTAGAACTCTTCTTTCTTATAGTAATTCCGAAGTTGTAGTTTCCAAAAATTTTAACCTACTGCCAGTTCTGTAACAATATACCTAGGTACTTAGTTTCTGACGGTTCTAGTTTTTCGGGAGGTAGAACTATATAGAATTATTCCGATTGGATACAACACAAATAAAAACAAATAAAAAAGCTGCATACGCTATATACTTCTAGTTTCCTATTGTTTACTGCTGTTGCGTAGTTCAGTGTGTCTGCTTGCATTTTTGACTCGAGAGTTGTAATCCTCGTAGTTAATTACAGGATACTGACATTGACAGGCTCTAGTTTTGTAACCTTGAAAAGTATAATATGAAGCCTGCTTATGAGGGGGTGATAGATTCTACATGTCTGTTTCTTTGCGTTCTAGTTGTATGTACTAGATACGACACGGTCTCGTTTTCTATTTACATTGCAATGATATCTAAAAGGAGAACTTGGCAATCGTATTGGCACTAAAAATAGTAGTGTGCAAAATGGCCGTTTCTAGGGTCAATTAATAGAGATTGTCACAACAACACGGAATAGATTTTAATTAGAACCTCTAGAATGCGGAACGCCCGGTCACGACAGGCACAAACGACCACGTGTCGTCCCGCCCACGTCCCTAATTTGACAGTTTCCCATCGCAAATCCATTGATATCAAAAATTGTGCTCGTTACTCGAACAGTCGATCTAAGCAAGTTTTCCGTTGTTTCAGCATCCCTACCCCTCGGAAGACCAGAAGAAGCAGCTAGCGCAGGATACGGGTTTAACGATATTGCAAGTCAACAACTGGTAAGTTCTGCGCGATTTTTCCTCCACTTCCGGAATGGAAACGGATTGATTAATCGTAGTAATTACCGATCAGCTTTCGGCGCTAATTAGATTTCGTCCCCCGGCAGCGCTGCAAATGAGATTACGGCTGGAAATGGCGCTCCACGGAGTGGAGGCGGGCGCACGCGTTAATTGTCATCGATTTTTATAATGCCATTATGTCGGTACACAATTTATCACGTTAGTCCTAGTCAACGGAGGATCTTGCATGGATCCATTAAGGGCCGTCCCGCGGCGTCTCGCCGGTCATTTCGGGCCCGTTTACGAGCCTGAAGAGGGCGATTACTGTCCTTCTGCCAGGAAATGGCCGCCGAAATACGTGCTCCACTTGGCCGTGACGCCGGCCTGTTACGCTCGCTTGAGACCCACCTTCCAATAAACTACTTTTTACAAACAAAGATTCCGCAAACAAAATCGATCTTCTCAATTTCACAAACCCTCAAAGGTAAAGGTTCAACCTATAGTGGAATTTTCTTGAAATTGGAGAAAAAATGTGAAGTTTCAGGGGACAACCTGATGCTTAGAAATTATTTCTCTTAAGAGACACAATTTGGTTCAATATCTGTTGATGGAGTCACCACCTAAACCCCATTCATTTTCTATTGAAGATCTAAAATTTTTCTGGAACTGTACAACCCTAATTTGCAAGGGCCTGTACTTTTGACAATCTGATAGAAATTTAGCGGGAAAGCAAAAACATTGCATAACCCAAATCTTCTAGGGTTTATTTTTATTGTTAGAAACAGTGTCGCTGATAAACGTACCTGAGACTTTTTCGTGAATATTTTTCTTTGCACTTTACTCAAAACTGCACGCACACAAAGGCCATTTTGGGCCAATTCAGAGCAAATGCAAAATTTTGACATTTGTCATGTTTTCTGACGTATCGCATTGAAATCGCTTCTATCAACTCACCTGTTAGTAAAATTCCTTGCAAAATTTCCTCATACCAACATAAAATTCAAATTTTGACGTTCTGCCACTTCAATAGAAAATGAATGGAGAGTACCTACAAGAATCCGCTAAGAAATATACAGCGTGTCATTTGAAGAAAAAAAGTTGACTATCGTACTTTTGACATGTTATCATGTAAACAAGTTAATGACGCCACTTTTAATAGATTTTACCGGTTTCAGGCGATTAAAGCGTTCTTAACATGCATAAAAATAGGCTGGTAAGCAGATCATAACGTTATCTAATGGTTTCTAGACAACAAGCCCATTAACCATTCATGACAACAATGACCCCATTCAAATGCTGTCATCTCGATTGTCAAAATGACGCGAATTCACGCAACATTTTTTTAATTTTGGCTTTAATCGCTTTAAACCGATAAACTATTGAACAAACCTCGGATGTTATGATAGTCAACATTCCTAGGTATGTTATAGCTATTAACATACCTAGGAATGTTATGACTATCATAACAGACGCAGATGTCAATTGAAATCCGAGCTCGGAGAGCGAGGATTTTAAGACATCTAAGTCTGTTATGATTCATAACATCCGAGGTTTGTTCAATAGTTTATCGGTTTAAAGCGATTAAAGCCAAAATTAAAAAAATGTTGCGTGAATTCGCGTCATTTTGACAATCGAGATGACATCATTTGAATGGGATCATTGTTGTCATGAATGGTTAATGGGCTTGTTGTCTAGAAACCATTAGATAACGTTATGATCTGCTTACCAGCCTATTTTTATGCATGTTAAGAACGCTTTAATCGCCTGAAACCGGTAAATAGCTATTACAATAATATATGTGGTTCTACATATTTTTCTGTTAAAATAACAAAAAAAGTTATAGGGGCCCCTTTTTGCATTTTCCTTACCAAAAGACACTATTATTACAGAATTCGGTAGCTGTTGTATTGCCGGATCGAAAACCTTAGTGCCATTTTCTCCAAAATTGTCATTTTAGGAGTGAAGAACAGATTGCGCATCTCCCAGTCCCAATAAGCGGAGAGCGATCAGCTTGCATTTGTGCAGTTTGCGGGTCGGTCGATCGACTGGGGGATGTTTTGCGCACTGCACACTGCACGTGTTATCATAATTCTATTATAATTCTCCGACCCGTTCTTTTTGTTTATAATTGTTATAATAGCTGGTTAAACGGTTAAACTTAATTGCTACAATTACAAATTCTATGAAAAAGTAGAAGTTTCTACCGTCTCCGAGACAGTGCCCCTAAAATTTTGCTTCAGTCTCCTAAATTCCTAAAAAAAATATGAAAAATTGACGTGGAAGGCCTGCGATCATTTTATAGTGCGAAAATTTGTCGCAGAAGACTTTATTTTACTAACCAAATTGTCAAAAATGAGTTCAGGGGCTGATTTCTTGCATTATGTTACGAAGAAAAACTCGTACGTGTAAATGGCGGAAAATGCTTGCTGCGGGGTCGTATGGGGTCTTGCAAAACATGCGTTCTTGGGAGTACCGTATCTCCGTTAGGAAGCGTTTTCCTCCATTTATTCTCTTTCGAAAATTTGGCACCCCCTAGCGCCGAAACTGTCCATTATTTGTACCAACGGACTGAAGTATTGTGTTTAGAATCAAAAATAACAATACCAAAATTTCATTGACAGGGGGCCAATTTCCTGCAGCCAGATAGTGGTTTGAGGTGTACAGACAGACATAGATTTTTCAAAGATCACTTTTTTGGGTTCGATTTAAGTAACTTGATGCGGTAAGCGTTGCAATTTGAAAAGTTGAGGTTGGTTCCCGGTTGTGAAATACCCTTTATATTTCGGCTTTCAAGAGATTTATTTATTATTTTAGAGACAAAAAGGCCCTTTTTTGATTTGTTGTAGCAAGAAAGCGTATTCTTACTATCAGATTCGATAGCTATTGCATTGGCTTATAAAAACCCTAGTACCATTTTTTCGAAAATTGCCATTTTATGGGCAAAAAGGTCCCTTTTTGCATTTTCCTTACCAAAAGACACTATTATTACAGAATTCGGTAGCTGTTGTATTGCCGGATCGAAAACCTTAGTGCCATTTTCTCCAAAATTGTCATTTTAGGAGTGAAGAACAGATTGCGCATCTCCCAGTCCCAACAAGCGGAGAGCGATCAGCTTGCATTTGTGCAGTTTGCGGGTCGGTCGATCGACTGGGGGATGTTTTGCGCACTGCACACTGCACGTGTTATCATAATTCTATTATAATTCTCCGACCCGTTCTTTTTGTTTATAATTGTTATAATAGCTGGTTAAACGGTTAAACTTAATTGCTACAATTACAAATTCTATGAAAAAGTAGAAGTTTCTACCGTCTCCGAGACAATGCCAATTTTTTTATTTACAAATGCACCTATAACATTCTTGTTATCATTAGTAGATTTGATCCACATTTTAGTCATATTATGACAATAAGTTAATTTTTTGAAAGTGAGAAGTAGGAAACAGTCCAATTCTAATAGACACCCCACAACAACTTTATACCTGAGAGGATGCGTAACAGTAGTCCTCTAAAGAAAATGGTATTAGATGTAGATGATTCCAATTTTCATCATCAGTAGATTCCTAGTGTACTCGTATTACAGTCAATAAAGACCTGAATTTGGCAAATAGAAACAAAAATTACTGCAGTTCTGCAAATTGGCCGAAGTTGTAGCTTGAACCATTCTATTGAACATACTAAAAGTCCCCTAGGATGGGGTGTGAGCTCGAGCCACCATCAAGGTGAAGAGGTACAGTTTCTGTTAAATTTGCAAATATCTCATGAAATATTGATTCTTTCGAAAAAATAGCCATATAACAAATTGAAGGACGTAAAATTGTCTAGAAAAAAGTTTAGATACATTTTTTGCTGACACTAAAATTTAATCGCTAAATCGGCGGCTAAAGTAGTCTGTTGGTCCAATGATGTCATCCTCTGAATTTGGGCAGGTTTATGCCAAAACCAAAATCTAAAACATATTAATATTTAGTCAAGTAGTGACTAACTAAATTCAAAAAATTTTGAAAAAACTACAACGAAACTATGCAGTATTAACCAAAAGTATGGAACGGGTAGTTTATTTGACAAACTATTGACATTATCGAAAAACGGTTCCTATAAAACTTGAATACGACTATCAGGCGCATCTTTTGACGTTCGTGAGTTTTTTTTTACTTTATATTTTTACTTAACAAACGAAATAGTTCGAGTTTGGTGTCATTAAAAAGGAGAATGTTTTCTATTTATGATGCGCAAAATATTGGAGTCTTAACTGATATAACTTTTTAATTTTTGCATAATATTTCTCGTGAAATAATGACTATCAAAAAGCCATTATGTGTATAAAATTCTCTATAAAAAAGGTTCCATTCATTTTTCTCCTAACACCAATATTTACATACCGGGTGTCAACGAAACAAGATTCACCCCCTTTTTTTCCGTACTTACTAAAATACTTTCAATGAAATTTCACAAACAAATATTATACGATAAACTGCGGAATTTTTAAATGGGACTCCTGTATATATTAATATTTTGAGTATTTTTTTCAAAGTTTTGATTTCATGTTTTCGCAAAACTTTGTTTTTATATCTTCATCTAGAGTGCTATGACCTCTTATACTAATCACAATAATTTCCAAATTACCTACTCATTTTTTTTTGAATGGTTCTAAGACCTGTGGGTTAAAAGAGAACCAAATTAGATGGCAATTGTTTTTATTTTACAATGGCCTACTACGATTTACGCCTAATGGTTAATTCAAAAAAAAAGAATTTCATTCTTTATCCATTGGTTACATGTTTCATTTTAACCATTCGAATCTTATACCGTATTATTTCTAAGAAACTTGAGTTTCCAGAAAATCATGAGTCCCCCTTGATCCATTAAAAAAATTGTAATTTGGAAAAAACCGCGTTCCATCCTTTTAAACGAATCAGGATCAGTGACAGATAGAAACAGAAGCCTAAAATAAATTTTGGCTCTACAATCTAGATTAGTTTATGGGGGTCGAAAGTTTGAAAAAAATATTCTGTCATACTCTGAATTTAATACAGGGTGTCCCATTTAAAAATTCAATGGTACTTGATTATTATAGTTTTTCGGTACTGGCATAAACCTGCCCAAATTCAGGGGGATGACATCGTTGGACCAATATACTGCTTTAGCCGCCGACTTAGGGAATCAATTTTAGAGTCAACAAAAAATGCATAACCTTTTTTACAGAGAATTTTACGCTCTTCAATTTGTTATATAGCTATTTTTTCGATAAAATCAATATTTCATGAGATATTTGCAAAGTTAACGAAATCCGTACCTCTTCGCCATGATGGTTGGTGCCTCGAGCTCACACCCCATCCTTGGGGACTTTTAGTATGTTCAATAGCATGGTTTAAGCTACAACTTCGCCTGAATTGCAGAACTGCAGCAATTTTTGTTTTTATTTTCACTTCGTTGACTGGGCTAAAATCCTTACTAGAAAATTAAAAACGATATTATTCTCAGTCTAGGCCGAGCCTTTGCGATTTAAATAGAAAACCATATTCTTTAAATCAAAGATTTTCTAAGAAAAACAATACAGTTAGAGGATCAGTTTTGTAAGTCTTAAAAGACCTGCCCTAAATTTTTATAAAGGGTGTGATATTTTAGCGGCTTCTCCGAGAAATTTATAGCGCGGCAGGTCGAAATTGGCGATTTTCGAGTCGAAGAAATGAACACGTTTCCGTACTTAGCGGTTATCATCGAAGTATGCGCATTGGGTCACCCAGGTTAATGCGTCCCGATGATAAATCGCACTGCAGCGGTCTTATCAAAGCATGAAGAAGGCGAGTGCCGCCCCCCTGCGTCTTGTTGCTCGTCGGCAATTTACGAGTGAGTTTCATTGTCGTCGGATGCCGCCGCCGGCGAATGACTCTCCGAGGAGTAATATCGGGCCACCTAATAGCTTACCAAATAGCCTCCGAAACACCTTTTTAATGAACTATTGTAGCAGGAAATGAAAATAGGGACCGTCGGAACAATAACGACCCGCCGCCAACTTAACGCATACGCGGTGCTCAATTTTATCCGAGTTGTGATTGCGACAACCCTTCCGGACGGAATCTCCAGGGTCACATCCGACCTCGACGACTATTAAGAAACTGATACGGTAATTACGTAAATGACACCCTTCCGCCGGCATTAATCAACTACAATGCGATTTGGCGGACACATCATACTCTTCGATCTTGCGCTGCTGGACCGAAGGGGCCGAAAACTATATACTTACTTATATTTTCTAAATTTTTGAAATTTTCGAGCCCCATGACTTCGTTAACAGTTTCATTAATCTGTCAAATTTGAATGCAAATTATCGGTCTCTGACATTAGTGCCAGTTATTAGTGGTCAAATCAACTAACGTAGCACCCATCATTAGTTTGACGGAATGTCAGAAATGACAACCTTGGCAGTTTTGAAATAGTCAAGTAAAATATGTTTCGTGCATAAGTTTCGAGCTTGTTGCTTGAAATAATTTGCACTTCAGCTTCGCAGTCTTGCAGATTTTCATTGCACAAGCTCTCATGAAACTGAAGCGTTAAGTGGGTAAAGGTGTTATAGTCACAAACTCGTTTAGCTGCAAATGAAATCGAAAATGTTTCCATCGGTACTTTCTTGTCATTATACATGGTGGCCCAACACTAGAGTAGAGTGTCCAGTGGAAAAATTACCCAAATTACGTAAAAATATTTTGATTGGCGCAAAAATGTGACGTCACGAGATTTCAAATTCAGTTTTCTTCATTTAATAAATAATTCTTGCTCTCCGGTTGGTTATTTTATGCTTCAGAATCACTTTAAACTGATTATTTACTTTTTTGGACCATTAGGTTACCAAACTGCTGAAACAGAATATCGGAATTTTATCAGTGGATACATGAATGAATTCTGAAATGAGGAACTAAATATATTTTCTGGTTCACCAATACACACAAGTGCTGTTATGGAAAGAAATTGAACAAAAAAGTCGATACAACCATTTTTTTTAAATCGGATAAGTGACGTCACTATAGGCGTTTCAGTGCATTAGACCCGAATAAATGACGTCATCGCCGATTTTTATTAATTGTTTTCTCCTAAACAGTGAAGAAAATCATGAAGAAAGTCATGAATTAAACCCTAGGTAAATTCCGTTCATTTTCTATAGCAGAACTAAAATTTTTCTGGAACTGTACAACCCTAATTTGTAAGGGCTTGTACTTTTGACAATTTCATCGAAATTTACCAGCACGTCACAGATAAACGTACCTGAGGCTTTTTCGTGAATATTTTTCTTTGCACTTTACTCAAAACTCCACGCACACAAAGACCCTTTTGGGCCAATTCAGAGCAATTGCAAAATTTTGACATTTGTCATGTTTTCTGACGTATCGCATTGAAATCGCTTCTACCAACTCACCTGTTAGTAAAATTCCTTGCAAAATTTCCTCATAACCTAAAATTCAAATTTTGACGTTCTGTCACTTCAATAGAAAATCAATGGAGTTTATTTTGGTGTCCTTTCTTTTTGCATAATAAAAAATTCATTCATGTTCCACATTATCGGAAATTCAGAAATGTCAGCGTTAGCTTGACATGTTAGCAGGGTTATTGCACCACAGTGTCCTTAATTTTGGAATTCCTTCTATTGATTAATAAATTTTCCGAGAAAATTACTGAAACCAAACGCGCATAGTACTTTTTAAAACAGGGGCTTCTTCAACTTTACATTTTTTCAACGTTTTCCACTTTACAAGACCCCAACGCGGTTCCCCATCACATTCCCTTCTGAGATCTCAATCTATTTATTTAATTGTAACATTGAAAATTTTAGACTAGAGATGATTAGTTAGATGGGGCCTTTCTTTGAACCCAAAATCTACTAGCGGTTTAGATAGGTACTCTGCAGGTCTCATCAGGCAATGAGGAAGCCTGGTTGCAATATAATTAATTCTCAAAAATGTGTCAGCTAATCGATAAACCTGGATGATTTTTCGTAGCGAGCTTGTATCATCATCTATGGATAGCGCCAAATAGTTCACACCTTCCTCTGTAATCACAGTAAAACCATAACTGGCCTGTTTAAATTTGTTTATTAAAATATAAAAATTGTTTAAAAAATTGGAGTTGTCCTTCTTGAAGAAAAAAAAATCCTCATTTAATAAAAATTGTTGTAAATCATCAGTCGGGTGGACTTAATTTTTGATATTTCGGAAGGCACCTCACTAACTACCAGATCATTACTGAAATGAAAAACAACTGGCGAATTTCAACAATTTATTTGATTTACACGTACTTGGAAAAGCTTTTGTTAACAGGACTCAAATCTAAGAACGTAACAGGTTCGACCCATTATTTAAGCCTGACTTTAAATGAAAACAAACTTCTTACTTTTTCATTATTTAATGACACCTGGCCGGCAGGGACCACGGAGTTTCAAAAACTTACCAAAGGAGATCGCACATTTTATATTTATATCGAGAGACCACTCATATTCATTTTTTCTATATCAAAATACGCGCCTCGATGAGCTGAACAATTGGTCGCGGGGGGGGGGGGGGGACAGCACAAATTAGTAGCTGTCAGAAAGATTGTTAAGATCAGCAAGAAAGTTAGAAACTTAATTCAGGATATAAAAGGCTGTCTAAGATAATAATAACAGTTTTTGAAAACTTCAATTAACATATTACTGTTGACAAGAAAGTAGTTTTTATCAAACCGCAACCTATGGTTTTGCATCGGCAGTTCGGCTTCCTCTCATTCAATGGTTTGACTAAATTTTAGCTGAAATTTTGGCAATCGAGCCGTAGCTTCGGCTTCGCAGCAGCTTGCAGTTCGGCTTCTTTCAGTCGCGCCAACCCCCCACCATGAAACCGTGGCGTCCGGCCACCCCTCGACTGCTTCCTCCAAATGAGCTTGAAGCTAGCCAGAAAGCTTCCTGGAAATGCTCAAAACCGTCATTTGCCGCTCCAGCGGCCCAAACCCGCAAGATTGCCCCTCGCCGTCGAATTGAAAAAGCGTCGAACGGTGCGTCGGGGTCGAGCGTCAATACATCACGAGTTCGGGGATTACAGCTCCGCTCTTTCCATCTAACATGATACGTGCTTTATACGGCAGCCGCCTTTCCACGACAGCCGGCTCCAAGTGGAAAAGCGCACATAAATAACGCTCAACCTGGCGTGTCGCCCGTTCCTCCCCGAGGAGAAGCGCGAAAAAACTCCGCGAAAAGCTCTCCTTCCTGTGCGACCGAATGAAAACTTTTCCACCCCTCACAATTACCACCCTTACATTAAAAACCGCCGCTATATTGTTCGCGTTCCTGTAATGACGGGCTGATAGGATTGAAAGGCGCAGGATGTTCGAGGGTGGAGATACGACGCTATCGAACCTTACTCACCTGTGGCGTCCCAGCTATCGATTGTATTATATATAACCCATATTGATTTATTATATACAACGCAAACAAAAGTTTTCTTGTTTTGTTCGGGCATATTGAAATAAAAAAAAATCGATCGCGAGAATCACGCCTCGAACAAGCGGTTTTCTGTTCGGCCCCCGATATCTCTCCTTCCTAATTGTCCTTACACGAAAAAGGCGCGTCCTCGCCACCTGATCCATTAACCGATCGCGAGGGTGAGCACCCCCGCCCACCCTTTATTCATCACGAAATGCACATCAGCCCGGAAGCCACCGAAAGATTCAGTAATTACATTTGAGCGAGCCCGGAATGTAAGCGAGCTATGCAGATCACATTTTAATGCAATTCCATCCATTATCCTGGCAGAGCCATTAACACCAGCCCTGATGCAATTTGGATTGTATGCGAACGAACCGCCGCCGACGACGACTACAACACACCTCTATCTGCATTCGGAAAGCTATCGCGTGCTTTATTCGGATAACAAAGGCCGTGATGACATTACGCCGGGGCAAGAAAAGGGAATGTTCCCACAGCATCGCGCACCGGTCGAGGTGCCATTAATTACCTGTCCGAAATGCCAGCGGACAGCTGAACAATGACGTTCGGTCTGTCCGATACGAATCGCGCGTTTCTTAAATACCGCCTTGGATTCCGGGACTTTTTGCCGGCCAAAGGGGATTTCTTTGTTGATTAATCGCGGTCGAGGGATCTCACCTACAACCACCATCGGTCAGATAGCATAGCTGACACCCCTTAAGTCTCAAGTCGGTCTGATGCAGAGGAACTCGAACTGCAAAGCTCTTTCAGATTGATGCGAAGCCGTAGTCAGCGTGGTGAAGAATTTTAACCACGTTTTGAGTGGAAGCCGAACTGTCAGATTGCAGAATTTCGCAACAGAAGCGAAACCTTAAGAAGGTATTGAGATGTTGAGAAACGTACAAGCAGGAGGGATTGTGGTGGGCAAAGAAAAAGTGTGGTGTTTGGCGAATGCGGATGATTTGGTAATAGTAGCGAACGTGGAGAGAGGAATGAGAGAATTGGTAAGAAATGCAGAGAAGAATGTGTAGAAGAAAGGTTTGAAGTAAATGTGGAGGAAGGGCAAAAGAAAGTGAGTAGAAGTGGAACGAGAGATAAGGCAGAAATACTGCGAGAGGAACGAATACGCAAGGGGAGAAATAGAAAGATTGCTCTCTGCATCTTTCAATGTAGATGGATGAATGTAGTAATGAGAGAGAGAGACGTATGTACAGGAGAGAAGAACAAGAACCAGAGAATCAAGATACAAAATATTGGGACATAATTACTGAAGGGTTACCTGGTTACCTGGAGAGAGAGAGAAAGAAAAGAGAATGATAGGCACATTCAGATGCGAAAATGAAGAGAGAAAACAGAAGTTCTGGCTGGAGGAGGAAGATAGAAGATGCAGAGTGTGTGGGAAGGCGAGAGAGATAATAGTACATCTGCGGAAAGAGTGTGAAAGGGGGAGAAAGAGTATAAGTACTAAATGAAAGAGGAGAGGGAATAAAGTAGATGAAGAAGGTAGAGGGGACGAGGGGAGGAAGATCAGGGACGGAAGGGAAGACAGAAACAGAGGATAGACGAGAGAGAAAGAATTCAGTTAATACGATAAAGATTTTGTATGTAAGGATGACAAGGCTCATTGCAAACCGAAAGGCCAGTAATAAAATTTACTGCTAGTCCAATCTGAACTACAAACGTCTGCGAAGACTATAAAGAATTTCAAGCGAAATGTATTGCAAAATCCCGATTGAGCAAAGTTCAAGTTGCAATTTTGATATATCAATACTTTTATTAAAGTCAGTTAACTGTGCCCTAGTGAAAGCCGAACCGTAGTGAGGCAATACTTCGTTAGCTTTAATTATTGAGAAGTACAATTTTAAATTCTGCTAAAAAATAAATAGGTAAATAAACACCATAAGTAATACTTCCTCCCGTATACCTGTGCATTAGGGTGTATTGAAAAAAAAAGAATTTTGGAATTTCGTTTTGTAATAGTCGCCAAAACTTGCCTTTTACTATCCTGAAAAGAAAGTTTATTTAAGGTTTTGCAATAGTTCAACGTTTTCAGCCCTCTACCGCCCCTCAAATATTATGTTATTTTGAAATCTCAAGTTTACAATGAAAATTTTTTTGAAATGCAACATTTATTGTTTTTCTGTCACTAGTAGGCGCGGAGTAGATTTTAAAGATCACTAACAGCCGTTTTTTCATCTCTAGTTAAATTTAGCTTCCTACTAGATGGCCATTTCCATGGCGATTCATTGTTGACAACAATGATTCACCATGGAAATAGGGTGAATCCCGGTCGTGTGGATCCCGGACAGACTATAGTTTCAAAGACCATTAACTCATCAGTCAAGTTGCTGGTGCATGCATGACAGAACTTATGTATGACAGTACTGGTTGACGTCTAAAGTTCAAACGTTAAATTTTTGTGCGTTTTTTAGCCTTCGAAGGCCCACCAAATATAGGCCACTCGAGACTATTTCTAATGTAAATTGCCTTTGAAATATTCTTCTTAACTCGAAAGGGAAGCACAGAAATTCGAATAAAAAACACACGAAAATATAACGTCTGAACTTTAGACGTCAACCAGTAGTGTCATAAGTTCTGTCATGCATGCACCAGTAACTTGATTAATTAGAGTTAATTGTCGTTGAAACCATATGGTAGTAGGTAGCTAAATTTAACTAGAGATGAAAAAAACGGCCTTTAGTTGTCTTTAAAATCTACTCCGAACCTACTAGTGATAGAAAAACAATAAATAATTAATTTAAAAAAATTATTCGCTGTAGACTTGGAATTTCAAAATAACCAATATTTGAGGGGCGGTAGAGGGCTAAAGATGTTGAACTATAGCAAAACCTTAAATAAACTTTCTTCTTAGGATAGTAAAAGGTAAGTTTTGGCGACTATTACAAAACGAAATTCCAAAATTCCTTTTTTTCGATACACCCTACTGTGCATGGCCACTGACTTGTGCTTGGGGAGGTTACATATTTATGTGACGGTCATAACCACAAATGATTTTTAACCATCAGCACCTCTACGGTTTATTGTGATTTACGTATTGTGATTTTGTTTTCGATAAAGAAACAAATTCGTAGCCTAATTCTCGAATCGTTCGAGTCGCCAATCAGATTGCGTGTACTTTAGTGATTCCGCATACGAAACCGTTCCTCAGATTTGAGAATTGGACCCCTGGGTTGCGTTGGGCTCGGCTGTCGTGGAGTTGGGAGTTTATTTTCATTGTCACTGTTGACTGTTGAGATCTTCCAGGTAAATTAATGTTCAAATTTTCTTTCACATTTTTCTCATTTTAACAACAAACCACAATTAAGCAAATGTGAGGTTATTGCAATTGCTAAAGTTTTCGAATTTGAGATAACACCAGATCCTTACGTTCTGAGAATGTAGGTACCCTAAAAAGTGGTTTTTAAAATCTGTATCAGTGGCGTGTCGTACCCTTTGAGGCGGGGGGAGGGACACTAGGGGAGGTGGCGCCCATGCTTTGACCGTTGTTCCAGTGCTCAAATAATCTTTTTTGGGAAAAGGGCGGTATTAGCAAGAGGCACGCCACTGGTCTGTATGATATACGTATGTACGTGATATATGTACGTGTATTTGTAAATACGCCACAACCCGAACTACTTATTCGATTTGTCTGAAATTTGGTGTAACCTAGCTTAGTACTGTAAGCAAGGTCTTCAAATTTTGGTTTTAAAAATTTATTCAGGCTTACTGCCCTTTTGTTAAAAGCACGAAAAGGAGTGTATGGGATAAGCCACTGTTTTGGGCCAAATATCAGGTTAAATCAAATATTACATATATCTCTTTACACCGAACAAAGTCATATTAACAAAAAAAAGAATGAAAATAGGGTACAATGAAGAAGAAAACCCATAGAGGGTATTGAAGTTTATAGGGTTACTGCACTTAAATAAAGTTCAATTAAGAATAAATGTTCAATTTTGTCTTATTTCCAACAGTGTTTTCAAAATACCGCACACGTGATTTTTGTGCATAGTTTCCTTATATGTTCTAGATTATCATATGCCAAAATGGCATGTGCGGTATTTTGACAACTGGGTGGCCCATATTCAAGCTCTAATCCATACATCCCTTTGCGCTACCGATTTGCCTGAAAATTGATATGTCTAGGCATTTCATGATCCACAATGGTGCTGAAAAGCTTTTGATCCACATTGTAAACCGTGCTAAAACCACGATTGTCATATAACTGGATTCATTCTCTTCCTTCTATCTTCTGTTTCCGTCTTCTCTTCCCCCCCTCTTTCACTTCCTTCATTCATTTTATCCCTCTCCCCTTCATTCAATATACTCTTTCTCTTTCCTCCTTTCTCATTCGCTCACACTCTCTCAGCAGATGTTCTATTGTCTCTCTTGCCTCTTCTGCACTTCCACTCTTCCTCTTCCTCTCTCATCATTTCCGCATCTGAATCTCGGTATCATTCTCATTTCTTTCACATTATCTCTCTCAAAGTAACTTGGAACCCCCTCGCTTATTATGCACTCATATTTTGCATTAAATCTTGATTCTCTGATCCTTGTTCTTCTTTCCTGTACATCTATGTGTCTGTCTCTTTCCCACATCGCTCCATTCATCCATCTCCCTTGTTTCCTTTTTCTCTTTCCAGCATTCTTGTAATATCTTACAATCACCACTTTCCCCCATTGTGTCCTCGTATTTCACGTCTCTTTTTCCTGTATCTACTCTCAACTTACTCCTTTTCGTTTCCTCCCTTATAATATATCCCGCTTATATACTTGTTCTCTATTCTCTCCACCTCCTTTTGCGCTTCCCATACCTATTTTTCTGCTCCATTCATCAACATACTCTTCAGTAAGCTGTCAAACATCATTCCCTTTTTTTAAAATCATGTCAACTTCCTCTACCCTATTTCTCAAATCATTTTTACCAACTTATTTGCTTTTTTGGCCAATTTCTTACATGCGCTTTCTCCATGTATTCCTCTCATTAAATACATAACCTAGATACCTGCTCTATTCTCCTTTCATTCCACTTCCACTCTTTCTTTTGATCTTCCTCGCCCTTTCCTAAATACCATCATTTTAGTTTTTTCCACATTTACTTCCAACTTTTGCTCTGCATTTTCTATCATTTCTCTGATTCCTCTCCTGGTTCACTGTTATTTCCAAATCATCCGCATATTCCAAACACTTTCTCTTAGAAAGCCGAACTGTAGGGAAGTTATGGTTAATAAAGCTGAAATATGAAATTGAGGAGAGCCTGAACTTCCAATTAGCTGCAATTAAAAATTAGATAATAGTTCGAGTAGCAAGTTAAAGCTTGTAAAAAGAAGCCCATAACTTCAGTGTTCATAGTCAGTGAACGAAGTAGAACGTCGTTACACTGTAATGAACAAGAATTAAGGCTTATTGATAGGAAATATCAGTTCTTAAATCCAGGAATTTGCAGTTGCAATAAAAAGCTTCTAGACAAGGGTATGATATGCACCTTAGTCGATAAGTCTAAAGTGAGGCGAAGTTAACTTGGGACGAGTATGCAAAAATTGAGATCTCTTGGAGAGAAGCTACAAGTTAAGTACGGTTGAACCAACTTTGAAGCTCTCTTTTCCAAATTGCCATTCGACGTTCGATAATACAGATGCGACGAATCCGGACTGCGTGTGTGATGAAGCCTCGCTTTAGGTATACAGTCGAAGAAATATTGTGTGGTTCTTATGGGAATTCGCTTGTTATGAAAAAAGTTAACGCGTCTAGTGCTCTGCGGACATACCAAAACGGATGTTTCCCATGCCGCCGCTCCGGCCATATTTAGGAATGAGTGAAACGGTACATGAAATGGTAATGGAACGCGCGAAACATTACCGAATGGAACGGCTGCATAATGCGCTCGCGATTGGAATAGTTGCATTTTCATTAGGGGGTCGTGAACAAATGGCGGCGTCGGTGTGAAATACGCGGAGGTCGCGAAACGATGGTCTTCGTTTATTATCGAGCGTGTGGATCCCAATTAAGAGGCAGCAGCTGTGAAAATTAATGGAGCACAGCTTTTAAGATGTAATTGGGGGCATTCATAACTCCGCGCCAGCAGCGGCGGAGTGCGCGTGCTGTTACCGCCAATACTCGATGGCGACATCTGATTCCCGTCAACAAACAGCTCTTAATAATACACACACTAAGTAATGTAATTGTTTTCGTGTCGAACCCTTCCTCGTAATCTATCATTTGTAGGGGTGGCAGCTCAGCAGCCGATTTCTCATAGGCCCTCGGAAGCGATAATTGTAGACGGAATAATGTTTGTGCGGCGGACAAGTGTCGGGGGTGAAAAGAGCGCTGCCGAGTCAGCCGACCGATCATTAGGCGGATTACGAATTCCGTGAAACCCTACACCGTGGAAGGGTTGACGAAAACACAGCCTCCGAATCGATAAAGGTGGCTAATCTCGTATTTTTAATATACGCGGGGCGCCGTTTGTTCGTAATTTGGCCCGAGTTCAAGGCGAGGCGGCGGGCGAACCCCCCTCCCCGGTCGGATCCTGTTTTTCAGCGAGCGGCCCCCGGGATCCCGTTGCCGGCAGCGCGCAGATAAGAGAATTGCACTGTCAAGCCGGAATGATATATTTGACCAACATTTCCATACAGCCGGCTCGCATGAGGATTTCCAATGAAGCGAACGTGCGTAATCTCTGCGATTCGAATTAACGCAGCCACGAGCCGAGGGGCGGTTATCTGCCTCCGTGCACCTGACGATATGTTTGAGCTCTGGACCCGCGCGCTCCTTGCCGCCCCATTGCGCCTCCTCGTGCTGCTGACGATGATGGATTCGAGCAGCCCTCACGCACTATCCGGAAACTGGGATGAAATGACCCGGAAATTTTCATGCTGACGCACTCTCATAACGGCTCGTCCATGCTGCTTGCTTACTTAAAGTTGACTCACTAAAACAAATCCCCACGGCATCCGCCCTTTAATACTCGAAAAATTGAAATTCTGTCGGGAAGCTCGTAGGAAATTCAAAAGTAACAATTCGACTACCACGGCTTCACCTTAAATTTCAAACGCTGATGGCATGAAGTGGTTATACTCACGCTGGAATTATTCGTGGACGAAAGATATAACCTGTTTGCAATGGCAACCTCTAGTGAGTCTACTACCTTTGAAATTATGAGACAACCTTAACGCGGATATCCTGGAAGACCTCAGCTATTCAGTAAAGTTACGTCAGGTTACCATGGGGATATCCAAGGAAATAACTGAGGTCCGCTAGAGAATATCTGAGGTTGCCCTGCCAGAAAACGTTATTTTCTCAAAATTTGAAGAAGAGTAAATTAAGCCATATTTTTGTTGACAGTAGGTAATAATACAGAGTTGGGCAGACGTATGTTATATCGTAAATTTTCTACAAAAATCCTCGAAGACGTAGTTTTTTTTTCATTCTACGTCGGATTGTATGATTGTCAATTTTTTTTTGGTTCAGTCGGTTTTGACATAATGACGTCATCATTGTTTCTTTCTAATGAAATAAATACCTCGCAACTAATTCGGAATCTACGATTTTATTTTGAGATAGAAACATGAATCATATTCCGCCGGAATTGCAGTTACAACCAACTTATACTTTCAAAAACATCCAAGGAATAGATGAAAGCCCAATATTTTTAGAAAATAATATATATAATATATTTTATTTTCATATCAAATTCATTAAAAATCTTGACTAAATGTATAATTGCGCAGGGTGTAGGTAGATTAGTATTACTTTCGAACAACTGGCTGTGGAGCAATTGTTGTACTTAAGTCATTGGCCTTGAGGTATCCTCACTACGACACTACACCTTGGGACTAACCTCAGAGAATCTTGAAATAACCTGACCTGACCTGACCTGACCTGACCTGACCTGACCTGACCTGACCTGACCTGACCTGACCTGACCTGACCTGACCTCTCCCTAAGTTAAACCTCCAACACCTCTCAATATTATTAGTACGAATAATTACACTTGGACTCACCTCGTTATCTGATTTTAGCGTTTCCTCAATTGTCAAAAGTTGCTTACTCAACCAATAACATTTTCACCACAATTTTCAATTCGGCTTTGTGTCATAGCTTGGGATTCAAATTTCGACCTATACTTTACTTCCTCATAGACAGTAGTTTGGCTTTCTCCTGGTAAACCCATTGAGGTAAAACCTTATCAAAATTGTGCCTTTCTCCCAATATTTAGCACTTCGACTTTTTCTTGGCTTCGTCCTTCACTTTGACCTCATTCTCATGAAGAACGTTCTGACGAATTAAACTGACTTTATGAAATTTCATGTGTGAACTCAACCAATAATATGAAGTAGGTGGCTAAGGATATTTTCTTACTAAGTATTAGGAAAAAAGGCAGCAGAGAAGCGGCTGGAACCTCTTCACCGCGTAGACCTTTGACTTCCGTAAAGGTCGTAGTCAATTGAACTCGAAAATTTTTAGACCGCTCGTCATTGAGCCTAAATAGCACTTTTCCAAAGGCTTAAAGCCTTTTAGCTCTGTCACCAAATTATTTTTTAGACAAACCCATCCAGATGTTTGGGCTATAGCGTGTTTTTAATTTTATTACTTCTTAATTTTTTTTCCTAAAGAGCACTAAGTGTAAATGCATTTTGTCTTATGTATTTAAAACCAACCTTTCTGATGGTAACAATAAATTTTTAAAAAGCTTGTTTTGGATGTTTAAACGAGAATATAATTTAAAATTTTCAAAACTGATATGCCAAAATTGCACTTGAGTCGGTGCAGGGGTTTGGGCTGTACCGTGTTCTTTAAAGTACGCAAAAAATCTCGAATTTTTGAGATTTTTCTAGTAGTTTGGACTGCAGCGTGTTTACAAACATACGCATGGGCGTATATGCAGACAGATAGTATGAAACCATCTTTTTGCGTTTTTGGGACCTTAAAAAGTACAGACTTGGGGTCTATTCCACCAGAAAATTTCGGCTTTTCCATAGCACTTTGCAGTTTGCACAATGCTTTTTAAATGGAGAAAACTGAAAAGTACAAAAGGAAAGTCGCAAATTGGTGGAATGGGTCCCTGGTGTCCTTCGCAAATTTTAGAAACTGCAGTAATCTCCCATTTTGTGGAGTTGGGAAGGTTAAAATACAACTTTTGAATAAATAATATTTAAACCAAAGACACTTTATGATGGCAATTTTTGCTTTAAAATTGGTGAGTCAAATATATATTTCTCTATGAAGTAACGGTGAAAAAAATTAAAAAGCTTTCTGTTTTCACTACAATAACTTTTGAACGAATCAAGGCAACTTCATGAAATTCCATTTGGCTTCATTGCATCGCAAATAGCAATTTGACTAACTTTAACCTCACCAACTATATAGTTGTTTCAGAATCTAATCACGTCACGACTAGGTCTAGGTTCTAGAACTTCCCGTTTTTTGCCAAATGTCGCGTACTGAGCGCCGGAATAGTGCATCCACCTGCCCAAGGTCGTGTTCCACCCCCAAACAGCCCCTTACCGTTTGTCTATTCCTCGCATGGCTCGCGTCCGCCAATTCCCTGAAAATCTGAAGAAATTGGCCGGGTCTCGTCTAAATGCCCGTTATTGCCTGCTTGAGTGCGATTTCTATGCGCGTCTCGCCCGGGCCTAAATAAGGGGGCGATGTTTGGCAGTGGACGTCCGATGATTTGTTCCAATACGTGTTAGCCGGAATGGGTCCTGCGAGGGGTCACGACGTCGCTGGTAATTATGTCGTTAGCAAACGGCAGCATCTGCGGCACGGGTCAACGTGGACTCCATCACCGCCTAGGCGTCAGCTTGCCGAGAGATATTAAACCGGGAATTTATGGCGCTACCCGAGATCCTGCAATTACTGTTTTCTGTTCCCGGTCACATGTGTGCAGGAGGGAACCCTTCACCGTTATTATTTAGTCGCACGGGGGAGCTCGGAGCGATTCTCTGATGAGAATGGAAGACGCGGGATCGCGTACGGGCCGTATTTCGATTATCCAACAACTCCGTCGGATCCGCCGTTACACATAAACAAAATTACTTGGAATTTTGTAGGATCAGTCCCCCTATCCATTAGGGCTGCGCGGCCTCTTCCCACGGTGACTATTACAGTTGCATCGTTCCTTGTATTATTCATAAAAGGAAGTACGCCGCATCGATTCCCGAAACTCAATCATTTCCGGCGTCGGGACGCATTAGAGCCGGCGCGATCCTGATCGGCGCTGACAGGACTCAGCTTGTGCGTTGATTATAAAGCATTAAATTTTGTTGCAGGTTCATCAACGCCAGGCGGAGAATAGTGCAGCCCATGATAGATCAGTCGAATAGAGCAGGTAAGCCCCACCCCGGTTCACCAGAAGTCGCCCTGCAACGCGTCCTTATCGAATCGTTTCTTTTAATTCCGATATGAGTTGTAAGTGGAAATTCTTGTACGATCGGCTTTTTTCTCTCGTTTTGCAAAAGCCGAGTTATTAATGGCGGTGTGGCGTATCGATCCTTCGAGTCTCTTTTCTGTTCCTGTTCGAGACGGGCGAAGAGAAATGGCGAGGAGGACCGTTGACCCTCGCTCGCCTATCCATCACCGTGACGTTTTTCTGGCATCGCGGAGACGCGCTGCAGGGAGTTCTGGCTGCAGATGCAGTACAAGAACAGCGTGTTACGCCACTAATAGTGTTCTCTCCACATGCAGGTCCTAGCGGAGCGTATAGTCCCGATGGTACGATGGGTTACATGATGGACGGACAACAAATGATGCACCGGCCGCCTGGAGATCCAGCGTTTCACAATCAGTACGCGCACTACCCCGCGGAATACTACGGGCACCACCTGTGAGGTCAGTATCCCATTCGATTCATCATCAAAAATCACTAAAGCCACACATTCGGAACCTGTATCAATGCGTTGCAACAAATTCGCAAATTGAAAGCTGTAGGGGAAATCGTAAACATGTGATCGTGACATTTCACATATTTAATGGAAATTCGCGTTAGGCTGAAATATAGCAGTGAAGATTTCTTATTTATTTGAAAATGTGGAGAAATTTTGCTTCTCCCTCTCCATCAAGATTTATAATTAGAACAGGCCGTGAATTGCGGTAAATTGTTGGTAGCACTCCCACAGGCTCTTTAGAACACAAAATCTTTCGCAATGAGATCATCTTGAAAAACGTCACAAAACAGAAAAATTGAGAATTCATCGAGGATCGCGAAGAGAACTTTCTTACAACCTCTGTGTCAGTCAGAGCTGTCATTTTCGTCTTAGGGCGGGTTGTACCAAACATTTAATCCTGGGGTAAAATTAATCTTTCAAAAATTTTGAACGACGATTGTTGACAACAATTGTTTCTATGGTATCGTAATGGGGTTAGCGTTAACTCCAGAATTAAATGTTTGGCACAACCCGCCCTAAGACGAAAACTTCCTGTGGACGTATGCCAAAGTGCTTCGTTTCCAAGCTACAAGGTGTGCAAGCTTTGAAACAATTCCAAATTTTTCTTTTGCTAGTCTTCGAGTTAATTAAGGTTTGTAGTAGGAACGCTCTTGGGCTGTACCCTGCACTTTATGATTAAGGGCTGGTACTTTACACACTTCTTACCTAGATGCCAAAGATCACTTTGCCAAGTTTGAAGCCTATGCTGCTTATCTTTATTGCGTCAATCTATAGACACCCCCTCAAAATATTAGATGCAAGATAGTGTTTTAAATTCCTCATTTTTATCTAAACTATGTATTATAAATTTTTGAAAAATCTTTTCGCCTATGTTGCCATTGACAGAAGGCAATTTATCCAAAAAAATAAGTAGGGGAGAGGGAGGCACATTTGAACAGTTCATTTATTTTCCCTTGTATTACCGGTACTTTGTAGATTTTATTAATTCTGTTTGCGGCAGTACTTAGACCATTTCAATAGCAATCTATATCAATTTCTAAAGTTTTATAAATTGAAGCTCTAATACCGATTTTCGCACCTCAAAGAAAAAGTTGAAATTCGTCCGAAAGTGCACCTGGCAAACTGATTATGCACCAATGAAAATTGCCGATAAATAAAATAAACATACGATACTGTATTTATTGAGACATTAGAAACGTTATACAGGGTGCGATATTAAAACTCCAGAACGATATAACCTTGTTATTTGTGGTCCGATTTTAGTGAACTAAAAACCAAATGAAATTGGTCAAAAAACACTACAAACTAAAAATGACTTGAATGTCAACTGGGTGTCAACTTTTCGTTTTCAAATGGACACCCAATTTTTTTTACTTTTAATAGCTAATTTTTTTCTGCATCTTCTGATGTACAGTTGGTTCATAATAAATTTTGAAAATAATTGTCAGCAGTTCATTCTTATGAAGAAATTTTCAAGGGTGCCGCGAAAAAAATTCTGGAAATATATTCTACATGTTAGAAAATAACATATTTTAAATGTTTTGTTAAGTTTCTATCAGATCCACAACACATTCCAAAAGATTTTAGTAAACATATTTTAATTTTGACAAAAATTTTTAATTGTTTTCAGAACTAATTATAAACCAAACATAACTTATTATAGATTAGAAGACGCAGAAAATTAGCTGTTAAACTGAAAAAAAAAATTGGACGTGTCCTTTTGAAAATGAAAGGTTGACATCCAGTTGGCATTCAACTTGATAGTTGATAAAAATCAAAACTATCTTGAGTGTTTTATGAGCAATTTTATTTGGTTTTTAGTTCACTAAAATCGGACCACGAATAAAAAAGTTATAGCGTTCTAGAGTTTTAATATGGCACCCTGTATAACGTTTGTAATGTCTCAATAAATACAGTATCGTAACATAATTAACAAGAACAAAACATAGACTAGACAAAGTCAATATTCTTACACATAAAGACAAAAAATTACATACCCGGACAATGAAAACACACTTCTTAAAAGTCGAACACGTTCGCATTGATGTGATTCAGACTTCACGAGGCAAACTGGACATACGGCACCCCCTAACTGTGAAAATTTCAAAACCGGATGTGTCCCCTATCCGAACATGCCCCCTTCTCCCCTAGGACTTTTTCAAATCAAAGGAAACGATTTAAGAAATAGAATCAGCGAGGAAAACTAATGCAAATTTTCT
Source organism: Pycnomerus fuliginosus (assembly GCA_963924575.1). NCBI lineage: Eukaryota > Metazoa > Arthropoda > Insecta > Coleoptera > Zopheridae > Pycnomerus > Pycnomerus fuliginosus. The sequence continues at coordinate 41,339,847 of OZ004617.1, read as the reverse complement.
GCCGTTAAGTAGAAATTTATACAATCTAAGTGACATGGATATATTATTTTGCCAATTTAGAATTTTTACCGGTTTCAGCCGATTAAAGCGTTCTTAACATGCATAAAAATAGGCTGGTAAGCAGATCATAACGTTATCTAATGGTTTCTAGACAACAAGCCCATTAACCATTCATGACAACAATGACCCCATTCAAATGCTGTCATCTCGATTGTCAAAATGACGCGAATTCACGCAACATTTTTTTAATTTTGGCTTTAATCGCTTTAAACCGATAAACTATTGAACAAACCTCGGATGTTATGAATCATAACAGACTTAGATGTCTTAAAATCCTCGCTCTCCGAGCTCGGATTTCAATTGACATCTGCGTCTGTTATGATAGTCATAACATTCCTAGGTATGTTAATAGCTATTTTTTCCGTGTACTGTTCTGAAATATATTAAATTTCCAAATATTTTTTCATTTAGAAAAGTGAAACTTTTCTACACAGCAACACTTTTCCACATAGCAACGCTTTTCTAAATAATTCTTTTCATCGGCAACAAACATCTTCAATGACATTATTTGTTAATTTTTATTTTGTTGATTTCCGTTACCATGTTAATAAGTTTCAGAAAGTATTTGACCCTGCACAAATCATTTTTGATTTTAAATGTTAACGCCATTTCAGGATAGTATGTACACGGAAAAATAATGTGTACAACTCGTGGAAAAAATTCTTTTTTCACTACTAGCCTTAAAACGGACCATTATTGACTTATCTTTGAACTGAGAATTCGTTTTTTTTGCTAGTAAGTGAAAAAAAATGCAGCAGAGAAGCGGCTGGAACCTCCCCAGCGCGTGGGCCTTTGATCTCCGTGACTTGTGTTTAAGATTTTAAAGTTGATATGCCTAAATGGCACGGCCCTTGGACCAATTGCTCCCAAAAGCGTTTCAGCTCTTCAACGGGTCATGTACCAAATTTCGGACAAATCGATCCAGTAGTTTGGGCTATAACGTGGTTTCAGTGTTATTACAAAATTTCGATTTTTCTACCCAAAGGGTAGTAAATGCCAATAAATTTTATCTCACTTAAAACCAGAATTTGAGGTCCTTTCTAATGGTAGCAATAAATCTTTCAAAAACTTGTTTTGGATGGGTAAATGAGAGAATAATTTTAGATTTCGAAATTGGTGTTCAAAACGGCACTTTCCGTGGGCCGATTGAATCCAAAATTTGTTCACCCCCTCGACATGTAATACAATCCCCATGTGCAAAATTTCAGCCAAATCGGTTCAGGGGCTTGGGCTGTACCGCGATTTTAAAGTCCGGTAAAAATTTCGATACCTATTTTTAGTTTTTGGTCAAAAGGGCACTGACAGTGAATATATTTTTGGAAGCAGAATCTGAAGGCCTTTCTTATGGTGACGTGAAAAATGGGGGTTTACATTTAACATTTAAAAGTTGATGTGCGAAAATGGCATTTCTGGTTGCACGATTGGCTCCAAAAGCTTTTCAGATCTAAGTTGGGTTGTCACATGCACACCTACCAAGTTTCAGCCAAATCGGTCGAGTAGTTTGGGCTGTGGCGTGTTTACGAACGTACGTACGTACGTACGTACGTACATACATACAGACACATTTTAAAAACCACTTTTTTGGGTTCCTGAGGCCTCAAAACGTAAAGATCCGGTCTTATCTCGAGTTCGAAAATTTTAGTGATTGCAGTAACCTCCCTTTTTTTTAAATGGTGAAGTGGAGTGGGGAGGTTAAAAGTACTATATTTACCACGGTAGAGAAGACTACTTTAGCCCTCGCGTCTTGTAACCCTCGGTGCTTCGCACCTTGGTCAATAATATACTATTTCCTTACTTGTTTCTACCTTGGGGTTGAAATATTGTGAAGGGGGTTGAAAAGTTGGAAAAAGTTAAAATTATAATCCAACTAGCTAGAAGTCCCGAAAGAACTTCATTGGGCGAATTTTGCAAAGAGAACCCTCAGGGGGTTAAAGAATTTGTAAAGGGGAATGAAAAGTTTAAAGAAATGAAAATTAACTTGTAGTTAAGTGGAATTACAGCAAATAACACGAAAATAAGCCAATTAAGCTAATTTAACATTTGTGGGGGGTTGAAATATTGTGAATGAGGTTGAAAAACTTTAGGTACAGAAGAAAAACGAAATTGGGCGAATTTTGCAAGATCAGCTATTAGAGATTGGAAAATTGCTGCCCATTTTTTTATAGAAACATTCACATTAACAAATGAATTAAAAAGTGTGACGGAAATAAATCAAAATAATCCGTCCGCCCCGGGGGCAAAATGTTCGGGGGCGAAAAAGTCCGGAGACGAAAGTTACGCATCCCTTCCTGTCAGTGTCAAAATGTAGAAACAATGCACAAAAAATAATTAACAATGATCCATCCCTTCCAACTTACTGTTACTGTTGATTGACCACTGACAGGAATTTAGTTTGGTTTGAAGGAACTGAAAACCCATTTGCAATTTTACGTATAATCAGTTCTTCCTTAAATTATATAATGTGTACATACCAAATTTGGCCAGATCGGTTAAGTAGTTTGGGCTGTAGCGTGTTCCCAGGACCCTGAAACGTAAAAATTATTTGGCGAATCGATTTTTCGATCGATTCCAGTAACTGCCTCGCGGTTCGTAGATATTAGAAATTGGTCATCTTGGAGCCCTTTTCGCAGAATTTGTAAATATACATACAGATCGTGAACTAACCATATGATCAGGTTATCGCTAGAGGTGGGTTTATACAGGGTGAGTCTGAACTACACCACATCCTTTATACCACAAAATCTTCTGTTGAGATTCCTCTTGATGTTATAAGCCGCTAAAGATCTTAATTTTTAAAAGTTCTTTTAAAATAGCGTCTAAACGGTGTGTAGCAGGATTCTGAAATTTTGTACAGAATTCTTACAGACCTTGTTATACAGGGTGGTGCTAAAGTTATTTGTTTTGGAACATTTTTGTGTACGTAAATATTGCTAATTTGCTTCTGAACCCTTCTTCCTCGTTCGATTCTAAAACTTTTTCGGCCCTTGCGATTTTCTAAAAACGTGCTCAGGTCACCGCACACTTTGATTTTTATTGAAACTTTAAGTCTATTACGACCATCATGTCTTGGGTTTTGTCAATTTTCCTCATGGGTAGTTAGTTTTTTCGAAAAATTTTAGAATTGAACTAGGAAAAAGTTCCTAAACAATTAGCTTTAGCACCACATGGGGGGTAAACCGCTAATCGTATTTTGTACACCAGACAGCCTCTGAAATCCGCCTGAAATCCTCGGACTTCCCCCTTAAATCCTCGGACTTCCTCCTGAAATCCCCGGACTTCCCCCTAAATTGTACACCTGACATCCGCAGCGGTTTGCCCCCCAGCACCGCATAACAAGGTTGCGATTCTTCAATAATATCTAAAGTAACATCAGCAATTGCCCCTTGGTCTGTAACACTTCTGTAGAAAATTTCAGAATTCTGCTACACACCGTTTTTAAAAAACTTTCAAAATTAAGATCTTTGATGGCTTATAACATCAAGAGGAATCACAATTGACCATTCATTTTTGCACCAACCTCCATCATTTCAACAGTAGATTCTGTGGTATAAAGGATGAGGTGTAGTTCAGGCTAAGGTTTTCGACCCTGTTTTTTCGAATTTTCGAATTACTTGCCCTATTTGGCCAAAAATTTAATCAGCACCTACAAAGAGCCCACGGAATATGTTTGCCAAATTTCATTTCAATATCTTCAGTAGCTTGGGCTGTGGCGCCTTTCCTTTACGATATCTTGCCAAAAAGACCCTAGAATGACATTTTTGGAAAAAATTATACTAAGGTTTTCGACCTGATTAAAAATCAGATATGAAATCCGGTAACAAATATATACAAATGTTTTCTTTACGGCCCCCAAGTGTGAATACATTTTTAGAAGCAGAATTTGAAGAGTTTTCGACTGTGGCCGATGTGGCACAAAGTGCCCACTGAATATGTGTGCCAAATTCGAAAGTAAAATAGGTAGGTAGTGATTTGAATGCACAATTTAGATCGAATTGTAAATTCACTCCTTTAGGTAGTCGAAAATTTGTTCAAGATTAAAATAGTACGAATTCACTGTTGAAAATAGAAGTGAGAATTTTCTTTGTGTAGGGAAACCTTCTTTGGAAGCAGGATAGTGGAAATCCGCGTTTTCGGCTTAATTCCTGGTGCTGATAATAAAATAGCGAATGTCACAATTCTTCGTGAACTTAGAATTCCACAATTTGGTCACAATTTTTGCGTAATGACAATTTCTTCAGAAACAGAATTCACAATTAAGTGAAAACGGGCGAGGGGGATTTAATGGGAAAAGTAAATGGTGGAACTCACATTTTACGACTTCCATTTTCTTCGCCCAAACTTAAATTTGGTACTATTTAAATATTAGGTAATCATATAATACAAACAAGTTACTCGGAAGATTTTCAGTGATATATGCCACGGCTGGCAATTTGAAGGCTTGATTGTGAGTTGGACACAATGTGCCCTGGCTTTTTTTGTGCCCAGTTGACCCCTTTTCCGGTAAAGGGCGTCAAAACTCTTATCACTTCTGAAACATTGCCCTCTTGTAATAAAGACTTTGAAGCTAAATCTGTCGATCATCCAAATGCGCTTCGCTGGCGAGGGCCAAATCAAATAGCTCGAAACCGGTCCGAAGTTTTTGAATGGCGGCTCGAAGTTTCAGGTATTGAAATTTAGTCTGACGGTTTTTGTTTGTTTCAGATCCCCCCTCGCTAGTGACAACGACAATGGACATAGAAATATGCAACTCTTAAATGTGATTATTCTCTGTACAAAGTGTAAATGTAGTGCCCCAGTGTTTAGTTAACGGGAAGGACTTGTACAAAAGTATTAGACTACTCGTGTGCTGACTGCTGTACATAGATAGTGGTAGGTGCGGGCCGACCCCGGAGCGGCGCCCACACCCGAGGGACAGCCGTGTAAAGTGATGTGGTCTCGTAGCTTAGGTTCCTCGATGTGTTACCTTTTACAACAACGCCCTCGTCCTAGTCCCCATCCGGTCCAGAAACGATCAGCCCAATTCCCTGCCCCCCGCAAAAAATTTCTTGAAAAAGTACGCCGCGTACAAAAAAATAATCCAAGGTTGTGCTGTTGTAAATTCTAGTTGTTATATCTGTTGTGATTTTTTTGCTATCCGAACTCTCCCTGTCCCGAATGATATACGATCGATATACGTAAACGCTAGAACAAACTAGTAAATATCAATACACAAGTATACAGAATGTCGCAAGTCACTCAGGTGGTGAGAAATAACCAAATTGTGTTAAGTTGAGGGACGGGGGGTGGCACGGCGGCTCTGGTCGCTCCGCGGCCTTGCCTGGTTATTGTTATTGTTGTTTTTTTAAAAGCGGCGAGGCAGACGCGGCCCTGCCATCCCACCGAGATAAGGCCGAATCGGCCTTATGCACCTCCGCCCGCATCCCCTTATACACACGTATACGATGTTATAGGTTATTATTATGAAATTACGGCGTACACAATGGCGGCGAAGGGGCGGAGTTGCATTGTTTGGAAATTTTTGTCTATTTTTCTTCGTTACCTTTGTTAAGGCCGGGGCGGGGAGTCCCCCACCAGTATACCGATTTTTACACGCCAAACTAGTTTTTGATCTGATGTACTCTCGAGTGTGTGTATAAATAATAGTAATAATAATTAAAAAATCAACGACTCCCTCGCCTCGAGCCTACACCCCCCTTTTTTGTAAATACAATTTTACCTCCGATGAGAATGTTGGCTGTTCGTTTTAAGTGATTTCCATCAGAATCATTATTCGCCTTATCCAATGTATACGAAAAATGAAAAATCAGATCAATGAGAGAAAAGAGAAATATCGTACCTCTGTGTTATGTATGAGAGGAAACTTTATTGTGTTCTGCTTTTTAATGAAAGTATATATTAATATTATAAACGATTATGGGACGAGATACCTCTAAACTAATTTGGTAACGCCGTGTCCTCTGTATAGTGTTTTTTTGAAACGTGAGCATTAAATGCTACATCTTGTGTACTTATATAAAATGTGTTTTTAATAACCCGCCTCCAAAACACGCTCCCGTCAGCCGCGTACGTGTGACCGTTCCCAGACACGCTCAATCTATTTTTTTCGATCGGTTTCCTCCCAGGCAAGATGGAACGTTTAACTTTCTGTACTGTGATTCGATTTTATTGTTAAATTTTAAGTGCAATTTATGTTCATGTAAATAAACGATTTTATTTCAAATTTCAATACTAATAAACAAGATGACTAAACCTACTAATGAATTGCTCCTAAACACCTCAGCTAACAAATACTTTAACTTCTTCATTAAAATCTGTGAAAGTCCGAATTGAAGGTAAGTGCTCATATTTTTACTTTTTTATACATCATACATGATTTGTAAGTAATCATGATTAGGTAGGTACCCATTTGGTAGAGCACTTAACACATAAAATATTGGCCTGACTAGAGAGAGGAGAATATGCTTATGCACCTGACCTTTCTTCCATAATTCATATCTAAAATATTGTCTTCTTCGAATGTTTGATGCTAGCCCGATAGATTTGTTACCCTTCACATAACCTATCTGAAAATTTAACTGAGAGACCCAACAAAATCGTAAACATTTTCTTAATTAGGAACTGTAGTTGAAAAACGCATCAAGATAAACATTTGTCTTTCAGACAGCTAATATCAATTCATATCTGTTTGGCTCCTAACCTATAATTAGCTTTTTATCATTGAGGTAGCTTACTGAAAGTTAGGTGTCGGTATTTGATTCACATTAGATTTAAGCCTCAAGTGATTTTTGCTAAAATGTATCTGAAGTAGGAAGCATTTAAACTCAGTTAAGTTAGTTCGACCTTTGTTGTCACTTTTTGGTTCCTAGTGCATTCAGAATACATTCACCATCCACCCTAATGTCAAGTGCACATGAGGATCTTTGCATGTAAATACCAAATTATTATTTATGTTGCATTGACCATTTATTACATGAATATATCCCGGGGATATTCCATGCACATTCTTGCAATATTTAGTTAAACTCAAACTACCTTGTGCTATGAATATTCCTTAAATATACACGAATATCCATGGCCAGTTATGTTAAAAATACTTTTTATCGACTGTTTAAACACACACTTTTCTAAAAATGTATTTCAAGTACTTTTAATACATTCACGGACAGTAAGTGGATCTTACAATACATTACCATTTGCTATGCCATTTCTATGCTTACGCACACGGTTGTAATATTTACTTACGGTCCATGGGCTGTAAGTGTTACTTACAGTGCAAGGAGTGTGCAGTATTTTTCGCTTCTTGCCTCAGGTATTGCAAAAATACTGTACGCACCTCGAAATGTAGTTTATTTTTGTGATCTCGAATTCCTTGGTACACTTACTCGCAAAAAAATCGGGACACTCAATTTCCTCTATGTCCATTTTTTGAGTTTGGGGGCTGAAAGGGGTGAGTTTTGGGGTTGAATTTTTTTTCGGTTGCCCCGATTTTTTGCGAGTAAGTGTACGTAATATACTATTTTTGCTAATGTATTTAAATAATTTCAAATACATAGGTACTGAAAAAAATCAATTCGGATTTATTCCACGACGATTATTCCCGTCACCAATACACGTCTTCAGTTTGTCGAATAAAGATAATGTCAATACAGCGTCTAATGAGTTAACATGAATAAGACTATGAAGCACGGGCAGGTTGGTTTCCAACGAAACGCACAGTTACAAAATATCTCATTGGGTAAAGATCAGCTGTGACAGACTTCTAGCCAATGAGTGAGCACGCTAGAGAACCAACATGCGCGCGCCGCTCAGGCAAAACTGAAAACGTCTATAGGCCATGATACTTTCTTCTGTAGTAAACAAGCTGAAATTTAAATTAATCAAAAGATGATGGGGATATTTCGCTGTATGTTGCGTACCGGTGCAGAAAACGTACCTACTGAAAAAGTATTTTTTTACAAAACAGGCGGACGATAGTCTGCAGTTATCGCAATTTTGGAAAATAGTCCTGATATGGCTCAGTTCACTTCCTGATATCTTGAACTGGGGTTCTGAGAAAAATAATAAAATTAGTTTATTTTAAGGTAGCCAAATTACCAAGTCATATAGTTTTTGTAAAATATCGATCTTAGCTGTAACCGTGGACATACCAGCCAGCCTTTGAAAATGTAAATATTTAAATATATACAGGGTGCTCAAACGAAAACGAAACACATTCAAAGCCAATTTTTTTAACAAACGCTTGAACAGGTCCATTTTTGTTTCGAGGGGGACACGTTAATTCGTGGTTGATGCTATTTCAGAACCCACCCCCTAACTCCCATTAACTTGTGATCTATCATTTAAAATCTAATTTCATTACGAATCCAATGGTAGGTATAAAATTTTTTGATAATCATCAGTGAATGAACAATGGATATTCATCCATAAATATACCGTATGATTTTTTAAATTCTTCATCAAAGCAACCGTTGGAAAACAAAAGTCGAATCTTTGATTACTTCAGATGGTTCAGCAGATTTTGAAGCTGTCACTTAATTGTCACTGTCATTTCATTTACAAAACATTTTTGTATTTTCGAGTGGATTTCTGATGGTTTGCTTGCCAGAGCACAAAATATTTGCCCTCGGGGCCACACTGGCATTCAAGACAATGGAGACTCGGCAGAGTAGTGGCAGAGGCTGACTCTCGGGAACTCCGGAAGGAATAACGATAACAGAAAAACATCATCACTGTAAAGTCTTCTTGTAAGTTGGATTCTCAGATGGTACAGGATGCAAAATTCTGAAAGATTTACTGAAATTATTTAGGATAAAAGGCGCCTAGATACCTGGACTGGAACTCAAAAGAGCCCCCTTGGAATTGAATCACCCCCTGCTCTTTCGTGCTTTGAAAGATACTGTAACTGCCATGAGTGCCATATTATGTGCCTGATGGCCTTATTTATTTATTGATATTTTAATAGAGCAATAAACAAACTGGTAAAATGCTAGGTTATTTAATTTGGCAGCTTCCAGCTTCAAGGTCATGTCGATGAACAGATTCATCAAAGTTCCTAAGTGGATTACAAATTTTTCGCGGGAACAAACAATAATTAGGGAATTTTTGCTAGTGCAGTCCTTTGTCCCTGCAAATAACCTCTAATAAACACGTGTTGAATTGATTAATAAAAAAGATTGCATCCTATGTAACAACATTTATTTGGATATAAGAAGATTATCCTCGTTCATTAGATGATCAGTAAACCAACGACAATATCTGACACGTCTGTCGGGATCACCTGGTAAAAGTTCGTGATAGCACTGCATTTTGTAGGGAAATAAATGGAGTTGATTCTTCACGATTTTGCGAGTGGTGCTATAGCATAGCTGAACTTGCTGGGCAGCTCTTTGCAGGGATGTGGTTGGTTCATTCTCGAAGACTTGTCGAACATTCTGGACTGCTTCTTCTGTCTGAACTGTCGGTCTGCCACTACCCTTCTTTCGTGTAATGCTGCCTGTCTCTTCAAACAAGCTTACTGAACGTCGAACCATTGAAAAGAAATCAGCATCAAGAATGGCAACATTTGGGAACTGCTGCCGGAATTCTTCGAGACACGCCCGCACATTGTAACGCCATTCCCCATTTTCTGCTTGAAAACCAGTGCGAAAGTAAGCTTTAACAGCGAATATTTTATGCTCAACCAAGAAAACCATCGTGAAAAACCGTGAAACTGTAAACAAACTCGAAAATATTTATTTCTGCAAATGACAGATGATGACAGATTAAAGTGACAGCTGTAAAATCTGAACCATCAGAAGTAATCAAAGATACGACTTTTGTTTTCCAACGGTTGCTTTGATGAATAATTTAAAAAATCATACGGTATGTGAAGTTATTATGTATAATCGCACTTCACATTGTGAATAACCCATTAACATTCTATGTATATCCAAAATGTCGCTTCGTTGGTTTGTCGTACTACCAAACAACATCCACCAGAGTTTCATATGAATTTCATTTTGATATACATGTGTGGAAGTACATATGGATATATAAGATAAATAATTTCCTTTTCATGTAAATACAGGGAATATTCATGGGATGTCCATTTTTCACATGAATAAATACAGTGTAGGTATACCATGGACCTTCCTAAAATTTTCAGTTAGCTTATTTTGTGTATTCATGGCATAATTGGTATACACCACTTGAAGAAGGAAATGAATAGCGTGACCTCAGGCCTGTGGATACCACGATAGACGTATTACCGTTATGCCACAAACCGCGCAGGTGACGTCACTGCGAAGCATAAATCACGGAAAGTGCGTAAGGCAGTACGGCAGACCACGGAAATTTTCTCTATATTAAGGCATTTCTGCAGTGTATATTTAAATTCAGGCACAAATCCACCCCATGCACGGTTGTGCACTGTCCATTTGTCGAAATTATAACAGAAAAACCAACTTATTATAAAAGAAAAAGAGCTTGCATGTCGACGTCAAAACAAAATTAATTTAAATGATTAAGGGATGGTACTGAGGCAAATCTATTATGAGTAAATTGGCACCATCCATACCCGATTATGTCTTTGTCTTTTGTCCCTCAATTTCTGTGAATTATTTAAAGTGGATCGCTCCACGTTAGATTTTTTTTAGGACTGATCAATCGGGCTGAGTTACTAATATACTACAGTTGAAAAATTTAAAATTTGCTCACTCCAAGGGGTTTGGGGTTTCGCCCGATCGTGGATCTTGTGCACAGAAATCGGAGAAAGAGATCCAGATAATGGGTATAAAATTGTAAAATATTTTTAAATTATTGATTGTTATTTTGCTCAACTAGATGGGGGGCACCTACCTCGAATAAGCAATTTTTATTTTCATTGTCAGTGTTGCTGATAAACAGTGACTCTGCACCATAAGGATAGGCCTTATTGTTGCCGGGCGTTGACCTGATGCAGTTAGGTATAAATGTGATAAAAAAAAGGATTTTTGCTCGCATTTTTGTGATTCACAATTAATTTTAAAATTGAGTTTTCGAGAGATTTAATAAATTCGCAGAAATTTGGAGAGAAGAAATTATGAGTTTAATTTACATAATTTTATAATACCACTGTAGTTGTAACCGTCATCGTCGCTAATGCCAATGGCATATATGTTGTTGATGAGGCGGTGTTAAATTCTTATTAAATAAAAAAACTTCGAAAAAACCCGTTTTCGCCGGCATAATGTTCAACTCAATGTGAGCCCGAATGTTTCAAAAAAACATTATCCATGAAGCAGTATTGAAGGACAAAAAATTTACTGTCACCTAAATATCTACCTAATTATAGGAAGTAAAAATAGATTTTAAGTTCTTTGTAAACGTAAGTTCTTATTTTTCAATATACAAAATGAAAAAGTCCAATGAATTAGCTTCAAAACTTCGAATTTTATCGCCTAGTCCCTAGCTTTTGCTTCGCAGTGACGTCAATTGTGCGAGAGAACGAGAGAGGTTTTATGCCCAGCTAGTTGTATTATACGCGCCATCTATCAACGACAAAGTTCAACCTGGATTTGAATCGCATATTTCGGACATCATTTGGATATTCACAGGTGAACTATTGACATGAATATTGCATTTAAATACATGTAATCATACGAAACGTTAATGTGGTGAAAATATGCCAGGAAAATGTTCTCGGCAAATGCATATAATATTCGGTATATTATGGATATAAAATGGACATTTTCTGAATATTCAGGGAATATCTTGTGCTATCTGGGATTCAGCTCCAGTGCCCTCCGTGGTCGAATTTAAATTACATTAAGGCCCCTCGTGCTCAAGCACATGAAATGCTCTGCGAGGCGATGCAAGAATTTTTTAAATCTATCCACTATTTCCATTATTTGAAATAATTGTTGATATTGTTGTAATTTTTGAAGGGGTAAATGGCTTTGAATTCTTGCATCGGTTTACAGACAATTTCATGCCCTTTCAAATGATAACAAAGGGTCCTAATGTAATTTAAATTCGACAAATAGAAGGCGCTGGATATGATGGATATTCGTGGCATATACATCTTACATGTTTGGCTATGCACAGTAACGAGAGCCGTGTAGGCTGCATTGCGTGTGATGGTGAAAATACGGCGAGAGGAATATTCACGTTTTCATTTGACATTCAGATGTATTTTAGAATATTTCTGGAGATGATCTGAACTTAGCCCTCCGGCATTGGAATATTCTCAGGAAATACAGGGAATGTTCAGTATGTCATGGACACAAAACGGACCTTATCTGAATATTTCTGTGATTTTTTTTGTGAATTGTTTGAAAGACTTGACAAAAGCATCTTTTGCGGCCACTTCGGGTAAGTAATATTTCTTTAAATGGGTTTACATAGAAGTACTCCTCGGGAAATGCCGAACTGTTTTCTGCGAGACGCTATTAGTTTTATGTAAAACTTGTAGTAAAGAAGTGCATAAAAGAGGTAAGTGTAGTGTCGGTTTTATGGGCGATACGGGGATTATCCCGCCTGAATTGGACTACATGCCTTGATGTTACGGTTATGACTTTGACGGCTTCATTGTTACGGCTATTACATTATTAAATATAAAACTAAACTTTCGCGTTTGCTCGATGGCTTTAATATTGACTGAACGGGGATCCTCAGCTGTAATTGGAACGTCACAAATGCCCTGAAAAATGTCCGCGCTCCCCTTAATTACGAGCCACATCCGTTGGAAAAGTCAATTTTGGTCTCAAATGGAGCCATTCGGAGTGTAGTCGTATAAGGTAACCGGTCGGTGAATATGTGAGTACAGCGGACGCAGAGCGAATACAAATCAATGGATGGAAGTTTTCCAATCCATTTCCCCGTTCCCAGGAGGCCCTCGAAACACTTCGCTGTATTAGGAGCACACCTGTAGTATATATGGTCCCCCCCCCCCCTCCAGAGTTTTCTCCCGAATTATTCGGGGTTTTTAATTAGGATCCCTCGCCATCAATCGATCAGTCCGCCAGTAAATCTCCTCGAAACATCCAATATAATTAAGTTTCCGGGCGAGCAGACTCTCCCCGTGCTCTTCCTGATGGAAAATTTGCAATAGCATGAAAGAATAATGAGGTATGTACCGTGTTTGGAGATGCAAACTGCCAAGGAAACGACCGTATTGTCGTTGGACGAGATGAAAACTAACTGCTTATCACGCGGAATAGCTAACTCCCCAAATCATCACGAGCACCCCTCCGTTACGGTTATGAGCCACTTCGAATAACCTTAAAGTTATTGTCAGTTGCTTTTACACCGCAATAATCTTGGGATTTTGCAAGAAAAAGCGCGTATCGGCGCAATTACGGTTATGGTAGTGGACAGCCACTTAATACTTCGCTCAGGTAACAGATTCAGATAGCATATCTGAAAACGGTGGACCACCACAGAATTATTTCAAATGTGAGTATTATGTCTATTTAAATTGCAGCAAAAAATTGACTCTTTTCATAGTAGTTTTTATAACTTCAGATAACCCATATCTGAGAAACCTCTAGATGAGAATTTCTATAATATACATTGGGTTCGTTTGCTTTCATTTCTTTCAATAATGCAATGCAGAGCTATTCTAAGTCTTCATTGAGGAGGAAATAAGTAGTCTAGTGAGCTAAACTTACTTTTTGTTCAGATAGTACCTTACTTACCTAATATTTTTCACATAACTAGTAAGATTTCAGACACCTTATCTATAGTCTGATATTTCCCAATTTCAGAAAAGTTATCTGCTAGATATACTCCTACCTATCTATATTCGAAGGACTTTTCAGTGATATCCAATATCCAATATCTGAAATTATGTAAGGTAAAATGCAACGTTTCCTATATCTGCATTAGTTTTTGTGCCATATTTTAAATCCTATACTGGACGTATGTATACAAAAAGAAAATAAAACTTTCGTCTTTCATGACAACTAAGTCATTGCTACTATACGTAAAGGAAATGAAACTTTCGTCGGACATCACAACTAAAATAATTGCTACCGCTAATACAATTAATACCAGCTGTTACCAGTAAAGGCTACATATCCGAAAGGTAATTTTTCAAACTATTTTTGTAGATATTCACATTGAACTCAAAATTCAAAATACGACAACGGGGGAATTTTTTAATCTTTACGTAAGACGAAAGTTTCATTTCCAATATGCATACGCACACAATAATTAAATCCGAGAAGTAGTTTTTGAAAACTTTTTTATTGGTATTCATAATTGAACCACAATAAAGCAATGTTGTAATTTTTCTATTTCGTTTCCCAATACTATAGCTGAAGGTTAGAGTTGTCGATGCCACTCATTAGATTTTAGATCGCATCATCATTGTCCTTTTTAAGAACTTTATAATTTAACGGCATTGCTTAGGCCAATGGGGTTTGGTTACCCATTGACATCTTTTTCTCGTTCTAAAATGACTTTCAGAATGAAGAGCCAACGTAAGATGTACATCAAAGCGATGTGTATTCCTGCAGATATTTATCAAGTTGATGTGTCTCTAGAGGCCGGCTGGATTTAATGTCAAAAAGGCAACTTTTTGCATTTAGAATAAGTAGTTAGGTATTAAAAAGTGGTTCAAGGGTTAAATTTTCTCCAATGAATTTTATTGAATTTTGGGTGTTAAAAGGGTGACTTGTGGGGGTGATATTCCTGAGGCTCAATTAATGCTTTCAAGGTAAATTTCTTCCATTTTCCTTTTTGTGTTTTGAGGGTTAAAAGGGGTAGGTTACGTGGATGAATTTTTTACATTCAACTAGTCTTTTCAGCCTAGGGTAATTTAAGAGTTACATTTCCTCCATATAATTTTTTTGTGCTTGAGATGTGAAGGGGGGGAGTTTTGTTGGAGCAATTTTTTAACTTCTACGCTCGCGAAGCAGTTACTGGAATCGATCGGAAAATTCAAAAAAATCTAATCGCCAAAAACATGAAATCTTTACGTTTCAGGGTCCTGGAAACCCAAAAAAGTGTTTTTTGAAAAAATGTCTGTGTGTCTGTCTGTCTGTCTGTGATCACGCTGCAGCTCAAACTACTGAACGTATCAAGATGAAATTTGGCACACATGTTCAGTGGGAGATTTGTAGGTGCTGATTAGAATTTGGGTCACAGCGGTTCACGGAAACTGCCTTTTTGGCACATCAACTTTAAAAATTTATATGCAAACCACCATTTTTCGCATTACCATATGAATGCTCTTCAAATTCTGCTTCTAAAATGTATTCACACTTGGGCCCTTTTGACCAAAAATGGTGCCGTGAAAAAAAACCTATGCATAACTGTATATTTTTATTAGCGGATTTGATAACTGATTTTTTTTCAAGCCGAAAGCCTTAGAGCCATTTTTTCGAAAAATGTCATTTTAGTGGCAAAAGGCCCCTTGTTTCAATTTATTTTACAAAAAAAAATATTCTTACTATCGGATTTGATAGCTGTTGTATTGCTGGATCAAAAACCTTCGAGCAATCTTTTACAAAATTTCCATTTTAGGGACAAAAAGGCCCCTTTTTAAATTTTTGTTAGAAAAAGCGCTATCGAATCCGATAGCTGTTACATTGCCGGATCGAAAACCTTAGTGCCATTTTTTCGAAAAATGTCATTTTATAGGTGAAACATTTACAAATTCTGTATAAAAGCAGAAGTTTCTACCGTCTCCGAGACTGCCAATTTTTTGCATTCAATTAGTTTCCTCTGATTGTAGGTGGTCCAAAAGTTAAATTTTCTTTATGTCTATTTTTTGCGTTTCGGGGTTGAAGGGGTGAGTTTTGGGGGTTTATAATTTTTCATTCAAGTAGTCTCCTCTGATTGTAAGGTGGTACAAAGGTTAAATTTTTTCCCTATCTATTTTTTGTGTTTCGAGGTTGAAGGGGCGAGTTTTGGGGGTTCATCACTTCGCGTTCAATGAGTATCCTCCTCTGGTTGTAGCGCAATTGTTAAATTTCTTGTGGGTCAATTTTTTTTTGCTTGGGGGTTGAAAGGAGTGAGTTTTGTGAGTGCAATCTTTTGCGATCAATTAGTCTCCTCTGATTGTAGGCGGTTCAAGTGTAAAATTTTGTCCAGGTCCATTTTTTGTGTTTGGGTGTGTCACTGGTTGTAAGTGGTCCAAGGGTTCAATTTTCTCATGTTTCGAGGTTGAAGGGAGTGAGTTCTAGGGGTGCAATCTTTCGCGATCAATTAAACTCCTCTAATTGTAGGAGGTCCAAGGGTAGGGTTGCCACCCATCCTTCTTTGGGAAGGACAGTCCTTCTTTTCATTTTATTCCCCTTCTTAGATCTTAGTGACAGTTTTTCCATTTTTGTACAACGTAATTTTTGTAAATCACCAGACCAAATTCTTCCCTGTTCTCACGAACAGTTTTTAAGTTTTCGTATTTTTGTCTGTGTTTTCAGGGTTGTAGCGCCTTTAAGGGTGGTTTTTCGCCATGCCAATGATGATCAAGACCTTTTTTGTACCATCAATAGAAAGCTATCGAATGGTACTAATTTCAACCCTACATTATCTAGTAAAAATTCGAATTTTCACCCCTAAATTCCAACCCCTTCGATAAATTTCTTCTAAAATCCACTCCTCCGTTCTCCGAAGAAATAATGTGTAAGACCTCACAACTTCACAGCATATATTCTTCTCTGTGTCAAATTGCAGGGCTTCATGATCGTAAAGAAAGCTGTGTTTTTAATTTCACCAACCTAATCCAATCGTTAAAAAATTACGGCCATTTAGAGATTCATGTTTTCAACTCCTCTCCATTTCACCCTTTTATGATTTACAGGGGTGAGTTTATTTCTACGGTGTTACATAACTATAAGGGTGGTTTTTCTCAAAATATGAATGACACCTTTTTTGAATCATTAATGGAAAGCGATCGAATGACGCCAATTTCGACCGATACTTATTAAGCGGAATTTCAAGTTGCAACCCCTAATTTCCACCCCTTCTGTCCGATTTTGCGGAAAAAGCATTCCCCGCAAGGCTTCAACGAAGTCGGGTTTCAAATGGCTGCGTACAATCCGTGCGGAGTTTTCATATTTTTGTGGTATGTGATGCATACCCAAGTTTCCGTAGGACATCTCCACTACTTCTCGAGTTATTGTAATTAGGGTTTCGCGAGACCAAGACAAGACAAGATTAGAGCCTATCTTGGTCTTGGTCTTGAACAAGTCTTGAGGAGACCGGTCTTGTCTTGGTCTTGAATGGCCAAGACCAAGACAAGATTTGACCAATATTGGTCTTGGTCTCGAAAGTCTTGTTTATGAACCGAATTCTAAGAAAGAAAACAAAGGTATTGTGGTATTGTAACATGAAAATCTGAAAAGCCACGTGCTCTATGCTGTTTTGTCTTCAGTTCAGTTTAGTAGTTGGTAGGTAGTTATCAGTTAGCCAGCTTTTGTGATTGCAGTAGTGTTATTGTGATGGGATCCAAAGAGACCAGGTAAGTCTTAACTAATTAATTTCTATTACTTATGGGCCGTTATTTTCACCTCCAGATAAACCTATCTGCCGGTTAATTCTCATTGAAAGTATGGGAATTATCCGACAGATAGATTTATCTGGAGGTGAAAATATCGGCCCTTATTAATATTTCTAATTCACAACAAACAATTAATAGTAAACTGCTCGGACCGCCACTTCAGTGCCTGTTGAGACGTTGTTCTCACAGGCTTCGCTTATCGTTCAACCCAATCGAAATAGACTGCTACCTCATAATCCATCGAAATGTTGTTTCTTGTCAGATCTTGGACTTTTTTTTTGGCCAGTTTATCTATGCTCAGTCATCACAAACTGAAAGCCAATTGCCTAGCAACTAGCGATTTGATTGGCTACAGACTGTCAGTTTGCTGTTAGCTGACACTTAGCTGAGCATCGATAAACCGGCCCTAAATTGAATTTGTAATTTGAAAACAAAATAGAGAACTTTAAACCAATAAGTTATTATTGCATTTATCTCGTGTTAATTTCAACGATGGCTCGTAATGTTTTTTTGATGAAAAATAGCCCTCATTAAAATTATACCTAATGTCAAAATTTAGAAGATAATTCATTTTATTTTAAGATGAATATGGGGATGTGCTGATGTGTTGTGCAATGTCATTTAAGAACTACCTTCCAGTGGTGAGAAATGTCACTCGACACCCATCGTTGCCGCTCTTCAATTTTAGAGCAATTTTTTCAAAAATTGACCCCCAAGACCAAGACTTTAACAAGACTCTTGGTACAAGACTCTTGGTCTTGAGAGGTCAATCTTGGTCTCGGTCTTGACTTAAGTGGAAGCATCTTGGTCTTGGTATTGTCTTGAATTCGAGACCAAGACCAAGACAAGACCAAGACTAGTCTTGGTATTGTGCGAAACCCTAATTGTAATTAATATTTTTTCGGTTTTTCCCCTAACTCGCCTCCGATCGTCCGATATGGCCCAAAGGTAATCCCCGCCTTACTTTTCTGGGAACAAAGCTGCATATCAAGTTTCACCCCGACATCTCAATCCGTTCTCAAGTTATCACTTGGACAGAGGAAAGTGCCTCCGCGATACTAAAATTAATCCATCCCTTCATTTTTTGTGAATTTTAATAATTTACAACTGAAAGCGGACAAACTATGGAAACTCGGTGGGTATTTTTGTTTAAGCTGTAAATTATGTAATTTCTGGTGTTAAACTTGTAAAGTAAGGCTTGCATAATTTACACGTTAAACAAAAATGCCCACTTATTCTCCCTATCTCTTTGCGTTTAATTCTAAATTATGTGCAATTTATTGGGTTGGAAAAAAATTAGGAAAATATTAATTTTCATTTTGAAGAACGTTTTGGACGAGAAATAGACGGGTTTCAAGCCACTGTCATGTCGATAGATATTTAGGGCAATGGGGTTTCGTTACTCATTGACAAAATGACTGTTTTGTTTAGACAAGATTGAGGTCCGCCCTTTTGTCTTTCCAAAATTAACTTTCATAAATCCGTCACTTAATTTTTTGTGAATTTTTTACTTCTAAATAGGCAATCGGTGGCCATTGTTGTTTAATTAAGGGATTATGGCTGTCTTCCGGACTGGTTTAAATAAAAATGCAGTGTAAAAAGCTACATATATATATGTTTCGACCAGATATTGTGCTTAGGTCATCTTGGTCATGTTGCAAAGATGTAGTTGATCATCAACTACATCTTTGCAACATGACCACGTTTTAATTTTAATAAAAATGTTTTATACTTTTATTTAAAGATGTAATTTTTAAACTTTAACTCTAAACTTAATTATCAATGTGAATTTTTAACGCCTGAAGATGACCTAAGCACAATATCTGGTCGAAACATATATATATATATGTAGCTTTTTACACTGCATTTTTATTTAAACCAGTCCGGAAGACAGCCATAATCCCTTAATTATACACACCGAACAGTGATTATGGATCATAACCTTCAAAGATTATTGCTGTTTAAGTTGTAAATTATGCAATCTAAGGTGCTAAACTGTTTAACTTACAACTTAAATTAAGATTGGGCTTGCATAATTTAGGCTTCTGGTACCTAAGTTCTACTTTTTGTAAAG